>JAWNOJ010000004.1:15720000-17150000 GCA_035046065.1 Chymomyza procnemis | reverse complement strand
TAATTTTTTTATTTCACAATACATACAATAAAATATGTGTGACTTTTGTTTATTTTACAAAATCTATACTTTCTTTCGTTTCATACATTTATAATTGATTTCCATTTTGTTGTCATACATATTAATTTATTATTAAATAATTAGTAACATAATTTGGTTTACGGCGACTTAAACATTAATCAATTATACAGGTATACAAACTTTTATGCTTAAAAATTAAATTGTGTAAATATTGGTATGGGTTGTCTATTTTTAAATTACAATAAAAATCACTTTCGTTTTTATTCACTTTTGTGTAATTTTATAAATTATACAAAAACTATAACGAGATACAAGTGCCAGGTATAGCGAAGAAATTAACTTTAACTTTATATCACGTAGTGTTGTGTATGTATGTATTATGTATGTGTGTGTGTTTTTGGGAGTGGTACGTTTTGCGGGGCATTACAAGAAAAGTTATTAGAAAAACGAATACAATATATTGTTATTTAAAAAAATTATTTTGTGTGTTTAAATCGAATTCTCGAATTAAATGTATTCGCAATTATTCGCCCACTTTCTAAGATAGTTTCAAATACGAGGGCGGGGAGCATTTCTTGCGCAAAAATTTAATTATGTACAGCGGCAAGCAAGAGACTACCGTGATGAGTGATACTTTCCAAAGGAAATCATAAGACCAAATGAATTCCCAGTCTGTAAAAGATATACAAATTTGATTACTGAATAAGCCAAGTTTTTCTTTTTTTGATAAAATATAAAATTACCGAAATACTCATGCAGCACAGCCAAAGAGATTAGGTAAAGCGCCAAGCTGAACAGTTCTGCCAGCACCATCAATCTGTAAGTTTTAAGATTGTACATTAAGTTAAAGTAATCGTTGTCATTTCGAAGCAACGCTTACCTGTGCCAGGTGCGCACAGTTAACGCAACCATAATCAATTCCGTCATTATAAGCGCCGAGAAACTAATTGCGACAATGTGTATAAACTCATCCACAAATAGTATGAGCGCGCCGTACATAATAACGCCTCCTTGATAAATGCTGATCAGCACCCATATAAAGAATGTTTTATAGCTGAGACTTCGCCCTTTGGACAAATCTTTATATAGCTCTGGATATGTAACCGCCGTCTCTGAGGTAATATCCTGATCAAGCACCAGTGAGAACACTGGGAACATTGTGTATAATGTAGAGTAGCCAACCATGAGAAAGCCTTGATATAGCGCAACCGAGCTTAAATAGAATACAGCCGAGAATACGGCCTGCAGTGTGGTTATAATAAGTCCACGATGTATAACAAACTGTGATAATGCAGCGGAACGCTTGTAACTGCGTCGCCCATGTATCAACAGTAGCTTAGCAATATGCGAGAATTGTGGAATGCTGAAATCGCCAGCTAGAGAGGCCTGTCGGCCCTCACGTCCCTCGATGCCCACACCGGCATCTGCCTGTTGTATCATGCTGACATCATTACCACCATCACCTACTGCGCAGGTACGCTTGCCTGTCCACTTTTGTATAAGTTGCACCACTTGCGCCTTTTGTGTTGGTGAGCAGCGGCAACACACTACCGCAGGTGAGGCAGTGGCCAGCTCCAAGAACTCTGGCCTATAGAACTGTAGGCAGACCTCCAACGACTCGCCAGAGATAACAAGCGCTTGGCCTTGCTTGCGTCGAAACTGATTCAACTCTTGATGCGCATCGGTACGCGTTTTCACTGAGCGCAGCACGTGCAGTCCTTGATTACGTCCAATCAGCTGTGAAGACTTGGCAATGCAACAAGCAGTTTCCAACTTGTCGCCGGTTAACATCCACACACGTACACCTGCATTACGCAGCAGCTCCAGTGTTGGTCTTACGCCTTCCTGCAAGCGATCCTCCACGCCGGTCAGGCAAAGCAGTTCCATTTCGCGCTCTAGCGACTCGGTAACAGCAGCTACCTTGGCTACACGATCGCTAACACTGAGGCGTGCCGCATTGTAGCGCATCTCGAAATCATTGTACTGCTCTTCGGTGAGCACTTTCTTGGCTACCACAAGCGTACGCAAGCCCTCACGTGCCATATTGCCGGATTCCTCGCTAAGCCAATCATTGTACTGCACTATTGTAGACATAACCACATCGGCACCCTTGAGATAGAAGGTAATCTCGCCAGTTTTTGAGTCCTTCACAATTATACCCATGCGCTTGCTCTCGCTGGTAAAGGGAAACAGCTGTAAAATCTGATAGTGCATCAAAATGTCGTCTGAAGAGAAAATATAAATTGTTAAAAAATAATTTAGATTTAAAAATTATTGCGCTTACTCTCATCGCTGGCTGTTTTGACCTGCAGCGTCATGGTATTGATATCTCTGGCAATTAAGGTCAAGCCTACTTGCTCAGTCCACTTGACTAGCGCAATCTCATCAGGCGATGCAGCTTGATACTGATGCTCTGTCGAAGTGGAACCGGGCGCCTCAATATTTATCACAGATTTGGTAGGTGAATTATTGCCTCCGGTAACCGTAGAAGAGGTAGAAACCGAACGATTATCCTCATCGTCGCTGACAGGCGTTACGTTGTGGCACAGTGCCAACGCGCGCACTGCCTCCCATTCGCGCCAGCCCTCTGGCCGGCGCATACGATTACCCGCATACATAATAGGCTTTATAGATTCTGTACCGCTGCTTGAGGTCGAAACGCTGCCGCTGCTTTGCTGTTGTTGCAATATATTGGTCGATAGTTTCTGTATCATTTGGCCAATGTGATGGAATGTGTCTGCATCGTGTGATACAATGCCGAGATGGATTTTCTTAAACACCATTTCATTTTGTGTAAGCGTTCCTGTTTTGTCCGTCAATACATAGGAAATGCGTCCTAATTCTTCAGGAATGGTTGTGGAGCGCACGACAGTACCTTTAATGCTTGAATCGTTTTGCATTTGCCAGGAATAAAATGCCTTGCCCATATCGAGGTTTACACGCAAGCTTATGGGTATGATGTAAGAGAAGAGCAGTACAAAACGAAACATGTAACGATACCAAGGACCACCAAAGCCTTTTAACATCATCATAACAAGTGAGAGGCCCAGCACAGCGCAAAAGAGCACCTGAAAATAAACACACAAAAAAATTATATAAAGAACTTGCGGCAATAGCTCTAATAACACAATAGCTCACCTTGGTGAGTCCATTAATCTCCGTGTCCAGCAATCCCACCTTGGAACGCGGTTGTGAGTTATTCATGACGCTGCGAGTCTCGCAACCCGTATAAATGACCATGCCTGTAGCCGTGCCGGCAGCCACTACTGTGTTGGCCCACAATGTATTTTCCACATTAAGACCCATGTCCTCGCTGCCATCGGCCATGCAAAAGGTGCCAATAAAACTATGTATATCGATTTGTGGACGCTCCACATAAAAGCTGGCATCAACACTGTGCAAGTCTGAATCCCGACTTAGCTTCTGTGTAAAGGGCACTGCCAAGCGCAGCTTCCAGTCTGTCTCACCATCCAACTGATCAGTGCGCACAAATACTGAGCCACCACGATCGCTAGTGCGCAACAGTATCAAGTCTGCAGGCACACGCTCGTTTTTCTCCACAACAATGACATCGCCCACTTTTAATTTGGAAGAGGGCACCAGCTCGTAGCCACTGCCATTGCCTGTATGCGTTGGCACCAGACGCTTATACTTTTGTGAGTTCACCTCATGGTCACGTTGGTGACGTCGCAAATCATCAACAGCCTCACGACAAATGGTGACCATTAATACAAAACTTAGTGGTCCCCAGTATGTATATGGATAGCCAATTCTTATGTCAGGTATGAACTGGGATAGAGCCATTATTAAAAAGTAGAGATTTAGAAAGAAGCGAAACTGCTCGAATAGCACCAAAGGTAGGAACGTCAGGAAATTATACTTCTGATTGCGTATCTCGTTTGGCGGGAATTTTTCTGTGGTCTGTCTGCCCAGATAGACAGTTCTCGCACGCAATTCCCGTGGGCTGAACCATTTGCGCCAACAACTGTAAAAACAAATAAATACCAGTAAGTGCGGTCCATACAGAAAACTGGAACCAGAAAACAGCATTTCCTTTTAATAACTTATTATAGCTTATTAATTTGTTTCCTCAATTGTTATTAAAATTTTGATGACATTAACAATATGCGCAGCATACTTAGCATGTTGTGATACTTCAAGTGATATCCCAGAACTTGGCATTCAACTATGTTATTTAGCATCTAATAAGCAATAGCTCCAAATATTTCATATACCAAAATTTAGACACAATTTATTCCAAAACAATACAAAAAAAAACAAAAAAAAAAAGAAAAGCAAGCTTGGCTTAAGATAAGTGTTTCGACGGACAACTATTTGTTATACCTGCTGGGAAAACTTATTCGATTTGAGTAGAAACCAGCCATGTTTATGACGCGTCTGCTTTCTTCAATTTCATTGGAGTTTTCGTGGCATTTTCTATAATAAAGTTTTTAAGAGAATATCTCACTAGACATAATGCTCTTCCTATAATCATTGCAACTTTGGAGTATATTGTGAAAGTCGAAATGAACGAAAATGGAAAGCGAGACATGTCTTCAGAAAAACTGACATCTTCAAAATGTTAGATGTTAGATTAAGCTAACATTTCGTAGGACACTTCAAAGGCAGTGACCTCTGCATTTTGCGTGCCTAGGCAAGGATGTTTACGCTGAATAAAGCAGTTGACCCTTGGGTAAGTCGCAAAAGAAAAGTTATCAGAAAATTTCTTGTCCTCTTGGCGACGCATTACGCCTTCAAAGTAATAGATGAGTATGACTGTATGAGTTTTGTAATCACATTGACATTTGTAAGCGGATTCACAGACGACTATTGTGCGTGATATACATAGGTGCAGAGGATGTTCACGCAGCAGAGGCGCCTGTGTCAGCATTAAAGGTTAATTGTGAAATTCTAGTAATTCTTTTTTAACCTTTGCAATTTAATTGAAGCCCACGTAAAAGAACAGTTTTGCAAAGTATTTGCTACAATTTGCGCTTTTGTAATTTAATCTTCAGCTTAACGAGGTAAAGGTATTAAGGGTCATCAGTTTTCAAAATCAGCCTTTCTTTCAGCTACAATTCCATATTGCTCCAAAGAATCATAAAGGTTTTTTCTAAGGCAATTATAAAGGCGGATAAAATGTACCACAATACAATATCCATTTAGGTGCAAAAGGAGAATTGTCTGCTAGAAAACTACATAATGCCTAAATATACTCAAAAATTGGGTGGAAGGAGCTGGGCAGTGTGACATGAAAGAAGATCTTGTAGTATTTTATCTTAATATGCCGAATAGTGTTGCATTTGGGAGGCGGGGAAGTTCTCAAGTTCAAAGGTGGAACAATGGGCTGCAACAAGTTTTCTCCGTTCGGATCCATCTGGCACAAGTTCCTTAACTTCGCTTCAGCTTAACCCTCTCCAGGTGTTTGCATGTCTTTCGCGTCTTAGGATACTTTGGCGTTTCCAGAAGAGCATTAAAACAGAGAAAAATTTTAAAAAGCGAGAGCCAGCCTTATTATCTTGAAACCCTCTGTTCTGCTGACATCTTGAAGAGTTATTTCCTTTAGTTAACTGCAGATGTCTTTGCATGTAGGCGTTTACAACACTTTCCCCTTTCAGCTAAAACAAACTTAATTAATTTCACAATACTTTGGCAAAAATTCTACATGTCTAAACCTTTGCTTGAAACTTTCAGCCAGACGGAAATGGCACACTGATATCTTTGCATATAATGTATGCGCATTTGAAACTTTTTCCCATACTGCTAGTTCTAGTTCTACATCAACAGACGCAGTAAGTACACGCAAATGGCCTTGCCAAAAGCAAAATCGATAAAATTTAAAACGAAAATAAGAGCGAATATGCTTGAAATCGCCAAGCGTCACGCAAATTTGTTTTTAATAGCTTTTTTGTGTGCTTCTTTTTTTGTGTTTGTTTAAGCAACAGCCTGTCACCAGGGGCTCTACCTCTGCTTGTTTATTTACGTGTGCTTTGGTGGATACATACCAGATGAATACATAAGCTGACGTCGCAGCTGCTTTGTGTGCAGCGGGCGCAGTATGTACATCTGTTTTAGTGGGTGGATGGCCTGCATTTTTGCACATAAACAAACGGACCAAATCTGATAACTTACTGTCTATATACTAGAGCAGTGTGGGGGGGAAGTTATACGAACAAGATGATTCACCTGAAAAAATACCAGCGATTACGCTGGCGATTTAGCAGCGGTATGTTTTCGCGTGTCATGGGCGTTGCGGCCGAACTTTGCGATGTAGCATCCTCCATTTTGTGGTGGCTGTCTTTTGTTAATAACTTTAGCTTAATTATTATCGTCTAATGTTTTGTATTTTTTCTTTGTTTATTCGTTGCGAGCGCTGCGCTGGCGCTGCCTTGGTACTGCTGCGCGTCGTTAGGTTTCTTGTCACTTTTCGCTTTCACTAAACAGTCAAACATATTGCACGTGCTGCATAGCACAATTTGTATTTATTTAACAAACTGCTGTAGCAGCTGTTTTTTTTTTTGTTGTTTAACAATTAACACTGACAAACAATTGTAAGAAACATAAAATTCTTTTGCACACAAAAACAACGCAAATGAAAATTCCGTGGCAAGAGAGTGCGTCGTCTGGCAAAGTAGCTGCTGCTGTTAGGCAACCCTGTCTCTGTTTGTAGAAATCAATAACATAGCGCAAACATACAAGTGCGACAGAGACAAACGTATAAGCATAGCGTTTGGCTGTGTGCCAGCAGAGTGCCACTAGTTGAGCGACAATAGTTAACGTAAAGCTGGCAATGCTGTCAAAGTTGGCGCGTAATTTTATCTTTTTGAAATTGCGCTACACAGCGACGCGTTGTTTGTTTATGTAAATTTATGAAATGCCAAGTTGCTGACGTTCACACATTAGTGTTAATTGAAAAAAGCTTCGTCAGTTAAGATCATATAAACGAACCGCAATATTGTTGCTGACATAAATATTGTCTGTCGTAAAATGTGCACAGTGGCGTAGGTAAGTGCGAAGCGCGTTTTTTTTTTGTACGACCTCCTCAATTGTTTTTGTTCGTTTTCATAGGTAACGATAAATAAATAATACATTAATCAATCACTCATAGAATTGACTTTTAAAAGCCGCTTTTTTTTCAAAAAGAGTGCATTGTTTTTAATAATAAAAAACATAAGGAAACGTCAGTTGAAAATGGAAAGCCATCTATAACTTAAGAAATAAACTCTTTACATATAGGAAATCAGTTTAAAAGGTATAGATTTGAGTATTTGTAAACTTTGGCACTTGGCTTCACTGCTTCAGTCTAACTTCCTTTTAGAGAATAATTATAATAATACTGTAGCCCAAGCACGACTGAGAAATAAATAATCTGCGCAGTCAAAACAATTTGTTTTTTAATAGTCCAAAAAAATAAACTAGTTTCAAAAGAAATGACCTTACAATCCAGTTCCATTAACAGAGGCGGCATTTAAAGCGCCAACAAGGGGGGCTTGAATGGCAAAAGTTTTTATGCTTTTAAAAACTTTTGCTAGTCATTTTAAAGATAGGTCCCAACATATAATGATTGCAATTAAGAAAAACCTAACTCGATTTAATTTATCTGCAAAATTGTAGCAAAGAATAGAAAGAAGCCTTTTGCCAGCCCCCAACTACGCTGCTGCTCACTGTCTATTTATTTACTTTTATTTGTGTTTTTTACTTGCTGCTATTCGAAAGATAGCCAAGATAACCGTCATTTCCGAGGCGTGTTAAGCACTCTTTAAATTTTATTATAATTCAGCTAAATGTTTTGTCAATATAACCCAAAGGAACTACTAGACGCACAACTTTTGAAAAATGTAGTTTTAACATGCCTTTGTGTTCGATGATCTCATAAGAAAAAGTTGTTCACAGCACGACCCATTGAATTGAAGAGGCTAACACGCACTTACAAGCCCCAAAATACACACACACACATATACAACAATCACAATAATAAAAATATCTAGAAGAGTGGCACAAAATGCCAACAAATTACCCAAAAAGTTCAATGACATGAACGCGCTAAAGCGAAAATTTTTTTTGTGAGAAATTGCCTTTTGACAAATGCGAAAGTTGACGGGGCTAAGATAAAAAGTTATAAAAAAAAAACAAAAAATCATGTTGAAAGAGGGCCAACAGTTTACTGTTACATTCGGCGGCAATTTTCAACTCTTCTGACTTATCCACAGTAAATCTCTGCCTTGAACAGCCAAACAAAAAACACGTCTTATATCTAAGCGAATGACTCAAACTAGCCCGAGGTCAAGTTGAGTCAAAGCAGGAGTACTCCACTGCCCCGCAACGCGTCAAGGTGAAGCGATTTGCGTATGAATGCACTTCAAAAGCGCCGCGTAGGTGTAACACACGATGATTGGCAGAGCTCTGGAACACTATTTACTATAATATGTTATTTTATGGCATAACCTTTTATAGCCATTACAATGAGCATGAACAACGAAAAGCATTTATAGTTGCTTAACTCATAAACATTAGAGAAATGCATTATAATGATTGCTACTATAAAAAAATAAATTATAGCACGTTTCTGTTGAGTGTAAATCTATTTGAAATGTGTTATTTTGAGTGTGGATAAATTTATTTTACAAATTTGAAATTTGTGTACGGCTGCTGCAGCGGAACGTTAAGGAATTGCAGTCGAGCGGTGCAGAGTTTGCGATCACTTATGAGAACTAAACTTTTGTGGATGGAATGCTAATAGTTAAACAAAATCTTTGATTTATAAAAAAAAAAAAACAAAATATTCCACTGAAAAAGTGTGGACAGCTCTCACAAATGGGTGAGACTTATAGGCGTTAATTCCAAGATGATTACTGACAAATATTCCGGCCCATCGAATTCGCAATTTTGTTTTCTTTAAATTCAGTTCTTTATGTTCATTCTTTAGAAAAGTTTAGTATACACTACTAGTTCCGGCCAACTGGCGCAAAATTTTGTGTTCTAATTTAGTTAAAATTTATTTTGTTTATTCAATTTTTGAAAAAAAAAAACTACATTTTTATTATTCAGTAAAAGATGATTCAGATAAACGGTTAGCGTTACCGACAAGCTGAAATGCCTGCTAATTAATTAGTAGTTCTCAAGATAAGTTGAGTAAGTAACAAGGACAGCTACTTGGAAATTGCTTAATTTTAGATGAATGGTTTCAAAGTTTTGACTAGTGGTAGCGAATCCTTAATACCAATTTCGAATTAAAAATTATTTTTCAGCATTATGTGTATAAATGACTAAAGAATCTATGTAGCGAAGCTTGAGAGGATGAAGATGGTTATCTGAAAACCATAAGCATATTATTAATCACAAAGAAAAAAAACGGCCTTTGGCTATGGTTCTACTAACAAGACAAACTGCCAGGGTGAATCTTGGCTCAAACTGAAGCATGTGCGATACTAGTTCTGAACGAGTTCTATAATTTCACAAATTATACTTTTTAAGTGAATTTAAGTCGAAGAAACAAGCTGTAGTTTTTATTTGTTTGAAAACTGTCACAGCGAGTCTTGGTTCAAACTGAAGTATGTAGATTTCGTTAAAATTTCTAAAAAAAAATAATGCTTTTTACGAACTTTGATTCTAGCCAAAGAAACAAGCTGTTGGGTGAAAATAATGAATGAAGGATAAGCCTTTGTTCTAAAAATCTAAAAAAAGGAATATAAGAGAAAATTGTTTAAGAAGAAACATCTTTATAAGAAAACTATAGAAGAGACATTAAAGCTTATCTGTAAAGTTCTAGTGTGTCTAATGATGCTCCTCAAAATCCTAATTTGCTTCGTGTTTGTCCCATCACATCAAAAAACATAAGAAAATTTCAAGATTCTACCTAGTACACATGAGAAATCATTTCGTGCGAAACGTTTGGCTGTTTAAAGTTTCTGCAAATACAGTCAAAGCGATTTTTATCGATGCCTTTGATTGATTATTTATTTTTGGCGAATTGGTAAAGAATCACAAGACCAACAGTTGCTTTTTGTTTAAAAAATTATGCGCGCAATGGTTTGGAATTAAAAATGAAACTGTATGAAGAGTTATTGTTGGCACTGTACGATATAAATGCCTATACGACTGCCAACTTAATTATGAACTATGGCTGCAGTAAAAAAAAACGACCAAGAGAAGTAATGGCGCACAAAATTGGCGCTTCTGGGTGAAGCCTTACTTGATCAGAAATGACTGATTTATCAAAGTTGTTAGATTTCATAGTTTTTAATTTTTAAACCCAGAACCACATGTCCCTGCCTTTTCCGCAAAAAAGCTGCTAACATAACAGTGCTGCCCATGTAACGTAAATTAGTGCTGCCAGCTTGCGCTAGTTTCGTGCGTAAAACCACGAAAATTGTTGTACATAAAGTCGTTTATTTTTTTGTGTGCCGAGTACTTTCCTCAATAAATTTTAAATAAATCAATTTGTAGTACTTAAAACAATGCGTATTTCAATATTCTTTTATTTTCCACTTTTGGTGTGCCACGCTTCATGTTGCCATTAATAATTATACTCTTAAAAGTAAATAAACTTTGTCAATTTCCGCATTTTTACTGCCACAAAACATTTAATAGCAAGTGGTTTATGTCTTTCCTTAAAATGAAATTTAATTATTTCAACAGAACTGCAAGTGCAATTTTATTATTTTAGCAAAAAGAAATGTGCATTGTTAACACTTAGATCGCTTGAACGGAAGCATATTGATTTACAATTGTTTATATAGTTGATTTACATATTATAGAAACTTAAAATATTTTCTTGCTAGAAGTGTTCTTAAACGTAGCTGCAACAACGTCAACCTTTCGAAACCTCAACTTTGCCAAGACATTCTTTACTTTGAAAGAATTATGGAAATTGTGTGATTAAAAAGCTTGCATAAATACCACAAAGTGTCAGTTGAGAGCTAGTGCAGCAGAATTTTCTCTCTTTCCAAACAGGGCGTACTAAGAAAATTCATTTAAGTCCACAGCACAAGCCAGGGGCGGCACATGAGTATAGCTTAAGGGGGTGACGACAACTTGAACGCGCTGAACGCTCTGCATGTTCAACATGCGACATGATTCTTCGAAGACGCTAGTAAAAAGTCAAACTTTGCCCATGCCCCTGAACCATTGAGCAACGGCGCTTTAGCGTAAGTAATAAGCGATGGGTGCAAATTGTCAGACAGACAACAAGCCAAATGAGTAGAGCATATAATTTATACACCACTTGGCGGCAGTCACTCTATCCGTAACTCAGTCAGCCACCTTGAAGCCACCGGGAAAAAGTCAGCCAGCCGCCTGCCGCTCTACTCGCCAACTTGCTTTCAATTTGTATGTCAACAAATGAACCCTACGTCAGTTGTGGGTCTGTTGCTCGATATCTGTGCAAATAAACGTGCCCAAGATAAATGTTTCACTCATCCTCCCCCCCCCCCGTCCTCAGCCACTCGAAACGCATCTAGCCCCACTATGGGCATAGGGGAGCTAGCTCTGGTGACCTGAGCTGGTTTTGCCTTTGGTTTTGCTATTAACCCACTTTGTGGTGGCTACAAAAGCAAAAAAAAAACACACAAACAGAAACAAAAACAATGCCAAGCCAAGTTGCGGGTGTGCGTGGTGCAGCCAACTAAAACTGTTTACAGTGTAGGACCAGTTCGGTTCATGCAACAAAAGCCAAAGTCTGGAAATAATAACATTAGGCATTGCCATTGACGGAACTTTGTATTTTTTTTTGCATGTGGCATGGAAAATGTGGCAAAAACAAACGTTTGGTTGCCAAGACAGTTGCCAATTTTCAACTTATATTTAATACAATTTTATGTCTTGCTGTATTCCGGGAATGCCAGTCCAGTGAGGTGAAGGTTCCCCGTTGTCATAAGCAAACTGTATATGACAGTTGTAGTTATATTTATAAGCCTGAGGACATGGTATGGCTATGGGTTGGGAGTTAAGAAACGCTTGCAGAGGCTAATCCATTTTTAAATATGGAAAGTAAATTGTCGGACAGTAAATTACGTTAGAAATAAACTTGGTATAGAGAATTTCTCTTTTGGATATTGAAATTTCATTTCATAGGACATTTAGCGACGCCTTTATTGAGATCGTTCAATAAACAGCCTATTTAGTAGTCTCGATAGATATTTTATTTAATTATCCTTTCCCGTGTGGTGTGCGAGAAAGTATCTAGCACATCTGGTATATTATTAAACTTTTTCCCCTTGCTGTAATCAACTCTCCAATGGCGGAGCATGGACATATCTCTACTAATAACTGTTCAAAGAGAGTGGTAGGACCTATAATTTACAGCCGAATGCGAACGACTGTGTGTTTAATTCATAGAGATTTTCCTAGGTAAATCACGTCTATTTATTTGATAGCTATGCAACTGCACCAGTGCTGCAGGGTGGAATCGCATCCGAACCTTCCGGTTTAGAGCATACTACGTAACTACCGAGGCCCACATCGGAATAAAGGCAAAGTCAGTAATGAACAAATGAAAAAGACAGAGATCGACGACGGGAGCGAGTCCGAAAAAAAGAGTTCTGCAAAAGGTTTGCTTGAATTATCCTGCATATTAACCAAGGCTTTATGAGCTCTTGTGTACCGCATCTGAGAAACACCGTTGGAGAAAAAGAAAAGTCGAGTGGCAAAGAACATCATATTTACATAAAAAAATCTCAGTGACGAGATCTAAATAGGAATGATCGCCAAAGGAGGTTCAGAGCGAAAACGCACAACTCGCGTGGAGCTTTTTCCGCCTGCATTCAAAAAAGGCAAAAAAAGTTATGGGAGATTTTAATAAATTGTCCTGCACTTTAACCAAAGTCTTAAGTTAAAGCAGAAGATTTTTTAGAAATATATTTTTTTTAACCATTTTAATCAATATTGTTTAATAATAAAAACTTCCAAATATTTTGCGGAAATAAAAAAATAATTTTGGACATGGTCTAAGATACAAACCGGTCCAGATGATACAATAAAAACAAATGCTTACTCTTAGTAACATATAGGACATATCCGGATGGCTCAAAAAACAAATTCTTACTCTTATTAACATATTTTACATTGATATTGATTGAGAATTGTTATAGTTTTTAGCATTTTCTCTGGTAAATCCCCGTTTAAAGTAGCAAAATTTAAGAGATTGAATGATTTACAAAGATGTACAGGTGCGTTAAGCTTTCTAATTGCTATTCACTTGGTTATTACCAGAGGCAACGCCCAACACAAGTACTACAAGCAGTTTACAGCCCCCAAATTGGCTAGGGTATGCCCTGTATATTTCATTGGCAGTCGCTATTTACTCCAACCACACTGATAAGTCGACTAGTTACCTTGGCTTCCAGTTCATATGCTACTGAAGCATAACAGAAATCAGTTCTTAAATAAAAACACCTCGAAGACGACAACTTTTAACTGTAAACAAACGATACAAATCGAATTCCACTAACAAAACTTTATATGACATCCAATACCAACAAAATGTTTTTTAGTTTTAGGAATTGTTTCTCTTTTTTCCAAACTCTAAGGTTTGTGTTTTTTCTAACAAAATTGAATTCAAAGTGGATATAATTCCAAGTCTCGTCAAATTTCGCAAGTAAATAAAGTAGCACTTGCTGAATGTCGAAGCAGTCTCCACTAATAACAAAAAATCTTAGATGTAAGCAATTAATAGGCAAATCTGCATAATATACATTTTTAGATAGGAAAATGTAGACGCTCATCATTCTTCACAGCTTATTACAATATTAAATGAACATTTCTAGGAACTGTTGCTTTTAATGCTAATAACACAAACATTTCTCATAAAAAAGCTTACTTTTCAGACACGATGCTCTTATTTCACAAACACACCAATGGTTCCTTGAAGTATAAACACGAATTTAATTTTTGGTTTTGTGGAAGATTTTCTACCCTAACGCTGAACATATTGACATACATTTCGATATTTATTTTATAATGCATTGCATCAGGCAATAGCATACATATGAGTAAATGACGCAAGACGAGCTGTTTTATTTTGCAGCAAATAGGAAAATATGCTTACATCATCGGCAAAGGATTACAATTACCATTTATAATGAGTCAATGAAAGAATATATTGCAAAATAGCAAGGATGCTGACTACTAGCAAGATACTAGCGGAGCAAAGTAATAATTTGATTATAAAATATAGGCATAACTTTATTACTTTGACTGAAATGACAGTGAAACTTGTGTAAAACGAACTGGTCTGTAGTGAAATTCTTCAAAATGTTGCCGCATACTACTTGCGCTGACTAAAGTTCTCAATTTACTTTCTATATCATCTCAACTTCATCCCAATCTGCAAATCCATATTTTGCATCATAGAAGTTCAATTGTGTAAAATCTTTCAAAATACCTTAAAAAAAATCATAATAACAACCATTAACGCTTAACCGGTTTCCAAAATGCGTTTTAATGCAAATTTTTGTATGGCGCTCCTACAATAACAATTTTACGGCTGCTTTTGTTGCTGTTGCTGTCGCCCATGCCCATAAAAAGCTCCAAAAACAATACTCATTCCAAGGTCTCTCAAATAATTCTCATAGTTTGTGTGCTATCAGTATAATTTCGAAACTAATGGAAATAAATTCAACATATGTGAACAATTATTACGGTGCAAAAAAGCAGAAACGAAGCTAGCTTTACTCTAACTGTTGATTGGTTCCGCGAGGCTGGTTACGATTACAAAATCAGAAGCCACAACGTCTGCCTTTGCCCGCTTTGAAATTCTAATCATTTTGTCGAAATCTTTGTACCTCATATAACACCACAGACAGTGCTGCGATGGCAGAGAAGCAATGCAGTTAAAACCAAACTACAAAGCCAAAATTAGAAAATTAGAAAACCCTGCAGCAAAGTATCCAGAGTGCTACTCGTATGGAAATGGAACTAGTCTAAGATATTTATGTGAAATACGACATGTATTTATGAAGCTTAATTCGTAGAAATCAATTCCATTAGTTGCAAATGGACGCGCCCCTACAAAAATTAATTGATGGAACTTTAGTTGTGATAGCTAATTAATATACACAGCAGATACTGTAGATATGAAATATATTTGGAAGTATATTGATTATTTTAACACTGTCATTAATAATATAAAGAAAATTGTGATAGGAAAGATGTTGTGTTATATTGGTGCTGTAGTTGCTTTTAAATGAAGCGATAAAACAAAGACGTTGTAGAATTGGATGCGACAGTACTTAAAATCGTTAAAATAAACAGCTAATGAGTAAGCTAGTTCGCTTCTTTGATGCAGAAGTTAACTGCCCACTCTGATTTAACTTTCAAAAAGAATTGGGCGTTTCTTTCCTGGGATAAGTCGCATCTGGCCAATCACCAGTTCGACCGAAAAAAAAAAAACTCAACAGATTACAGAAACCAACATAAGAGAATTAAACATAAACGGCTCCCCAAATTCGATGGCGACCATAGGCATTTTCAAAAAAACGGTCACGAATAGGACAATGGAACGTTAGAACCCTTAAGGAAGAAATGGAAAAGAAATGGAGAAACTACAGATAGCGATAGCTGACATCCACAAGGCAGTAGACGGATCGGCAGACCCAAGGCGATCTGGAGAAGATCCATCCTCCAAGAACTGACCCAGGCGAACACAACATGGGACAGAGCTAAACAGACGGCGCAAAATATGGTTCGATGGAAGGCTCTTGTAGAGGCCCTAAGTTCCCAAGCGGAATAATAAGGAAAAAAAAAAGGCTTGTTGTTCCAAACAACCCAGAGCTAGAGTAAACTGCCACCACATCTAGCTTTTTACATATACCAAATCGCTGAAACTCATTATTTTTCCCCACCTATGCGGTCCAGGCTAGGCTGGCCTTTTCGCCCTTATCAAAGAAAAACTGTAAAATATTGCGAATTTTCTCTTTGCTAGTCGACGTAGGCTCAAACCAAACGGATTCAACCAATCACAAAACTGTTTGAAAAACTTTTTTAGTACAAAATGTCATCTTTCTAACGTCAAGCATCGAAACGCGATCGGGCCTATGCAACGCGAGATACAGATAAATGACGCCAACTATTGCAAGATTTAATGATTACTTTTGACTGCACTCAATATCACAACTACCACATTTGCACTCTTGAGCTTTTCTAAAAAATCCTTAAACAAAGTAGCTCTTAAGCAGTACGTGATATTTTTTATATTCAGATACTATTTACTATAAATTAATTTAGAACTCAAGCAATTTTATTCAATTATTAAGATCGCAACATTTTTCACACTGAGTTCAACACAAAAAAAAAGTATATAATAGGTAATGCATCTGCTGTTTTAGTTGTTAAGCGCTGAAAATTGGCAACATGCTCGTTTCAAATCGAGCACACTGATAAAAACATTACAACTTAAGTTGCCTTGAGAATAATTGGCAAAACAGTGGACTATACATTGAAATGTGGTCCGTGTGACGGTTTGCTTGCTTAACAATTATAACTCATAGCCTACCCGTCCAAAGTGTTCGACATTATTATTGTTGCAAGTAACTCCAAACACGACAACAATGGCGAACAAGCTCGTCAAAAATTACCACGATAAGCTACAAGGACCATAAAGCTAGTTGTAGCATTTTATATTTAATATCCAAATGAGCAGTTTTTAACTCTATTTTCGTACACAAATATTGCTAAAATTAATTGCAAAATCTACGAAGAGTAATTTAACAAATGAGCTAGCCGATAACGCACCCTATATTTCTTTGCTAAGAAACAAATCGTAAACAGCTTTTGATTGCCTGTTAAGCTGTACTTATCAAGCATTCAGTTAGGTGTTAATCATAATTTTATGCAGGTTTTTCAACAATGCTTAATACCACTAACATTGCCAAAAACAACTTGACTCATCAAAAGGCATCTAATTAAAATTAATTTATTCCCCATGTTATTAACGCTTGAAAGGCGGAGTATGGCGATATCTCTATTTATAGCTGTTCGAAGAGAACCGGGAGCATCAGTACATAGCCAAACCCCAAATACGTCTATTTGCTAGCTATATCTTCTACCTAGCCTTTGTTAGGTAAATGCATAAGTGTTGCTGACTGGAATCTTACCACTGAACTTTCCAGGCATGTGCGTGCCAATACTACGTTTACCAAAGGCCACAATATCAAGATGTATCTAGGCTATGCACTTTTCTCTAGAAAATTTATAGATTATACGAGGACTATTTCTTTTATAATGAGCAGACGTAAAAGTACCTATGCCGTTCTTTTTTTTAGAGAACAAAAGATAAAATCAGTAAAGATTTAACAGCAGCTTGAAGCCGAACTATTTAACCAGATCTTTAGCTTAAAAACAACAATTAAAAGAAAAGTTACTCAATACACATTATTTCCTCATGTTTCTTCTGAGTTTAAAAAGTTATAATCCTTATAAAGTTTACTAAACGATGGACAAAAATCTTTCAGAAAAACTATTGTAACATGTTAGCACATACATTATCATGCATATCCCTTACATGAATCATAAGTACATCAAAAATTGTAAATTAAATATAATATGATATTATTCTTGAATTTTCAAATTAGCAGTTCCTTAATCACAAAATTAATTTCCCAAGCATGAACTTTAAATAGCAAAGAAATCGCACAAATTTACACAGGCCAAAATTATTTTCTCAGCGGACAGCCCTAACTTCATAGCAAACTTTTTACAACTTCTCCATAGCAACCAGACTCTAATTACTTTACACAACAAATTGCCTTTCTTTGTCGAAATTTTACAAACATTAAAATGTCAAAAACTCTTTAAAGGCGACAATTTCTTATCAACGAAACTTTCAAAACTAAAAATGCGCATAGTAAAATAACTTTCAGTTGATAAAGCGCCAAAAACAACTCTTGGACATTTTTACCTAAGAACTTCTCAGAATTCCAAAGCAAACATTGCAATTTTTTCTTTTTTCTTTGCTGGTACGTCTAAAGTTCCAGTGAACTGACCTCCTTGTTGATAACCAACGAGGGCACATAACTTTCAATTTTAGACATCTCAAAAAAAAATAAAATATTGGAAGCAAATGGGCGAAATGAACAAACTCATATGCGCGCAACAGCATAGAACTGGCCCAGACTTCTTCTTTGCGTGCAACTGGTTTGATTATAGTATTTGGGGAACCTTGAAAAGATCTAAACAAGCTTTGAAGTCAAACGCACACACACTCACAGCACAGACAGCGTGAAGACGTTGTTGCAAACTGGTTTCGGCAATATATGGTTTTAGTTTATTTTTGTTAATTTTTCCCAAAGACTTCTAAACAACAGACGACGACACCTTGGAGCTGAATTAGTTTACTTACTGTTGTATGAGTAGTATGTATGAGTTACAGGGCAAAAAATCGATTGCATATGCAAATTTTAGCTGGCTGTAGCCGGGGAGGAGTTGGCCCACATAGTTTGTTGGCTTGGCGTCGTACAACACAATTAGCTGAGAGTCTTACGAAAAAAATGTTTGGCGTGAGAAATGTTTCGGCTGTTGGGCAATACTTTGTCACTCGACTTGATACTATGGTACCTACATACCCCAACTATTTATAGCATATTTGTGCGGTTCTGTTGTTTCGTTGTTGAAATTTTCCATTTTGATGGAACGTGTCTTGCCTGTGTGCTATGTGCAGATCTATAAACAGCGCTATTGTTTGCCAGACGCGAACGGGAACGGGACTAACACGTTTATCGATTTCAAAGCAAAAAAAATAAAAATGAGAAAAAAAAGCAGCAAAATTTGTTATTTATTTATTTTGCCGTTTTGCTTTAGCTCGTTTTCTACTTTTCTAATTAAGCAAATTAAAAATATATTCCACTGTTTCTGTATATATAGGCGACTCTAAATGTTGTATAAGTAAGCGTGTATTTTTACTCACATTTCAAAACAACGGCATACAAATATCTTTTCTGAGTAACGTCGCTTTTTGCCACACGAACACGCTACGCGTCTTTGTAATTTCGATTTAATTTTTTTTATAAAATAATAAGTTTTCTTATAGTAAACCAAACGCAATACACTCATTGTTGCAATTGCTTGAAGCGTCAGCGACTTGATTTACATTCAAAAACAAAACTAAGCAAGTCACAATAAAACAAAACAGATTTTTCGTCTACACGGCAAAATTTTAACGTAATTCGAACCAAGGTTTAATGCTGAAATCGCTGCAAACTTCAAGAAACAAAAAAAAACACGTCAGCAAAATCGTAGCAACTTCCAACTAATAATATGAAGTAATAATTTTCAACAAACTGACTGGAAAAATAACTAAATACTTTTTGTTTGCTATAAGTCAAAATGAAACAACAAAAATAAAATAAATAAAAATAAAACGTTTTTTTTTAAATGGCATAACAAAGTAAACAAGCGTGAAACAATATTAAAAAAGAAAAAATATGTCTTAAAGTCAAGTTGGAAAGACTGT
Source organism: Chymomyza procnemis (assembly GCA_035046065.1). NCBI lineage: Eukaryota > Metazoa > Arthropoda > Insecta > Diptera > Drosophilidae > Chymomyza > Chymomyza procnemis. The sequence continues at coordinate 17,130,535 of JAWNOJ010000004.1, read as the reverse complement.
ATCACAGCTGTTTTGTAAATGCGGCATATCGCCAGCAATATACTTTATATGGCAGCGCAATGAAGTCAAGGAAGCTCTATAAGCGGCTGACACAAAGGTACGCTTGTACTTGAATTCTAACAAAGTCTTTAAAGGTTCACATAGACTTCAAGTTGTAAAGGTTTTTTATTAGTTGTTAGGCATTGCCAATCGAAATGTTGATTCAATTTGTAGTTATTTTAGTACTACGGTCACACTAATTTTTCTTGACAATCTGGCAATGCCGTATGCCCATTGTTTTGATTTGATGCTGAAATTAGGCACCAATTTTTGCACTGGTATTCTTAAATAAATATATAATACATTAATTTTAATTGCTTCAATCAATAATTTTCTTTTTAAGCTTTTCAACAAAAAATAAACATATCTTTCGTGAAAAATGAAATTTAGCCGCAAAATGAAATACGATCACATCTTACTATATAAAATTACTACTAAGAATTTTTGAAGAGCTAACACTTGTTAGAGTATTTAATCAGCGCACAATTTTGTGTTTTAAGAAATGTTTGAATTAATTTCTAATTTTAACTTCAAAGTTTTTTGAAACATAATTTTATTGTGTTTTAAGAAATGTTTGAATTAATTTCTAATTTTAACTTCAAAGTTTTTTGAATCATAATTTTTTCTGTCTAATTTTTCAACACGTTTGATGACAAGTCAAAATATTTATTTATATTTAAGATTTCGTTTTGGTTTGAGAGGTGCGGCAGCTCACAAAGGCAATAAAAAAACTACCACAATCAGAATATCTCGTACTTGTTTCAGATTAAAAATTATTTTAAGGAGAACTGAAAAAATGATTGAACTCTCGTTGAGATTAAAAATAATTTTAAGGAGAACTGAAAAAATGGTTTATGTCTCGAACTTTTTGAATGTCAAAAATGATTTTAAAAACTAAAAAAAATAGTTGATTTATCGAACTTGTTAGAGATTAAAAATTATTTTAGGAAGAACTGAAAAAATGGTTAATCTCTCGTACTTGTTTGAGATTAAAAATGATTTTTAGAACTGAAAAAATTGTAGATCTCTTTACTTATTTGAGGTTAAAACTTATTGAAAGCAGAACTGAAAAAATTATATATCTCTTTTACTTGTTGCAGATTATAAATGATTTTAAGCAGAGCCGGTGAAGTCTTTGACAAAATTTAATTGCAGCAGAAGGGAATTGCTTCAAGGTAATACAAAAAATATGTGTAGACTTACAAAAATACTATCGGATTGCATTTTCTAGTTTTAAAATTTTCGATGAGATAAATTAATGCCAAAAATGTAGTCATTGTATAAATGACTCAATAATACATTAACAGCAGCATTTTGATTTACTTATTGTAAAATTATTTATTTTTACATCATTTATAGGTATATACTTTCTTTACTTTTTCGAAAATACAAAATTTTTGGTATTTTAATATTCGTTTAAGTTTATTTCAATATTTTTAGTTACTTTGCTTTTACCAAAAAAATGTATATTTATTTTTAATTATTTTAATTTTTTAAATTAATTTGTTTATGATCTGCTTGCAAATCATAGGGGCACAGTAGATCCATGGTGGTCTTCGACTATACAAAAACATGTATTCCAAGACGCTGCTCATAAAAAGGCGACCAGTAGCGATAAGTAAATTGCAAAAAAAAAAAATAAATACTTGAAGTTTTTTTAACAATTTCTTCTCAATAATACGCAACGGACGGCGATTCTATCAACAGACAAAATCGCTTGTCTTGCAATGAGGTATTCAGATCTAGGTTATCGCTCAAGTCAGACCGCTATAGCTATTAAATAATACAGCAGTAATCGTAAAACATGGCGTCAATTATTAAAACAATGGAAAATTAAATTTTTTAAGATTTAAGAGACTCTTGGAAGAATACATCTCTGGACGAGATGAACTCAAGTTCATAAGCTTTTAAGTAATACAGCGAAACATATTGAAAACATAATTTTAAGTAATAACCAATGGTATGTAAATCCTTTCAATTCAAGTTCAAAAGACGAGAAATACTTAGATGCTTTCAAATATATCCAAAGGTGCGTTGTTGTGTCATTTTGTTGCTCACAGAGCTGAATTCGCTCAAGTCAAACCAACCACCCCACATGACGCCAATTTTAACTTTTATTTAAAATTTTTAAATTTAAAAGTATTGAAAATGTGACATTATAGACATGATCTCAGATCTGTAAGATTTGATACAAGGCGCTATAGGAATAATTAATTAAACAAACATGGATTTGAATTTTTGAAAAATCTTAAATAGACCTTAAAAGATATTGAAATATTTTTACGAAATCCATCATTACAATTAAGTTTTCCAAACTTATACCATATAGACTTGATTCTAAAGCCGCAGGAATTGCTACAATTTCGAATCGCTTAAATATTTTATAAATGGCAAAGTTCCAATCACATAAAACTTAAACTCATACACTTCAAGTCGTAAAACATGAATAGAAAGTAAGGCGAAATTAACATTTATATAATATACAATGTATATGTATATATAGACTAATGGAAACTTTTAGCACGCAAATTAAACTTGTTATAAATGGACATTTATGTATGTTTGTTGATTTAAGAGAATGATTTATACTCATGGCACAATGGCGGTTTAGTTTTGAGTCAAAAGTATAAAGTTAACCAAAGTTTTGTTAAGAATTTTTGACGGAGTTTGACGGAAGCCCGTTTTTTTATGAGCCCTTAAGTTAGCCAAGATTTTATAGTAAATTCTTATACGCTCATAAGAATGTATAGTTGATGAAAGCTTAAGGAATGCAGTTTTCTGAACTGATTTCCAGGCATTCTTGGTAATAGTGCAATTTGGGGTTGTTTCTGCGACGATTCGATTTCAAGTTTGGGGGCACAGATTCGTAAAAATTTGATTTATTTGCTTTCAAGGTTGAAAGTACAGACTCATTTAAATTCGATTTAGATTTGACTGGAAGTTTGGCAGTACAAATTCGTTAAGTCACAAAACACACACTTCATAAAAGGAAAGCAATTAAAAACCAACTTAAATGTATAAATTAAGTATACGCATATAATGGAAAATTTTTTTGGCTGGCAAATTAAACTTGTTATAAATTGAGACACAACATATTTTTGTTAAATTTTATCACATTATGTATTTCAGGCCTCCATGTTACAATATTTATGGCAAGCATATGCTTTGGGCTTGCTATAAAAACAAAATGTATAAACATGTCGAAACACTTATTCGCGCCACATGCACATCTAGTGCAACAACAACAGCAACAGTAACACAACAAATGGCTATAGGAAAATTTGAAGGCAACAAATTTTCCAACAATTTTCTTATGACGACGTTAGAGACACACTCACCTGCACAAACACATTTTACACACATTGCCAAAACTACGACTTTTACTACGACGACGATTATTTTGATAGAATACTGTAGAGGAACCGTTTTCGGGATCGATCACTGTCAGCGCACCGGGACTGCCACCGTTGGCGGCACCTAGTTCGCCGGACACGTGCGTTAGTGTGTCCACACCAACGGTGCCGCCTACGCCTGCACCCGCGCCCGACGCTTGCGTTAATTGCGCCAGTTTCGTAGCGCCCGTATGTCCCGTAACCAATGTGCTGTCTCGCGCTGCACTGCCGCTGTTGCTGTTCGAATATTTGGCGCGTTCGCGGCTCCGCTCATTTCTATAACGTATCTGGCCGGCGGCAGAGCCAAGACTGTGACCAAAGAGATTGCCCAGAAAGCTAGCGCCAACGCTGACGCCGCCGCCGACGCCATAACCAGTTGAGCTTTTGCGACGTCTTTGACTATTGTTGTTATTGTTGCTAGAGGTAACGCCGCCGCCGCCGCTGCTGCTGCCGCCAATGGCATGCTCGCTGCTGCTGCCGCCAGTGTGGCGTATGAGTAATTCCGTTTCTGAGTCAGTATTATCGCTCTCTTCATCAAAATCGCGTAACGGTAGCTCGTTATCAGCCATTGTTAGTTGAGCGCAGCTATAGCGTTCAGTTTTTCACAGGTGGGAAAAGTCTTTAGCTCTCTTAAATGCGCGCGCTCTCTCTGTCTGCCTCTCTCTTGCTGTGTGTGCTAGTCTATGCAATAATTTAATTAAATGACTAATACTATGTGACGCCGCGTCGTTGTGTAGCTGCTCTCTTACTGACTATAATAAATACTATTTTTTTTTGGCAACACCTTGTCAATCAGCCACACCATAGACGCTGGCTACTCTTAGGGTTTGCCACGTTTCCGTGCTCTCCGTGTGCTTGGCTGAACCGTGCAAGTGCAATGTAACTTAAGTTGAGCAATTACTTGTACAATTGAGTTGAGCCTCATACAGTTTGTTTATAAGTTAAACAAAACGTGCTGACTTAGCCGCGCATTGTTGGCGTCCTCTTATCAAATGTTTTTATAACGCCATGCCATCTATTTATACGGGGCAAACATTTATAAACAGATTCCGTGCGCACACAAATCATAAATCGCCAATATAACACTTAGTTTTTACAACCCAGCGTCGAGGAACGCCCGCTCATAACCGTACCGAATCTTATCAATGGCAATTCATTTGTCAGCTAACGCCGGCAACCATTATAAATTGCTACAATAACAAATTATAGGCGTTCTATAATTAATTAAAAGACATTTTTTGTGCCCAACCAATTGTACGTATAAACACACTTGCACACACGTACACAAATTGCCTCGTATGCAATCTATTTCTTTTTTTGGGGGGGTATTTATGCAATTGGCTTATTGTATTTAATTTGCTATTTATAACTACACACTATGCGTACTAGCCACTAATTGTTGCAAGTCTTTTTTCACAATATTCTTGTTACTTTTTGTGCAATTTTTAACATTTTCCCGGGCGAGTGCGTGCGAATCACTTCACAAAACAACTAAGCACTGGCACAGCTGATTTTTATAGTGTTGGAAAACGTCAAAATATGTGGAAACCCAATTGCAAATGGCGGCAAATTTGAATTGCATATTCAATGTTGCAAAAAGCTTTTATTTGTATTTATTATTTAAAATGCGTATTTTCGTTGATTGAAATTAAACAAATTTAGGCAAAATAACATGCCGCAGTAAATAAATGCTGCGCTCCCATTTCGAATCCACAAGTTTCAAACCAACAGTTGCGCATAATTTATTTGTTCTGCATAAATCTCGGTAACAAGGAATATAGAACAAAATTTAAAAAAAAAACATCTTCAACTTCATCATCAACTTCTTTTTTTGAAATATATATTTTTGTATTACAAAAATTTATAAAAAAATGGCGAAAGCTAAAATTATTGTCACATTAAAGAGGTAAATGGGAATAGGACAATTTTGGACCTTGCACTATATAATTTAAGACGTTTTAAAATGTTCTTATTGGGAACAATAAATTCGGAAGCATTCTTGCGTATTGAAACGTTAAAACCGCACCTTCTTTTTGGCAAGTGGTAACTACACGAATTTCTGCAAGCTTACAATATTGCTACGATTCAAAACTTTCTTCACATATTTTGTGGGTCGAGTACGAGAAAAACAAAGTTTAGAATTATATTCAAAGCACCATTCAAAAAAATATAATTTATTTTATATATATATATATATAAAACCATAGAAAATCGACTTTTAAATATATTTTCCTATAAACGCAATAAACTGAAAGTTTCGTTGTGGGAATGACTTGAGTTTGCTTTCTGCAAGACGAGAAGAAATGTTACTACGACAAAAATCTGTCCACCTTCGGCCTTCTGAAATGCCTTTAGCAGAATTCTGCAATAATAACTGCGAAATTTTAAGTGCTATTACCAGCTATCGGGAATAATTTTAGCCCACTTTAGAATAGTTTCATGATTCTTTAATAGTATCATATGTTTAAAGATTTAAATATTTTCAAGCGTTAAAGAACGCAATGAAAAGCTTACTCATGCTGATGCTATTATTCTAAAAGTCTTTCTCTTATTTTAAGCGTGAAAAATAATCTGGCCCAGTTCTTTGTATGAGCAGTGAGTAGTTGCGTCACCGGTGATGAGCAAATGTACTGAGTCACTGAGTACGGTTTTATAATTTGATTTTGTTTTACTATGATGTTCATTTCAGGCACACTTTTTCGAGCCCATACCTTTTACTGAGTTTTTTAAATTGTAAATTGCTACCTATCTATCTGCCTAACTATAAAATACCTTGAACTGAAATAATGATAATTTAAATCCAAAAATGTTTGGTGCTAACTAAAAAGATAGCCCGCAGCTCGAACTTTTGTAGTCAAAACTTCAACTTCTCGAGATCAATATTATGTTGTCCGTTTTTGCTGCATTACACAAAGATTTTTCGCGCAGCATTTATACTACTTAAGCGAACACAACGAATTTATGATTGAAGCGGAAGTTGGCGAGCGATGTGATCTTGGAACTGGCACATTCGTACAGAACATAAAAACGTTCAACGCATAATTCCACCAAAACTACAGTAAAAAATCGAAACAGGTATTTAACTCTTATAAAATGTATTTAATATATTATTATTATTATTGTATTAATGTAGCTTATAAATCGAAAGAGGAATTTACAAAGAGATCTTAACTCAGAAGAAACAATCATTTAGGCATACAATCAAAAACCATTTTAGCGCTACAAATACATAAAATAAATAAACAAATGTTCAATTAAAGCATTCAACTCGCAATAACAGAAACAATTTTGCTAAAACCATGGGCCAGTGTGGCAGGCCGAAGTAGGATTGAGTAAAAAGAAACAGCTGTGCAGTTTGCTTACAAAAAAGGGCGCAATTATGATATAGTTTATAAATATAAATATATATATATGCATATAATGCAAAACAATCCGCACAGCAAAAGCGTTGAAAATACAGGTGCAACGGATTTAAATTCCATACTAATAATAACTAAAGTACTTGGGACATACTGTGTATGAGAGTTTTTGGCTTAAATTTAAAATGTTCGCAATTGCTCATAGACAACTATATACTAGGTTTTTAGATGATCGTAATATATCTCAATGCGCAATATGTCTCAAGTGTACACAGACCAAAACTAAAATACATAATGCCATTCAGCTACGCTCCGTTTACAGGTTTATTTTTAAATCCGAATTGGAGTAGGTATGCTTCAATACGGCACCAAAGTCTTGCTCGCCATCGTTATATGTGGCCACAGAGCTGTAAATACTGCAAATTGATATTTAGTTGTTTAAACATTGAAGTTTAAGAAGTTTATTGTTACCGATGGGTTGACGCATAGCCCTCTGCGCACAAAGACTGATTCATGCGCGGTGGCTACAGCAGCGCATCTTTGGCGGTAGTTGCATTTGTTGGTAACGGCACATGATTCATATCAATGGGCGAAGGTGACTCTGATAGTTGTTGATTACCCGATGCCACTGTAAGTCCATTCATGCCATTAGCTTCGTTTTCAGCTAATTCATCTTCCTGCATTGGCTCCAAGCTCAGCTCACGCTGACTACGTTCAATATTACGCAAGGTTTCAAATATATCGAGTAAACTACCAAATGTGTTGCTCAAATCACGTCTGCCCGTAATGTCATAACTGAGCTGGGCAACATTTTGCCGCAGCAAATAAATGCCATATTTTGTCTGAGGTGAGGGCAGAATTGAACGCGTATAGAGTGGAAATCTGGTGGAAAAAATAGTTTAGTAGCAATTAATTAAAAAATGTTCTTTATAGTAAGATTTTTCGGCACTCAAACTTACTCTCGTGTTGTGCCTGGCAACTTTTTGATCACGTCAACTATGCGCGTGCGTGAAGGTTCGTATACAATGGGATTGCGTAAAGGTCTATCCATAATAATGGCCAACATTTGCACCAGATGTGCCACATATCCCAATGCGGTGCTCACAGCCAAAGGCGAAACATTCTCCATTAGCTGTGCATTAGATATTTGCCTTGTATCACTGGAATACTGTTCTATATGCGGAAAGGCTATGCCACAAATGCTAAACTGATTCGTCTCTATACTCTGGATATTGTAAATCTCTTGCAGCTCAATGACTAGCGTCGACATACGTCTCTCCATTTGTCTGTTGATCTCTTGCTTAGCGTCACGTTGAATTTTATGTTCAAGCATTTGGTTTGTTAGTTCCAGGCGATGTTTTTCGAGCTCGTTGCGTTGCGTTTGCAGTTGCTGCTGCAGTGCCATGCGTGATTCTTGTAGCTTCTGCAAACGTTCTCTATGCCGCTCGTTGCCTTTTATAAAGGTCTCGCGTTCCGCTTCCAACAAACGACGTTTACAACGTAAAGCTTCGATTTGCTTTGACAAATGCTGTGCATTGAACAGCGTTAAGGGTGCAATCTCCTGCTGCTCAGACAATAGTATGCTCAGCTTGCGACCCATGGAATGGTTGTGGTGCTGCATGCCAAAAGGAGAACTGGACAATGATGTAGTGCGCGGCTTGTAACGCAGCTCATTGGGTGTTATGCAGTGCATGCTTAAGCGCGCAACTTCCTTACAAACCTCCGCGGCACTTTGTACACTCTGCTGTTTGGAGCGTTGCAGGCGCTGCAATTGCAGCAGTTGCTCCAGATTATAGCTACTTCGCACATCTGTTGAGGCACAGAAAATCTGCATAAAACGCGCCCCGGCCATACTAAGTAGTTCACGTTCAGCTTGGCCCGAATGATTTAAGACCGGACTGGCGCTACGACTAACTGGCGGTGAGTTAATGCCCATGCTGTCCTCCTGCTGCTCATTATTATCGGCCGCAAAGCGTTTATAGCTTAAGTGTATCTTGTCATGCAAACCTTCTAAGCTGATCATTGCAGGCGAAGTAAAATACTCGCCATTCAGTTGAAATATTAAACAATTTGCATGACATTTGGTTAGCATAGATGATGCAAGCGGTATAAGGCCCGATAGGTATATGCCCCAGCAGAAGAGCAGCTGTTCTGGTGGTCGTGGCAAGTTGTGTGGCTTAAGATCGTCATTGGTCAGACGTTGCGTCAAGGCACTGAAAGTAAAGCAAATTAGTTAAATATAAATACGAGTGATGCTACTGCTGCACAACCTGCGCGGTTCCATTGATGCTGTTGCCGTTGCAGTTGTTACTTCAGTCTCACTTAACTTGGGCGTGCGCTTGGTTGGCTGGTAGCGCGCCCAAACTTTAATACACATACATTGCGCATTTGAATTGCGCCAGACGTCACCCGCACTAATTTCCGCCCACTTTTGTTGTTGATGGCGTTGTGGCAACGCTTCGCTGCTATAAAATGCCTCACTAGCCTTATCAGCGTGTAGTGTATAGTATATCAACACCTCGTCATTACTGCCATCTGTATGGCTAGGAATACCTTCAATGTTGAGTCCTTGTACGCGGGCCAAATTTCGCAGCCGCAACTGCTGTGTTGCCAATGGCAGCCACTCGCGACAGCGTGGTCGCAAATTCATAACGATGCAATAGCGCGATGTGTACCGTACGCGTTGTTACACCGCAGCACAATTACTGTACATTTCAAGCTTAATAATTTGGTTATAATTTTTGCAATAATAAAAAATTAACTTTTCACAAAACTTTTAGCTAAAACAGCTGATGCAGCGATTTTATACATTATACAACACTTTGTTATGCGCAGCACTGTTTGCGCCAAAAAGCTGCTTGCTATAACGACAGCACAGTGCCACCAGCTGTTTGGTAGCAGGCAAACAAAGCAATGTTGCATAGGAAAAGTAAACAAAGCACATTGTTTGACTTAGTGGCAACGCTTCAAATGTAACTGTACAAGTGTGCGTAAAGTTTGCTGCGCTTAAAACTTAAAAAGGCAGCTTGTTGCAAGGTTTTTAGCCATAAATAATAAATATACAAATAAAACTAAATAATTGAGCATGTAATGCATTTACAGATGTTAAACTACATTAAAGAGACAATAATGGCGCCGTCTACACGCAGCAGCACTAATAAAAAACTGGAGCCTACTTCCCCTAACAGCACAAGTTCAAGGACTGACAAGGACTTATCCGCAGCAGCTCCAATGCGTGGCTATAAAATTACGGACAACGAAAGATCGCATAAATATGGCATTGGTGCCAATTCGCTGCAAATGTTGCGAAATAAAGCGCAATTGAAATTCCCAGTAAGTATTTTAATTACAAATTGCGCTGTGATTATTAGCTTGCAAAACATGGTACACCCACACACGCACCTACCAATACAAAGACACGTGCGGCCCTGTACATTCAAGGCCAATGTCCCTGGTTGTCCTTCCGCAGTTAGCTTCCGTGTTGTGTGTTTTGCACACAAATGTCTCCTTTACACTCAATGTCAGCAGCAGTGCGCATGTCCGTGCATCATGAAAAGCGACCTGTTGCTGCATAAACCCCACATTCTTGCCCGAAATACTTTGAAGGCCGGTGAACCTGTCTCATGCCGCCGCAATTGTATATTCACTGTTTGTATGGAGTTGGCTAAGTTGTAGCACACTGGGTCAGGTCAGGGCGTTTGGGGCCAAGTTAAGTCAAGGGCTACTTATTTATGCTCTGATTTGCTTTTAGCTGCAGGAATTACACATATACTTGGCCTCTGATGGCTTTGAAGTGTCCGATGATGACTATTTGAATAGCTTACCTGCGCAAACATTGTTTATTGTTGCTGGTCCTGATGCGCTCATAACAACAGGTATGTAGCTTGCCATTTTTGTTTTGCTCTATATAATTTTACTCTCTTTTCAAAATAGATGCGGACTTTGAGTTCGAAAAGCTGCGTCAGCAATCTCCCTTGCTTAAAGTGGCTGACATCTTTTACGATTTTATTGAACAACATCCGGATAAATTTCGACGCATGATTTCAAACTATGAACATCAGAAACAACGCGTTGCCTTGGACAATACCAAGGCGCATCTAAGCTTAAAAGATGAGCATATTGAGTGGTTTGAGGGCGGCGAAGAACGTTTTCGCACTAAAGAAGAGGCCATGGCAATGCGCGCACAAACACGCGTACGCGGTTATTATTATAAAACAAAGGACGAACTGACGCGTACACAGCTCTATAGACAAAATGCCAAGGCTAGGCAGATAATCAACTCGGTACTAGAGCAATTTCGTTATTTACTTATTGGCTGCGATTATTTTTCCATGATATTTAATCGTAAATGCCAGCAAAAGCACGAATTTCTAAGGCAACATCTGAACAACGAAGAAACCGATGCTGCAAGTGTGCCCAATAAACGTCTACGTCAGCTTATAAAAGATTACACTGCGCGTCATCAGATACTTGACGAGTGGTCCGTTTCTTTGTGCACAAATCTTGGTGACTTTTACTGCCAGGGTGCTTACTCTGAAAATGGCAACTGTTGCGCTTTACAACATACCATCAATCCCTATGCTTCACGTGAGAATCTTATACTCTTTCAAGTATGGAATCTGGATCATCAAATTGAACTATCACGTTCGATACTACCCAAACTTGTGGCCAATGTGCAAGAATTGGTTGCACAGCCGCAGCGCAAATGCAACATACACAACAAACGCGTTGTGGACATATCTGTGTTGGAATATTTTTTGGAAATATTTTCGCTTAAGAATCTTAAGCTAGTGCATATTGTTTGCCATGAAAAAGTGCAGCGCGAAAACTTTTCTAATGGACGCTTGGTTTGTGTCGATTGTCATGAATATCGCATGGTGCAGGAGCTAATGGATGTGCAACTAGAGCAGAACTCAACTTAAAAGTTGTACCAAAAACCAAAAAAAATGCAAATTAAGCAATATTTATATACAATAACTATATTATGGTGTTTGCTTTAGCAGCGCTTTATGCAAGCTATACATACATATACATACGCCCTCCCTAATGTTGCCAACTAAAGATGCTCCAACTTTTACTACAAATTCAAAGCTTAGCCAAAATATTTGTTATACAATTGTACCTATAACAAAGAATATCTCTCAAAGGTTAACTAGCTACAAATAATTGTTGAAAATATTTACATAACAAATAGAAGTAGAATGAATATATACAAAAGCAGCGTACTTATATATTTATGCATTTAAAAGTTTTTCAACTATAAAACTAAAGTTCTTAAAACAGAACTTATATATATATATATATATATATATATATATATATATATATATATATATATATATATATATATATATATATATATATATATGCTATACAAAGGCTTTATATGTTGTTGACTGTAGTATACGTAGGCATTTTGAACAGATTTATCTATTTGAAAAATGTATTACAAATTTATTTATATAATCGCAAAAGTAAAATCGTAAACGATTTATAAATTCAGTAAAATATTGGAAACCCGTATTTAAGTGCAATACTCTACAAATAATATAAAAGTAAAACTTTTCTCTTAAGCTCGAATTTACTCTATAGCACCTTTTTTTTAAACTAAGTATTACAATTGTTATTAAGGTTACGGCTTTTCATCGACTCTATATTGTTTTTGGAGCTGCCGCAGCACTTTTACTTAAAACAAAAATGAACCAAAACATGTACCGAAATTAAAACCAAAACGATGGGCGCAAAAAGCTATCGGCAAAATGTGACCTAAAGTGTTTTAGAATTGTAAAAATAATGAAGAAAGAGAAAATTGCCGACTTATAGAAAAATTAGTCGTTTTTTCAGGCCAGTTGCGAGGAATTGTATCTCGCGAACTTATGGACGTGTGTCAAAAAAGTTTCTCAAGCTAATTTGATTTTAAGGCCTAAGGTGCACACGAACTCAACACTATCTTTTTGCAGCATCTCGTCAAGTCGATGAATAATGTTTGTAATATTGTTGTAATATTATTTTTAAGCGACATAACCAAACTGAAATTTTATTCCAATTATATTAGTTTTTTGATAATTTAAAATAATTATAATGCACTCTTGTGGTTTCTATACTATCGGTTTGATTTTTTGTAACCAAGCGATTAAATAACGAAATTTAGACATCAATTAGTTTTATATTTAATATAAAAATAATAAAAATCTACTGAAAAGTTTACAAAAACCTATTGAATATACTAAGATTGCAAATAAACGTGTTTATTATAGAAATATACTACATAAAAGTTGGGTGCGCCATCAGTTGCTTCTGCATGATAATGTTGAATAACTTTTGAAAGAAACTTACAGATAGTTCAATCTTTTACAACTTTATAAAAATTATCATCGATTTACTGATCAGCTTTACTGCTCAACGTAGGCAAGAAAGTAAATCGCTTGAGAATTAACAAAGTTACTCAATTCTTTACTTAACTGAGGTAAAGATGGTGCAACTTGTATTAAGCTTGCTCGTTTAGTATTCAGCATCTTTACCTTATTTGGACATGATAATCCGTTGTCGGGTTACAGCCGACCTAACTAACTTTCGCCAGCTGCCCTATGGCGGTTGGTTTTCCTGATTTCTTGACAGACAATTGGCAAACAAATGTTTGTGTATCACTGAGAATTGGCTGTTCTGCGTTGTTCTAGTGATACGGTTGCAATATGTCCGAAAAGATACTGGCGACCATTTGCTTGGAAGTGCTTCGTGCGCGAACAACTTTTATTGGATTTGGCTTTTCTTTAAACACCCATTGCTGTTTACTTTCGGGCTCATATGCATAAATCCTTGATACATTACCTGTCCCAATGTCATAACTAAGTTCATCCATGCAAATATTTTGAAATTTTATTTTTTTGATAATCCAAAAAGTAAGCTCTTCATTAATCACCCTTTAGTTGCTTGCTCTCAAGAAAAGTTTAAGCGTTTTTCACTTTTCGTTCAACAAATAATTAAAATTACTCTCCATTTTTTTTTGAAGATTTTCATTTATTTACTAAAAATTTTTACCGCATAAAAAATTACACAACACAAAATATATATAATATGTATGTATAAGTATAAAATAATAATAGTCAATAAATTTTTAATAAGACTTTCTTCGTATGCATACGAAAAAGAAAACTTCGTCATGAATTCAAAAAAAAGAAGAAATATTTAGAACTTAAATCAAATCTGCTGCTGTTTTCATGGACACAACACACAAAGATTTCTTCATATAACAATTTTATTAGTCGTATTTATTGAGTGCGCTTTCGTATTATCCGGATACATATTATGCTTAGTCGATTTTCAAATTCACAATGGATTTTTCAGGTTACATTAATCCACTGTTGTCGTTTCGTTGTTACCTCTTTGCACCTGGTAATTTTCTTGTGTAAAACTTAGTACAGCTTAAAAATTAAGGTTAGTAAAGTTTCGCTTTTCAAGTTTTCGTATATGGGGTTAGAATTTTTAGTGCTGCTACCAAAAACCGCGTTTAACAATTCAAAATAAAAAAGAAAACATTTCTTTTCAGCTACAATGCTATGTTAGTTTTAAGAAATTTTACTAAAAACTGATCTAGCCCGTTTCCCATGCTATAGATTTTGGCGATCCTAAGTATATGCTGGTGTGTTTGTGTGCTTAAACTAAAGATATGCGTGATATCGTATTGTTTTTTTGCAGTAGTTTAGGCGCTATAATTAATTTCTATGGTGTTGAGAAATAATTATAGATCAGATTGTCCAGGTCCTGTAAAAGATAAAATGTAAAAAAACGAAAAAAATTAGCAAAGTTTTGCATATTTGCAGATAAACTTAACAGCGTACACAAATAAAGCTAAGTTTTGAAAAGTATTTAGAATGTCTTTGCTTTGACGTGCCAGGGGACGTAGTTTGTTTAACAGTACACAAAGCTCAAGACAATACGTACAGTTAAAAAATTATAAATAAATAGAAAATAAAAAAAATAAAAAGCTAACTAAAATTTTGGTAACTTGCAAGCACTACAGCCAAACAAAATTTTGAGAGAAAACTTCACCTTTTTGTGTGTTGAATTTTTTTTTGTTTGAAATTTTTTTTTTAATAAAATGCCAATTTTTGCATTCATTTCAAATACTTAGATAAAAGCCATTCATATTCATATTAAAATTAACGATTAATTTTTGGTTAAAAAAATTTATTTTAAGTTAATCGAGTATAAGAAAAGTAACATTTATTTGTATGTATTTTAAACTTATGAATGGTTAATGTTACGCACGACTTTACTTATGTATTTTACAATTTTTTTTTTAATATTTATAACTTTTTTCTTTAAAAAAATCTTCATTCGTTATATTTCATTTATTACTTTTTTTTTGTATATAAGGTGGAGTTTGCTCTCCAAACACTTAAAACAGCTAATTTTTTAATTAATTTTTAAAGCATTGTATATAAAACTACAATAATTAAGTCAAATATTTGCGATAATACATTATTTTTATTTTTTTTTTTAAATTTATTTATTTTAAATTCAAGCGTTGTACATCAAAACGCACACTGTCGCACAAGGGTTAATATGACAAATTTGCTACATTTTTAGTTTAGTTAAGTAAACAACATTACTTTTAATACAAACCTTGTTAATTTTATTTTCAAATTAAACTACAAATTTTTAACTAATTAAAAACAAATTTTACTATCGCAAATATTTTTGTTGTGAAACTTAAAATAATACACACAAAATGAAAAGTCAAATAGCAGCGAAAACAAAAAAAAAAATACAAAGTAGAGGGAATAAGTTTAATGAAAACATTTAATTAATTAGTTCAAATTTTTGATAAAAAATTTTTATTTTTTAGGTACCTTAGGATTTTGAACGAGTTTTACAAAATCATTGAGATGATGAAATATTTTTTTATTTTTATTGTGGCGGTTTTTTTTTTTGGTAATTTGTGGTTTTGATTTTTTTTTATTAATTGGTTCGATTTCGAAAGTTACGAAAAAATTTTGAAACATTTGCGAAGAGTTTTACGCTTTACTGAGGTAACAAACGAACGAACGAATGAACGATTTTTTTTATATCAACTCTTTATTTACATTATTAATTAGTTATTTAGTTTATTAAATATTATTGAGAGTTTTATAATGTACAATGAGATTTAAATGCGTATATTTAAAATGCAATAACTGGTTGCCTCTGCATGAGAAATCCCGTAAAAGGGCAGTAAGTGTTTGCCGGTTGTAAGTCACAGTCTGGACCCTCATAAATTAAGAGTCAACCCAACTCTGATCTAGAGCTATTGCTCATCGCTACTTCATCTAAGCTACTAGCTGCCACCTCAGTTTCCACTATCTGGTAATACTAAGTACTAAGACCCATCCCTATATATACATAGTGCCACCCACTTAGACCTTACGCCAACTACTCACGGAACGCTCACGTGACTGTCGAAAACATTCGGGACTTTTGCTACCTCTACTGCTTAAGATTTCTGGAGATTCTGTTACGCGCGCCAAATCCCTATTTATGGTCTTGGAGCTTAATACTCGCGGGCAACGCACGGTCCAGGGACTACGTCTGGCATCTTGCAGCGCGCGAAACGCCTTCGAGGGTACAATTTCTTCGGAGCCCGCTGCATCCGACCAGCTATTGTAATAGTCAGCATATTCTTTATCCTGCTTGGGTGTTATGGCTGGCGTGCTGTCTACCGATGTATTCTCCATAGAATCCATTTCCTCTGCCAGCGCACGTTTTGCTGCAGCCTGTAAACGTTCCATAGGCAAATTGCGCAAATGTGTGCTATCGTTCTTTAGCAGTAGGCTTTGTACCAGCTCATTGACCAGCTTGTCGCTGACCACACGATGATTATTCGGTTGACCCATAATGGGCGATGCTGGACTGTTGGGTGTTGAGGGATTATCCGCATCTATGCTGGTATTCTTGCGCAGCGGCAATGACAGGCGTTCGCGACGTTGGGACAAAGTTTCAGCCTCGGCCAAGGCATTTGGATTCTGACGTCGCGTTATGGAAACATTGTGTACAATTTTGCGTCTACTTGGCTTGAATTGGAATTCATCATTTGTAGCTGCACTGTTGGACTCTCCTTCGGGCACATCGTTCTCATCCTGCAGCAACTTAAAGAGTCTGGAATGTGTAGCAGCGCGCTGGTAACTGGTCATTTTACGCAGCTCTGGAAAACTTTCCGATTCTGTGTCGGTCTCGGACAGCAGCTTGTTCATATCGGTAACACCGGAGTCATCCTCTTCCATCTCCGATTCAGAGCGCTGACTGCTGCTATTGCGTGAAAATGGCGCCTTGCCATTGCAGCTTTCTACAGAGAGCGAATGTGCTGCAAAGCTCTTGGGTTTTGCAGTGGGAGTTTTGTCATTAGTTGCGTTGCTCTCCGGACTTGTTTCGAAGACGGTAATGCGATCGCGTACGGATATTTTGGGCAACTCGCTAAATTGCTCAATGCCCAGATCTGGCAAGCCATTGGCTAGACGCTTCCTTGTGACCTGCGGCTCTACATATAGCTTTTGTTCCGCTGACTCATTGGGCTGAGATTCCACATAGTCCACGAGGCCATTGGTGAGCTGCTTTGGCTGAGTTTGCGTTTCTACATATAGCTCTGGTGTTTGTTTCTCATGATTTGTAGGCGTTAAGTCTGCACGCTCATCTACTGACTCAGCTTTGTGTACTTCCAATACATCGCCATCTTCACCAATAATCTCAAATTCTCCAGGTGGACCCAAGTCAACATGTGCCGTCTCCATTGGCCATTGTGTCGCATCTATATCCTCCAATATGGCGCTGTTACGATTGGATGTCTGTTCACAGGGTCTATAACGCTCTGTGCTCTGATTTTCCTTATGTTCGTCAATGGATGTGCTAAAGAAGGCCATGGCTTTGCGATAGTTTTGACGCTTCTGTTCGGCCTCTTCGGCCTGTACTTGCTGCTCTCGATCCTCTTGTATATCTGCCCAAAAATCGTGCTCTTCATCATTATGTGTCGGCTCTTCTGGTTGTGTATAAGGTGCCCAAACATGCACCATAGCCGGCTCATGCATGGAAGCCATGGAGGCCAGCGACATGGTGTCAGTTCTATTCAAATTCGATTCAACTATCTGGTGTTCAGGCTCTGCCACTGGCGCTGTTTGTTTATCTTTCTCTTCGTGTTCCAGCTCATTGTATTGTTCGGCTAGCACTTTTTCTTCTTCCACGACTGGATCAACTATTTCCGGCTCCTCGCCGCGTGCTGACTCTAATTGTGACCAGTAATCAATTTCCACAGTAGGCTCATCGGGCAGTTTGGCGCGAAAAGCTTTTGTTTCAACGGGCTTGAATGGTGTTTCCTCCACCGAGTTTTGACGATCTTTGCGCGCCCAAAATGTAGCAGACTTGTGAAATGTAACATCATCATCGTCATCCTTACGTTTTGCTTCAATTTCGGCCCAAAAGTCGATTTCTTCATCGGTATCAACCTCTCGCGGCTCTTCAGGATATTTTGTAGGATCATAGACATATTCGTTTACCTCGTTCTTGTGGTTATCTGTTTGATTTTCCTGAATGTCTGCCCAAAAATCAACTTCCTCATGTTTATCTTCATCAGCTGCGATACCATTTTCAATTGGTTGTTCGGATGCAGTTTGCCTCTCTTCTTGTTGTGACCAAAAGTCACCATTGCTGTTTGATGCATAGACTTTGTCCGTGCTTTTGCTTGCTTTAGCTTTTTCCACGGAAGCCCAAAAGTCCTCCTCTTCTTCCTCTTCCTCTACCACTTTCTGCTCTTCGTCACAGCTCGCCAATTTCTCAGGCTCAGCCTCCTCTATAAAATCTGTGTCAGCTCTTTGTGCTTGTGGTAGGCAATCCATTCTGGCATGCAGCGTGGATGTCCAATATTCCACCTTGGCTATGGATTCACGTTGTAGAGCCGTATAGGTAACCTTCTTTTTCTTTTTGGTTTTTTGAGTTTCTTCTTTGCTTTTTTCAATGCTAGCCCAGAAATCTATCTCCTCTTCCTCTTGTGCTGCTGGCTCAACTTCTGCTATAGGCTCTTGTGCAGCAGTTGCAAATGTGGACCAGAAACTATTCTTAGCTGCCTCTAGTGAAGCTTGAGTTTTGGACATATCTGCCGACTTGGGTCTAGCAGCTTTTGTTGCATTATCACTATCCTTAGCTCTCATTTTAGGCGCTTCTTTTATAGTTTCAGCAGTAGTTTCTGCTAAAGTCTTAGTCTCTGGAGTTTTCCATAAATTTTGTGATTCTTCCATCATCTTTTGGGCCTGCATTTTTGTAGCCATAAGTGTGGCAAAGAAATCAAACTCTTCCTTGGGTGCTGCAGCTGCTTCAGCGTTGGATTTGCTTAAATCTTGTGCTATATTGTTGGTCACCTCTCCGTCTATGGTCTCACCCAGAAACTTATTACGCATGTTCAACGAGAAGGCAGTAGCAATGTCTTCATTGCTTTCCTTCAAAGGTGCACATATATCTTCTACGGGATACGCCGTGGAGACCTTGTACGCTTCAGTTTGTTTCTCCACAGAATTGGAGCGTGAGGAATTGGACAAACTTATAGTCACACTAACTTCACAATCATTATCGTCGTCTTCTGCTTCTGAATCGCTTTCAAGCTTAGCTACGCTAAAGGAGCTACGTTTGTTGTCCAAGTCAATACTGTTGCGTCTTTGTTCAACTTGTGTGGTACTGCCCACCTCAACAGTGGCTATATTCTCGTCATTGGAGCTGCGACTAAATGAGAAACGCAACGGTAGACGCACAGTAACAGAAGTGGATTCTTCTTCATCATCATTTGCGTCATCTTTGTCGGCATTATCATTGTCTTCGATTTGTTTGTCCAACTCGTCCATTTGGCGTTCAGCTATTGTGGCATCACTAACGTTTGAACCATCGCGTTTAATCACTGTCTTGGCATAATCGCTGCTACGCTCTAGCTCACTTTCTTCCTCATAGATAACACTCAGATCATCCATGCAATCGTCATCTAGTTCTTCAACTAGACCCTCTTCTTCCTCTTCTTCAACTTGTACCTCTTCATCAAAGATTTCGCTTTCTCCATCAGCTGTAGTTAAGTCATCCTCAACATCGTCATCGCTTTCGGAATCCAGCTGTTCTTCCATGGTCTTACCCAGTCCTTTGTAAACTTGTACATTTGTTACCGATTTAATGGCTTGTAGCGGTGCTGGACGACTTGCATGCTTTGGTGTAATTTCATCCTCATCACTGCTATCAGAGGTATCACTATCATCTAAAGTAACGCTGGACAATAGCACAGGGGAGGCATTCTCACTAGGCGAACGTGCGCCCAGCTCTTTGGATTGTTCGCCTGCGTAGTTTTTCTGCACCTGATTAGACAGATTTGCTTGTGTGTTACCGCCAGATATTTTATTAATATTGGCCAAACGTTGACTGAGCACGTCGATAACCTCATGTTTGTTGCTGCAAATGTTGCGCGTCTTGGCTCTGCTGGAAACCTCTTCAATCTCTACGGAGTGTGCACGCTTGGGTGGATCGCGTGGTTCTACCTTGATGTGATGCTGCATTATAACTTGCGAGGGCATATCATCTGTGCTGGGCGTTATAATAATGTCCGGCAGCACACTACTGGCACGACTTTCTTGCGAGCTCTGACTATAGCTTGGAGCTACGGCATAGGGATAAGCAGCAAATGGTGGCACAAAGCTAGGATATTGATTAGGCTGTTGCACTTCACCAGTTGCTGGCGGTGGCTGCTGCGCATAAGGTGGTGGTGGATAATATGGATAATAGTACGGATAGGGTGCATAAGCCTCGGGCGCTTTGCCATCAGGCGGCGGAGGCAGCGGATAGGGATAGGGATAGGGCCAGTTAACCATGTGCGGCAAAGGTGCTGCAACTGGCACTTCACCATTTGCCTGAGCTGTTGTTGGCGGCGGTGGGGGCATATACCAGGGATAAGGATAGCCATACGCATAGGGATAGTGCGGTGGCACAGACTGTGAACGCTCTGGCTGTGGGGGGCAAGAACTATCTGAACTAAGAGATGAATTGGATGAATATGTATTTGAATTGGTGGTGGTGCTAGGTGGCGGTGTGGGCGTGGCAGATGTATAACTATGACGTTTGTTGGTTTTGTTGTTAAACTCATTGTTATGATTGAAATTATTGTGATTATTACTGTTTTGATCCTTATTATTATTATAATTATTATTATTATTGGTTTCGTTCAATTCAACATTTTCCAAATCCGAGTCCAGCTCGGTGTGAATTTTATGTTCTGAGGTCGGTTTTGATGCACGGTTATCAAAAATAAAAAGAAGAAGAAGAGAAATAGACATGGTGAGTGCGCATTATGTTCCAATACACCAATAATTTTGATTTCGAGCAAGCTATATACAACAAATTCTATGTGTGACTATGTAAAATGATATATGAGTGACTTTCATATAGTACATGTTATGGGATATACATTCTGGTATGAATGAAGTATGTGCCAAAAGTTGAACTATTTTAAGGTAATTGTTTAAGAAATAAAAATCAAATAAATATTAAAAAAAATAAATAGTTTATGCAAAAACAAAATAAAGGCCTAATAAAAAATTTCAAAATCGGTTGCAAAAAAAGGTGAAATCTCTCGAAAAATATAAAATCAAAAACATTAACATACACTGAAAAAAACATGTTGCAGTTTTCACTTTGTGAGTCTCTTTGTAAGTGTGTGTGTGTGTGTTTATGTGAAAGTGTGTTGGTATTAGTTATGTTTAATGGTTGAGTTTACATATATGTACAGTTTATTTCTTCTCTTTTTGTTTTTGTTTATGTGAAATCTTTTGTGTTTATTTATAAAAAAATTACAACAAAGTAAGGCAAAATCCTTTCGATCACTTTCAGTTGCAGCTTTTTGACACAACTGTACTTACCGGCATTTTCGGGTGTTGTCATTGCCTGTAGAATTTTGAAAGATCGACTTGGTATAGCGCTGCCGGTATATTTTTTAGGTTCCGGTGCCTGTTGTTCACTTGGTGGTACGTAGTTTTGTGGTGTTTCTATAAAAAGAAGTTCATTTTAGTACAAGCCGCTAATATATGTGAGAGTTTTTGTTGAAAGTGGCTACATTGTTCTGGTTACACTTTTAGCAAGTTTTGATTTCAAACTATACTAAATATAAATAGTTTTTGTTTTCATTAATAGAATGATATTAATTATATTCAAATTTAAATTTTCTTTTTCTTACTGATATCGATTTCGATGCCATCACTCAAAATCGACACATACCGTTTATATGGTTATCAAAAAAGATATACTATACTATTTTATTATATCTTATTATACTTATATAAGCAAATATTATTAAAATATCTACAATATTTCTTTTCAAGTTAAGCCTTCTTAAAACTCTACCACACCATGTAGTTATCGAAAGTTTTGATAATAATGGAATTTCATCTCTTTACACTCCGTAAAAAGCTGAAATAATTTTCAATGTTAGCATTAAGACTCATAAACCAAAACTACTATTTTATATTGCACAAAACTCATTGTTCTTAAAATTAACCTTGTATAAATATAACGATTTTCTACCAAAACTCAGCTTAGGCTTACCATATAAAGAGCGTTGTGGTGTGAAACGATTCTGCGAGGACACGCCATTACCTAAAAGAAAATAATTATCACACGTTTTAATTACAAATAGAACTCTTCTAAATGAATAGTTGCAATTAGTCGTTTGTTTACTACTAAGTTATCGATTATTTATGCTGCCAATGCCCAACGAAAATTTTGATATGATCTATGCTCTACGAAGATTATACTTCGCCAAACATACACAGTAAGCGAATTAGTTCTAAAAAGAATGGTCCAAAAATGTGTTTTTTCTTGTTGATTTAGCTTTAAGCGCTGGATTAGTAGTAGTTCCCCTTAAAACGATTAGATGGGTGAAACCGAAGCAGCCTAAGACCATGGGGACCAAAGCTCAAACCCTAAAACACTCTACTGCACGCACTTACACCTTACCATTAACGCAGCATATCTAGAATTTTGGGGAATTACAGAGAGCACCAAACAACAAATCTCACCTTGCGGCGACCAAGCTAATGGCGTACCCGTTTGTTGGTCCTGAGAGATTTGCATGCGACGCATTTGCTCAATTGTGGGACTATGACGCGCCAGCTGGGCGCTCATCTGTCGTGCAAATTGTGGACGCTGTAATTGCGGTTCAGCATCCTGTTGCGGGGAATCGCGCTGGGCGCTGCCCGCACCATCGTTGCTGCCATCATCGACGGTATCGGTTATTTTTTGCAAAATTCTAAACGATTTCGATTGTATGGGCGGTGAGCGTGGATCGCTGTAAAAAGATATAGCGTATGTTAGGTTAGGTTGTTGGTTAGCAATGTATATGTACTAAAAATGTGAAAAACCCAAATTACAACAATTATGTGGAGGTTAACAGCTATGAGTGATTGTGCACAAAGTAGTTTTAAAATTTTCACAAAGTGCTGATGAAGTTTTTGCAAGTAAACCGATTATCATTTCATATGCAATGTATGTGTAGCTCAACAACATTTACTCAAAAAAAAAAATAAAGAAAAGAAATGAAAACTTAACAACACTGACAATTTACAATTGACTAAGCTAACAACTGTTTAGTGTTGGCAAATGCTGCAGCAACATGTGTGTTACTACCTGAGTCGATGCTTTCTGTAGCGTAATTCCGCCTCGAGCGGACATTGATGCACATACAAATTGTAATTGCCACTATAAAGTTGTAAATTTAGTTGCATTTGTTGAAAGAAGCACAAAATTAATATGCATTAGTGCTGGGCAATATAACAAACTATGTTTTAGTGTTGGTAAAGCACAAAAAAGTGTTTAAAAAAGCTGCCAACGCAGGCGCAACTGTACTTACTTTTGCAAGACAACGGGCGACTGTGAGACGGGTCCACGTCCTCCCTCAATCGAGATGGGTATGATGCGTGTGCTATTATTGTTGAACGACTGCTGCGTGGGTGACACGACGCGTTGTGCGCTCGGCTCACGCCATTGTGTGGGCGTGGCAGTGGGCGCTGGATAATTGTTGTAACCTTGATCGACAAATTGATTAGCTGAGCGTATTATGTGACCAGCGGGTGCTTTCGTAGGAAAGAAAGAGTACACATAGACACATATACATAAAATTAAAAGTGTGAGAGTGAAAGAGAGTAGACTTGGGCAGGAACGGGGATAGTTAAAATAAAAATATAAATAAAAAATGGATATAAACTGGGGTTTGCAGTGAGTGCGTGGTATATAGTAGGGTTTTTTGGGGTTTGGAAGTAGGGTGCCATAGTACAATCGCGCTTTATGCAGTTTTGCTGATTGTTTTTTTTTTTTGTTAGTGACAACATTTACTTAGTGCATAATTTATTTAAAACTAAGTTTAGTTCTTAACTGGCAAGGCAAAAAGCTTTTTACAAAGCGCTAAGCAAGGCGACTTACCACCAAAGTTGGGCTGTGCAGCGGCATAGGTTGGGGTTTGTTCCAAGGTAATGGGTATTATGCGTTCCTAAAATGTAAAAATAAGCTAATTAAGTATGATAAAGAGAACAAATGACTAATGGATAGTGGAAAAATACATAGTTTTATGTTGGACTAGAAGAGAAGCTACTGCTTGCTTGGTTCAGAATTGAGTTATAGAACAAATGACAGATGTGCAATATAGAAAAATAGTACAAAATTCGTGTTTGATAAGATCATAATTAGAGCTTAGACTCACAAAAATGCTTTTTGGATTCTCTAAAAAATTTTGAACAGCAAATTCGTGTACGAAATACAATATTTTACAGAGTTTTTTAAGCAAAACACAATAACATGAGTAGCGTAAGGCCCATTCAGCCATATTTTTTTATAGGGTATATTATAAATAAACTAAATCTTTGTTAAATTGAACAACTAGCGACCTTGTCATTTGATTCTATCTACCTTTTGATAATAATAATAAAACACTACTGTGACGTTGCTTCGCTCTGATAAAGTATGACCTTGAACGTTGTGTGAAATTATCGCACAAATTATCTCTCCTACGTTGAACAATAAGCGATTGTTTTGGAAATTTCGTGACAAATTGTTAGACTGTCCGAAATATTTATAGAATCGTGAGGAATTATTGAACAGTTCCTTTAGTTTCAGAAAGAATACAATTGGCTCATATTTCATTATTAGCTTGGAAGGTAACACACTATCTCAAAGACTAGTCACGTTTGTGCGCATGTTGCAGAACTGAACGTGATGATACAATAGTGCAAATTCGGATTAAGATTATTAGCAATAGAAAGGAGCCTATAGCGCAATAAGTTGAGTGTACAATATATTTTTACACTGCTTGAGATTTTTTACTGGACCGATTTGTAAAAATATGGGCTGAACCATTTGTCATTGATAACAAAAAGCAAGGTTTACAGCATTTCGACGACATTACCTGTACAATTTTACCATGAGCTGAAATGGTAAAAATGGTAAACTGTAAAATATACTTTTGGAACACTCTTTTACTTGTCTTTCATAAACTTTTTTTGAAGTTTCTGCTTCCAATGCTTGGATTACTTTTACTCTGATGTGAGCTCTTTCTTAAATATAATCCCGCAATTCATTAATTTCGACCAACTTACCCTTGGTCCGGTTTGATTGCTATTATTATTGGTCACCACATTGGCGTTGGTATTTATTTGCAAGCGCAGACCACTGTGTGGGGTGTTTGAGCCAAAGTTTTGTTGTTGCATTGTTGGAGCATACCCGTTACCCTGAGCTGGTGCCTGTTGTTGTGGTTGATAGTATGATGTGGTTGATGGCTGTGGCTGCTGTTGTATGGTTTGCGGTGCAGGCGTAGTTTGTCTCAAGCTTGAGGGCAAAACATTGCCGTTTTCTTCAGCACGTGCCCAGGGTGCTTGCTCCTTGGGGGCATTTTGTGAGCTGAGCCAGCGTAGTGGCTGTCCGGCTTGTGGTGGTTGTTGTTGTTGTTGCGGCAATTGGCGCATTGGTGAGTCCCGAGCTGGCTGTTGTTGTTGCAAGACAATACGTTGCGCCTGGGGCTCAACAGGCTGCGCCAAGGGTGCTATATAAAGTGAGCCCACATTGGTCTGCAAGAGAGCGTAAAGAAAAGGTATAAGTATAAGTTCAAGGTGCGCTCAACCGAGTGGAGTTACACAAAGATCAGCTTAGGGCAAGCTAAGGTGTTGTGGAAGGTGTTGTTGCACATGAAGCAGCTGATTTCAGTCTACTCACCGGCTTTGGAGCCTGATACTGAGGCTGTTGAGTGCCATAGTTCTGCTGTTGTTGGGCTGCATTGTAAGTTGATGTTGGTTCCACTCTGCCTGGGCTAAATACCTCACGAGATCGTTGCTGCTGTTGTTGCTGTTGCTGTTGTGGCACATTGTTGTAAATGGGCTGGGGATGCGCCGACTGTTGCTGTGCAGGTTGCTGATTGCGCTGTGTGCGCCAGGGTACAGTCTGTGCCTGGGTTTGCTGTTGCTGTTGCAGTTGTTGCTGTGGTGGCTGTGCCAGTGGTGACATGGCCATTGGTGGACGTTGTTGCTGTGGTTGCTGCTGCTGCTGCTGGGCATAACGGAAAGGACTCTCCGTTGCACGTTGTTGTTGCTGCTGCTGTTCGAAAGGTGAACGAGGACTTTCCGTTTGACGTGTATAAACTGGAACCGCTGGCGATGTAGGCATGGCAACGCTGCGGAACTCTGGACGTGCTGTTGACGTCTGCTGCTGCTGCTGCTGCGGCGGTGTGGCCGGTGGTGTGGGCTGTTGCAGATGTTGTTGCTGCTGCAATGGCGGAGATTTGGGTGTGGGCGGCGACTGTTGCTGCTGCGGCTGCTGCATTGATGGTGTATATGGACTATAGCTGCCATTGTTATAGCCGTTGTTGTTATTCGTTGTCTGTGGTGTTGCTGGCTGCGCGCTCAATGTGGGCGTGGCTGTTGCACGCTTGAAGCCTAAATAGTTAAAAATTGTTTAAAATATTTGTTACAAAAACGAAATGACTTAAATTTTAGTGCAATTAGTATGGGGGGCGGAGTAATTCCAATTGATAAGCCATATGGGATTAGTAATAATGTGATTTAGAGCACCAATAACCGCTTAGTAATAGCCGGCGAATGATTGCGCATGAGACGGGAACCAAGAACTGTACCAATAGAACTGTAGTCCCTTTTGTTGGTTAGAACCGAATTAAACAAAACCCAATGCCGACTCTATGTGGGCCTGCTCACCATCAATGGCATCATTGTTGTTGTTGTTGTTGCTATTGTTGTAATCATCTTGGCCATTATAGGCAGTGGATGCGCTTGAAGCAGTCGCAGCCGGAACCGCGGTCTCCGGCAATGGACTCTTCGAACGCTCCTTGCAATACTCATCCTTCCAAAAGGTATTCTTCTCCACCGGTGGTGGCACCTTGCGCAAAGCAGCCATTGGATTTGCTGGTATTTTGATTTCAGGTCGAAAACCCAATGGTGGCGGCTCAAAACGTTGTGGCGTTGGCGACTTACGCGCCGTAGCCGGTGAACCGGGTGCACTAACACGGCCAGGTGGCGCTAGTGTGCTTTGTGGGGGTGGCGGTGGGGGTGCAGCAACATTGTTGCCATTTGTGTTCTTCTTACCGGCTGACTGTCCTGCTTGTGGTGGTGGCGGCGGCGGTGGCAACACCTGAAAAGGCATGCCCAATGCAGCAGCGCCAACAGCGGCTGCTGCTGTGCCACCAGTGCTGGGCGACACCGGCTGTGCTGGTCTGTTGTGTTGATTGGCACCGGTGGTGCCCTCGGCCTGAGCATTGCGTGCCAAACGCTGTGCCATACGCTCCGACTTTATCTGCGAGAGATCAATGCCGCCGGGTGTGTAGGTGAAGGGCTTCTTGTCTTTTGTCATCATGGCATTCTGTACGCAGGCGGGCGCCTCATAGCCAGCACCGCGTTGTCCATAGCTGTAGGAGTAGAGCAGAGCAGTTGATTATTAACATGGTCAACACGGCGTCGCAATTTGCATAGTAAACAAAAGATGATTTCATTCCCAACTGGTTGATTGACTTTATAAGTCATCTGCGCGACCATAACCTATGTAAATAACTCTCGTATTGTTTTCTCTGTTTTGCACTTTTTTGCATTGTTTTTTGCTTATTTTATTATTATTATTTTTTCCCATTATTTTATTTAAAAATTTTTTTTTGTACATATTTTGTGTTAAATCTTTTTTCAATTGATTAGTCAAAGTTAATGCTTGTGGCGCATCAGCTTTTGTTTTGGATTTTGTTTTTTTTTTTTTTTTTTGACTAATGAGTAGCGCTTTGACAGCTAAATTTTTATTTCTATAATGAGAAAGCGAAAGTGAATCTCAAAACTGTGGCTCTTTTAGATGAAAGTTAAATGAACAGCAGCTTAAGATCTATAATTGTTGAGCTTGAAACAAAAAAAAAATATAATAATAATAAATAAAGTCGCAGGCTTATAATTTGAAAAATATGATAATGATATTAGACTTGTAGCGTAAAAATAGTTTTGTAAAAGAAACATATTAATTTATCATTTACTCAATGGAATTTTTTCATATATTTAAGAAGAAACTTTTTTTGGGTATTACTTCATCGATATAAAAATAAATCACTGAACTTTGGAATAACCTTTGTTAATTTTTCATCAGAGTTTAGCAGACTCTATTGTTATATGGCAAAAAATTGTACGCTACAGCGCAGTCCGCACACACACAGTGCAAATCATGTAGCAAATGTGTGAACTCTCTCACACGCATTTGCTTTACTGCTGCTCTCGCGCTCATTTGCGCTCTTGGTATTGCTATTCTTACTTATACAAAGAAATGTTCGCTTGTATTACATTCTTTTGCCCATTTATATTATTTATTTTTGGATTTTTCTAAAACTAGGGCCAGTTTTGTATGCCAAATTGGGTCTTTTAAGGATAATATAAGATATATATATAAAAAAGTCTATATTTAATATTGGAGAGCTGCTTAAAGGCTTGGATTAGCATTTTTCCCACTTTTGGTGTTAAGCCGAAAAAACTCATGCCTTTTTTTTTGTTTCTGGGTGCATTGTTTCGGGAATACCTTAAGAGAAAGGCTTTGGTTGAAATCCTTACTGCAGCCTTTAGCGAGCAACTTTGGATGAGCTGCATTTACTTTTTCTATACAATTTTTATGATTACTTTTGCTTCGTTCTGGAAAACCATTGGAAGATAGACTTTTTAGATTCTTGCAGTAACCTCTAGCGTGCAACTTGGGAAGAGCTGCATATATTTTTTATTTGTCTGTCTTACATAGTCGTGCCCATTTATATTTCGCATTTTCAAATTCTTTTTTTATAATTTTATAATTTTTTTATAATCAGAATTGCGCCTTCTAGTGATTTTTTTTGTATATACTGATATTTCATTTTACTTAAAGACAATTTTTACAAGAGCAATTAAGCCATCATTTCGAAAAACCAATTTGAGAAGGACTTTGCTCTAAGATTCATTCAACTGCATCAAGCGTGCAAATTGGATGTCCATGTATCTTTTTAAAACAATTATTTATGGTTTTTTTTAGGAGCAATTTTTTTATTGTAAAATACGCGCTCTTCAAAATCCTATCACATAAAAATTAAGTAACATTTTGGCACCTATTCTTGTAAATTTTTGTTGTAAATGACAATATATAATATTTCTTTCCCTATTATTTGAATTTTTGAAGTGTTTACTTAACTTGTAGCCACTTAAACAACTTTACAAAACTAATTATCACTAAACTGCATGTTTACTTATTTGAAACAAAAGCTCGTGTAACATAACTTAAAAAATTTATAGGAAATAAAATACAATTTTTTGCATGCTTGTCAGTCTATAATAATTTTTAATAACTACACCCATATTTGGTGTCAAACGATTAACAATTGCAATCGAACAAACAAAAACTAAACACTCGCTTTTTTCACGAATTTAATTTCCTAGCGCCATAAAGTGCAACTGGTTTACGCCATAACCCCGTACAGTGTCAATGTACGTCAGCGAAAAAATGTAAATAAAAAATTATAAAGTTTAAAATAAAAAATAAATAAAAAAATACAAAGCGAAAAACTTACTAAACGGCATTTTGACACGCCTTTAACGGTACACAAAGCCTTTAAGCAATTATGGCCAAGTAGGTGCAACCAACTTTTGCCCATACATAATTTATGACAAGTTCAATAAAATGCATGACAATGTACCTGAACTTGTTGCACATAGATTGGCCATAAACTGCTAGGATTTATATGGTTATGCAGCATGATTATTTATATAAGACAGCTGGGAATTGTCGCTAATGTGATGGGATTTTATTTTTGTATGAAAACTTACAAATTTCAGACTGCTTGATGCATCCACAAATGAATAGGATTTTTTTTGAAGAAAACTTACGATTGCAGACTCTGTTTGTAATATTTCTTGACTGAGCCTAAGGATACATGATGCCTCGAAAAATGTTGAGTTTTGGAAGTTAAACTTCAGCAGCTACAAAACTAAGTATTATTTCATGACTGAGCCTAAGGATACACGATGCCTCGAAAAATGTTGAGCTTTGGGAGTTAAACTTCAGCAGCTACAAAACGAAGTAATATTTCCTGACGCAGCCTAAGAATATACGATGCCTCGAAAAATGTTGAGCTTTGGGAGTTAAACTTCAGCGGCTACAAAACGAAGTAATATTACCTGACTCACCCTAAGAATATACGATGCCTCGAAAAATTTTTAGTTTTGGGAGTTAAGCTTCAGCAGCTACAAAACTAAGTAATATTTCCTGACTCAGCCTAAGGATACACGATGCCTCGAAAAATGTTGAGCTTTGGGAGTTATACTTCAGCGGCTACAAAACGAAGTAATATTACCTGACTCAGCCTAAGAATATACGATGCCTCGAAAAATTTTTAGTTTTAGGAGTTAAACTTCAGCAGCTACAAAACGAAGCAATATAGGATACACAATTCTAAGCCTAAGCTTACAAGAGCCCTCAAATTTGTTGCTTCAAAACAAAATTTTCTTGTTAGAGTAGTTTAGCTTAGATTTTCCAAACTATGCTCCCACTACTTATAGCATATCCGCATGTAAAACATGTAAACAATTCATAATCATCTGACAAGTTGGGTGCTCCATCATAAAACCCAGTTACGTCATCGCTTTACATTTGACTTTGATGCATGCGCTCTAATTTGCATGTAAAGCGGTTTGTGGGTGATTGCAATTTTGCAATCTTTTGCGGTTAACCAACGCTTTAGCCTTCGCATTTGCGGTTTCTAAGTTATCAACTGGTCTCTCCATAAATTATCTGCAATAATTTTTTATTATTTGTTGCTATGGCGCTATGTCATTGAGAGAAATATAAAATGAAAAAAGAAAAATAAAATAAAATAGCTCATAACACTTTTGCTCTGACAACTACAGGCTTTGATTACAGTTAAGTCCACTTTATGAAGAACGACAGGCGCAGTAGACACCTGTTCCTGTTCGCCTGACCCACTTTGTATATTAAGCAGACACATAAAATCTTCAAAAGCGAATCATCATTCACCACGCACTTTATGCAGCTGTTGCGTGTATCTATGTGAGAGCGTCTGCATCTGTGTGTGCATCTTCAAGTACATAAAAACTAATGAAGTTGACAGACAGACAACAGGCAACAGGCTGGACAACTTTTCAGAACATGGCTGACCATCACTTTCTTTCAGCATAACTGGCTTAAATTGCGTACCCATTTTGGGTGTACGAGTACAGTACTTGGCTTTGGTTGGGTAAGATGTTGGTCGGTTGGTAATATGTTAACAAGGCGGCGAGGCAACAGCAATTTTTTCGGTTTTAATTAGTTAAAATGTTTACGTTAAACGCATCTTAAAAAGTATAAAAAATTAAGCAAATTATGCGAGGAGAAAATTACGAACAAGTGCATGAAAGTAGGTCAAGTTGCGGGAAAGTATTTTTAATGAAAAATTACAGTCATCATTCGCATGAAATTTATTAGCCCATTATTTTGGGCATGTAAGATTTTAATTAAAAATGCACTACTAATAGGTGTTAATAGTTTTGTTTTCAGTTAATTGAAGAGCTTCCATAGACTGAGTGCAGTAAGCTCGCATAGAGGCAGAAGCTGGCTTGCAAAGTTGCAAAGACTTTGTTGTTTTATGAATAGCCAATCACTCAAAGTTGCACTAACACATTTTAGGCGAACATCACAAAACCTCAGTTCTATACAGTATTTTGTGGGTACTGAATCAGTTAGTATACTACCGACAAAGTATCTAGTTACTGTCCACTTTTTATGCTCAGTCTAGTATCGGTTTTACAAACTTCTATTGTTTATAACTTAACAAATTATTCGCAATGCAAATGATCTGCATTTGAGATTTCGGTTCGCTATAAATTTCAGGTAATTAGGTAACTCAGTCTGCATAGTCCTGTTGTTTGTAGTGGGAACCGCGTTACTGGTAATTTACCAACGAAAAGGTGCCAAGTTACTGTCTTCTTTTTATGCCGCTCTGAAGGTCCATTTAACATGCAAAATCAGACGAGCAGAGAGTCCGTTGCCATCTCATCGTAAAACCTTCTATAGTAATTTACCTTTAATCTGTCAAAATTTACCAGCTACTTCTCGCTAGCTACTACTATTTTCTGCTAATTTACCACAAAATTTGGTGTTGTTTAGCAAATTTCAAAATTTACAAATTTCTCTTTTTTTTGGAAATTTACTACCTACTTTTCTCTAGTAATTTTCCATCCCATTTTTTCTACTAGTTTAACGACAGCAATTGTATAACCTTGGTTTTGCAATTTTCAAAAGATTTAAATTAAATCGTCTTTTAGTAAAAATTCTTTAGTCGATAAAAGTTCAGAGTAAACATTTTGACAGTTTATTTGGAAAACTATTCGTATCTCAATTACCATTTGTGATCACATAACATATTTCCCCATAAATTTCAATGTTTTCGCCTTTTCCCATTTCATGCCAATGAAGCAACAATTCCTTCAACTCTTGGGTTTGTTTTTATAAATTTCTCGAAGCTTTGTCTTCTTATAATACGTTTTACTCAGCGGGTAAGCCTCATTATTTCATCCATTTTATCTATTTTTGGTGGAAAAAGTACACATAATTACAAGACTCATTCAAATTCTTAAAGGACTCAATTCTTCTGATAATATCGAGTCAAGCCAAACACCAGAACAACTGGTCGAGAACACAGCGACTTTTTGTGAATGATTGTCTCTCAGTAGAGATTTATAATGCCCGATATATGGTGTTTTGTTGATTTATATAGCCACTGAGTGAAAAATCTATTTCGTCGCTTAGAAAAATACTTTTCGAAGAGTTATCCTGCATATAGCATATCAATTTTAATAGAAAGTTTTTCGTAGCGTTGTAAACCTAGCAACACAAAATGGATATCTCTTTATATTTACTATAAATAACAGTTTCTCAAATAACAAACGATCGATTTTAAGCTCTATCTGACATCAATATTTGGCTTTCTTTACACCAAATCTACAC
Organism: Chymomyza procnemis; assembly: GCA_035046065.1. NCBI lineage: Eukaryota > Metazoa > Arthropoda > Insecta > Diptera > Drosophilidae > Chymomyza > Chymomyza procnemis. The sequence goes on along the minus strand of JAWNOJ010000004.1, from coordinate 17,097,225 downwards.
ATATGACATTTGCCAATTTGGCTTATAGTATATAGACATATATTTCCATGGATTTTTCTTTTCCATTAATCTGTCTTTGTATCCATATCTAATTATAGCTGCTGCACATTGAAAGCTTTTCCTGTTTCCAAGCAAGGTTAATGTATTTGACAGTTTAATTGCAGCTGACACGACTTTGCTGTCGAAACAGCTGGTGGTATTGCTGGCCAAGATGCCAACAGGCCAGCATCGTCTTGTTGGCAAAAATGTTTGCCAGCAATTGCAACAATTTCTGCTTGGAATTGACGTCATTAGACGTCTGCTGTAGGTATTTTTAGTACCAGATAAGTTGAGAATGTTAAATATTATATTTAAAACATTTTGACAACTGCCTGCCTCAAGAAACAAGAAACTTGCACAAAGATGTTTGCTCTTAGTTGTTGCTGATAAGGCGAAAAAGTCGCAAAAAGCAATTGTTTTTTGAAGCATATAATAAATCTAGCTTTCTGCGTAAGCGAACAACTTTTCAACTAATTAAATTTTGTTTATTTTTTTTTTGGTGTGAGTTTTATTTTTTCAGATAATAATAGTTGGAAAATTTTTTATCACGTGATTATTTTGTGAACTTGTAAAAGGTCTGGGAAAAAAGCAAAACAAAGGGTTTCTAGAAAAGTATCAACTTTGTTAGGGTAAAAACATTGTCATAAAACTTTTTACGCTAAAGCTTAATCTAATCATATTTATTAAATAAAACTGGCTTATCTTAATTTCTTTGTGTTTATGGAGAAATGTTAATCATATTTATATGCATACTATTATCTGCTATCTGCTTGCTTATTACGTATTTCAAATTTTTGTAATAAACTACAATTTGAATGAATTATAAGTATATATAATTCTTTGTTTTATTTTGTTTATATTAGACGATATTATTCAAGTTAATATGCTGTTTTATCACCTATAGGAATCATAATGACTCTCAAGCGATTTCATGCCATGTGCATTAATATCAAGTATACGCACCCTACGCCATAAGAAACATCGTAGGCTTAGGTCTATTTGTTTACTGTTTACTGTTAAAATGAGTTAAAATATATGATACTATATTTTTGTTAAAAATTTAGTTAATATTGGAGAATAATACAATCCATGCAGTACGCAAAAATTGTCATAAGATGCTTGAAAAGCTGAAACTGAGACACTTCTTAGTTCATAAAATCATAACTATCGCAATGGTTTTAATAAACATTTTGTCAATCGAATGATTTTCTAGTAAAATTAATGGAAGTTATGGATAGATTTCTCCATAAGAAGTTCAAATGTTGGATTAGTGAAATAAGACTTATGAAATAGTTTCTTAGTTGCCTATAAAAGGCATGTAGCTTTTGATTGCTCAAAAGATGCTGATGAGATTCGTCAAACTATGCCTGTGGCGTATTGTTGGAGTGTTCTGGCCCAGTCCTGTATCCAATGCGAGGTTCTGGGATATTATGGGGTATCGAAAGCGACATATTGATCAGAAAATATAAATGAATCGATAACATCCTTAGGAGAAACAGCAGAAATGTAGCTTGGATATGAAAGAAGTGTGTTGTGGTCTTGGCATATTTATTGGTTTATTATTCATTTGAGGTACAACCAAGTACAGTTGGACTTCTAATTCAACAATATTAAAGTTAACCAATATAGAATGAGAAAAATATAATATAAAACTAATCCGTATACGTAGTCGTATGGGTGAGTTTTTTATAATATCTGCGGCTGGCTAGGAACTTGAATGTACAATGGAAAAGTTCAAAACAGCAGTAGAACTTTAAACATTTCATAAAAAAAAGCTGCCAAAAGATAATCTTTGACTATGTGGGGGATTATACTTTGTGATTGGTCAAAGATGCTTTTTTTGGCGATTTAAGATAAGTTCAGATAGAGAATAGAAATGAATATTGTAGTTGGCGCATAAGACGTGAAAAGCGCCGTACAGAGCATAATTGGATCTACAAAATGATAGTGGTGGATTTCGAAAATTACTAGTCTCTCTACTGTGAATGGAATGACAAAAGAAAGGTTTTATGAGGTGGAGCAAGAACTTAAGAAGAAAGAACAAGGCGTGACCTGAGCAAAATAAAACAAGAGCGAAGCAGTTTTCCCAATACATATAACTTTGGCATAAATTGACTGGAAAGTATTATATTTAAAACATTTAAGAAGTAAGATGGATAATGTGTCGCCTCTAGAAGAGCAGCATATTTGCTCAATAACAAATCGTGTTAGAATTCAAGTAAATATTGCAAATTACTTCCCAATCGGCTTATTATAGATATGTACCCTATAAGGTACCCTAATGGGATATTAAAAGTTACTCCTTTAAACCATTTTAATCAAACTTATGCTTTCAGTTTTATTAATTATCTCAAAAATCATTTAGCTAAAATTATAAAAATTATTCTGTTTTGCTGCAAAACAAGATGATTCAATTGCAAGTCAAAAGTGCTCGAAATTACCAAACTTATTGCGATACTCAAACTTTTGCGTCATTGCGTTGCAAATCCGGCTTGCACACGGAATAATTTCCAAATTAAAGCAAAATTTAATGCTTATTTTTATAGTTTAAAAAGTGTGTTTTGGAAAATGGTTTATTATTTAGTCGTTGTAGTCACAAGAAATGATGACTAATTTGCCTGCCGTATGTTTTTCAGATACGTTTTACTTGAACTATGAATCATGCACACAATGTCAAGCAATTGCGCGACACTGGCGTGACAAATTAAATTTTGCATTTTCCTTTTTATATTTGCATATGCATATATTATTTTGTATAATCTTTATATTTCTTTTGCTAAAAATATCAAGTGTAAAGAAATATATGTATTTATATCATGAAACAAGTAGTATAAAAATGTATCTACAAGTTGCAAGCGTGAATATCTCTGTGTGTATTTTTACGAAAATTATTTGATATTTTGAAAAATATCTGCGCAATTTATATTTTCACTTTTGCATGCAAATGAGCGTGCAACTAACTGAAATACTTGACTATGCAGTAAAAGTAAAAAAAATAAGAGATACAAAAACTTGTTGCATTCTAACTTGCAACAACAAGTTGCTGGTATGCGTTGCATGCAGCTGCACACACACACACAGACACAAACACGTCTACGTAAATATTTCAAGATCAAGGGCAGAAAGCTGCTGCTGCTACTTCTGCATCAACTGCTACAACTGCTGCCACATGCCACATGCAACATGCAACATGACATAATGATAGTCATTGTGCAGCTATAAATAGTTCTTGCCATCCAGTTCGGTTAAGTTTGCAGATGCAGCAATTCCCTGGACTGCTCCCATAGAGCAGCTCAACGCCCACATTCCACAGCGCTTATCTACAAGCAAAAACAACAACAACAGCAACAACGAAATCGAAAACAAAAGCAAAAATAAGCAATATTTACTTTGAAATTGTTTTGCAAATACTTTAATGCTCTATAAGCAAATGCTTTAAGGGGTAACTTAGCTGATGAGAGATTGCTCACCAGAAGCTTTATCTGAGTATCATCCGAACACTTCTTGTATCTACGTTTTAAGAAGTAAACTTAGCTGAATCAAATTCTACCAAACTGTATATGGTATTTGCTTTAAATTCACTACAATTATGTGATACAAATTCGAAAGGTTATAATAGCATTAAAAAAGCACAAACTTCATAATGAAATAATATAAAATTCTCAGATAATATTTACGTACAATCTTTCGTAAAACTTGCAGGATGCATAAAATGTAGTCGATTCTTGATAAAATTAAGAGTATACCACGAATATGACTTTATATAAAAAATTAATTAATAAAAAAAGTTGTCATTATATACGAAATTCGTACTAGAGTTGATGGATTTTTAAATTTGTAAATTATATAGACAAAAGATACATATCTTAGTACTCCAACAATTATGCCTACCACGACGGGAAACGTTTAATAATTTCCGTCGTACAATTTTGCAGCTCTAATTCATGTTTTTTTTTAGCTTCAATGGGTTGGCATCTTGTTACAAGTGGGCAGCCCACGTCGCCACTTTAAGTGTATATGCCAGTCGAGTTGCCGCCCACAAAAATCCAGCCTACTCCATTCAATTCTTACTTTTTTTTTGCGCATTTATCGCAGTAAGCCTTCAAAAGCTTATCAGTTGGAAACACGCAGCTGTTTGCTAATCAGCCGCGACTTGGGCTAACCAAAGACTTAGATTTAGTATGTATATGGATGCACTTACTCGTTCTCCGTGCAGAGCTCTGGCGGCAGCTGAAAACCACGATCCTCGCGCACCATATAGGCGGGCAGCGTATCAATAATGGCATTCGCCTTATCGTTATAGGAGCCAAGCAGTTCGCGATATTTGGAGTATACAATGCGTTTCAATTGAGGATTCTTGGCGGCTTGTGCCGCTGGTGGCTGTGCTTGCAGCGTTGTGGCCATGTTTATGCTTATTTATTATGTAAAAGTCTTTTATTTTATTTTGCAGCTTTTTGCTTTTATTTTGATTTTCAAGCTTGACTTGACAGAGTTTCAATTACTTTGCATATTTCACTGAGGCTGTCCTACATTAGTCACATAAATGTCAATCAATGCGCCCATTTGGAACCCATGTCATAAATTTGTGGCTATGCCTAAAGGCGCGCTCAACCGCAAAATCTTGAGCCATAAATAAAAGCATTTTGGATGAGTGTGTTGCACGGCTTTGGCATTGAAGGATTGTCAGACAAGTTTTTTGATTGCTTCATAAAGACAGCAAAGGGGCTTAGGCCATGAGTAAGGCAGGTCTAAGGTCTAAGACTATAAGCGCTACAAATGGGTTTGTCTGTGTAGCTGGTAAAACTTGTGTGCCCCAAAGATAAGAACTATTAGGGTAAAACATTTAAAACAAAAAAAATAAAATTATTCAATGAACCCTGTAACATGGAACAGGCTGACTCAGCATACCTCAAAGGTGTTTCGGTTGTGGGCAATAAATTGGAAACGGAAAGTTGCTTGTAGCATGCAGAACTTTGAATGCGCTGAGCAGCAGAATTGCGTGTGGGAGTTAGCATTCCAAGATTGGTGAATGCTTATCCTATAGTTATGTACATGATCTGGATATCTATACTTGTTGATTTTAACTTTACAAAATAGCTCTTGAAACAAAGGAATATTAAAAGACAAAAAAAAAACAGGTAATATCTTTTACAGCTCAACTTCAACTTGAATTGTAATAAAATAAAACAATGAACCCTACAATATACATCATTCCAAGGCAGTACTAGGTCTCATTGTTTACTTACAATTTGAACAAAAGTTGTTCGAATTACTACTCAAGTGAATATATTATTTCTATGGAAATACTTTGATAGAGTGATTCGTTTCCGTTAATTTAAAAAACCAACCATAATCATTCAATGAACCCTTTAGCTTCACGTAGCGCTGAGTCAGCATACTTCACAGGCATTTCGATTCTTAGTAATAAATTTGAAAACGTAATTTGAGTCAGCTATGACGAAGCATAGATACACTATTAATGTTTCAAGATTAGATTTTGGAGTGAATTTTTTAAATTTGGTTTACTGTTGTAAATAATTTATTTAAACCATTTTAAGAATGAAATAGTTAAATATTTTTATAACTTTTACACAATTTTACAATAGAATAACAATCTTTTAAAAAATTAATTTTAATAGTTTACAATAAGGTAAACTTAATATTTATCATTTAAAAAAGAAATTTTAAAGCCATTAATAAATATTTCATTTTATGTTTTTTGAATTTGTAAGTAAATATCTGATTAATTTTCTTAAAATTCTTATATGAAAAGACTGTGTTTTTTTTAATAATTGCATTATAATATTATTATAATGTATGAAATTTAATCCCAAAATAATTTGGAAAAAAGTTTATTGACAAAAGAAGGTTAAAAAAAAAATGTTGTTTAATCATTATTAAGCCAGTCTTAATCAGAAATATATTATAAAAAGATTTAATTTATATCTTGAAATATGAAAATCAGAAATATATTGCACAAAGACTTAGTGTATATCTTAAAATATATTTTCGATAAAGACATTTGACTTTAATATAAATTAATTAAATGAAATTTAATTTTAAGATTTATAAAATACTTTTTCAAATGAACAATTATTAACAAAATACAATTAATACATTTTTTAAATTATTAATTAGTTATAATTATAATTATTTATTTATAATTAATATTTTACTAAGACGCAATTGTTTTAGTTAATAGCTTTTAAAATATTTTAGAATTGTTATTTATTTAATTGTAGAATTTTTGTTTTGTTGATTTTTAAAATAAAAATATTAAATTTTAATTTAATTAGCTTTGATTGAAAATGCAAGTAAATTTATTTAATTTTAATATAATTAAATAATAACGAATTCAACTTTTCAAATATTTATGCAAAGGATTTCTTTTAATTTAGAAAGTACATAATATTGCAATTATGTGTGTTATTTTTTTAACAGAATTTACAACAGATAAAATACAACTGGAAATTTTTTAAAATTTGTTTTAATGCAGCAAATAAACTATTTAAATTAAAAAAAATGCTATATTGCAATCAGTTAGAAAATTTATATAATTCTAAATAAACACTCCAAATTTTATTAAAACAATGATAAAGTACTAAAAATTTAGTGAATTTTCGAGTTGATGAACTTTACCAAGCATATAAGATTTTAAACTCTAAAATTATGCTGTATGTAAAAATAAATAATTTTTTAAGAAAGTAAAGAAATTTTATATAGCAATATTTTAAACAAATATAATTTAAGACAAATGAAATTACAGAATATTTTAAAATTCACTTTTAATTTTAAGCCAATAGATTATTGACTCAAGTGTTGCCCACAAGGCCAAACTGCTGCATGCAGCAGAGATACTCTTTGCTAGAACCCAAAATAAAAGCAATCAATATGAAACCTTTTGATGCTGGACAGCCGGCAACTGAGTCATCAAATTTATATACAAACAGATCATAAACAATGCCGGCAATATGCTGGCTATGGCCAGGCCTAACACTGCCCCAAAATATGTATATACATCTATCTATAGCAGCTGTTTATGTAGCGCGTAATGTATTCTATCTGAAAGATACACATACTATAAATGCTTAACACAAGCATGATCATAATTATTTTTAGGCATGAGCTAAATTATGTGCAAACACACAAAAACAACTACATATAGATTGGGTATATGCAAGCAGAGGTCAATGTAAAGCGCTACAAATGGGCAGCATTAATTTGACAGCTATGAGATACAATTTATCATGGGGCTAAAAAAACAAAGCGCGCTTTATTTCAGATTTACTTTCTGTTAGTACACATAAACACACGAACGCACAGATACACTTTAAAACTTGGCTAATACTTGTGGTACTTTACGTTACGTTTTAAGATACACGCGCAACACGCAAAAAAGTAGCTTTGAGATACAAACACACTCATACACACACACACGCAAAGTTTGGTTAACGTTTTAAGCGTAAAATGCGACTGCACGCAGCAACGACTCGACGCGCATTGAAGCTGAGTTCGTTGCGCGACTGCTCAGATACAATGCTGGAAACGTCGCGACGCCGCATTGGAAGTCGACGTCGTTAGTTGCCGTCGCTGCGTCAGTTGGCAGTTGGCAGCAACTTGTTGCAGATACATTTTTTGCTGTTGTTGTTATTTTGCAGCAGATACTTTTTTTGCTGTTGTTGTTGTGCAGCGTCAACATGTGCCGCAAAAGGAAAACTGGCCAAATGATAAACGTTGCGCTGGCACGCGCAGCGCCTGCCTGCCAGCCAGCCAGCTAGCCAGCCTGTTGGCTGACAGTGGCCGTTGTGGCATGTAAAGACAAAATGTATCTACAAGATACACGAACTGCCTGGCTGCCAATGTCGCAGTCGTAGAACAATTTATATGTCTGTCAAAAGCCAGGCAACCCGCAAACGTACCATTGCGGACCAGCGGAAATCAAACGCGGCGACAAATTTTCCTAAATGCCAAATGTATCTCTTCAACTCTTGCTGTATCTGCGTGTGTGTTTAAGTTGCGCGCGCGTGTGTGTGTGTGTGTGTGTGTGTATCTGTTAGTGCGCGCCTTGTTATCGTGCAACTAATTGTTTTCACTTGCTTGTCTTGTCGTCTGCTTATTACTTTTTTGTACTTGCTTATAATTAAAGCAAACCCAAAAGCGCTTGCTATTTAATGACATTTATCTTTTACTTTTTATTTGCAGTTTCTGTTGTTTTTCATTTCATTTATTTGGCTGCTTCCCTGCCCAAAAAAAAAACCCAAAAAAATTCATGGAACCAATTGACGCTTTATCTACTTGAACCATATTTGGTTTACATTTCGCGCCCTAATTGACACAAACGCACACTTTTTGGCACAGCACTGCCTTAAGATACAAATGTATCCGCTAGCTGTTCGTAGCCTACAATCATTATCATTATCGCAGCTTTATCTTTGTGAAAGTATTATATTCGCCAAAATATATAAAGTTCTGCTCCAGCTAAGTGGAGTTCCAATTTTGGGCATTATTTAACTCAATCAATAACAATCAACAAAAAGTTATATGCTTTATGGCATATACTTTGCTCAACAAAGAAAATATTTCTATTATTTGTATTCAAAAATATGCTTTCACCGCTTGCCGCTTATCCAGACACCCTTTAGTTATTAATACAAAGCTTTCGCCAGTTATTTATGAGTTGCAAAAAAAAAAATTAAACTGTAAACTAGCGCCCAGGGGCTTATCTAATTTTTTAGATAGTATCTAGCCACAAGTTACTAACAGCTCTAGCAGAGTTTCTTTGATTTAAATGCTGTTTTCTGAAGGCTTGATTTGTATTTTTTTTTAAACTATTTTTATATAAGCTGTTATGTAATAGCTTAAGAAAATATAATTCAGTCTTAAGTTTAGAACAGCTTCTAAGTGTCGCAAGAAACAACCACTACAAAGTATAAGATGTTTTGGAAGTTATCTTAACTGCATGGAGCATTTTTATTATTGGTTTCGAGTTTGGAGTCTTTTAAAATATTTACAAACTTTTTGGCTCTCGGTAACGCTCGAATACGGGTGTTAACTGTGGGTCCCTATGTTCATCGCAGATAAACCTAGTCATGGGAAATTAATTTATATATTTATTTATTTTGAATTGAAAAGAAGGGTACGACCCAAATATTGGGTGGAAAGACCAAGTGGTGTACCCATCTTCGCTGGGAGTGACCAACTCGAAAACACGCGTGAAAAGCAGAGACGCTAAGCCAGCGCTAGTTAGATCGTCTGAGATCAGAAAGTGCATTTTCTTCTTTAATCAACTTAAAGTGCTTATAAATTATTTATATTATTGATACAGATTCATGATCGTTGTAAAACGTATCGAAATTGATTAATTGTGCTCAGCCACAAAGCTTACTTAGGGCTAAATGTATACCTAACTAAGCAAAATTGCCCCATTCGAAGTGAAGAGTAATCAGAAGCATCATTGGGCAGTACTTTTCGAAAAACGCTGAAGGCCGGCACGTTATTGCGAATGGTGAGCAATACCATATGATGCTTACATACTTTTTTGCCAAAAATGGAAGAGTTTGACTTGACAAACATTTGTTTTCAACAAGGTGAAGGTCCAACTGAGAGGCGAGTTTGGTCAGCATTTGGTTTTTCGTTTGGTACCGGTCAATTGCTTGGCCAAATACTGTGATTTGACGCATCTCAGCTATATATTATGTGGGGCTATTTTTGACTCACGGCAAGACCAATAAGTTAGGGAGAATATGCCTCAGCGTTGAAATCAGCATATGTCAAATACATAAAACCTTCAAACATTAAATTATATTGAACATTTTAAACTTTTATGTGATGTTTTTTTACATTTATTTTATTACGTCGTGTTTTTTTTTTTTATTTATTAAAATCAGTTACCAGTATTTAGCAAGCTCTTAAAAATTCACCCTTTATTAAAATTGTATTTGCAATCGAAAAATAGCTTAACTTTAGAAATATCTATTTCAGCTTAAGTTTTTAATACAATAAAGATTCTTAGACAAAAAAAAAGTTCATTCAGCGGAACCACTTGATTCCAGGCTTCAAAAGCTACTATTATAATAATAATAATAATATCCATAGACGATATATGTATATAGTAAAATTAAAAAGTATTGATGAATAAAATTGTACAATTCATGTTCAGCGATATTTTGGAAAAAAAAACTGCATGCATAGATGTACTTCAGGCACTAAACATAATTTGTTACAATTTTTTTTTAACATATTTTTCAATCTTCATGGTTTTGAATATTCTTTTTCAGTACTTTTGTTTTCAAACTTTTGTCCACATTAAAAAATATACCTAGAGTGTGTATATAAGTTCGTATTTCTTGAAGGCGTAAAATTTTTAAATTTCGTAGTTCTGTTGATACAATATATCAATAAACAAAAGAAGAAGTTGCTTTTTGGTATGCTTTCATAATAATGAATAGGCTGGCGGACAATAATGAGCGCCAGTCTACTTTTTGCAAATTTATAAAAACCGGTCTGCGATTCGCACATCATATACAGAAATTGACGAGAGACTTTTAGGGTAATCATTACTTTCAACACTTTTGGGCATAACTGATATAAGAAGCTTACGGGAATTAGTTATAATCAGGGCTGCCAAATGTTTCGGAATGTTCACAGTTTGGCTGCTTATTAGCAGCTGCAGTTTTGGCTAAAGACTAAGACAGCAGTTTGTGTTTGGAACTGACGGTTTGTGCTCTCACTTGTGTCAATGTAGTAACTTTCTCACACGCATTTGCTTGTTTGTCACTGGCGCGCTCATTTTTGCTCTGGCTGACTGCAAATATTTGGCTTTTACGAATTTAGCCGAATTCTGCTCTCATTGGGCATAGTGTTTCTGATTTCTAAAGCCAAAGTTTTCCAAACTGCATTTAACAAAGAAATATTGTTCAAGTTCTTTATTGGCCAAAGTTTGACGCTGTAAATCCAATCAATTGTAAAGCCAACCTGTATGACGTCGCAGACGTGCTGACTCATAGGCAACCCACTTAGCCAAGTTCTTGGCAGCTAGGCCAGAATAGTTCTGAACGTTCGACCATTGACGCACGCTTCAGCATAGAATTTTTGAGTGGCTGTCAATAATTTTTAAGTTTTTGTTTCTGAATGAACGGCATAAGTAAACTGTCAGTAAATAATTTCTACTTAGATTATGTGTATATATATTGTTTTTTTGACGCGCTCGAAATTGGGTCACACGCTGAGATTTCGGCAGCCGACGGCTCAACAATCAATCAACAAGGGCCACCTAATTAGTTAGCGCATTGAGGCACCTCCTCCCATTGGCCACACACACAAATCCCAGACAACTTCAAAGTCTGTTTATAGTTCGAGTATATCCAAGCGGTGGGAATGGAAAACTGCATGAAAAATCTTTTAAATGATGTGTTAATATTTTTTAAATTTCTTTACAAATTGTTCTTGTTATGGCTATGGCCTTTTGCTCTTGTTGTTGGTTTTTCGATCTTTGTTTTTTTGACCCAATTTTTTGGGGTATATTTGAAGAGCTATATAGGATTTATTAGTCATATTTTTTAGTATGCATTTTGTGGCTGCGACAAATTGCCTTGAAATAAACTATTTTTTAAATAATATTGGATCTCAAGTGTTAAGTTGTTGATAGTTGCATAGTAATTGTCTTCTATTTTAAGACTATTTTTTTTAATGGCAACAGAGATTTTAAGATATGGATGTTAAAGTTAAAAAACAAATGGCACTTCGTTATAAAGGATGTAGCAGTTTTTGAAGTTATTCAAGAGCAAAATGTGTCTAGATTTTATACACTTTTTTTTTCTTTATTATGTCACTTGGAAACTTAGCACCTCTAGAAAGGCTTGTACTCTGTTCTGCGCCGTCTGCTTAGCGGTATCCCCCAACGAGCTGATCTGGGCTTGTTCTTGAAGAACGCTGCGTCTTCAAGTTGCTTTTGGTCCTCCTGCTCGTCTGTTTGCTTCAGTGTTCCAGTCTAGTGCAATTCGGACAATGCTGCTTGGGTTCTTTCTGAAAACTTGCCCTATCCAAGTCCATTTGGTGGTAAATAGGGGACTCATCTATGGCGCTCCACAGCACTGCATTTGATATTCTATTTGGTCAGTATACCCCGCATATTATTCTCAGACATTTGTTGCTGAAAATTTGCAGTTTTTCAGTGAATTTCTTTGTGGTGAGCCATGTCTCACAGCCAGCAGTTTCGTCTTTCGGCTTAACCGTCTGAATCTCCCGAATGCTGCACAGGCTTTCGCAAACCAGCTGAAGACATCATCAACTACTCCACCATTGCTGAAGAAAACGTTGCCAAGATAAGAGAGGTTTTTACCCTTAATTAACTTAAATATTATTAAATTTTTCCTCTAGAACTAATTAAGCTATTTTTTGCTAGATTATTGATCCTATCAAGAAGACATATTACTCATTTTATAAATAATTTTTATACAAAACATTTTGCGACTTTCTGCTGAAAATCCATTTGCGTAGCAGTAAAGCTGCACACAAAATTGAAGATAGCCAAACGAATTTTCGCAGAAAAACTGATTTATTAGCTCAATAGATACAGGATTTCCCCGAAATCACCATAAACCTAGTAGCCAAATGCAACAACAAGTTTTTGGCAAACATTTTGCAGCTGTTTGCCTTAAACTGACCAACGCCTACTCGCAGTTTCAGAGACATTGTGTAGCTTCAACTGATTTTCCCCAAATGCTTGACAAAAGTTTCTCCCGCATCGTTTCCATCGAGTATCTTGTACAAATTTTCTTTTTTATTTTTTTTTTTTTACACTTGCTTAAATCAATATTGCCGCAATTTTTCAAACCCAAAATATACAAAAGATCAAAAAATAAATCAAAAAATAAATTGTTTACAAGTTGGGAAATGAAAATTAAAGATAAAATAAAAAAGAAATATATCTAAAGTAGCAAGCAGCGGGCCTGATGTATAAAGCTTGTATAATGACAAAACGAGCACATCTGGTCGGAAAATTTATAAAAATTACGTCTACAGCCAAAGAAGAAATATTACTGACAACGCACTATCGAGGAGTAGGACGTTGCATGGCGTACATGGCGCTTGGCTTGGCATTGTGCAACGGGCAGGCAAAGTTTTTACTTTCACTGGAAGTCTTTCTCTTCTTCTTTAAATGCATGCAGTGACAGCGACGCCATCGCCGCTGGTGACCCGGCAGATTAATATTAATAATTATGATGCCGATTTGTTTGGCTGGTCAGGCTGTCTGCCTGCTGCTACCTGGAGCATTTTGGGAGCCCACTGATGTGCTCATGTCAGGCAATCAACGCAAGTCGAAAAATTGCGTATGTAAAAAATGGTGTGACCGTATTCGATATTAATCTTATGAAAACTGTTGATCGATAGGCGGCAAAGCTGTACTCTTTCTGGAACACAATAACGTTGACGGAAACTTTAGCTGTATGCGTTATAGTAGTAAAATTATAATAAAATGATATAATCATAAATATAAAACAATGGTTTTTATAAAAAATATTTTAAATAATGCGCTTTCAAGTTTAAAAAAATGACTTCCGGCAGAAACCAAATTGATAGCTTTTTTAAATAAATTCTAAAGAGCTGACGTTTTCAAAAATTATATTGTATTCTCAAAAAATATTTCCAAAATCCCATTTGACTAACAAAGTGCTTCCTGCTTGCTGTTACATAGCTTATTGCAAAACTAAGCATACCCTTTCACATTCAACACTTATTAAAATAATGACAAATGCAAAACGAGTTGCAGGCGTGCTACTACTAACTACAACCAGCAGTGGAGACTGCGGCATGCCACACAGTGCGGCAAGCGTAGAAAGTGAACAAATGATAAATGGACAATATGCCGTAGCAGTCGCTTGGCTCAGGGCTGCGCTATAGAAGCTGCGGGCAAAGTTTTGTTTTTTTTTTTCATTTTAGTTCTGCTTTGAATTTTCACTGCACGTTTTCAAGGTCGCATCAGCTAGAATTTATGTTATATTGTTAACGGTAAATACATATATATATAAATTATAGTTTCGATCAGAACAAATGGCGGCATGGCCAAATCGTAGGGGTTCTTTTTATTCAATTTTCACTTGCTGTGCGCGTGGGCTGCTTATAAAACTATATTTTTTTTATGTTTTGCTTTTCCGCATTCATTTTTTTTTAAATATAAAATTTTTTTCTCTATTTTTTTGGTTGTTTTGTTTTTTTAATGGCGCATAAATTTGGGCGATTTTTTTCCATTTATTAGCCTGCCTTGTTTAATTTTTGTTTAATTTTTTGCAAATTGGTTTGCTGGTGCTAACAGCGTTATATATCTTTGCATTTAGTTTAAAAAATATATGTAGTATTTATTTATTTCTATTTTATAGATAGTTCTGTTTGCGTGTTCACTGTTGTTTGACGCATATATGTTTTTTTGTTTAAACTATGAATGTTTCAATGCCAGACGAAATGGCTTTAACTTAAGACAATACGGTTTGAGTGCCACTGTGCAGCAGTTTGAGGGCAATAAAGGTTAGAAGTAGAACCCAGCATATTGATCAGAAGTTAAGAAGCTGGGCACTACATAGTCTTATTTAATGCTGCCAGTCTACTATTTAAGAAAAGTGAAACTTTCCGAAATATATATGCTTTGATGGACTGTGGAACTATAGGACTGTGAAACAAATGCAATTATTGAAAGTTACTAAAAATTCCATACATCTAATAGAATATCTTAACTAAATTTAAGAGATTTTGAATTATTGAGATATATAAACATTTCACGCTGATGATGGAAGTAAGGAACTGGCGTGGCCTTGCTAACAACAGAGACGATTGGAGGAGAATTGTTGAGAAAGCCAAAACCCACCCCGGGTTGTAGAGCTGAATGATGATAAACATAAAAAAATGCTTAAGTGATGAAGCAAGGAAAATCGCTATCGAGCTTCAAGCAGCGTAAGATGTAGGTACAAGCTGTTGGGTAATGAGGTTGAGTCTACAAAATGCAAAATATTATATGCGAAAAATAAGGACTCAGTAAAACTTTGTTATTATTAAAATAAAGACACATCAAGAGCTAGCAGAAAGAAAATAAAACTGAGAAATTTGAAAACAAAAAGCACTGAAAGTGATTCAGAAAAAACAGCAAACGTAAAGAAATTAAAAAGAGTTAAAAAATGAAAGTTGAGGGAGACACCACTATTTGACTTATCAAGGTTCTTAATTTTTAGTTTGCAAATGAAAAGAATCATTAACAAGTAGAATTGAAAATAGTTACAAAAATTAGTTAGAAGAGGCAGAATAAGTTTTCACAAAAAATATTTATAAAAATTTTAGCTATCCGTTTAGGAACGCGGATTAGTTTTCTCTAGTATTTTACTCGCTCTACATTAATATTGACCAATTTTGTTTAATCATAAGATCAAATAAATTATTCACAAAATACAACTCAAATCAATTTTCAGTAAAGTTTTGTTTTTCAAACATTATCCATCATCGTTGTTCAGCAACTGTAATTAGTTGTATCCCTTAAATTAATATATAAACAAAAAGAGTTTAATAAGAAAGTTAAGAAAGAGGCAAATTATGCTACTTGACTTAGCAAAATTATTTTTTTAATAAATTATATTTCCGACAGCCGATAGCTCAAACCAGATGTCGCTTTTGATAAATGACTACGAAATTGTATTCATAAACCGCTTAAGATTTTTCCTAAGATTAACCAAAACATATTTAATAAAAACTTGAATATGCTGCAAAGATATATTATTATAAGAGGCCCGCAAAACGCGCTGCAAATCTCGCCCAATGAGTATAATAATTGGCAGAATTGAAAATGTCCAAGTTGGACCATCACCGCAACTCTAGTCAAGCAGTGCAAAATAAGAAATAAATATCGTTTTAAAATCATTTAAAATACTCTTTAAAGTGTATCAGATCTGACAGACAGATACTTAAAATTGATAAATTGTATCTAAACCTTAAAAACAGTTTTTTCATTGATCAAATTTGCTTTGGTTTTTTGATTCACTTTCAGTTAAGAGAATATGGGTACTTTTTGGTTCAGAAACATTTGCTGCACTTTGTGTTTGACCAACGATAATGAAAACATATTTATTTCATTTAAATGTAACATAATTAAAACATATGCCTTTTTAATCCAATTGCGAAATCGGCAAGTTTTTTAAATATTAAAAAAGAATACAAAATTTAATTTTTCCATACTCATCTGTTTTTCCATTAAATGATTCTGAGACATTTACCAGCTAAATAAAATATGACTAAGCCAGCGCTACGAGGACTGCTTATTTTCGTTTCTGCAATATAGCTGTTTTTATGTTTCACAAATTAAACTTAATTAATTAGTTTGCACATAAAAATTTAACAACTTTTTAAGTAAAGTTTTTATATGCAGCTTAGCCTAGAAGCCAATGACTCTCAAACTGTTTGTAGCCAGGCTGGGCATATTTCATTGACAATGGCGTTAATTTCCTTTTCATGCATATTTTTCACGGTCAACGCTGCGGAATTTTAGCCGCAAATCAAAAAATCAAAACAAAATTTCAGCAATAACCAAATAAAATGGCATTAAAATTTGTTTAATGTTTAAAAAATAAATAAATTCACACCTGATTTACGTAACGCAAAACAAGCGTTCGGTCGCTCATACACAAAAGAAGTGTCAAAATAATTACGCTTGACGCCGCCGACGCCGCCGCCTTGGTAATATATCAACAATAAAAAATCGGAGAAATAACTCAAAATGTCGTAAAATGGAACTCGACAGCAAGAAATACAAGCGAAATACCTTAAATATTTACTCAAGTTCATCTGAAATTAATGCGCTTTTGTGCAGTTTACAAGTTAACAAAAATAAACACATCAAATTTATTTTTATTTAAGCTTAAAATATGCAGCTCATGATTAGTTTGCGCGCGGCATACATGACGTATGCTTAATATTTGCTACTTATTGCTGACAGATCTAGTTGCCTGTTAATGTAAGTTTTAGTTTTTCGTTTTTAGTTTCCTGATTTATTTTAGACCAATGTCATTTATCTTGAAGAAATTTGACATTTTGCTGTATATATTTTGCGCAAATATTTGCAAAACACTTTGACCTAGTTCTAAAATTTTAATATATTTTTCACTTTTCACATATTTCACACAGCCAAAAGTGAAGCATTTGAAATAAAGAGTCTGCGAAAATTTATGACTGACACTTAAATGCAATGAAAAGATATTTTTTTCTTAAATAAAAAACTGAAAAATTAGCAAATGCATTTTTTGCCAGTTTTTTCAATGAGCTAATTTTTGTAGCCAATTTTTTTTTTTCATTTTAGCAAAATACGTCAGCTGCTTGCCACACAACACACAAGCTTCCGGCTGCTGCCGTCTGCTAAATTATCAACACGTGTGCCAAAAAGTTTAAAAGAAATAATAAATAAATAGCGCCAATAATAAAAGCAAAATGTTAGAAACAGATACCTAAATGTAAAATGTAATTTTGTGTAAATTTAATTAAAAAATAAAAAGAATATATATATTCTATGGTTTTTAAGTTGGCCGATCTAGAGCATCAGCACATAAAGCTGTCGCCTGCCAACCAAAAACGCGTGTGGCATCCGGCAAGTCAAGGGTCCAAGTGTCTGCCAGCATTTTGTCCCGTGTACCCACTCGACAATATATTCATTGACGTGCAACACTCTCCCAGCTGCCCCGCATGTACTCGTGTGGGCGTGTTTTGGCCTTAAAATTTTATATGAGCCTTAATTGTGAAAGACATCATAAACTTGCGTGGTTTTTACATATATTTCGCAAGATAAATGCGTATACATAATATCGCCGCTATATATGATTTTTTTATATAGAAAAATTTAAGCAGCAAAAAAAAAAAAAACTACACACCAAAGTTGATTTTCACGTAATGCTTTTTGCCGGCTATATCTTTTGGGTATTATAGTTCTAAGCAGAAAGGCAAGTCTTGAGAACATTTTTGTGTAAAACAAAAAAAGAATGAAAAATAGGTTTGCACTTAGCACGAAACGCGTCTATGTTGGCAAAAGAAATGTTTTTTTTTTAAAGAGTTTATTTAGTTTTATTTTATTATATATTTATTTTGCTAAAGGTAAACCAAGATTTTTTTATTTTTTATTTTTATTGCATTTAAAAGTTATTCCGCTTGACTATGATCAACGCTCCAAAGGCGGAGCATAGGCTGATTTTATTAGGCAATTGCACCAGTGCTGCTGGGTGTAAAGGAACCACCGACCTTTCGGTTTAGATGCGTATTCCCCAGAAGGCACATTTATATTCTTAAAGTCTATTTTTCTTGAATAATCTTATCAATTATGATTTTATCAAGAAAATCCCTGGCACATTATTTCCAAGTTATGTGTTGAGCTTTTATAGATATGATATAATGTTCCGGACCCAAACCAAACAGAGGCACATAATTTACGAAGACTCCTCAAATTGTTCGTTGAATTCCTAAGTATCCCCCAGTAACTTGGTTTTTTATAACATAACAGGAGACAGACTAGCTTCCAGACTTTCCGAAAGTTATTAAACTATTCCTCTATTTGTTTTTATTTACGTTTACGTCTTATTTACGTTATTCAAATCTGAGTGGCCTTAATTTTAGTTCAAAACAATTCGCATTTCAAACTTAAAAAAAACTTAGAAAAAAGAAATTAAGAAAGTTGTCATATTGCTGTTAAAACAATTAAATTATTTCCAAAACAGTTTGGCCAAAACGTACAACTTCCAACGACAACCTCACACAAAATGCAGCCGTACTTTGACAAACAGCAATGCCCTACAACAGCGCATTGTACAGTGTATTCTTTGCTCTATGGTGGAATCGAGTATTATTATTCGAAAATCGATAACATCATTCTAAATAAATAATCAAATGGCTTAAACTAACTTACAAAATAGCAAAAGTAAGTAAGCTTTTTCAATCAATTAAAATATTTTCCTTAATAAAACAATTGTTGGGCAAATAAATGTGTAAAAAATTAACATATTCTTACATTTATTTTTATTGATATAAGGCAGCTGTTGTGCATAATTCTATATTTTTATTTAAACAAGAATCGAATGTTCAGAAAAAAGTTTTAACATTGTGAAAATTGCAAAATTTGCGAAAGTTGCTAGTTCTGCATGCATTCAAATTTTGACTTTTACTTTGATACAACTGAGTTTCGATTGTTTTTTTTTTTCAAAATATAAGTATTTTCTATAAAAAACATAAATATTACTATTTCTTATTTTTTTTAAATCTCCGCTTAAGTGCTTAGAATGAGGACTTGATTATGTATTATTTAGTTTTTTGTACAAAAATGTATCACTTAAAGATTAAAGTTTTTAGTGATTCAAAGTTTTTCAAAACATTAGATTTTAACTTCGCTTGAGTGCCTAGAAAAATTTCAAAAACCTTTGCAGAACTAAACCCTTAAACCAATTAAGTAGAATAAATTATATCTACGCCTTATAAATCAAAAGCTATTCTTGTTTTGCCTTTAAAATATTATTTGCTTTCGCATGATCAACTTGAGCTGTAGGCTGTTGTGTCAAAATTTTGCGCCACACCAACACAGCAGCTTACTTGAAACACATTTTCATTAGATTATTTTTAAACTGAAATACCAATCATTAGATACCTTGTAACTACAATATAATAAATACCATAATTAAAAAGTCTCAAGATTCATCTGGTTTTTCATGCAATTTAGCAGCTGGTTTTTCAGCTCGTTCAGGCTTACCACTAAGAAACTCAAGGAATGCACTTGAACTGTTAATGCCTGCATTTCCGTAACAACTCATTCAAGTGCCCAGATCTTACTAAAGATTCTTCACTTAATATATTTACAAATTAACACCCAATCAACTTAATCTACAGCCCCGACAGCAACATGAAATCACTTTAGTACTACACGCTGCGTATACGTAATATTATTAAGTTTGCTACTTACCCCGAGCTCATTGCCGCTGCTGTTGTTGTAGTTGATAGATATTTCTAAGATTTGTAATTCGAACGCCTTGTTGTTGTTGTTTAAGGCGTTTTTCGTGAGTTTCGCGTTGTTTTTGCTTAGTTGCACGCAAGTTTTAGAGAAATTTTCACACACCGTACACAACTATGCATACAAAAACACTGAAAATGTGATGAGAAATTTGAAAAATTAACAAAAATGAATTATAAGTTGCAGAATTTTTTAAATTTATTATGCATAAAAATCACGCCTTATTATGTAATCATAAACGCGGCGTGTCACGCACGCACGAAGCACACACACACACACACGGACACAATAGTTTTTAGAATTTTTCGTCTATCGTTTGGATCATTGGTTTGTCATGGAAAACACTTGTAAATTTTTGCGCTTGCAGTATATTTTTCAGAGTCACCAGGAAAAACCTTAATTTTTTTTTCACAAATTTTTTCGCGCAAAAGAATTTTGTAATTTTCTATTTTTACGACACGAGACATGGACGCATCGCTCACTTTTGCCAATGCTGCATAGACTTTTGTTCAGCCAAAATATCTATCTATAGCTACTATAGATACGCCTAGATGTAGTATACTATCTAGAATATGTACTTCTGTACAAGATGCTCAAGATGTTAGTTGCTCGGCGCACACACACAGCTAGCTGTATTTTGTTGAAAAAATTTAATTTTTCTGTTATTCGAAATGTTTTTCTCGTTCTTGCAACGCGTTCAAGTAAGCAGCCCAAGTAGCACTGAATTCGCACACGAAAATTTCTTAGCTGAAAAGCCGAAAAAATACATCTAAATTTCGAAATACAATTTTTTTTCGACTGCTACGTTTTTCCGTATAGTATACGTCCGTTTGTGCGCTTATGCGTTTGTGTGTAAAGTGCGTCTGCTTGGAAGATACGTTGAATTTTAAGTTTATTTTCGAGAATACCAGCGCTGCGTTCTTTTTTTTACATTTGTTTGTACTTATCGCATTTATATTTAAAACTATTTATTTATTTGTTAGCCCGCAATTGTTTTTTGTTTGTTTGGTCTAGGGCCTTTCACTTGAAATTTTCCCATTTATTTTCTTTCGTTGCTCCGCGACTGATAGGCGTTTGTTCTGTAGAGAGCTTTTCTTTTCGGCTGTGGCTATCGATTCGAACTCGAGTTCGATAAATTACGCACATGTTCATACACTTGCGGAAATTCGTATTAGTTGTTTAGGTGAAAAATAAGAGATACTGGGACTATGTCGGGGATCGCGTTGAAAAGGAAGGGAATATTTTTATTAATAAGTTAACTATTAATTTTTGGAGAATATCAATGCTGCTGTAAAAAACTCAAGTAAATGTATAAAATGCAGTTTGTAAGATAGTGATATTATAATGATATAATGTAGTGAAGGATATTGATAATATTTAAAAAGTATTCAAGTTACTGCCATTTGGATAGGATAGACTTGATAACTCTGCTGGAAGCTGAAAAAAATATATTATATTAATATAAAGAAAAATTAGCTTAAAAATAAAAGAATTAATATATATTTATGGCATAGCCATAATATTAAGTAATATTTCGCATAGATAAGCTGTTGATATTTGGATCATATAAGTTTTACGTTAAGGTTAATAGCGTGAGAGTATGTTAAATACTGAGTACTTTTTGCAACTATTTCTTGCAGTTTTACGCTAAAAATGTTTTTTAAATATAACATAGTTCGATATTTGATTGATTTTAAATAAGTTTTATAAAAAAATATATACGTATTATAGAAACTTTGTCCATCTTAGTTATATAGCGAAAGAGTTACTCTACAACAGAGATGGGACACTTAACACAAAATTGTAAAATTAAAAATTGTTCATTATAAAAGAAATTGAATAAAAAAATAAATATTGCAAAAAAAAAAAATCTGCATAATTCCAATTAATCTACCCTATAAATAGCCCAAGTAAATGCTGCTGCATCATATCCGCCAAGTACTTTAGAGAGTGTGAAGTATTTTCTTAAGCATTTCCTTACCAACGAGAGTATAGATGAATCTCAAATGAAGCTTATAAAGCCTACCTACTTCAGAAATCTTTCTTCAATGTGTTGATTAATAGAATATTTTCTCGAAAATTATTGGAAACTTTTTGCATAACATCCAAGCGGGTTATTTGCATCTCAATGCAGCCCGTATGCAGCTATCTACTGAAAATCAAAACTATAAATTTACTTAATTTTACTTTGCTTTAGTGGGCCAGCACAACCCGTTATCGGATTACAGCCGACCTCACTAGCTCTCACCTGACGCCCCTGTTTGCGCGCGCCTTCTCCAGTTGGTCACTCCAAGGGAAGATAGATCCTCCTACACTTGGTGTTTTCATCTGAGCTTTGGTCCTCTGCTTTTTTTTCTTCGCCGAAACCTTCTGCGCTGGAGCGTCTTGGTCCATAATAACGACATGGCCGAGCCAACGCAGATGTTGTACTGTAATACGCTGGACGACATCTATTTCGTCGTAGAGCTCATACAGGTCATTGTTCGTTCGGATGTGATAGTTGTCACTGAAAAGGAACTTCTAAGTTACAGAAGATTTTGCGAAGACTTTATCTCTCAGACACTTTAAGCGCAGTTGCATCCGTCAACAAAACAACCCATGCTTCTGCGCCACGGACAGGATGTGCGTCTTTAGTCCTTTAGAGCGTTAGAATCTTATTTAAAAAGTGAACCAAGCAAATTTAAAATATTTCTCAAAATCACACAAAAAGTGGTTATAAAACAGTGATATGCTATCAATTCATCGATAAATTACGTAAATTGACGCCACCTACTTCACTAGATGGCGCCAGCAGCTACAACAGTAACCTTCAATCAATATTCATATCTTGAAAGTTGAAGAGAAATTTGTGAAAATCTTCAAGTGTGCATCATTAATATTTAAATATATTTGACGTTCAATCAGCTAACCAAGCTTGAGGTCACAGTTTCGGTTTTCATTTTAGACAAAAAAAAATCATTTTTTTTCGAAATGAAGATACTTTTCTAGTGAAAGTTTCGATTATGTATTGGAAGATACTTTTTTAGTGAAAAATTCGAATACATAATCGAAATTTGCATAAGTATCTTCCAACACATAATCGAAATATTCACAAAAAAAAGTGATTTCTTTTTCTAAAATATTGAAACTGTGATCTCAGGTTATAAAGTCAAATAAAATTGAACGTCAAATATATTTTAATATTGCAAACACTTGACGATTTTTATAAATGTTCCTTCAACATTCAAAAAACAAAGCTAAAATGCAGGTTTTCTCTTATACTTTTGTTTCACAAACCAACTTCATTTCTTTTTAAAAATCGGTTTCTTTAGCTTTAAGCATTAATTAAGCACTTTTTTTTCAACAAAATGCTAAGTAAACAAAACAAGTCTATTTACAACACTTTTGCTCTAATTTCCTCTTCTCAACGCATAGTTAAACAACAACATGGATCTACCTTTCTCTAAGTGTACCCACCCAGATGAGGCAATATGTTCGTTCGTAACATTTTGTCAAGTTGACCGTGTACCAAAAACCAAAAAAAAGGCCAAATGAAAATGGCAAAAAGAAAATAGGCGCATGCTTAATAAGCAACGTTTTGAGTATTCCCAAAATCTTCTTAGGCTAAATGTCTGCTAAATATCACACACACAATACCAAGTATTTCCAAATGAAAGATCGTGTGAGTGATCCCAATTTAATTACCGGCTGGCAATGTGGACAGTTTTGTTGCAGCCACATGCTGAGATAAATCATAATAAATCACACATGCTCAACGAATATATACAGAAAGAAATATATAATGAAAATATAAAACGAGAACAAAAACTATAAACTTGTTAAATATACAAAACGCTGCTACACTAAACAAATATCAAGTGTATTTATATTAGAAACAAAACATAAGCCTCCGGAACGGTCAGAGAATAAAACCAGCAAAAAATGTCAGACAAAACAAAAGGCATTTCAAAGTGGACAATGTTTGCAGTATTAACAGATCATTCATCTTTATAATATTAACAAACACACTTTTTAGTTGACAAATATATATATTTAAAAAATATATGGAAAAAAATATATGTATATAGGTGACGAAAGCCAAGTTGATAAAGCATTAAAGTATTGGACAAAACAAGAGAAGTGTCGCGAATTACTATAATATATTTGCTCTGCTTGAAGTACTTTTAGAAAAATCAGGTAGATGGGATACTTTTTATAAAAAATAAAGCAAGTTATTCCCTTGACTATGGTCATCGCGCTAAAGAGATATCTCTCTTAAAAGTTGTGCGATAAGTTAATAGCCGAATGCGAACTGCGATGGCTTTAAATAATAGAGACTTTCTTAGGTAAATTGTAGCAATTTGCTAGCTATGACAGTGCTAGCCAAGTACAACCATATTGGAATGTGGAATCGAACCACCTACCTTCGGGTTTAGAGGCGAGTACGCCGATGCCATTACTTTTATGGGATTTCTTCTTTTAAAGAAGAGACGCATTCTATAACGATTTCTTATTCAAGGTTAGTCTCCTTGATTCCCGAATAACACAGCATTTTGCAAGGCTACAATATCAGAAAATACTTAGAAACCACATCATTTGTAGAGAAGAGGGATATTTCAGTTTAATCGTGGGATATGAAACAGTAAGGTTTCAAACAATGCTCTTATGAACTCCCCATCAAATAGTGAATTCATTAGGCTACTAATATCAATTCATATGGAACAGATTATATAGGTCGGTTCTGGCTTTTAAGCATCCAAAGAAGCTGAATGGTATAGGTAATTGATGTGCTTGCATTTATTTACTTATTCATCTTTGTAGAAGAGAGGCAGATCAGGTGGTTATGGGTTATAGAAAGCCACTTCACGGACAACCTTATAATAATATAAAATTGTTTTCGAAAAATTAATTTTATTTCTAATTGAGTCAGTTTAAAAGTTCCAAAAACAATTCAAAATTTAATGTAATAATTAGTAATTCCATGCTTTGGTCTAGAATATTTTTAAAAATTCTTGTAATTTTTCTCTTCAGCTATCCTCCTTCGTTTTTAATATAAAGTACAATAACTACAGGGTAGGCCACTTAAAGTCGAAGCAGCGGACAGGAGTTACAGATCAACCACGTTGGAAGCGTCATTCCAAGACAATTTATACCATAGAACAGTTCACAAAAAAAAAAAATCCGCTGAAATTGTTAATTTCTCAATTTTAAAAACAAGACATGCGTTTCATGCAAAAAATAGTTTTTAGACAGATCGCTGATAACACTTTAAAACGTTTAGACGCAAAATTTTGTGAACTATGGTAATGTTATGGTAATGCCAGCCATGCATTCAGACAACGAACAAATCGTTCCGCCCAAAAATTTGAGGCGTTTCGAGCCAGTATTGAGGAGAAGTCGCGAGCATCAAGTTATCGTCGTTCTCAGAAGTTGGGCATTGCTTGGACCATTCTTCATTCGATTGAAGATGTTTCCGTACAAACCTCAGATGATACAGAAACTAAACCCAGCTGGCCACTGAAATGGCTGAGAGCGAATTGAACTTTTTGAAAAAAATCATTATGTCAGATGAAGCACCATTTTCGTAAAAGGGAAATATATATGATCAAAATTATCGGTGCTATGCCACTGAAATCCTCAATTATTTGAAGAGCAGCCTATATATGTTAAAAAGTGACTTTTCTGTGTGATGTTTGTGCCAATATGCTCATCGGTGCTTGGTGGAGTAACGACAACGATCAAAAGCGAGTATTATCGAACTAAAATAACACAGCTTGCTATGCGAATTGTTCGTGGAAATGATTTGAATGGCTGCTGGGGCCTAAAAGATGGCGCAACATGCCATACCATTTTCCGGATAAAACGTATTGGAAAATGCTGATTTTGACTGACCAGTCAGATCGCCTCATCTAAAGTCAACAGACCAAGGATACGATAATAGTTACCTAGCACGACTTTTCCGAAACAATATGTAATCAAAAGAAATGAATATGCAAAAAAAACAATATTGTTTTTAATAAAAAGCTACTGTAGCTCTTATAATACACAAAAGACACATCCAATGTAGTTCGTCTAATAATTTCAAGTATAGTTTTGAAACTGAACATTACATGCAAATGTCACGATTTAATTGATTTTGATTTTTTAATTGGCTTTGGTATTGAGTGCTCTTCAACATTGTCTATAAATTTATGTGTTGATTCGTTTTGTTTATAAATTGAATTGGCGTTTGCCTATTTTACCTCTGATATATATTGTGTGTTGTACCCTGCATATATCTATATACTCAGAATATACTTATACTATATCTTCGTAATGTCTGTACATCTCATTATATATATATATATATATATATATATATATATATATATATATATATATATATATATAATGAGAAATGTTGACTCATCCTTTGCGCTTTTCAACATGCTCTATTTATAACAATTTAATGGCGCATTTTGCACAAATATCTATATATATATATATATATATATATATATATATATATATATATATATATATATAGATATTTGTGCAAAATGCGCCATTAAATTGTTATAAATAGAGCATGTTGAAAAGCGCAAAGGATGAGTCAACATGGCTCGAACATTAACCTCATTAGAAAAGCGTCGAAAGTGATTTATTTTGGTTCTATTTGCATATTGCTTGCAAGGAATAAACTGGAGTGCATAGAAATTTAGCTTTTCTACAGCAAATTTATAATTCATTTAGATATTGACGGTAGAAATATGCACAGAAATTTATCTTAAAAAATCAATAAAATAACTAAACCTATAAATTTGCCTAAAAAGTAGATTGTAAAATTTGAAATATTTTTTCCACCAAATTTGAGGCAAATACGTCAGAGTTTATAAAACAATAATGCTGTTTGGCGTCATTGTTTCTATAGTCTACTTAAAAAAATTTGGCATGAAATCGTAATTTATGTATTTAAAAAGATTGGAAGATTTCTGCGATAGCTGTATTTTCATAAGTAAAAGCTCGAAGCCAGCCAAACCTGTCGATTCTTTGAAAAATCATACTACACTTTGGCTTTCGTGTGGATTTTCCCAAAAAATTTTGAAGCGTATTTAAAGAGCAAAACTTAACTTATCTTTCTTCTCTACCAACTGAGCAAAATATGCTGTAGACTATAGCAGCAAGATCTTGAGCAACAAACATCAAAATATTAAAAAATTTTATAGTTTTACAAACAAAATTTGAAAGGGACACACCTCGAACATGTTTTTAGCTTTATAAACTAAACCACAAGATATTCTGATTATATTATCTATTCAATATTTTCAAAGAACATATTGACGATAACCATATTCTTTCTTCTGCATAAAACGAATTAAGGTCTACCCTCAGCTGTATCTAGCCGCTCAAAAAGCTGATGAATCTGTCTTATATATCTAATTGGTGTTTGACACTAGGGTCTAATACATAAATTACAAAATATTGGTACACCCTCGTAACTTTACAAAACATTAATAAAAGCTTTTTAAGGAAAAGATACTTTTGGGTCGATATGAAAGATACCCAATCAATTGGTAAGCTTATAAACGCAGGCATCCTCCAGAATTCCATTTTAAAATCTATTCTTCATAATATCTTAGCTCATGATATACCAATGCATAATCTATATAAAACTTGAAACTTTGCAGATGACATTAGCTTGTACTATTCTGGAAATGAGCTTAGCATTATCGTGAATAATGAAGCTTTAGAATCCTTACTCTCAGATATTTTGTTACAGATGGAACATTAAATGAAATATTAATAAACCAAATGCAATTTATTTTATGCGTGAGACTTGCTAACTTTCAAACACAGATTTCCAGCTAAATAAAAAATCAATTCGATGGGAAATAAATATTAACTCGGGTATATATTTGAAAGAAGCTTGGGTTGGTTTGTGACAAAATTTCTTTTCAAAATCTTCGGTTCCTTTTGGAATGGTCACTACTATCCCATCCAAACGAACCATGAGCTGTATGAGCTCTAAAACCAAGAAAAATTTCCTTTCACTTGGAGCGTACATATACATCATAAGACAAATCAAATAAATATTCAAAATAAATCTGCTCAAAATTGTGCTATATATTAATATCAATCATTAAGCAGACCAAAAGATTTTGCCACAAAAAAGTTCATTGCACTCTTTGGCTTAAAAAAAATCAAACAAAAAAATTTCTGTAAAAAATAAAGCTTATGAAAATAATATAAATAAAGCTTATATGTCAAACAAAATTTTTGAAATTTCGGTACATCTTTCAATCTTCAATCTTCTTTCTATATCTGCCATGCCTAATGTATGTGGCCGTCTTTTACTACAAATTTGTATTTTAAATTGCGCAAAATATAATAATAATTACACGTGTTAGCCAAAACAATTGGCAGTTCGCATTAACTTGGCCGATTTTGAAAAAAAAATCGTTTTCCGATATGCTCGTGTTAAAACGCAAAGCAAGCAAAACCTTGACCATTCAACAACAATGGCCAATGTTTCAATATTTTTAGCAATTAAATTTGTTTAGCATTTGAAATTGAAAATAAAAACTGCGTTATTAACGCACAAACTGGGCCAAAAGCAAACACTAACAATATTTAATGGAACGCATTTACAGTGCTGGCCTTTCCGTTTTTAGAATTTTGTGCGTCAACGGAAATTTTAATTTTAGTTTTGGCTAATTTAAATTTAAAGTAATTGGTTTTTTTTTGCAAGGAAATTTTCTCTAAACAATTGAAAGCTAAACGTAAAGAGTTCCATTGCATTTGGCATACACTTACGAGTTATCAATATTTTATAAATTTCAAGTGCAATGGTAGTTTCTTTATCAAACACAAAATTAGAACCATTTCAAATTCGTTCATTTATTATAATCTTGCACATTTTTCAACTTGTAAATTTTAGCCCAAAAGTTTTCATTATTAACTTAATCATAGTAACTTTCTCATTTCATACGCATTTTCGGGATTTTCGCCGGGATAATACTTTAATAACAAACCCGTCCTGATGTAACCTAATGAGCGATATAGCTGATAGGCCGCTTTATTACTTTGCCGCAAATGCAGGTCCATATAACAGGCACCCATCTGCTGCGCTTTATTGCTCAGATATGTCATCAATGTGCTGCCCAAGCCAAAGCGACGATATTTATGGTGAACGCTCAAGGAGAACACATATCCATAGGTTTCCTTAGTCTCTAGATTGTTCATGAGTTTTCCAAAAATTAAACCTACTATCTGATTATTAGGGGCAATCGAAACCTGTGAGAGTTGTGGAAATTCCAGCAGATGACGCATATAGAAGCTTAGTTTGTAGACTTCCGTGAGTGCATCAAAGACGAGCATATTATATGTAAAGAGATCATTAAACTGGACTTCGCGCAGGCTAGTCATAATTTAGAGGTCGTGATATACCTTTTAATTTTTTTTTTTTAATAATTTAGTTTTTTTTTAGATTTTGACGTTAATTACAATGGAAGCTAACTTTTGGCTTCCAGCAGTAATCGGGGGCGCAAGGTGCAAAAGGCAACACATTCCGTTCGAGCCCAATGAGTTTCGGCAAAGTACTGTGCAGCTTTCTCAAACTGGCTGCTCCAGTCAGCAACAGCGACTGTTGTGAGCTGCAAAATCAGAATCCATGCGTATTTAGGATAGTCCACAGCAGGTACATACTAATATGTCGTAATTGTAACTCATCAAAACGCGCTACAACTGCCACAGGCTACAGTGCCACATGCTGCGCCGGCATACTCAGTGGCCACTTTTTGCAACTACTACAAGCCAAATATCGCAAAAATAGTACCGATCTTGTTAAGAAAAGTAAACTATTTAGTAAGATTCCCTGCAACGACTTGCATTTTGGTAACATTCCCTGCAACGACTTACGTTCCCGTTTTAAAGGCAAACGCAACTCATAGCCATTATCATCGTCGTAGTAAAACAAAAACCAATCATATTTTCGGAAACCCAAAGATTTGTAAAGCTTTCGAGCTGCATAATTATGCTGGCGCACATAGAGACGCATATACCAAGTCCCTTGTGCTTCCAGATACTCTTTGAAAAAGCGTCGATACTCATGTCCCACACACAAAGCGCTGACATGGCCGCAGCTAAGACCATCATCGTGCTCATCGCCATCATCATATATTCCCAGCAGGTAACCCATTATATATCCATTGGGCGCAATCGTCACCAGATTTAATTCGGGGTTTTCAATTAATGCGTTGACATAAAAGCTGAGTTGGTAAATTGCAGTATGTGGATCGTTAATGTGATTGTATTTAAAAAGATCGTTAAATTCAAATTCGCGCACGGATGTCATTTTATATGAAACTTTATATAACTTTTTTTTAAACGTTTTTCAAATAAAACATTGACTGGGTTACTTTGGTTGAAAAATTGTACCTGACTGTATCCTGACTGTAGGGTGAGCCTTGATGGAAATATATTATTTTTTTATTTTCTGGAGTATTTAGTTGTTATTTTTTTGTAAAATCTTTTTATTTCCTTTATTTTTCCACTTTCCAGCGGACTCTGTCTTGTGCCGTCAGCTTAGCGTTGGCCAACGACGAGCTGACCTAAGTTAGTTCTTGAAGTAGGGTTCGTCTCTAAGTTGCTTTTGGTCGTCCTGTTCATCTGATTCCTTAAGGGTTTTAGTCTGTGGGTAGTGCACAGCTCTGCATTTCATATCCTGTTTGGCCAGAATAGTATTCTTAGGCATTTTTTGCTGAAAATCTGCAGTTTTTAAGCGATTTTCTTTGTGGTGAGCCATGTCACTATCATATGGCAGGAAGGATTTGAAGTTTCGTCATCGGGCTTAAGTGTCTGCTTCGATTTCGTTCCGATATATGCTGATGTTTCCTTGGCTGGAGTGATTGAAGCGCATTGTATTTGTTTTGGCTGCATTTATCTCGAGACCAACTCTGCTGGCTATTCTGACGAGGTCATCAGTTTTACACTGTATGACTATGAGAAGTCAGATATATGTCGTCCGCTTAGTCCAAGTCCACAAGTTGTCTGATGAGGCTTCATATTCCCTCATAACTTCATCAATCACTTTGTTAAAGAGCAGCAGCAATAGAGGACAGCACTGCCTGATACCGATATTTGTCTGGAAAGCTGCACTAGTTTTCCCATAATGCAGCAAGTTGGCGCCATCATACATCGCTTTTATATTGGCAAAGTCCTTTCCTTGCAAGTGCTTGCCACATTACTACTCTGTCTGCTGAATTGAATGTCTTTTTGAAGTCTATGAATAGAAGGCACAGCAGGTTCCTCCATTCCACAATCTGCTTTTTTGCATTTGGAAGCTTAAACAATTCTTTAATTGGGTTCTCATTCAATTCGCAAATTAGACAAACATTTTGGAAGCAACCACAAGTCAATAGGATATTTTGGAAAGGTTGAGGGGCAAATGATTCGAAGAAAATGCAATATATCGTTAGTTGACTGGGTTACTGTGTAGTAATTATAGTTTTATTCTTTACCCTGTAAGATGACCCTTGGTGTAGAGGTGTTTAAAAAAAGGAATAATTTTACCGTCTATGCATTTGGAAGCGTAGAAATTTTACTTTCTCTTGAATTGGTGTCTGGAAACGATTTACTTTCACTCAACTCGCTGATTAGACGGACTTTCCTACAGTAATCATAATTCAATAGAGTATTTGGGAGGAGCCTATTTATTTAAAAAATAAAGTCCTGACCTCTCACACTGGTTTAGTGTATTTGCCAGTATATCTGTGAAGAGGTTGTTTGGTCCAGAATCTGCGCGAGCTTATGAAATACAAGTTGATAATATTGAAAAATATAATAAATTTCGATGTGTCTACCACAAGCAGTTTAGAGGAAATGGTAGCGGTTCGTAGGTAACTTTTTTAAATGGCAAACTAAATTGCCGATTAAAATTGATTTGTTTTTTTAATTTGTATTTAAATTAATTCTTTATTTTTGTGCTTTTACTTTTTTTGTATTCCATTTTTTCAGCAAACTGCCATATTGACTTTGTTTCCAAATAAATTCGTGTTGCATACCTTTAGGCACTGCTTAGCGAAGACAACAACCAACGCATAGATTTACATCGTCTTTATTACAATTTCTTATGTTCATTCATATCACGTCTTAAACTAAACAAAATACTATACGAATCATTTGATATTCTTATATATCCAAGGCAGCAGTGAAGTGACACGCGTATAGACGCCCGGATACTGTCCCTTGCCGCAGCCAATGCCCCAGGAAACAATGCCCACCTGCGTGTAGCGTCCACCTTCGTTGACTATCATGGGACCACCGGAGTCACCCTGTAACGAATTGAAAAGCTTTTGGCATTGAGGAAAGGAAAGAAAAGCCAACAGAATCGGAAAGGCAGACAGAAACAGATAAAACTTCAATGAATATGACGGCCGAGACAAAAAAGCAGGCATTGAATTTTGAGTGTGTGTGTATGTATGTGTGTGGGTGTTTGAGTTATGCTGCACTTACGCTGCATGAATCCTTGGAGGCTTGTCCAGCACAAATCATGGACTCAATAATGCCACCGGGCGCAGCACGTCCGTACTTGCGTGCACATTCCGTATTGGCCCAAATCGGTATGTCCACTTTTTGCAAAATGGAAGGTTGTGGACCATTCTCACGTAGACTGCCCCAGCCGGCAACAGTGGCCAATTGACCGCTATACGAACGCGCCTGTTGTGCGGATGAGGTGGGCAAGCAAATAGGCTGGATTTCGTGTGTAAAAGGCACGGGTTCGCTTAAGGTCAGTATGGCAATGTCGTTGTGCTGCGGTTAGGAAACGCTTTACTATTAACATTAAGTCCAAGTGTAGCTGCAGCCAAGACTTACCAGCGTGCTGAACTCAAAACCCTTGTGACGCACCAAGCGCTTAATGCGTCTTTCCACATGCTGCACTTCAAAGTCTGTGCGTATATTATAGTCACCAAGATGCGCAGTCAGGGCAGCCACATCCCAGGATGTCATGCTAAAAGGGAAGCATTACAACAATATGCTACAAACTGTACTTCGTGCTACCACCTACCGTGCCACACAATGCGCTGCCGTCAATATGTGATTATTGGTTATCAAACTGCCACCGCAAAACTGTTTGCCCGACTTGAAGAGCACTGCAATCCAGGGAAACTCATGTGGACTGGCATTAATGCCGCCCACAATGCGCTCTTGATCTGGGGAGACGGGATTTTTATTGCCACACTGCAGCGGCAAGCCCTCGGCACTGAAACCACCACCACTGGCAGCCGGCCGACGTGTGGTTGTTGTGGTTGCTGTAGGCACAATTGGATAACCTGGATAGGCAGGATAGCTAGGTCTACGTGTGGTTGTTGGCCTAGTGGCGGGTCTTGTTGTGGTGCGTCTTGTTGTTATAACTGTGCTAGGTCTGCTGGGTCTGACACCTGTTGCGGGATGCGTGGGATAATGATGATTGGGTGGATGCGTGGGTATTGGTGGTGGCCAGCCACCAGTTGTAGGCGGATGTGTGGGTATTGGTGGTGGCCATTGGCCTATGCCACCAGCAAAGCTGCCAAAGGGCCATTGATAGGGGTACGCAGGCGTAGAGGGCTGTGTAACAGCAGGCATCGGCTGTGCGGGCTCTTGCTCCGAGTTATTTGGATTATTTGCCTCAATCGTGTTGACATCTTGAAAATCGGGATTATCTTCAATGCTGCTTACAGAATCGGCAGAATCAACGGGTGCTGCTGCTTCACTGTCAGTCTCTGCTGGTTCGTGCTCCTCATCCGTTGCTGATGTGTCATCAGCGGCTGCTACAGGTCTGGCTGTTGTGGTCGTTGTAGTAGTTGATGGCATTGGTAGTGGAAAAACGCCAAAAGATTGCGCATCTATGGCCGTGCAGCAAACGCCATTATTTATGCGTCCCAGCTGATCAAAGAAATTACACATATCGGCGCCCAGGCCAAATCCCGCTTGTGGTGGCCACTGTCGCAGCGCTATAAGTGTCAGCTGTCTGCCAACGCGATAATACTGCGAACAGTTGGTAATGCGCACACAGACACCAGGTTGACCACGCGTCGTCAGGCATTTTGAGCCTTCCCAGGCGCCAGCGCCTAAGCCACCCTGTAGCAGAAAGAGATTCGGGTCAAAAAACAGCTGGCGCTCACTGCGTGAGCGACTATGAGTCGCTGGTACTGCAGAAGAGAAGAAAGAATTGGTTAACGACTTTTGCCGAGCAAAAATACCAAATGGATTGATTGACAATCTGAAACATCAATCACAGCCGTGCCTCTTAAGATATACACGTAACGCTTTAGCCCTCGCCCTCGGCTCCGGCAATGACAGCTGTCAATTTAAAAACCATCAAAGATATGTGCAATAAACGTAAACATATTGTACCATATTTGGGGCGAACATGATACGATGCCACGGCGTATGAGTAATATTTTTTTTTTGGGGAAAATTATTTCAAATTAAATGACTCAAATTTTGATTAAATTTTTTTATAGACTTTGAAATGCTTATAATTATTGCGTTGCGATACTTGGAATGCCCAATAGGATGGCAATTGCATTTCACCTTTTTAGATAAGATTTTTAAACATGATTTCAAGACTTCCAACGTTTTTTAAAGAATTTTCCTTTGACTTCATTTTCAAAAAAACTTAAAAAAAATAATTCATTAAGATTTTAAATGGCTACTTCAAATGAATAATTACAATTCAAAAAATTAAAATATGAAAACAACACAGATTGTTATATACAAAAATGTGTCTAAGAGTTTTTACTGGACTGCCAGTTACTCTGACTATAAAGATAATTTTAAGAATTTTTATGCTAAGAAACTTTAGATCTTATCTTTTTCGTAACCGAATTTGCAATTAAGTCTTTGACATCGAAGGATGCATTTTTAACATCTGTTTTTCATATTGTTCGTCGCAATAGATCGCTTGTTATTTCAAAATTTGATTTGTTTAAATATCTACCGATATCTTTCAATTATAATAGCACCTTTAAGGAATATAAATTGACTTTATTAAGTAGTTTTCATTGGACGGTTCACTTAAAAATCATGATTCTTTAATTATCCTCATGTTTATTTTTCAAGACTTTTCACAGTTTTGCACTTTCTACGATTTGATGGATGCAGCCTATAAGGTCTTTGACTAGGCCTATAGGCACAAGTCAACCAAGTCTGCTCTATCGCTTGCGTTTAGTTTCGTCTTAATTGTTTTAATTTTTGAAATGTCCCATTAAAATTATATAGTGATGGCTTCTGAATTGCATAAGAACACTTAGTTATAATAAATTTGTAGAGAATAAATTGCTTGATTGATAGTTATATTCTTTGTCTCACAGATAGTCAATTTGCTAAGGTTTCTGTTTACTGTATGATCAATATAATATCCCCAGCAGAACGTCTTGCGCAGATGGATCCTACCACATAGAATAACACTTACAAAGTTCATATGAATAACTCTCTTAAGCGTTTTTTTCATATCTATATTTCTTCTTATATATAGACTGTAAAAATATGTTTAAGAGTTGTTCATGTAAACTTGAATGATGGGATAATTGTATATTTATATGACAACCAATTGTGGTTTCATCCTCATTCACATTTCGATTTCTAAGTTAATAAATTGTTGAATTTATATTTGTATAACAAATTATTCTAGTTTCATTCAATTGCAACCTCTTATTCGTATTTCGATTCCTAAGTTAATAATTTGTATTTAGAAGATTTTTTAAATTATTACGTATACGCATTATAGCTTAAAAGTACGACCAAGTTATTTAATACCACTCTGAATAGATTAAGGGGAACGTCAATCCGAAGATGTAAATGTTATTTTATGTACTACTGTTTTTTTCTTTTTTAAAGAAATTTCTTTCTTGAAGTATTTTTTATTTTTGCCAATATATTAATATTTATATATTTAAGATTGCGAATTCTCAGTTTAATTGAAACAACTTTTTTGTGCGTTGACTGTAATAAAGTATTGTTGAAATCTGTAACTTATAACAAATATTGTCTTTTCCCAAAAAAATGTGGAATACTTAAGACTTGGTTCACCTATTTTTATAGACTTTCAGATACTAGCACTTACATGCAGATGTTGTTCAATTTCTTTAAACTATTTCGAAGCGTCAAGAAGTTTTCCCATTAGTAGCTGCTGATTATGGCGCTTAAACAGTAGACAGAAGTTTCTGCTGGCGCCATCTACATAAAGGAGTTTTAAGGACTTTAAGATACTAGCGTTTACACAAGCGTACAGGCTAAGATAATTTCTCTCGATTGATTTTAAGTATTAAGAAGTTTAAGCTTCGTTAGTTGCTGTATAATAGTGTTTTGGAAAGTCAACAGAAGTTTTTGCTGGCGCCATCTACATGAAGGTCCTAACAGAGATAGTACGAAAATTCGGGTGACTTTGGAAAACTGTAAATGTAAATATTACTTTTTCTTACAAAGTATAAAATAAGTTTGTTTATGGCGCTTAGACAGTAGATAGAAGTTTCTGCTGGCGCCATCTACATGTAGATGCTGAAGAAAAACCGAAACTTTCAATAACTTGATGTACTACTTCTCTAATAGTACAGTCTATAAAAATATCTAAAAGCATGTAATATAACATAACATAATCAACACGTTTTTACTGTTTCATTGCTGTACAAAAATAAAAGTGTATTTTGTAGTTCACAATTTTTTTGTATTTCTCCCAAAAAATGTCGCTTTTAGGCTTGTAGTGCGTGCTCAAAAGTTACGATTGTAATATGTAAATATCGTTTACCAAAATTGGAAATTGAAAATGCTCTGCACGTTTTGAACGTATTCCTCATTTCGAGCTGACAAACGCCAAAAGTTAGGGTAAACACACGTGCGTATATATTGCATTTGTTGTCATTTGTTTCGTATTTTTTCTTTAAGAAATGGTAGTCAAAGTTTATGCCATTTTTAAAGATCAATTAGTTTTACACCTCGTGAAAGATAAACTTATTATTATAACAAGTTTGGTGTAAGCTTTAAAAATGTTAATGCTTCGTTGATTTTAAGATTTATACAGATAATGTGGGCCACTCCAAAATAAATCAAATAAACGACAGTTTTATGCTAAATAGAACTAACAACTGCTACAAAATTTTTATGCAAAACAAAAGCCTAGACCAATTTTAAGAAGCTGCAAATGAATATGACAAATATGACAAGTGACAGTAGAAAGTTCGGCAGAGATCCAAGATGCCATAGAGCAAGAACTGCGGAGTGTGCAAAGAAATGTTGTTCAATTGTGCGTCGAAAGGCGCACACGTTAGTAATTGAGCGGGAGGCACTGAAAATAAATGGCACAGCAATTGTTATTCAGCTTAAAAAGCGCTTAAGTTTATTGTCAATATACGTACTTTTTTCGTACTTATTTTTTTTTACATATACTTTTCCCGAAATGTCAAAATATTGAGTAATCACTTGAAGCGTGTGTTCACAACAGAACGTGAAGCGTGTTGAGTGTTTCGGGAATGAAGAAAGAAAAAAAAAAGCGTTAAGTAAATATTTACTTGGTCTTTGCGGTTTTTAAGGTGCTTTGTCAATACTCATAGCAAGAAATATTGGCTAAAAAGTCAAACGTAGGCGAGACGGGGTTACACCTATTTTCATAGTATCTAGCTCAGCATCTATGACGTTTTATGTTAGGGTAATGAACTTTACTTTTCCAAGTACTCTTGCCATATAATTGCCTAGCGTTGCGGAATATGTGCTTTTTTTCGTAGTTGAGGCACAGTGAGAAAGCATTAGACTAGTTGAACCACTCAACTGTCATCTTAACTTGTTAGAATCAGTTAGTAACAAAAATTGGAAGTCTACTAACGTTCAACTAAAGCAAATTTGAGTGTCCGATCAAGATCGTGAGTTCTGTATCTCTATCAATTAGATTGTGAAGACCTAACGCCTCTAGGCTATACTTTGTGGAGCTATGTCTATAATGCGATAATTGACGCACTGACAGATATTGAAAAGTTAATGAGAAGATATTGAAAAACTGATTCACAAGATGTCGGCCGATGATGAAAAAGTTTGCCAAAATTTGAGCGAGCACAGCGAGCGCAATTTAGCCATAAAGCTAACTCGCTAAAATTATGAAATAAAGTAGTATTTTCCAAGTATTTTAAATAAAATGAGCAAGTTTTTAAAAAATCACCCTCTTTCAAAGAATGTTGGTATTTTAATTCAAGCATTGTCTAGGATAGTTTGCTTATATATATTTTTTTTCCTGCTTCAACGAAGCTCTTAGCTGTTTAAATTTCTTAGAGTTAATAGATTTACTTTAGATTGTAAAATTAATAAAATTAATAAATTAATAAAATAATAAAATTATTTTATTCCACTTGACTATGGTCATCGCTCTAAGGGCGAAGCATGGAGATATATTTATTAATACAAGTAACCCTAAACACTCATTATAAAATTTATTACTTTGGAACCAAAATAACCCATGCACAGTTTGTCAAATTTTTGAAACTTCGAAAAACAATTTGATTTAGTGTTCTGCAAAATGACTTCCGTGCGCGAATTCGAATTTAACGATCTATTTAAATACAATCACATTAACGATCCACATACTGCAATTTACCAACTCAGCTTTTATGTCAACGCATTAATTGAAAATCCCGAATTAAATCTGGTGACGATTGCGCCCAATGGATGTATAATGGGTTACCTGCTGGGAATATATGTTGATGGCGATGAGCAAGATGATGGTCTTAGCTGTGGCCATGTCAGCGCTTTGTGTGTGGGACATGAGTACCGACGCTTAGGACTAGCTACACGGCTGTTGCAACTATTTAAGGAGCATCTGGAAGCACAAGGGACTTGGTATATGCGTCTCTATGTGCGCCAGCATAATTATGCAGCTCGAAAACTTTACAAATCTTTGGGTTTCCGTAAATATGATTGGTTTTTGTTTTACTACGACGATGATAATGGCTATGAGTTGCGTTTGCCTTTAAAACGGGATGTGGAACACAAGTCGTTGAAAGGAACACTACCAAATGGTGTACTTTTCTTAACAAGATCGCTACTATTTTTGCCCTTTTTTCTCTTAACTGGTTTGAAGAATTGGGCTCTGAGTAATTGCAAACAATTTCTTAAGCGTTATGCTCATAAGTACGGATGTCGCTGAACAATGTAAATCTAGAATAAAAAAAAGTTATGAGTAACTAAACAGAATTGAGTTTTTCTAAGTAATACTAAGGTCTACCATCTGCTGCATTCATTTTACGTCTTCATGCCAAATTTCTCTCAGTTTATTTGTTGTCTAGTCGTAGTTACACATTTAGCTACACAAATTGGCTTTACCTGCGCTTGGCACACAAAAGATACATAAAAGCTATCGCGCTATATTCGTTCGCCATATGACAAGTTCAAGGTCTGTAACACCGTTACAAGTGCTAGCCAGCTCGGGCTGGTTCCCACACAAAAAACTACAAACAGTTCCACTTACACAAACACAGCCAGACCACAGCAAATATAACCATGTGACATAGCCAGTGGCGTACATCATTTCATGAAATAAAAAAGATTTTCGATAATACATAGTTCTACATCCTTACAAATGAATATGTATACAACCCCTTTTCTAACTCCGCACCTGAACTCAAGCTATAAGGTAAACAACACGCAACATCGAAAATAAATAATATTTAACTCTTGACGTGTGCAAGTTGGCAGGAACTGCATTAAGTTGGAACCTCCTACGGATTCAGTTTATTATGATTATGACTTTATGAGGCATCTTTATAATTTAGACTTATATGGCAGAACGAGTGGCAAGCAGCTGTTAACAACCATTAAACAAATTGGCAGGTTACTGAATACTGCCTACCCAGCTACATAAAAATTAAATTGGTATTAAGTAAGTGAGGGTTTTCATGTTAAATGATGATTGCCCTTTGGATGCCTTCGAGCTATAAAATACTAAGAGTGAACGAGAAAGAGATGGGAAATGCTTTGGCGGAAAAGCAAAATGCACAGAACTGCATGGATAGTAAGAAATCCCAAAAAGTTTTAAGTTATTATAGAAGTTTGAACATAGTTTAAACGTTACCTATAATGTTCAATTGGTTACTCTCTGATTATATTCAAACTAGAGCACACTCTAAGAAGAAAATCAGAATTGCAACTATAAGATTAATACGAAAGTCTTGGGAAGTAGTGGTGCCCAGAAGAAAATCGAGGAATTCGTATCCGAAAACTATTTGAAAGCAGTTTCTCGAATATAATGCCTTCATGTGAGTGCTCCATGAGCTACACATTCCAGACTCTTTAAGTTACTACAAGATAGAACGATGTGCCCATCAATGCTGCTTCAAATGATGAATTCTAATTCAAATCAAGTAGAGGCAAAATTGTGCACAATGATCCCATAACACGATGTCAGAATCGCGAACACCTATGATTGCCGCTGCGCAAGAATACCAGCATAGTTGCGGATAATCCCTCAACACCCAACAGTCCAGCATCGCCCATTGTGGGTCAACCGAATAATCATCGTGTGGTCAGCGACAAGCTGGTGAATGAGCTGGTACAGAGCCTACTGCTAAAGAACGATAGCACACATTTGCGCAATTTGCCTATGGAACGTTTACAGGCTGCAGCAAAACGTGCGCTGGCAGAGGAAATGGATTCTATGGACAGCACGCCAGCCATAACACCCAAGCAGGATAAAGCATATGCTGACCATTTCTATAGCTGATCGGATGCAGGGTGCTCCGAAGAAATTGAACCCTCTAAGGCGTTTCGTGCGCTGCAAGATGCCAGAAGAAGTCCCTGTAGAGTCCCTTGCCCACGAGCATTAAGCTTCAAAACCATAAATATGGATTTGGCGCGCGTAACAGAACCTCCAGAAATCTTAAGCAGTAGAGGTAGCAAAAGTCCCGAATGTTTTCGATAGTCTCGTGAGCGTTCCGTGAGTAGTTGGCGTAAGGTCTAAGTGGGTGGGTACGACCTATGTATATATAGGTCGAAGTATTACCAGATACTGGAAACAGAGAGATGACTTATTGGTGAAAAAAAGCTCCAGGTTAGAGGTGGGCAGGCTCTCAATTTACGCAGCATGCGTGCTTAGTGCAAAAAATTCTGCCGTAGCGCAGTTTGCAAAGGAGCAAACGTATCAACTCTCTCACACGAATTTGATTGATTCTCGCTCTCGCGCTCACTTGCACTGCCGCTGACTGCACTACTTGCGCATGGAGATATAAGTAAGTCCCCGCATGAGCTGTATCCATCACTCATCCACAATCAAAGCCATTCCAATGTTCTAATTTAAGAAATTAGGGCGCATGGCCAAGCCCATTTGAAAATACATTTTTTATTTAATCTTGTTATTGTTCCATGAATAATCAACAAATCTAATTGTAGTAAGCCAGCGAAAAGTGACAGGTACAAGTTCCATTGAACTGCTCATAGCTGTCAATTTTGCATTGAACAGCGTTAATTTTGGAGCAATAAATAAAATACACCTACTAGTTTTGAAAAGAATTGCTGTCGTCTCGAGCTGCTCGAACTTGAAGTGTTGACATAGAAAGTTGCGGGGGCTTCAGTTGATACCACGCATTGTTTATAAAGTGAAGACAGTGCCCAACCTCACGACTCAGTACAGCTTTAAATGGGCCATCAGTTTTACAATCAGCAAATTCGCTTTTTTTTCTCTAAAACTATCAGGGGATTTATTGGAAATTGAAGGTCAAACAAGTAATGTTCTAGGCGTGCTACGCATTACAAATTTTTTTCGGACGTAATTGAAAGTCATTGAACTTAAGTTAAAGCGCAATCGCACTTGGAGTGATATGAAAAGAACAATTAAATACGAAATCTAAGCGAAAATGCTTTGCAAATAATGAAAACTAAGTTTCTTAAGTAACTAGATCTAATATCAGCTTCTGAAATGTGAATTAAAGTTTTACTTTTGTTCATGTATGGCAAAAGCTTGTAGTCTTCATGAAGGTTTTTTTTATAAAATAACTTGTTATTCTGTGTCTGAATTACTAAATATGGTCTACATCTATGATGCATCTGATGAAAATGACTTATATATGACATTTAAAAAAATTTTAACTAAAATAAATGTTTTATTGTCTGTTCTTGGAATACTTCCAATATGGTTTAATAGGGAGAACAATTTACGAAAATAACGGCTACTATACGATTAGTCAAGAGCTGCTTTGGCAATGGATTGGCTCTTGGGTCACACCATATTGGTGCAGTGTTGCTCAGGTCAACAAGTCGCTGGTAAGTTTCTTGTAATGCTGGTAAGCTACTTAATTTATTTGAAGCACTTTGAAGGAATATTATAAAGCATAGGTAGTGGCGTGGAGAAGCCATACACTTAACTTTAGCAGAACATTAAGATTTTAAGATTCTGTCTTAGGCTCAATGTGATGGTAAGACTGGCTGCAGCCGACTAGTTCCCTTTTAGGCGCCTCTTACGCCAGGCAGAGATTACCGTGGTGCTAGATTCTTTCCCGGACACCACACGGGATATAATGTAAGACGAATAACTCATAAAATCTTGTATAGTTTTCAACTTTACGTGTGCTTACAAAATTTTTGGAAGTTTTGAAATTTTGTTCGTAACAATTTAGTTTTCTTATCAATTCGGTTGATTTAGTTATTTATTTTTATTTGTATATTACTAGGAGACCCCTGTACGCATTTTGTTGCTTAAAGTTTTCGAAATGGTAGCATCAAAATTGCGTTCAGAAATTGAACTGCAAATATAAATTAAAGATAATTTTCATTTTAGCATAATGTCATTTGCAACCCCACTACGCACGAATAATTTTAAACGACTTGGAAAGAAAATGAGTGCTAAAATTTTCTAAAGTCTTTTGCAATCAAGTACTTCATTATGTGTTAAGGCCACACATTTCGATTGCTTGTCAAAAGATCGATCATCATCTTCGAGATCCCAAATAATATTTCGTCTCAGGATTCTTCATCTGAATCCTCATGCCGCAAAGATGGCTAAGGTAATTGTTATCGTGGCTATTTCAATATTTTGAACTTGATTTAAAGCGAAGTTATTTCTTTCTTAACTTCATCACGACAATAACAACAAAAAATATTTCTGTAAAATTTGGTTTTTTTATGGGATTGCACATAGAAATTGCGCAGCCTTTTTTGTTTTGAGTGTTCTGATGCATTTGATTGCCTGCATTGACTTGTATGCTTTATGTGTATTGAATTCTCAAAAGCGTACACGTAAAAAACACTCTCTATACAATTGCTCATAACTTAAGGAACATTTGATAGAAAAAAATTTATTAGCTTAATACCTCCATTTAGTTTATACATTTTATTTTAAAAAAAATTGTCAGAATCCATCAAGCGGTTTGCGAGAACAACTGTGACTCACAAAAACACCGCTCGTCATTTAGATATTAGATATATCCTTTAGTCCTTAATCTATGAGCAATATATTTCGTTTAACAAAACTTTTTTGAAAATCTCAAACTCATTGGATTCTAGCAGCATTTACTCATATGAGCCAAATGGTTCTTTTGTATCCAACCATTCACAAGCTCGCTACAAACCAAGTTGGCTATCTAAGTCACTTGCTCTTAAAGGC
Organism: Chymomyza procnemis; assembly: GCA_035046065.1. Classification (NCBI taxonomy): domain Eukaryota; kingdom Metazoa; phylum Arthropoda; class Insecta; order Diptera; family Drosophilidae; genus Chymomyza; species Chymomyza procnemis. The sequence continues at coordinate 17,053,600 of JAWNOJ010000004.1, read as the reverse complement.
AAAAATCTATTTTATACCCTTAAAAATTAGTGTAAAACACAAAACTTCCATTTTGCATATTACTCATATCTATAAAATTATCTATTTCATTATCCACAATTAAATGCACTCATTTCTCTATCCATCTACATAAAAGAACCAGTTCGTGAACAAAATTGACATTAAATTTTATTTTTATTCCCTTAGCAAAAAACTCTTCTCCAAATTGCAACAAGTAAACATTATTAATTTTGCTTAAAAATTCATTTTTTCTTTTAATGAACCAACTTCCCATTCACTTCTCATAGATTTGTCTTTATTGGCCAACTTTTTCGCCTTCTTTGCCCAAGTCCCTTGTCTTCAAAGCCCGCCTCTAATCACATATCATATGCTTAAGTATTAAACAATTTCATATTTTTTAATTACTCAGCTATCTTTTGTCAATTAATTTTAATTAATTGCTAATTCGCGGCTTATCATTTATCTAGCTTGTTCGGCCTATTTATTCGTATTAAAAAAAATCAAGTTCGTTGCTTAAGTCATTCGTTTGCTGCTCCTCCGCTAGTTTTTTGCATAATTCTTTGCTTCATTTAAATATTAAAGACAATTCTGCGCTTACCATCAGGCACAGCATCAAAGCTGCTTCCCGCTGTTAGATTAGCTGCAATCGTTTCCAGCAGCGCCGCCTTTGTCTCTGTGTGCTCCTGTGTGGTCGACCGTGGCACATCATCTGCAGTGGTTTCGGCCTGAATGTGCTGGGCCAAGAGCAGCGTCGTTTTAAAATGCAACAAATGCACACAAAGTAATAAAACTCGCAAAAATGCAAACATTTTGCCTTTAAGCAAATTTGTATAAATTTCTTGATTTTTTGCTTTTATTTTTTTTTATTTAAGAATTACTTTTTTTTTTTGCTTGCCTTTTCGAATTGCAAGACTCAATTCGCACTCGATTACGCGTCTCAATTTCAAGAATTATTTTTTATATTTTTTGTTTTCGTATTGGCTTGGCACTTAAAATGCGTCGCACGATGCGCAAAGGCATTCACCTGGAACCGGGAATTGTATTGCGTTGCTCGTGCTGCTCGAGCCGCGTGCGTTAGACAGGACCGTTGGCCAGCGAGGTCCGCGCGTTTCTGAGCCCAGCGCATGCTCCGTAGTTTGGTCAACAGCTTGGCTAAGCCACAAGCGGCGCTGTCGACAGCCGCGGCGGCAGCAGCAGCAGCAACGGAGCCAACGGTGGCAGCGACAACGGTGGCAACAACGACGCAGCCGAAACGCCAATTATTCATGCGTATTGATTTTGCTTGGCTTTACTCTTTTTTATACCCTTTTTTTGGTACATAATGTCGGATCAAGCAACTATTTTGACTCGAGAATTTCGATTCGCATGATTTTTCTATTCCATTTTCTATTATTTTATGGAGCTTAAGCCTCAGATTTACACGTGCCTTCTATAAATTGAATGATGGTGCAGTTTTCTTTGAGAGCTACTCTATTATTTATTTATTTAATAAAAATAAAAAATTGCCCAAAAATAAAATCAATATAAAAACTAAACTTATTTAGGGAAAACTTATTTATTTTCTATAAATAAGCAACGAGTTTTTTTAATTACACAAATATGTTTCCAAAAATAAAATCAATAGAAAAATCTGCAAATTTAGTTGGCTTATTTAGGGAAAACTTATTAATTTTCTATAAATAAGCAACATATTTTTTTTAATTATAAAAATATGTCTCCAAAAATAAAATCAATAAAAAAAGCTGCAACTTTAGTTGGCTTATTTAGAAAAAACATATTAATTTTCTTTTTTTTAATTATAAAAATATGTTCCCAAAAATAAAATCAATCTGTATATTTAATAAATAAGCAGCATCTTTTTTTATTTTATTTTATTTTTGCGTTTAACAAAAAATTATTTTTTTTAATAATACTATGGCATTTTTTAATAAAATATTTTTTTTTTAATAAATTAAAACTAAATAAAAAATGTATTAAGACATTTTAATTTAAAAGTTAGTAAGTTAGTCTTGTAAATTTTTGTAATAAAAATATACGTAAACTTCTCTTTAAATTATTAAATACTTAAGCTTTTAGTGATAATAACATTTTATTTAAAAACTATTATTAAGATTTTTTTTTTTTTGTTGCTTAATTATTTATCTTACATTCCGATTAAAATTTTAATACTTTGATTTATAAAAATTTTCAATTTTATGCGAAAATTTACTTCTACAAGAATTTTTTTTTAAGTTGGGATCAATGCCAATTTATACAAAATTTAAGTCGTTTAAACAAAAGATAAATACTTACATAAAATTTTGTTGCTTAAACATTTATAATATTATATCATACAAATCAACTAAAAAAATATTTTTCGATTTGTTTTTTATATTGGCACAGTTTTTATGTCAGTTTCGTAATAAACAAATAATACAATAAATAAATTAATTTAACATAAAAATTATTTAAAGTTTGAATAGTTGTATTTTTTAAAAAATTCTGCTATAAATATTTACTAAAATTTAAAGTAAATATAATAAATAATAAAATGTATTATTTATTTTATTCATACTTTACAAAAAATAAATTAATTAATTTAATTTTATTAAAAAGTAGAAAGCACATTTAAAGTAATGTTCTAATAGTAACATTAAGATAAAAAACGAACTAACAAATAAAAAATGTATTATTTATACATTGTATTATTAATACAATGGACCTTATTGATTGAAGTTTCTTTCATTTATTTATTTCTGTTTATTTAAAAATTTTTTTATTTAATTTTTTGTATTTATTTAAAATTTCCTTTTTAATTTGATTTTACTTTATTTGCAGATTTGAATACTTTTTTGGAGCACCCTGAACTTGCTTCAATTTTTATATTTTTTCTAATACTAAATAATAGTTTTTTTAATTAATTAAAAAAAAATTAATAAATGCAAATGAATAAATTTTTAATCATTAATAACTTATTATTATTAATTTTATTTAATACTATGTTTAAAACTCATACAAAATATGGAATTCATCAGACACTTAAGCACTTATTGTTATTTGGACTTAAAAAGTTTAAAGTTCAGAAACTGAAAATAAACAAATCTAACTAATTATTGAAAACTGATACCTTTCAAAGAATAACGTTACTAGGAAACCATGCTGCTCCCAAAAACAATTACATAATAATTTAAAGTACAACTTTGCCCTAAACAACTCATAATTATAGAGTACCCAAAAGTCGATTTGTTTGGCTGCCTAATCAACCCACTTGTTCCCTTGCCTGCTTACATGCATATATTTTTTTTGCGTATTTGTTATTGTCTGCTTCGTGCGTTCTTAGTCTTGTTTTGCCGGCTTATTTGTCCAGGTTCTAATGCGGGCACGCAATGCGTAGACGTAGCTCCAACTACCGGCACACTTAAACTAGTTCTGGATTGACAGTCTGGTCGGGATAGCAAAAACACCCGCCCGCCCACTTGTGGATATTTACTGGTCAACGCAGTGGAAATTATTCCAGAAGCTAGGCTCTGGTTATGCCAAAGTCGATGTGTGCATCTGATTAAATCAAGACCAAGTGCAAATCTGAGATGCTGCTGCTGCTGCTGCTTGCATGCACTGAAAGAATTTTCAATTGCTTGAAGTTATCTAATACACACCGGGTACCAGATTATTTTGTAAAGTGTGTTTCGATATTAAGTTTCCATTTGCATTCCTTTCAAATTTTACTGGACAATGTTTACTTGTAAAATGACAAGAAGGAGTACATTCACTTTGTGAGAACATTTGTGACAAATTCAAATTTGAAATTTAAAAACATTTTCTAAGTGTTTAAATTTAATGAAATTTCATTATAACAAAAATTATACAATTTTTAATGTTTAATATTTAAATGGCATGAAAATATAAACTTAAAAAAATATATAAACAATTAATTTAAAGCTATTAGAAGTGTGAACTTTTTTTTTTTTTAAATTGCAAATCGTAACTTGAAATCGACACAATTCATAGTATAAATTTTATCAATGTTTAAAATAATAATGTTTAATTCAATTTTTTTAATTTTTACAATAATAAGTGCCTAAATTTGATTTAATTTTGTAATAGCACGAATATGTAACATTAAAAAAATATAAAAAAATTATTTAAAAATCAAAATTTAAAAAGACATCAACGCAATTCAAGCTTAAATTTTAATTTTTTTCAACTTTTTTTAAATTGTCAATTCCGTATAAAAAAATTTAATTAAAAAAATTTTAATAATTACAATATTAAATGTTTAAATTTTGTTCAATTTCTAAACTTTATAATTCCTTAACATTTTCTTAAATATTAATATTCTGGTACACATTTTTGGTGTTACTTTTTAAAAATTATTTTTTTTTTTTATACAATTATTGTTTCTTTTTAACAAACAAAGAAAATAAAATAAAAAAGTTATTTGTTTACTAAAGAGAACTCTCTTCCACTTTTCTCATATTTTTATAAGAACTTTTAAATAAGCAAATCTTTTTTTAATAATGAAACAATTGCCACTTTTCTTATATTTTAACTTTTATAACAACATTTAAATGACTAAAAAATACTTATAATATTTAGGAAAATATATTCTTCTAAAAAAAATTTTTTTTTGTGGTAGTGTGTGCCATAGTCACTACAAATGCATTAAGTTATTGCCACTTGCCTATCGAAGTAGACCAAAGCTTGTTCTGGCACTTGGTTCTAATGCAATTTGAATTCGTTTTCATTGGATCCGATAGTTGTCCGCAGTTTGACTAAATAATATGTGCAATTTATGCACGGAGCACGGCACATTGAACTCTACCAGAGGATGCATGCAGTCTGGCAGACAATTAAAACACAAATTAATCATTACCTGTAATCCAAATCCCATAGTGAAGCTGGACGAACGTCTGGATATCTTAAATACAAACAGCATCTTAGGTGTTAAAAATAAGACAAATGATTGCTGATTTGCGATATGACAATTGTCGTTCAATATAATTGAATATTTCGCTGAATTTGCAACGCTTATTGTATTGGAAGAACATTGCTTTTTATTTGTTTATTTTTTTTTTTGGTAAATCATAAGAAATTTTGATTGATCTGAGGTAAAGGCATAACAGGCGAGTGTCACGGCCATGTTGGCCACCTTCAACTCTAAAGAATTTCAAGCTGAGACAATTGATTTCTTTTTTTAAACAAATTTTTTTTGTTAATATTTTGCCAACTAATTTTTTGTAATTGACACTGTTTAATGATTGATTGTCAAATGGATTAATGAGTGTTGAATTTTGGAAAGTATTTCAATTTAGTTGAATGTATATTATGACAAATAACTTTGGAATTAACTGAAGTTGTAAACATTAAAAAAAAACACTTCACTCAGTTCTTTGTTTCGCTTGAAAATTTAAAGGAATTTTAACGTTTAAGTCTTTTGAGATAAATGTTCTTTAATATGATTAAGATGAATAATGGAATTTCGAAAAAAAAAATCACAACAACTGTGATGCTTTTAGAGGCTTTTAATCGTAAAAAGCCATATCAGTTAGCGTCGATGAGCCATGACCGCTTCCGGGTCTACTCCACTTCACTGCATCAAATGCAGCCAGCTAATCTTTAAAAAAAGCAGCATTACCAATGTCACAGTATAACTCAAATTTTTATCACATTTTTTTTGTTAAAAGCCAAAGGGCTCACAATTTAAATAATTAAAATTTTTCGGCAGCCTCAAAGTATGCAACATATTTTAATGATTTTTTATCACTTCCAGTTAAAGTATTGCATACTTTTCAGAGTACGTTGCAAATGTGTGGCTTTTATTTATTTTTATTTCATTTCATTTTTTTTAATTTAATTTATATGACCTTTTATTATTTTTTATTGCTTGAATTTTGTTAAATTTATTTTTTTCTGTTTACTTAAAACTATTTTTTTTTAATTTTTTGTTTTTATTTAAAATTTCCTTTTTAGTTTGATTTTATTTTATTTGGAGATTTGAATACTTCTTTGGAGAACCCTGAACTTGCTTTAATTTTTATATTTTTTCTATTACTAAACAATATTTTTTTAATTAATTTTAAAAAAATTATTTTTCTCTTATATATAAAAAGCTTTTTTGTCATCGAAAAAAAAATCTGACTGTTCAATATATAAGTTTAAGTTAGGAGTTGACAGTGTCCCTTTCAATGAAATATAAAATTTCAAAATGATTAAATAAATTAAAAATAATTAAATGTTCATTTTATATGTACCTTAATTAAAAAAACACATATTTTATAATATAATGTTTTAAAAACGATATAAAATTGTAAATTAATAAATTAAACTATGAATATTAGGTATTTATTTTTAAACGAAAATTTATAAAAAATACAAAGCTTCAAAGTAATAAAATTATTTAAAAATAATAAAATTGTTTTAATACATTTTAATTTATTAATAAATACATACTTTCTAATACATACTAGTTTAAATTATTTTCATATCGTTTTTAAAATTAAAAATATACTTAAAGATTTTTTTTTGTATACTTAAATTTTTAGTACTCTTTAGATTAGTAAAAGGTGTGACCAAAGCCTTAAATAAATATTAAGTCGATAAAACATTTGTAATAAAACAAATAACACAAATTCTTTACATAAAAAAAATCTATATTGGAAGTATAATTATTGTTATCATATTGTACAAAATAAAGAAATTAAATTAATAAATAATACTCATACGTTCATCAATTCAAAACAAAAAAAGTATTATTTTCTATTTACTTATTTATTTATTAAATATTTTTATATTTTTTTATTCTACATAATAAGCTATATTTAATTGAAGAGGGATCCAAAAACAAAAACTATAATTGTGTTCACTACAGTCATACTATGTCAATAGAATAAAAAATCCAAACGAATGCTTTCAAATAAAAATTGCTATAAAGAATGAAAATAATCTCAAAAGTCCTAAAACATGTGACAAAGTACAATAGATTGCTAATTATTTCCTTCATTTTACATAAGTTTAATTTTCCACGAGATTTATTTCATTGTGCCAAAGTAATTTGTATTTAAAAAATATCAATATTGTCATATTTTAAATTATTTTTTTTTGCGCAGTGGTAAGGAGAGATTTCAAGAACCATTGCCAAATATTTTATATTTAAATATACTTACTGAAAATTGTGAATTGTGAAAATATTGTGAAAATTGTGACTCTTGGCTAAGATATGCCAACAGTTTTTCAAGAACCACTGAACATATATTAAACATTCAAAAATGCACATTTTTCGACATAAATTGTAAAATTTTATTTTAAACTTTATACAAAAAATGAACAAACTTAAGACACTAAATGTTTCTTAATAGTTTCCAAATGAAAAACATAAATAAATACAATTCGTTTTGGTTTTTTTGTTTTTGTTTTTGTAAACACACAAAAGTTAGACAGATCTAAATTGTTTCGACAAGAAAATAGCCAGAAAAATCGCTTTATAAGGAAAATATTTGGAAGCAGCTTTTAATATAAATTTAAAAAATTGTTAAAACTTAACTAAAAACTATCCGTGCTTTAGATTTTGTACTTTGTGCATTATTCAATCAGAAATTTCTCTATAGGAACCGGAGCAAAGAAATCGTTAATATGTGCCACCAAAATGGGTGCCCATTGTTCACGTGTAGCGGGTATACCAACGCGCGTTATCTCCGGCAGATTCTCATTCACCAAATTCAAGATCATGGCATCTAAATGAGTGAAAAAAATAACAAATTGATTAACAATTAAAAGTTGCTGGAGTGGCAAAAAACCTACTCAAGTTGCGATCGGAGAAAATGCCATTGGCCAAAATACGCGCATCTCCAATATTGACATTGGCATTCAAACGATGCAAACTCAAACGCTGATTGCCGCTGGGCAGCTGCTCAATATGTCCATCTGTCAAAATGGTGGCCTTGATATTATCTGAAAAAAAAAAAATTGATAGCTTCATAAATAAAACTAAAATTTTGAGGCTTATCTCGTACACCCACCTATGGTTATATTAAATGGTCCCTTGGGCACCAAACGCAGTCCACCAAACTTAACATCCGCCTTAAAGTGTCCACCCGCCTTGAGTTGTGGCAACTCTGCCGCCAGCTTTATGACAAAACCGTTTTCCGTAAAGTTGGCAATCACATTGTTGATTCTCAAGTCACTAATGCCATAGATTTCCATGTTTTTGATGAGCAGACCACCTTGTATGCCATCATTAGCATAACGAAAGATGCCACGTTTGTAGAAATACGGATCTATAGAGATCATATTATATTCCGTGAGTCCCTGATATTTCAGCTTGGGTGCTATGGTTTGTATCAAGCCACGTATGCATTCGTTCAGTTCCGCTGAGCTCAGACTGCAGGGTTCGGGGCCATTGAAACCTTGTGGAGTAACTGCAGCGGAGAAACAATAAAAAGTGCTTAGTTCATTGGGATTTGGCAAAGCTGTAGAAACGTTTTTATGTGCAAAAAGTTGTTGCCTTCGGTTATGTCATGGCAATTGTCTCGGTTCGAAGCTGAAAGTTCAACGAGGCATGCCCCCTATAACGCCTTGACGCTTGATGCATAACGAACCAAGCGTGGCAAAGTTCACGTGTCTTCTAAAATCACAGTTTTCATGCATCAGCGTCAACTTTATGTTCCCTTACTTGACATTCAAATGGGAGTCACATCAAAGTGACAACTAACAACGATTCGAAGCTATCAAGGTTTTTTTTTCGCTTTTTTTTCGAAGTCTAATGATCGTGTGATTTATTGTAAGTAGTTTTGGCAGATGATAGTCGCTAGGAAAGACGTTGGTTTTCGCTTTAGATTGACGAAAATATCTTATTTTGAGAGAAAATTAAATGTTGAGCAGTTCAGTGTAAAAATAATAGACAAAGACTTAAATGTTACACGAGATTTTTTAAATAATTCAATATAAACCGACGATCACACTTAAAAGCAAACATAAGGAAAAATCAAGTTTAAAATGTACGGTCATTTGTGCAAAATTGGTGAAACTTGGGGTGTTTAGCTCTATAAATCGTTCGAAGAGGTTTTCTGGTCAGGCTTTGGGCCTCATAAATACAATTGATTGGCGTATCTGTATAGCCAAAATGGTTGAAATATAATGTGGGCAAAAAGTGTACGGGTATTTTTAAATAGGATTGGGACTCCGATAGAGACAAATCTGTTTATTTTTAGATTGGCAGAACTGTCTTTCATATATACGAATTCCATGTCAATATCTCAATTCTTTACTTAGATGAGCTTGAATTTTGTAAACAACCAAAATTGCATTTTTCGATTTTTACAATGTCTGAAATTATTCAACAACGATGTTTCATCAAAATTTTCGTTCAGCATGAAATTTCTGCAGCCAAATCGTTGAGAATTTTGCAGAAGGCGTTTGGCCTACGGCTCTATCTAAAACACGTGTATTTGAATGGTATAAAATGTTCAAAGAGGGCCTAAAAAGTGTTGAAGACGCAGAGCGGCCCTGCGCAACATGTCAACGAAACAGATCTCGACCATCATAAGAATTTCATACTTAATATTTCACAGAAATTTGTGCATAAGCTATGGTAGTTTAGTTGAAGGATATTACAATTATTTTATAAGAAATAAAAAAAAAATTAATGAATTTAATTTGCTTTTCTTGACTATTCAGTCATCGATCTACTGAGGAGTAATAGGGAGTAAAAGCTGTTTGAAGAGAAGTAATGAATGAAATAAGTTTATTTTTCTTGACTATTGAATCATCGATCTTATGGGGAGTAATAGGGATGGATATCTCTATAAAAGCCGATTGAAGAGAAGTGGCACCAGCAGTACAATAGGCGAATCTTAAATAATAGAGCTTTGATTTCAGTGCTGCTTTGGGGATTCGTACCACTGATCGTCCGGATAACAAGAGGAGTATGCCACCAATTGCCATAATATTAAAGAATGAGCCTAATTCTTGATTGTCGCTGTATAGTTCTTTGGTACTTTTAAAAAAATGTAATAAATCATAATAGAAGTCGCAAAAGAAGTCATAATTGAAGTTCAATGTATCTTAATGCATGCAGCTTTTCACTTCTTGATTTTCTTCATAGATTTAGTTTTTCATTATTAGAATAATATTTTTTTTCCTATTTTTGCAACATTTCCTTTAATAAACCATATTTTACAAATTACTCTTTAGAGTTCTACGACTCGAATGCATCTTGGCTACTACTATGCTGAATTTTTGGCTATATCTTAGAATTTCAAGCAGTTCTATTTTTTCATATTTTTTCGGCGAAATATCAATAAAGAATTTCAGACTCAAAGGCAAACAAAAAACATATACGATATATGGAATTTGTCCTATAAAAACTACTGCAACTAACTAACTAAATATTACATCTTAAGCAAATTTATTTCCCTTGACTATGGCCATCGCTCCAAAAGAAGCGGAGCATTGAGATTATTGGCTGTGCGAAAAAACTAGCTTCTCTCCTACAGTTTATAGCCGAACCCGAACGGCAATGTCCCTAAATAAAGAAGATTTTCTGAAATAAACAAATAGCGTCTGGACAAAGGCAGTGAGGGAATCAAGCCAACGACTTTCTGGTTGAGAGGCGAATACGCTACTCTGGCCTACTACTTCATCTTCTAAGCTTGCTTGAGTTTCTACTCTGGTACAACCTCATTACGGCCTTATCAACCCAACTTATCTTTTCGCCTTTTAAAGTTTTTGGATTTTATTTTTTATAATAAACTTTACTATATCAATCATATTTCTGTCACCGCTACGATTTTTTTCACTTTGTACTGTATTGTGTTGCTTCACTTTCTTTCAATTTTCGGCTTTCTTTAGACAGATTAATAATAATTAGAAACAAATACATCTTTCTTCTTATTCTTAGCCATTAAGTTTTGGTTAGATATAAGGATAAATTTGGCTAAATCTTTGGGTTTGTAGTCCTTTTTTTACTATTTTCCACTACTTTTCCTTCTTATATTTTCATTCTTGACCTTAAAAGTTCGAACTTACATTAAATAATCTTTTGCTTTTAAACATGCAGAAAATCAACCAAATTATTAAGTTATTTATCTGACTTGATGCATACCCATACACCCATCAATCAATCTATTAACACAAAAATTTTAAATGAAGTGTTGGATTTTTTTTTATTAAATATCAACAACCTCACAGCTTTACAAGCATTTCAATCAAAGTGCAAAAAGCCAAATCATAGAGACTGGTTCTTTGGAAAAAAAAAACAGTATAGATAGAGACGTAATTGTGATAATATTTTAGGCCCTGAACTATATTTTACCGCAACGAAAGACTGCGATTTTTTCGTGGTCCAATATGCAAATGATTATGTTTCAGTTTACATCACAGCTTCACTCTAATGCCAGCACTCGGCCTACCAAGGTTATCAAAAAATTTACGTATTTATTTTGATATATAATTTGGTTTTGGCGGTTTCGTCATTCACAGTATCAGAATAAGCACATACTATATATTTGATTTTTTTTTTTGTTAAGCTAAGAACTTAATTTTAAGAACTTTGTTTTAATTTTGAAAAGTTATAAAATCTGTTATTAAAGAAACCATTGCTAAATGCAAGTCTATTAAAGATAGTAAGGCAGTAAGATATTATTAGTAGAAATTATCATTAATTTAAAGTTAAAAAGGCAGCTCTAAGTTCTAGTGATAGATTTAGAAAACGATAATGATGCTGACGTAATTAATATAAAATTAAGTAGCTAAGATAGATATTTAATAAGCAGATTTCGATTTATAAATTATTGAACGCATCTACATTTAGCAGCTGTCTCATAGGCATTTTAAATTTTAAATGAGAAATTACTGGATTGGATATTTGAATGCAGCTTGAATTTTTAACGATAAATTGTTTATATAGTACGTAGCTCTTTTCCAATTAACCCTTTTCATTTGCGTATGGTATATAGCTCTATTCCAATCAACCCTTTTCATATTCGCTTATGCGCCTCCTCAGATGTGGCAAAATATTCACCATATTCTCAGTATAGCAATTTTTCCTGGAACATAAGATTTAAAATTGATAGATAATAATCGTCTTTAAAGTGGAATACAATATTTCTGAAATATATTTTGATTTTGGTTCCACAAAAATTACGAATTCGCTTTTCATTTCAGCGCTGCCTCAAAAGGCGTCTGTAGACTCGATATAGATCTATTGTTTAATAGAAAAAGTTTATCTAAGAAATCTTAGATAGATTATTGTTTCATATTATTGTTGTTATATTGTTTCACTCTACATTTTGATCAAGCCTAGTCCATATAGTACATATCTAAATTTGCAAGTAAAAATTATTTCATCAACTATATATTATTACACCTGCAAGCGCTATGAATGAAGGTTACAATGTTGAGCATTTAAAGGGTGATTTTTAGGCAACAACGTTTTTGGCAATACTGGTTTCAATAGCTCATGCGGTTTAAGCGTCTTACATTTCTTCAAGCACTTGCAGTTTGATCAATAATTGAATTATAAATTGACATCAACATAAGAAATAGGAAATAATTGAATTTTATTATTAAAAATCAAGCTCGCTAAGGCAAGTATAGTTACTCTTTTCTCGCAGTAAAAATGTTTTTCAGTAAAATGAATATATGAATAAATAAAGTTTTCGCATTTGGACTAAATATACTCATTTCAAAAATCACCAATTCAATACGAAAAGTTTACTCTTTGGTCGGAGGCTTTAGCGGGACGTATATTTTCAAAATCAGATTTGGAAGAACAATATTGTGAATAGCAACTGCTACAGTACGATACAATCGTTATATGGCCAAAATGGAAAAGCTCGTCTTATCGGACATGTGATGATGAGCCGTGAAATCATGATTCTATTAAGTCGCGAGACGGTAAGCCAGCAGGCGGATCGGAAGACCCAAGGGCAAACTGGTGAAGATCTATTCGCCAAGAATTGTCCCAGGCAAACACAACATGGGACAGAGATAAACAGATAGCACACAACAGGGTTCATTGGAGGCCCAAGCGGAAGGTGCGCACAGGTGCAAATCTTCGCCAAATAAATAGTGGTTGTACTTGTAAAATAAAATTATTTATTAACTTTTTTTCACTATGTAAATTCCCCCAGTTATCTTCAATAGATAAGTTCGAAAGTTCAAAAAGCAATTAAATAAATAATAATTCGATTTAATAAGCTGCAATTATATATATTGCATTTTCAAGTTTTTAGTATACTTAAGTACTTAATTATTTGGAAATACAATAAAATTTATTAATTGTTAAGAGCTCTACGCAGAAAAAAAGTAAATCTATTGTTGAGGATTCTGCGTTATGCTAGAACCACTTGAAATTATTTATGACAACTCAAAAAGGATCAATTAAAGCTTAATGCCTTTTTAAAAGCGGAAGCCTGCAGTTTTGCAATTATTTTAAAGTTTCTGCTCGTAATTAAGACTTAAACTTAGTATTTAAGTTAAAGTGCGTGCTTAACCTTAACAAAGAGCTGGAAAAATGTCATGACTTTGACAATTTATGAATTGGCTTAAACGCTGACTATCACGATTAACGTCTTTTGTCTGGTTTTTTTGCTTTGTTAGTTGACAAATTTGGTGAAAATCAAACGCTTGGCTGCCCGAGGCCCCCCTCCACTAATTTGTTGGCAAGTTCAATGTCAAAGGTTAGACACGCAAAAAATCGCTTAAGTTAGAGATAAAAAAAAATAAACTAGTTTTAAGTTCGGAGGTGTCAAGTGTAAGTTGTTTGCATCAAAAAGAAATAAAGTTCGTTGCTTAAGTCTTTCGTTTGCACAAGTCAAGTCAGTCAAAGCGCAAAATGTTAATAAATTTCTACAGATTTCTACTATCAACTATTTTATTATAACAACACAAAGCATTTTGCGTAATTTAAGATAATTTTACAATTGCAAGAGCTATGTGTGTGTGCAGCACATATGTACACAAGTGTATGTAAAGTCCAGTCAAGTGTGTACAAGCTGACGGCCCAGCATTGTCGCCGCACATTACGCATTTTTGCATTGATGTAGGTCAGTTTGCAGCTTTTTTGAGAAATTCGAGCGCGCACAGTAACTTGGCCAGCAGCTTTAGCCGGTTTTAATTTTTTTTTTTTTGGTTTTTGGTATTTGATTTTATGCCTCGACTTTGCTGTAGCGACTTTATTGTCGCAAGCACCGCATCAACAAAAAAAAAAACAAAAAAATAAACATTTTTGCGTTGATTAAATTAATGCAATTGGTCATATATTAACGTATGTCGCTGACTTTGTTTGTATTTATTTTGGCTTTATTTTTTTTTCCAAGTCAACTTATACCACATTTCTGTATATTTTTCCATATCTTGGCGTTCGCACTTTGCATCATCATAAGTTTTGTTTAACAGCTGAGAATTTATGTTTGCACAGTTTGGCACAATATTTGCTTACTGTTTGGCAGCCACTGCTCAATGCTGTCACAGTTTGACAATCATTTTAGGCAAAGTGCCTGCAGTAAAAGTTTTATTACTTTTACCACAAATCAGCTACAGTGACTGCAATAAATTTGTGTCAAGTTCAAGTAGCGCTTAAATCGACAGAAAAAGGGCATTGTTTGCATTCATTTACATATATACTTTCATATATATATACATGTATATATATAATATATACCACTTAAGCCTTTTTTGCTGCTACCAAAATGTGTGAAATCCACAAGTCACCAATTGAACGACTTGCTAATTTCTATTGAGTCATCGTTTTTGTTATTTTTCTACAATTACCTTATTTTTATTTACTATATTTTTATGAAATCTAGGTTTATTATGGAAAATAAAATTTTTGAAGGTTATGCGTAAGTAGCAAAAGCAATTGCGCTTAGACAGCTGGGGATGTATTATAGCTTATGAATTTTATGCAGGAAAAGTAAGTCAAAATATAACGACTTCTGGGCTGCTTAAGTGATAAGCTACTGTATAGGTTTTAAAAATATTGCAAAACAAACCTTTAAAGCAGCTGCGTTGGGAGTGAAGAAAAATGAGGCAATCCCGCAACTGAAACTTGCACCAACAACTTGTCCGCCACTTCAGCCCTATAGCAGATATGTCCATTTTCTTTATGAAAAAGATAATATAGAATTTTGAAAGATAAGCTTCTATATATTCCGGATCTGATTATCTCTACCACATATAAAATTTATTTATAGTAATAGCCAAACTTTTTACATTTCGTGAGTAAAATATGGATAGACGACCGACCACTTTTGCTTTTTAACTTTAGAGATGCGTCATGCGAAGTTACTTAATTTTCGTTTCTATCTAAGTTTATGATTGGCATACAAATGAGCGATTTAATGAAGTTCAAAACAAAACGAAGTAAATATATTACAAAAGTCATGTCTCTCTTTAATTTATATACACAGAATTAAATACAGTAAATACTTAGCAAGTTGGAAAAAACTTTAACAATTTAAAAAAAAAATCATACTATTGTCTACAAAATAATCATATTATAATTATTAATCGCTGTTAACAATGAATCAGAAACTCGCTTCATTACAGCTTAAAGAAGAGAAAGATAATTGGTTCCATATGTCAGAAGACCCCGAAGAAGTACAAGAGCACGACCAAGTAGGAAATGATTTGACTATGTAGCAGGAGCTCTTAAAATTCGAGCAACTACAAACAGGCAAGGGAGCTGAATGAAGGAATTTTCTAAAAGAAAGCTTAAGCCGCAATGGTCGTAGTTTTTTTTATATATATTTAATTTTAATATACTTAAATCTGCAAATAAATTATATCTTTTTCGCAGATCACAGAATTAGAATTTAATATTTTAATAATCTTTCAGATTATCGAAGAGCAGCACTTCACTTTTGGGTCCTGTCAAAACGAAATTGGTGTAAATCTTAATTTTGTTTCCTGATATCCTGTAGTAAATGTATTGAATGCAGCAAATCAATGTGCTTGGCTAATATATTAGAAGTGTCTGTTTTTGAAATATCTCTAGTCTTCATTCGTTTCAATTCACAATCAATGTGAATTCGAGTGTAAATGTGAAATTTAGAATGATAGAGCGTTGATTGTCCTGGATATATGTGAAAGGCAATCGGGCTGTATAACTGTTTGGAAGGTAAAAAAGTGTTAAGTGTTTAATTATATAGACTGTTAAGACTGTATATATGCAATTGCTTATATTTTGTACTCAAAACTGCGGATTCCCTTTCCATAATGTAGTGGAGAAGTAATATTATGCTAAAATGTAGATTAAAATTAGTCGCAAATAAATTGCCGAAGTCGGCTGCTTTTGGCATACCACTCCAATTAGTGGCCAAGCAGCTTACTTTGGCCCTGCAGTTGGCTTTAGACTTTTCTGCTGTAAAAGTTTACAAAAATAAACATGCAGCGCACTAAACCGAAAATGTAAAAAATTATTTAAAAATAATTTTAGCCACAAACCGCAACTAGTTTATTTCTTTCTCATTAATTATTCGGAAAATAAGCTAAGCCATTTTATAAATCACAGCTAAATATTACGTATACGTATTTTTGAAGTATTTTAATACCCCTTCGATGCTCATAGCCGCAAAGGCGGGGCATTGGGTGATTTTCCTAGGTAAATAGCTTCTATTTTATAGCCAATACCACTGCTAGGAGGCAAATTCACCAGTGCTGCTGGGTAGTATCGAACCACCGACATTCCGATTTAGAGGCGAGTACGCTACCGCGGCCCACAACATTAACGTATACGTAATATTTTGATAATTAGATTCATGCCAGCCTACCCATTGATCAATAGTCAATGGTCTTTGTGGAGCTGCCCATTTTAGTGCCAGGATCTCATTTGGTCAAGTTTTTGGTCGAGTGCTTAGGGCTCATTTGTCTATTATTTGGAATAAAACTAAACGACAATTCCAAAAAAACAATTCCAATAAATAACCAATTACTGCGTTTTGCGGAAATCCAGAACTAATCAAGGAAAAAATAGTTGAGATTTTAACAATTATCACTGCGGTTCGCGGAAATCCAGAACTAATCCAGAAAACAACTAACAAAAGCTACCCAGAAATTTCCTTAGTACTGCATTTCCGTCAATAAAAAAAATTTCGTAATTTTTCAACTAAATCAAAATAAAAGAGAGAAATAATTATAATAACTTTGTTGTATGCATAATATTGCCTCATAAATTGTAACAATAACAAATGCATTTGCCAATTGCAATACATTAAAATAACAAACGACATTTCCCATTGCCAATTGGCAAAGGCGCGCATAGCGAAAAAAAAGACCTGGACGACAAACTTGTTTTCGCTTAATTCATTTTTTTGATACATGCCACACTCTGTGGCAGCCTGCTGCCATTTTTCATTTCACTTTTTTGAATATCAAGTTCTTGTTGTTGTTGCATAAGCGCTGTTAGCCCACTCACTTGCCGTAAATTCCAAGCCATCAAAATCGCTGGGAGCGCCAGGCGAAACCACAACCACATCATCATCGTTCACAATGGCTGGATAGGTGGCGGCAGTGGATACAATGTACTCCTGCTGGCTGCCGCTGAAAACGCTTGGCGTCGCCGTTGCCGTTGGTGTGGCAGCTGCAGCCGCACTTCCGAGTGCAGCAGCAGCAGCGGCTATGGTCAGCAATAAAAAGCCAAAATGTTGCATATTTCGGTTGTCTGTGTCTTAGATTTTCCCAACTAAACTTGTTTTAATTGATTTGACTATTTTTGTAGCTGCTTAAATATAGTTAATTTACGCACACACATACACTGTATTTTTTTTTATATTTTCGTTGCGCTTGATATTGTTTTTTTTAACGATTTTTTCCTTTGCGTAATTTCTGTAAACCGGCTACACTTTTATTTCTACACGAATTTATAACAAGACACACACATACACACAAAGTACGCTTGGCGTTTTCTCGGTTAACTGCAATTGTTGCTGCAATTGCAAATAGACTCATACACACACTCAGACACAATCCTATACACACACACTCGCGCAGACTTGTCAATTGCCAAATACAAAAAAAACCTTCTGTTTCGAAAAGTAAAAAACCGTTGACGGTTGGTCTCAGTTTTTTTTGTAACGTTTGTTACTTCGTTAAGCGACGCGTTGCTTGCAAATCTTAAAATGAGCGCGCGCCACGTTTATTTATAGTTTCCAGCCTTCGCTTAATTCAAACCAAAAGTTTTCCAAGCGCGCGTTGTCCAAAAACAAACAAAAAAAAATAAATTGTACAATTTTTTTGTATCGAAATGCACAAAGCAACGAAGGCTTTTTGAGAGAGAGAGAGAGAGCAAGAGCGCATGAGCAACAGGCACAACTTTGCCGCCAAAGCTTTGGGCTAAGAGCGAAGCTTTTTTGCTGCTTGCGCGCTTTTGAGAACCAGACAGTTTGACAAGCACTGCGTTGTACGCGTTTGGCATATTTTATAGCACATTTCGTTTGTTTAATTGCAAAGATTGAACATTTTATTAATTAGTAAGTATTTTTTTTAACAAATTTCTTATGTTAAACAAATCTCTTAAGTATAACGCATTATTTTCTTATAAATTATTTTAGGTATGCGCGCTTATTGAGCAATACTTTAAGTAGCATAGGTAATATCTCTTGTAATTGCTATTCGAAGCAACCAAGGACTCACAATTATTAGCCGCATCCAAACTGAGTTATTTTTTTATTTAAAATGTATTTCCCTGCGTTATCTTTAATTAGCAAAAATTTGCTTGGGCATTTTGCGTAATGATGATTGGTGAATATTTTATAGATATGCACTGTCTTACATCTGGGGCTAGCTAGTAACTTGGAAATACAATGTAAAATTTGGGAACAGTAGTTTAAACATTTAAACAAATCGTTGTGGAGGTTTATAGCATAAGTTTGATTAAATTTGATTTGGTAACTGCAGATAAGTTAAGATACAGAAAGAAATGCATTCAAGTGAGCGTTTCTAATATGGCAAATCGTAAATGTTTTTATAGTTAGCGCATAAGACGCAAAAAATATCATGCAAAACATAAGTGGATCTACAAAATATTCTAGACTTTGAAAATTTCGAATTACACTGCACTCCGAGTTGCTGCTGCAATCGAATCAAGCGTTGGTCTCCCTAGAAATCTAGCTCTCGAGGTACAGAGTGCAGGGCAGTTGCATAGAAGTTGTTTCGGAGTTTCTTTGACTCCTGGGTCCCTGCACTTCCTGTCCTGTCAGTGTTGACCAGCCTTTTGGTGTGCGGTCAAGCTGTGGCCCATTAGTAAGTTTTTCCTAGGAAGTTGCAGGATGTGCTTGGCTAGTTGATTTAATTTGGCTAGATGAATTGATAACATTTATAAAAAATTTATTTAAATGTATAAGATGAAATGCAATGTATGTATGAGCACTCTAAGATTTATAGCTGACTTAATCTACTCATAATTCCCTTAATCTATATTTTTCAAAACATGACTCGTTTAGTTATGAATAAAAACCTTCTTTGTGCTTTGGAAAAAACTTAATAATTTGTCTGGTAATTATATATACATTTATCACTGCACATAAATTAATGGTTTTATTTTTTTAACTTACACTAAAAAAGTTAAAAAATAATTGGCAAATTTAAAATGACCAGAAAATTCAACAATTAAAAAAAAATTGCGTCTCATACCTGAAGTTCTTTCAATAAAAACCATGGCCAGTTTGGAAGTCAACAACCCAAAACAAAATTCACATACAACAAAGCCATTTAAGCTGTTTCAAAATGCCTATTATTTTGAATTTTTTTAATTAGTCACTTCCCTTGTTAGTTTTTATAGAAACGTTTAAAAAACTATTTGCTTTTAATACTTAAATTTATTAACATTCCGTCGTCGGTACACTCCCTAGCAACAAGTGCTTGTCAAACTGTTTGCACATGCAGCTCACATAGTAATTCTACAAAGAGCTCTTCCATCGCTGTCAATAAATCAACTGTACCCACAAAACTGTCAGTTAATAAAAAAAAAAGGAAACTGTCAACTAGAATTGTTTCATTTGACAGTTTATAACAAATCAACTGCAATTGCAGTTTGGCAGCCACTAGGCATAAATTTAACTGGAATTTTACTTCGTCTTTTTTACAAAAAGTAGGACAAAAAAATAAATCTTAAGTAACTTTAAATTTTATGCTTAAAAAGAAGCTCAAATACTTTTGCAGTTTTAAGGCGTCGCCCAGCAGTTAAATTTTCAAGGTTGTCTGGAAAGTCGTAGAGTTGAAGGTACGTGTCTTACATTTTTTTTTCACGGATTTACGCTTAAGTATTAGTAAAACTTGGTTACAAAGTAAAGATACAAACATATGTCAGAGTTTTCTTTGAAGTTATCTGATGTACTGCGTTAATTAAAATAAAGATATTGCGAGGAATTTGAGATAACATACGCTTTTTATTTGAATTTAACACTTGCATTAACTTAAAGTTTCGTAAATATTAATTTTTTGTTGTTTAAACGATAATATTTAATAAAACTAAGAAAGATATGATCATCTCGCTGCATCTCATTTTGTCTCGTTTCATTTAGTTTTTTTTCGCATTCTCTCTTATCTCATAAGTCTTCATATAATTTCTTATATCGCAATATCTCACCACATCTCATTCTATCGCATCTAGATTATTCTTACCTTATCTTATTTCATCTTATCCCATCAATCCTCATCTTATCATCTCATCTCATTTCTACAGAAGTTGAAAAAACAACATTAAATTACAATACATATTTAAATGTCAAATGTTAAGATCGAATTGTGTTATCCAATTAGTACTCTGCTAATTATGTGAAATTTTGTTAAACTAAGCTTCAGAAAGTTATTATTAACTAACTATTTCGCTAACTAACCAAAATTTTGTAATCTAGTGTGCCAGCACATTTCTGTAACATTTTTGCTTTGTTCTTTAAAGATTTCCCAACTGGCACGCTTACAGAATTTTTCAAGTCTTCAAAATATGCCGAATTGATTCGTTGAAATCCACTGTACACATCTTCGTTTCTTGTATAGCACGCCAGCTGCATATTTATTAGAAATTAAAATGAATATAGGCAAACAATCGCTTGATGGCAACTTTTCATTCGAAACACGTAACTTCCCAGCTGCTAATAGAAATGATAAATAAGATATATAACTTGATTAATGGTGTTCGGCCATAAAACATAGAATTTAATTTAATATTTAATCACAATAAGTGATAACACTTTATATAACTTTAAGGCGAAATTACAATCTTTTATTAGAATATACAAATATTTGTAAGAGTTTTTCAGGGGCTTTTGAGATGTCTCTCAAACTGTTTGAAGTTGCTCTAAAACTGTAGAGCAGTTTGTTCTCTTTGAAAATATTTTATTCTAAATGTTTCAATACTTTTGTACGTTGAACAGAAATCAGTGATCGATCTTTGGTTTTTCAAAACGCTTTTGAAATTCATAACTCATTGATAATATCGCAGGTGATGATATCAAAATCACCAGCAACAGCTGTAATTTTAAACGAATTTTTTATAGAAACTATTTTAAAAACTAAATTGCACTTTTAATTACAAAAATTGAGAAGAAAAGACTTACAATCCACAAAACTGTTTTTATAGTTTTTTAAGACTCTAGCAATACGAAGATATAAAATGTTCAAATGAAACTTAAATTTTGCTGAGATCTCTGCTTCGAAGTCGTTATACAATTTATACATTCGTTAAAAAAGTAGCATGAAGACGTTTTTAAAACCTGTGGGAAAGAAATGTTTTCCCTCTAGAGTTCTTCACTTCTAGAAATCAAACAGTTGCTTTAAAAACTCTTAGGGCAGCAAAAAATAATGTAATGTTGAAATAGTTTCAAAAGCGTTGTCCACAGCAATAAATCTACAATTATCGTTACAAAATTTTGAATTCATATTATTACCAAATTTTTACCTCTCATAAAATTCATTTATAATCATTTCAAACATCTACACTTCTAGAATTCAAATAGTAGCTTTCAAAAATGATAGGACACCACAAAATAATGAAATAGTTTCGAAAGCAGTAAATCTACAATTATCATTAAAGCGACTGTCAAATTTTTACCTCGTAATTTTCATTTTTAATCTTTTCAGACATCTACACTTCTAGAATTCAAACAGTAGCTTTCAAAAATGTTCGGACTACAAAAATTTAAGTATTTAAAGGAATATCGGCATTTGCCTTCTTTTTTGTAAGAAACGTCAACAAATGCTAAAGTTTTGCTCAAATATTATAAAAACGAATATTGATTGTATTATAAATTATATTATAAAACAATTATTATAAAAATAACATTATAACATTACACTTTTCAAGGTCGCTGATCTCGTTTTTATTGATAGATTAGAGGAATCTACATAGCTAGACTCTAAGAATCTACTCTTCTGATACAGAATTCTAATAATTAACTCAGTAGTAATTTGAAACTTTATAATATCTCTTTTTTCATTACTATAATCGCATAATCAATTATTTTCCTTTTTAAATTTCACAAAATAAGCAACTACAAATCTGAGTTGCTGCAGCAACAAATAACTTATCGATTTCGTCACAAAATAAAATAGATAATTGCAGCATTTTCAGCACGATAAATATGCCACTACGACAATAATTTCAATGAAATTATGCAATATTAATTGTTGTAAAATAAATAAATAAAAAATTATTAAGAAATGAACATACTTACAGTTTTGCACGCATATTTCCAATAACCTTCAAACTACACGCAGCACAAATGACTCACAAAATGTTATGCGTGAGCGCAGTTCCTCCCAAACTGTGGCGCCACTTGGCTTGCATCATTTTCCTCATTGAACAGCTGTTTGCACAGTGACTCCCCACACACTCACACGCATCTCAAGGTCAGCTTTATAACATCCAACGTACATTTAACCCATTAACAGCCAGTGTCCATTTTGAAATATAATTTCACGCGCAACACTTTGCCGATTAACTGGGGCATGAAATCGCATGCAAAACAAATCAAACTTGTTTTTTTTTATCTTTCCACCCGAGATAATTATCAATTGCGCGTTGTAGATAAAGAAAGGGCGTCATAAAATTAATACATAAAATTTTTATATTTATAATTGATTCGTATCTATTAGAATGAATTACTAATTGATTGGCAAACAGCAATTTAATTACAGGTAATTTTCAATATAAACAGGGTCATTTCTATGCTTAAATCGTTTCGAGCGAGTTTTTTTTTTGTCGTTAATTTTTCTTTTATGGAAAAAACAAAGCTACATTTATTTGTTTATATATAGTATGTGTATGTACATTATAATATAAATGATAATCACAGCAGTTGCTACTATGAGTCTGCAATAAATTGATCTATTGGCACATATTCCAGAGCCTCATTGAGCATACGCATCAGCATGGGCTGCCAGAGAAGACGCGTTTCCGGCAGCATAATGCCATATATATCCTTCCAATACTGATTTGCTACATTTAGCACAAGATCATCTGTGAAATATAGAAAAAATGAGGCAAATATTAAGTATATGCATTAAAAAATTTTAGCTTATGTTAGTGTTTTAGCAAAGAGTCTATCCTGGGATAACCTTTTTTTAATGAATACTCATACTTCCCCATTGTGCAATCTCAATTTTAAAATTTTGTATAAATCCGACAATATTTTATTAATTTTTATGAAAAGGTTTCATAATATTATATCTTTTTGTTTGTAGTAAATTCACAGGATGATTCCTCTTCCTTACTATGGAATCTCAGCCAATAAATTCGCTTAATTATAAAATTAAAACAAAACTTAAAAAAAAAAACTTTATATTATTTTTTTGTCACAATTTGTTTTTAGTAAATTCACAAGATAATTTCTTCCCCCGGTTGTGGAATCTCAATCTAAAAATTTAAAAAATTCGCGTAATTTTTTATAAATTGATGCGAAACTTAAAAGAAGATTATTATTATTATTGATTATAGCAAGATAAATTTGTTTCCCCATTGTGTAATTTTAATCTAAATATTTTCATTTTTTATAAATTATTTTTAAATTAATTCACAAGAGAATTCCATTTTTCCATTGTGAAATCTCAATCTAAAAATTTTTATAAATTAATTTGAAACTATATAAAAAATCGGTGGAATAGTTTTGTTGTCATTTTGTTTGTAGTAAATTTAAAAGATTTTTCACAACTTAAAAACTTTTATAAGCCCAAATAATATTTATAAAGTAATATAAAAATATTTGATAATTTTTTGTCTTTTTGTTTGTAATAAATTTACAGGAAGATTATTTTTCCCTATTGTGCAATCTCAAGCAAATGTACATTTGTATAATAATATTTTAAAATCGACATAGTTTTTAAAAATATCATATTTATTTTAACTGAAAAAAAATTATTCCTATAATCTTTTTGTTATTTCATTTGTAGTAAATTCACAAGATGAATTTCTTTTCCATAGTGGAATCTGAATCTATAAGTTTTTATAAAATAATAAAATTTTTTATAAGTTAAATGAAACTTAAAAACGTTTTAAACAATTTTTATTGTTTTTTTTCGTTTATAGTAAGTTCACAAGATAAAGCCTTTTTTCTATTGTGAAATCTCCATCTAAAAATTTTTATAAATTTATTTAATTTTTTATCATTTTGTTTGTAGTAAATTTAAAAGATTTTTCACAACTTAAAAACTTTTATTAGCCCAAATAATATTTATAAATTAATATAAAAATATTTTATAATTTTTTCTCATTTTGTTTGTAGTAAATTGACAAGTTAATTAAGTAAGAAAAGTTTATACAAAAAATATAAATGTAATAAATTTATTCGGTGAATCATTTCTCATGTTTGGTTTTTCATTTATTCCGAAAATACTTCAAGCATAGACATCCCAAAAATTATTTTTATAGATGTTTTTTCAAATTTTATTTTAAAATATTTTTGTACTTCCTGTAGTTTTTAATAAAATTTTATATACTTCGTATAACAATATGTTTTTTTTTTAATTTCACATTTTCGTAACATCACGCCAGAAAAAGCTTGTTTCAATATTAACAAAAAAAATGTAAACGTAATAATTACATTTTGTGAATTATATTTTATCTTAGATTTTTTATTTACTGTTTATATCACTTTGCTTTACCAAACATATTTTTTTAGATTCAATTTTTTAAAATTTTATATTGTGTTTTGCTGTATATTTTGAATTATTTTGTTCTAATTTTTACGAATATTATTTTATTATTAATTTTTTTATTATTTTTTTTATATTTTGTTCTCGTTTTAACGAATTTTATTCTATTACATTATTATTTTTTTTATTCAGTTCTAATTTTTACGAATATAATTTTATTTTTTTTTTGTATTTATTGTATTTTTGTATTTTTTGTATTTCTTTTTTTGTATTTTCATAGAAAAATATATATATTCGTATAAAAATTTATTTTATTTTTTGGATTTTCACATTTTTCGTAACATCACACCAAAAATCACTTAATTCGATATTACAAAATTTTAAAACAGATAAAACACTAGGCATATTAGGCTTGAAAATTATCTCTTTCAGAGTTTTCTTTAACTTACCCTCGAAATTATTTCGAAAGTGTTGTTCACAGAAGAAGATCTATATTTGTCGTTAAAAATTATAAATTTAAAATAAAGAGAATAGACTACCAACTTTGTACAGCTCCTAAAAGTCATTTGTAAACATTTCAAACGTCAACAAGTTAGTTCTATGAAAGTTAGTCTATACCAACTATAATAAAGTCCGATATTCAAACTTTAAATTTGTTGCCTAGTTATTATTACGGTGGACCTAATGCTGTTTCAAGACTCTTCCGCAACCACACTTTACCATAAAGCGATACAAATACACAACCGCAAATAAAAAATCTGAACTTACCCAAAGTTGGATCCGCAAAAATGCCATTGGCTTTGATGGTCAAATCGCCAATTTTAGGATTCGCTTCTAAGCCGGTTAGACGCAAAAATCGCTGACCATCCCTTTTATAAACTTCTCCCTCCGTTACCGTTGTTGTTTCCACATCATCTACGAGATCAAATTTTGAATCAGCAACATAATCTCACTTTCAGGTCGGACTCAAAGCACTTACATAGTGTCACATTAAAATCGCCCTTGGGCTTCAACTGCAGCGTATTGACCTGCATATCCGCTTTGTATTTGCCCAAAATATTCATCTTGGGCATAAGTGACACGGAACGCACCTTAACCTTATCTCCATCCATTTTCAAAGCAATATCCGTAAATCTAAGACTTGAGAAACCATAGATCTTGGCACTGCGCACGGTAATGCGTCCATTGACAGGACCGCTGGTGTATTGAAAACTGGTGCGATTCAGTACGAATGGTTCGTAGGGCAGCATCTTAAGCTCGGCATTGCCATCCTTGAGACGCGGTATCATAATATTCAGTATTTTCTTAATACAATCACCAACACGCTCATCGCCTTCCGTGCATTTGGGCACATCGTCAACTAAGTTAAAGATTTTACACTGTACAACCTGGCGTATGCGTAATATTTGTATTAAATGTTTTACCTGAAAAATATTTGGTACCACTTGGCGCACTTTCCACGCTCAGTGCCAGCAGGATGCAGGCGATTGCTATTAAATAATGCATTATATATCAAATCTGCTTTATATATATATTAATGTATCCTTTTTCGGGGCACAGCTGCTGTGTAAGTCTTGCCTGCTACACGTAGCACTTCAAACTGAATCGATAATTGAGAGAAGCGCGCTATTTTATTTTATGCTCAGTTTTCCGCTATCTAGTTACTTGTACTAACTGAATGTATTAAATTTTAATTTTAAATTAAGTTCGAGTAGCGGCACTACGTACTGTCAGACATCTAGACTTTGACTGAATAGAAACCGGCTGTGGGTTCTGCTGTTTAATGTAATATATTATTAAATAGCAACATTTTTAATAAGTACTTTCGATGTGCTGCCAATATATACAATCATTGCCATAAAGATATTTTTTTATTGATCATCGACAGTTCTTTTTTAATTGGCAAAACGTTTTTAACTTCTAATGTATGGTAATTGAAGGGATTTCTAGTTATGGTGATTTCAAATAGTCAGTCAGTCAGCCACTCTATGTCATATTCAATATATGGAATCACGTTTTTTTTCACAATTAATTGCAAACACTTTAAGTTTAATTCATTTTATGAAATATTGTTTCATAGTATATCTTTCGTTTAGAGATAAGAATATAAAATTAATTCTGTAGAAATTTTGTTTACAATTAATTGGAACAATCGTTTGGGGGAAGTCTGCATACCGGTTCTGGAGGAGAAGTTGTGATTTACTGCATATTTTCTGAATCTAAACAAAAGTTACTTTGTAATAAACTACATATGAAAAATACTCAAAGAGACCTTAGACATTTAGCAATAATAAAAATCTATAAAACGAAGGCTGCGCTTTATATTACAGAACAAAATTAATTATAAATTATTAAAAAACGGTTTATTGTTTTTCCAGAGATCAATACACTTTTGCATGCATTTGAAGCAATTTCAGAAACACTTTTGGCACTCTGATTGAAGTATCTCCAAAGCATGCATGCTGAACTCATCGATTGCTTCTTTAGGTTGCGAAAATATTTGACACCTTTTTTTTATTTTTTAACTGCCTAGGGTTGTCTCAATCTCAAGATAGATCACATGACGATTTTGCAATATTAGTTTGCATCAATGGTTTCCGGAACAACAACTGTTTTTCTAGACGAAATTCGTCAGGCAGTGAACCAGGACCTCGTTTAAGTTCATCATACCATTGATAAACACTGATCCTTGATGAAGCCTCATCGCCAAAAATCGATTTAAGTTCATGCATGCACTGTTGTTGAGGTAATTCAAATTATCGAAAATGTTTACGATTTAATTACATTTATTGCTCGAGATAATTCTTTCGTTCTGAGTACATATAACCTCATAAATGCCAAACCTTACGATAGAGCTGTCAGTTGCCAGATTGTAACAGTTGCCCAATCCCGCAATATAAAAGGCAACCCTCGTAAAATAGGAAATAAAAATGATAATCATATAATCATAATGAGACAATTACGATTTTTTTAATGATGCATATTTTTGGGATTCTAATTATTTCTTAATCTTCGCCCCAAACCCTTGAGTACGCCTTTCCGGTTATTCACTAAGCTATTTCTATTCACACAGGTATTTCGTGCACAGAGCCCCATTTGTTTAAGTACAGATTCTTGGTACTTATGTTTTATGTAGAACTTTTCTTTTGTACCAATGGTAGTCTCCTGCTTTAGGAATCGTTAAGGTGTTAAGGTTATGTCATCATTTTAGAATAGTCCTTGGAAACCCTAATTGCAGCAAAGAGACATTATTTTTATTCTCCCAAGGCATTGTTTACCCCTTAATGAATCCGCTTTTGGACTACGGTGTTCTACGGCAGTCATTTGAGTACTGAATCATGACTAAAGATTAAATCCATTTGATAAAGATATTATTTTTACCTTTTCATTTCTCTTTCGATGGTTGTAGTCTTAGAGCCTGTAACTAATCGCATGCACTTATCTTGAGCAGATGTTAGAATTGTGTCTCAGGCTCAATGTGAGATTGTCTGCAATGCTAGAAAGCTAGTTTCTTTAAGAGTTGCCCTACACTAAACAAAGATTAGATTCTTTCCTGGCCAGCACACGGAAAATACTTCATGAAATTTGGCAGACACTTTTTTCACTACAAATTTAATTTATTGAAAATGTAATTGGTTACAAGAAGTTTGGTTTTCATAACCGGTTGACTAACAAGTCTTAAACTTGATTATTATTATTAACAATTGCAACAATTGCAATTATTTAAATAATTTTTGAATTCACTTTTATGTTTACTACTTTTATGTTTATTAGTCCCCAGACTCGACTATACGCTTTTTACAAAATAAAGTGTAAAACTGTAGGTTAATTTGCTTTATAAACTCAATGTACCGGTTACAAAACCCAAGTACAAAGAAAAGAAACAAATATTAATGTTTATTTTCTATGTACCAAGTGTAAGTTTCGTAACCGGTTCATTGAGTGTGTCAAGCGCAGTAGCTTACAGTTTTACATCTCTCTAAATTAGTATACCATAGTAGTGACATAACCGGTTGGTGGGAAATCACTCACTACTCGGAAATAAACAACAAATTATTAAATAAATATTGAACAATGTAGTTTTAAATTTTGTGTACAATTATAAAAATATTTCTGTTTTTTTTTGATTTGCTCTAATAACCGGTTCATCGAAACGGCAATTTTTGCCGATTTTTATAAAACTTTTTAGAATTTTTATTTATCTTGATTATTTTATTTCATTTTATGTCAGTTGTCGCTTTTTTAACATGACGTCACCGGTTAAATTTTGCTTATTAACAATTGCGAATCGGAAATAAAATATAAAGTAAATTTTTTAAACAATTTTCAACTTTTCTTAAGAAATTATTTAAAAAATTTTTTCAGACTAATTGGAAAATCTTGTTGGCTTTGGTAGCGTTGTGGTAGCCTATTCGCCTCTAGATGGGGAAGTCGCTGGCTCGATTTCTCACTGCAGCATAGGTGCATTTGTCTAGCACTGACATGGCTAGCAAATTAAATGATGCTATTTAACTAGTAAAAACTCTTTTAATTAAAGACACCGCCATACGGATTCGACTGTAAACTTATTCATGGTATCTTCATGTTTTGCCTTCAGAACGATGACCATAGTCAATTGAATTAAATTTATTTACTTAATCGGAAAATTTCTTTACCCGATTCGTTCTTAATTTATTAAATATAAAGCATTTTAAATTCTAAACATTTTTTACATATAACTATAAATTAGTAATGAAATTAATAACTTCAGTTATTTTTCTTTTCCTTCCTTCTCGGCTAGAAAAATTTCCCGAATAATTTATGCATTGCATTTAAATTCAAACAAAAATAACAATTTGGTTGTTCATATTGTTATACCATCTTCTTTCTGGCCGATGCCTTGCTAAGCAGAACTGTTTCTTTTTCTGAAATATAAAAAAATATTCAATAACTTGTACGGATTCATTTATATTTGAACCTACACTGATTCGCTGATTCAGTCAGTTTTATAACTTAAACCTTTTATTTTTATTGCTCAATTGAATTCAAGCAAGTTTGCTTTCAACTTTATGAACAATTAAAACTCAAGTTAGTCTTGTTTACAATTCTATAGAAATGTAATATAATAATTAAAGCAAACACACATTAAATCTTGAAAATAGATTTTTTAAATTTATGGCAAACCTCGAGTCACATAGCCGTTCCGTCATAGCAGCAGAGTTTTTGAAGTAAATTGCTTTAGATGCCTTTGCTTTTACCTCCAAAGTATTAGCAAATCGAAATCTTTAACTAATTGTAAAATCTTGCTTATCCTTTAAATTGTATAAAGTCGGAATTTCTTTTGCTCACACGATTTGGTTATCATCTTAGCTTAAACCTCATCTTGAATATTGTTATATCATTTTTTTTAGATTTAAAGATCGTTGGGCGTTCAAACTATTATATTTTCATGAAAGTTGGCAAGACTACGTCAATAATTTTAAGATCAAGCACTATAATTATTTTAAGGTGCTAAGGCGGGTTCAAGTTGTAATCGATTCGCCTTGATTATGAGCTCTATTAAAAATGCATATATAATTGAAGGGAATAAAGCACAATAAAATATTAATCAATTGAGCTATTATATCGGTTAAGTAATTTTAAGCTCTAAGTTCAATGGAAAATAAACGGCAGACAAGTTTAAAACGATTAGATGCCCTGTGATTCATAAGGTATAAGAAACAACGTAGAGAAAAGCAGTTGCTTAACTACAGTGAAGCATCCTTAGAACGAAAAGTTCTAACAACTAGTATGTAACTTATTATTATTAATTATAAATTTTTACCCAAACACATACTTAGCTGTATATTGATATTAGACTAAGACTTATTATTTGTAAATGTGATTATACTCAAGTAAGTTCCTAGAACTGGAGAAGTTTCTTCTTCCATTGGCAGTGCTGCCACTCTTCAAACGCACAAATACATGTGGCAGCACTGCATATAAAATAACTGTTCTCAACTGTTGCAATTAAAACTATAATTATTCTTTAAAATAATTAATATAACTGGATTCTCTTAATTTTGTTAGCCGCAACTTGATAGAACATACAATTTTCTAAGTGAACAGATACCTGAAGGTATTTGATGTACTTGAGAGCCTGCGCTTAGAATTTATCTCTGATTTTCGTGCAGGCGATGACATCGCTTAGAACATAAGAGCGCACTTGTGAAAATCATAAAAATAATTTTATATTTTAACAGAGTTTTGACTAATTTTTTGTGCTTTAACTTCAAAATTCTGTTCTTTTGCTCTCTGCTAGTCTGGCAACCTTTACTTATTGAGTTGCCAGCTATATTGATAGTGCCTTGCCATACTTTCAAAAATTATTATGCATTTTTTTTCTAAATAATATAATATACAAGCTAATAGCTGTAACAAAACCAGGATTTACGAGCCTACGATTAACAAAAAGATTATCAAGTTCTTAAGTTTCACAGTGTTTCAAACTGTTATTTTAAAATAGATAAAGTTTTCTACAAAAAAGTTAACTACTTAAGTTATTTCCCGTAAAGCAGCATAGTTTTTGCTTTTTTAATATATTATAAAATTATAAAATATAATTTTATAATTTTTGGAATTGATAATATCGAAAACATAATTTTTTTAAAATTAAATTCTTTATTTTGTATACATACTATTTCAACATCTTGGGTAAAAAGCATATAACCAATAAAAGCGTAAAAACTATTTTTTAAACAAATGACTGAGCTACTAGGGGCCGACTGCTTACTGTTTGGTTAAGATCAAATCAAAGGGCAGTGCGGCAAAGAAATCGTTGACTGATTTAATCATAACCGGCTGCCAGGTGGCCAAAGTTTCGGGTAACATAGCCTGATACAGTTGACGCCAATACTGATTGATAAAGTCCAGAATAACGTTATCTGCAGCAGCAAGAAGTTTGTAATTAAGAGATTGCTGCAGCAATATATATGAAAGTAGGCGACTTACTCAATGCCGGATCGGGTACCAGCCCGTTGGCGTGTATGCGTAAATCTCCCACTTTGGGCTCAGTCTCAAACTTGGTCAGACGCAGATAAGAGTGTCCATCGCGCTCGTAAAGCTCACCAATGGGACGCGCCTTTAGCGTTATATCGGCTGTAAAATGATGCATAAGTACTTTTTTATCAAACTCCAGGCTATGCCGGCTTACACAAGGTTATGTTGAAGCTGCCCTTGGGCAGCAGTTTCA
This sequence comes from Chymomyza procnemis, assembly GCA_035046065.1. Lineage (NCBI taxonomy): Eukaryota > Metazoa > Arthropoda > Insecta > Diptera > Drosophilidae > Chymomyza > Chymomyza procnemis. Next base: position 17,021,325 of record JAWNOJ010000004.1, on the reverse strand, counting down.
GATCGTTGAGCTTAATATCCGCTTTATAGTTACCCTCGACCAGCATATGTGGCACATGTGATAACACCTCCATGCGCACTTTACCATTCTTCAAACGAAAGTCCACTTTATCCATGACAGCATCGGATAGACCATGAACGACAACATTACGCATTGCAATGCGTCCCTGTAGCAGTCCGGAATTATAGCTATACGAGCTCTTGCCCAGCTGAAAGGGATCCAGCGGTGGTATGTTCAGCTCACTAATGCCATATTTCATGCGTGGCATCAACAGCTGGAAGGCCTGCTTAATGCAATCATTGATATTGAGATCGTTCTCGCTACAGGTCGGTATATCGGCGGCTAGACGTAGACGTGAAAAAAAATAAAACATAAATGAAAATGAAATTATTTCACCTTGACATATAAACGCGACTCATATCGCAGCAAAACAAAACTAAGTGTCTCCGCTCAGAACGTGACATTTTAGTAGAATTCGTTTAACGATCGTTGATTTTTTTTTAGATTTCAGTTTCTATGCTTGGGTTTTGGATTGCCGCACATAATTGCCGCTTTCTGGCTGCGTCACAGTCGTTGACGCGTCGCGCGCAATTTATTTGTTGTTCACTTTGGGTTAAGATAGTTTAGATTTCGATAGATGATTTTTTGTACATTTAATTAAAAACATTTTGTTGTGCATTGACAAAACGTTTAATTATAAAAAAAAATATTTATAAAAAATTACTATATTTTTTATCAAGTTTGTCACTTGAATCTTTTGTACTGAAGGCTGTTTTGCATGGCCAGATCAGTTTGCGGAACGGAAGTGCAAATTGTCAAGATCTCTCACAGCGCTATATAGCAATTCACGTATGAAAATTATATATAAATTGGTTAATGTTTATATGCGCTTGCAGATTGAATAGAATATAGAGTTTAGGCTAGACCTTGAAAAACTGCACTCTTTAAAAAATCATTTACAATATTTGATTCATTTAAATTATAAAGTATTAAAATTTGTTATTATTGCTTTATTTTTTTACATAGTACGGCCAGAATTTATAATTCTAAAGATTTTTTAATTCTTCTGCTACAGAGAACGAATTCGTGCAGTACATGCGAATTCTACAATATTTAAAATCACACTTTCGCCGCATATCTCTTTTAAAAGCTGTTTGAAGAGAACATGGAACTACGGTTTATAGCCAAATCTAAAAGACGCTATCTGTAATTAATAGAGATCTTCTTAGGTAACTACCAGTGCTGCAGGGTAGAATCGACCCAGCGATCTTTTGATTTCAAGGCGACCACTATGCTACCGAGGCCCACATCTGGTTTTACCTAAAACAATTTAAAATCCATATTTTATGGCAATTAAGTTCATTTTGGGTTCCATTCGGTCATGCTGGCAGCATAGTTTTTTAAAGGAGTTATGACTTAAGATAAAAAATCAGAAGAAAGCACAACTGAGGAGGCATTACATCACCTTAATTGCTGAATATCATCATGTGTCACTTGCTAAGATTAATCTACGACAAAATCATAATATTCCTAATATTCACGCATGACCTGTTTCTTGGTAATATAAATATTAGCGCCTTGTAATATTGAACTACAAAATAATAAATTTAACCTCGTCACTATGGCCAACGCTCCAAAGGGGGAACATGGAGATATCTCTATTTATATAGCTGTTCGAAGAGCACAAAGACCTATAGTTAATAGCCGAACTCAGCTTCTTTAATTAAAAGAGAGTTTCCTAAGTAATTAGCTATCTATGCCTCTGCTAGACAAGTTTACCAATTCTGCAGGGTGAAAACGAACCATCGACCTTTTGAAAGCTACAAATATATTGAAGAATCATGAACTGAAATTTAATTTCATTTTCATTTTCAGAAAGTAAGAGTAAGTGCAGCAGTCTATATCGTTGGAAAAATCGAGGAAAAAATATCAATTTTCTGTAGCCGGCCCAATAATTAACCACTAAGATATCAGGGATTGTGACATCAAACACTACACCAATTGGTTGAATGTAGCGGCAAGAACAGTCGACGGAAAATGCCAGGGTAATAGAAGAGCCAGCTGTATGCAATTATAGGCAGAACAGTTCTTTTGTAGTTGTCAGAATGTTGAACGACAATGAAAACGAAACTGAACTGAGATAAAAATAGTAAAGATGATGGCGGATGTTGCAAAGCATGCAAACTTATCCGAGGCAACTTATTTTCAAAAATCCAGTATTGCGATCCATAGAGACAGTTAAATTCCATTGTATATACTCCAAGTGCATAATCCAAAATAATGGAGGAGAATAAATTTATGTTGTGCGATAGAGAGGCCAAGATTCAACTAGGATCATCGCGCCACTAATGATGATGATGTGATATCAAAAACGTGTAGTAAAAATATCGCGATCTACGAATTACTTAGACGATTGATCAAAATTTTGCTTTTTAGTACTTTTTTATGTTTGCAAGCTATCTGAATACAATCTACCTATCTTGTTGAAGATTCTGTTGACAGAATTCAGTGTGCAGCTATGAGTTCAATCAATGTTAATATTGTGATATTTTTTCTTTAAAAACAACGCATTCAATTAAACAAATATTCACAATAGAGTTGGCTAAAAATCAAAATAATTATTATGTTAAGATTCAAATAGAATATTATTATTATTTTGATTTTTTGAAAAAATTATCGCCAATTATTACCAAAACGCAACTAAATTGTCGAAATGCATTATACAATATTAATTCCAAATTACGATATTCAATTTGATATAAAAATTTAGCAAACTATTCCAAATATTCACACAACGCATTAGTTTGTATAATCAAAACTACTTCTGGTTATAGAATAAATATTCAACAAATTAAAAAGTGCCCAAAAAAACAAACAAACTTGGAATTCCACAAAAATGCACAAACAGCCGCGTTCCAGGTTTCATTTTAGTGTGATTTGTGCGAAATTACTTTGGTAGTAAATTTATTTCGTAAGTGTATTCTTGACAATCAAAGTATTATATAGATGTCTATAATTCAATACCATTAGCAACGGAAAAAATATAGAAAAAAGCATAACTTTATGCTGAAACCCAAACAAATGCATTTGACTTTATTTTTAACGATTTTGCTTGCCAATTTAACTTTAAACTTGCTTAAAACACGTTGTTTTATTTGCAACAAAATCGCAGCAAACACCAAAACTCTTGAAACACGAGTAAACTAAGAACTTGTCACAAAACGAAATATCTAAGACATGAACTTTTCAGCATCTGCATTGCTGCAGATATGAAAATTCTACCAGAAGTACTTATATTTCTTAACAAAATCTTTGAATTTACCCTACAGCTTGCTAAAAAGTTGAAATTATGTTTTAATTCCACAAAACCCAAAGTGTTATACACAAATCACAAAACTGTTATACGAGTATAACAAAAATCTGTCACAAAACAAAAGACTTAAGACACGAACTTTTTTTTTCAACGTAATAGGTACACGTGCAAAGAAAAAACTTTATTAATAAATATTATAAAAAATAATTCCTATAATTACCGAAATAATTGTATGAAACTTAATCCGCAAACTGGTTTGGTTAATATAAAAGTACTTATAATTGTTTATAATATATATAAGTACGTAGCTACTTAAATAATTTAAAGCATTCAGCAAAACTAAATGTTAAGCGATTCGCTTGCATGACAATTCAAATTTTTATTTATTAATAGCATTAATTTTTTAGGCACGTTATAAAAATAAATTCATGCAATATAACATATATTTTTAGCTGTCAAATCTCATTAACTTTGACACATTTTTAGCATTAAATGATCATTAGCTTTCACATAAAGTGGCCAATTAACTTTTATTGTGTTACAATATTTAAATTGTCGGGCTATTTATTACAACTTTTCAGATTTGTTCTATGTCACTATAACTGAACTTTTAGCGTGTCTTTAAATGTTTTTTAGTAAAATCTAATTTGTTTTATTGCGCATGACATACGCATATTTTACAATAATAATAATAATATGTACTTTTTATTGACCTAGGGCTTTTTGTGCGCTCAAACAAGTTAATTGACAATTTAAATGAATTAATCATAACTATATAAAATCGATTTGCTTAAAATTAAATAAATACTACTTAAATGTATATGTTTTTTATTGACCTAGGGCTGCTGGCAAGTTAGACATTTTATGACACGAATCTATTATAAATATTGACGCTTTGTCTTTACGAAAGTTAAGAGTTTATTAATCTTTTAGATTAACTGTAGAAATATTAAATCATAAGATTGTGTTATTTTTTTTTATTTTAGGTACGCAATAGGCTCTACAAAATTGCGTGTTGCTGGAACTTCATAAAATACAGAATGTGTGAATTATCTGGCAGAATCATTTTCGAGTTATATGCAACAACTATAATAATCTCTTAGATTTTCGATCTTACGAAAGGTCTATTCAATCTATCTCCTTTTCTATCTTAACTCATCTTGATTCGCCGAAACGCGCCTCTGCCACTTATCAAGAACTATGAAATCCAACTTGGTCAATGCTGATGTATTCGTTTCTTTGTTAAAAAATGTTTAAACTTTTATGTTATTTTCTGTTTTTATCTTTTACGTTGAAAATCCAGCCACAGCTCAAAGACGGTATCTTTAAAAAATTCACCCATCAAGCTAGGGATACGTATTTGTTTTGTATAATTAATAATCTTTAATATTTCTTCATTTTCAAATTTTGTAATCATAAGGTCAACAGGACTTAGTTGTACCCTAAATATAATAATTAATAAAAAAAAGTTGATATACAATACGATATTTATTTCTGCTGCATTAAATTTGCATATTTTGTCAAATTTAAAAAATAGTCAAGTGTTCAGACAACATTATAAAATGTAATATTATAAAATAATTGTTTTCCAAGTGATTTACGTTTAACTTTTATCTAATTAAAATTTATTATTTAAAATGCTTTAGATTAACTTGTTTTCCAAATTGCTATTTCCTTGCGACAAAGGCGAGCTACAAACCAATGAGCTGCTAACATGACACATAACGACTCTTGTATACACTATATTCTTACTATTTTCTTACGCTAAAGGCAAACTACAAACAAATCAAAGTTTACTTGACACATAACGACTTTTGTATACACTCTATCCTGTAGTACATAGATTATGTTCAGTTAAATGTAGTTCTTTTTCGGTTTAAAAACATCTTCCAGCTTGTTGGAATAATTTTTTATGTGCTTATGTCCTTTTGTTGCAAAAGGATTCAAAATGAATCGAAAAACTCGACGAATTATGGCTTTAATTAATAGAGATTTTCCTAGGTAATTAGCTAACTCTGCCTCTTCTATACAAAGGCATCAGTGGTGCCCTCCGGTTTAGAGGCGAGTACGTTATCTTTACGCTACCTAGGACCAAAATTGCTACCTACAATTAATGACCGAATTTTTAGGCAAAAACAATTCTGAAACCCCAGATATTTAGCAGGCAGGAATTGTTGAAGAATAGTAAAAAACATCAGAAACTTCAGATCTTATTAAATTTAGTGTGATTAGTAACTGGTAATAAATCTCTGAGAAGTCTTAGGATTTCGAAGCCTTCAAATCAACAGAAAGACATTTCTCAACAGCAATACGAGCACCATCATTTTGATGAACCCAATTCCAACTGCAAATACATTCAATGTATACCCTTTTCTACTATATCTGCAGTGCATCAAAAGCATATCAACACTTAGAGTATTATGTTTCGAAACAGCTAATTAAGTTGTAAAATTTATTATATATTCTCCACAATTACATGTGTTTATGTCAATTAATGTCACTCAAAAGCATAAAACTTTGTGAACGAACAGCTGAAATCCGAATTCCCCTACGGCAAAATTGTCTCTACACATTTTTTTTTAAACTTTAATCTAGATACTACATCAACTCTACTTAAATACCAAAAAACATATAATTTGGGCGAAAAATTGTTTGCGAAAAAATATTTGCTATATACCGATTATACTATATTTCGTTTATATGCAACAAAGTTTATAGTTCGCCAATTGCTGCTTCTTCTCACGCGATAAAATCACTAATTATCTTGTTGTTTTTGTATTTGTAAAGATAATACAGAACAATTTGTTATTAAAAACAAAACAAAAATTTGTTGGAAACTTGTCGCAAAATTTATAAATCGCGTGTGCAGTGCTTACACTGTTATTCACAGATTTTTTTGCAGGTAAAAACATTCTTAAGTTTTATTTTTAATATAAAAATCTGCTGATCTGTAAAATATCGTAATTTTGCAAAGTTTCATTAGCAAACTATACTATTATTTATATTTTTAATTAAAATTCTTTAAAAATATTACTCTAATTTGCTTTGTTGTTTAAATATTTTTTTTGAAGACCCTGAATGTATGTTTCACTTTTTAAGATTTATTTTAATTAATAAATTACAAGTTAAAGTTGTGAAAAAAAATATTGTTCTACTTTCCTTTGTATTTCATTTATTTTTAAATTTCCTCAAATTCTGTTGAACTTTTTATTTTCTATGTTATTTTTATTTGTATTAAATAAAATTTATTCAAGCTAAAACAATATGTATTCTGGTTAAATTATTTTATATATCTAGCTGTTGCGTTTATTTTTTTATTAATTTTTTTATTATTAATTTATTTTTATTAATGAAAGCCATATACACGCTGAGTTATTGTTAATTGTAAGTTCTTTTTATTAAAAACAATTACTGACTTTTTTTAAATTAATTTGTTAAAAAAATTCATTTAATTTACTTTAAATTATGCATCGAAAACAATGTGGAAACATTATTTTAATACTTAATAATAATATAATATTTTATATGTTCTCTTTTAAAAATAAAGATTTTTTGAGATTTAAAGTGAAACTTAAATTAGTAGAAATGATTAACAATGATATTTCATTTAATTATTTTAAATTAGTTTAATTTCAAGAACATCGATTTATAATTTTTACTTCAATTTCTGGCTTGCTTAAGTTATGTTTTCGAAAATTGATTTCGCGTTAAGTTAAAAAAAAATTCATAAATTTAAAGTGAATTCAATTCAAAAATCGAAAATTCATTTTTAATCTAAAAAAATAGATTTTTTGATTGCAAAGAAGTTACTTTGAAGTTTTTATAAATTAAAAGTTAAAGTGGCAATGTTTTCAAGATATTAAACAAAACCTAATAAAAAAAATGACTTAGTCGTGTATAATTTGAAACTACACTAAAATTATATTATAATAATTATTAATCAACTTTAATTTATGATTTTAAAACTGGCACAGGTTAGTCGCTTTATGAGTTTATTTTGCAAAAACTTTTTGTATTAATATTTCGTTAGATTTATTTTTTTTTTAATTTCAATTTTCCAAAAACTTTTTAACATTATTGTTTCATTAGACTTAAAATATCCGTATAAAAGTTTAAAATAATAATATTTCGCTTCAAAATTAATAACAGCTGACATACAATTCTGATTCTAATTTTTTTAGAATAAAAAATACACCCAAGTTTTGGTAGAACTCACGCAATTGTGTCACCGGTTTGAAGTCATTTGGAGGCAATTCCAAACCCTGATCAGCCGCAAAGCTCACCGCACACAAAGTGATCAATAACAAAGCCAAAAATTCTTTTAAAAACATTTTCGTACAAAAAACACGCACAGTTTTTATATTAAACAATTTTCACAAAATATGCAAATTTAATTAATTTATTTTCGAAGCCCGTATAGCTCTCTGCGTCGTACAGCCCTAACTCAGGCAAATGCAGTGCGACATCTGAAATGTTCCGAGAGTGACAGCCTTGTATTTATGGCGAAAATAAAAAAATCTGAATGAAACGCAAGCTCAGTGCCCCAACGCGCAAACATTAGCAAATACTAAATAAGCCAAGCTTAACGGCCCGCCGCCACCCTAGCCGATCTTCCAGGGGTCGCGAAACACAAAAATAGCTTGAAACTAATGACGATGTCGGATCAGTTATAGAAAATCAGTAAAAAAAAAGATAGAAAAAGCGAAAACGAAGCATACCGAATGGCTAAAACACATACAAACGACAATATTAAATTCCCTAGACAAAAGTCGTGAAGTTGGTAATGCCCCCGCAACGCCCTGTCCGATCCATACAATCCAGTTACGACCAAGAGACGTCTGCCTGCTGGCAACTACCGGCAGCTGTCCGTTTCGGTCCAAGCTGCTTGATGTTTCCTCTTATAGTTAGTTTGTCGTTATCGATGTCGATATCGATGACGTTGCGCTACTGTTCGCTGGCTACACTAATGAGCTGGGTTGATCCCAAAGTCTAAGCAGCCAGAGAGTCTTGCATGCGTAAGACTAATCAGTGGGTCAGTTGCTCCGAAACTTATTTTGCAAGTTCGTTTTTTTTTTTGCATAAATTGAAGTATTTAATTTTTTGTAGTTTAAATTTTAATTTGACTTGGAAAGATAATAAAAAATATTTTAAGAGCTTTTTAGTTCGTATTATCATTAGAGTATTTTTGTAGACTCTCAATATATTTTACTTATTTTTAAATTTAGGGATTAATATAATGATAGCAATTTTTGCAAAATAATTTTTACAACAACCTTTAAGGCAGCAGAAAATTTCATATTTCTAATAAAATTCGTTTAATATTAGGAGCTTCGCCCCTTGCTCATTTCGCTCGCCAAACCGCATGCTTTCACATGAGCTTCACCAACAGTCCTCATCAAATATGCACCTGAACTTCTCAAATCTACATTTTGTGCATTGAAATAGGCAAAAGCAAACACATTTTTATGAAATCGAATATTTTCCTTAAAGTATTCGATTTCACAGAACATTTTTATGGAATCCTCCCGATATTTATCTTGAGGCGGCAGTACAATTTTTTTTAATGACAAACAGAAATGTTTTGTTCGCAAGATTTCATTTTCGAAATTAAGGTCGTTACAATATTGACATTCTTCCTTGATATTTCAACCAACGACCTTCCGATTTGGGGGCGACACAACCGTGGACCCACCATATTGAGATAAAATGACCCATCAATTGTGTACGCATTGGTCCAAACCATGACTCTTAGAGCCCTTAAGTGCTGTAATTTAACGATCCAGCATTACAACATTCAATAAGCTAATCATTAATTTTAAAAGCATAAATTTCAAGATATACTTCAATTGCCGTTGGCTAAGACAGGTTGAAGCGTTCTAAACCAAAACAATAACCAAATTGGAATTTCTATCGCTAACTTGTTTGCTATTCTTTCGTGTAAATCATCGACTTACAAAGTAAAAACAAAAGTAATCAGAGCTGGGGAACTGGTTAGATTCGCGGAACTAAAACGGCTCATCGCTTGGCCAAAGCTAATCTAAAACAGGAAATCTAAGTAGGCATGACATTGCAATTGTTTAGCAATTATAATAAATTAATTTCACAAACTTGGAATATAAACAAAATAAAAAAAAAGACAACTACAAAAAACTTGACCAACGACAATTGTCTGGATTTTTTGACTGGGATAGGTCGCATTTAGTTGATGTCAGATGACATAATTCACAAAAATGTTGATGGCTAAGCATGATGGGCAGAATTTGCATGAAATGATGGATAACTTGACGGTGGGGCACTTAGCCAGCTTGATATTTTATCTTCTATTTTTTGATCATCTAATGCACTATTACACTTAATCATTCTGCAACTTCTTTAGACGCTTTGCAGTCTTTTATCTTGAACTAGAGCCAAAAGTTTATTTTTTGTTGTTGTTTCTGTTTCGGTTTCTTTTCTCATATTTAAAGTCATCACTCCTTTCGATGTTTCCAATAAAGAGAAGGCAAGCAAGTATTTAAGCAATATTTGCACTCTCTAGGGTAAATCGAGCATAACATATACTAACTGATTAGGAGAACAAGCTGAGCTTAGATGAATAGAGGCTTTGGTATTATCTTCCAAGCGCAAATCGATCATAGCAAACAGCTTTTGCCTGACACCTAGTCGCAGATTTGGAGAACGTTCTGAGCTTAGATGAAAAGAGACTTTGGTGGTCTCTTTTAAATCGCAATTCTAGTATACGAAACGGCTCCTTTCAAGACTTCTAGTCGCAGATTTGCAGAACGAGCTGAGCTTGGATAGAAAGAGACTTTGGTACTCTCTTTATAAGCGTAAATCGACTATGGGAAACGGCTCCTTGCATGACATCTAGTCGCAGATTTCGCTCCTGAGTTTATATGGACAGAGCTTTGGTAGTCCTTTTGTAATTGCAATTCGAGTAAAGGAAACGGTTCCTTGCATAACATCTATTCGTAGATTAGAAGAACGATCTGAGCTTATATAGATAGAAAAAGGCTTTGGTACTCTCTTTCTAAGCGTAAATGGAGGATAGCTCCTTGAATAAAATCTAGTCGCAGATTTGAAAAAAAAAACCTAAATTAGATAGAAAGAGGCGAGGATCCTCCGTCCGACTGTCTTATCAACGTGTGGTTGAAAATATATCTCATAGGAAGTTTCTTAGATTATAATTGTTCAACACTCAAGATGTATAAGGGCCCAGTGAAGAATCATAAATAAATAAATTTATTTCACTTGACAATGGTCGTCGCTCCAAAGTCGGCGCATGGGGATATCTCTATTAATAGTTGTTCGAAGAGAATAGGGACCTAAAGATTTTAGCAGTATCCGAACGGCGGTGTCTTTAATTAATTTCCCTGAGTAAATAGTGTCCTAGCCATAACACTGCTAGACAAATGCACCAGTGCTGTTGGGAGGAATGGGACAAACGACCTTCCGATTTAGAGGCGAGTGCGCTATCATTACGCTACCGAAGAATCCCACAGAAGAATCATGGAATCCTTAAATGTATCGCAAAAGAAATTGTACTCGCACATTCAGGAAATACATATTGCAAATCAGTTTTTACCATCGAGTTAATTATTATTATATTTATTTATTTACTAAAATATCCGAGTACCTACACGTGAAAGTATTTTAATTTTAATTGGATCGCTTCAAAAAACAGATTCAGTGGAAAAGAGTAGAATTTCCGACACGCGCAACTCGAGTAAACTTTCTTAATGCAAAGAACTAATATCTATAAGTCTGATTATGAAATTATATAAGTATATAATTTATTCAACGATAATATCCTAAGATCAGTTTGACAGATAACTTATTTCTAATTACTCATCGACTGCTGTAAAAATTTAAGATGCTGAAAGTTACAAATTCGTCAGCTTATGTTTCGTCAGTGTGCGCAGTTTACGCCAAAAATATCCAAATACTTCGAACAAATAAAGCCTTTTATGATATATAATGAAAATCACGAATGCTATCCATTAAAATGTTCAATCGCAAACGAGTCATATAATGGTAAATAAAGCGAAGCAAAACATGCAAATCATAAATCTAGGTATTACTCATTTTTTCTCAATCAGAGTCTGCGATCTGTGACACAGCAACTTGCAGCATTCTGAGTACAATCTTATCTGCAAGCATTCCAATCAAAACTATTTGCCAAACGTAGTGATTTGCTGGCCTTTTGCAAACTGAAACCTGAAACAAGTCATAGAAAACTGACACAGCATTCACCCAGGACACGTTTTCCAGGAATTTCTAAACAAAAACTGCCTAAAAAATCAGCAGCGCGTTGAAAACCTAAAACTAAAAAAGAAAACACCACATGACCGGCTTAATCTTATCAAGAAACGAAGACGACACACGCACGCACACACACTTCAGGGCATGGCTCAACAAAGTAGATAGCCAGACAAATGAGTTTTGAAAACCAAAAATTGAACAATTTAAATTGTATTTAAAAGAAGCCAACCCATAGCCATCTCGAACTCTATTGACGCACACCGCTGGAGTGCCCAAAGACAATGCTGCGACAATGCCTAGACAAGAATGAGCAAAAATTATCTGCAACAGGAACAAACAATCATTGAATGAAGCACAAACAAAGACCACGCAGATCGCGCCAAAGCCGTAACAAGCTGAGTACTTTTGCCACCTAAGGCGCAGAACAAATAAAACCAAAGATGAGTAGATCGTAGACGCATGTATCCCAGCGCGCAGCTCATTAGGCAAAAGATGCACATAGATATGCTGGGCAAGCACAAACATGCACAGCAAGGGTTGCTTATCAGGTAGCGACTTGTGAGTGGGATAGCAGCAGTAGGTACGGGGTTGCATGGGATCAGCCGCTTATGACCTTGTTATTGTTTTGCAAAAAAAAAAAAGAAAAGGCGAAAATAGTTACAAGTGACCAAATTTATGTAAACAAAGTCATAAATGGGTGGTGGTGGTGATGGTGGTGGCATATGTGGTGCGATAAGCCACGCGACATATTACATTTTCTCAACTATTTAAGCAGCGCATACCGCGAAACAGGACAACAGTCAATCAAAGACCAAAGCAGCACGCGCACACGCCTTGCACAGAGTACCATACCAACAATTAACTTAAAAATGGCCATGATGATGCAAAGCACTGAGCAATCGTACCACTATCGTCACAAAAAGTTTGATGTCACCAGGCAGCGCCAGGAAGACTCCGGCTTGGAAGTCACCGCACTAAGCGTGAAACAGGAAATGCTCTCACGCACTGGCACACCCTGCAGCTACTATAGCAGTCGCGATGATGAGTCCAGCAACTGTTCCAGCGACTATAGCGTTAGTTTTCAGCTAAAACGCAATCTACGTGAACGTCGTGGCTTGGTAAGCAGCACACCGCTGCCCAAACGTCGCAAACTAAACGATGACAACTCACACCACAACGATACGGACAGCCTGCCTTACGAGTCCAATGAGTCCTCCTCGCATTCGTCCAGCAATATCAATCAATTGCCGCATATAACATCGGCTACCTTACGTGATATCTGCAAATATCATGGCAATATGGTACGCAAATTTCCCAAAAAGGAACGCACACCTAAGGATCAGGAGAGACGTAATAAGAATACCATTGCCTGTCGCATGAGCAGACGCGTTAAGAAGCTGGAACATTTGGCTATTGAGGAGCAGTACAAGGAATTTCAGGCACAGCATATGCACATTGTGGAGCAGAGCATGCGTGCGGCCGCCTACTTTAGTCATCTCAATCAATTGGCCAAATTGGAGCATAACAAGAGTGCCGAAGCAGCAGTACCACCCAAAAATTTTAGCATTGACTACTTAATAAGCGATACCAAGAAGGCCTAAGAAAGTTAAGCTTCAAATAATGGATCACTGCGTGATTACTCTAAATTAGCTTTAAATAATCGATAAGTTTTTGTTTAAGTTATTATAAGTTATTCGATAGTTTAATTTCAACGATTTCTATAAGAAATAAAATTGCTTAAAATAGTACAATGAATTTGGAGTGGTTTTAATACTAGGTGGAACTTAAAATTTTAAAATTCATTATTCCTTATTATTGAGTTGATTGTTCGGTGTGCTGTCTGGCTCTAAACTGAGCATAGGTTGGGTTATCTTTTCAGCGGTGGTCTTAGTTTGCAGAAGTTTCTATATCTTCAAGAAATAAATTCAAAGTTTTAAGGCGACCCCGGTGCCAGAATTACCTTCGGATTTGGCTTAATTCTTGGGGATTTTAAAGTTTTAAAAATATTTTTCATTAATTGTTATTGTCGGCCTCTAAACTGAGTTGCCTTCTCAAGTCGTCTCTTAGTTTGCTGCAGTATCTATATCTTCTTGAACTAAATGCAAAGTTTTTAGACGGCCGCAGTGCCTAATACGGCATACGGATACCATTTCAACACAAGTAGTTTGACCGAAAAATTGTTTTTGTTTCTTGTAGAAACGGTCTAAAATAAAGTTTCGATAAAAACATAAAGCGTAACGTACAGACCAATATGAAAAGCACCTCTTAAATTTTTACAGTAATAACTACTACTAACTAAAAAAGTTATACAACTTTTCTTTTCATTCAAACTATCATATCATACAATCATATTTGAACAGAAATGCAGCCACTTTTAAAAACCCATATTGCAACGATAAGCTCAAGAAATTAATATTTCATGAAAGAGAATGCAACTTTAAGCAGTAGGGAATTATAAGCAAACCAGTTGCGTAACTATATTTTTATTTTGGTGCTTATTTTCAATATTTTGATTTATTTACCAAATAGCACAAAAATGATTTGGTTTTTGTAAACTTTTGTATATTTTTCTTTTGGCGATTTGAATTATAGAAAAAATATTTTTCGTCAACAAATAAAATTTGACTCTGAGCATGGATGAGTGTTGCAGGGTGCAAATCACCATCTTTTTGAATACGTCATTAAGTTTAAATATTATTTAGCGCTCAAACTCTATTGGTAGACAAACTAACTAAAGGTTTGGCTCACCGCAAAACTTTAAATATTTGTAAATATTAAATAAATTAAAATCTATTTTAAATATAAATTTCACAAAAAAGTATATAAAATTTTAATGGAATTATTAAACAAGCCATAAAATATTGGTATAACCTGAAGTAATTCCAACTAACACTTATAGCAGAAATCGAATCAACCTCAGAAAAATAACCCAATGCACAGTGGTCGCGAAAGCATAATAGTGTGCAAAAATGTACATATACGTCTACAGATCATAAATATTTTGTAAAGCAACAAGAACAAAAACGCCGCATGAAAAATACTTTAAAAAAATAATATTATGATATCTCTATAAATGTCCGCAGAGAATAGGGAGGTACAGTTTGCAGCCAGTTTCCGCACGGTGGTGTCTTTGATTATTAGAGATTTTTCTAGGTAAATTGGTTCTGTTTGCAAACGCATAACTATAAAAAATATATTAAGTGCTTTTTAATTTTTTTAATGACTTAAATAATATTTTGAAGTTTAGGTCAACTTCTGGTTATTTCACCCACTGTGCCTTGAGACTTATTTTTTGTACTTTGTATTAACGTTCAGTGAACACATTTCACTTATTATATGGAAATTATTTTTAATTAATTATCAACAGTCTGTCACCAATGCACAAATTGTAAATTACATATTTAAACTGTCAAGATCTTTGTGGCATTATAAGGAAGCTAATTTCTTGCTCTTACTTTGTAGAAATTGTTAACTTCAAATGTTTCGATACAACGAGCATGCAGTTGCCGTATTAAAGGCCCCAAAGTGCAGCCAAGTGTACTACTTACAACAAACCACAAACTTTTTTAACTTGATTATTCATGTTGGCCACCACTACTTTCCCCTCTCCACACCCCAGCTGGTACAACGATATAATTAACTATTTAGCTGCATTTTGGCATTGCGCAATGGCCAAGTTAATTACAATTAATTTTCATAGTAGGCCATTTGTGGAAAATTTTAAACACTTCCTATGCAGACGTTGATGGCACAACTTACGTGTACACTGAGAGCAGAAAGTAAACGCATTTAATACTCTTTGGTTGTGAATTCTATTGCGTTGGTTTTACCTCAAAAGCGCAAAAGTTATAAGTACACGTTCCAATTTAAGCGCAATGATGATTCGAAAAACTTTATTAATAAATCGTAGATTACATTACAAAAAATTTGGTATTAACGTTACATGTCATTTAAGAAGTTTAGGCTTGGCCAGATCTTCTTCCATGCCATCACACTGTTAAAAATCTACGATTTCTAACAATCTACACATTTATTTTCAAAGCTCATGTTGGAAATAGTAAAAACTACAACTGGCATTGAAGATTTTCACCACTTTTTTTTTAGCAATAAACTTGGAAATACATTTCATTTTATAACGCTGTTCGGGCCTCTACGTATTACTCACACATGGATTTCCTAACATTGAAAATTGCATTAAATTTTCGCAACAACTTCAACAACAAAAACTGCAAGCAACAATATTAAAACTTCGTTTTGAATAAAGTTTATGGCTTACAGTTAATTACGCAAATTTTGTGACTGAACTTGAGCTCTTCGCACCTGGCATTATATTCAACTGTAGATGAGCTTTAGACCCGCTAATATTTTATGTGCTTATGTAATCTGACTGAATCACGTTCTTTTCGTTGACCTTGTATTGTCTTGGCTGAAATGTCTTGGACCAGTTAAGAGAATACAAACTGGCGACCGAGTTTTTTTTTACTTTGAACTCAAAGTTATGGCGCTTAGTCAGAGTGCAAGGTATCTGAATAAAATAAATCGTTTTGGTAGTTCTTACTTTATATGTCAGATAAAGAGATTTTACTGATCCGTAAACGAGTTACTTAAGTTTCTAAGGTAGCCTGTTGTCAGGAAAAATGGAAATATTATATATGTACAAACACTGGGATATGCTTGGGGCTTGACAAAAGACAAGACAATAGCGTCTTGACAATATAATTTTTTTTCGATCGACACGGATTGGAAGTGCAATCCAACTTCCGAGCTTTATTGTGACACGTGGTGACACTTAGAATCACTAAAGTAAAAAATATTGTTAGATGCTCAAGCGTAGATTGTAAATATATTAAAATGAAAAGTTTAAATATTTGTTTTTTCGTTGATTCATGTTGTTTCCAAAGCATAGGCAAACCTAGAAAATAATTTATATTCAAATGATAGTTTTATACCCTCTATCTGTAAGCTACAAAGCGTATACAAGATTTGTCCTTGGCAAGAGGGAGGAAGGCGTGATAGATACCCAGTTCTTAATATAACCCCTGGTAGCGATTGAGTCATGTCCGTGCGTATGATCAGCTAGATCTCGGAGACAATAAGACCTAAGTCAACATGTTTCTGATTAGAATTAGAATTTGATTGATTAGAATTTTGTCTAATCAAGTTAATATATTGCTTTCTTTAACTCTTTTACTATTTTGACTTTGAACTTGGCAGAGCAACAAGATGTGACAACATATGACAACTTGTCAAAATATCCGTATCACCAAGATATCGGAGAACATAAGACCCAGCTGACCAATCTATTTGATGCACATATTTCTGCAGAAGTTTGTCCTTGAGGAATCGCGAATTAGTCCTTTTGACTTAGAACTTGGCAGAACAACAAGATGTGGCAATATGTCAAAATATCCGTCCGTATGATCACCAAGATATCGGAGAACATAGCTGTCCATTATACCAATGCTACGTTTCTGCAGTAGTTTGTTCATGAAAATTCGTTATTAAAGTCTTAGCCTTTTGACTTAGAACTTGGCAGAACAACAAGATGTGACAACTTGCGACAATATGCCAAAATATCAGTCCATATCCAATCTAGATATCGAAGACCAAAAGACTTAGGTTACCAAACTATACCACCTGATGCACATATTTGTTTAATTCCAACTCCTTTGACATAGAACTTGGCGCAACAACGAGTTGTGATACCATGTGTCAATATATATTTACGTAATAAACCATGGGACTCCAATTAACAAATTTATATATAAATTTTAGCAATGCGAGAACTTAAGAATAGATTTACGATGTTTCCTCTCAAACCGCTGACAGGATATTGACAATTTTTTTTCTTAACAAAAATGCATTATGCAATGAAAAAATATGATTATAATATATAACCATTGATAATGTATATGGTTATCACTCAGACCTCTAACGATTATATGAGGCCCGTCTCCAGATTTCATGTCAAAAAGTCTTTTCAGAATATTGCAACTTGGATTTGGGAGACATTTTTAACTTGATTGGCGTGTATTGCGAATTTCATTAATATTGGTTAACATTTTTCGATATTTTTCGATACATCAATAGTTGTGCGCCAAAAGAGAAATCCAAGTAAGGAATTTTAGGAAAATATAACTTTTTAGTAAGAAATGTCGAGGGTCTACAGTCAACAGACCGGCACCGCATCTGCTAAATTCTTTGAAAGAATGTACAACTAAGTTTCAGCACAAGGTTGAGCCTGCATGGGAGTGATCAGGATCAAAGCTGTGCTGTCACCGCAAGGGCAAATGAGCGCAAGCGCGACAATCAGACAAATGCGTGTGAGAGAGTTGCATATGCTCACTGCTCTATAAAAAAGCGCATTACTTTCGGCAAGGCTGAAGCAAGGCTTCCGAGAGGAAGTGTATCATTGCCATACTTAAGAATATTATTTCATACCAAAAGTTTATTAATCTTCAGTTTATTTCATTTCATTTGTAATCTTAAATATTACTAACTTATCTAGTCAATGTAACGTCTCAAACTGAATCACATTGTTTGGCTGTTAATATTCTAATGTATGTATTATTACTTCTTTTCTAATTTTTTCGATTTAATGACCTGGAGCTGGGACATGACCGTCATATGTTGCATACACTCCCGCTGCTGTTCGGGAGATAATTTACTAAAGAGTCTCTCTCCTTGCTGGAACAACTGCGTTATATCATCATAGTAGGGACTCAAGCGCATTTGTTGCTCCATCTTAGTGGCAGTCATCCAGACAATCCGCTCGTTCATGTTTGCCTTCTGCGTCTTATATGCTAGCAGATAGGCAATCATTTTAGGGTCAGGGCGTTGCTGTGCCTCAGTGCGTTGATTTGGCGTGTTGCCAAGACTCTGGCTGCCGCTGGGCTGACTGCACTCGGCCGGACTGGGCAACGTTGCAGCAGTCGTCTCCTGCTCGTTATGCAGCCAGGGGCGGAAGAAACCCTGGGATCGATGACACTCTGCAGGCAGATCACTTGAAACTGTTTCCTCCTGCCTGTTCAGCTGCTCTGGCGGTTCCTGCCCACCATCCAGTTTAGGCACAACGTCTTTCTTCCCAGCATCGTTATTATGCTCCATGGTTGGCATATATCCAGAGATGTATTGGCTTTGACGTCTGTTTTTTAAATGATGTTGCAGCCTGCCACATGTCCTCTTTTTATTCAGTTCCTGGTGAGCGTTTTTTAAGTTCGAGCAGGTAGTTGGGTGGGTGTTGGCCCTTTTTTTTGGCAAATTTACCCATCCAACGGTGCTGCTAACGGTTGAAACTTATTTACTAATCCTGGACGGCGGTTAACGGGCTTACCTATTGTGATTCATATTGGGTTGCTGTTACTGTTAACAGTTTAAGTAACACCAAAACCAGTAACTGAAAAAGGCTCAAAATGGGGTTTCTTGACCTGTTACAGCTCATAGCGTATTTGGTTTTTTTTTTTGTAAATTTTTCGGGAATTTTCGTTAAAACACTCAGACGAAGTTACAAAAAATTGTCAGCCATCGTTACGCCTATAAAGCCAATGTGAGGCCTTACGATTTTAGATAAAAGGTTGCCTACCAGAATTGTGATAAAACCTCAAAAATGCAAACATCATTATTTAGATTTTTTATTGACTTCGTAGTAAGCAAACTAAGAAATCTATTATTCAAACTGTTCATGTACCACCGTGTAATTTTTTTGTCTCAAGAGTCATAACCTTTTCGAGATCACAACAAAAACCACATTTTTCTACAATAAGGGTGAAGTAGAACTAACAGTGTCATGTTCAACCCCCAACAATAAGGCAGAACTGGATCTGTCACTTCCATGTTCATATCCCACAGTCACTTTTATTAACAACAAGCAATTTTTCAGAGATCAGAACTTTGATTTAAATTCAGTTACCTAATAAACATAAGTAACCATTTACACAACCAAAACTTTTTTATTTTCGTTATGACTCAGTTAACAGCATTATTATTCAATCTAAGCCGGATCTTAGTTTTTTTTCATGCTCCAATAAAAATCAGTAGCGGTATAGAAACAATTACGCTGCAGACTCTCTCATAAATTAAGTAATTAGCATATCTGCGATAAGGCTTAGACATTGAAACAACAACGTAGATATTCCTCAGATAAATGAGATCCATTAGGATAGGTCAATGCACAAGTCATTTGACATCGAATTAAGATGCGCCCCTCATTTGCATTATGAAGCATTAGAATTTAAATATCACGATATGGGAAATCCATTGATTATAACATTAGAGAGTCTGGAATGATCTCAAAACAAGTATTATGCAATTTTTATAAGTGAAAAAACTAATGTTTTTGTTTTGTTAAATGCAATATAATCTGTTCTTAAGGAAATGTTATTGAAAAAATCGTTAGAAATGAAATGCAATTTTAATTTTTGCAAAAAAATTGATTAATATTGGAAGTACAATCCAGCATGTTACAGATTTCAATTGTGACAAAAAGAAAAGCTGGCTTTGAGTGTTTTTGGAATATTTAAGTAGTTTCAAGAACTCTGTGCTGGTTAAAGATAAACTATAGTTTCCATTAAGAAAGATATTTGTAGCATTTATTTATACATTGTTTGCATATATATGTCATGAAAGTTCGGCACACATTGAGTTTTGGTAACCCTGCGAATATTAAACTGATATCGAAGTACCCTAACCCCTAGAATGTAGCAGTTGCTTTAGAACGAATCAATCTTAAAAAGTTATTTCATAGTTTTAGTTTCAGACGAAACTATGATTATGTAGGGATTGTTATTCAATGATTAGAATAATGCGTAGACTATGCGTCTCTCAGCTTTAAAAAGTATGACACTCGAATTCGTAACAAACTTCGCAACCCGTAATTTTGTTAGAGCAGTCATAATCTTTATGGCCTTGATGGGTTATGATAAGTATTTCGGAATACTTATAATCCTTCGAACTTCCCAAATAGTATATTGTCTTTGTATTAAGGGAATACTATTATCATATATTTCGGACGTCGGCAAGTTTTCTCTCGAAAACATTGCGTGCTGACCATGGCAGCCTGTTTGGGTTTTGTTGGCTAAGACAGCTGTCTCAGTAGCATACAGGAATTCAATTTTTTTAAATTAAAATTAAAAAAGTTAATAATTTTCATATAAATAAAATTATCTATTTACGGTCAACAATTAAATTTAACAAAAACTTTATAAGCTTAACTAACAATAGAAAACTTTTAAGGCTATAGTCTCTACAACAAGATACTGGTAAATCTCAAGATCGCCTTCCTGGCATGTTGGTCAGTAACTGTCGCGCCAAGCAAAGTTGTTGGGCTTGCTGCTCCGCGGTTGCGAAGTTGGTTTGCAACTGCTTCGAAAGCTGCTCATTATAGTAAAAGCTTAATCGGAGTTGTTGCTCCAACACAGCCTCACATTGTCGCTGATACTCTAAATATTGCTGTTCCATCTGAAGCGACCAAAGTTGGTCTACATTGGCAGACTTATGACGTTGACGTTGCTGCCTCGGTTTGGAAATGCCTTCCTTTCGAGCAGCTGGTTGTGCCTTGGCATTCTTATGTTTAGCCGGCTGATCCAGCCAAGGTCGAAAAAAGTTGGTAATCCTAGGACGTTTAACTGTTTGAGTAACTGCCAACACAGTAGTCGGCACTGCAGGCTGCTCCATAACAAAGATCACATCGTCATCCTCTTGTTGACAATGCTTACGTTTTGCAGCATTGAATTTTTTGTGCACATAGTTCGGCGAGTAGTCCATGATGATTGATAAATCTTTGAGATTGTTACGCTTGACTTGTTAGTCCACGACTGTGCTGCATTTGTGTGGACCACAATCTTTTATGCAACATTAGGTCAACAAAAGCGCCCGACGATCCAAGGGATCACTTTCACGAATTTTCCCACCAATCTTTGCTCAAGGTATTTCCCAATAAATTTCATTCATTAGACGTGCGCCTGTGCGCTGCCTAATCAACTGTGCGCGCTTACCTGTTGTGCGGCTGGAGCTGTTGCACCCCAGCAGCAGGTACTGACCCCGCCAGGTAGCAAGTTCTCGACACCGCTCTAATCCACTAGAAGACAATTTTACAGCTGACTGTCATAAAACAGTTGTCCTTTTGTGCACGCTGCTGTTTACATCGTATTCCCTGGAAATACCTGTTGAGAGCGGTACCAGCAGCAGAGCAGCCAGCCTAAGTGTAATCCTGGCGCTCATCTGGTCATGCCGTCTCTGGCGCGTCGTTTGTCAAGCATATTGTTAGAATTGCTTTGTGGCAAACTCAAAGGTTTTATTGTGTTCGAGATCCGCAAAACATTTATGACTTCAGCTTGTGAAATCTGTGAGCCAGCTGAAAGATTTCGCTTAGCCAAGGTGTTGGGTATTAGGGCACTGCTCGTGGTCCTGCCTGTTGTATAGCTAATGCTAAGTGTCCTGAGAATTATGCCGGATTTTTGTTTTGTATTTCATTCAACGCCATTGTATGCCGTTTCCATTGATTTATGCAGTCACTGTGCTGCACTCTAAGCGGATTTATTTTTGGTGGGCTTGAGGCGGCCACACCAAATGCGCTGCGTCAATAGGTAACATTGAAAATGGCGTAACATGCAGGATATTTGGATAGTTACTGTTCTCAATATATTGTTGTAAAACAATGTAGTAGGTGAAATTTTTTTTTTACACTTTCTTGTTACGAGCCGGAAAATATAATAAAGGTATTTAGTTATAGTGCAATATTTGAGCATTTCCATTACTTTTTCCATTATAATTATTTTAGGGCATTTTTTGTACATTGGCAGGAAATACATTATTGGATCACAACAGTAGCTGACAACATATAGAATAGCTATGAATTCTTAAAATCTGTGGAATTAAAAGATGGGAATAGTGAAATTTTTCATTTTTTTTTTTTGCAAACTTAACTAAATAAAAATATGATTTCCACATCTAATCCATTTGAGTTGGTAAAAATACGAATCAAGGTTGCCGTAAGCATTATTTTCCGATGCCCAAGACAGATCAAAGCAACGAATTATAACTTAGTAAGCTACTCTTTACCCTGAAGAAAACGACAAATCGAATATTTGTGTAACCAAGCGCAACTGTAGACCTCTAGCCCCTACGATGGGCACTGTAGTCGTCCTATTGTTAAAAGGAGTTGGTTAAAAATTGCGAATAACAAATTTTCAGCTTCCCCAATGTGAACTATATATTTATTCTGGGTCAAGTATCTCTGAATTGAAATCAATAAATTATAATAACTTAGCATTTGTAATTTCATCCAGTTTTCAAAAGTTTTGAAAGTACTCTGTTAGCAAGTATTTTGTAGTCGGAAATGTTAATCCTGATTTAAATTTATTCACTTGAACGTTGATTTGTAAAACAAAGCCAAACATCTGCATAATTTTTGGTTCTCAGAGTTGAACACTTTTTCAACAAAGGAAATTATCATTAAGCAGCAAGAACATTTATTTTAAGAAACAATTAAGTGTTTCATATGTTAACATAGGAAATCTGAAAACTTAGAATGGAATAATGGGACGGCCTTGATAGACCGAACTACTCTAAGAAAGCATAAAACTACTCTCAGTAGCACACAAATGTCACTTCGTCTGTAATATACAAGTACATATCTAATACGTATATTTGCAGATTCTGCTGACGTTCAAGAATCCATGGAGCCACTGATTACCAACTACGACGCTGTGAATCACAAGAGACAAATAGACACTAGACAAATAGAGACCTAGACACTAGAGACCTTCAATAAATCCCTACACAGGGGCTAGTCGGATTTCCTAGACATATTAACAATTTTAGTACGAAGGGACGCACAATAGCGCATAACCAGCCCGTACCACTATAAGTATTTCTTTTACTTTTTTTGATTAGTATTTCTCAACTTACGGTTAAAGCGAAAAAGTAATATGACTTAGAACTTAGACTTAGAACAGGTTTACGAATTTTCCTCCTTGTAGTTTTGAAACTTGGCTACAGCGACTTAAGAAAAATTCTGATATAACATTATTTAAATAACGTACATATTTTGACTCTAATATCTCTAATATACAATCAAATTGTTCGGTTTGTCGCTTATATAGAATATAAATATAGGGTTACCTCATAATCATTTCAAAAGTTTTGCCAACCAAACTATATTTGGTTTGTACAAAAAATTCCCAAAAATATATAGAATATAATATAGTAACGTCGCGCCATAATTATTCTATATACGAATATTTTATTATAAAATGGATTGTGTAATTTCACTTTGCACTCACAGCTTTCACTTGTTTAATCTAACAAAGAATACTCATTCACTTATTACTAATTTGTACAAACATTTTTTAAGTACAATTAAAATAAAATAAATAATAATTATAATTACAAAATTACTTAGAACTTCTTAAAAGTAAGTAAATAGAACTGTCCGAGAATCACTTATATTTTGTATACGAAATTAAAATCCACTTATAATTTTTGTAACGCAACCTCATGCTTAGTGAGTATAATTATATACAAAGCAAACGGCACAGTTTTATTTAAAAAATACAAAAAACTCAAGGGACCCCCAACCGGTCACAGCAATAGATTCAAGGCACCCCCTGCCAGTTACAGCAATCCTACTGCATTGTCTACGAAGTATTTTAAGCAAAGTCTCTCACTGTACGAATCAGCACCGAGCTGCAACACAAACAAACTTAGTCCCAGACGATTGATAAATCCACTGATATCATATATTGATACGGTTACACAAAACTTATATTAATTCCATGTTAATCCAAAAAAAAAGAAACTGGAATCACAATTTCAATTTATATCTCATTCTAATACAATGCCACGGCGCATTTCGGGAAAATCCCAATAAATTTCCATTCAATGGCGTAAAACTTAATGAGCCAGATTAGCGGTAAGCAAGATACAAATCTAAAGCATGGCCGCGACCACAGCAACAACAACAGCAACAAAACAGGGAAACACCAAAGCAACAAACATTTCAAATGGCCGCACTGCATCAAAGGGCATCGAACAATGGAGAACAACGTGGTTCGTTTGAATTGCTACAAATACCAGGAAAATCGTGCAGGCAGGCAACTAGTAGGTGCGAGCCCAATGCTCACAACGCAAATGAAAAATTAATTACAAAAGGACGTTTCGTTTTGGAGTCTAGATTTCAGGTACACCGTTGCAGGTAGTGTAGGTGTTGGTCATCAGCTGAAATCCTTTTCTTTTTATGACAATCGACCTTTTGTCAACTTAGTTTTTCCCATAAACAAACGACAGACACTCTCTCTCCCTACACTTAATGATAATTTGTGACGGCAGTCACAGTTCCAGAACAGCAGGTAAACGTGCTAGCATGGCTGCCTATAAAAGCCAGGATTGCGCAGCGCTAGGAGCACAGTCAGCTAAACGATAGCAACGCGTACACAACGAGTATTTTAAGAACAGCAACAAAAAAAATGGCTCCCTCGCAAATGGATTACATAAACGAAACTACGCTGAGCTCTGACTCACACAAAAAATTCAATTCTAGTTATACGCACAAGAAATTCGGCAAACGTGAAACTATTAAGCCAACGAGCTGCACCCAAACCACTACACTATTTCGTCCTTATGCACTTGACGACAATACGCCGCGTAAACGTCGCTTGGAAACGCAAACTTCACCACGTTTGCCACCAACGCCGCCCCAAACGCCACCACAAGCTGCTGCACAAGCCACAGTAACTATAACACCACAAGCTGCAATACCAACTGCCACAACTGGTCCAGCATATGTGGAAGTAAGCATGCCCGTGGCCTATGCGCCTGCACCAGCGCCCACTTTGAATCATCAAGCCTTTGCATTTATGCTGCAAAAACAACGTGCCGTACTGCAAATGCGCCAGTTGCTCAACATTAATCCGGATGCCAATACCTGGCCCTTGGAATGGCGCAATGCACTCTACACGCTGCTTCATCAGTAATTAAAGTGTGATTGGATGTTTTTTGTTGGATTAGTATTGCCTAGCAGCCAGTGATATATAGACATTAAGTGTGCGCACTTGTGATTTGCTCTACGATGGATACGATGGATTGTACAAATATAATAAAGAATTTTGCTTAGTTATAATAATTGTATATAATATTAAAACACTTCAATTGGACTAGCTCTAACTTTAAAAGCCAAATAAAACATATAAGAACTTAAAAAAAAATATAAGTAGTTTTGTTTGTAAAGCGAAAGACTTGATTCTTGACTCGGGAAAGCAATTAAGCGGCAGACTGTGTGTTCCAATAGATGCTTAGCTTACTTATTAAAATACAGAAATTCTTACAAATAGATTTTGAAAAATTTAATTTATTGCTATTATGTAATTTTAAATGAACTCTACTCACAAATAGTTAAAAATGAAACTCTTAAACAAATAACTTAAAAACTAAAAAGCTAAAAAGAGCTATTGAAACCCAAGCGATCAAAAACAGAATTGCCAGCTCGGGGCTTGTAGTTATTATCCTTGACGCTAGAGTAACGTCGCGGTTTGTATGGCTGGCGTTCACGATTGCGCTCAGCAGGCAAGCTTTGTTTAACTGTTGGTGCATTATGACCAAGACGCTTGTGCACAGGCAGTTCTTGTCGTGCCATAAGCTCATCAGAACGCATGCGTATAGCCTTGACTTTAACCGGACTGAGACGTGCTGTTGGCTTCTTGGACGGCGATGCCTTGAGATTGTAGGTCTTGCGCGTGGCGTGCAGTTTCGAGACTAAGCAAATTCAATACAATAAATAAAACAGTTGATTTTAGGTATATCATGTAAGACTTACCCATGCCCAATCTGGATTTAATGTTCTGTGCAAATTTTTTGTTATTTCGCGCTTTGAATTGTATGTCGGGTGCAATTTCGCGCACTTCTGCAGTTGAAGCGAATTTTACAATTTTTTCGGTTGGCAAGTTGTCCATTTCTGCATCAGAGCTGTGGGCATCTGAGTCGCTTCCATCCAAATCATCATCCATGCTATTATCATCGCTGTCATCGCCACGCTTTAGTGGCACCTTATGCACAAGCATTACCTTTTGCTGCTGGTGTACCCTAATTGCTGGTGCAGCACTTTTAGCCTTAACTATTGGTGAATTTTTAATTGTGCCAGCATTACGACTTGTGTTCTTTAAAATAGATTTGATTTGCTTGGCATGAGCACTTGTGGCTTCTGCGAGAGCCTGTTTGCCCCCAAGTCGTGCAAATACCGATGAGCTGCTTGAAGCAGCTGCAACTTTTGTTGTGGGTATGAAATCTCGATTTAGCGATATTCTCGGCGTATTCACGCCTGTGACATGTACACGCATACTGGTTTCAGCGCTGCTGGAAACAATGCCCTCTTGAGAGTCATCGCCCACATCCATGTCTGCCTTGTGTAAACGTGAAAAAACATCAGTTTTCTTGGTGCTGCTGACACGATCCGAATACACTGCAAGAGTTAGCCATTAAGATAAGAATTTGTAGAACATTTATAAATTGAACCCACATAGATCACGCTTGGCCAATATCTTTTTGCTGCGTTCCGTTGAGCCTGATGGCAATGTCACCTTATATTTGCCCTCGTGCTCTGGCAGCACACGTCTAGCCGGCTTAATGGGTGGCGAAGGCTTGGCAACTGTCTTGGCATTGCCTGTTGTTGTTGCTACAGGCTTGGGTAAAGGTCTTGCCACGGGTGAAGCAGCAACGGCGGCAACGGGTATGAGAGAGTCTGGTGTTAAAACTTTATCACGCGCGTTTTGATCGCTGACATATTTTGCGTGCCTAAGAATAGCTATTATGTCACCCATTGGGGTAATGCCCATTTCGCGTATGTGTTCCTTAGTGAGCTCCATTAGCATATCCTCCTGTATACGATTTTCAACGAATATGTGAGCATAGCTTGCTGCCGCTGGTGAGGGTATACCAGCAGCATTAAAAAACTTAACCCAACGTGCTATAAATAAAATATTTAAGTTTAAGTAGGCCGCTTTGTTATTTACTGATAATTGAAAGAAGCAAGTGCCTAAGCGAAAGACATCTGCCACGGACTTTTGCTCTAACTTGCTTACAGTCTTACAATACACACCTGCACTAGATTTCGACATGGCTGGATTAACCTGATTCACCATGCAACTTGCAAATATAATTAAATTTCAATAGTTTCACGTATTTTCACAGTGTTTGTTCTTTTTTTTTTAAGTATATGCAAGCTAAAAATAAAAGCCAAATTATCGAGTGCACGCAAACGATTACAAATGAATCGCATCGATAACTACACATATGTTTGTCTATCGATATCTTGTAAACAAACGACTACTGCACGTGCCGCAAAATTTTATTGAAAACTAGTATTAAATTAAATAATTTATAATGGCCGCCCAGGAGCTACTTAGTGAACAGGGTTTACGTCTGGACGGACGCCGGCCACATGAGCTGCGTCGCATCAAGTGCAAATTGGGAGTTTTTGAACAGCCGGATGGCAGCGCCTATATGGAGCAAGGCAACACAAAGGTACTAGCCGCTGTGTACGGACCTCATCAGGCCAAGTCCAAAAAAAATGACAGCAACGAGCTGATTATCAATTGTCAATATAGTCAGGCTACATTTTCTACATCAGAGCGCAAAAATCGTCCACGCGGCGATCGCAAGTCGCAGGAGTTTAAATTGTATCTGCACCAAGCTTTGAGTGCGGCAATTAAATCAGAATTGTATCCACGTTCTCAAATTGATATCTACGTTGAGGTGCTGCAATCGGATGGAGCCAATTATGCTGTATCCCTAAATGCAGCCACATTAGCGCTTATTGATGCGGGCATATGCTTAAACGAAATCATTGTTGCCTGCACCGCATCGTTGAGTAAGGGTAACATTCCGCTTACAGACATATCAAATGTTGAAGAGGTCTCGGGAGGACCTAAGCTAACAGTAGCTGCGCTGCCTTCAGCTGAAAAAATTGCCTTCTTAGAGATGACTGAACGTTTTCATATTGATCATCTGGAAACAGTCATCGAGACTGCAATGGCTGGTTGTCGTGAAATACGTGATATACTGGATGCCGCAGTGAAAGAACATCTTATACATATTGGTAGTGCTGCTGATTGGGCGCGTGTATGTTAAATAAAATGTATCTTTCTAAATATTAAAAGAAATTTTTTATTGTACTAATTCTTGCTTTCTTCTTGTGCCCCTTGCGGGAGCTGCCAATTTTCTAAAAGCTCCACTAGTCGGCTCTTGCGTTGTTCCAATTGCATGCGCTCAATTAATCTACTCAACTGCTCGCCACCTTTCAAAAAGTCACTTAAATTATGCATTGTGCCGCCTTGTATGCGATGATCCGTCACGCGATCCTGCACAAAGTTATACGTGCGTATTTTCTCATTACGATTTAGATTGCCTTGTTGTGCCTTACGCGTTGATTGTTTGCTAGCCTCTGCGCTTTCCAGCTGCTGCTGCATCAGTTTCGCTTGCAAACGTTTAAGTGCCAGTTCACGGTTTTTCATTTGAGAGCGCTCCGATTGTGATTCAACGGCTATGCCTGTGGGTAAATGCACTATACGCACGGCAGAATCGGTTGTGTTTACATGTTGTCCACCAGCACCACTGGCACGTTTCGTCTCAATCTTTAAATCTTTCTCAGCTAAATTAATTTGTACATCTGCTGGACGTGGTATCACAGTTATTGAAGCTGTGCTGGTATGCATGCGTCCTGCTTTCTCTGTGCTAGGAACACGTTGCACACGATGCACGCCAGCCTCGTAACGCAGCCAATTATAAGCTTCTGCACTGTTTACCACTAAATTGGCATGTCGCAAACCACCCAGGTCAGTCGTCTCGTAAGCAAACTGCTCATAGTCCCAGCCCATGCGTTCAAAGTAGCTGGTGTACATTTCATATAGCTCTGCTGCAAAAAGCATAGCTTCCTGACCACCAGCGCCAGCGTTTACTTCGAATATAAGCGCTGGATATATTTCATCATCGGCAAGTGCGAGCAATTCCTGCAGCATGACTTTCTCTTGTTTGCTCACAAGTTCTGTGTAAACTTCATTCTCTTCCTCCATTAGCTTGCGCATATCCTCATCGCGTTCTTGAGCCAGATCTTCTTTGCTGGTCAGATTACGCTGCAAGGCACGTTGATGTTCCAGAGCAGTCACCACGCCTTCCAGGCGCAGCAAACGTTCATAGGCGCTGC
The DNA here is from genome assembly GCA_035046065.1 of Chymomyza procnemis. Lineage (NCBI taxonomy): Eukaryota > Metazoa > Arthropoda > Insecta > Diptera > Drosophilidae > Chymomyza > Chymomyza procnemis. Next base: position 16,991,563 of record JAWNOJ010000004.1, on the reverse strand, counting down.
CATTGCCGGCAGCATTTACGCGTAGCGCATAATATTCCTGCCGCAGTGATTCAAGATAATTTTGTAGTTTTACATTTTGAAAGCTTAAAGGATCTGAGCTTGCTTGACTTGCAAAGCGTTGAACTAAGCAAATGCTACGTGCTTTAAGCAACTTGTGCAGCAACATTTGCGTTAACGTATTTATTACCGATTAAATAACAAAACAGTCGCGTGCTGGAGTATGGCCAGCTGTTTTATGCCACTCAAAAGCTGCATGCTTTGCTGCAAACAAAGCCAAACAGCTGTTAATCGATTTTTATTGGCTTTGGCGATGGAATTCGATAATTGCTGCAAAAGTTTCAGATGCACACCCTGCTGACCAACAAACTTGCTTAAATTACTTTTGTGCAAACATTTAAAATCTATTAAAAGTGTTGTCTGCAACAAAAATGAAAAGCTATATACAATAAATAAACGCAATAAAATTGGCAATGCTCGTTTTGTAAGCCCAAAGTTTGCTACAAATAAAACAACCTGTGCAGCACAACAACACTCCGGACTCGTTAAGTTATTTTCTCTTGTGGGTGGGTTGTGTAGTGGTGTCATGCGTGTATGTAAGCGTGCCCCTTTGATTAATAAAAACCAACAAAACGCGTAGCTCTGTTAAGTGGTGCAAAGTGCAGCAATTAAGTTTAATTAATAACTAATTGAATGTGAGAAAAAAAAGTGTGCACGCCGCCCTTACTGCTGCCAAGTGCATTTATACACACACAAAAAAATAAAAATTCATTGCGTTTCGCCTGCATATACCATATCATTTTCCTTTACATATGTGTACGCAGCGTGCGTGTGTGTAAAATCCTATTGAAATTTTCGCATAATATATAAAATCAAACGAGATGCCACCGCTGAAAAGCTATTCCATGCACGACCACGAATTCAATGCAAATTGCCATAATGGCAATGCTAACACCACCGATGACGACTACTTCAGCCAGCATACAGCAGCTCCAGCTGCTGCTGCAAATGCAGTCAACACACAACGCACAAATTTACCCTCCTACTGCAATGCACAGTATCCATTTAAAGTGCTGGCCAATCTTAACCAGCTGCGTGAGCAATCACGCTTTTGTGACGTAGAGATCATTGCTGGTGAAGCCACCTTTAATGCACATCGCGCTGTGCTGAGCGCAGCTAGCGCCTACTTTGAGGCAATGTTTCGACCCGAGCTGGGCTTAAATGAGGTCAACCAAAAGTCGGTCGTTTTGCATACAATTGATGGCGACATATTGCACATACTGTTAGACTTTATCTATACGGGACGCTGTGAAATAACGCAGGTAATAAGCAAGCCGTTTACTTTCAGTTGTCCTAGCATATATTATAAACAAAATATAATATAATTAAACTTCATTTTCATAGTCCAATGTACAAGAGCTGCTCGCTGCTGCAGACATGTTGCAATTGAACGAAGTTGTGGATGGCTGTTGTGAGTTTCTGTGTCGGGAATTGCATGCCACAAATGCATTGGGCATTTTGCGCTTTGCGGAAGCGCACAACTGCGAATCACTAGCAAAGAGTGCAATAAACTATGTGCATGCAAATTTTCCAGCGGTAAGTACACATTAAAAAAAAAAAATAATAGTTGCTAACCCGAAAAAAAAAAAATTGTTTCAACTTGACACTGTCTGTGTTTCCGCCCGGGATCGAACCGGGGGCCTTGTGCGTGTGAAGCACACGTGATAACCACTACACTACGGAAACCTCTGATCGTTGTTTGACAAAATAAATTGGAGTGGACAGTGTTTTTAATTGAGCTTTGTGGGTTTCTAGCTATTTATAGCTCTCAAGGTTTATTTCTTTTTGCATATTTTAGAAAGGTAGTGGTTTTTAAGACTTCAAAGTCAGGTTGTCATGAATCATAAAAAGCTTAATCGTAATAATTTTAAGAGTATTGCCATTGATACACTTGACACATTTCTTAAAGAATGAGCGCCAAAAGCAGGATCCGCTTTATCCGATTACATATCCATAAACCTATAAATTGCATAGAACAGCAAGATGCGTTTTTTTCCGCTTCATAAAACCCAAAACTCCGTGTTCTTGAAAGTTAAAAAACTGCAGACCAATAAACTGCAACCAATAAGCGAGCTACATGCTTAACATCAAAGTTATTAGATGAAGCTTATAATATAGTTCTTCCAAAGCAATAAATATTGGTAGCCAGCTTCATATTCTAAGCAATTTAAGGCAGCAAATTCAAAATATGAAAACATTTTCAAAATCCTTACAATTTCAATGTGGTTTACTTCTCACAACAAAATGCGATTAACATTTTTTGATAAAAAAAAATGAAGCCTAAGATGTCAGTTTTTGAGTAAATTTTAGATAGTAAGGTGTATCACAACCGATACATGAAATTCAAAATATAACAAAAAATGTTCAAAACCCTTACTTTTAATTTAAATGTAGATTAATTTTCATAACATGAATGATGAAGCCTAAGATATAAATTCATTTTCATAACAAAATGCGATTCACAAAACTATATTGATAACAAAATTAAGCCTAAGATATAAACTTTCAACTAAATTATATATAGTAAGATGTATCTCAAACGATGCATCATATTATATATTACCAAAGTTACTTTTGAAAGCCATATGAGACTTTCCTTTTTCGAGCAATTATTGTTACAAATGTTTGCACAGTTTGTGCATTTACAGAAGCAACTAACAATGGATGAAAATTGCCAAATCATTAAAGTATCGAAGAAAATTTCACATTAAGAAACGGCAAGACAGATGTACTGACTTTCGGGGCTAAGGTTGCAGCTTATATAAATTGTTTTAAGGTTCCTCAGGGACTCAACAAACGAATTAAAATTCGATTTTTTAAAGCCGGAAGAAGGTCACAGCTAAGCCTCGAAATCAAAGTGCGACTTTACAAGATAGTCCTTAAGCCAAACAGTTTTGACCAACTCTGGTGTACGGCAAGCAAGTTAATTATGAAAATCAAAGAAAGCAATCTGTATTTCTAAGAAACATTTCAGGTGCCAGCAAATAATATACTTAAACACATAAATATTGAAAAGTTTAAACATAGGTAAAATATTTCGAGCCACTTTCTAAGCCATGAAAACTCGCTGGCAATTAAGCTGCTAAACTATATATTGTGGATATCGGTTGTCTGAAAAGTTTTGACATTCTGCATATACCACATCTCTTTGTAACATAATTGTAAAATAATTATAAAATAAAAATAAATTGGACTCAATAATAATATTCACTTGGATCAAAATCAATACCGTCATTTTTATTTTTTTTTACCTATAAAATTTCAGATAATTGCAAATAAAAGAGTTTACATAAAAAAACATATTAGCATATGTTTATATCTCAATATGAATATATTTGTTTTTAGTTATGTTCATAATATGTATGAACGTCTATTAAATACAAAATGTTCATAATTTATGTGTTATGTTCATTCACTCTTTCAATTGTACGATTTGATTTAGTTGCCATTTCAGGCCACTTCAAATTGCTAATAGTCAATTTGTGTACAAAGCGTACTATTATATTCTATTTTGAGGGCAAAGAGCGTTTTTAGCTATTTAAAATATTCATTCACTATGCTATGATTCACCTTTTACCTAGAAATTCCATACGCAAGTGAATGTAAATAAACCATGGAGCAACAATTTGAAATATTCAACCGTATAATTTTCTCAACCAGTTGATTTTATGGTTCATTGACGTTTCGCGTAAAGCGAGCAATATTTGGCTCTGATGTAAAATGTTTCTAAATAGGTTTAAACTTTCTTTATGCACATTATGTCAATAATTCACTAATCTAAAACCAAAGCTAACTGCCTAAAATAATGCATTTACATTGGATCCCTACAAATTGTTATTGTTATTATTGAGACACCAACTAACTTTTGAGTTGTAATATTTCATATCCCCAATAGAACGCATTTAATCGAATCTAAATACGGCCCATTCTGAAGACTCAAGCGATTAGTACGCTTTCATATTAAATTTTCGAAGTAATTCATAAAAAATTGGAGTGTTTTAACTGCAACATAGTAAGCGATTCATAAAGTAATAGATCTTTTTAAATTAATAAAAATCTTTTCATTAAATGAGACGTTGAAATTAAAAATGTATAGATGTAAACTTACAATCATTTAATATTACAAACCAGGCCAGTCCCACCACAAACTTTAATTACTTAACAAAAAAAAGTTGTTTTTTTATCGAAAATTAAATTTTGTAAATAAATTCGCAAGATGCAATTTAAAATTATGAAAAACAAAAATTAAAAAATAACAAAATAAAATTTAAAAAATTATATTGAACGAACAACTGTTTCCGCCCGGGATCGAACCGGGGGCCTTGTGCGTGTGAAGCACACGTGATAACCACTACACTACGGAAACAACTGACTTTTGGCTGGCAAAATATTTTTCTGGCAGTTTTCAATTTTAATTTCATTTTTGTGCAAAAAATGTATTATATAAAAACTAAATAATGTTAAATTATTTAATTATGTAAGAAAAAATTGCAAATACAATTTGCTTCAAATTGTTAGTTTGCTTGTGGTAGATCAGCATTTGTTTGAGTTAGACATTTGAACATAGTTTTGGCAGAGGTTTCCGTAGTGTAGTGGTTATCACGTGTGCTTCACACGCACAAGGTCCCCGGTTCGAACCCGGGCGGAAACATTTTTTATTCAAATTTCTTTTATTTTTATTTGTCTATAGTTTATAATTTCAAATATATTTTTGTATCTGCATTAAATTTTGGTCAATTGTAGCTTTAAATTTTATTTACAAATTTAAACATATGCACACTATTCCGTATATTTTTATTACTTTTACACATACAACACTTTGCAGCGGCAGCAGACATGCGCATTGAACAATACATACGCAGCGCTAATGTGCAGAAAACCAGTCTGGCTAGCACGCGTTTAGCTGCTTACAATTCACAAACAGTTCAAACGTGTCTGGCAATAAGTGTGAAGTAAATGCAGGGTCAAGTTAGCTCTGGCTTCTCTTCAGTTGTCGAATAAATCTTTCGCCTTTTACTAAAGATTTCCGTGGAGAGGAGCACTCTAATGAGTCTCATTAGAATTTTTTGATAGAGTCTGGTGCTTCGGTGCCGGACCAATTAGTAATACATATCAGGATACCAAGGTTATGAACCTAGAGGCGTCACAGCTCTAATAGTAGAAGGGTGTTGGGCGGAGTTTATGAACAATTACAGAGACAAAATGGGCTGGCGCAGAAGGATTCTTCAGTAGTTTATAATTCACTTTTAAATGAACGCGAGCGAGTTTATAGGATATAAGACTCCGTTCTGAAAGTTGTTCTACATATGAATACCCTATTAGTTTCTGTTTTTCCATATATTGCAGATTTCGTTTTTTGTTAAGTTAAATCTAATGCAATGTTAATCTCTAATGCATCCTCAGTGTGAGCTCATCCAACTAATTTGAAATTGATTCTGAAAATGCTGCACTAGAGGCAGAAGGACAGCAGGAAGAAACTTCCATGCCTCGGGTAGAATTTTACATTTCCTGAGCAATGCAGACTAATGCATTAAATTAAATTTAAACAAGTTCTGCGGAAAACCGTCACGCTGGAATTAAAGTGGCATTACTGTTTCACTCCAAATCTTAAATTATTTGTTAATAACACCATAAGGCAAATACAACTGAGATTGTATGTTAAATATGTGTACTAATAATATGTATTTCCCTCAATACTCGACCTTAGGTAATTGAAAGAAAGAACCTAGAAAAAAAGAATTGGGAAATATCTCCACCACCAGTACTTCTTTTCTCAATCAATTTAAAATAGTAATTAAAGTTTCAGTAACACGAAGTCACTTTGAAGTTTTATTTAAAATGTATTATTCATTGGCCCGGCGTAAAGCCAGGCACACAAAAAATTAGTTTAGACTCATTAGAGTGTTCTTCTCCACGGAAATCTTTAGTAAAAGGCGAAAGATTTATTCGACAACTGAAGAAAAACCAGAGTAAAGATCTACCGCGAAACTAGAATATTTAGGCAGGACACTGTTTGAGCTTGTTGTGAATTGTAAGATCGCTGTAGGCATAAATATCCCTACACCTAAGGTGCTGCACAAAGGTCGATGTAGTGACATACATTCTCACAGGCTTACAGCCTTTGTTATTTTAATAATTCTCGTTTTAGGGGTGGAAAATGTACATGTTTTAGCAGTACCGATTTGTCATTCGCTTAACAACTCTTACAATTCGCAACTTCTTAAAGCAGCGCTCAGGATACATATTGTATAATTTGTGTGTCTAGTTATCGCTTCTCGGCCTTATGGCTAAGATCAAAGTGTAGTATCTGTTCTTATCAGCTTAACATCTGATAGATCCTCCATCGGAGGACAACAAATGTTAAACTGATTTTTGGAAACAGACGGAGTGCTAGGGGCTTGCTCCACCTCTGTCACGGGTTGGCCCGGTATTGCAGTACCGCCGGGATTTCGGCCCACTTTATTAATACATACCAAACGAAAGAAAGAAAACTATAAATTTGGGTAGGCTTCTGGCTCCTAAATTATAAGTTGTTAAAATTAAACATCTGTGGCTAGATTGTTTAACCGGTACCCTGGTTAAAAACGAAACAAAATTAATGGAAAATTAAAAGAATCTACTTGAGAAGTTTTCTTCTTTTTTAATTTATTCCAGTTGGTAAGAATAGTTCGAGAATATTTTCACCTTAAACTAATAAAAGCTATATTATACAATAAATTCTCTTATAATTTTGAACATAAAATTAGTTTATGAATTTTGCGTTTAAAGTTTATTGAATGGCGTAGAATTTAGTTTCGTTGTCTTCCCCAATTTTACGTTACATTAAGTCAGTGAGGGCTTTGTTGTACGTTGGATTATCTGTCCACCTAGTTAAGAAACGAAATCGATTTTGACGTTGAACCGCTTGAAACTCTATATTATAAACAGCATATAAACACTTATATTTTTGTTACATTTTTAAATTAAACAATATATACGGATTTTGATAGTCTCGCTTTTCTTAAGTTGGTTGTTACAGAATCTCACTACAAATATAATCATTTTTATCATACAATTTGCAACTAAGATTTCGTCATATTTACTGGTTAGTATAACTCCTGAATTTACGGAACCCAAATGATTATTTGAGTTTAAATTTAAGTTTCTTCTGTAAAGCTTGGTGTTGTTATGCTTTCCTTCCAAAGCAGATTAACTACCCAGTTTAGTTTTAAAATGTATTATTCATTGGCCCGGCGTAAAGCCAGGCACACAAAAAATTAATTTAGACTCATTAGAGTGTTCTTCTCCACGGAAATCTTTAGTAAAAGGCGAAAGATTTATTCGACAACTGAAGAAAAACCAGAGTAAAGATCTGCAGAGTAGCATGAATGTTTAGGCAGGACACTGTTTGAGCTTGTTGTGAATTTTAAGGTCGTTGTAGGCATAAATATCCCTACACCCAAGATGGTGCACAAAGGTCGATGCAGTGAAATACATTCTGCGCGGGCTTACAGCCTTTGTCATTTTAGGGGTGGAAAATGTACACGTTTTTGCAGTACCGATTTTTCATTCGCTTAACAACTCTTACAATTCGCAACTTCTTAAAGCAGCGCTCAGGATACATATTGTATAATTTGTGTGTCTAGTTATCGCTTCTCGGCCTTATGGCTAAGATCAAAGTGTAGTATCTGTTCTTATCAGCTTAACATCTGATAGATCCTCCATCGGAGGACAACAAATGTTAAACTGATTTTTGGAAACAGACGGAGTGCTAGGGGCTTGCTCCACCTCTGTCACGGGTTGGCCCGGTATTGCAGTACCGCCGGGATTTCGGCCCACTTTAATTAATACATTTCAAAAAAAATAAGTTTAGGCAGAGTTCTGACTACCGAATTTCGAGTTGTTTAGGAAAGTAAAGTTCCGCCGCCTGGTATTTTGTGGTTGTCCCAAAGTTTTAACATTTTTGAAGATTGTTTGTCTTCATGAGATGTGGTGGGTTATTCTCATTTGAATGCTTGGAGTCATGTATCTTGTTTGCCTTTAATTTTCAACTATAAAATAATTTTCATTTTTTTTTCGTCATAACAGATAACACTGGAAGATGAATTTCTGGAAACTCCACAGACATTGCTATCGCAACTGCTGAATTCGGAGCTGTTACGTGTTGACTCGGAATCTCAGGTTTTTCAGGCAGCACTACGCTGGATCAAGCACGACGTTACACAGCGTCGTTGCTATGTTTTTGATATACTCTCACATGTACGCATGGCGCTGGTGCCTGTTAAGGTCATAGACAAAGCACTTAAAGATTGCCGGGATATGTCTGTTAAGATTGCCTTACGTTCGATTTGTCGGGATATAGCCTCAAAACGTGGTCAGCTTGTGCCGCTACGTGTATGTCCACGTCAACTGGCCAAGAAAAACATCTACATTATAGGTGGCTCACGACGCGATACACCACGCACTTGGAATTCGGCTGATTGTATATTTGAAACTGTGGCCAAATTTGATATATTTCGGCGTGAATGGACTGAAACTGCGCCCATGGAGGTGGGACGCATACTGCCGGGTGTGGCGGCACTAAATGGCAAGATCTATGTGGTTGGTGGTGAACGTGGCTCACAGATACTGGCCAATGGCGAGGTATACGATCCACAAAATGATGTCTGGCAGCCTATAGCACCGATGATTGTGCCACGCTGTGAGTTCGGTCTATGCACAATGGGTGGCAATTTATTCGCTGTGGGTGGTTGGATTGGTGATGATATTGGTGGTTCCATGGAATACTATGATCCGGAACAAGATCTTTGGAAATTGCTAGGCAGCATGCCGCAGCCACGTTTTAGCATGGGTGTGGTCAGCTTTGAGGGTCTTATCTATATTGTGGGTGGTTGCACTACAACAACCAGGCACTTGCCAGATTTGATAAGGTAAGCAAAAAGAAAGCACTTGGCTTGTATAAGAAGCAACTAAACACAATTGTTTTTGCAGCTATAATCCTGTAACCAAGGAATGGACACAATTGGCACGCATGCAAACGGCACGCTGCCAAATGGGCGTAGCGGTGCTGGATCGCTATTTGTACGTGGTGGGTGGCAATAGTATTACACAGGATACACTCAGCTCGGTGGAGCGTTATAGTTTTGATGATAACAAGTGGACAACTGTCTGTTCATTGAATGTGCCGCGTGCAATACCAGCTGTGGCTGCCGCCGATGGTTTGTTATACGTAGCTGGCGGGGATCAGGTATGCTTAGTATTTGGCTTGTTGGGGTTTGTAATTAACTCTCTTTTGTATTGACAGCCCTGTGAGGTGAACTTCTATCGCGCGCAAATAACAATTAGCGCTGTCGAATGCTATGATCCACTTTCGGATACCTGGAAAAATTGTCCCGATCTGCCTGTCAGTCGCTCCGAGGCTGGCGCTGTGGTCGTGTAAAACATGTCAAACGTGCCCGAAATAGTGCAAACGTTGCCGCCCCACCTGCCTAATTCCATCAGCGTCCTTAAAATCAACTAGACGAACGATTTTATGTTTTAATTATTTAAGTTCGATTCGATAAACTATTGCATTGTATACGTTGTTGTGCACATCATACGGAGGTTTTTCTGTTCACAAAAGAAACTACAACTTGTACGTGCGTGGTGCACAAAGCAGGCATTGTTATGGTAAAATCCTTAGATGTAGTCAGTATCCTAGTAGTTAGCCATGTTTGTTACAGGCAGCACGAAACACAAGCAGCTTCAGAAGATTTTGTAGAAAAAAAAATAAAATTGTTCTACCTAAAAGGCCTAAACAAAAAGAGTTTACATGACAATTGTATATCGATGTATCGTAATTGCTGAATAATTTTTTTTCCAAATCAAATGCATGTCATTCTCATTACAATTATTATTATTTTTTTTAATTAATTGTAATTTTATATGCATTTATAATTTGAGAAAAACTGAAACAAAAACCAAATAACATTTAGGCAGTTGCAAACATTGTTGGCGTATTCTTAAAAAGAATGCACCTCGACTACTTTATAAGTGTATTGATTAAATGTACCAAAAAAAAAAGAAAAAACAACTTTAAAAACAAAAAATGAAACTAAAATCATTCAAAAGATAAAGAAACTGTATTAATAATAGATGTATTATCAAAAATAAATGTATAAAAACATAATTAGTGTGCATTTTTTATATTGAGTTGAGCTCAATACGACAAAAGTTGTTCACGCACATAGCGCTTCCAAGCAAATGGTCGCCTGGTTTTTCCGTAAAACTGAACTTGTCGCAGCAGTACCACTAGAACAACGCAAAACGGTCTACTCTGCGTGGTACACAACTATTTGTTTGCCATTTGTCCGCCAAGACGGATCACTCTTTACCTCGACAATGCAAGCTCACACACAACGGCTCAAAAACTCAAAACCTTCGATTTGATGACTTAGCCGCCATATCGTGCTTGACTTGGCAACGAATAACTACTTTATATTTTTGTAGGTAAAAAATAAAATGAGAGGTTAACGTTATACGACACCTGAAGAAGCGGTTGATGCGTTCAGAATGCTTGGACTGTAGATACCTCAATCAGAGTGGCAAAAGTACTACGACAATTAACTCAAAAGCATGCAAAAAAGGGAAATATATGTAAAAACAATAAAGCGATATTCAATGATTAATATTTATTTTTGTTCTCTAATCCCAATATATAGAAAAAAAATATATTTAACTAAAATATATAAAAAATGATATAGTTCTCATATAAAAAGAGTAACAAATTAAGTTGTTAAATGAAAGAATGTTCCAAACAATTTTAAGAAAATTTGTAAATATGCCTTGAACCACCTTTAGCAGTTTAACTTGATTTAATCTTAATAATAAGCTGTAAGTCGGCTTAATGTTACAAGATTAGTTGTTAAATAGAACAATAACTTCAGATCCAAACAATTTTATTGAAAATCTGTAAGTATGCCTTGAACCATCTTGACTAGCTTAACTTGACTTACTTGAGTTGAGTACGAAGATGTGACTATTTTGTATATTTAGTAAGCTACATAAATATTTCTCAAAAACGCCCAAGCAAAAGGTCAACAGATGCGGAAAAAATTACGAAATACTTTCGCGCCTTTAAACTGTTGCAAAAAATAAGTTGTATTTTGGACACTTTTATGTGTGATTTCTAGAACTTTTTCGGACACACAATTGTAAATTAAAAGAAACCTTACTGTTCTTGGGAGCTTGAGAGTTTTTAAATGCTGCGCTGGGTTCCTTGGAATTTCCGTTATGGAATTCTTTTATTCTTGCGTTTTGTCTGATTACTGGGCGAAAAATATCTTCAGTTCTTGAGTTTTACGAGATTTGATGATCTTTGGTCTAATGCTATAAAAAACACAACACAAAACTTTTGTACATGCAACATTTATTCTTGAACTTCATTTAAGTTTCGTGTTCATCTATCTGCCTGTATAAACTTCACCACAAACCTACTTACTCTAGCTATATTTCGCCAAGCAACCACACTTTACGCAAGCGAGTAATATCAACAAAACGTAAGATTAAAAGCATTCCATGTCGGAAATCCCATTTTTAGTCGCTACCGAAAAAGCAACATACGTAAAAATTGTGAAAATGCAAAACCAGTGGCGCACGCCACGGGCAAAGCGTCCAGTTTGTATTAACATATTTCAAGAACACTGCTACTGTATTCGAAATTTTGAATCCCTTGGATTGCTGTACTGCAACCGCCGCTACTTCAGGCTGACTCATGGAAGTGTGCCAAACAGAGAGTGCTTGTACGTCTGATATGGGCATTGCACTGCTAATTTTGATAACGCTTATCACACGAACGCCGCTGCTTGATTATAAATAAAATATTCAATGTCCAAAAAGAAATTAGTTCGTGTTTAGCACACAAAGCATCAAGATGGCTAGCCCAGTGCGCATCGGTTTACTTATATTCCTCAATTTGTTTACCTTACACCATGTGCAAGGTGCCAATATACTTGGCGTATTCACAAGTCTCAGTCCTTCGCATTTGATTGTGCATATGTCCATGGTGCAAGTGCTGGCTGAGAATGGTCACAATATAACAGTGGTCACTGCACTGCAACCGAAAATAAGTCATAAAAATATAAAAGTTATACATGTGGCACTCAGCGAAACTGAGGAGCGTCTGCTTAACGAGGGCATACAGAATATAGCCAAAAAGAGTGGAGACGCCAATATACTCAAAACCCTTTACAATACAATTACCCAAATGGATTTTTTCTTTCAAAAAATGTACGATTGCATGGCGGACGCGCGCGTGACCAGCCTGTACACGGACAAAAGCAATAAATTTGATTTGGTTATGATGGGTTATTTTCTCAATCAATACCAACTGGGCATAGCGCATAAGCTAAAAGTTCCAGCAATTGTTACCGCAGCAATGCCACTGGGTGAATCTCTGGCGGATATGGTGGCAAATCCCACAGACACCACTTATCTAGCTGGTGTTAGCTTTGTTGAACGTCTAAAATTCTTTGGCTTGCGACTTGCGTTTCGTGTATTTTTGGCCATAGTAGATTACCGAAATGCCAACTACTACAGGTAAGTCTTGGAAAGCTTTGGTTGTTGGCCCATAACTATATAAACGCATTTTTATTGCAGTCAACTTTATGGCAACGATCCCAATATGCCATCATATGCAGCTGTTACCAAGAATGTTTCGCTTGTTTTTTGCAACTCACATGGACTGAGCGAGGGACCCATACAGCCACTGGTGCCCGGCATTGTAGAAGTCGGCGGCGTACAAATAAAGGATAAACCTGCAGTGTTGCCCAAACAGCTAGCCGAGTTCATTGATAATGCGCCACATGGCGCCATACTATTAAGCTTGGGCTCAAACATAAAAGGTGCTCACTTGGAGACGCAAACTGTGGCCAAAATGTTTAACGTACTTTCGCAGCTGCAGCAACGTGTGATTTGGAAATGGGAGAACTTGGATCAAACACCAGGAAAATCCGATAATATACTCTTTGCCGAATGGCTACCGCAAGACGATATTTTGGCGCATCCGAATTTAAAGCTCTTTATAACGCATGCCGGCAAGGGTGGTGTGTCCGAGGCACAGTATCATGGTAAGCCCATGCTGGCGTTACCTACGTTTGCAGATCAGCCCAAAAATGCTGCTTTCCTAGTCAAGGCAGGCTTTGGCTTAACGCTGCAAATGTCCGAGCTGCAGGAGCAAACATTTCGCGATAGCATCAATGAAATATTACTGGACAACAAGTATGCCAATAATGTGAGAAGCTTCTCGAAACTATATCGCGATAGACCCATGTCGGCACGCCAAAGTGTACTCTATTGGACTGAGTATGTCTTACGCTATCATGGCGCACAGCATATGCAAAGTCCAGCAGTTCATATGAATTTTCTTCAAGTTATGAACTTGGATGTCTACGTTGTCATATTGACTATTTTACTAATACTTGCTATTATTTTAAAGTTTATTTTTAAATTAATTTTTAAGAAAATTTGTAAACAGAAATTAACTACAATGAAAAATAAAACTGACTAAAAGTTGAAAACAGTTTTTAATCCTTGGAAAGACTTAAGAGAGTCATCTCTGAAGTTACACATGATGTTTTATCAGGACCAATCAGTTAGTCATTCCGACTGCGGAAGACCTATTCTTCAACTAATAACCCGCAAGTTGGCAAATAGATGTACTTCCACGCTATTTGCAAATTTATTTTTTTTTTTGAATGTATTAATGAAGTGGGCCGAAATCCCGGCGGTACTGCAATACCGGGCCAACCCGCGACAGAGGTGGAGCAAGCCCCTAGCACTCCGTCTGTTTCCAAAAATCAGTTTAACATTTGTTGTCCTCCGATGGAGGATCTATCAGATGTTAAGCTGATAAGAACAGATACTACACTTTGATCTTAGCCATAAGGCCGAGAAGCGATAACTAGACACACAAATTATACAATAAGTATCCTGAGCGCTGCTTTAAGAGGTTACAAATTACAAGCGTTGCTAAAAGTAGAAAACCCTTACTATCAAACACATACATTTTCCACCCCTAAAGAATGTATTTGACCGCGTCTAATGGGCACATTTTGTGTAGAGATATTTATGTCTACAGCGATCTTACGATTCACAACAAGCTTACACTATGTCCTGCCTAAATATTCTTGCTGCACCGTAGATCTTTACTCTGGTTTTTCTTCAGTTGTCGAATAAATCTTTCGCCTTTTACTAAAGATTTCCGTGGAGAAGAACACTCTAATGAGTCTAAACAAATTTTTTGTGTGCCTGGCTTTACGCCGGGCCAATAAATAATACATTTAAAACTAAACTTGGTTAGAACTATACTTTACAGGGAACGATATGATAAAACCGAGCTTAGGGAGGCAACTAATATTCCAAGTCAAACAAATTCATACGCATTCCAGAATGCAGGGAGTTGTACCTCCTCATTTTAAATTAAAATGTGATGAACACTACTTGGTAGTAGAATAAAATGTGAGAGAAAATTCGAGATTCCGTAACAACCAACTTAAGAAAAGCGAGACTATCAAAATCCGTATGTATTGGGTAATTTAAAAATTGAATAAAAATTTAAGTGTTATATGCTGCAGTTTATATAGAGTTTCAAGCGGTTTAACGTCAAAAACGATTTCGTTTCTTAACTAGGTGGACAGATAGTCCAAAATACAACAAAGCCCTCACTGACTTAATGTAACGTAAAATTGGGGAAGAAAACGAAACTAATTCTACACCATTCAATCAACTTTAAACGCAAAATTCATAAACTAATTTTATATTCAAAATTATAAGAGAATTTATTGTATATATAGCTTTTATTAGTTTAAGGTGAAAATATTCTCGAACTGTTCTTACCAACTGGAAAGAAGAAAACTTCTCAAGTATATTCTTTAATTTTCCATTAATTTTGTTTCGCTTCTTAACCAGGGTACCGGTTAAACAATCTAGCCACAGATGTTTACATTTAACAACTTACAATTTAGGAGCCTACCCAAATTTATAGTTTTCTTTCTTTCGTTTGGTATGTATTAATAAAGTGGGCCGAAGTCCCGGCGGTACTGCAATACCGGGCCAACCCGTGACAGAGGTGGAGCAAGCCCCTAGCACTCCGTCTGTTTCCAAAAATCAGTTTAACATTTGTTGTCCTCCGATGGAGGATCTATCAGATGTTAAGCTGATAAGAACAGATACTACACTTTGATCTTAGCCATAAGGCCGAGAAGCGATAACTTGGAAAACATATTTGACAATATACATCATGTGCGCTGCTTTAAGAAGTTGCGAATTGTAACAGTTGTTCAGCGAATGAAAAATCGGTACTGCTAAAACGTGTACATTTTCCACCCCTAAAATGACAAAGGCTTTAAACCCGCGCAGAATGTATTTCACTACATCGACCTTTGTGCAGCACCTTAGGTGTAGAGATATTTATGCCTACAACGATTTTAAAATTCACAACAAGCTCAAACAGTGTCCTGCCTAAACATTCATGCTACTCTGCAGATCTTTACTCTGGTTTTTCTTCAGTTGTCGAATAAATCTTTCGCCTTTTACTAAAGATTTCCGTGGAGAAGAACACTCTAATGAGTCTAAATTAATTTTTTGTGTGCCTGGCTTTACGCCGGGCCAATGAATAATACATTTTAAAACTAAACTGGGTAGTTAATCTGCTTTGGAAGGAAAGCATAACAACACCAAGCTTTACAGAAGACACTTAAATTTAAACTCAAATAATCATTTGGGTTCCGTAAATTCAGGAGTTATACTGACCAGTAAATATGACGAAATCTTAGTTGCAAATTGTATGATAAAAATGATGATATTTGTAGTGAGATTCTGTAACAACCAACTTAAGACAAGTGTCAAAATCCGTAAGATCAAAATGATTTTATTTAATAAAAAAAAGCTCACTCATAATAAGGTGCAATTGTATAAATCGGTTGAGCTTGAAAAAAGATTTCGGTTCTTAATCATATGGATAGTCCGATGTACAACAAAGCCCTTACTGGATTTATATAAATGAATGAATGAAGAATTGGGGGAGACCAAGAAAAAAAAAAATTCTACATCATTAAAACAATCAAGTATAAAAGCGTCAACAATATTGTTGTATAAAAGAAAAAATTAAGGATTTTTGCACTTTCGTTGCATCAGGCAGTCAGTCAATGTCTCCTCGTCAAATCCTTTAATTTTAATATTCCATCTCCATCCAAAGCACATTTGGTTAAATGCTGTTTCGTTTTAGTCCGTTTTGTACCATATTATTTAAGTCAATAAAGTCGAGAGATTAGCGAATTTCCTATTTCCATGCATCGCTACAAGGGACAAGAGTTTCGTCGATTCTTACCAGTCTGGTGTGGCAGAACTTGTTTTAAAAACTAGCAGGTTCAGCTACAAAACTATCTAAATTTTATTTTTTTTGTTGAGCTAAAAAGCTACAGCGACGGTCTCAGGCAATGCTGATTCCACCAACCCGAGGAATATGTGGTCCCCCAATTTTTTTTTTTTGAAATGTATTAATAAAGTGGGCCGAAGTCCCGGCGGTACTGCAATACCGGGCCAACCCGCGACAGAGGTGGAGCAAGCCCCTAGCACTCCGTCTGTTTCCAAAAATCAGTTTAACATTTGTTGTCCTCCGATGGAGGATCTATCAGATGTTAAGCTGATAAGAACAGATACTACACTTTGATCTTAGCCATAAGGCCGAGAAGCGATAACTTTAAAACCAGTAAATTGCGCATATAAGACAACTACACGGTTTAAACGGGTTGTGAATTTTAAGTTATTTTGCGTGAGTACGGACGTTGCAAAAAGTATTGCCTACCAATAGGTGCCAAATATACTATTGAATATATCATATGCCTTGTGACCAAACCATAAAGGGTAGTTGACGATAGCTGGTAAAATAAATTCGATATTAAAAAAAAAACTGAAACTTATTCAAATTATGTGTATTAAATAAAATAAGTATCGTAATACTAAACAGTAGGTCTAGTTTCTTTTTCCGAAAAAGTACACAGATACTGCTCAACGCTACATCCGCAATAGACGACTTGTGGTAATAGGACTTAAGTAGACAATGACAGATCTTAAGATCATTATATAAACTGTGTTAACTTTGAACTTGGCCACACTTTACATCCAGAACGCAACTATTTAGTAATTTTAATAGATATAGTTTTGCTATGTTTTCGAAATTGTTACTTATATTTTACTTTACAAATTTTTTTGATACATTTTTTCGGAAACAATCATCCAGTCATGAACAGAGAAACATACATAATTACCTTTAAAAGAATTTAAGTTTATCTTGGGTTTGCATTAGCCTGCGAAATGATTTTTGTTGTATTTTTAAATGTTCATGACGTGTGTCGTGTGAGATGGAAAAACCAAGAGTTATGTTCCCTGTGAGCAATGTTGCCTGTCGAAAGGAGTTCAAAATGCACCACACCACGCTTGCTGTAAACGAAACCTAAGAATCTACACTTTTTTATAAAAAAAAAAAATTAACTTTTATTTGAAAGTCCACTACTGCAAATGTCACTGCACCCGATATAGTACCAAGCATTTGTTGTTTTTCAATCTAGAATCAGTCCATGGTCAACTTCATCACATTGCCATAGGGTCCCATGGAAGAGTAGTTTAAACAGTGCTACAGTAACACAACTTGTATCAGCTTCTTTCATAAAGTTACTGGAGGGACTTAAAAATACTAAGGAACAAAAAAAAGCAAGCCCAGCAAATGCTTTATTGTCATTACGTGGGATTTTTTTTAAATGGAAAAAACACAAGACGCACACTTGCATGCGAGATGTACCAGGTAATCATTTGTTGATAACAACATACAAGATTTCACGGAAACCAATCCTCAAAACTATGGACACGACTATAGTAGCACCCATTGCACCATTACAAAAGCAACATGAAAAATCACCAGCAAAAAATGGTTGTTCTTTCTATATAATAGGAATAATATTTCCTCCGCAGCAAAAAGCTACAGCAGACGGTGTTTCAACCATCGGCTAATTCCACCACCACCAACCCGAGGAATATGTGGTCCCCCAATTTTTTTCTTGGAATGTATTAATAAAGTGGGCCGAAATCCCGGCGGTACTGCAATACCGGGCCAACCCGTGACAGAGGTGGAGCAAGCCCCTAGCACTCCGTCTGTTTCCAAAAATCAGTTTAACATTTGTTGTCCTCCGATGGAGGATCTATCAGATGTTAAGCTGATAAGAACAGATACTACACTTTGATCTTAGCCATAAGGCCGAGAAGCGATAACTTTAGCTAGTAAAGTGCGCATATAAGACAACTACACCGTTTAAACGAGTTGTGAATTGTAAGCGACAAAACTGGTGAAATTTGTTTGTGTTGAACAACATTGCCACCCTTTCACCACAACGTCATGCTTCAGCGCGTAATTGTGAATTATATATGTATGTATTCTTTGATTTTGCTACAACAGCAATACGTAAAAGTTTAATAATAATATAATTTTATTTATTCTATGAACTTAATATACTCTTGCATATTTATATTTTCTTTATTTTAAACTTACCAGTGCAATTGAGTGTTAGGTAAAATACGTCTTTTGCCAAAAGCTGTCGAACGTTTCCGTAGTGTAGTGGTTATCACGTGTGCTTCACACGCACAAGGTCCCCGGTTCGAACCCGGGCGGAAACAATTTTTATTTTTATTTTTTTTTTGATTATTTGTAATTCAACGTTTTTTAAATCATATAGCTTATTTATTAATTATTTTTATTTATTTTTGACATAATTTTTTCTTTTGGAAAGAAAATAAAAATCGTACAGAGTAAGTATGCAATGAATTATTTGTTAAAAATTGTATACCAATTTATTTGTTCAATGAACAATTATAATATTGCTTTATAGTTTATAGTTTTGTTTTTATTTATATAAATTATAAAATAGAATTAATACCAATTATAGCGCCAGCGCAAAATGTGTAGAACGTTAGGCTGGCCATGAATGTAGTGTTGTATATTGACAGCAAAATATTTGTTAATCAAAACAAACAGTAAACACATTATCCAAATTATTGTCAAATTTTTTTAAAAAATTGCAATATGAGAGACAGCGGCTTAGTAGTTGTTTACTCCAAGGTGAATGATATACCAGGCGGCGCTTCTAACAACAAACTGTGTAGAGTATTGCATGGATGGACGCAACGCGATAAACGTAGGCTATTGGAGACTCAAAAACATCTGCTCTTCTCTACGCATATATCCGACAATATAAGTCTAGACGTCGACTCACCACAAGAACTTTATAAAAATTTAACCAAAAATGAAATGAACACACCGATGCCTAGTGACGCTGTTTGGCCTGTTTACAAACCCGATCCCTACTCACCTTGTCGTTTCATATTGAAAATGGCCTGTCCCTGCCACAATTGCCACGAAACTGTCGATGCTCCAAAGTGGTTGAGACACTACATCAAAAATCATATGTTGCCTTTGCAATTGCCCTTCAAGGAAATACCAGATATCTTGGGCTATCTCGCTTTTAACGTTAGTATTAATTGGCAAACACTTAAAAAAGATGAGCATACGCTGCTAGGAGTCTATGGCTATCAGCGACAAGGTCTCAATCCGTTCAACTGCGCACGCAACACATATTTGCCACTGAAATATCGCTGTTACTCTCAGCATGCTGTACTTATGCTTTTTGCGTGTTTAACAGAACATGCGCCACTATGGAAACGCAAGGACACTGACGATGTGCTGGTCTTTTGGGTGGTCACACCCTTACAATCGGCCGACATATTGCTGCGCATGCAAGTACAAGCAATCAATTCCAAGGTGTATCACTTCAAGAACATAAAGGCGCACCCCATGCAATTGGATAATGAGCATTGCCGCAAATTCATCAAAACTGATAACAATACGGTTTTCATTTACAGCCATGAGATGCGTCTGATGAAAAATGCTTTGCAGGATGTGATAAAAATCAAAGTTCAGGTTCTAGGCGAGCAGCGTTGTGATGCCAAAGCAAAAAACTGATGCAATCGTTGTAGGCATAAAGTATTGAAATCAAATGTACTTAATTGTTAAAGTGGCTTAAAAAAAGCATACTGATTTTTATTGTTTGTAGGTAATATTTTAGACTTGCTTTGAGAAAAAGTACATTATTCTTTTTATTATGATTTCCAGCTGATCAGCATATTGGAGCAACACTGGCTAAGTTCTTCCAAGTGGCGGTGCATGTAGCTGTTTGTCTTGGTTTTAGGTATTCTTTCCATTTCAATACAGAACCTTAAAATTCGTTCGTATCTACTTGGCCAAGCGACAGTTTTGGAAGCTTTAGATATAACAGCAAGATTTACCGTTTTCATTAATCAAACTATACAATATTTCTGCCTTTTCATTAAAAAAATAAAACACGTTTATCTATAAATATATTATTTTATTTATTTTATGCTTTGCTATTATTATAATAATCCTAAAGCTAATGTTGTTAAGTAGTAAATATAACAATTGTTTTTGGATTTTTACAATTCATCATTTAAATAAAAAGCAAATCCAATTTGGAGATTACTTAAAGCGACGTCAACAATATTGACCCAACTTATATATGAATACCTACAAAACCTACATTTGCAAGCAATGACAATAAGTTATTGTTTAATATTCGCAATAATATTACAAAATAATTTAATGCTTTAGTCTTACATATATTATAATTTTCTTGATTTGTTATTTGTTGACATTATGCACTCTTTCACTTAATTTTTACAACTTAGTAAATAAAATTTACAAATTTTGAGCTTACATAAAATTTTGGTGCTTAGTGCATTTGTTATGTAGACTGTATATGTTGGGCATGCAGCGCGCTTGAGACCCGCAACTTTTTAAATTGTACTAAGGCGCGCGGGTGTTGAGTGCAAAAAATTTTAAACATTTAACACAATAATAAAATTAAAAAAACGGCAAACTTTAAAAACTTAAAACGAAACTAAATAATTTTTCTTTTTTTTTTTGCAATAAAAGTTAGAGCTAGCCTGCCTTTTGTGTCAGTTTCTGACGCTGCAGTGCCTCGAATGCTTCAATCTCTTTCTTCTCTTTGGCCTTATTGCGACGCTCGTATTCGAGACGATGCGAGATAATGCGCTCCACAATGCGCTCTGTGGTCATGCTGTTTCCAGAGTCGAGCAGCACAAATATACCGCGAGTCTTTGGTAATGCATACGGATCAATTTTGCCATCATCCCAGGCAATGGGTGTACTGCCATGGCAAACAACATCGATTTTAAAATGTTCCAGCAATTCCTCAGTAACACAATAGGGTGCACCAATAACGACCTCATTGACAAACTGCAAGTTAAAGATAGATTTATTAGTAATATTGTAATACATTATTTAATAGCCAAATTTAATTTTTGGCGGGGATTCATCGCCATCATAGTACAAGGTACTCTTTGAAATGAATACACAATACTATGCATATATTATTATAAGTAGATAAAAACCAATCAAATAAATGACCGACTGTTCTACCATAGCGAAACTTAGGAGTTATCTCTGGTATCTATTGTAGTACAGTATAGGTAGTTTATAGCCAAATCCGAAAAGTATAAGCTGAACTCAGATGCACTATATATAGTATAATATAATATAAAAGAGTTATAAGGTTAATTGAAATTATATTGTGTGTGCTGAGGCTACACATTACTGCCGCAGCTCATTCAACAACAATAGTACAACATTTTACATATAAAACTCTTACAAATTTCATATATAAGAACTTTCAACTTTTAACCTTGTAGCTAGTAAAAAAAATACTATACTCTCTACTTCTTAATTGAGTAACAAGTTGTAAAATAACTGACTCAAAATTCAAACCTTTTACATTTAATTAATGTAATTAATTAATTACATTAATGTAATGTATACCCTAAACCTTTTCAAAAAACCATACAAGTATCCATTTTAATTTGGGAATTGTAATATAAGAAAATGACAGTTTTAGAAAGTAACTAGTACTTTTTTTGGTTCCATTTGGGTTTGCTGATACATGCTACGAAATTAAACCCAGCCAGACTTTTCTACAGCTCTAGAAAGACAAAAAATCCTACATTTTGACTTAAAACTAATGGATGGTTACAGAGCTTATGCTCTGTACGCGCAGTACCTTGCAAGCCAAGACACTAAGAACGCGCTCGTGCAGATTCATGATTGGATAATTGCTGCCCTTATACGAGTTGACAACTGGATCTGTATGCAGGCCAACAATTAAATAATCGCCCAATTCTCTAGCCTTTTCTAAGAAATCCAAATGTCCCACATGGAATAAATCAAAAGCTCCAGCAACATACACCTAGAATAAAACAAAACAAGTTAATAAAAGATTTCTACAAATATTTTATATGCTTACGATTTTATCGCCAGGATTGGGTGATTTGCCATCACTGAACTGTATGATTTTTTGTGTGGTCGGTAAGAACTGACTGCAACCGGTCCAAGGGCTCTTGGCAGCTGAATCTTGGCCCATATTCGAAGAACCTGAGTGGAATTTTAGTGGTTGTTGATTTAAAATGTTTACGTTTTCTACTATATTATAGTTAAGCGTACGATTATAAAGCACAATTACATGTGATTAATTTGATAACATTTTCGGTTTTTTTTTTGATTGCAGTTATTTGAAATTGGAATTGAACACAGCGGTCGGGCGCACAGGATTTATAGATTTTTGATTTTAAATTGCGTTCATTTTGAGATACATATATATATATATTTTGCATTTTAGTTAGTGGTAAACAGTGCGTACATAGAAATAAAAAGAAGAGAAATAATAAAAGGGTATAGATTGCAACAAAAAAAAATTACAAAATTTAATCAAAAAAGCTACAACTAGCTATGACAAAAACAAATAGAGTTTGTAAGAACAAAGCCAAAAAACTAAAAGCTAAGCGTGCTTGGCGGCCCATTAAATTGTTTTAATTATTATGAAATACACAACAACATAACTACATATATGCTAAATATATTTTTTATACTTAGAACTTTGGTGTTTTGTTTTTATTTTTAGTTTAGATTTGCGCAGCATGCAAAGGGCGATAAAAAGATACACATCATAGTATAAAGTTAAGAAAAAGAGTGTGGCACAAAAAGAAAGAACACCAAAAAAAAAATTTAAGTTTCCAAGTTAGTTATGGTTAGTGTAAGTGTGTGTGTCTGGAAGTGTGTGTGTGTGAGAATGCAACAACTAAAGAGCAATGTGGCACAAATTGTGTCTTGTGCTTGCAATGTTCACTCGTATACAATGAAACTTAAATCTACTTATGGATAATTATGTAGGCCATGACAGGTAATAAACACTTAGCTACCTTCTTTCTCAATAGCGTATTCGGCAGAACCTTGCCGGAAATGATTGCGTGTAAGCAGCAACATACGACCCACCAAATCGGTTGTAGAAACACCGGCCGTACGCTTCACTTCCCTGTGGAATTAAGTGCACAAGTTAATTATTTGATACTTCATGACTATAAAACTAAGACAGCGGCTGGCATTTTGTGAGAAAAAAAAACTCCAATAAGCACAGGTGTCATCGGGTTTTGGGAACTATTGCTCGTTAGTTAGTTACTCAAAAAAATTGGACGATTTCTTCGAAATGTCAGGGAAACTTAACTAATATAAAACCTAGTAGAGGTTGGCCAGCGAAGCAAGCAGGTGGCTGATTAGTCCTAGTCTCATACTAAGAGAGGCAGTACCAGAGGCCTAAGCAAGTCGCTTATTTGTTGCAAATTTACAAGGCTACGTATTCTGCATCATAGCATGATTCCCATACAAGATGGTTTGGCTGTTTCGTCATCTTTGAAAATAAAAGCTTGCATTTTGAGGAACCCGTCACATCCATCCCAAGCAATTCTTCTGTTCTTAGTTCCACGCTATCGGAAAATATAGTCATTCCTTTAACTTGTTAAAATGAAGCAAATCAGTTGGTGTATAAAGATGACACTAGCCTAGTAAGATTATAAGCTATCTCATTATCCTGACTATTTTGTAATAGAAGTTTGAGTTTAATAGTGCATTTCCCCAACAAGCTGGGAGGTAATATTTGAAGAAGTCGATGCATTGCAACCCGCTAGAGTTGCTGTATATAAACCGTTCGTTGATTTCTTGAGATTTTAATTTGCTCACATCGATAAACTGCAATTAGTTCAATTTCGGTGCTGGAAGGTCCAATTACTATAATAATAAATCAACGCCTTCACTCGATACCAGCTGGGTAGTTTTATTATCAACCACTACTAGTTAGCTAACAGCGGACCTCTTTCAAGTTAAACAAATAATAAAATCGACAAGGTAGCTAGGTAGCATCAGTTAAAGATTATGTCACTTTGAACCAAGTGAAGGAACGGTTTGGGACTCGCTTCGTAAAACGGCAAATTAATGAAAATCACAACTAACTCTTAAATGCATGATTACGACGAACAAAAAGAAAGATACTTTCTTTAGTCCCAACATATATATTGAAGTAGGCACGCGTTGAGTTATTGTTCGATTAGGATCTCGCTAGTATAGCTGTCTTCCACAAGTTCCACAGGTTGGTTAGCAACTTAATTATTATTCACGCACACCGTACCAACTGTATACATAGTTTTACGTTTTCTCACAAAATGACAGCTTCCATTGGTACAGCAATAACTTACTTATAACGTTTTGCCGATTTGACCAAATGATATGTGTCCACACCCTCAGCAGTCATGGTTATATCATCTAAAAACAAAAATATATGATACATTAATAAAAATAATTCTAAAAACATTCATATAAATATAAACTTACCGCCATGCACACAGAAATCACAGTTGTATTTATCCAGTACTTGAAGTGTGGTCACATAGGGTGCGCCGAGCACAACCTCATCCACCCACTTAATGCCTCTGACCATTTTGACACGCTCCTCTTCGGTAAAAACTGGCGGTCCTTTATGTTTGGTTATCTCTTCATCAGAATGTATGCCCACGATCACTTTATCACCAAGCGCCTTGGCTTGTCGCAACGAGTTGGCATGCCCAAAGTGAACCATATCATAACTATGGATTATACAAGAAAAATAGTTGTAGTGTTTGCTCAAACTTGTTGTTTCTTGCAGCGCGTGGACTCTTCCGTTGCGCTACTTATCAGCATTCAAAGAAACGTTTAAGAAACAGGAAATGTTGGGTTGTACCACAAACTGTTAGGTCTGTGTAGCAAGTTATCTAGCAATAATTAAACAAGCAGTTACATAGCAAAAGTGTGGCAGGAAATTCGCGGAAACTTACTATTAGATAACAAATTTCTTTCACTTTTTTGCTTGAACCCAGAAGACCTTCAAAATTTTGTCTTTGGTTTTTGAGAAAAATGCTATTAATAAAATGATTTGCAACTTGTATAATTGACACCTGTCCCAGCAAGTAACTGGAAGAACTCGCGCATGATGCAATCAGCTGAAAACTTAACATGTGTTTGCTAGATATGATACCCACCCATCAAATGAATCATACGCTAGTCCCCACATAAAATGTTTAAAGGCCCTAAAACCCAGAATGAATCAATTATAGATAAACTAAAAGCTTAAGAATTTGCTATCAATTATTATAAGTGGTGATGTGGAGTCTACTGTATAAATGAGGAGTTGGTGTAGATCTAGCTATTGAAACTAACGCTTAACAGCTCATGAACAAAAGAAGGCTCTTTCATGTGTGATCGAATTTTTTGCTAGCTACAGTTCACTCAGTTCTGTTATGTTCTTTGATACTATGTCATAATCAAACAAGCTGAAAAAGCTAAAGAAATTTATCTTAAGCAGATCGGTTCGCTTCTCAAAGTATTTTAAAAATGTTCGCAAAAATTCGCTTGAAATCAATAACTATCCAAAAGCCGCGTACCACGAGCTATATGAGCTAAATGGTGTCCAGAGCCAGAGACGTTGCAAGCAGTGGAAGAAGCCAACCACCAAAACCCTAATGGAAAGACTTCCTGAATGAGAACTTGTCCGTATCTTGGTAAACATAATTGCAGTAGGCACGCGCAAAGCATTGGCGAGGGAAGTAAATAAAGCCCGAACATACAGTACGACTTTGAAGACTAAATTTTTACACAGTATCAACTTTACATTTTAGCCGGATCCGTACAATTTTAGTTAGATATACTAAATTATTGTTATAAAAATTCTGGAATTCCTAAACAACAGCAGCGGTCGTAAGACGGCTGCTTCTGTTTTCCCAAGCAATATCGTAGTTCCTTAGCCGATAAAAAGCGTCGTATAAGTGACGAGTTCATCTTTAAAACATCAACATTATATTCTTTTTATTACAAAGAATTTTCAGACATTGCTTGGTTTGCAATATAGGAAGAATGCGTGATTGAAAAAGCCATTAAAAAATCACCCTTTATTGAAGATTTGGAAATAACACAGTCGTACCTTAGCTTGTATTATTGGCTATATAAGCAAATTTCACATAATCATTACATTATTTTAATGTTTAACAAAAATATTATGAAGGCTAGAATTTTAAGTCTTGTCTTGCTTTCGGCACGTACGCTAGACGTAATAAATTTTAATGTAAATTAACAAAGTACATTGCATTTGAATTGCAGAAAAATGTGCCTTAAATTGGTTACACTTAACTCTGCGCTACGCACAGGAATTCGCAAAATATGCAAATCGTAGGAATTTTTCTGTAAATAAGCAAAAGTAAGCCCATGTGCACACTAGACCTACAGCTGGCGGTGCAAATCTCCCCCAACAATATTTAGACCATAAATCAGCGAAGTTTCATAAAAAAAACACATTTTCAAATGGCTTGTTCCCACTATCTGTTGCCTTCTTACAAAACTGTCAATCACAGCACAAAAATTGACACGCGCAAAGCAGTATTTCCGATGTTCCGATTTCATTTGCATATATTACATATGACGCTAAGGCTTGACCAACTTACGTTGACCGAAAGCCTCGTCTCGTCTGCGGGCTTAAGCTTTGTTTCTGTTTTTATGACGCTGGTCAAGCAACTAGCGCCGGCAATCCCAACCGGCTTTGCTCTATAAACGCTCTGTGTCTGTTGGCGGCAAAGTTTGCACTTTGGACACGATCATCAGTTGCCAAATAGAAGCACAGACCATTGCAGACAATAATTAATTGCGAACATTAAGCAATTTTTATTGCAAGCTTACGTATATACCACCAACAGTTACTATAATTTATACACAAGTGGGCTTTATTTTTATTTTTTTTTTGGCTCTTTAATTGATTCTTAGCGGTATACGTGCCCAAATGTGGACTCTGGATTGTATTATCTAAACGAAACGTGACCGTCCATATAAATTACAATTTTTCTCTATTTTAGCGCTTAACGGCAGAACTGTGTTTTGGATACAATATTTGCAGCGTCGTAATGCAATGTTTTTGGAAAGTTCGTCGCTGTTTAGATCTTGAAATGAATATATGTAAGAACTGGGCATAATTGTTGTTAATGGTAATTTCAAGGTTAAATTGTAGCATACATAAATTTGTATAGTTTTTTACTAATATAATTTCCCAACATCTTAGGCTATATTTTGCATCAGAATGTATCTATTGTGAACTAAAGAGTTTTTATATCAGATACTTATGCACAATACGATTTGGCTTTCTACAATTTCTCGGAGATTTTCCTCTTCCAATCACTCTTGCGATGTAGAATGTATTAATGTCAACTTCAATATTGGTCTTTTACTCTATCTACATGAACTACTACTGCTTCTAAGAATATACAAATTTTTAGAGAAGAATCGATCAAGATGAATTCGGGCAAGTCACGAGCCAGTTATATTATGATAAAAGCTTTCGATTTAGAAGATATTTTGCTTTCTTTGTCAATATCAACCTTCATTCTTCTATTCTCCCTACTTGACATAAACTCCGCGCTTATGAAAATCAATACTTTACGGGAATACTTTAAATAACTGATTCAAGTTTGAGGAAATCGCGAGCCAGATATTGCGATAAGAGCAGTAGTTGAAACAACAGGATCGTTAAATTAATATTTCTAGAATGAATATAGCTATAAAGACTGTATAACACGAATCCAAAAATTATCTCTTTAAAAAGTTCCCTTTTAAGAGCTGCCTTAAATGTAGAAGATCGCCAATTTAATTTAAGATCGCAGATTAAGAATATATGCCTGCACTTCCTTTTTTTTTGAACAATTTGAATTCAATTTGATGAAAATAAGTTCTCTTCACCAAAAAGTTTTTCCGTTTATTTTTTAAAGACAAAGATTGAACTGAAGCAATTAATATCATAATGTTAAATGGCCAGCGTCAAATAATGTTTTTCGAATTATAAAATCGGTAAATAATATTTATTATAAGAGTTACCATTTCGGTAATAAAATAGTTTTTATGAAAGTTACGGGATAATGGGATGGGACTCGATTTTCAATCGATTTCATACATTAATTTATAAGAAATTAATGAAATAAAATAGGTATTTATTTTTCGATTTTTGATTAGGTGATATACATTTATTTTAAAAAGTCCAAGTATGTATATCTATCGTTGTAAAGCACATTGAAATATATATATTTATGCGATGGAACTTTTCCTTCAAACCCTTCTTCAAAAACTCATTAAATTTTCGTAAACAATCTTAAAATTCTGACGTTGAACTACAATTCGCACTACAAATATTGTATCCCAGCAGCAAGTTACTTCAGAAACTACACTAAGCGTTCTAATAACTAAGCCTTGTTGACCTGTGTTATTTTGTATCTCCAAGAAATATTGTAAATCAAGTTTTTTTTCATGCTTCTTGAATTAAACATATTAACAAGTTGAAAGTTATTAGTTTTGAATTTTTTCAGGCAAGTATGGAAAAAGCAAAAGCTCCATAGTGCAAGTTCGTTGATAGGTTTCCAGCGCATAGTACAAATTTTATAGACTTTCTGCTTTTCGGCAAAATAGTTAAGCTAGATTAGAAAATGTTTGTAAGACACTTGACGTTTACGAACCATTAGTAATCTATTATAATACTAATCTATAATAAAATAACCAAAGCTGCCAGTTTTTCAAGTGTCTACAAGATTAATTGATGATTATATGTACAAAAATTGAGTTCTTTTAAAAATTTCCGCGAAAAATGTAGCGCAACGACAAAACATGCACAACCGAACTGGCAAACAAAATCTTGGAAATAATTTTATCTGTAGACATTATAAAGCTGATAACACAGTTATAGATGTGCAAAAACTTTTGACAAGCCCATTATAATATTTGCAAACAGCTGGACACAAATATTTGGTTAATTTCCATCAGAATATACAAACAAAACACAGACTAAACGAGATTACACAGTTGGGACACAGTAGACACTGTCGACGCCCCCCCTACACACACACACACACACACAAACACACACACTTTCTGCGGAATTTCGATGACCACGTTCCAGATACAACAATTAATCAATACGAATAAAAGTGAGCGTGGGTAAATATACCACCAAAGTGTACCCCTATAGCAGAGACCTAGTCATATCGCAGCCATAATAACAAGGCTGTCACAGCTTACCTTGGCAATAAAAATAATATTATGTCTGGACAGTGCGGCCTGGTTAGGCCCATTTGATAAAGCCAAACACAACTACGTCATAACAGTGTCAGCATAGCAGCAACTGACTGTATGAGCAACATAAAAAATATGTATGTATGTCGCATGGATTAAATTCCAAATATAATATAAATATTTATAGATAGATAGAGTACAGAGAGCTGTGCTGCCTAACAACGTGCTATTACCATTCATTAAACGATGACAAAAGAACCTTTGCTCCCGGAGATTTTGCTAAGAAATCTGTGCCGAATGCCGTAGGCGTATTATCTCCCAAAATGGTAGCGGTTCGAGGGGAGTTCTCGACAATACTATGCACAACAACAACGGCTCCACTTTAATCAATTGAGTGAACACACTCTGCTGGCGTCGTCGTCGACCAACACTAGCCGTTTATTGTTGATTAAAAAATAACAAAATATCACGCGATTCTTGAGTAGAATTTGCGCTTTGACGATTGGGGCCCCAACGACAGCAAAAAATCATACAAAATGTTCAATGAAAATGAATTTTCATATACTACAAACATTTGATTATTGCAAATTATGAATAACATTCATAATAACTTGTTACACAGTTCATTGACTTGAACCCGAACCACCCCAACTCATCATGCAATCCCATCTCTCAGCACTGTGCCTTGAAATCCCAAATCGAAATCTAAAAAAAAAAAAAAAAATTAAACTGTCAACAATTTGGTACACGCAGCGTTGTTTCTGATACTGAAAATGCTTGCGTCAATGAACCATGATAAAGTCAGAATAATTTCATGTTGTGGAACGACACATGGTGTTGGTCAGGGTTAAATAGGCGAGTAAAGTATATTCTCTTTCGGAATACGCGCTCTTTTGCATACGATTCGCTTACATTTAGCCAGATGTTGGCAGCGAAGTAGTACATTGAATGAATTGTTTGTGATTTGTTGTGAAGACTTATCAGCGGGTACATTCTTTTTTTTTCCTTTTATTTTCGGCACTTGACCCATTGACAACGTTGGGCCAGGGAACGAAAACAGGCGAAAAAAAATAGCGTGACTATAAATCAAGTGAAAGATTATATTTCCATATACATGATGCTCCCCAACCAAGCAGTACTATCAGTTCAAATTTACGCATTAAATATGACGACTAGGAAATAAATTAATATAAATTTCATGATGAATAACCTAAATATTTTGATTTATATCAATGTAGTAATCACATTTTAATGAATCTTTCTATGTTTTAAGAACTGCGAATCTAAGAGGTGAGGGGTTGGATTTTGTTTAAATATTAGCACGCTAAAGATCCGCCATTAGTTTTACGCAGCATCTCTTGGAACGCTTCGAAATCGTACGAATATACAAGCGATATGTCTTTTGAATATCTTTGAAAAAAGTTCATTGATTAAAAATTAACGGAGTTCTAAAACATATATTAAATCTGTTTTGAGCCTTATATCTACAAGCCTTAAATCCAAGTACAATATATGCGACGTTTTTCTATTATCTCTACTTAAAACTTGAAATCCAAAACAACAACAGTTTTCCAGATAGATCTGAAATAATTGTGCGACTGTTGTATCCAAACTGCGAATGAGGAGCTATGACAACATATATTCACAGGAATTTTCGTAGTATATTTATGTTTTGATAATAAATACAATTTCTACATATAAGTCATAAATCAATGAATGCACTACGTATGATTGTCAATACTTCAAAGAAGCGCGTTGATAGTTTTGAAATAATATTTTCAAAAATGATAGCTGTTGAGCTCACTTTAGTAAGCTCTTTCCGACTATACGAATTTCAATAATAGTGAAGTATACTCGTACAAAGTTTTATTTGAAAAATAAGATGATAAACATTGAAAAATGTATTTTTAAATGAATAATGATACATTGAGAATGATGAATATCTTTTGAATGCGATTTTAATGGTCTATAAAAAAGGGTCACCACAGAGCATCTAAAATGAAGTTTTTGATTAAATTTTCAAACGAATGATAATTGTATCTCAATATTTCAATTTTAAAGCAATAGTAAAATATCACTAATAACTACGCTCAACGAAGGTTCAGCAATGATATTATTGTAAAATAATTATTCGGTTAATATTTCAATGCGCATCATTTCCTATAGTAAAATTTTTTTTAAATCAAATTTGTAGCCAAAAACACAAAGAATTCACTAGGGTATTTTGCGTTTTTCCCAAAACCTCAAAGATCAGCTTCAACTCATATATCACTCTGGTAATTCCCTATTCTTAAATTTATCATCTATTAATTCATTCATTGAACCGCGTTCAACCCCAAAAGTAATTTACGCAATGAACTGATATATTTTTTAATTTTTTTATTTAAATTAGCAGAAAAAAAGTAAAAAGCCATTTAAAAATTGCAGCCACCGATTAATTTTTTATGACATGATTTTTTCCCAAAATTCCAAAAAACTGCTTGAACTTATAACCGCCTGGCGTGGTTTTAATTTACTTCCCCGTTTACCTACGTCAACTTCTACAGCAATAATTATTAAATGGTTGTGATGCAGATTACTCATGAAAAAGCGTTTATTTCTTGTTTATTTCAATCATAAAAATAACATTTAATCGCGTTTTCGAGCAAAATAATTAGTGTGGTAAGATTGGGTTATTTCGATTATGGCCACAAAACACTAACAAACAAAAATTAGCTTGAGAATGCGGTCAATTTATAAATAAAGTTCTAAAAATATATATCTAAGATAATGACTTGAAAACCTGACCGCAGTGGAATAAGCATATTACGAAGCCCTTAGCCAAATTGCATTTATATTATTTATATTATATTATTATAATAATTTGTATCCCTCTACGACTTTAAGGGTATATGTTTTAAGATTATGGGTGATACTTGATACGAAATAATACTTGCAAGATCATTATAAGTTTAGAAACTGTTAGCTTTATGTACAACTTTACGGCATGTACTTCAATCAAACCTGGTATATGGTATTATTAATCATTAGTGTGTAAATAATTAATGACTTTATTTTAAGAAACTTGTTTTGTTTGTGACGTAGAATAATTGACGTAATAAAGAGGCTACCAATTATGAGAATCAAGTGTATAAGCTTTTGTTTTAGGAAACTCAAATATTTAAGAAGGAGCTCAGCTCTCAAATGTAGTAAATGTTAAAATAAAAAGTATGTCATATATTCTAATAAATTTATATTTAAGATTGCAGAGTAAAAATGAATATATAGGTTTTAATTATAAAAATTGTGAAAACACAAATTATTCAAGAATTCGACATAAAAATTCTTGTCACTGCTGAGCGATCATTATATCCAAAAATTTAATTGATTTGATCAATTGGTACTCCTCGAACCATCATTGATAATTACCTCATCTACATAAAATCGCGTAAAAAGTGTAGGACATTTACCTGATGTCAAAGTTACAAATGGATGTGAGATATATAAAATTTGACAACCCTCTATACTTCTAAAAGAATCAATTTCATAGAGGTTAGTATATAAGACAGCAATAATGGATTACGTGGCGATAAAACATACAATATTAAAGAAGCATTATTAAATATAGGGCAAACCATAAGAATCGCGGGAAATTTGTTAGTTTTTAAAATGGAAACATATATTTAAAAAATTCATCGAATAGCAATAATTCACTAAGAAATTTTTGTTTTTAAATTTCTTTTTAAATTTAATGCCATGGTTTTGGTAAAACTCTGACACAAAAAATTGTAGGTCTCCAAGATATGCTCATTTTCAACAAAAAAGATTTGCTCGAATTGTAAAATATTGTTTAAAGAATTAGAACTCAGCTTCAGTAAGCTTGAGAATTTATATCATAGTGTCTAACAGATGAAATTAACTAAAAAATGCATTGTAATTTTTAAAATACATTCAATTTGATTCCCCTTAAGACTTTTCTGTCAACGCTTCAAATGCGCAGCATGGGAATATCTCTATTAATAGCTGTTCAAAGAGAACAAGCGCCACCGAACCGAACGAAGCTGTCTTTAAGCGTTTTAATATTTTATACATATTTGTGCCTGCAATATAAGCGTTGCATATTATGTAATATAAGGAATTGCGCGATGCCCATTAAAAAGAATTGCAACAAACGTCTCGCAAAACGCAGCCTCATGATGACCTTCAACTCGGCACAAATGTCAATTTAATTACATGCCACTATATGCTATATGACATATACCACATATATATGCAAAATATACGGCGCATACGAAATAATGACGCACTGCATTGCACGATGGGGTCAACCAATGACGAACCACCACAAATGCCGGAGGCCTAGGTCGCCGTTTTTGGGCGTGGGACTGGTGCATGCGCAAGAGCCAGACGCACCGAAAATCACGTGATATTTCACAGACGGCGGCCGGCTGGATGTATTTTTTTTGAGGGCCACGTAAACTTCAAACAAAACGTGCAGCACAATGGGTTGTGGCAAGGCGCACAGTGGTTGCCATATGCTTGAAATTTGTTTGTATAAACTTCTATATTACTAAAGAGAGCAAATATGCATCTAACACATATTGTTTGTGGTAGCCCGCAGACAAGGAAATTTGTTTGGTGCTTGATAAAGCAAGAAAAACATGTTATGCGGGGGATTTGAAAACATTTGTATATACACATATAGTCTATAGGAATACATATGCCAGATTAGCTGGTGGCGCGATCATTTGTTAAACAATAATAAAAACCAGTCAGACAAGCCAAATTGCACAAAATTATATGTTCAGCAAGCTAATTGCATATTGATACAATAATATGCATTAAGTGTTAATATAAACAAAAGACAATTTCGATTTATAGTTGATAAAAAGACACAGTGACATTAGCGCATTTTTGGCGCTCAACTGACCTTGAACTTGAATTTGTACAAAACGCTTATTGGCCTGCAAACAACTAAACAAATTTGTGAAACAATTAACTAAATAATTTCATCAAGCCAGCAATTGCTTTGATAATTTACGCCAAACGTAATCGATAATGTTCTAACGAAATGCTTTGGCTTTGCGTCAATGTGCGACAGGAAAGTTGTTCAAGGCGGTAATATAATGACGCAATGTTGGCGCGCCTTAAGGACCAGCTTGGACAAAAGGCATTACCGGAAAGTATGTTTGGCGCTCAATGCCAAGCAACACGTATATATTTAGTAAATTATATATGTACATCAGTGCATATATTGCATACGCTGTACATGGGCTTCTAGCAAGTTTAGAAAGTGAGTCACGAGAGACTTACCAGCCATCACACCATACACGCACTTCCTTGGATTTGTTATGTTTATCGGCAGCGCCATTACAATTTCCGTTCACAAGTTTTTCACTCATTTTGAATTACAAATTTTTTTATTTTTTTTTTTATATAAATTTAAATTTTTCCTTTTGTTAACACTATAAAATCTATACAATGCACACTACACTTACAATAATTTTTGCTAGACAGAGCACACGAACTGAACACTTCAGGTGCTGCTTGTGTTTTACTCAAAGTTGTGATTGTAGCAAATACTTTTATTCCGAAGGCTACTAAGTTGTGTTTGCTTATCAGCGCGGCGCGTGTATCTGTATTGAATATTTTGTTCTGCTTTTATTTGTAAAAAAAATTATACTAGTATTGTTAAATGTTAAAACTGTAGCGTAGTTTTGCGGCACTGTTTTGGATTCAGCGTTTTTCAACACTACTGCGAAATCAGCTGTTGCAACATTACAATGGCAAGCAATTGACAGCATATGCGCAACTTTTAAAGTGCGTAAATTTAGTTTTTTTTTTGCACCTAATAATGTAAATAATTAAACGAAATGAAACATTATATAAACCACAAGAGCAACAAGTAATGCACCTAAAAAAAATAGGGTCTTTCGGCGCTTTGTTTCAATTTTCTAAATCACATTTGAATGGCGTTTTCACTTAAGATTTATGGGTTGAAGTAAATAATACAGCGGCTTATGCCATCGGTATAAATATGGTAAGTAAATTTTAAAATAATAAATTGTTTTCAAGATATTATGTGTTTTATTTAGTTTAACACAGTTCTTTGTTTTCTTTTTGTATAATACCACTAGCTGGGTGGTACGAAATTGAGACAACATTGACAAAATGAATGAACTAAAGAAAGCTTTGCAAAAATGTCGCCACTAATAGTGATGTTTTGAACGCCTTCATCGAAAATCGTATTAATTACGAATATGGCCAAACAATTTCTAATATCAATCAAAACTTATAATCTATAAACATTACCTTAACTTTTTTGTTGCAACTCTTCACTACATAATTTGAATGTATTTCGATAAAGCCTTTGTTATCGAACAGCTTTTACAGAATTCTAGTAAGTTTTGGTATCTGATGCATGTTCAGTTAACTTTTCGATTATTTGCGATTGCATGAACTGCTTCTTCTTATTAGACTGACAAGTGCCGCGATTTGTTGCTCCAGAAATTTGTTTGTTTCAATAGAAAAATGTGTAAATATACAGTCAATTCAAATTATTTAAAACACACAAGCAATTATTATAATGTCATACACAAATTTGGCAACGTTCAATACAAATCTTAAATTCTTTTATATCTTATCAAATTTCGTGTATTATTTTTAAAAGAAAATTAAAGCAATCGCGAGTTATATTTCTTTTAGACCGTATTAATAAACAGTGTTTAAACAGCAAGCGGCGTAATTACAACCATTGCTGCAGCTGCCGAAATCATTCCAACTGTTAACAGTCCTTATGTCGAGGCATTTTCAGAATTTGACGGCTTATGCTGAAGCCGAGGAGCGTATTCTAGATTACTTTTCGCCACCGGTTGCCAATGAAGTTGTTGTGACAGCAGATGGAAGAGAGCAAACTGTTCATAATGATCAGGCATTGGACAGTGATTTAGATGTTATTTCAATCAATTCGACATCAGGTAATACCTTAATTGGTAGTCCACAACACAAAGGCTTCGATGATTCGAAAACAACTTACAAAAATGATGACATTGGGCCACTCATCTTTGGCGAGCATCGCTGCGCACACGTCGCACATGAATCCAAGCCTAATTCGCCTACTGTGGTTACGCCGAACAAACGCGGCCAACAGAAATCGGAGATTGTAGAAATCGAAGGTAAACCCTAAATACTTACCTAAATCAACTGTACTAAATTATATATTTAACAGATTCGCCTGAGGCTGCCTCTGAAAGTAATGTGCTAAATGCCCGCAAAGAAAACTATCATAGTTTTCTTACAAATGGTAATAACGCTCACGTTGAGCATGACATTGAAATAGCTCAAGCCACGCTACAAGTGGAACTCGACGATGTGGTCGTCTATGATGAAATTGTTAATGATACCGGCAATGAAGTGACAGAAGATCAAGGCGGTGAAATTATTGTATCCGATTCGGAGGCAGAATTGCGACGCACCTATGTTATCAGTGAAAACGGTAATAGAGTTATATATCAGCTAACGCCCGAACGAGCGGAAGTACTGCGTCGTCAACACCAGCTTAATGGCAACGTCTATATAACCGAAATCAATGAAGAAGATGTTCATGTAGATGGACTTAATGTGTACCTTAGCGATGCAGCCTTAGAGCAACTCGATCATCATGTAGAACAGCAGCAGCATTTGAGAAACTACGAAATAGCACCTGATGCGGATTTAAATAATGAAAATGTCCGCATAGTTGATGATGCGCCGTTGGACGAGTCACGCCCGGACATATGTTCCGTATTTCATGAAGAGCGTGCCGCTACCAGCGATAACGTCAGAGTACTTAAGGAGGCAAGCATGCAGACTGTTGATATAAACTCTGATGTGGAGTCGCTTGCAAGCACCCCAGCAGCGGTAGTACCAGAACAAGTTATAATTGAAGAATCCTCGGCTACAGCGGCGCCAGCGGAACTTCAAATGCCAAACTTAATCCAACGCGATCACAGTAGCACTACTGAATTTCCCGTCAGCTCCACGTCCATGCCAAACGGCAGTGATTATGAGGACTATGACGATGATCTGCCCGACGAGCAGCTATCTCAGCCAGCGCGCAAATATCAACCGCTTTTAAAAAATACACTGTGCGCTGATGCTTTAGATCGTAATATAGCAAGCATTTGCCAATCGCGGCCGCAAATGAGCGTTGCTGAAAAAATAGAGCATTGGAATATATCCGCCGACTGTATGGCCATCGAAGATGTGGAAAATTTTGAAGCTGTTTTTGAACAGCACGACAATGTTCATAAATTTCAAGAATTCTGCGAATCTCTCAATACTGTAAATGTTCAACCAAATAACAGCCAGTCTAAACATTTGGCCAGTGATTCAGATGCTGATGAGCATTTGACCTCCAGACGCATTGGAATGTCTGTAGCGCGTCGCCAAAATGAACTTCCGAGTGAAGTGCCATCGACCAAGAATAAAATCTTATGTGAACAGCCTGTGCAGCAGCAGACGATGCAAGAGAACGAAATATTTATAGTAGAGGATGATGACGATGACGATTGTGTGGAGGTGTTATTTGGTAATGTAGAACCGAGGGAAAACACATCCACAACTACATTGGTACCAGAGACGTTGGAGGAACAGTCTTCCGATATAAAAACATCACAGGAAACACAAACGCAAGTCGGTAAGAACGCGACTCAGAAAAGTACAGAGACCAAGGAAACCTCTACCACCGATCTAGAACAAATTTTGGGCAATCCGTCAACAGCAGCAGCTTTACGGACACAAAGCACTGAACATCAATTTACAAATACAGTTTTCGACGTTATGCGGGAACAGGTGCAGATGCGTGAAGACCCACAGGATGTCGGTAAGTATATATATAGCCTTTACCCAACCTATATTTTAATTTTTTCTTTTGCAGAAGAGCATGTGGGCAATCCCGCTTTATTCTACGAGCAGCATGAATTCTGCAACTATTTGGGCCTTACTGAGATGGCAACAGCAAATGCTGTGGCGTCAGCTATGCGTGATCTAGCAAACAGTACGATAGCACGTCGTTCCTTGCGGGTGCGTCCTAAGCAACAACTAGATCGCATGCGAAGTGATGCACGCGGACGTCGGCGTGAGCGACAACGGCAAGATCAGTCTACATCAAATATCAATGAAGTAAATCAAGAGTTGCCTACATTGTCAGAAAATTGTGAAGTACTTAGAACGAAGTCGCAGTCACCGAAGCCTCATACACCCACGCCGCCGCCACGTCGTGCAACAGACCAAAACTATGAACTACAGCGCAGAGATCCATTTGATTACTTTTACTATGCTCATGATGAACGCGATAATATGCATGCCGAAACAACGAATACAATGCAAATGGCATTCGCTCAAGTATATGCAGCGGCTGCTCCAGCACAAAGTCAGTTACATGAGCGTATGCAACATTGTCTGAAACAGGCACGCGAAACCAAACCTTCCATTTTTATTGTTTCGGCCATGAACCATGACAGGTTGACATCCGATGTTGCACCAACACCCTCGCTAGCCGATACAACGCCGATGTCAGTGAACACGTTAAAAAGTTCCAAAATGGGAGCCAAAGAAGTGCCTAAAAAACGCAAAAAGCTGTTAAGACGTCGCATTCTTACAGCTCCTAAGTCAGTCGGGGATGTCAATGGACAGAAGAAACCTAAACGCTACTATGTGCGTAACTTAGTGACACGTTCCACAACTCATATGAACTCCAAAATGTTGCGAAATCGCAAGGTAAACTTGCTTAAAAGCTATGAGCTGTCAGACTTGAATCAATCACGCCAAAAACGTCTAAGTGGTGGTTCGGCAACCAATAAAAACACAGGCACGCCCGTTTCGAAAACCGGCACAAAAAAGACCTCGAAAAAGGTTGCTAAAACGGCTACGACACCGAATGCGAGTCAAAAAATAATGTCTATGCTACGGGAGTTGCGTAATTTGGATGAGGAGGAATTAAAGAAACCAAGCGGCAGCAAGCCGAAGGGACAACATCATCTTAAACAGCAACAGCAGAAAGAAAAACCCAGCAACACGATGCGAAAGTCGGTAAAAAACAAAGACCGTAAAAAGACCGTAACAGCAGCGACACCAAAAAATGCCACTAGTCATACAAAAGGTGCATCATCAACAGCAGCTAAACCCTTAAACTCTCGCGTGGAGGCGCCCAAGAAAAAACCAAAGACAATAGAAAAAAAATTAAAGCGCAAACGTGCAAAGTCACTACCACCTCGTGAAATTGTCATCGAATCAGATACAGAAGTAGAAGTGGAAGCACTGCGTGCTGCACCAATAGTAGCATTGCAAAATTACAAATATGAGCCAGATTTGCACGAGTTTATAGCCATACAAAGTATAATGAGTCCTCCTGCACCATGTGCTGCTGCACGCCAATTTATGCGAGATGCGTGCCAGTCTGTCGAACAGCAGCAAACCTATTTCACTTCAACAACGTATATAAACACAGATAATATGAGTTCAGCCATGCTAAACTATCCAACGACGGAATGTCAACGTGAGGCCATGCCGCAGCCACGTCACACTGCGGGTGCTGCTGATGTATCAATGTTGTCTTCGAAAATTGTGCCACCTGTAATGCTGTTAAGGCTGAATTCTGGTTCCGCAGCACTGCGCAATCCGTTGCACAACAAGGATGGAAAAGTTTTGCATATGTACTACGAATACGAACAGCTAATAGTATTGCAAGAGCGCATAATTACATTCTGGAAATATTCCAAGGTATTTAACTTTTTGCAGCAGCAGACAACTGCAGAAGACGGCAGGCTGCAAGCAGTAAAGAATAACAAAACGGAATCGGAGAGTTCCTATGGCAGTGATAGTCAACAGTGGATACATTTGGGTCGTCTAAAACGCGCTCCCAATGGTGAGTTGAAAATATTTTAAGCTCTGTGTAACTGCATTATTAACAAAAGATACTTGCAGATGTGGAGATTAATGCACCCTATGCCAATCGGCTATGTATGCATAAATCCTCTCCTGTTTATGTTGAAATGCGCGCGCGACCCCTGCCACCTCATAAACGCGAAACCAATTTGTTATCCATGTACGTTAACATTTATTATTATTGTGAGGAAGAAATGAGAGCCAAAATGGAATCTGTGCATCTGGATTCGGTCAAAAGGTAAGGTTTTTATACAATTATTAAGCATTTAGCAATTAATTTATTGTTTGCAATTTAACAGCGTACCGAGCAGCATACTCTTTACTTCAATTATGGAATCGCGTTACTTTATAATGGGTTGGAATCAGGAGAACACAATGGGCAAATCACGCTGTGGTATCTGCAAATACTCGTTTACACCGACTTTGGATACCTTGGCCAGCATACGCGAATTTAAGATGATGCGCCATGAAATACAATACCTTGAATGCCTAACCAAAGATCGTTTGGTTGGTTATGGTGCCACACGTATTAGCATTTGGGATCATCGCAGCGGCGATATTTTAATGAACTATGATCTAGGCTTTGAGCTAGGCCACAATTTAGGCACTATGCATTTTCCCAGTTTTGATATCGATCAAAGCAGCATGCTAATACTTTATCAGCATCTACAGCATCAAAATAGTGCATCAGAATTGCGCATCATTGCGTGTGAGTTATCACACAACTCACCCTCACATCGCATTTTGTATGCGCACAGTCTGCCTACGCCACAGTTTGACCACGATGTTTTGGGCATAAATACGGGCGAACACTTGATACTCAAATCGAGCGATGAAGCTGAAATTTGGATAAGCGCAACCGATCCGCGTCAACTTACCTATGTGGCACCGCAGGGTACACAACGTTTCTATACGCGTCAAAATTCCCAAGTTGTTGAACTGAGCGAGCATACTTTAACCGTCGATAGCATTGCGAATCATATGTTAAACTTGGCAACGCAGCAGCTGATGAAGCAGCAATCATATTGAACACCAGTGCTGACCAGCACCACTATCCAGTTAAAATAATAGAAAGTCATTGTTTATGCAAAAAGTGTATAATTTGCGGTTGCTGCTGAAATTGAAAGAAAGCTCTGAATAGCAGTTATAATAAATTTACAATAGTTAAAATAGTTCTGATAATAATATAAATGAAGTGAAATGAAATATCTGTAAAAATCGATTTAGATGCTGTAATAATAAATAAACGACGCAAGTTGAGCCAACATGAAATTCAAGGTTCAATTTGTCAAAAATTTGAAGTCAAACCCAAGTGCATAAACATTATGGTCTAAATGTATTTATATGTTATGTTAGAATTTTTTTTTTAATTTAATAATTATTTTTCTAAAAGAAAAACAAAAAATGTTTTTAATCTTATATCTAGTTGATGTATTTGTAAGTGAGTGAGTGCTCTTTGTAAACTGAAAGAGTGTCATAATTAGTTTGTAAACAAGACCTTGAAAGAAAAACAAAAACCCTAAAACTAAACTGAAGTAAAATAAATCTGTTTTGTGTTTTTGTTTAAAGCTTAAAGAGTTAACACATGTGTTAAATATAGAAATGCAAAAAAGGTTGCTACAGAATTATGCTCTCGAAAGATGCATACTCTTTTCGATGCAGTAATTGAATTGAAATTTGTATCTATATGGGAGCTATAAGATCTAGAGCAGTTTGCAAATCGCTGCTATGTCGTATATTCCCGATATCAAAAGTAAAATAAAATTAACTTGCATCCCAACTATGTATTTCTGAAAAGTTGCTTGCCCCAGCTCGTACCGCCACTGAGTTCTAAACGTTTATACAAGGGCAAATGAACTTCTTGAATCATGCTTACTTTGATGGACCGGTGTGTCTGGATGCGGCAAGAGCCAGGGAAGCTACAATAGAACAGACCTCAGGTCATTTTGCGGAGCGTCGACAGGCCACTTTCCCCGCAACGACCACTTACGCAATATGGGCCTTGTCAGCAACAGGGCTTGTAGATTCTGTGAGGAGGATGCCGAATCAATGGAGCATCTAATCACTAGCTGCCCAGCCCTGGCACATAGATTAGCAAAGCTGCTAGGCAACTACATTGCCAAGGAGAAGGAGAACATTAAAACTGAACTTGAGAAAGTGGCACAATAGACCCAGGTGAACAAGTGGAACAAATAAAAGTATCTTTGAGATACTACATACGCCTGTTTGTATTTTGTTCAATACAGCCAAAATATTTTAACTGAGTTGGCCCAGATCGCTGCCCACAATAAATCTCATGTGTTAATTGATTGACTTAAAATTGTTTCATTATTTCTCTATTTTAAACACATTTTGATATATGAACTAAAAAAATTCAACTATGTACTTACTTAATTATTAAAAGCTAGTCATTATTATTATTATTACTTAATTATTAGTTTCATTTACTAACAGCTAATATACACAAGTGGCAAAAGCATTGCCAAAAACATTTTACACGAAATTAGTTTAAAAATTCATATAAAAAGTGTGAGGTTATTTTCTACAACTACATACATACATACGTAAAGTAAACATTATACATAATTGTATATATGTATGTATAGCCCGGCAATTGCTTAATGCATTTAAATTGCTGCTAGGAAGTTGCTTACTAGCCTGAGAGTTATCTATGAACATTTGTTAAAAAAGAGTTAATCTGAATATCATGCGTAAGGTATGTTTCTTGCTTTTTTTGTGTTTTTCTGTTTTTTGTTTTTTTTTTTGTTAAAATATTACATTGCTAGTAAAGTACAAGAATTTCAATAGTTAGCTCATATTAATTTATATTAGCATTTACGTACAAAAGTCTAATTAGAATTTATAGCGAAAGAATCATGTTTATCGAAAGTTGCAACAAGTGGAAGAGCGAAAATCTAAGAAATCTTAAGTTTTTTTTTTCGGTGGTGGCTCAGGTGCGCCTATTGGCCAAGCGTTGCTTTTCGGTTGCCGTGACCGTCAGCTGCTTGAATTGGCGCACTAGTCACTACAATTCCTTGTCTGGTTTTTTCTTTGGCGTCGCCGTTGTCTCACTGCTCTCGTTGTTGCTACTTGACGTCTTTAATGTGGCCAAAGTTTCATTTTGATGCGCCTCCTTAGCCAGCTGCCAACGCTTAAACTCCACCATTTGCATGATGCGCACACGCAGACTAGGACGGCGCTGCATGATCGCCGACAATTTGCCAAACTCTTGGCTATACATGAAGACAACAGGTATTTGAACATTATCATTGCCATCGCCGGACATGGCAAACATGGGCTGTGTCTCGCCGGAAGAACCTGGTACATTATCACAGACTATCAACGCGGAAGCGCCAGCGGCTTCAGCCAAACGCGCCTTGCTCACAAACGTGCAATCACCACGCTCAGCAATCAATATTTTGCCACGCACTTGCGCTGCGTTTTGCAGCGTTTCATCGCAGGCACGCAGGGGATCTGATAGTATTACTTCACCTTCCACGAATTGCTCACCAATTAGCTCAGGGCTGAAGTGTGAGGGACCCGCCATAAGTGCGGTCCAGTCCTGAGACTTTTCATCAACTGCATAAGCAACAGCCTGAAAAAAAGTAAATACAAATTTTAAACCTGTAAGCTTATTGGTAGTAATACTCACCTGTAGCTGCGCCAATTGATTAATGTTTTGTAATTTGGTTAGCTCCAGCATTTCCTGCATAAACTGCAAGCCCATTTCGCCTTCGTCATGGCTTTTAGCCTGTAAAAGGTAGTAACATAAAAAAAAGGTGGTGTGTAACTTATTTTTAAAGCTCTTTAAAAGCGGAAATTAAGCTAGGAAATGAAACAAGGCAAGCCAAAAAATAATATAAAAGTTAATATGTGTTAATTAAAGTGTTTAGGATGTTTAGAGTTCGAAAGCCAGCATATAGATTATGGTAACTCAAGTTCAGCATGATTTCAAAGTGTTACATCCCCTCTATTAAGAGCACATTGAATTGGACTACTGCATGAATTCTTAGCTACAGAGATGTTTCCGCAAAATTTTGTTTTAAAAAAAGCAGAAATAAAAACGAACGCAAAAAACTTACATTATAAAAACTATGAAACAGTCGCACCTTGCCATCCCCTAGCGATACCATGGTGATGCCCATGTCGTAAACAGCTCGTAAATGATCCGCATTGCTTGCTTGAAAATCCAAGGCGGAGAGTCGCTTGCCACTTCTTGTGCGCGGACACGAGCCCGTAATGAAGTTGCGCAATGGTTTGCGTACTTTCTCAGGAAAAAGCTTATTGGAACTGGGGCAGGTTCGCATGAAGTCGAGTACGTTGTGCTCGTCCGATTGGCGAAAGCCTGCAATTAACATTATTAACAAAAATATTAAAACTTATAAATTACTTTCACTTACTAAAAGTCGCATTGCCCAGCTGCGCAATGGAGAGAGGCAGCAGATGTGCCTCGGTGGTGAACAC
This sequence comes from Chymomyza procnemis, assembly GCA_035046065.1. Lineage (NCBI taxonomy): Eukaryota > Metazoa > Arthropoda > Insecta > Diptera > Drosophilidae > Chymomyza > Chymomyza procnemis. The sequence goes on along the minus strand of JAWNOJ010000004.1, from coordinate 16,946,586 downwards.
AAACTCATCCACATTAATTATCAAGTCTTGTGGATCAGAGAATAGTAAAAACAGATACTTAAAAGTCTCGGACAACACAAAAGAATCCATGCGATCCTCATGCTTGCCAGTGCGCACATCATTCACAGCCGCATAACCACAAGCTACTTTGGCATATTGCTGTAGCGTTTTTAAAGCACGTTTGCCCACTTGCAGATAATGATGATCGCCTGTGGCGCGATACAAGAAATATGTAGACTCTATAAACTCTGGACGCAAATGATGCTGGCCCCAGTGTATTTGAAAGTCCACCGTAAAAGCTTCTGGTATAAGTGTATGCATTTGCATGACTTGATAGAGCATTTCATGAGTCTGCACAGCGGGCTTTAGGTCACCAGAGAGTACCTGCAAGCCTGGCCAAAACGCCAGCAGTGAATCCATAAAGTTGCGAGACTTTGCATGAGGTCTATGCATTAGTACGTCCAATAGCATAGGACCTTCGCTTACATACTTCATCACTGCATTGTAGTGACGATTAAAGCGCGCCAAATATTTGTCATCGCCCAACAAAACATACGACTTAAAAAGGTACTCATAGTAGCTGTCGATGCCAGCACCGACGCCAGAGTCACGGCGCACCCAGTCGCCTGAATGGACATTTAGCACAGTGCCCATAAGATCAGACCCCCGATGACGAAGTTTCCATAAGGCATCCATAGCTGCATGTGCGCGTACCTCGAAAATGGGATCGCCTGTTAATCGTGAAAGCGCTGCGAATTCTAGTAAAATGGTGCCTGCGCAAGCCGTACAAGTTTCTCGTGACTTTTTTAATTGAGGATCTTTCATGCCAAGCCGTAAGTTAATGCGTGCATGTGGTATGCCCGTGGAAGTGTTAAATGCCGGCAGCAAACGATAGCCCAGCTCGCGCGCCATTTCGAGTAGCTCGCCTTTGTACCAGTGCATTACATCTGCCTGTTTTTGTATGTACTCGGATAGTATGTGTGCAGACAGCAAACCGCCAACCATGCGTATGTTTGTTTCAAACACAGAAACAATAATGTCGCTGTCAAACTGCACATCACGTATCACCAGCTTCACTGCATGCTCGAACTCGGCAAAGTCGCCAAGCAGCACTAAAGTATCCAAAGTATCGACCAGCGTCATTGAAAAGCTTTAAAGAAGAAAATATGGAAATCAATCGATATCGTATAAGTAGTAATCTGTAAATTAATATACTACTATAGCTGCCTGTAACTATTTACATAAATTTTGTAGACTTGTACTTTGGTTGCGGCCAAATATAGGTAATTATATATTTCTACGCTATAAGCACTTGCTTGTTAACTTTTACACGACATACCAACTGAGGTTTTAAGGCTAACAATTGGTGCCTTAAGGTAGTATTTGGCTTGTGTCATATTGTGTATTATTACGATCAGTGATACGGCAAGTTTCCGCGAGCGAACTTTTTCCGTCCATGTATATTAAGTTAGTTTCTGTTTCTTAAACAAAATCCAACCATTTTCAAATTAAAAATCAGCGGCAGGAAAATCTGAACATATAACAAATATTATGGCTACCTACTTGCCGAGTATGTCGTCCATATCACCGCGTGAAGGCGTTACACCACGATAACGTCCTTTGCAGCTTAGTGGCATCAATTCATCAGCTGGATACGCGTTTTCCATATAAGCTTGATATGCATGATAAAACATGTCACGTGCTTCCTCGCTGTAAAAAAAAAAAACGAAAAATTAAATAAAACATTGAGCTGCTTAAATCAATTATTTACCGCAGTTCTGCGCGCTCCTTGTGTGACATGTTTTGTGTGGGTATGCTGCTGTCGCTATGCACACAGGATGTGTAGAGTAGCGAGGCCAGCATCATATGCAGCAACAATGACTGCATAGACATTGCTGGACTCATGTTAGATGTGGCGGTCATGTTGCAGCTTGGCAGGCACAAGTGGAATAAACAAACGTCTTGGCAAATAAAGCCAGCTCCAAGCAGTTAAGTTTATGTTATTGTTGTTGCTGCTCGGCGGCTGTTTGCCGTTGTTGTTACCGACTGTCGTGACGTTGACCTTCACTTTGAACGTGTTATTAATTTTTTGATCGTCGCCGATTTTTTTTCTGTTGTTTGTTGTTTATTTTATTTTATCGCTGGTATGCTTTCGGCATGTGTTTCGCTTATTTTAAATTTTAAATAAGCTCATTAATTAAAACGGTATACATGTATGCACAAGATCTGCGTGCAGTGAAAGACACAAAAAATTTAGTTTTTGACGCATATATTAACTAGTAATTTTGTTGTGCTTACCATTGCCGCACAGCGACCTAATTTCTAAGAAAATATGATTTTCTTGTTTGTGACACAGCAATTAGTTGCACTTTTATGCACGTTAATTGCAGCGACGTGCTAAGCAGCGTCGTAATATCATGCATTATTTTCACCGAGTTAACATTTACAAATTATTTATTTTTAATCTTGTTTGTGGCTGCTGTTGCTCCAATAACGAATCACCACGACTGCAAAATGATTTGCCCTTGTCGCCGCCTGCTGCAAGATAAAGTAATACGCTATTGTGCAGACGTTTGTAAGATATGCGTAGAGTGAAACGCCACATATAGCAACACATTAGTTAGTTCCTAATGTGCGCTATGCTATTAGTTTTGAAATAATTCACGTCAACCAAATTCTTATCAATTCCCCAATTCTTGGCAATTTTTTGCCAAACGCACAGTGTTGCTGTCTATTATCGATATTTTTGATAAAAAAAAATATAGCTGCAAAAGTATCGATAACGCTGCGCTGCAATTAGTGTTGCAAAATGCTTTTTTGCCTGCTTGAACAAAATCAGCTGCTATTTTCGCGGCGATTTAAATAATTGTGTAGATTTGTACATTGAAGTTCCACTAAACTTCACCTAATGGTGAGAAAATCAGCCATCTCATCTGTTATAATAATAATAACTTAACTTTATGTCTTGCGTGTAGCGCCGCAGCCTCGCGCCCAGTCAACGTCAAGGCGTGCGTCTTAAGCCCAGCAGCAACTTTGTTTCGCCTCTGCTTAAAAAAAATGTGCGCACTTGCCAACTGGATTTGCAGCAACGCCAGAGCACGCTACGTGATGCCACTAATGATGATCCGGACTTACCCGCTCTGCCCATACGCATTGTGCCCAACAGTGAATATGAGCAAGCAATTGCCAAGATACTTTCGCGCAAGTTTAGAGTGCCTATTGCTGATTATGTGCCAGATTTTGGCGGCAATCGTTGTCTGGGCGTGCGACGTAAAATTATTCGGCGACCGTTGCATGATCCACAAGCCTGTAACGCCTTGGTATTGTATGCACCACCCGCATATACCGAACATGAGCGCATGGCGATGGATCCCAATCAGATATTGGTGCATGTTGTAGTTGACCCACTGTTAACCAACATTTTACGACCTCATCAACGTGAAGGTGTGCGCTTTATGTACGAATGTGTTGAGGGCAAACGTGGAAATTTTAATGGCTGCATCATGGCCGATGAAATGGGTCTGGGCAAAACTTTACAGTGTGTTAGCTTAGTATGGACTTTATTGCGTCAAAGTCCGGAATGTAAGCCTACCATTTCGAAAGCTATTATTGTTTCGCCCTCCTCCCTAGTTAAGAATTGGGAAAAAGAATTTACCAAATGGCTGCATGGACGCATGCATTGCCTAGCCATGGAGGGTGGCTCTAAGGAGGATACGACGCGCGCACTTGAACAGTTTGCCAAAAATACTGATACTCGTTGTGGCACACCGGTTTTGTTAATCAGCTATGAAACTTTTCGTATATATGCTTCAATACTCTGCCAAAACGAGGTAGGCATGGTGATCTGTGATGAAGGTCATCGTCTAAAAAATAGTGACAATCTTACCTATCAAGCTCTGATGGGATTGAAAACTAAGAGGCGTGTTTTACTCTCCGGTACACCCATACAAAATGATTTAACTGAATATTTCAGTTTGGTGAACTTTGTTAATCCCGAAATGTTGGGCACAGCTGCGGAATTTAAGCGCAACTTTGAGAATCCCATTTTGCGCGGACAAAATTCGGATTCTACTGACGCGGAACGTGAACGGGCTTTGCAAAAGACGCAAGAACTAGTGAGTCTAGTTAATCAATGCATCATAAGACGCACCAATCAAATTTTAACAAAATACTTGCCTGTTAAATTTGAAATGGTCATTTGCTGTAAGCTTACAGACGTGCAGTTGGAGTTATATAACAATTTCCTGAAGTCTGATAAGGTGCGACGTAATCTAGCAGGTCAATTTGTTGCTGTCATCCAAGAGCTTTAATAATAAAAATATTTTGTGTTGCAGACTGTGGCGAAAAGGCTTCGCTTACTGCTTTGGCTGACATAACCACGCTCAAGAAGCTCTGCAATCATCCTGATCTTATATATGAAAAAATTGCTGCCAGGGAAAACGGTTTTGAAGAGTCCCAGAACGTGCTGCCACCCAACTACAAACCCAAGTATGTTATAACTTAATGGTAAAATTCAATAACGTGCTCATATTCCATAACATTATTATATTTAAGAGACATCAATCCCATGTTGAGCAGCAAGTTTATGTTATTGGACTTTATGCTGGCCGCTATACGTGCCAATAGCGATGACAAGGTTGTGCTCATATCTAACTACACACAAACTCTGGATCTTTTTGAGCAGCTAGCTCGAAAACGAAAATATACCTTTGTGCGTTTGGACGGCACCATGACCATTAAGAAACGTTCCAAAGTCGTTGATAGATTCAATGATCCTGAAACGGATTGCTTTCTATTTATGCTTAGCTCTAAGGCTGGCGGTTGTGGCTTGAATTTAATAGGTGCCAATAGACTGTTTATGTTCGATCCTGACTGGAATCCCGCCAACGATGAACAGGCCATGGCGCGCGTCTGGCGTGATGGACAAAAAAAGCCATGCTTTATATACAGGCTGGTCGCGGTAAGCTGTTAATTGTATTAATTGTGCAGCCAAAAAGTAATACAATGATTCTTTCAGACTGGTTCTATAGAGGAAAAGATTTTACAACGTCAGACACATAAAAAGTCGCTGTCAAGCACTATTATAGATAATAATGAATCAGACGAAAAGCATTTTTCACGCGATGATCTTAAGGATCTGTTTCGTTTTGAAAGTAACGTGGTTTCTGATACACACAATAAGTAAGTTTACAACTAACGTCACTGATCTCAACTGGTGTTTCTTAAAGGTAACATATCTGTAGAACATTTTTTAAGCTGCATTCAGTTGTGATCTTCAGACAGCTTAACAGAATATATTGGAATTTTAATATTTTACTCAACAGACTCAAATGTAAGCGTTGTTTCAATAATGTACAAACAATTCAACCTCCCGAAAACACGGATTGCACATCGCATCTTTCCAACTGGTTTCATTGCTCCAATAATCGCGGTTTGCCGGATAGCATTTTGGCACAAGCGTGGACAGCCAGCAACTGTGTATCCTTCGTTTTTCATCATCGCTCACAGGGTGAAAAGAAAGCTGCAACTATCACAGACTCACAAGAAGAGAAAACTTCGGAAACCATACAGTTTGCTAGTGAACCACTTAAGCTAAGCGAGATTCCCGCAAAACTAATTTCAAAGGATTTACAAAGCGCAACAAACGCTAACGAAACAATAAATACAAACAAATCAAAGGAAATGCCGCTGAAAACGGACACAGTTTTCAACGAAAATTCGAAAAAAGTTAGCGAATCAGCAATTAATAAGAAATCACACGAATTGCTGCAGAAAAGTATTACAGCTAAAGCAGCTGCCTTAAAGGTCAAAGCAATCGAGCCGCAAACAAAGCGTAAAACTGCAGAAAGCACTGAAGCTAAAATTAACAAACGCCAGCGAAGAACTAGCGATGATGACTTTGAGACTTTTGCATTCAAAGGTTTTCAATAGTCTATTTCGAGTTAGGTTATAACCTTAAAGAGCCTTAAGGATATGAAATCAAAGCATCCAGTTTATAACTTACCAAATAGCATTTAATGAATTATGCAACTTTCTCGTGTAATATGTACTCACAATTATTCGACTAACTTCACCAATAATTGTGTTTTTATTACCTGAATTACATTTTAAGCTAACTTAAAGCTAACTAATTGCTTATTAACAATTTTTTTTTATTATAAATGTAACATAGTTTAACGTTTAAAATACATAAAATTCAGTTTACAATTGGTTGGTCCAAGAACTGAATTCAGCTGGCACCTGCTCTTTTAAGCATAAATGTAACTACAAGCGCCTTGAATTTATACTAAAATGGGCATAAGTTCTGAATAAAGTCAATTTCATTGCGTTTAAAAACATTCTCGCATACATATAGCATGTATGTTTGTATGTATATAAGTAATAATAGATGTATGTATATAGTAGGCATGTATACCATTCGTAGTGTTAACACAGTCAATTAAAACACTTTGGAGCACCTTGTTGGCTAAACATCAATAATCTTATGCTCCAGTTCGATCCAGACATTACTCTTTTCTGGTTCCTTTTGCAGCGGTAAAGTATCCTCTTGTAATTCGGTTAAAAAGCTGTGAATGCCCTGGTAATAGCTGCATAGCAATAAGGCATTACATTTTACATCTGTAAATGATGCACAATTTTTTATGCTCACCCATCCACTATCCAGGTATCGTTGTGGGAGCCACCTACAAATTCTAGCAGACGTTTCTGCTCACTACCGCAGTGGGTATACAAGGCACGCATCATGCGCGGTGGCACTAGATTATCAGCAAGTCCCGATATAAATAAAAAGGGTACCAAGCTTTTGCCGATCTTGCTTAAAGAGTTATACTACAAAGTACATACATAATTAAGACCAATCACAATTGATATATTGCTGTCAAAGCTTACCTTATTCTTATACAATAGATTTGGTATGTATTTCACAGATGGATGTACAAGCTCCAAAGCCATGTCCGGTATGCTTGTGAAGGTATTCTCTACTATGGCGCACATTAATTTTTGTCCATATACTGCATCGGCAGCAACATCTATAACAACAGCACCACCCAGTGAGCGTCCAAAGAGAATCAATTGCGAATGATCTAAGTCATGACGTGTGTGCAGATAGTCAATAGCAGCGCGAGCATCTGTAACCAAGCCATGCTCCGAAGGTGCGCCGGTAGAAAGACCATAGCCGCGATACTCTACCATTAGTATATTACAATGCAAGTGATGATAAATGCCCCAGACATTTTGCAAGCGATGGCCCATATTGCCTGCATTGCCATGGAAGTACAACAAAGTTGGCACCGATTTGCAACGCTCCTCGGGCTGGCAAATCCAAAAGGCGTGCAGCGTCACATTGTCCGGAGTCTTAATACTTACTGTCATGTGTGGTAAATTATGCATAGTTGGTATGGGTATATAAATGCGTGAGTTTGTTGGCAAGTCTGGATGATATAAAAGCATGTCCTGCGCATAGTAGAAAATGACTGCAAGAAAAATTTAAGCAATTAAAGAGAATAAAACAAGTTGACTACGTGTTGACTGTTAACGTACGCAAGACGATGGCAGCAATTAATGCGAGTGTCAAGTAACCACCATAGAAATAGAAGAAGATGAAACATAGCAAACCGAGTCCCACTGTTATAGCCCAAACGCCACGCGACGCGGGTAGAGCTATGCCTACTTCTTTCATGGTGTACAATTAAGCTGACTATGCGCTTTGCTACATGCTGTACGCTAAGCGTTTATTTGGCAATAGCTGCAATTATTTTATGTGAAATATAAATTAAACGGACTAGACGGATAGCAGGTGTTGGATTGAAACAAAAGTTTATGCACAAGTGATGGGGTCCTGGTCCTACAACAACAGTAACAGCTGAGCACTAGAGTGCGATAATTATCGATAACATAACAAAACAAGGCTTTTGCAAATCAAAGTTTACAACTAATTAACGAATATATATTATATTATTTGCCATTTAAAATAACAATTAATATGCATATTAGCATATTCACTGTATTTTATTATAAGCAAACAAATTTAGATTTATTTTGAAAAATTGAACACCAGCTGGCAACGCCAAATCTATAATCGCCGCTTTGCCAGCCCTCAAAACAAAATGGCGATTTTCCATTACTGCAAGATAGTCCAAAAGACGTGAATGTCTAGTGTTCGATTCTAAGAAAATTGCAAATTTCTATAAAAAGAAATACAACAAAGTGTCATATGCCAATGCACATTGTAAACATTGACTTTAACTTAAGCATAAGTGCATCTCATATTTAATGAACGCTATACGGCAACTTTCTGGGTTACCACAAAAATATAATGAGCCAGGTAAGTAGGCCTTGAAAAACTTGTGACAGTGTAAATCGTGTAGCAAAAAATTGAAAAAAACAATGAATTTTTCGTATTATCAAAAACAAGGCGATACAACTCAGTTGTCATTGAACTTTCGTGTGAGTAAAACATAAAATATTAAATTCAGTTTTATTTTATACACGCGTTTCGTGGGTGTGGCTGCTTATATAGTGTGGACGCCAGCGGAGCCCCATTCAAGACTCCTAGTTTTTAAAGGTTATTTAAGTGCATTTGAGATGCAACTTTGTGGTAAAATGGCTTAGAAAACCATTTTCCAGACATTGTTTCACATTTTTAACAACGCCAAACGATTCTAGATCCATCTACGTGGCAGCCAGCATGGATTTTTTGAGAATCCATTGGGTACCCATTTTAGCAATTTTCGTTTAAAAATTGCTATTTTGTTTGTTTTCATTCAATACGCGCTTAAAAATGCAACAAAATGTATGATTTTTAACATTTTTTCGGCGAAAAAGAAAATTTTCATCGATTACGTAATCACATTTTGCAAGGTACAAAGACTACGTGCCACAGAACCACATGGAATTCCTGGCTTTCACCTTGGAGTTTCTACGCGCCAAATGCATGCCGGCATTTGTTTTGCACTTCTTTTGTTAATATTTTTATTTAAATTATGGATTTAACTTATTTTTCTTCATTTTGCCATTGATTTTGCCCACTTTTTCACGAAATTTGGCAAGAGAATCAAGGTAAAAGGCGGTAATCCTTTGGATTCAAATGATTTTTCTGTGTTTTCTGTCTAGGATTGTGTTCAATGGGATTTTTTGCGTATTTCACTATATTGCGCCTGCGTAACTAATCTATAGAGTGTCTTACGCCCAAAAGAAAGCAAAGTTTCCGCGTAATTCTAAGGTAGTAAAGCAGCCAATCTTGTTTCTGGAGAGGATTAGGTGCTTTAATCATTAGCTGTGTGGGTATGTGCGGAGTATTTAGGGAGCAGCTAATTCCTGTAACATTCTAGTGCAATGTAAAGCCGCAATTTGATAAATAAATTTAAATTATGCATGTTTTAAGACCTTCTATGCTACAAGAGAGTGCCTATCAAGGATTGCATGAATCTGTTCGGCGTTTTGAGTGGCAACAACGACACATTTTCACAATAAGTTCAGCAGAATCGATAAGTATGGAGTAGCGGTGTTTTATTTAATGTGTTCAATGAAAAGAACCCAATATTTTCAAAAGTGCATTTTCAGCCATTTGGAGTGTTGCACCGCAGGATTAAATACATTTTGTGTAAGTGGTTATACAAAAAGCCAAAGGTACTATCAACTGCCATCAAATATTTCGAAGAGTACATGTAAAGTAAAGTAACTAGAGTCCAGAGATGTACAAAAGAGTACAAAATGATTGTTTCTGATAAGGATTCGGAAGCGTTTCACTGCATATCCTGTGGGCTTTAACAAAAATAAATGGTTATTTGCTTGAACCTCTTTATTATAAAACAGTTTGTCTATTGTAAAACTGTTTATGCTTTCCAAGCTTTAATAGCTTTCAAGTTAAAAGCATTCATGCTGATCAGGATGAGGATATGCAGCACATTCATGGCGCTTGATCAAGTAGACTATTCTATAAGCTATATTAATTGTTTTTGGAATGTTTTATAAAAGGGAATACAAGACAGAATAAAAATAGTTTTAAACACCTTTGCCTAGGTGATCGATGCTTGGCAGGATTCAAATGTGTGAGCAGCTTATAGCTACTTGGTAAATAGTTATGAGGACTCTTACAAAATACTAAAGGAACACCTATATAAAGTCGTTATGCTTTTAAAGGTATAACAAATGACAAATAACCAAAGGAATGGCAAGACACGTTTCTTGAATATGTATTACCAATTCGCCAAAGCTAGAGAGGATTAAGGTGTTCGTATACGTGTCATGCATTATGGGTGAATGTATCCTTAAGTAACTGAATTATGCACAGAGTTGTATGTAAGGATTGTGAAGTTTCATGATTTTGTGCAGGATCTAAGATCATCTTTAATGCAACATTTTTCTTCAAGGATTGTGAGGAATTTGAGGGTTATTGGGCTGCATAAATTAAGTTTTTAGAATACTCCAATGGCAATTAATATACTCGTTGTTGATCTTACAATTATTCATGCTATTCATTTCAATTTTTTGGGCATGAACAAAAATTAAAGAATTATTCTTTATTCTTTCTGCTTGACTACATCGAAGAAATTTGGATCATATTAGATTCTTTTATTGTCCTAAGAAAAGTTTGAATCATTATGCCATATCAAATGAATATCTTTCGTCAGTTGTATGCCAAATTCTGAAGTCATCAATTTTAGGAACTTAGTTTAAGCGAATCATAGGATAGCATCGTAAATAGGACGTATTGTATGCGGTTTACCCGCAATAAAATATTTCTAAGCATATTGAATTTTCAGTTTTCCAGTTGAGTTTGAATTGACAAACTCTTTAAGGATCACTTTCTATGGGGAAAAAAATTAAATGCGAATATGTTAAAATACTTTATTCCTTTGCAGGCACTCAATGAATCAGCGCATAGTATAGGCTCAGACGAACAAGATATTACAAGAGATGAAGCCAATGGCACGGACAATAGTGGCAGTGGAAGTGGCAGCGGAAGTGACTCTTCCGGCTCTGATTCCGAATCGGATAGTTCCTCAGGCAATTCCAGCGATGGACGCAGTTCACCGGAGCCAGAAGAACAGCCTAAATCGGTGGCTGGTTTTCCACCAACTGCAGCGGCCGCACAAGCGGATACCAAAACAAATGGTTTTACGGATGACAACGAAAGCTCGAGTGCGACGAGTGACAGTGATTCCGAAACAGATACTGAAGCGAACGATGCCAAAGGCAATACCACAATACAGTCCGCTTCTAGCAAGCACAATACAAGTAACACATCCTCCTCATCAGGCCAAACAGCAACTGGAGAGGAGGAGAATGAAGAGGAGGATGGTGTACCATCGTCAAAGCAAGAGCCATCCAATGTGGCCAGCGGTAGTGATGCCTCTGCCGATGAAGCCAAAAGTGATGATGACGACGAAGAGGATAGTCAAAGTTCTGCCAATGCCTCGCCTACATCTTCCAGTTCTAGCAGCGTGAGTTGCGGTGTTGAAGTGAAACTAATACTTAGCCTTTAATGTTATTATGCAATGCGTATTTAGGAGGACGAAGAAGATGATTATAATCCCAAGCGCCCCACACGTCAAACTCGAAAAATGCCGCAACCTGCTGAAAAATCAAAACGTTTGGCGAATACGAAGAAGAAGAAAAAACAAAAGTAACTATGATAAAATAATGGGTGGATTGGTTCCTTACATTTACTCTCGTTTAGTTGGGATTCCGATGAAAGTGACGAGAGTGATGCAGACAGTGAGGAGATTTCAAGCACACAAAGACGTAAAGCACCAGCGTCAAAGGCGAGCAACAACAAATCACAGGCACATCGTCGTCGTGTGAAGTCCTACAGTTCCGAGGATAGCGATGATGATGATGAACATAAGCGGTAAGTTTATTACATTTACTTGAAACTAGATAAATTAAATGGTGCTAGTTAAGTTTAAAAGCATTGACACCTTATCAATGCATTAAAATCCGAATAAAGTCGGGTAAAGTCGCACCGGATACGTTTATCGGTATTAATTTGGATTAAAAGAATATTTTTTGAATTGCTTATTTTCAAGGTTTGTTTCAATTTTGGGTATATTTTTATTGGATTCTTAACTTATTTCAGTAGTGCGACACGTCGCACAGGTGCAGCGGTCAGCTATAAAGAGGCCTCCGAAGATGAAGCAACTGACTCGGAAGACTTGCTTGAAATGGACTACGATGAAAGTCAAGCAGCAGCTGCTGCTGCAGAGGAGGAAGAAAAATGTGAAACAATTGAGCGTATTCTAGCCCAAAGAATGGGCAAAAAAGGCTGCACTGGGAATCAGACCACCATTTATGCCATAGAGGAGAATGGCTTTGATCCAAATAGTGGATTTGACGAAAGCGATCCTGCTCAGTCCGAAATGCAATTCCTGATCAAATGGAAAGGATGGTCTTACATACATAACACCTGGGAATCAGATACAACGTTACGTGAAATGAAAGCTAAAGGCATGAAAAAGTTGGATAACTTTGTTAAAAAAGAACAGGAAACGGAATACTGGCGACGCCATGCCGGCCCTGAGGATATTGACTACTTTGAGTGCCAGCTTGAGCTGCAACACGATCTGCTTAAATCATATAATAATGTAGATCGTATCATTGCGCGCGAGCATAAACCCGATAACGGCAGTGAAGAGTACCTGTGCAAATGGCAATCATTACCCTATTCTGAATCGACTTGGGAGGATGCTAACCTAGTGCTGCGTAAATGGCAGCGCTGCGCGGATCAATTTACTGAACGCGAAATGTCAAAGTGTACGCCATCTCGGCATTGTAAGGTGCTTAAATATAGACCGAAGTTCTCGCGTATTAAACAGCAGCCAGACTTTTTGTCAGAGGGTTTAACGCTAAGAGACTATCAAATGGATGGGCTTAATTGGCTGCTACATTCTTGGTGCAAAGAAAATTCGGTGATACTCGCGGATGAAATGGGTTTAGGCAAGACTATACAAACAATATGCTTCCTATATTCTTTATTTAAAATGTACCATTTGTACGGACCGTTTCTATGCGTGGTACCCTTAAGTACCATGACAGCCTGGCAACGGGAGTTTGTTCTTTGGGCACCAGATATGAATGTAGTAACGTATTTGGGTGATGTCAAGTCACGCGAAATGATCCAGCAATATGAGTGGCAATTTGAGGGCTCCAAAAGACTGAAATTTAATTGCATACTGACAACCTATGAAATTGTGCTCAAAGATAAGCTGTTCCTAGGTCAGCTGCAATGGGCAGCTTTGCTAGTAGACGAGGCGCATCGTTTAAAAAATGATGATTCTTTATTGTACAAGTCACTTAAAGAGTTTGACACAAATCACCGGCTGTTAATTACTGGTACACCGCTGCAAAATTCTCTAAAAGAGTTGTGGGCGTTGCTGCATTTCATTATGCCAGCTAAGTTTGAGACCTGGGAGAATTTCGAACTGGAGCACGGTAATGCAGCAGATAAGGGCTATACTAAGCTGCATCAGCAGCTTGAGCCCTACATACTAAGACGTGTTAAAAAAGATGTGGAGAAATCGCTGCCAGCAAAAGTTGAACAAATACTGCGCGTGGAAATGGCCTCACTACAAAAGCAATACTACAAATGGATACTTACCAAGAATTTTGATGCTTTACGGAAAGGCAAGCGTGGATCTACCTCTACATTTCTCAACATTGTTATAGAGCTAAAAAAATGTTGCAATCATGCAGCGCTCATACGTCCATCCGAGTTTGAGTTAATGGGCTTGCAACAAGATGAAGCCCTGCAAACACTGCTAAAGGGATCGGGCAAGTTGGTTTTGCTGGATAAGCTGCTGTGCAGGCTGAAAGAGACTGGCCATCGTGTGCTAATTTTCAGTCAAATGGTGCGCATGTTGGACATATTAGCCGACTATCTTCAAAAGCGTCACTTTAGTTTTCAAAGATTAGATGGCAGCATCAAAGGTGAAATGCGCCGGCAGGCTTTAGATCATTTTAACGCTGAGGGAAGTCAAGACTTTTGCTTTTTGTTGTCAACCAGAGCTGGTGGTCTTGGCATTAACTTGGCTACAGCTGACACGGTCATAATTTTTGACTCTGATTGGAATCCACAAAATGATTTACAGGCTCAGGCACGAGCACATCGAATAGGTCAAAAAAATCAGGTCAACATCTATAGATTGGTCACAGCTCGATCTGTGGAGGAGCAAATTGTGGAAAGAGCCAAACAAAAAATGGTGCTTGATCATTTGGTTATACAACGTATGGACACAACAGGACGTACAGTGTTAGATAAAAGTGGCAGTGCAAATTCGTCCAACTCAAATCCATTCAATAAAGATGATTTGTCAGCAATTTTAAAGTTTGGCGCGGAAGAATTATTCAAGGATGAGCAGGAAAATGATGAGGAGTTGGTGTGTGACATAGATGATATACTGCGGCGCGCCGAAACGCGCAACGAAGATCCAGAAATGCCAGGAGACGACTTGCTTTCCGCCTTTAAAGTAGCCAGCATAGCCACATTTGAAGAGGAGCCCAGTGATCTGGTAAAAGAGCAGGATAATGGCGGCGATGATGAGGATGATAGCAAGGATTGGGATGATATAATACCCGTCGACTTTCGCAAGGTCGTTGAAGATCAAGAGCGCGCCAAAGAAATGGAAGATATGTATCTGCCACCAAGACGCAAAACCGCCACTTCAAATCAAAACGAAACAGCTAAGCGTGGTGGAAAGGGTGCCAAAGGCAAGGCAGACGAATCTGCGGACTCTGACTACGAGGTGGGCTCTGATGCTAGCGGCGATGAAAATCGACCTCGAAAACGCGGTCGCCCGGCAATGAAGGAAAAAATCAATGGTTTTACGGATGCCGAATTACGTCGTTTTATACGTAGCTACAAAAAGTTTCCAGCGCCTTTGCTTCGACTTGAAGCCATTGCTTGTGATGCGGAACTGCAAGAAAAACCATTTACAGAGCTGAAACGTATTGGTGAGATGCTGCACGATCGTTGTGTGCAGTTCTTGGAAGAACACAAGGAGGAAGAAGTAAAGACTGTGGTTGCCGGCGGCAACGAAGAACAGGGCAAGCAGCGTAAAACGCGTGCCACTTATTCTGTTAAGCTTGGTGGCGTCTCCTTCAATGCCAAGACCCTGCTAGCCTGCGAGGAGGAGCTGCAGCCGCTCAACGAGATTATGCCCAGAACCGCCAGTGAACGTCAGCAATGGATGTTCAATATTAAAACAAGGCCGGCTAATTTTGATGTAGAATGGGGCGCCGAAGAGGATACAAAGCTGCTGTGCGGCATCTATCAGTACGGCATTGGCTCCTGGGAGCAAATGAAGCTCGATCCTACGCTTAAACTAAGCGAAAAAATCTTGCCAAATGAAGCGAGTAAGCCGCAAGCAAAGCACTTGCAGTCTCGTGCAGAATATTTGCTAAAAATTATCAAAAAGAATGTAGAGCTCAAAAGAGGCAAGCAACAAAAACAACGTAGACCACGCAAGTCCCGTGCCAATGAGCTTAAAGCTAGTAACACATCAACTGCAGCCTCTTCAACGCCAGAGCGCAAATCTCGCCAGCTGAGCGAATCGCAAAGTGGTGCTGCAGCCGATGAAGCTGCGGCTAGTGAAACCACTAATACGGAGCGCAAGACGCGAAATAGGGATAGCACTTCCAAAGCAGACGACGCTGGGAACTCACCAACTGCCGAAGCGGTGGGCAGTAGCACTAAGAAAAAGAAATCGAAAGGGCGTGCAAAGAATTCCACAACAGCAGATAAGAAGGGCAATAAGCCTATGCATTTTACGGCAAATAATGAACCTCGTGCATTAGAGATCTTAGGCGATCTTGACCCCAACATATTTAATGAGTGCAAAGAGAAAATGCGACCTGTTAAAAAGGCCTTAAAGGCCTTGGATCAGCCCGACGTAAGCCTTTCCAATCAGGACCAACTTAAGCATACACGCGAATGTTTGCTGCAAATTGGTAAGCAAATTGATATGTGTTTGCAAGTTTATGCGGAGCCAGAAAAAAAAGAGTGGCGCAGCAACTTGTGGTATTTTGTGTCTAAGTTCACAGAACTGGATGCAAAGCGATTATTTAAGATTTACAAGCATGCGTTAAAGCAGGATACATCCCAAGAAGAAGTACCAGCAAACAGTAGTTCAACAACATCCTGCACTTCTCAAAAGCAGCCCAAGCAAAAACGTGTTGAAAATGGCACGCATGTGGATAAAGAACGTGATAAGAGTGCCAAAAAGAAAAAGAAGGATAAGGACAAAGAACGCGAAAGAGATAACCAAAATCATAAACGCTTTGGTACAACGCCGGGGGAGAAAAATTCCAGAAGGTTTGGGACAGATTCACCACTCAAACGAAAGCGTGAAGAAGCCGATGGAGAGACCCCTGTGGCTGTAGTTGGTGCCGCTGGAATAAGCGATAACCTTAAGGCTATGTCTTTTAAGAGGTTAAATATGGAGACCTCACGCCATGGAGGCCAAGAAGACCGCAAAAAACATCATCGTGATGATTACTATAGCGGTAGTGGAGGAGGTCCTCCACCCGGCTACGAAAGTAGTGGGAGACGCAATGCTGTAAACTCACCAACTACGCCCAATAGTCGCAACCGTTATGATTCGCTACCCTCTGGCTATACACCAAGCGGCACAAGCAGCGGTCTAGACGCGGAGCGATGGCCTTCGCGTGATCGGTAAGTTATAACTGAAGCTTTGTCTGAAAGGTTGATTTATGAATGGAGTTCATTTTGCAGCTATGGCCCTGAGTATAAACGCGATCGCTATGATAGCTACAATCGCAGTGGTGGCTCTGCAGCCTATCATCGGGATAATCGGGAGCGTGATCGCGAACGCCGTCCAGACAAACGAAGGTCAGCTGAACTTTTTGTTTTGAATTTTGATGGAAATGAATGTGTTTTTATTTTTTTAATATTCATTTATAGATATCCACCAGCCCATTTGCAACCGCACCCATACCCAAGTCACTACCTACCGCATAACTATTACATGCCCAATGGGGTTGTGGCTGGCCTGCCGCCTCCCCCGACTGGATATCGTGGAGATCCACGTGGCTATCCTGTCATGCCGCGCGACTATCCTGCAGATTACAGACGAAGTGACTACGATCGGCGCACGCAAACGTAAATCAAAGCATCTTTATCATGAGTGTGCTACATCGTAAGTTGCTTGCAAAGTTCCACTCAAATCGAACGAACCCTGAAATGTAGACTATTATTTTAATAATAATGATTTTGTATATAAAGTCTTTTGGCTTAGTTTTTCACTTGAATTAAAGACAATGCATTATGTATAATAACCACCTCCATACATTGTGAACAATTTACACTTAAGGCTATTTATAAGTTTTTTACTTCTTAATTAAACACAATGTGCTGCATTACGCTTGCAAAATAATGTAAATGTCTCTATATCAGCTTTAGAATACTTTATATATACTTTTGTGTATAATCTTTAGATTTAGGAAAATTTTGTTTTTTTATACTGTAAATAGAAATAACTACGGCGTTATGACAAATGAAAGCTTTTGAATAACAAATTCTCACTATTTTTATTTATATAATGTATGGAATGGAATATTTGTAAAAAAAAAAAAAAACAAATTCTGTGCATTATAAACTTAATGCATAAGGGAAATCGCCAGAAGATTTTACTTAAGCTTAATTTAAAACTATTAAGTATGAAATTAATTATAAATAATGAAAACTACCTTGTAGATTTATAGATACATGTTTATCGATAAATTATAAAACATATTTATTAACATAAGCAAATTATCATGTTAACGCTGTAAACATTACAAAAATATATATATATATATAAATATATATATATATATCTTGAATTAAATTTTATAAAAAACAATCAATTTTGACAATTCTTTCAATTTTTTGTGCACATTTAAAAAAAAAAATGACGCATTCAATTATTGTGAGTATCCTGAAATCCTAATAAACAGCCATATTATTTAAACTGAGGCACAACCTGAACAATCTAAACTGCTTTCTGGGATCAGTGTAAGCGATTGGTAATATAACAAATCCATAAAAGAGACCTCACGTTTGCCAAGTGGGTCGGTGTTGATCCAAGATCGAAATGACTGCCGAAAAACGTTGAGCTCGCAAAGCTTTATCTCAGGAGAAGTATAAGCGAACTCGAAACGAAGCAAATAAGAGTTGAGGAGAATCAGTTAAAAAATTATAATAATTTTTATTATTACATTTATAAAAGCTCATGCCTTAAAAAAATATACAAGCAATAAAAAATGCAGTCATTGTGTTAACATTTAAAAATCCTAGGGCATGCAGTTATTTATAGTTTTCTATTTCTACCACCTAATGGAATGACATCAGCAAAAGGTATAGCTTCTTCCTCAGCAAATGCCAGAAAGTCCAAACCATAATGTTGTATCAGTTTAGTAAGCATATGTACATCGGCCTCGGCAAAATGTGCGCTGACTGCTTTCTGATCGAAGATGCGCTCAAACAGTTTATCCAGTTTATATACACCACGTGGAGGCAATTGTTTGTTCTGTGCACTGTTTAGACCAGAGAACAATTGACGGCGTGCATGTAAATCTTCAGACTTGCGTTTGGCTGGCGGAGTCCTAGCGTCTGCTTCGGCTAGTTGCCTTCGTTTGGTTGCAGCGAATTTGGGCGCCAGTATAGGGCGCTTTGGCGTTGTCTCATTCAAAACGCGCCAATCAATGTCTTTTTCTGTCGAAGTAGGTTCTTCTACAGTCACAGCATCGACAGTGCAGACTTCAATGTGTTCCTCTTTGCGTTTATTATCAATTTCCATGAAAGCGCGTAGCGAGTCCACGCAGATTATGCTAGCGGGCAATTCCATGTTGTGTTTAGCAAAGACGTATTTCACAATAGGAAAGTCAAAAAACCAACCATTATGAGCAACTAAGCAAACGGGGGCGGCAAGGTGCTTCAAGAACCCCAGAATTGTCTGCGCTGCATTTTCATCGAACTTGGATTCGCGCTCTAGTAAGTAATTGCTTAAGCCTGCAAGTTAAAATGGTATATGTGCATAACCGGTTCTTATCTGCATTGAACATCGAATATATATGCACGTACCTGTTATTTGCTCCGATTCCGGATGTACCTTCATAGATGGTTGAAAAAGTAAATTCAACTTATGCATAACACGAGGCGGAATGGGCATTTTGACCGTCTTGATCTTTGTCTCATCTCCCACATTCTCCTGAGCCTCCGTGTTTCCCTTTAAAATTTCAGCATCAAAAGCATAAATACAAAGTTCTGTGATTCCAACTCGATTATTATTAAAGGCGGGCAGGTTGGTTGTCTCCAAATCAATTAGCGCGAACGTAGCAATTTTCTGTGCATTTGCTGATCCAGAGTCGCTTTCTGCCATTAGAGTCTTGTTTAAAAATGAACAGAATATTAAAATTGTTTTTTAAGCATGCAAATAAATAAGATTAGACATTAAGTACTCAGCAGTGACAAATTAAGTGTTGAACAACGAAAAAAATAAGTGGCGTTGCAGTAATTTTCTGTTAAAGTTTAAACTGCATCAATAAGAAACATTTAATATGAAAACTATCGTTGTTTCAGCTGTATGGAATTAATATATCTTTACCAAAACCAGTTTAAAAATAATCTTTGCTTTCTTCTATAAACTGACATTTACTTGACAAGAATTAAATCTTTCAAATGTTGGCCGTGGAGGCAGAAGCACGATAAGATTACGCTTATAATTTTTACTTTTTAATTACAAACAAATATAACTTTTGACGTAAAAATTTTATTAAACAAAAGATTCGTTGTATTCAATTTTCAAAGATTTCAATATCACATTGCTTGCGTAATTACTTTTATTTCATGAATCCAATCCAAAACATAAAGATATTTATGAAGGCTTCCCAAATACACGCTCAAGCAGCTTGTTTATTCAGCAAAGACTATCAAATCTCATTGGTTCTTATATTTGCAAACACAAGCTCTTGTCAAAGAAATCTTCTTTAGAAGATTTTAGAAAACGCCGAGTCTATTCATCTTATACACTTCTAATCTAAGTCAAACTTATTAGAATTGTGTTTAATAAGTGAAAAATTGCGAGCCATAGTAAGCTACCAAGTAGGTAGGTGATATCAAATGCTTAGCAAAAAATAATTTTAAGCTTGCAACAATATTTTAACTTTAAGGATACATACATATACCTAACTGCAGTTTTGCTACCAGGATGGTATTGATTGGGGCTAGAAAGAGAAATTTTAAGCTGTACAACGCGTGTTGTGCTGCTGTTTGCTCGCTGACTTTATGAATAATATAATTGCAGCATAAATGTAAAGCTTTGCTATCCTGTCAAGCTCCCAGCCTCCAAGTCCAATAACGCAAAGGGTGCTATTTGATCTACTTAAGAAGTGGTAGATAGGTAGTGCCATTTTATGCATATTTAAATGTTTTATTTTACATAATTATTTTTGTGATTGGCAACATAAACGCATGCATATGGTAAGCCAGTCGTATCAACAGAAATATAATAGAACAGATTTAATGTTAAAAGCAATTTTTACAAACATTTATTAGAACAAGAACATGAAAAGTGAGAATTGTAACATTTTTCATTTGACGCTTAAAATAACAAAAAATATAAATCTTTGTTTGTCAATGTTAATACTTGCTGAGATTCATATTCCCGCATTGCAGTTAAATTTTCATTTTATACAAGAATCATGGCATTTAAATATGGCACAACAATTCCCAAGATAAGCTAAGCAAGTGGCACCTCTGTTTGTTCATCGTCCGACTTTAAATCACCTGCACCTAGCACATTAGTAGCTTTTTTAGAATCACGCTGTGCCAAAAAATTTAGGTAATCCTTGGACGTAGCCGCCTCATATTCCTGCACCAAAGAGTCAACAACCTCACGTGATTCATCTAATTCACTTAAATCATCTTTAAAGATATCCTCACGACGAAACTGATCCAAAAATGCACCCCTTTTTCTCAATTTGTCGTATTGACAAAGCGAGCGTTCAAAGAGTGAACAAATGCTGGTGTGATTAGCTAACATTAGGCCCGAAACACGATGATTACTCTGTACGTAGGGCGACGAACGCGAAAGAGCTACTTGTATGGAAGTGGGACCCCAAGGTATAAATTGTGCCATTTTACGCTCGCGTATGCGCTGTAGCGACTTGTGAACCTGTGTAGGATCAATCTCGCCCTGTATTATGTTTAATATTGATATATAGCAATGGTGATTGGTTTTGTCTGGACCTGTAGATACCATCATGTTTTTGGGCTGCAACAGACGACGCATAACATCTAGCACAGTAGTTTTGCGAATGTTGACCGTCTGCGAAAATGACAAGTATAAGTTTCTTTTGAAGCACTGAATATGTTCAAACTTACATGGTTGATAAGGTCCGCATCGCTTGTCAAAGGCGTATAGCCAGTCATAAGAAAATGTAGCTGCGGAGTTGGTATCAACGGCGCAGTTAGACCAATAAGATTGTTATTCATGTATGATGGATAACGTAAGGTGGTGGTGCTCACAGACATTATAGTCGAAACCAAGCTATTAATTTGTGTAAAACTTGGGTTTTGTATATGCAAGCGGTCGGCAGCAATACGATTTAAAGCCGTATTGTCTAGCACGACAACGCTATCTGCTGATGTGGTCAGACGACGCAGTGTCAACATAGAATTGTACGGTTGCACAACTACATCGCTAATTTCGTCCTGATTTGGGAAAACGCTGAATGTTTGTATAAGCTTTTTGGGATAGCGGTCGGCAAGACGCTCCATTATAAAAGAACCCATTCCCGAACCAGTACCTCCTGCTATAGAATGGCAAAGCACAAAGCCTTCAAGTGAGTCACTGCCATCTGCTTCACGATCAATTATATCGAAAACTTCCTCCTGCAGTTTTTCACCTTGGCCGTAGCCTGAAGCCCAATTGTTACCAGCACCACCGCCATGCTTGGATAGATAAACATTTTCTGGATTGTACAGCTAGAACAAAAATGCATCAAATTTTATATATTATATGTTTACAGTTTACAGTTTATTTGTATACCTTGGAGTAAGCTGATGTCATAATAGTGTTGATCACACGTGGCTCCAGGTCAAGCAACACTGCTCGAGGTATATAATGATCATCATCTGCCTGATAAAAGAACACATCCTTGCGATCCATGCCATCTGTTGCAAAGTCTTCAAGTACGCCACTAGGTGAGATGCCATGTTCTAGGCACAGCCGTTTCCAAAACTCAAAGCCAACTGTGTTTTTGTTATAATTACTACATTCAATTCAAACAATAGTTACTACTCACTTTGATTGCCGCACTGGCCAAGCTGCAATGTAATTATTTCGCTTGGCATTATTGCTACACCGATTTATTAAGCACAACAAGCGGATGTAATGCGTTCACTTTAGAATGCAATTAATGATTTAACACTTTATATGCAACTTCTTTCAATAATTTTACGCTACGATTCTTCAATGGCACTAGAATTTATAAACAAATTAATTGCTTATTGCAAATAAATTTAAACAAATGCTGCAGCGGGGCCGCCGTTTAGTGAATTTATGAGCAAGTGTTGTTATATACCATAGTGTCAGTGTTGAACAACGTAACGATTTTAATAGTGATATTTGACAACACTGCGGTAGGTCTAAAATTTTTTGCTTTGCATTTCAGCGCGCGCAGCGAGGTTGGCGTTGACTTTGTGGCTTGTAAAAAAAAATATCATGTCTCAGAAGTGAAAAAGTGCTTTTCTTTCGTAGTGCATAAAAACTGTATAACTCCAGCAGCAGCTTAAAACACAAAAAATCTTTTTGTAATCTGTTCAATAATTAAGATAAGGAAAATGCCGCGCGTAGCAAAAAAACAACCGGTGTCCGAGTCAACTATAACAAACACAAATGGTGAGGCAACTAATGGCGTTGTAGATGTAACAATGACGAATGGCAAAAGTAAGGCACGTAGCAAAAAACCGATTGCAGCTGCACCGGCAGCTGAAGTTGTAGATGCTGAGCCTACTACAAAAAGAGGCGGCGGACGCGGCAAGAAAAAGCCTGCAGCGGAGGAACCAACTGATGCGGTACCAGTCATTGTGACTGAGGAAAAACCAAAGGGACGCGCTAAGAAAGCAGCTGCGGCTGAAGAGGTAGCTATTGCAACAAGCAAGCCACGCCATAAGAAACAGAAAACGCCAGCTTCGGAGGAGCCACCACCAGATAATTCGCGCGCCAAAAAGCCAAAATCGCATACGCTTGAAGAGCCGTCTTCTGATAGCAAGGTGCGTGTCAACAAAGAAAAATCGCCATCTCCACGGGAGGCTGTTGCAGTGGTTGCTAAAGAAACAAAGGCACGCGGACGTAAAAAGAAAATTGAAGCAAATGGAGAACTTAATGGTGCAGCCGAGTCGGAGCCCCTAAAGAAACGTGCCAAAAAGCAAATAGCAGAAATTGAGGAACCCTTGACAGTGTCCCAACAGAATGATAAAGATGCTGACAAGCCCGAAACGTCTACAAAATCACGTGCGCGTGGCACTAAGCGAATAGCAGATTCGGAAATTACTGAAATGCTAGAAGAAGACGATAAAGTGCAGCCAACAGTAGCGGCCACAAAAAATAAAAAACGCACCAAAAAGGCGAATGATGAGGACAATGGCTTGTCAGCAGAAGTTGCAGCAGGAAGTAAAAAACGTGGTAAAAAAAGCGCTGATGAGCCGCTTGCAGAGCCTGAAGCCGCAAGCAACAAGCGTGGCAAGAAAACAACTAAAACCAAGGAAAGTGAAGAGATAGTAGCCGCAAAAGCGCCAACTAAAGCGGGTATGCTCTCTTCAGTTAAACTTAAAATAACTCAAAAATATATTTAACTTTTATATTGTTATTAGTCCGCGGCCGCAAACGCGTTGCTGCTAGTGTGGACCCGGAGGAGCCCGCGGTCGAAGAAACTTCTGAAGCAAGTGGTTCGAAAAGTATGTTGGTGGAACCCGGCTGTGCTGGCGTCGTTTTAAAAAGTTTGCAAAATGTGCTTAACTTTTGTTTTCCAGCGAGCAAGTCAAAGAAGGAAACTGTCGGTGAGCCAACAAAAGACGATTTTATTCCGCCAGCTGGACAGGACTTTAATTTGAAAATATCTAGCTGGAATGTAGCTGGCCTGCGTGCATGGCTGAAGAAAGATGGTCTTAAATTTCTAGAGTTGGAGGAACCTGATATATTTTGCATGCAGGCAAGTGTTTTCACTGACAAATATAAAAAAAAATTATTTAAATAAACATTATTACTAGGAAACTAAGTGCGCCGTCGACCAGCTGCCCGAGGAAGTGGCGCGACTGCCCGGCTATCATCCTTACTGGTTGTGCATGCCTGGCGGCTACGCTGGCGTTGCGGTCTATAGCAAGATCATGCCTATAAATGTTGAATATGGCATTGGTAATAAGGAGTTTGATGATGTCGGTCGTATGATTACGGCTGAGTATGAGAAGTTCTATTTGATCAATGTTTATGTGCCCAATTCGGGTCGCAAGCTGGTAAACTTAGAGCCACGCATGCGCTGGGAGTTGCTCTTCCAGGAGTACGTCAAGAAATTGGACGCACTTAAACCAGTTGTTATATGTGGTGACATGAACGTTTCGCATTTGGAAATCGACTTGGCCAATCCCAAATCGAACACACGTAATGCTGGTTTTACAAAGGAAGAGCGCGATAAAATGACTGAACTACTTAAGCTTGGCTTTGTGGATACATTCCGACATCTTTATCCAAATCGCACCGGTGCCTATACTTTCTGGACTTATATGTCCAATGCACGGGCACGTAATGTGGGCTGGCGTTTGGATTACTGCATTGTTTCCGAACGGTTTCTACCGCGTGTGGTGGAAAATTGTATGCGTAGTGTGTGCATGGGCAGTGATCATTGCCCCATTACGGTCTTCTTAAACGTATAAGATGACACGGAACATTTAAATTTATTTTTTTTTCGGGTTAATTACTTTGAGTTTTGATTGCATATTATGTGTTTGAAATTCCTGTTAAACATTTTGTATACGAAATGTTCTCAATTTTTTGAAATTCCTGTTAAACATTTTGTATACGAAATGTTCTCAATTTTTTGAAAATATTTATACTACATACGAAACATTTAAAAACATAATTTATAAGTTCTCTTTTATTAGCGATAGTATACACATTATGAACGTATAAAGCGTCAAACATATTCGTTACTGTATGACTACATTACCATTTATTTGTTCTTTTTTATGTTATTTAAATTACGTTGTTCATTTTTCAAAATCAATGCCAAGGCATTTCTTAAATTATACAATTTTTCATAGCATCTAAGTAATTGTCTCAAGTTCTTTAAGCAAAATATATTGTATTGAAAAAAAAAAAACATAATAAAATAAACAAAACTTTTGAACATATGTACAGTTGTCATTTTTATTTGAATAATTTTTTGCGGTCTACTCAAGAAGAGATTCTGTGTATTTTCTTGGTATTCTCAAGATTGGCTCGAATTCAAAAAGCGTGTATTCTATAACTGCACCCAACTAGACAAATAAATTTCTGTAGTTTTTCTGCTCTGTGCTGGTTTTTAAAATCTTTTTTTCAAATTAGAAGTTTTGTCTATATAGCATTGCAAAGGACAGTCAAAAAATCATTAAATGTTCCCTGAAGCCTAGATATCTGGTCACTCCAATATTATATACAAAAATTTTATAAACAATTGGATTATAATGATCCACGCAAAATATTTGAGAATTTTCTGGTATTTTAAATATGTTTATAAAGTTAAACTATTAATGCTTTTAAATACTGTATAACGGTTGTTTGCCTAAACTATTAAACAATTATAATAACCATCTAACTATTATTTCGAATGACTTCCGCATTAATAGCGCAAACAATTCTACAAAATTGCAATTGTTTAATTTGACCTACTCATGATTCTATATATTGTCGAAATGGTATTGTTTTATGCATTTTACACTACATTTATTATGTAATATTTACATAAAAGCTTTAACAGCTGCTGAATTTGTAATTGTTTAAAAATATCTTTTTATTTAATTAAAGACTTAATACGTTTTTCAAATAGCTTAAGCATACAATTTTCAAAAGCAGAGAACTTAAATTAAAAATTATTCAAGCTTCTGCTTGCTATTTAAGAATTTGTGAATTTAAGCTTAAATTTTATTATGAATTTAAACTCAAAACAAGCAACAGGTAAGTTCTCAATTTCGATTACGTCAAAAACACTTATATTCGCATGAATCGGTGTTTATCGATTCAAGTATTTTGTTAATCGAATCAAAATCTAGAACAAGCTTGATTATTTTTGCTGTTTATAAATGTTTATTTTCAGCAAATAGGCAACCCTGAATCTTAAATAAAACCAAGTCGGTCCAGAATTAGCAGCACAATTCTAGATTTGTTGGTTCTGCAGAAGCTTAGTAGAAGAATGTTATTTATTTTTTTATAAAACTGCGTTAAATTTCATTAATGTGCGTAAAGCTTTAAAATTCAACGAAAGTAAAATTGGCTATTAAAAGTCAAAAAAAAATATGCATTAAACTAAGCCATTAAACTACAAAACGTTTTGTACATAATTTTTATTGTACATATGTAGCGCATTTGTCGTGCTTATTTTCCTGCCCAAAAAAGTGGAACCATTGCGCGGTGACAAACTGCGGCCTGTTTTGACCAGTGAAAAGCGCAGATTATCACATGAAAATAATCTCATAAAAAAAGCATTTTATTGTAGCTCAAAAAGTGACAAAGTATATAAAATCAACTTAAATAATTATATATATGTTGAGAAGAAAGTCTTGGTCTGGAATAGTCGTAATGAGCTGTAAAAAGTAAAGCAGCAAAAATATGATATAACGTAGAGCTATGGGGATTTTAGTAGTTGAAAAAATTGCACCAAGAATTTCAGTTAAGATGAAACCGTTTGGGCCATTAAGCAAGTATTAATATACGGCTTAGGTTAGGTTACATTCTGTTAAGAATTAATTGAGCTCACTCGCGGAGATTGCGATGCCTAGTAAAAGGTGATTTTTTAGTAACTTATTTTTTTGGCAAAACCGTTTTTTTTTTACAATTTCATAATTGGCAAAGTGCTGAAATCGAATTTGGTGTCAGAAACGAAGTTAATTTTTGGTTGAATAGATGCTTGAATAGTGGGCTTCGGTAGAGTGAGTGAGTCTAAATCGGAAGGTCGGTGATTCGATTAAACACAGCAGCACTGGTGCATTTGTCTAGCAGTGGTATGGTTAGCAAATAGACGAAGGAAAATCAACCTATGCTCCACCTTTGGAGCAATGACCATAGTCAAGGGGAATAACTTTAAAAAGATACTTGAATAAGTAAAGTTGCCAAATTTGAAATGATAGATACAAGAACTAAGAATCCATACCGAAACTGGGTATTTGGGTAATTTTCAAAAAAACTGTCAAGGCTAGAACGTTATTGTGCATAGCTTACGATATTTACAAACTTTTAGTGGCTGACCGCATATCAAATTTCGCAAATAATGCAGTAAATAGTTTATGTCAGTCAATTCTTGTTCTAAATTTTATATTGGTGGGTCAATCTTGTTTTATTGATTTTTGAAGAGTTTGGCACTTTGATTTCAGAATGAAAATGAAAATGCTGTAAACTAAACACTAGTTGTAAAATGTATTGTGTCAAGCTTAAGTTACCCTTTAAAGAGTATTTAAACTACAAAGAAGTTCCCATAACTTATAACGTCTGATATGTAAAACGAAAATCACAAACCGTTCACGCCTCCAACTGAAAATATTATTTACCTTAACCAAAGCGCGTGCCAAACCACATTTTAAAACGAAACATTTGTGAAAAACTGCAGTATTAAGTACATACTATATCTATGTATGCGACTATATAACAACATTTGTCACAAAATAACAACAATTTTATTTATATGCAATTAATAACTACAACAAGCGGCGCATCTGCATCAAAGGCCTTTAAAAAATATGTACTAAATCTGTATTATGTACAGCTTGTCGTTCAGCAACAACAAAACCAACGTGGAAATGGTCGCGAATTGAGACCAAACTGTCATAAAATCAGTTAATAACGAGTACAATATATATATACACACACATGTGTGTGTGCTCATGTGAGTTCCCCCGACTTGTGCTCTATGGCCGTACCTGGCCATATAATTTCATTTTCATTTGGCAGCGCGATCTTTTGCGGCAGGTCCGTAGCAGTTTAGTTAAAAAAGTTTTCTAAACGCGCACGGTTGGCCCCAACGGAAAGTTATATTATAATTACGTGGAACTCATTACATACTAACGACTCTTTAGCTCGGGGAATTCGCACAAGTGTCGAAAAAGTGATTAAAAATGAGACCAGCTTTTCATATATTAACAGTTTATTACATTATTGCCTGCATAAGAGCAGAAGCTGGAGAATTCGGTAGGTTCCTTGAAAAATTGTTAAAAACACCAATAATGGGAATAAATTTAAAAATTGCTTAAGTACAAAACTATCTGAAATAAAAACAAAAGAAACTTAAAGTTAAAATAAAAGTATAAAACAAACTAGAGCTGGAAAAACAACGATCTAACATCAAAAAGTAGTGACAGATTTAGATGTACGTAGCGAAAATTTTCTTTTTATTTTTTAGTCTTTCTAATCTTATTCTAAATTCAATACATCAATGATTTCCAGCGCTAGAACAAACACAGTATGTTTATTGGTATATTATTGAAAATTTTTTTACAATAGACAGCTTAGGATTGCAAGAACGTAAAGTCGTTCATTAGAAAAGCTAACTTTAATTTTGTGTAGAGAAGTCTTCTACATTATTTTAAGATATAAACATGCTCCGCCATTCTAGCGATGACAGCATTGTTAAGGGGAATACATTTATTTATTTAGTGCAAAAATCTGGTATTACGTATTAAATCTAATGTTAATTTTAACTGCTAGTAGTTGGGTTTTCCGACCAATAAATTTTTATTTAGTTTGGCACAGATTTTGAAAATATATTTTTTAATGTACGTTATGCCTTTAATAAGTCAATCTTATAGTTTTTAAATAAATTTAAAATATAAGCGATTTTCATCAAAAAAGTATTTATACTTAAAGAAAATCAATTTTTCTTGAATTTGACCTATATTTTTAAGGATTACAGCTTATCAATTATTTACGAATTTTTTAACACTTTTCGTCACTTTTAAATTGTCTTCTACAGAAAATTATTTCTTTGTAATTCCTTTTAAAAAAAAAAACAGCCGATTCGTCTCAAAGATTATCTTTGTTTCAACAGCAAACTATTTCTTCTCAATTCCATCACTAATTTCACTTGTTTTGCTTAGTATGTATATAAAGAATTTTTGAGAACTGTTTTAAAATCCAACGATGCGCAAACTTTTTGTCTAAAATGGTAATATTTCAGGTCTAAATTAAATTATGGAAGGGATGAAAATTTTTAAATAAGATATTTTTTGAAAATTGTCACGTTTCTTATATAAAACCGAGCTTTTTAATGTATATTAAAATAAAGTAAATTAATCTTTTGCCATTAAGTAAAAAATCAAATGCAAAACAAATATTTCTAAACTCCGCCACAATTGACCAGCCAAGTGTTGTTTAAACATAAATTTTTAAAAAAGATTTCACTTTAAAAGTAGTCACGTATTCGAATAAACTCTTAGTTTTGCTTAGAGAGTACATCAGCATAATTTCAAAAAAATCATAACGTTTTTTTCAAAAATGCTTAAATATTTTTACGTCTAACCAGCTGGGTATACCTAAGCCCGCCTGAAGATACTGGAGTCCGACAGCATCAATTGCGTCTGTTTCCTTACAAGTCCTTACCTTACTTATTATTATATTTATTTTAGAAAAACTCATCGTACCAGGCAGTTTTCAGCCGCCCAAACGTGAAAAACCAGCTAATAGCAATCATTCCGTGGCAGCTCGTTCCTTCTATGAACCTCAATCTGAGTGTTCCATAGGCACTGAGTGCACACCATTGCACGACTGCACAGCCATGATTTACGAAGTGGCCAAGAATTGCTACTATGGTGATAAGTCACTATATTGTGGAGGTGGCGAGGAAATGCCCTATGTCTGTTGTCCCAGTAGTCCACTGGAAAAGAATCAAGTCTGCGGCAAATCTTTGGTGCAGGGTCATTTTTACAAAGGTCTGGGCTCATATCCCTTTGTGGCACGTGTTGGCTTTAAGCGTAAGTGTGGAATCATGGTCAACTTTCAAAATAAATTGTAAGTGGATTTACCTTATAGACATCAATACCGGTGCCTTTGCGTATCCATGTGCGGGTGCTGTCATTGCGCGACGTGTCATATTAACTGCGGCCCACTGTGCGCTAGCCAAAGCCGATGGTCATAGACTGTAAGTCAGCTGTAGCATCATAGTTGACCCATAATGTGGTCCATTAGGCCTTATCAAAATGAACTCATCTGCACTTTCGCTCATTAATTTTAGCTCTTCGGTGCGTGTTGGTGAATACGACACCTCCAGTGATCCAGACTGTGCCACCACTGGATTCTGTGCACCTCGCTCAGTGAATCATGCCATCAGTCATGTGATTGTGCATCCGGACTATAAGCAAGGCCAATATCATCATGACATTGCACTGCTAGTGCTCAAAACGCCTCTCAACTACTCGGGTAAGTTTGCATTCGGGAGCGGTAGAATTAATTTATTATATGATGTATGTGGTATCAAAGTGGTATCGTTTGATGTTACGCTTGACAGTGTCAATGTTAATTAAAAATCGTTTTGTTCCACGGCATTCTAGTAGACGACCAACTGATTCCCAAGTTCATAAATGTCAACAGCAGCGTTTTGCATGTTGCTAATTTGAGGTTAGGTTTATACGTACTTAATTGGTCGTTTTCGGGCTTTACTGCGTGCTTAGTGTAGCAGCTAATGAGCTGAAATGTAGGAGACATTTATGTACTTGGTTGGATTTTAAATTTGTAGACACAGTTCAATGGGTTAGCAATTAAACTTTGTATGTTTTTGCCAAAAATTTAGCCGGTTAGTACATAAATATGTGAAATGGTTGCGCGTGGATCTATTATATAATGTATTGTGTATATTAGAGATAAATGAAGTTAATTTTCAAAATTTGTATTCGATTTGAGTGCGTTAGTTTTTTATCGGGTATTATTTACAATCAGAAAGAGTTTGCAAGAGCTGATATACATAAGGAACGGCAAGGTATCCTACACAAAGTCTACTTTGGACATAATTTAGCCCATATACGCAGTCTTCAGCATGTACTGTATGAACGAGGGTGGATCTTCGCCACTGCGACGCCCATGGGTCTAGCCCCCCCCCCCCCTCCCTAGTCTTCAGCACAGTAATGATATTATCGAATCATAGCGTCCCCAATTATAGTTCTAACAGCTAGTGCGTAGAATTCCAGCTTCAGAAATCATTGTTGACTTTAGTTTTGTTAACCGAACTTTCCCTATTGATTTTCATTTTCTTAATTAACTAAAATGCAAGCATAACTAAGAATTAGAAGGCCGCTTACCCTAATTAGCCGAGAAGACTGAAAAGATACAGATACGGAAATTTAGAGCCAAATCAAGAATTCAATATCATTTGCCGATATAATTGGTAATTTGAAACTTGAAAATTGTATGTATTTTTCTTAATAAGAGACGCATAAATCTACCAAGTTATCTCTACCAAATGGAGATGATTCGATAAACTTCAACTTCTAAGGAAATTTGACATCCAAAAAAAAATGGGTATTTAGCTCTACAGGAGTCTGCATCGCCCATTCCCAATAGCTATCAAATCGACAGGATTCGATAAACTTAATCTTCTGAGAAAATATGACATAAAAAAAAGACACTGCAGAGAGACAAACAGAAGGCCTTGGAGTTTGCAACGCCTCCTTCATTCTGTTACTTTTATCTCATAAATCTTATATGAAAGTAATTAAAGAAACCACATAAACTCTGAGGTTTGGCACCCATCCTATTCTCACGCAGCCGCTAAGGGTGTGGAATAATTATAATAATAATGTTATGCATTCTTTAGTTCCAACAGCTGCTCAAAATGCCAAAAATCTAACTGACTTTGATTATAGAATGTAGGTCTGCTTAATAGGGATTTCTGTCCGGGGTTTTTAGGGACATTAAAATTCTAGTTCTGCTGGATTACAATTGAAGCTGTTTTCAAAGCATTTTTTTCTACGTCTACTTAAAGCTTCATACAAACTAAAGAAGAATTCTACTGCCACACTACCTTATTTGCTCATTTGTTATTTCTGCAAGAATTATTGTTATTCATTTTGCCCGCATGTGTTCTACTGAAAACTGGCGAACGGCTTGCATAACCTCCTTATCAGGGAGTAAGTTATATGTCGTACCACATCTGGCTAAATCATCAGCTGCTACTTCATTACCCGTAACATTTTGGGCATACTCAAGTAAGGCTTAGAACAAAGAGCTGCGCCAAGAACTACAAGCTGTGGAATTTCTAAAATGCATTAGAAATTTTAATATAAAGTCAGGACTTAAAGGTTAGTTTATCAGATAGTTCGAATATTGGCCATGTCTTGGATTAAGATTGCGTGTCCATTCACTTTTAAATCCAAACCACAAGCTCATATGAAGTTAATTGAGCGATTCTTAAAGTATTTCTTGTCAATATGAACCATAACCCATAACTCTTTATACAATTTATGTTTTATTGTTATCCTTTCGTGCTACCAACTACCGCAGTATGTACTCGTAAATCCCCAACAACTCGCTTTTCTTTGCAAGAGTTACAGCAATTGCATTTGGCAGGCAATTAAAAGGAAATTACCAATACGTGGTATAGATCTTATCAAACTGGGTCGGTCCACTGCCTGCTGCTGTCCATTGGTACGGCTGTCCGACTGACCAACTAGAGTAGTCCCATACAATTTTCAATTAAATTTTAAATCGTAAAATATTATTACGCAGGCAGAGCAAATAAGGGTCATTATGAACGGTGCATACTTAGGCGTCGGTGGCCAACTCAAGGAGCTCGTAATCAGATGGGAAAATATTGCAAGAGTAACCGTAGCAACCGCTAATCATTGCGTACACAACACGTTAACCGATGATGCCTCAGCTTCCTGAGGCGTTACCAATGTTGTCGTTCAGCTTGTATGTAGTTATTTTTATGGCTTTATAATATTTTATGGATGGACGTGCTTTATCCAACAAATGCATCAATATGATGTGGCAACAATGTTGCCAGGTATTCATTCGGCTCGAATTATTGTTCGATTTGTTTTTGCTCCTTTTAGTGGCCACACAACCAATTTGTCTTCAAAAGACACGCGCCAATTTGGTTGTGGGCAAGAGAGCTACCATTGCCGGTTGGGGTAAAATGTCTACCTCGAGCATACGCCAGCCGGAGATGTCCCATTTGGATGTGCCGTTAACCAGCTGGGATCTATGCTTGCGTAATTATGGCTCAACAGGCGCATTGGAGTCTCCCAATTCGATAGAAGGTCAATGGATGTGCGCCGGCGGTGAGGGTAAAGATGTTTGTCAAGGCTTTGGCGGTGCGCCTTTGTTTGTACAGGAGAGCGGCATATTCTCACAGGTGAGCAAGACAACGAAACTAATTTGAGTTTTCAAGGTAAATGCTTTAAAATTGATCTGGGATGCGATTAAGTTAACCGGAAGTTTAAGCCAATATGAAGCGTAAAATAAAACAAATCAATTACGACATCCCTGACTTTGGCTTATAAGAAAACAAAAAAAGAATCTTATAATGCTATAAACATATTAATTTGTTATCTCTAGATTGGCATTATGTCTTTTGGCTCAGACAATTGTGGTGGATTGCGCATACCCAGTGTCTACACTTCCGTGGCTCACTTTGCCGAATGGATTCACGATAATACACCACCGGAATAGATCTTCTTTCTATGTGCTTTCTTCTTGTAAAATTAAGCTTATAATTTAAAAAGTAAAATTTGTATGCTTATTATATATACATATGTCGCGTTATTTATTTCAATATAAGAAGCTAAAAATAATCGAAGACTGTATCTATGAAGTATTTTTATTTGTTTCTACTTTCCATTGATCTGTCGTTCTGCGCAACATTTAATTACTTAATTGAATTAATTGAACTTTGACACGCACTACAGAGTTATAAAAATATATCAAATTACTTTTTTTTTGAACAAAAAGAAATTGCGTTGCAATGAAATCCAACTGAAAAGTGAACTTTATATTTATACAAAAAATGGCAATACGATTGAAAGATACCAAAGCTTATTGTATCATTTTTAAACTAAACAAACAAAAAAAAAAACATTATGATTATTAAAAATAAAAAATAATAAATAAAAATATAAGATAAAAAATCCTTTATTTTTAAATATAATAATCTAAAAATAATGGCTTACTTTAAAGCAAAAATATTATAAATGAAATATTTCTAAACATTGTAATCTAACTTTTTTGTGGCGAAAGCACCTTTGTCGCTGATTTTAATTCTGAATAAAAAACTTATGACTTTAAATAATTTATAACAATAATAATGAAAAATATGTAATAGTAAATCTGCTAAAAAAATATAAAGGAATGAAAAAACAGCAGAAGACGTGGGCAAAGCAGGAGCGCCAAAGAGAGCTTTTTAGATCGGCTGTAATCCGAGAAGGCCAAAGAAAGTAAAGTAAGGAATTACAAAAATTGTAGAAACAAAATAGTAAAATTAGTTTTAAACTTTTAAAGATTTTTTAAAGTTCTTTTATGTGCTTTTATCTTATGACAAAGCAAAGCATCAAAGCGAAAAAAGTGTGTATAACTTCAATCTTTAAATAAAAAAATTCTTCGAACTTTAAATTCGTTTAGACCTAAAAATAATCTTTGTTAACGATAGCTAGGAGTGAGAGCAATTTAAGTAGTATTAGAGCTCAATTTCTTTTTTTTTCTTATTATTCTGAAGAACTTGGGGCCTCTACTGGAATCTTCCATCGAAACCTGTTTTGCGCCGAGTGTTTAGCTCTGTCCCATGTTGTGTTCGCCTGGGTCAGTCGTGAAGGCTGGATCTTCTCCAGGTCGCCTTAGGTCTTTCAAGTGATTTAACGTTCCATTGCCCAATCCGTGTGTTTGAAATGTCTATGGTCGTCATCGAGTTTGGAGTGCCGTTTATGTTTAATTCTCTTGTATGGGTTTCTGTAATCGATTGGGTTTTCGATCAAAATGGTGATTGGTCAGATACGATCGATAGACCAATTAGAAAACTGAATCAAATCGTATCAAGATGGTAATTTTCTGAAAAGGGTTTGTCAACTAAAAAAAAAAGTTTTATAAAAGTTTTCTATGTGCCCGACTCTAGTCGCAATCCTTAATTTCTGTACTACAAATGCCAACTTTAATTCTCTCCATATAGAGCTGCCATTTTTTCTACTTAGAGGCGAAATTATCAAATATTGTTCTTAAGCTAGCTGCTCATCTTTCACCTGTAATAGTTTTTGTTCCACACAAATAAATTGATATACATTACTTTTTTTTAAAATATTATAAAAAAGGTTTAACAGTGTCTGTTCTCTATAACTTGTTACAAATTCTGAATAACTTACAGCATTTTTCTCTTATTTGTCCTAACTTTACACAAAAGCGAAATGACTTATAAAATACCCTACGAAATTTCTAATTTTTGTAAAATATTTACAAATATAAAAAAGTTGTATACCTAAACAAAATGGAGCAATTTTATAGAAGTCTTGAGTAGTAAATGCGGCTGGCTCTGATATTACCCGAATACCATTCGATTAGTATCCATAAGGTAGCTGCGGTGAGGCAGCACCGCACTGTTGTGGAGAAGAAACTTTTATTTGGACATAACAAAGACAATCAAGACAAAATAGGGTGGATTAACCTTGTTGTGGCTCTTTTATTTCGGAAGAAACGAAGCACAAGCATATTTTTCATGAATCAAAAAGTACTACTCCTCTTCTTCCTCAATATATTAGAATTTTATAAATCAATTCATGGAAAAAGAAAATCGTCTATACAACGTGTACAACATCCAGTTCCTTGCTAAACTCATCTGAGTTTCCTTACAATTAGCTTCAAAATCGTCCTTAAGCTCTTTGATGAATCTCCATAACCTTTTGATATATAACTTAACCCAATCTTAACTAAGTCTTATTTTAGTAAAAAATAAGAAACTAATTCAAACCGTTTTCTAAAATCTTTATGTAACTCGATAGAGAAACGGATAAACTTAAATGTTTAAGATAATTTCATGCTGCGATTAAACTGATTCACGTATCTATTCAACCAAAAATGAGCTTAACACAATTTTTCCAACAAAAAAATAAAATTTTATTGATTTATTTATTATTAAGCTTTAAGTCGTTATATGGTTTAAATATAAGAAACTGAACAGTAAGTGAGAAGAGGCACGTAAACCACATCATCTCTTAGAGCCTTGCCAAGAAAATAGTAGTTACAAATCACATTTTTTAAACTAAAATTTTGAAAAAAGAAAAAAATCATTAAGATTTTGCTTATAATCGAAATGATTTAATTTTCCCAATATAGCAACACCACAAAACGCGTCATTTGCATATTGACAGACGACTACTGCATTCATTTTCTAGTTTTAATTAATCAAAATCTTTTTATTGAAACGTTGCTGACGTTGAAACCAGCTGCAGGCGGCACCATTCCTTTTTTTTTTGTTCTTTGTTTTATTTGAAACGTTAATTGTGATTTCCTTGTAAGTATTCTCTTTTCAGCATTAAAATGCGTCTACATTACCAAAGACGTACCTCCAATCAGTGGCTTGCGCTCAGCTCTCTCGTTAAACTTAATAGCTAATCGGAAACAGCGACAGCCAAGTGTTGCCTGAGGATTGGCGACTTGATATGTGGAGTTTCACAGTATGCCATGTGGTTAATTGGAGTCAGCTGTTTTTATGAGCCACATGCAAATCAGCTGGTCTGTCTTTAAGCCCGCAACAGCGGCTCAGCTGCAGGCTAAGCCGGCTGAGCGCTTCAATAGAACTAAGACTTGAGATGAAAAAAAAATATATATATATATATATGTTTGTATATAAACGAAACAGAGAGAAAAGCAAAAGAAACACGCAAACAGTGGCTGCACTGAGAGAAATTAGCCATTGGCAGCTGTTACGACTGCCAAACGTCATAACCTTGAGAGCCAGTACGTCGTGCCAGAAATCTTCCAGAGGTTCAACAAAACATTATATAAGAATTGCCGCCAAAGACTACAGCAATTAGGTTGGGCCCCACGGTATTCAACTTGACGACAAATCAAACTCTTTTAATTAATTTACGACAATGCCAACTGCCCAATGCCCCTATATAAAATGCCAAAGGCCCCGTGTACCCCTATCTGTAACTGTAATAGTTAGCTGCAGTCGCGCAAAGTGTAGCAGCAAGTTCTGGGCAGTGGCATCACATTAAATGAAAAATCAATTTGCTTGCTCATACACAGAAGATCATTGCAGCCCAGATCGGGCCGGTCTGGTGCGGAGCAGACACTTTGGCCACGCTCATTGCCAGCGCCAGTCGGCAATTGGTCGTCGAGTTGAGGCGTCGGCAACGCTGCGCGCTTCATAAAAGTTTATTTATTTTTTATTTGTCAAAATGTGCGCACAAATTCAAAGACTTACAAGTTCTACAAGTTAAATAACACAACGTACATAATATACCATTTGTTATATTACAAATTGTCAGTTTGTAAGAATTTAACAATAAATGCTTAAAAGTATGCATTGTAATTTTTAAACAAAACAAAATTATGCACGTAGTTTTGTTTAAAAACTGTTGAAATTCATATTGTCAACAAAATACACGATTTTTATGGCACTAAAAACGCAACTGTGGCATATCTATTAAATAAGTAAAGAAACATTTTAGTGAAATTTTAAAATTGATTTATTTAAACGCGTTTTTTTTTTTGATAATACAGTTGAAGTCATGTTGATTTTGGTTGTAAAGTCTGTTGATGAATCCTTTAAATAAAACTGCTTACGTCTAGTTCTGAGTGCGTTCGATTTAATATAAATCTGAAAATATAAAAAGAGTTACAAATAGAATTAGTTGTATTATTCACATTCAATAAAAAATTATTAATAAAATTTCCAAAATAAACTGAAAAAAATTATTTTATATGGATTTTATCATTATCATTTATAACTCAAACCAAGAACTAAAGTTCCAGCTGAACAAAAGTAATTGTATAAACTTGTGTCTTTCAATTCTTCTCGGCTTGTCCTAGATGCAAGCATATTTCCTAAAACCATCAGTGATATTTTAAACAAATTTGAAAACTCTCAGAATGTTGATGGGTAAACCAGCGAAAGTCTAGATGAAAAAAGTTACTCATCGTTTTTTTTTTATGTAATAATATATAAATGGAGTACCAAGTGATGGAGAAGCTATCATCCAACAGGAGAAGACGCGCGGAAAGCAAGTGCGCCTAGCAACAGTTGTTTAGGTCGACTGATTGGAAAGGTTCAGATCCATGTTCGATTGCAAGAGGGTGGGGAGATCGAAATATAGCAAATAAATCTAAACAGTTTTATTTTTGAAACAAAGTTCATAAACTACCAATTCCTGAAGCCAATAGAAACTTTAAGTGACATTTAAAATTCAATTTGAAACTCGCAGAACGATAATTAGTTGCCCTGACATTTTTATTTAAAAAAAAAGAAAAATATATTATTTGTGAAAACAAATTTATTTTTATGTTTAGTGGACTTTCCATTTTTATTTTATATAACAATTAAAAAAAAACATTATTAATATTAGCGCAACCAAATTACTAGTTGCTTATAGAATAAATCAATGCATTAATTGCGCAGTAATTTACTAAATAAAAATAATAATTAAAAAAAACCTACAAAATTAGTTTAAATAAT
Source organism: Chymomyza procnemis (assembly GCA_035046065.1). NCBI lineage: Eukaryota > Metazoa > Arthropoda > Insecta > Diptera > Drosophilidae > Chymomyza > Chymomyza procnemis. The sequence continues at coordinate 16,907,694 of JAWNOJ010000004.1, read as the reverse complement.
TAATTAATTTAAAAAACGTTAATTTAAAAAATACATTAAGTTCTATTTTTTCAAGAATTTCAATTTTAAGAAATTGAAGCGAAATTTTCTGAATACACCCACATGAGAAATGTAATAAAAAAAATTACACAAATTTTTAACAAAATAAACTACAACTAAAAGTACGAACTTTTTCCAAAAAAGCAGTTTTATTTATTGCATGAACACAAACTTTAACAAAATAAACTAAAAATAAGTAAAAGCCTTTTGCAAATAATTCAATAATTTGAACAAAATCAAAAAAATTCAGTTTCATTTTTTTTATGAACACAAACTTTTAACAAAATAAACTTAAAAAATAACAGATTTTTGCAACTAATTCAAAAAGTAAAAAAAAAATCAACAAAAATGCAATTTCAATGCGTTTTTAAGAATTTGAATTAAAATATTTTGTATTTAAATGAATTTTTAAATTGCTCAATTCACCTTCAGACAAATAAAATATGTTTTATTAAAATTCGAAATATTTTTAATAAAATTCATTAAATGAAACTGAATTGTTTTTTTTTTTAATTTAAAAACTTTTATTTAATAAATTTAATTCAAAAAAAAGCACTACAAAAAAATTCAGTTACATTTTATGAATCTTTTTAAAAATATTTTGAACTATGCATGCATTTTTATTTCTAAAATAGCAAAATTTATAGAATAATAAAAAATGCAACACGAAAAGTTTCATGGATATTAAGTCAATTTTTTTTAATAACAATTTTGAACAAAAGCAAATTTGAGTGGCCATTTTAGTTTATGCTTAAAAAATCAGTTCCAAAAGTATATTCTACAAAACAGAAACTAAGCAAAAAGTTACATTATTTCGTTTACTTTTTACAATTACAATTTTGCAAACATTTTATGGAAATTTTCTCAATAGTAAAAATTTTACTCTGCAAGTTTCTATGGTAATTAAAGATGAGTAAGCACTAGCAGTTACGTTCATTATACATATATTATTTACCCAAGAATCTTCGCGCAATACAACTAATTTTAATTTATTTTTTCTGGGCCAGCTACTTTTGGAAACAAAATAACAAAAAACAAAAAGGTTTTATCTAATATATAAACTCACATATCACTAATTGGGCGAGTTAACGAGATTGTCAATTTGACCCGAAGAAAATTTAATTCAATATAATAATATAAATATATTTAAATATATTATAAAGATATAGGTAGAGTTTATTGCTTAGGCTGATATATGATTTGTTGTATTTTATTGTAGAATATTAATAGTTAGTCTCTTGGGGAAATGTAATTCCAATTGAGCTAGTTAACGAGAGTTTTAAACGACCTTCAGACAATTAAAGTTTAAAAATTGCTTGCGCAAAAGTTCCGGCTGCGGGGGAAATCAATTATTCCTTTAAAAACCCAGTTTGACTTGAGGTGTACGAGATTTTTTAGACATTTCAAAGATTTTTGTACTAAATTTATAGTGCCAAGCCGACGACTAGAGCAATAAAATATAAATATTTGTTATTTTTAAACAAAAGCAATTACAAAATATTTCAAAATAGCGAAAAATTTGTAATGAAAGCTTTCGTTAATGGTTAGAGTTAATTTAAGCTTCGTTAGTAATAGATCATCTCTGAACGAAGAAAGTTTAATCAAGTTTTGGTAATTTTTTGAAACACATATCTATGTTTTTGAAATTAAAGTTTTAAAAATGAAAACATTTTTACATATATTTTTTTAATATGGCACATCATATTTTTAGTATAATTAATTCTGTGGGGAATGTGGAATATTTTTTTAATTTCTTAAAATTAAAATTATATGAACAAAAAGCAAAAAAAATTTCCAGAGTTTTGTGTAATAAAAAATAAGATATAAAAATAGAATAATAGGAAAAAGCTTACTTAAAAGGTTTAGGACAGAATTAGGAAATATAAAAGATTAAATATTACTGCAATTTTTAAGCATCTAATTGCTATATTGCAATTATATATATTTGCAGAAATATCTTAGCTTTCACATTAAGTATTTTTAAAAAATTTTGGGTGATATTTACGCTCATATTTTATTTTTTGTTACACCAATATACTTGTTTACATAAAGAAACATTTCGAGTTTTGAAATTGCAAAACAAATTAATTTATTTTTGCATTTAAATGATTTTAAAATTGAAAAATGGTGTGAAACAAGCAGTAAATAAAAGGCTTAAAATACATCAAATAGTTTAGTAATTAGAAGATATGTTAGATATTTCTTAATTTTCAGAAAAAATATTTATATAATAAATTTTCAGCTTGGAATTCTGAAAAAATATTATTATTTTTTTTGACTTAAGATTTCTGTGGAAATGCACAAAATTTGTTTTAAATGTTATGCTATGTTCACACTGCAACATTTTCATAATTTTTTGTAAAAATTAAAAAAAAAATATATATATATATATATATATATTCTATAGAAATGCAAGCTTGTTGGACACTTAAAAAACAAATAGTTTTAAACAAAATTCAAAAAGCATTTTTAAAATTAGTGCAAACACTCTCCACTTGAATTGTAGCTTGGAATGCATAACCCGGCTTACGGTTTAGTTGGCATCCACAGCGACAAAAAACGCCATTTTAAGGCTGCAGCAGCATAGAGTAACATGCGAATCCCACTTATTGGCGCGTAAACCAAATTTTATGTGTGTTTTTTATCATTTTTAAAATTAAATGTTTATGTGTATGATATGTGTACGACGTGTTTGTTTGTATAACAATTTTAACAGCTAAGCAAAAAAAAAATAAAACAACAACAAAGCGCCAAAAAAAATACAAAAATAAGAAAAAGAAAAAAAATCAAACCTACAATTGTAGTTTTTGCGATTTTTCGCTCAAGATCAATGTGAAAAACTTAAAACTCATAAATTGAATGCTAATCGTGCAAAGCCGATCGAGATTGTCGTCGCTTTTGGTGACCAAAAGGCAAACGGTGTGTTAATTAGGCGAAAACAGCAAAAGAATTAAAAAACAAAAAATAAAAGGAGTAAAAGCAAAAAAAAAAATACAGCTAAAGTGCGACTACAGAAGTAATAACTGCGCCGAAAAACAACAAATAAGACAAACAAAAAGCTAAAGCAAAGGGAGCAATCAGCAGCAGCTAAGGCTGCTAAGCTATCCTAAGAAAACGTTGATGTAAACAACAGCAACAGCATCATTCAGCAGCAGCAACAATCGCCTCCTACAAAAAACAACAACAGCACGTAGACTACAATTATAAACACGCAACAACGCCGGCAACATTAACACCCAAAACTCTAAAAGAGCAACTAATAGTCCACGCTTAACAACATGTTGCTAAGCATTTTGTTGCTAGCGCTGGCCACAGTCTTGCCGCAACATGAAGTCGCCGCCATGACAGCAACTTCAGCAGCAGCAGCAGCAGCAACAACAACCACAACAATATCCAGCGCAGTTTTGCCAACGCCACCGACTAATGCCAAATCAGAGGAATCTCATTATAAAGAGTGCACCAGCATTGACATACGCAATGAATGCAATAAAATGCATCTATTAGATAATTGTACAATAGTTACGGGTTATGTCATGATTACGTTACTACCCATACATAAGAATTGCAATTTTTCCGATTATAGTTATCCCAAATTGTTGGAAATAACTGATTTTATGATATTCACTGAAGTACGCGGTTTGACGAATATTACGTACATGTTTCCTAATCTAACTGTGATACGAGGACGTCGTTTGTTTCTCAATTATGCTTTGGGTATTACAAATATGCCTGATCTACAGCAGGTAAGTTACCATCTGGAGTGCTGCTTGTAAGCTGCAAAATCTTTGGTTGGGGCTTGAAATAACTTACTTTAGATGTATTAGGAGTATGGACTGGGAAGTTAGTAATAGCGCTAAGTGTATTGATGTGTATTTTGAAAGATATCGTTACCAAATCAATCAAGCAAATGTCCTTAAGCCAAATAGCTGATTTAGGTGAAAAAACAAACAAATGCAGCCATCTCTAGTTTGCAAATGTAGCTCTCTTACTATACCCGAAAGTCGCTGGCTTAGCTAGCAAATAAATAGAAGCTATTTACCTAGCCAAATCTCTATTAATTAAAGCCACCAACGTTCGGATTCGGCTATAAACTGTAGTATCCTGTACTCTTCGAATTAATCTGTATCGCCTTTGGAGCGATGACAGCATAGTCAACAGGAATATATTAAATTATTTAGGCAACTAAGAAACTGAAATAATTAATTGAAATATCTCTGCCTCTATTTTCATTGATTTCCTACATTGCAAGTATACATGAGCCACAAATAGACCCATTTCCATGCATTATACCTTGAGTTTGAAGGCAGAACTTACGAAAAATGCATTTATTACGAAGATTTCTCTTGTGTACACCAAGAAACTAATCCGTTGTCTTTGTTGCTTGCAGCTGGAATTTCCATCGTTGGTGGCAATACAACGTGGTCATGTCTATATTGGTACCTGCCCGAAATTGTGCCAGCTAGAGGCCGTAAGTATGCTTTAATCTTTATGAGCTGAACCACCTGCTCACTGTACCACTTGCCTATAACAATAGGTAGACTGGGATCGTCTTACCTTGAGTCCTGGCGAAAATCACATATTTCTAAATTTTAACAATTGCACGAAACGTGCATTGTGTACAGGCTGCAAAAACAGTCATTGCTGGTCCCAGAAATATTGTCAGCTTTTCGAGAATGATGGACGTGGCGACAAGTAAGCATGCAAATTTCAATTACTAGTCCATGCCACTAATAAGCATAATCCTGTACAGAAACTCCAACCAATGTCATGCACAATGTTTGGGTGGTTGTATTAATGAAACCGCCGCAGGTTGCACGGTGTGTCGGGAATTTAACGATAATGGCGTCTGCGTTAAGAATTGTCCCAAAGACAAGTGAGTTGTTCTGTTGCTATATAACACATGCACTTGGTGTCTTGTTAATTGCCACTCAGTCGATTTTTAGATTTAAAATGGAGCAATATCAGCGCTGCTACACGCGTGAGCAGTGCATACAGCATCCTGGTCACTTCACCTACAACTCAGAGTGTGTCACCTTTTGTCCCAGCGGCTTTAAAGCGGATGATAAATTGAACTGTGTGCCCTGTGCTGCCGATGAGGCTTGCATTAGTGTTTGTTCACCAGAGAATGAAAATACAGCGTTCATTATCTACAATCTAGCTGATGCAGAAGACTTACGTGGTTGTCAGATTCTGAATGGAAGTCTAGTCATAACTATACGAAACAAAATAAATGAACAGCAGCTAATGCGTGCTTTCTCCACCTTGCGTGAGATACGCGGCCACTTAAAGATTGTGCGGTGAGTTATATTTGTATTAACTTTGGTGGTAACTCATCTTTTTAAAAACATATTTGAACTTTTTAAGCAGCTCCCAGTTGACAAGCTTAAAATTCCTGCAAAAGCTAACACGCATTCATGGTGATCCCATGGAGAAACGCCACTACTCGATTATAATTTACGATAATAGAAATCTAACCAAATTGTGGGAGCCTGGTCGTTTTATGCAAGTGGTCAGAGGTGGCATGTATATACATCGCAATAATAAACTTTGCAATAATGTTATAAGTGAGTTCCAGTCTAAATTAGAGCATGACAAAATTGATTCAGTGCAGACGACTGATCAAGAAGTCTCTTGTGGACCATCCAAGCTACAGTTAATGACGCAGGTGCGTTTTGAATGCTGCCAGTAGCTATACTTTCTATATAAATATTTTTGCAGGTCATGAACCATCGCACCATACGGCTTAGCTGGCCCAAGTCTCAGACAAGTGAGAAAGTAGAAGTGGTTTACAAACCGTTAACAAAGAATCAGCCTAATCCTGAGGAAAGCGAACTTGATGCACCGGTTTGCACGCGCATCAACTGGCAACGACGTCTGCTGTTTCCCGACGAGCTGCAGGACAACAACACTCATTATAGTTACACTTTAATGGAACTGCAGCCCAATACACGGTATATATGTCTGGTGCGCACCTTTGGTGGACAATTGTCGCGCGAAGCGCGTAGTGAGTTTGCCTATGTTACCACCAAACCAGATAAGCCAAAGCCACCGAAAATGGAGATATTGAACAAGACAGACCATTCGTTAACTTTCCATATAACACCAGATGAGAACTCTATACAGGATTACTATTTGTTAAGCGTTTATGAGCTGGCGGATGATGCGTCTTATATAGAGAATCGTGATTATTGCAAGCGATATACGTATGTATGGGAGGATACGTCTGACAGTCGTTGGTATGCACCACCAAATGACTATGATATGTGCTGTGCCTACCAGGCTAAACTAGAGGATGACAAACGCTTTATAGAAAACATACGTGAGCAATATCGCTGCAGTCTAGATGCGCCAAACAACTGTGTGGTAGACAAAGTACTACAGGAAGCACAGGAGCCGCTGCAACAGCGGCGTTTTGAGCGTGATACGACATTATTTGAACTGCAAGAACTAAAACGCTTTCGACTATACTCACTACAGTTGCGTGCCTGTAATGAGTTGGGCTGTAGCAGCCATTCAATATTAAATGAGCGCACCAACTACACATTAGGTGCTGATATACCTCCTTATATAAGCGCCTGCCGTGTGCCTGAGAAGAATGAGTATATTGTGCGGTTTGGAGAGCCTGCGGAGCCCAATGGTGTTATTCTTTCTTATGTAGTGCACTATCGCCTGACTATAAAGGATGAGGTGCAAGCGAACTGTGTTAGCTGTGTGACACGGCGCGATCATTCGTTGAAAAACTTTGTACATATAAGACACTACAATGTGACGTATAATGCATGCGCCGTGCGAGTGTTTTCCTTGGCTGATGCTTTGGAGGAAGCTATGACGGCATTCGTACCGATCACAATGTGCACTCCAAATCAAAGAACAACGCCTAAGCCAATTAGCGTCAAGACAATCACAACAAAGCAACCGAAAATTGTTAAAAAAGAACCACCAGAAACGGATGTGTCACACGCGCGAGGCATTAGCATTTTTGTTATCTGCTTTTTATTTGGTTGCGTCGGAAGCATTATGTGGATTATGCATAAGAGGCGCTGTTGGCGCAGGTGGCCGGGGTTGCGAAGGTATGTGCCAGTGCGAGAAGAGTGGCTGCGCGAGCGGCAGCCACCCGAAGATCGCCAGATACTTGTTGATGGCTTTGAAACAGTGCGTTTTCATAATCAAAGCGGCAACACCGGCAGCCATGAGAACGAGGATAATTCATAAAATGTTTCAAGTGTGATGTTTGTGCGTCGAGTTTCCTGATAAATGTTAATTACAATAAATGTGTATAGCTTACCGTAGTCTTTAAGTTGTGTAGTTTTAATTTCTATGATGTTGAGGAGCTAGGTTTTGCCGTAGCATCTTCTTCGGTTGCGCTAGCAAGTAAAATAGCCGGCACACTGGTCGAAGGCTGCACATCGCTGTCCGAAGTTGGAGTACGTGGTGTCAGTAACTGTTGGCGTGCTTTAGCGCGCTCCGCTTTTGCTTGCTCATACTCTTTGAGTTCGGAGAGCTTCAATTGTATAGTTTGCAACTCGCGGCGACGCATTTTCTAAGATTGTTTAATGCCAAATGAAAATTGTATACAAAATGCAAACAACAGCTGCCTGCGCCTACCGCTTCTAACAATGCTGGGGCTGCCAACTTATCGCCGATATGGATTTATTGTACTAAATGTATCGATAAGTTCAAGTAACGGCACTACCGTTTGTCGTAGCTGCACTAAATTGATCGACGGGTCAAAATTAATTTAGTACACACTTCTAACCGAAATATTGAATTTACTTTGTAATAAAATATATATAATTTATTTACAAATTTGTATTAACTAATAGTTGTTAGCTACTCCAACTCTGCAAACAGTCCATTTAATTCAAAATCATCGACTTTCTCAATGTTCAGTTGCTGCGTCTTGAATTCTGTAAAAAATTTTCCATCGCTCTGAGAATCCCAACTATTATCTTCGGCTGCTATGTGTCGCGCGTGTTTTGGTGGTGTAAAATGTGTATAAGTGCAATTCGTGTAAGCTGCTGGAGTAACAATTTGCTCATTGGCTTTTATAGCATAATTTTCTGCCAAAAACTCGTACAGCTGCTGCTTGGTAATTAAGCTATTGAACTGCACACGCAGTTTGCGCTTCATTTCACTGCTCCACATAAAGGTAAGATGATGATGAAAGCATTGAAAATGTATATTATCACCAGCTTCTAAGCCAATTTGCAGCCACTGCTTCACACAACTTGTAGGCGTAACAGTAGCTGCTGCATACTGGCTGTTGAAAAGTGCAGGATTTGCCAGCAGCCCACGGGCAGCCATAACACCAGCTGCCTGCGTGCGCTCGTATAAATCGCAGGCATCCTTATAGCTCTCCACATTACCATTAACAATAAGTGGTATGCGCAACGAACTTTGTACTTCAGCCATGGCTTGCACATTTAACGAGTCTTTTGTATGCTTCTGTGCAGGCGTACGTCCATGTAAGGTTAAAAATGTAACGCCGCAGTGTTCCAACTGGCGCGCCAAATCAATGGTCTTTCTTACAGAGTCCTGAACATTTTGACCATTTAAAAGACGCATTTTTACTGACACGCTAAACTCACTGGACAAAGTGCGTCGCACTATTTGCACCATTTCACGCACTTCCTCTGGTTGCCTAAGCAAACCACAGCCGTAGCCTTTAGCTATAGCCCAGCCTTGTGGACAACCACAATTCAAATCAATACCGTCCACATAGGGATAGATAAGCTGCGCTGCTGTAACAAATTCCATAGCATCTTTGGCGGCAAATTGTGCAATAAGTGGCTGATCATCTGGTGCAGTGCTGAACTCATTCTGACGCGCTTTCTCACTGTTATTAAACGAATCTGCAATGATCATGGGTGTAAATGCCAGTTGCACGCCGTTTTTGCGTAGCAAACGGCGAAATTCAAGCTTACTGTAGCGCACCATGGGCGCACTAACGCACAGAAATCCCGGTGACGAACTACGCGCCTGAGCAAACAGTGCCGGTATATCATGATGTGGACGCTGCTGCTGCAGCTGCATTTTAATTTTATTGACAAATAACTTAAATTGCACTTTAATTGCACTGTATTGGCGGCGCACATGTGCCTCTGCCTTGTTTGTTTACGTTGGTTGAAGCAACAAGCTGGCAGCCCTGTTACTGAACGCTGTTGCGCCGTTCCACAGCGGAACCAGTTTATGTTGCTAAAATTAATGCGTTAGAAGAGTGCAACCAATATGCATTGATCTGGCCATTTATCAGTAACCTTCAACGTCTGGCAGCACACTATAACAAGTGGCAACATCATAAAAGTAATTGCTTATATTGGATTCCACACAACACACAAAACACAATTGTTTAATTAATTTAAATCACTACACAATCCATGTGAAAAGCAGTGTGCTCGCTGACTAAGCAATCACAAAGCAAGACAAACGTCGTCATCCAAGTGCAATACAAGATTGTAAGAGAGCATAAAACGCAATGCATAAGTGAAGCAAAAACAAACGCAACGCCAAGGCGAGCGTACAAGAAATTTTTTCACCCAACAGCCCAACAACAATATGCATTTTTCCATACCGGACACCCAGGAACTGTTTGTGGATGGCACAACAAATTCGCCCACCTTTACAGTTTACAACATTTACATAAATGGCAACTATCACTGCTGTCTGCGTTACAAGCAGCTGCATGCGTTGCACGAGCAGCTGCGTAGGCGTTGTGCAGGCGCGGCCTTGCCGCCGTTTCCGCCCAAACGTTTGTTGCCACTCACCAACAGTCAACTGGAGACACGACGCGCTGCACTTGAGCACTATTTGCAAATAATTGGGCAGGATGCGCGTATTGCACGTTTACCATTTCTGCAACAATTTTTACAACGTGCGCAGCTGGATACAGCTTTGGCCGATTGCACTGTTGCCGCGGACAGCGAGGAGCAGCAGCTGGAGGTGGAGATTTACACAAACGTATCCGGCGCACAGTTGCTGGTCAACTGTCATGTGCAGCAGAATACTAGCGCATTATTGCAAAATGTCTGTCGTGCACTGCAGCTGCCCACGGAGCTAATGCATTTCTTTTGTCTTTATTTAATGCGCCGCGTGCATGTGCCGGATGAGCCACCCACACTAATGCTACTACGTCGTCTAATGGACTTTGAATCACCCTATATCACGCGTCTGCAGGCGCAACCTTGTCAATTGTTGCTGCGCACATGTTATTGGAACTCCAGCTGGGATGTCAAATTGCTCAACAATAGCGTAGCGCTCGATTTGCTCTACAATCAGACCGTGGCAGATGTAGCGCGCGAGTGGATTATTTGCACGCCCGAAATGGGACGCCAACTGCGCAGTCTACAGCTACATGCACGCCCGCTGCAATATCTGGAGCTAGCACGTCAACTGCCCTCCTATGGCTGTCTGCAATTTGGCAGCGCACATGTGGACTATCCCGAACCGGGGACCACAGCCATGGTTACCATTGGCAACAAGGAGCTAAGTTTACGCACAGCGCGTGGCGCTAAAATCTATGAAACCAAATTTCGTGTAACGCGTATGCGTTGTTGGCGCGTCAGTGCATTGCACAATACCTTCGAGTCGCGTGATCAGGCCTCACAACTGCAGCTATCCTTTGAGTATTTAATGTCAAAACAAACATTACGTTGGATAACCATAACCAGCGAGCAGGCTATGCTTATGTCCGTTTGCTTGCAGGCTATGGTCGATGAGCTGTTGCACACTGCTGGCGATGGTAGCTGCAGCGATGAGGAGCAAGAGGCCGCACATGCTGCCACACAGCAACAACAACAGCAGCAGCAGCAACAACGTAATGGACACAGTGTCTCAACATCAGCCTCCTCAGAGTCGGCATCCTCTACGCCTAGTTCAACCTCGTCCACATCTACCGCGTATCTCTCCAGCTTCACTACAGCCAACACAACAGCCACACCCCCGGTTAAGTTTCTGGCGCAACATTTGACGCCCACATCTAGGCAGCAGCACAAGCTTACCACAGCTCGCACTTTTGCAGCCGTTTTCTTTCGCAATGATGACAGCAAAGCTGGCGCCGCCGCCGCGGTTCGCAATGAAGCATTCGAGGGCATTGGCGATGATGATCTGTAAGTCTTTTGTGTTTGCGTTTTTTGGAGTGCGTGTGATCATCATGTGTGGGTTACGCCATGCGATTTGTGTGAATAATTGTAACTTCCATGTGTGTCCAAAATTTTATGATTGTTGTTTAGTTTCGATTTTATGCCAACAGCGCAGCCAAAATACGAGTACGACTGGTTAAGTCTGTGAGCGCAGCTATGACGAAATATCTTTTAAATCGCAGACTTGGCTGGCTACTTACTCGTCCTATAACTAGTTGAGATTTATTAAGTGTTAGCACAAAACTAACCTTTTATCTTAGATAAAGCACATGCATAGTTATTAGTAAAAATAAAATGAAATTTAAAAGGTACTTTCTCTCTGGTGCTGCCAAAAATGTTAAAAAAAGAAAAAAAATAATATGAAAACACTCTAAATGTGAATTTTTGTCAAAAAATCGAAAACGCTGGCAAATTAGTGTTTCTTTTTGTTATTACTATGTACTATATATATATAATTATATAAAACATAACTAAATATGTATGATACTTGTGTCTATTGTATGATCGATCCATGAGTTGTGTTTAAGATTGCTCAATAAGTAACGAAAAACAAAAAACCACGTACAGGCAAGCATTTTGCAAAATTGATTTAATGCTAGAATTATGTTATTAATTTTAATGTTTATATTGTAATTCTTTTGTACATGAAATTTTTTAATGGATTATTCTCTACATTTCCTTTTAATGTATATGTATATTCGGATATATTTTTTAACAACTATTATTAACAAGTTACAAGTATATATATGTTATGCATTTTATAAAAATAAACCTAAAAACTGTGCAAAATATTGATGAAAAATATGGTAGCCTGTGATTTAAGAGCGGGGAAAAACGGCGGTTGGGGTTGGTATTATGATTATGATTTATTTTAATATTGTTACAGACCAAACTGAACAGCTACAAAAAGCTGGTAAAACAAAAAATAATTGCCTTAAAAAATCACCCTTTATAGCGCTTTCAAAAATTGCTTCCAATTAAAGCCAGTTCTGCCAGCTGTTTTTCTCAAAAAGGAGTTTAATTGAACAGAAAAAGGCTACGAAAAACAAGACTTATTTTTTCGTTTTTATAATCAAATTAAATAAAAAATTTATCTTATGTAAATACTATTCAATGACACCATTTTGCGTATGATGAGTTTGCAACCGGTTCCATATGTTCATCATCATCATTTTCTGAATCATCCACAATTCAATTTGTTATAGTTTATTATGATTTCTATAGAACTTATTGTAGGAAAGAACCTCTCTTACCTTGGTGAGGTAGCTGGGTGTCTAAGAACCTAGGAGATGTGCTGACCAGGTAAACTGCATGGCTGCGAAAGCAAACCTCAAAAAAACCCTAAGGGTTCTCAGCTGATGAAAATATACAGCTTTTTATATAGAATTCCGGATACTGAGGATTTCCAATGTCATTAAGCATTCAATAGGCGGTAATCACCCAAAACCGCTGGCGAAAATGCGTCTTGGAGGATACGTATTTATGATTTGATGGCCAGACGCAGATTAGGTGCATCCAACTGAATTGAGAAAAAGCTATAGTAGATGCTTTTCGGAACTAAAACTCGCCTCAAATTGTACTTTATCAACAATGTTTGCTGCCAATGCCTTAATTTTTAAATTAACACACAATACTTGGCAAAATACAAACTGTCTGATGACTGTTACCATAAAAGAAGTACAAAACTCTAGTACGTCAAATAAAGATAGTCCTATTAACGATTTATAAATAGAATTAACTGCTTAAAATATTTTAAAAAGCACGAGAAAACCTTCGATTCAACAGCTGCAAGCTAAAAGTCAGTTAATATTTCATTTAAATATTTTACACAGTGGCAACGCTGTGACACGTACACATTTGCAGGTGGCAGCCATTACAAATTTTATTTTCAGTATTTTTTTGTCTATTTATACCAAAACATTGCATTTTGCCATTTTTATTTTGCAGTCACACTGACTCGGCGAGGTTGCTCCAAATAAAAATAGCATAGAAATTTATAAAAATAACTAGTAATTAATAAATTAAACACTTAAACTTGGTGTGAAACTGAAAAAATAATATTTTGCGCAATTTGGCGTGTCGTTAAAACGCTTACTCAACATTGAAAACACTGCGAAAACTTAACTTTGCCAAACACAAGCTAAACGTAAAGCAAGAGCAAAAGAAAACAAAAGCAAAGCAAAAGGAAAAAGCAAAAAAGAAAAATAAATAGCAGTTTTGTGTGATAAACAAATACAATAATATATACTCCTAAGAGCAATAAATTCAAAAGGTCTAACGCTTTATAAAATAATAAAAGAAAATACAGAACGTGCAGAATGGAACGTAATCAGTAAGTCATGTAAATTATTTTTGTGCATTGTTTATTGAAGATATTATTATTATTAGTGACACATTAAATTTCACATTGTTTTTTTTTTGTTGATTGTGTCGCAAATGTGGGTGTACTTAGTTATTAAATTGACCTATTTATTCTTATTATCTTTTGCAGACGCTACAGCACATACAATATGCGCCGCCAAGGCAGCGGCAATGGACCACATAATCATCATCATCATAACTCATCGAACAATTCAAATTCATCTACCACGTCGACAGGTTCTTCAAATACAACGCATAATTCACAATACTCCAACAACTCCAACTCCAATAACATTAATAATGCATCATCAGCAGCAACCCAAGTTTGGCATAGTTGTTCATTGTATACAGTGACGGTATCGGAAAAGCAGCAGCAACAGAATGGGCGTCTACCGCAGCATGATGAGTTAATTCGATATATTCGAGAGGCTTGGAATAAAGTAAGTGTGTGGGTCTTAGCCTAAAGATCAAAATCTAAATGAAGAGACAGTGACAGTATGAGTGTTTCAACGTCTCCAGCTCTTTCTCAGCTACAAAACTAAAAAAAAAACGGAAAAATCACATATTCATACCAACATGGTACTCAGCTCTTGCCAAAATCGGTTTCCATAACTATAATCTACTGCTCTTTTATTGGAAGCGTGTTTTCTGATGTTGCAATCTGAAAGATTAACTCATAATGTGTAGCTATTTGGTCGACGCGCACGTAATAAAAACTTGCGGCAGGTCATTTCAAATAGATTTTGTGTGGGTGGCCAAACATATATCATGTGTATTTTTCTGACTTTATTTTTAACGTAATTTTTTTCGTATCTTTCTCAGGTTAGGGAACAGGGCACGCCTGTTATGTATTGCAACGAATCTGATAATCAATTGAAAAACTTCAAACCGTTTAATCTGGACGAGTATTGGGGAAAACGCTTGGTACAAAATATGCATGATACCACAACACATGGCGGTGGTCATCAGTAAATAGCCGATTGTACTCCAAGAAAAATAAAATCCCCTAAAACCAGAACGCAGACAACGGCGCATAGCAAGAACTACTAACCATAAGCCCTAGCATATGCATAAGTATGAAAGATGACAAATATTAAAAAAATGGAATATTGTAAGCGCAAAACGCATTGAATAATATTGCAAGCAACATCAATATGCTTTCATTATTGATGCAATTTTTTTATGTGCATTAAATTTGTTAATTCGTTTAAATTTGACGAAAAAATATAGATTTTCAAACACATACATACATATATTGTATATCCAAACACTGCCAGCTGATAGGCAAATTTGTAACAGTATTTGTGGAATTAACGCCTGTTTGTATTTAGCCAGAACCCTGTCCAAAGCCTTAATGCAGCTGATATTTTGTTTAAATTTAAGCAAAATGCTTACAAAATGCATTGAAAGTTGTATAAAAACAAGCGAAAAAAAAGTCCCAAGCAAAATCCGTAAAAATGTTAGTCGGGCATCAGTTAAAAAAATCTACGCAAAACACCAATTAAATACGATATTAAAAAATATACATTCTAATGCATAAAGTATTTTTAATTTGAATTGTCTTGTTATATATTTCTATAAAAATGAGCTAAAATGTTCGAAAACAGAAAAATTCGAAAGCTGCTTTTCCACATTTTGCAGATCGATATCGTGCCGCATATCGATAACTTAAAGCTGCAGAGTTGCCATAGCAATTCCAAAAAGCTAATTAAATAATATATTTTATTATTTATCAGCAGCTTTAAAGGTAAGCATCGTTTATTAGTTTATTAACAAATAACGAATAGTTTTGTATATATGTTTCAAATCACTTTATAAGCAAAAGTACAAGTTACTGTATTAGTTGCATAGCCTACTGCTGCTGCAGATCCGTATCCTAGAAGTTACTGCTTTTTAGAGTGTTATTTTTTTTTAAATGAGCACATATTTACAAAAGCAATTGCCAGATAAATTTTAAAGCATACATTATTAAATATTTTTAAATTTAACGATGAACAGCACTCTGACTTTGGGTTGGCAACTTTAAAATTTTCCCGCCTTATCCGGTTTCATTTGGCGGCAGCGAAAGAACATCAGTGCACTCACTCGAAGTTATTAAAAATTAAATATCCATATACCCTTATAAGTATGGATTGCAAAAACTCGCCTACGAAGATGTCACCTCTGAAGGTGTCACCTCTGCTGCAAATATCACCCACAACTGGCGCTACCAAGCGTGAATTACTCATTTTCTGAATCATCCACAATTCAATTTGTTATAGTTTATTATGATTTCTATAGAACTTATTGTAGGAAAGAACCTCTCTTACCTTGGTGAGGTAGCTGGGTGTCTAAGAACCTAGGAGATGTGCTGACCAGGTAAATATACAGCTTTTTATATAGAATTCCGGATACTGAGGATTTCCAATGTCATTAAGCATTCAATAGGCGGTAATCACCCAAAACCGCTGGCGAAAATGCGTCTTGGAGGATACGTATTTATGATTTGATGGCCAGACGCAGATTAGGTGCATCCAACTGAATTGAGAAAAAGCTATAGTAGATGCTTTTCGGAACTAAAACTCGCCTCAAATTGTACTTTATCAACAATGTTTGCTGCCAATGCCTTAATTTTTAAATTAACACACAATACTTGGCAAAATACAAACTGTCTGATGACTGTTACCATAAAATAAGTACAAAACTCTAGTACGTCAAATAAAGATAGTCGTATTAACAATTTATAAATAGAATTAACTGCTTAAAATATTTTAAAAAGCACGAGAAAACCTTCGATTCAACAGCTGCAAGCCAAAAGTCAGTTAATATTTCATTTAAAAAATTTAACACAGTGGCAACGCTGTGACACGTACACATTTGCAGGTGGCAGCCATTACAAATTTTATTTTCAGTATTTTTTTGTTTTGTCTATTTATACCAAAACATTGCATTTTGCCATTTTTATTTTGCAGTCACACTGACTCGGCGAGGTTGCTCCAAATAAAAATAGCATAGAAATTTATAAAAATAACTAGTAATTAATAAATTAAACACTTAAACTTGGTGTGAAACTGCAAAAGTAATATTTTGCGCAATTTGGCGTGTCGTTAAAACGCTAACTCAACATTGAAAACACTGCGAAAACTTAACTTTGCCAAACACAAGCTAAACGTAAAGCAAGAGCAAAAGAAAACAAAAGCAAAGCAAAAGGAAAAAGCAAAAAAGAAAAATAAATAGCAGTTTTGTGTGATAAACAAATACAATAATATATACTTCTAAGAGCAATAAATTCAAAAGGTCTAACGCTTTATAAAATAATAAAAGAAAATACAGAACGTGCAGAATGGAACGTAATCAGTAAGTCATGTAAATTATTTTTGTGCATTGTTTATTAAAGATATTATTATTATCAGTGACGCATTAAATTTCACATTGTTTTTTTTTGTTGATTGTGTTGCAAGTGTGGGTGTACTTAGTTATTAAATTGGCCTATTTATTCTTATTATCTTTTGCAGACGCTACAGCACATACAATATGCGCCGCCAAGGCAGCGGCAATGGACCACATAATCATCATCATCATAACTCATCGAACAATTCAAATTCATCTACCACGTCGACAGGTTCTTCAAATACAACGCATAATTCACAATACTCCAACAACTCCAACTCCAATAACATTAATAATGCATCATCAGCAGCAACCCAAGTTTGGCATAGTTGTTCATTGTATACAGTGACGGTATCGGAAAAGCAGCAGCAACAGAATGGGCGTCTACCGCAGCATGATGAGTTAATTCGATATATTCGAGAGGCTTGGAATAAAGTAAGTGTGTGGGTATTAGCCTAAAGATCAAAATCTAAATGAAGAGACAGTGACAGTATGAGTGTTTCAACATCTCCAGCTCTTTCTCAGCTACAAAACTAAAAAAAAAACGGAAAAATCACATATTCAAACCAACATGGTACTCAGCTCTTGCCAAAATCGGTTTCCATAACTATAATCTACTGCTCTTTTATTGGAAGCGTGTTTTCTGATGTTGCAATCTGAAAGATTAACTCATAATGTGTAGCTATTTGGTCGACGCGCACTTAATAAAAACTTGCGGCAGGTCATTTCAAATAGATTTTGTGTGGGTGGCCAAACATATATCATGTGTATTTTTCTGACTTTATTTTTAACGTAATTTTTTTTTCGTATCTTTCTCAGGTTAGGGAACAGGGCACGCCTGTTATATATTGCAACGAATCTGATAATCAATTGAAAAACTTCAAACCGTTTAATCTGGATGAGTATTGGGGGAAACGCTTGGTACAAAATATGCATGATACCACAACAGATGGCGGTGGTCATCAGTAAATAGCCGATTGTACTCATAGAAAAAAATCCCCTAAAACCAGAACGCAGACAACGGCGCATAGCAAGAACTACTAACCATAAGCCCTAGCATATGCATAAGTATGAAAGACGACAAATATTAAAAAAATGAAATATTGTAAGCGCAAAACGCATTGAATAATATTGCAAGCAGCATCAATATGCTTTCATTATTGATGCAATTTTTTTATGTGCATTAAATTTGTTAATTCGTTTAAATTTGACGAAAAAATATAGATTTTCAAACACATACATACATATATTGTATATCCAAACACTGCCAGCTGATAGGCAAATTTGTAATAGTATTTGTGGAATTAACGCCTGTTTGTATTTAGCCAGAACCCTGCCCAAAGCCTTAATGCAGCTGATATTTTGTTTAAATTTAAGCAAAATGCTTACAAAATGCATTGAAAGTTGTATAAAAACAAGCGAAAAAAAAGTCCCAAGCAAAATCCGTAAAAATGTTAGTCGGGCATCAGTTAAAAAAATCTTCGCAAAACACCAATTAAATACGATATTAAAAAATATACATTCTAATGCATAAAGTATTTTTAATTTGAATTGTCTTGTTATATATTTCTATAAAAATGAGCTAAAATGTTCGAAAACAGAAAAATTCGAAAGCTGCTTTTCCACATTTTGCAGATCGATATCGTGCCGCATATCGATAACTTAAAGCTGCAGAGTTGCCATAGCAATTCCATAAAGCTAATTAAATAATATATTTTATCATTTATCAGCAGCTTTAAAGGTAAGCATCGTTTATTAGTTTATTAACAAATAACGAATAGTTTTGTATATATGTTTCAAATCACTTTATAAGCAAAAGTACAAGTTACTGTGTTAGTTGCATAGCCTAGTGCTGCTGCAGATCCGTATCCTAGAAGTTACTGCTTTTTAGAGTGTTATTTTTTTTTTTAAATGAGCACATATTTACAAAAGCAATTGCCAGATAAATTTTAAAGCATACATTATTAAATATTTTTAAATTTAACGATGAACAGCACTCTGACTTTGGGTTGGCAACTTTACCATTTTCCCGCCTTATCGGGTTTCATTTGGCGGCAGCGAAAGAACATCAGTGCACGCACTCGAAGTTATTAAAAATTAAATATCCATATACCCTTATAAGAATGGATTGCAAAAACTCGCCTACGAAGATGTCACCTCTGCTGCAAATATCACCCACAACTGGCGCTACCAAGCGTGAATTACTCTCAGAGGAATTTAAGGAAAACCATGCACAGCAGCAAGAAATGGTTAACCACGATGAGCAGCAGTATTTAAATTTAATAAGAAATATCATTGAGCATGGCGACAAGCGCATCGATCGCACCTTAGTGGGCACACTTTCAATTTTTGGCGCACAGATGCGTTTCAATATTCGCGATCGCTTTCCATTGCTAACAACAAAGAGCGTGTTTTTCCGTGCCGTTGTTGAGGAGCTACTCTGGTTTATAGCTGGTAAAACCGATGCTAAATTACTGCAAGCCAAAAATGTGCGCATTTGGGATGGTAATAGCACCCGTGAATTTCTGGACAAACGTGGCTTCACGGATCGTGAAGTTGGCGATTTGGGACCGGTTTATGGCTTTCAGTGGCGTCATTTTGGTGCTGAATATCGTACTTGTCATGATGACTATACTGGTCAAGGAATAGATCAGCTCGGTCAAGTTATTGATACTATACGCAACAATCCTTCGGATCGTCGTATTATTATGTCCGCTTGGAATCCCATAGACATACCAAAAATGGCTTTGCCGCCTTGTCATTGCCTGGCGCAGTTTTATGTCAACCAAGAGCGCGGTGAGCTCTCTTGCCAACTGTATCAACGCAGCGCCGATATGGGTTTAGGTGTGCCTTTTAACATAGCATCCTATGCATTATTGACCTATATGATAGCACATGTGACTGGCCTAAAACCTGGTGATTTTGTGCACACTATGGGCGATGCGCATGTATATCTGAACCATGTGGAGCCACTACAGCAGCAGCTACAACGCACACCTAGACCATTCCCAAAGCTGATCATTAAACGGCAGTTGCAGAATATTGAAGATTTTCGTTACGAGGACTTTGAAATTGTTGACTACAAGCCTTATCCCAAAATCCAAATGGAAATGGCCGTTTAGTTTTATATATAATACATACTATTTTACATGTAATTGTTCCCGTGAGCTTCTACATGGAGCCTCAACATACCATTATCTCAATAAATATTCGATTTTAGGGTAAAATGTCAAATTCTTAAACATGATTTGGTAGTTTAAAAAAGTAACTTTTTATTTGTTTTACGGCAAACAAGCCGCTGTTTTAAACTATCCCACAATATTCTTTTAACCGCTTAGACCATCTTGCGCAGCAATCTGTTAATGTTCTCCTCACGGTTGCCGAAGTCACCACCATTGACGAAATGGTTGGCCTTCTTGCGCCAGCCGCCGGTGGGCGTGTTCAGTTTGAAGGGCCACAAGAAGTTGGAGGCGTTCTTGAATTTGGGTCCAACGGTGAAGATCTCATGAACCAAATCCTCGACGCACTGAATGTTATGTGCCTTTCTCAACTTACGTTCAATAACAAAGTTGTCGGTGATGGGCACACGCTGGCGCTGGTGCTTGACAAAACCGCGCTTGTAGATCAGATGGCGCACCGATTTCAAATTGGGATAGCCCCAGGTAATGTAGGGCTCAGCAATGCGAAGCATGTTGATGGTGGCCTTGTTCAATTTAATGAACACACCGTTGTTGATCTGGCGCAAACGGAACAATTGCAGCACCTTGCGGACCTTAGGGGCAACCTTGTTGATACTAAAACGTAGAAGCACATAAATTTAGCGCACCAAAACAATAAAAAGCAGCAGCCGCGTACTCACCCACGAATACGAATGACGAATGCCAATTTGGACTCGGCAGGCACGTAGTATTGGTTGCGCTTCTTTGCCAAACGGCGCAATTTAATTTCACGCTGATCAGCCTTGATATACTCATTCTGGTATTTCTCGGCACGCACCAGATTCTCCTTCTTGCGCAGAGCAATAACAGCGGCACGCTTCAAGCGACGCTTCGTCTCGGAAACACGCTTGCTGATTTGTTTCTTGCTGAACTTCAGTTTTGATTCCGGCACAGCGGGTAGCTTTTTAGCTACGGGTTTTTTGGCGACCGGAGCAGGCATCTAATGGGGGCACAAATTTGCAACATTTTAGCACAATTATAATTAATTATTCATATATATTTGCAAAATTTTTTGAAAATTTAACACTAACCTTTACTGACACTATGCACGTTGGTAAAAGAAAGGGAAAGAAAGAGCGGAAGCAAAAAATACGCCATGTTGCTAATGTCAAAAAATAATCGAAAGCAAGCCTGCATTTAAGTGTTGGAAAATACACAAAACACATGTATGCTTGTTTAATTAATCGAACTATCGTTTCAGCAGCAAAACAGCTGTAGCATTTTGCGCTCTTTTTTAGCTTGGCATTAATTTGTTTTGTATTTATTTTGCTTACACTAATTCTTTAAATAATGGAGTGCCCGCGCAGTGCCATTTATCATACAAGCATTGAACAAAAGCGGAACGCACAAAATGCGGCCAGAAAACAACGTATGGGCAAAACAAATCTGCGCCAGCTGCTGCGAGATGTAAGCAGTGCATCAACAAAGTACAATAAATTTGTTAAACGCATTTTTTTTTTTTTATTATATAGCGTTGTCGCGCACGTATTTTGTTGGCTAGAAAGGATTTTGTGGACAAAAATCGCAGCATTCAAGTAGTAAGCTTTTAATTAGTAACGATTAAGCATTTGCGCTATTTATCCATTTACTCACTCTGACCAGGCCGACTTAGGTGACATATTACGCTTGGAGTTGAATGAATTGGATCAAGATATTGAAATCGAGGAGCAGATCTACAAAGAGCTACTCTCTGAAATGAACGAATGGTATGCATTGGGCATGCAAGATGTTGAAAACTTGTATACCGGCGATGCGGATAATGATAATACTTTGCTTTGTCCTGTTTGCATGCTCAAGCCACTACAATGTAAGAAGCAGTGCTACAACTGTTCTTGTGGTGTGCAATTTAAGCATGCCGCAGACACGATACAATTGCGTCAACTGATTGATGAGAAAATCAATGAGCACGAGCTAAACTGCACAAAGCCGTTGCGTTTCTTTATTGAGCCCAATGCGAATCTCTCAAGCTTGGGTGCCATCTGCGGTAGCTGTGATTACGCTTGTACAATTTAGACAAGCTGCAAAAGAAACAAATTTTGTGATTTTTAATTTTTTGGTTTTCTTATATTTGTATAACATGCTGGCTGCGCCCAGTTTATATTATAAAAATTTATGTTTAATGTAGTTTGCGTCAGGTGAATGTAAACGTGTTGAATTGCAGGATAGCTGACCACAGCATTCTGGCGAAGCCATACAAATATTGCACACTGACAACTGGTTATTGAAATTGGCAGTTACCAAATAATTTTTTTGTATTTAAGTTTAAGGTGACATAAGTTTACACACTCAAGTATATGTTTATTAATTGCACAACTGTAATGGAAGCTAAACTATTGTATTCGACTTGTTATAAATTTTAAAGGTTTACGCATTAAGTTACTTGCATGTTTATTAACAAACGTTATATATAAGCCAGATTCTTATTAATTCATCGCTTTTAGATTGCTGCAAGGGGTTGGCTCGATATTTTGCGGTTTACTGCTACATTCCCAAAGGTATCAAAAGTCGGTAGTGGCTTTGATGGCTCAAACCAGTATTAAACTTATATAATGTATTAAGTTTTCTCTTTACTTAATGCCCCATTAACGCATTTTGTTGCTACTGATATTATCTGACATCAATACAGTGTCATCCTCAAATGTAGCTATCATTGAACTTGATAATTATTGGAATATACTTTACTTGCAAACAAACCGGCCAAATTAGTTGCCACAGTTTGAGAGTCACAGTGCTTTTGAAACTGTAGCACAACACATTCGTTTGTAAAAAGAAAGCAAAAAAAAATAATAAATAAATAAACAAAAAGAAAAAAAAACAATTTCAACGACCGGCATACAAACAAATACAAACGAATGTAAACAAAATGCAAAACAAGTACAGTAAAAACAACGGCAACAACAATTAAAAAAGCAACAACAACAGCTTTGCGCAATAAAAACGGCATAAAAACAAAACCAAAACCAAAACATGCGTGAGCAAGCAGTAGCGCTTTGCATACCCTTTAATGTCAGGCATATTCGTTTTGTACTACCGCAATACTTTAGGGATTCCAAAATCTTCAGGATATAAATTTTATTACTGATGTGTTTCTAAAGTTCTGTGCCGAATCAATGCTTATTTGCAACTTTAAAACTTATAGCCGATTTTTCACTTTTTGCGTATATGTATCTTATCAGTTTTTATCTTGTTTGAATTTAATGCCATATGTTTTATGATAAATGTGCGTTTCGATTGTCTTGAGCCGTCCTAACTTATGAACATGCTGCTTTGCAATGATTCTTAAAAAATCAATCAATGTTTTTGGAGCTCATTCGTTAAACATTGAAATAAATATATGTATATATTATAATATATTGCAAAATTCTGAATTATTCGTCAAATAATAGTAAAACCATAAAAAAAAAAATAAATTAAAATATAAATATTCAATGCTCTTAGATTTATTGATAATTTTGATACAAAAATTTGATAATAAAAAGACTTAATAGAAAAAAATCTTGAGCAGCCGGTCCTGTGAATTTAAACAAATTCGTACCACAAGCCGTACTACGATGACGCTTGCTACGGTGAATGAGGGCTCGTATTCCATAAAATTTAATTTTTGAATAATGTTGGGAACAGAGGTACATGTTGCTATTATCTTTTCAACTTCTCTAATTTGAAGGATTTGTGTCCCGTGACCATTGGTTTGTGTCAATTAAATAATTGTCTTTGCTTCGTCCTAATGCTAGACAAACATGTCAAATCATGCAGAAAAGTGACTTCAAATCGAACATGTTAGGACAGACATCGATTTTTACTTAGCTTACGCAAACTTGCACAAATGAGATATTAATAGACGAGCACAAACATGCTACAGAGTATGCAAATAACTATTATGCGTAAAAATATCTCTAATTTGAGTTTTTATATCATTAAATAGCATGCTTTTTGAATTTGATTTTTTTCTTAATTAGGTTAGCAGACGTTTAAATTTTCATTTTCAAACAATATTGTTCTACTTTGTCTCTATCAAAAGTTAGTTAAGAACATCGCAATTAGTACAATAAATTGTTCGAGATAAAATATTATGGCAGCATTATATGGGACTGTAAATTTATGCAAGAAACTGTATAAAGCTATGAAAAA
Organism: Chymomyza procnemis; assembly: GCA_035046065.1. Lineage (NCBI taxonomy): Eukaryota > Metazoa > Arthropoda > Insecta > Diptera > Drosophilidae > Chymomyza > Chymomyza procnemis. The sequence goes on along the minus strand of JAWNOJ010000004.1, from coordinate 16,883,441 downwards.
TATATTATATACAGGGGCAGGGACTATATATTTCAAGTTATTACAAAAAAATCATAATAACTGACAATCCTACTATATGTATGACTAGGAAATAATATCTATTAATATAAATTTACATAAATTAATCATTATATTTTAACAACAATAATTTTAGGATAGCAAAAGTATTTTGTGTAAACACTTTATTGACAGTAGCGAACCTATGATAAATTAGATTTTGTTGTTTTTCTCGTTAAGTGTACATATTTTGCTTATTATTCTTTTAAATATTAATAAATACATATAAACAAATATATATATATAAAAAAAATTGCACGAATTTAAACAAAAGGCTTTTATTTTTACTTTAAAAGTCGAAAAAATCAAAGTATTTTCAATGGGTAAACACTTTCTTGTATATTATTTAATATAAATATTTATATACGGGGCACAAATTTATTATTTTTTAGTATAAATAAAATTTTTATAATACTTTTTAATAAACTGTATATATTTTTTAAGTTTTTTTAAAGTAACTAAAAGTTGTCAGTTTCGTGCAGTAAGTGCATACAAGCGTCGTTGCTGTGCCAGCTACTTTGCATACTTGTTCGCTTTTCCCATTTGCGATCATGCACGTGCTTGTCCGTGCTTACGCCAATTGCAACTCTTGCGCTCTCGCTCTCTCAATCGCTCGCATTATAAGAGCTGCTGCTGGGCTATGGATTCTTGATGTTTTTCAGATTTTGGATTTTATTCAGTTTCGACATTGCTCCAACGCAGACGTAGTTGAAAAGCTTAAGCGGTCAATCGACAAAACGTGCATTTATTTCGTTTATTTCTTTTTTTTGTATTTTCGATTTTGGCGCTTTGTTTACATTTCTACCAGCAAAATAATTACGATAAAACCAATTTATTAAAAATAAAACCCCAATTGCTTTGGAAGTGCGTTGAAAATGTGAGAAATAAAAAAAAAAATTTGAAAATAGCCTCTACAAGGCGTACATAAAGTATGAAATTGTGCGCGTGTGTGTATGTACATAATTGCAAAATAGTAAAATATTTTGTTTACATTTCAATATTTGGTTTTTCGAATTTTTTATATCTGGCAAAATATTTGTGTGGAAAGTGCTCTCAAGTGAAATTGTCTATATAAAGCAACGATTTGCATTAATGCAAAAGCAATAAAAGTGAACAAAATATGTAATTTTTCGATTTTTAATTAAGCAAGATCATTTTAACTTATAGTGTTTAAATTTATTTATTAAAAATTTGAAAATAAAAGCTTTAAGAATGGCGCAGCTTTTTCGACAAATACGCTGTGATAATTTGCACAATGGAACTTTATATCATTATTTAAATACCGATATTTGCGGCATAAATCGTGTGAAATATATAATCAGCAGCGTGGCCATAATTGGATTACTTGCTGGTTGTATTTATCTGCGGAGGAAATACGAAAGGTATGTTGGACGTGTTATGTTTGTAATATAAGTCGAGTATTTTTTTCTATGTGCACATTTTAATGTCTTAAAATTGTTTTTGCATAAAATACATTGAATTATTTGCTCGTTTTTTATTTAGTTTTTTTGACAATAAATCTGTTTTGATTTTCTTAAACTAGATCTGTGCTTTTTGGGCGAATTTTAAGTTTTTTTAAATAGATTTGGCGGTTCAAATTTGCTATTGATTCAGCGTAAGCATTAGGTATAGTATAGGATATAAATATATCCTTATATATAGTATAGGGATATAAAATCTGCATTGTTTGTAATTTTTTAAGATGGAAATAGATTTTTTAATTGAAAAATTATCATTGATTCAGAGTAGGTAAAAGTATATTAAATCTGTATTATTTCTTATTAGCAAAATATGTGCTTTTTGCACAATAATTAACAGTACAAAATTTTGCGTTTGAAATATATTATTGATTCATCGTAAGCATTTCGGTACAAGGATATTAAATCTGAATTATTTCTTATTACCAAGATATGTGCTTTTTGGGCGATAATTACATTTTTTAAATATATACCAAGTGTTAGGGGTTAATAAGGATATTAAATCAGTTTTTGTAATTAAAGTCTGTGCTTTTTGGACATTACTTAACTTTTGTATAATGCATTTTCGGTTTGAAAATTATTATTGAGCCAGAGTAAGGGTATAAGGAATTTCAGTTTATAGTCTAAAAATTTTTGCTCTAATAATATTTTTTTCTAACTGGTTTCAAAAATTCTGTAGTTCATCCTAATCTCTTAAATATTTGTGTCTTTTTCAAATTTTTTACATTAAATTTGAAAAAATAAATTTTCGAAAAAAAAACATTTATCTGCGTTACGCTGCTGAATTCAATAATTGCGTTTGAAATTCGGACTGATAGTACATAGGTACTCACATACTTATAATTATTTATTCACAAAAGCCGGCATAATACCTTTTTTAATTGCTTTTCTTTCATGCGTTTTATTAGAATTTATATAAATTTGAGGCTATTTTCGAAATATACTGGAAAATAAATTTAAATATTTTTGAGGAGAGTGAACTCAAATTGCTGCGGCAGCTTGCCATATTTAAAGGCGTCATGCTTTTCTAGGCAAACCTTATATTTTATTCAACATTTTTGAAAGTAAAAATTAAAATATGTTTGAGTTATTAAAACTTAAACGACAAAGTATTGTATCTGACTTTTTATTTATTTTTACCTAATATATATGTATGCCTTTGATCTTTGCCTATAATTTTCTCAAAGCAAAGTATTTATTTTTTTTAGTTTTTTAATTCAAAGTGATTTTTTTCCATATAATTTTGTTTATTTAAGAATCGTAAGTCATTTTGGAGATTAAGATACATATGCTGAACGAAAAAAAATCGGTTTAAATTAAAGATTTGATTCAAGAATTAGCAATGATCAAAAAGCATTCTCAAAATAAGAATTTTTAAATGAAAATGTATTGAAAATACTAATACAAAATAAAAAAATACTTGAATAACTTAAATTAGGAAAAAATGAACTTAAAAATACTTAAAATAAGAGTACTTAAAATAGGTTTGACATTCTACATGGTAAAGTTTTCGATCTCGTCTGCATTGAGCAAAAAAAGGTGGCTCTGAATTAAAAGCTTAAGCTAAGAATTGGCAATCTTCAAAAGGCTTTCTTAAAATAAGAATTTTTCAATTAAAATATATTATAAATACTGATAAAACGTGTAAAAATACTTAAATAACTTAAATTTAAAAATTTACTAAAAAAATTCTTCAACCGGAGTACATAAAATAGGTTTGACATTTTACGTGGTAGAATTTAAGCAAAAAAAAGGTGGCTCTAAAAGCTTGACTTTTGAAAAAGCAATCTTCAAAAGCTTTCTTAAAATAAAAATTTGTAAACGAAAATATATTAAAAGTACCGATACCGAGTTCTATATCTTGGAATTTTCGATCTCATCTAATCAATAATAATAACAGAAATTTGTGAAGAATAGGAAAACTAATTGAAACATAAAGCATCTGTCACTCAAAATGTTTTCTGACTGTTTAGTATCATTAAGTCAAGCGATTTTTAAGTTAAATTATTAAAAGGTTTCAATTATAAATATCATAGAGCTACCATAGCTTTCTAGTAGACGAATTAGCCCAACTAAAGTTTTCAAGTTGCGCTGAAAAGCTTTTACGAAAGCTTTATCACAAAGTTCATATATCATAAATTTGTATATAAATTTCTGAACCTTTTGAAGGGTCAACAAGATCTTATTAAACAGTTTGCTTGCTCAAGCTCGCAATTATTCAACTAAAAGATTTTTAGTTACTCTTTATATTTCTGAAATTTTTGATGGGTAAAAAAGGTCTTAGGCAAAAGTTCGCATGCTCAAGCTCACAGCATTTCGGATGTATATCACATGGAAACGGTTAAACGTATGTATTTAGTTTTCTCTATGAGGCTTCCAGGAAATTTGAGGTTTCTACACAAAGTGAACCGCTAATACGGGGCATACAAAGATAAACACTTAAATGTAACACACAAATTCAAATATTTACGGATTACCACAGTTTAAAAGCCATTAATGTTTAACTCACGTAGCCATAAATTTCTGGAAAAAAAGCCTAATTATTTATGATATAATGCTTCATATTTCGCACGTCATAAGAAAAACAGCTTGGAGAAAGTTTGCAAAACATCAACTGGAATACTTTGAAAACAGGTTTCGTTTATTTTAGACTGCCTCACAGAGCCATTATCTTTTAACATTAAATCGTTGTTAAAAGCAAAAAAAAGATAAAGATCGTTATTTTTGACTAGTAAGGAAATTAATTATTTAGAACATCTGTGCACTTGGAAATTTTACGGAAATACAAATAACTTTTGTCATTTGTGATTATTCATTTTAAAAAGTCGAAGAGCTGTGTGTATTTCATTTAATTAAAAATTTCAGAAATTTCCAACGTTTTCAATATTTACATTTCTAGCATTTTCAAAATGTCCCAGAACTCTTTGGGGCGCCAGTATAAAGCAATGTTAGATGATGATTGTAAGGAAATTATGTGTGACAGGTTTTTGGCAAACATTTGTATTTGGAGAATTTACAAATTTTTTGTAGTCAATCAAAATACAACAGTTGCATTGATGATATGTGTTCTATAATTTATTATAATGTCAATGGCGAAGTATCCACCAAATACGAGGTATCTGTGAAATTAAATTTGGCTTAGATCTTTGGTAAAAATTTGCAGTTAAGCTTGCAACATTTTTATTTTAAAAAATAGCTTTTTGTGAATTTTTTTCTTTGTATTTTGAGGGGATCTTACATAATATGCAAAATGTTTACTTTGATTGAAGTTAAATTCTGTAATTCCTTCGAGAGATACAGTTTCTTAAAGAAAAGTATAAAAATAACAAAAATCTGCTGTTTATTACTTTTAAGTTATAGATTAAACAAATCAGAATGTTGGAGCTATTACTACAATCTTTGACCAAAGGTTTTGCTTAAATAACTAAATCATGATATACTTTAACTTTTCGAGGGATAGTTAAGACAAGTGCAGTGCATAAATGAATGTCAAAAATAAAATGTACTTAAATATCCTATGGCGAATTCGTTCAATATTGGTTAAAAACATCTGGAAAAAAGATTTAAACTCATTCAAAAAGAAAAGTTCGAATCTAAGTTTGTTTTGGCTGCATATTAGGTTGATGATTTTATCATATGTCGGGACTGTAAAAGCGATCAAATTTGAATGAAAAATGTCGTATAAGTTTAAGGTCTACAAGAGGCGTTTAGTTTTATTTATTTTTTTGCGAGTGCAACTCCAAAAAACTAAATGCAACCAATTTCTTTTATACAATACAAATTTTTTTAAACATTTTTTCAAATCTTTTGCAAGCCACTTTGCCCAGCTATTAGAGTTACTTGCTCAGTTGTATTTTGAGAGCAAATTTCCACTATAAGCCTTCTATTTGAATTTCGAAATAGTTTTGTACAAAAAATGCAGCAATATATCTAAAGTGCTCCAAATTAAACGTGTAGTTTAATATTACTGGCACATTTCGGGAAACTCATCTTTTCACCAATTGGCATGAACGCAGTAACTATAAATCTGAGTAATCGACGGATACGATTTCAAACACTGTATTCATCATCCAATATGATGTCACTCCCTACAACTAGCGTTAATAAATAGTTGTTCACATAAGCTGCGCAGAACCTAATTGTATCTTAATTATCTTATCTCGATACTGATTGAGCTGCTGTCAAACCTCATCTATTATCCTTGATTCGAAGAAATTTTAAACTTGGCAGACTTGGGCTCAATTTTCATCGTTAGTGTTATGACTCTCACTAGTTGATCAACCTATACGGCGTATATTTTGACAATAATCTTAATGGATTTCTTTTTAACTCAACCAGAGTAAAATTTCTACGGATATGACAATAAGAAATCAAATCCAAATCACAGCTGTTGCACGATTTCTCAAGCTTGCAATAAAATTATATAGCTTTTGTTTGTTCAAAAATGTATACGAAATTGTGGCACACTTTTTTTGATACAATATTTTTGTAAGCTAATTTTTCAAAACGACCCACAGGGTCTTGCCACAAAACCACACTTACGAAGAATATATAAAGGCTAAGCATTATTTTAGCCATTTTAGCATTACGACGAAAGACATACGTACGCTACATAGAAGTCCGGCATGTGTACAGCACTTTCTGTGTATGAATTTTTGTATAAACAAATGAGGTTTTGTTTAATTTTAGCTGTTTCTCTTATAAACAAAAACTACACATTGCCGCAGATTTTGGGAAATCTATGTATAAGTAAGTTGATGGGGCATATTACTCATGCGGCGTTAGTCCAGCTGTTGAAATTTATATACATATGTATGTAAGATATATAAATGTGATGACGGTTCTAAATAGACAACAAAGAAATTAAATTTGCTTCTTAGTATCTTTGAGATACCCATTCAGTGCGATGAGACATGTACATACGTGTTTTTATTGTAGATACAAATACAATCCTGCCTCAGTGTAGCCATTAAGCATTTTCATTTTATTAGTGAAAACCCCAAACAGCAATCACATTTTCGTTTGTCCCACGACACTTGCCTAATGACCGGCTGTATACGTAAATAAACAACATATATATTGCATGCATATTACTGTATCTATATATTAGATATATATTTTAAATGTATATATATGTATAGTTGCAGATACATTTTCATTTGGACTGGTGCAGCGTGTGCCGTCGACACAAAACATGAAATCTAAATCTAGTTGCAAAATCATATGAATTATTTACTGACAGCCGTGACATAAGTTACAAAAAAAAAAAAAAATAAAATACTCTAAACAAAAATTATATCAAAATTTAATATACCAAAAAAATTAATGAACATAGGCGCAGCTTGTATACACTTTGAGGTACTATGAGAGGGTAGATGATTGCAGTCAATTGCGCTATTGTCACTGCTTATCAACACACCCCAGTAATTAAAGTTGTCAACTCCTTCGAAGTGATAATCAGCTTCCGTGGTCTTCTCTTGACGTAATGTCATATATTTGGTCTTAGTTTGGTTGATCGCCATATCACCTTCCTTTGCCTTTGCAGCTATATTTATGGGTATCTCTTCCAAATACCGCTGGTTTCTCGCTAGGATGGTAATATCATCTGCATACGCTATTAAAATCCCAGACCTGTTGAAGACCTTTCCAGAGGCTGTGTGTACACTAATAGCATACACTCTGTGAACAGAATTGGTTTATTTTATTTTAACAATACCAAATAGCTTCATGTAGTTCTACATCCCATGAGGCCCACACATAAAACTTGATTGATCTAAATACTTTTTGATTCGAAATACTGCAATAGTGTCACAAAATCGGCTGGGACCCACGATAAGATAAGAATATTTTTTCTTTAAATTATTAACTGACATAGGTTTGACTCACTTTGCTTTTAAATAAATTGTTATCTTTACTGCTTGCATAAAAATATTAATATACTTTTTGTAAGGGTATCAAAACAAAAAAGGCGCATAAACTTTTGAACATGTCGACAAACGACGCAATGCTTCATTGCACTGCTTCAGCGTCGCCTTACTGTGGTCCAAATGCAAAGTTAAGATAAATAAATAAATTCAAAGCTGTCAAAATAATTTTTAAGCCGTTTGGTTTATTTTCATATAATTTATTGTGAATAATTATTCATTGTGTTTAACATTTTTTTTTAATCTTTTAAAATATTTATTTTTTTCTAAAAATTAAAAAAATAGACTTCACTTTCGACCACTGTGCATTGGCGTCATCAACGCCATCACAGACATTGTTTTTATTGTGGCGCGGTCAATTAATAAAAGTTTACTCCAGTTTATTCTGAAACAAAATCAAAAGGCGCACAGCATTTCATAGGAAACTCATATGTTATGTTAAATTTAAATTTTTTTTTTTTTGTTTTTATTTTTTATGTCTTCTCATTAGTGGGTGACCATTGGATTGCAATGAAGCGTAGCAACTGCTCATCATCTGAGTTGCAATCTATGGCAGAAAGTATCTCAAATACTTGTGCCTGACATGCCATATATAATATTTAATGTGCATATATCTTCATCATAATCAGCAGATACCCCATATACAATCGTTCGCATTGTCACTGCATGCATATTTTAATATAATTTGTCAAGACATTTTTCTTTTTTTATAATTGAAGATCTTTTTCAAGCTATTTTGCAGAATGTTTGCTTCTGTTTAATGATTTTAAATTTAAATGTTAGAGATACACAGAGTCAGTTAATAGATCTTAATTTGTGGCAATTGTTTGGTATGCTCGCTCGTGTTGAATGAACTGGCTCCAAGTCTAGTTGGATTATGCATTTTATAAATAGTTCTGGGCAGATGTAGGGCTGATGATGGGGAATATATTAAAGTTTAGCTTGAGTTATCTTAGATAAGACTGGAAATTATGATTGGGACCTCGCAGACATTGGAAGTGAACTAAATACAAGAGACAATGATGACTTGCCCAAGACCAAAAGTTTTATGAGCATGTAGGTATAGGGTTCCACCAGGGTCTTTTATTTTCAAGCCTTGAAACTGTGTAAAAAAATCGCTTAAAAGTAAAAAGTAACTTAAGCTTTCGGGATCGCCATTAGAAAATGTCAATACACCAACAAAGCTGTTACCGCCAACTTTGTGCTAGCTTTTACGATTCTATCCAAAAATTAAACACCAATAACTCACTTTAATTATTTTTGAAAACATACTAGCCCGCGCTAATAAATAAGTTTCAACGAGCATCCCATAGATCGTCTGTATAGAAAACATTTCAAGTAGCACGTGCCTTATGTATCTACAACAAAATAATTTCACTTCAAATTCGGCACTTTCTCAGTGCAGCTTCTGACCTCTATGTAAATTTTCATTTGTTGCTGGTATAGGCTGCTCATTCAAAACCACTTGAATGCATTTTACAGATATCATTGATATCCGGTATCAATTTAAATGAAAAACCAATTCAGAAGTGTTGCAGCAGTAAACACTTTAAATTTAATGCATAAGACAATTCAAACAATCCATGAAATCAACTCAAACTCCCTCCTTTATCAACACGCTCTACTCATTGGTTCACTGGAAAACTCATTCATAAAAAATCGACTACTGCAAGAACAGCAACTCCCATAATACATCCGGCACTTGAGCAGTGCAATGAGTTGTTACCATTGCACTTTGCAAGCAATTTGAAGATATTTTTAGAACATTTGGTAAACAAATCAGATGCTCCAATTTTAAATATTGCCGGGCATGGGAACTAGTATTTGTAAATAAATGCACATCACATGTGTGCATAAAAATTTTATTGCATTTTTAAACTCTATTCTATCTTGTTGATGGCTGTATACTATCAGTTTTGTGTGCTCCACAAAAAGTATACAAATCTTCAAGGGTACGTGAAAGTATTTGCAACAAATACTTGAAAGGGGAGCACTGTAATTATGGATATTTTCATTATTCCGAATTTGTATTATGTTGACTTTGTGCGTTAAGTCTATCGATAACTCACGATAAATATGTATTTGCAATGGGCGTAGGGTGACCATACCTGTAGCAACGATTTCAATAAAAATCAAGGCTATGTGCAAAATAAACTGACCTTAATAACTGATATTTACTATTATCACTTAATTGTTTATTTGCCGCATGTATGTTGTGCATAAACAAAAATAAAATATTGTTCGCATTGGTTGTATTATTATTGCTATGGGTTGTATTTAAACACGTGCATCAGATTCCACTGCAAATTCAGATGAAACGTTAATAAATATCTTTTTAATGCGGCCATAGATTTGGTATATAACATTGTACTATACCAATTAGTCTATACTCGATATTAATTTTTCTGTTGTTCTGAAAATATTTATCGCTGATTATGAGTTATTTGCGCAATAAAATTTCAAAAATGTATGTATGATATATTAGTATATAGTTGCATATATGGGGGCTCTTTTAAAAATAAAATATTTGAAGAAAACGCTGAAATTTTTATTGGATAAATGGTTGGCTAGCGAAGATGATGATCTTTTGTTTAGGTGTCTTAGATTCTTTTAATTAAGCAGATATATAAAAAAAATCAGAAAACTAGTTGTTTGGAGCGGCATCGCAGATTGATAGGCTGCGTGGTTGAGAAGACCAACAGATCTTGTAGCTATATTTTACTGCTATTTGAATAAGAACAAAAAAAAAACAATGTTTATTCGTCAAAATGGTATCGGTGTGGAAGATACCAGATAATAGATTAGAAGGGAGCCGTTGGGGTATATATTCACATCACATCGCAGTTAAATAATTTAAAAACAGATAACAAAACCCTGTTCTGATTTGAGCACAAGCCTCATTTTATCTATAGTTTTGCCAGATTTTGATCACCATGTGTTCCCACCTTATCTTCACAGCAGCGTCCAACGATATTATATAGAATTTGAACCCTCAGGCCCATGATGCCATGACGCCATTGTTGGTTTTTAAGCGCAAAAGTATGAAAATGTATTTTTAATGGCTGTAGAGATGCAAAATCCTTGCTTAATATTCCATTCTACTACTCGTTTAAGTTCGGGCTGTCGATTTGATTCTCGATCTGTCTAAGTGGTCTATATGTAGCAGCAACGGCAAGTCTAGCTGCCAGTGCTGAACTATATCTGGCGCACACGTTCTTCTCCAAAGTTATTTTGTTTCACCAAAACATGAATTGCTTTTAAATACAAACGAAAAACTCGCACTGCATAAATCGAGTTCCATTGATTGCAAGTTTATTAAAAGTACGGTTTTTATATAGTGATTTTTTCTTCATTTAATTGATTGGTTTAATTGATTATAAGCTTTTGTTTTTTTTTTCTAGCATTTATTTTTTTTTCGTCTAGACTTAATTCAACTTTATTCGTTATCAACCACAAATTTTCACTTTTCCTTTTTCGTTTACAATTGAAATCTTTGAGCGGCAACGAATAATTTAATTTCCATCATTTGACTAGTTGTGGAAAATAATTTGTACGAGAAAGTTTTTCGTATTTATTTTTTTTTTAACAAATTGCTTGCTATAGCGTATAAATTTAAAAGTTTGTACAATTTTCCATTGATGGCTATTAATTTAAAATACAACAAAAGCACAAAAATTGGCGTAATAAAAAATTGCGGAATTTTAAAAACAAACCAAATAGACTGGAGAAATGCAATTTTGTTTCTCGCATTTAAGTATAAATATAAAAAAAATCAAGTTTTAAAATACATCGAAAAACCCACATTTTTTAAAAAGGAAATAATTTATTTATTCGTTTTTAGAGCGGTCAAAAAGTAATTAATATGTAAGCAGCCGCGGTTAGTTGGCAATGGGTGCTACTTTATTGGCTGCAGGTAGTACTTTGAGCGGCCGTCAATATTTTTGATTAATTCTGCAGACAGCCAGCCAGTAATTCTTAAAAAAAATTAAAATTTAAAATGAAGTCAAACTCGCTTACCTATGACGGCAGCTGTGCAGTTGCCAAGTCTAAACTTTCAATACACTTCAATTTTTTGTTTATATTTTTTATTTAAATGCAAAATATTGTGGTATAATTTTTGGTATCGAAATTTTTTATAATTATATTTTTTTTTTAATTATTAACAGAAATGATTTATTATTAATATTATTATTATTACTTTAGTTCTGATACTTCTAATAACTCTTTTTCTCCATTTTTTTAAAAGAGAACTTAAAAAGTTTTAATTTGAAATAAAAATTTGATTTTTCAAATCGTTTCAAATATTTATATATTTTTTTATTGATACAAACTAAAATATTGTTTAAATTTTAATTATTTATATTAAATATTGAATTTTGATAATTTTTGGACCCTTGTCACATGAAAATTTGTTTTACAAAATTAATTCATATTTTTAAAAGTGATTAACAGAAATGTTTGCTTTATTTTAAATTTGAGTTCTGATACTTCTAAAAATTCTTTTTTTATACAAGCAAATTTTCCTTAAATTCTTGTAATAAAGACTTTTTAAAGTTTTTAATTAAAAAATAAAATATAAAAACTTGTTATTTAAATCGTTTAAAATATTTACATGCATTTTTTCAATTGCACTATCCTTTTTTTTTTGATAATCGACGTTGACTATAAATAAATGAAATATTTTTACTTAAGAAGTAATAATTGTTAAAAATGTAGAAGTAATTTAAAAAATTTTAAAAATAAAACATTTGGCATTTACATTTTTTTGAGCATCGGCGATAGATTAAAAAGCAATAAAATATGTAATTCTAAAAGTGAAAATCGTTGATAACTTAGACAAAAAAAATATTTTAAAATGGTTTCTCCACCTTAAATTTTCGAAGCTAAATTAATCAATACGGTTTTAAAAATTAAACTTCAGTTCTAGCTTAAAAATAATTCTAACGTATTGCTGCCAAAAGTGTAAACTTCTAGTTGCATATCCCTATTTGTGTAGGCACTCCATAAAATGTAATCAATTTTCTGCTCAACCATTTTATGGGCATTGTAGAACATAAAAAACCAAAGCGTATCCCATAAATAAAAGACGTACAAAAATGACAAATAAAATAAATGCTTAAAAAAAAATGCTAGGAATGCACTAAAAAATTAAAATCAAGCCACAGTTGTGACGCTGTGTACCAAAGCATAACTATGGTATGTATTATCTCTACCATCTTTCCGTGTATAAAGAGTGTATACTATGGTATATAGGTTTATGTGGAGAGCCAGGCACCATGCTCCGGCGCGCCAATGCGCCAAATTGTATGCAACAGTATTTTGCAATAAATAATATTTCAACGGCACTGCAGACACAGGTTAACTGTAGACTGCCTTCACGCCATGGAAGTATCCCCGAGGGACTTCAATGCCTGCGCCCGATTCCGATTCCAAGTGTAAAAGTGTAAATGTTCGCGCTGTGCGCCAAAAAGTATGCAACATTTTTGCACATCATTAAATACGATTTAAATGGGGGGCGGAGGAGCGAAACTTAACCGGTTTTTATGCGACTGTTTGTGCATGTTTTGCGGGTGCTATCAACAGATAGATAAAATGCTAGATCTTGGTTGTGGTAGTTTAAAATAAATGGGGGATTTTTGGGAATGTAGATGCATTTTGAAAGTAAATGTACGTTGCTGGATGCAGTATCGGGGACGACGTGTGTGTGTATGTAGAAAATTTTGTCAAACAAAGTAATGAGATTAATTGACTAGTTTGGGGCCTTGAAATAGAGTGATTGGTTGGCTGACGGCCATTATGGTTGTAAGCATAAAAGCTTGACATTTTCTAATGAACTGAAAAGCCAACAAAGCGGGATCCTAATGATCTTTGTATTATTATAGGTCTGAAGAAAATCCTATTCAAGTTTATATATATAAATGATCAGAATGTGTTAAAAATAAACAAATTTTTTCCCATTGACTATGGTCAGCGCTCAAAAGGCGGAGCATGAAGATATCTCTATTAATATTTAAAGAGAACAAGGAGCTACAATTTATTCCGAATTCGAAAAGAGTTGTCGTTAGAGATTTTCCTAGGCAATTGCAGCAGTGCTGCAGGGAATTGCAGCTTTGATCCGAGTAAGCTACCATTACTCTACCGAGGCCCACAATTAATTATGAATACTATGAACTCAACTTGAACTTCTTTAAACTCAATATAAAATGTAAAATAATTCTGCTAACGCTATGTCAAACACTTGATTACTTCAAAACAACAAATCCGAGCAGTTTATGTGCATCTGTAAACGCCTCCAAGCTATTTATAGGCCTCTTGCTTGTAGAAACGTTCAAAACTTTCAGAACTTTTACAACGCTTGTGTTGTTCTCGAATTATATCAAATTAAAGAAAATGTTAAAGCCAAGTGCAGCGCAATTGCTTAGCTTCATGATGTTGGCCATTCAAATCTCAAATCTGCGCCCTTCAAGTGCTTGCCATATATCACACTTAAGATTATGGCCATGCGCACGCAACCAGACACAACAGACGACGGCTCAGGGTCTGTAACTTCGTATAAACACTTGAATATAATTGCAGCAATTACAAAACCACTTGAGCCAACAGATACGCATACACGGCCACGCGGAGTTGTTGGGGTTGCACCTTGAACCTGGGATCTTGCCATCACTTCACTTAATTAAACTTGAAACAGGAATAAAAGTAAAAAGCCACAAAAAGTTGTTGTTACGATTGGGAAAAAAATGTATATGGCCAATGCTTGGTTTGTCTACCAAATTGTAAACAGAGACAGTTGCTTGCGTTTTTTTTTTTTTTTCATTTCGGTTTCCATTCCATTGCAGATGCCATAAAACTTTGTTAACATTTCACAATTTACGCGCAGCTGTGTCGCTGCTTCTTTTGGCCATTAATAGCCTGGAGCTGGCACGCAGTCTGCTGCCCAGACGCAGCAGCAACGAGCAATTGAATGGACTCTTTGTGGAGCCAAGTGAACTAAATGTTTTAATAGTCATCGGTACGGGCGCCATTTGGAACTCGTTGGCCGCCATTTTGTTAACAATTATGCTAATGTGCTATCACCGTGTGGTTGAGCGCAAAAAAGCGAGAGGTGAGTGAGCTTCATAACAATTGCCTGTTAATCTCATGTAATTTTTCTAATTAAACGTGTGAATTTTTTTTTTTGTCTTTTGGATTTTTCAGTTTTTTTGTCACTGAGTATTACAATGGAGGTGCTTGTATCTGCTTTGCGTATTTATGAATATGCCGAGATAGTCTACTATGAGGATTTCTTTGAATTGGAATCATGTCTGGCTGCCAGTTCGCTGTTGTGTTTAATGGCTTTGATCGCACTGGATGGTTATACCATTTATAAGGAGGTAAGTGAGCAAATGATTTTTCAGCAGTAAAAGAAATAGAGAGTACTTAGAGCTTCTTCTGTATCCTAATGCCAGTGAAAATTCTGGTGGTGTAACACTCTGTGCAACCTTGCGAAAAGTTTTTTGTAATATATGATCTCCCCAATAGTTCAAAGTTAAATACATTTTTGTTGAATACATCATTTCCTCATTTTGGTTATTCATGCTTAGTTGTTTTTAGTTAGAGATTTCCTCAACATTTCTTTATATTTAACCTTTTCTATAATCATTTGCTTTAAGTTTCAGAGAAATTATAAAATATAATTTAAAACATATAATACATATACATCGGCCTATCGGTTTAACCTAATATATATACAGGATGCGCCATCTGAAACGGTTCGATTATGTGCACATTTTTTGGAACAGCATAAATGTTACTTTCTTTCTTAAGTGAGTCGCGTCATTAGTAGTTTACAGTTTAATTAGTTTTTTTAGTTTTTTTTTACTCAAAGCAACAACAGCTTTAGGTGTTCTTCACAATTATGTTCATATAATATTTATCAAAGTTTAATTAAGTTTAATTTAATACAACACGGATCTAAGTTTTTATTCTGTCTTTTCGACAAAGCTTATTGTAAAAAAATTTTTAAAACAATTTCTCATTTTAAAAATATACAAGACACAAATTTAATTTTTAAATTCTAGAGTTGATTTGCACTTTTTTTTATTTTAAAATCGAATTCGATATAAAATGTGCTCCTAATAAAATCTTTCAGATGACTTTTCAATTTTTGACATTTTAAAGCGTCACGCACTAATTTTAAGATTTTATATGTTACTTTGATCCTTGTCGTATTACATCTTCAATTGATATAAAGCGAATTTATGCAAACTTGTCGCTTTGAGCAACAAATTCCTTTTTGCGTCTTTTTACCAGGGCTGTAACGCTTTAAAACATTTTCCAATACTTCTCTTTGACTAAAGTTTGGAATTTTGTTTTAAATTTACTTTTAATATTTTGTTTATTTAGAAAATTTTTTTGAAATTATGCAACGATTTTTTAAATGTAAAAAAAAGCGAAAGAAAATTACTTTCTAAAGCAGTTCGTTTGGAACAATTAGGCTGGAAAAAAATTCTCAAATGCCAATACGTATAAATAACTAGCTATAGGAGATCGTAAGTACAGAGTGGTTCCAATTTTTGTTTTAGTTTTCTTTTTAATATAGCTTTAAAAAATATGAAGATATTTTGCTTTCTGGCTTTCTTAACAACAACGCATAGCCATGCAAATAATTATCGTACAAAAATTTTAGGAACTATAAAATCAAACCAATTTAGTTTTAAAATTTATTTAAATTTTGTATGTACTTATTATTATTTTAGGAGTACCAATAAGTTCAGAAATATACATTGAGAATAATTAATATTATTTTATTTTTATCTTAAGAAAAAATGGTGAGTAGTAACGCGCTGCTCCTACTTCTTTTTGCAGCCCTGATTAAGCCTATTTCATTTCCTGTTGCTTCAGCTGAAATTTCGCATTAGTCTTGATTTAGTGATTTCTTTCTTTTTTTTCTTTGTCGCAAATGTACTTAGCACTTGGGTAGAGGGTTATCCACAGCCTTGGTGCACACAGCGCGTTGCCTATATTAACATAAAACCTAAATTGTTAAATATTTAAGTTGGGCAAGCAACCAAAGCGACCAAGAAACCTTCACTCGTAGTGTCTCCTCATGCCTGACATTATTTCCGCTCGAGACCGGAAATCCAAAATTGCCGCAAAGCATTGAGACACACACACACACACACATATATAAACAGGCACAAATACACAGATGCACACACAGATACACACACACATACGTCGCAATAAGCGCAGCAAAGTAGCAAAGCAAATAAAAACATTAAACTTACATTAGACGATTTTGTTGCTTACCTTTTTGCAGTATAAAAAATAAAAGTATAAAAAATATAGAAAAAAAAGCATACAAAGTAGCGGAAAACTCGAGCAAACATATAAGACTTGCAGTTTAGATGCACATGTGCAGGCATACTATATATGAGGGCAAGTTGAAAAAAAGCGGAATACGTTTTATAAGCGTTTCTATGCTTTTCCTAGATTTTTATCAACAAAGCTCTTTGAAGTTGGGCGGCCGGTATGCATAAGAAATCATTTCGTGTGGAACTTTTTAGCCAATACTCCCCGTGCTATGAACAATGTGAGCCAACTTCAAAATGGTAAATCATATTAAATTAACCGATAAAGAAACTGCAAACTCATCATTTTGACACTTTTTAATTTATAGCCATCTCATGACGATGCTTCGTGCCAAGAAACATATAGTTCTAATACAAAATTTCAAATCATTGAAGATGTGTAAATTTATGCCCATTTCAACTAAGCTTCATCGTCATCATCAGACCAGGGTTCATTCTCTTTCTCCTCACAATCGAGACAATTTTGTAGTGTAATTGTTTGGTTGGCATAATCCAAAGGAGTCGGATAGATGGCTGCCACAGCACAGAAAATCTCGTAATGTTCTTTTAAGCAATCATCGACTATTTTCAAATCGACATTCCCATGGTACAGATGATGAAAGAACGCATAAAGTTGGCAATAATTTTTCATGCCACAATCTGGCATGACATCTTCTAAGCCACGTTTTCCCGGTAGCATGTTAAATGTTAAAATTTTTCTTTTTTAATTTTATATTGAAATGTTTGACTTGAAATGCCTATGTATTATTGATATTATTTTTTTAGACAGCTTTTAGCTGTTATAATACAAATTAACCGATAGAACCTTTTACTATTGGCTGCAAACCCAATGAAATAGCTGAGCAGTAAAAACCTTGTTTTGCATAAATACAATAGCTTTTTACTGAAGTAAACGAAATTTCGACTACCTTAATAATGTATGTATTAAAATTAAAATAGAACAAGAATAGGTGATTTTCTTTCGAATTGCCACATATAAAATTTTGCTGCGCGCACGCCACATGCACACATTTCCAAGTCTGCAGACAACTTGAGATTGGGTTGTGCAAAGCGGTCGGCACACAAAGGAATTTTAAACGCAAAACTTTTATTTTTTCAGATAATAATTATGAGAATGAGAGATGAAGATATCGTTTTCTTTCTAAGCGAAATATTTTTTAATTGAGTGGACGTTGTCAAGCATTTTGCTCAAGTTGTGGGAAATTAGTTATAAAAAGTGATAGCCAATTTTTGCAACATTTAATCAAAATTTGAAGTACATTTCATTTGGTTTCACATATTTCTACCCACTTTTTGTCGTTGTTGCAGCGAAAGTGTTTGACTGAGGCAGCCAAGTCAAGCCTGCCACACTTTGCAGCATGCAGCAGTCATTGTTATGCTGCAAATGCACTTATGCTGTTGCATACTTTAAGGCGCAAGCTCATGCGAATCCTGAACAGCAAGGACGTGTATGGCAAAAAAAAGAGCGAAAAAAATATGGACAAATCAAATATTAATAAGAAAAAGTGCCGGAGAAAGTAGAAAATATGTCTTGCATGCTAAGCCGTCTTCTGTCAGGGCAAATGTGATTGCATGAAAAATTGCTAATTTTTGCATACAAAGAATTATTTCAAGTAAATATTGAACTGACTTTTAAAGTTAAGCAAGCTAACTGAATATGATGGATTTATTTGCTATTGCTATGCTATTCAACCCTTTATATTCACCCTTATTCCCGTCGAAACTAAACGATTACAATTCTATATATATTGTTAATATTGTTATATTATTGCAACTAGCAATAGCATCTAGCTTTTCTTCGGTGTTCAAACTACCAATTAAAAAAAAAAAACAAGCAGGATTGAGTTTTTAATTTTTGCTTTTAATACCTTTAATTTTGAATCCATGGAGTTCGCTAAAAAAATAGAATTAATTTTGGACTTCTTGAAATGGCAGTTAAAAATGGAACTGGACGATGTACGGCGTGTGTGTCATCCGCAATTCGATAGCAACTACGGTGGTAATTCTTTCCTAACCACAAGACCCGTGCTACGTGTATCTAAATGCACCCAATCCACGCAGGCCACAAGATTATACAGCAAGGCTCAGCTAAGCATGAGTCGGAAGATCCTTTCCTCGGACTACTCTCAGATCATAGGTCGAATTTGGGGTCTAACAAGTATTTACAAAATGGCATGCGCCTAGGCCGATCTCTAGTCAGCGAGCTAGCTTGAAATGTAACCACATTTAGTTGCCGTTCTGTTCAGAGCGCAGCGACTGAAACATCGCCTGCATGTAAGCCTTGGCCTTACGAAGCAACTTGCACAAAAACATTCGGTTTATATGTTTCTGGAATGCATAGTTGCGGACCAGCCAACAGAATTGAAACGCGACATGTTCTATCATCGAAAAGCTTTACGGCATCACCTGTTCTCCTATACCGGTAAGGGGACACATTCATGGAAGTGATACAACTGCAGCTGTATGGACGCTAGCAACTGCCAAAGCAGCGCCAAAATTTGCAGAACGATACACTCTCAAGTCAGACCGGGGCTCAAGGCATCAACTACCGTTATTAGCGGATCATTGATGTTGCGCCACAATTACTTAAGAGAGTCGTCTGTACTGGCGGCTGCTTTGGCACTGCGCATAGAATAGACCTTCACGTTGCAGTTCAACGGCCTAAAGAAAAAAAATATTATAATCGATTTACTTGATAGATATGAGGGTACATTACTTGGGCGTCCAATAACAAAGCGTCAATATGCTGCCGAGTCCTTGAACCAGTGCCTCTGAACCGGGAGTGATGGGTCTATAATTGGTAGCCAATACGCTCTCAGCTAAGTTTCACACAACGCTTATAAAGATATACTCATCATCCAATTTGAACTAAAATAATTTTTAAATACTAGAAAAATTATTAATTTAAAAATACTCTTAAAAAAATTTAACTTCTGGGAGTAAAGTAAAAGACGAAATTTTTTCGGAGCAAAATTTTATTTGTTCCGTACAGCTCAAAATTAATTTTTAACTGAATTTCTAAAATTGTGTTTTGACATACAAAGCAAAAAGCACTACGATTTACATTTTGAATACAATTTTTTGACTTAAGATATGAAAGCTGCTTGTATAACAACTATTTAGAGTGTTCATGCTTTGTGTTGTATTGAGCAGTAGAAAATTTGAGAACTTTCAGCATTGCAATTGTTAAAAAGATGGTCATTTTAAAAACAATTTAAGTATAATAGATATAGTAGAGAAGTCATGTTGTTGAACTTACAAAAAGAAAGATATTGGTGGCCACAAAAAGAAATTAACTTGGCCCTTTGAAGAAAGCAATTTTTGTCAAAGGAATTCAAAAACTTGTATCTATTCACTTTGGTAATTGGTTAGTTTCAAGCAGGATTAGAAGTATTATGGGTGGGTTCGTTGGTGGTGCGAAAGATACTGGTTCAAACGAAACTTTTTAGAACAAAGAGTTTTCTACTAGGATATATTAAGCTAGGGAGTGTGGCTTAATCAACAATGGTCATGCCGCAATATAGAGTGGGAATATAGATCGTTTGAGGCAATGTAATATATCGCATTGCATTGTGACGGGAGGAACTGTGTTTTGATGAGGACATACCCAAATTGCCGGGTTTGTGCAGAAGACTTTTGAATATTAGCTGGAGTACTTACTTCAGTTAGCTATCTCGCTAGACACGCAGTTGCACACTCAAGGGAAGATAGGCCCTCCTCCACTTTATCTTTCCATCCGAACATAGAACATCCCCTTCGTTTTACTTCGTCGGATTTCGCATCGGAAACGTTTTTCGCTAGAGCGTTTTGCCCTAATACGCTGGATGACATCTTTGTCATAGAGGCGGCGATAATCCGAAAAAGACCAAAGATTTTGCGTGGAATATTTTCCTAGCGCAGCCATATCCGCACGCGAAACTGCCCATTTTTTATATAACTCACGGACAGGGTGAGCATCCTTTAGAGCTTTAATTTTATCGATCGAGAGTGCTCTGTTACATGTTACTAAGACTCGAGTAACACTTATTAACAAGTGTAATCTCAACGCTGATATTGTTGTCGGTGTTCACGGCGGTGAAAAGGTACGTCAGTTTTTTTACGTAGCCGTATAGCTGTCCGCTTAATATGAGGAAGCATGTTCTCTCGCTTACAATACCCATGCAAGAAAATTCTGCAATTACGATGAACATTAGCCTACCGCAAATGGAAGGAAGCGTTTACCTCTTTCATGAAAAAAAAGGATTCAAATTTAATGCATTCGAAATTTTGCTGCGAAGAGCCCTAACCCACCATTTGATGCCGAGAATACTTATTAAAAAACTGAAAAATTTTTTTTTGGTGCCAATGGCTTTTTTCTATTTTATTTTATTAAAAAACACATTTGCATTAATTTTCACCAAAAGTCCACGAATGCAATTAAAACATACGCTAATTGTACTTGTGGGCAATCATTTGAACTGCTAATAATGGTGTTGTGTCTTCAGCCAAGGACTGCCTTGAGAGAGCATAGAGCTGCAAATTCTGGCGCGACTGCGACTGTTGCAACCGTCTATGCAGCTGTATCATTACCAATCAACATGACGCCGTCATACTGTAGTATGACGTCTGAAAATCAAACCGATTGGTGTGGTAAAGCAGTTGATGTCTTATGGCATGCCGCATATTAATTATTATGCCTGATTCGCTTATAACATTCAGAAATCTTACGAACCAAAGGTCATTGTGCAAGTTAGTTCGTAGGGCAAGGTGGACGCCAGCTTAAATGTTGTTTCATTGACTACAGATCATCCTGTGCGCATGTCATTTTGCAAAAACGTTGAACGTTGTGACCCCAAATTTATATCGATCTGAGAGTAGGCGAGGAAAGGGATCACCCGACTCGTGTTTAGCTGCAGGACTGCTATATTACCTCATGTGCCTTATGTGGATTGGGTACATTTAGATACACATGGCATGGGCTTGTGCGCAGGCAAGAAGTACCGCCATACTTGATACCGGATTACTTAAGCAATCCACTACACACCTTGTCGTTTGATTCCCCGTATCTAGTCCAACACATTTTGTATGCACTTTTGATGACGCATGCCTTCCATGTTCATGCCGCAGAGACGAAATATTCCGAGTGGCCGAGGTGAAAATACCTGATGCATTCCCAACCGCAGGCTTTCCCGATCTACAGTTGTCCAGCGTAGATTGGAAGAGATGACCGTCGTACTTGCTGTTAAAGAACCACACGCAACTGCGTTCAAATTCTCGTTCAGTTTAGCTCGCTGTCACCAGGCCGATTCCCCAAGTCAAGTACTGTAACGCTGTTGAACTAAAAAATTTTGTTTCTAAACTTGTAATTGCGAAATATGCCAAAATAATCTAATACTGAAAAAATTATTTAAAATACAATTTAAAAATTTTAAGAATTTATAAAAATATTTGCTCCGTACTGCTTAAAATCTAATTTGAAAATGAGTTTCTATTTGGTTTCATTGACGTCTATACAAAAAGAGCCTTTGATAAAAATTGTTAAAGAAACATTATGTCGTATTGTAGATCGTAGTATGCCTGATATTATTTCTTGGAATATTTAAGCAAAATGCTGGTTGGGTCTGGAATTTATTGATGGCCTTTGTCAGCATTGAATGACGCCTTTTTGGTTAAGGTTTTTATTTTTACGAATTTTCCTTAAGTGTTTTGGTCTTTCGTTTATGGTGAAAATGTCTAGAACAGTTTATAGCTGCCCCCTCACTGGGACGTACCAAACAATAAATACACAAAAATACTAGACGTACGTAAGCAGTGAAAATTTCTGCGCGGCATACAGAGCGTATACGTAATGCTTAGTAGAGTACTTACGGTGCGTATGCGTAATATGCGCCGTTGTACCAAAAATTTGCTGTTTTTAATGTAAGAAATTAAAAGACAAAAAAAAAATTAAACAGAATTATGCAGGTTTCTCTTATATTAAATGCCCAAATGTAGCCGACTGCTAAAGTGGGCAATGAGTCAAGGTAATAGAATAAAACAAACGGCCAACAATATATATACAGGGCACTGATATGATATGAAAGACAAAAAGCCGGAAGTGGCAGGACTGACAATTTGCTAGAGATTTTTCCGCCGCTCAGCTGGCTACGTTGGGTTACAATAACCAGGCTAATTTGCACGTCGTCGCTGTTGTCATGTAGTGTATAATTTTAATAAAGGAAGTTTGTTTGTTGCTTTGTTTGGGAGTAAAGTAATGTGCAAGTGCTGCAGCAGGGCGGGGTGGCATAGAGAGCAGAAAGGCGTAATGCAATGAGGATGAAAGCAAAGTGTGGACAAATAATGTCATGCCCCGTTGAGCACAAACCCAAAATGCTTAATGCTAGCAATGTTAATGTTGGCGCAGTACCATGGGTTAAAAATTAGTTTCAATTAGCAAAATATAATTTGGCATCTACGGGTTTTTATATAAATAAACTAAGTTTAGATTCTTATAAGCACAAAGCCTGCTGTTCTTCAAAATTATATGTAATTTATACATTTTGTAAGCGATATACAATTGGCAAGTGTTGTTGCGAAAAGTTATCGATATCTTCATATCGATAGTATGGCTTTCAAAAAGGTTAGTTTTTCTAAGTAAAAATACTTGGTGCCTTCGATAAAGTCTCAAAAAAAAAGCGAACTTTTTTGTGTGTTTCCATTATGTTGACATTTACGTCTGCCCATTTATTTGGAATTCTACAAGTCGTGCTATTTTTATTTATTTTTTAGGTAACCCCTTAGGCTTCGCCCCTGCTCACTGATTTATGTATAATATTATTTGCCGCCATCACCTTGAAGCTTTTAACTCGTAGCGCTAAGTGTTGCTTGGTTCGGGGTTTTCGCCTTCCAGAACACGGATAGCGAAATAAATTGAAGTTATTTTGTAAAAAACTAATATAACCTTAATTAAAACACGGAATTTTTAGTTGCTTTTAGAATTTTTGGAGTTATAATAATGCTTCCAGAAGCACATCATTGGTCTGATTTTCTCATTTTTGAAGAAGATTTTTTGTCATCATGATTGCTCTCTAATTATGAAAAATTATGTTTATAGGTTTTTATCTGGCCCACTGTGCGTATACTTTTTGCATTTAGCATATACAAACAAATATATATATGTATATATGTTTATGTAGTTTTGTGTTGCTGCTTTTTGTTGCCATTGTTATTGTTGTTATTGTTATTGTTGCTGTGCGTCGGTGGCAATAGGGAAAGTGCAGTTTGCAGTTTACATTTGAATTTGCATTTTGGATTTTGGTGGCGCAGTTCGTTGCATACTTCAGGGCGTAAAATTAGCTGAGTAAATAAAAGCTGAGGAGTAGCAGAAAGCAGGAGCTGAAAGCTGAAGCTGCAACGAAGTCGGAATGACAATGCAAAGGGTTTATTTAATTTAACAAGGGATTAGCTGCTGCTCTATGTGAAAGCGTTCCTTCTTTTTTATTTTTGTGTGTGTGCGTGTGTTTTTGGTGGGCTTGGTTAGCTTGCCACTGGGATTTTAATATGTTTACATTTTAATTGAGGTTAAGCGCAGATTTGAAACTCAAAGCTTTTCGCTAGGCAAATATTTTATTTATGTCAGTTTTTGTCAGATGTACAGCATCCCCCACGCAACTTAGGCTAGATGATGCTTATATAAAATAGTAGTTTGCATACGGTTTGCTTAAGGCGCTGGAGCTGTTATGTGCTTGACCGCACGCCGGTGGCAAAGCAAGTGCCAGACGAGTGCCACAAAAACGACTACTTTAGAGCCGCTTAAGTGCAACAAATGTTGCAACAAAAAACAACAGTGCCAGCAACAATAATAGCAAGAGCAACAACAATAAACGGTAGCTGGCAGTTGCTACAAAACTGGCGAAAAAAAAAAACTAAGAAAAGTGTTTAATACCTTTGTAAAGTTAGTTGGCGACTGTGGTATGCTCTACCATGCATTTAGATATCTGTAAATATATATTTTAATTTTTAAGTAATTTTCTTAAGTTTTTCGTTGTAGAATATTTTCTAAAATTTTTGAATATATTAGTTTTGTTTTTAAGAGTTGTAGTTTTGCTAAAACTGATAAAAAGCAGTAGTATTACATAAGGATGGGAAAAGCCCTCTATAGCAGCTGCATAATGTAGAGTGACTGGTCCTTTCAACTTATCATTATTAAAAAATGTGCCGATGTATTAAAAAAACGTATTGCCCGTAGTAATGCGTCCTTGCTCCAAAGGCGGCGCATGAAAATATCTCTTTTAATAGCTGTTCCAGTAGAACAGAAATCTACAGTTTAAAGCCGAATCCAAACGGCGGTCTATACTTAGTAAAGATTTCGCTAGGTAGGTCAGTGCTAGACATTTCGGCATTTTTTGTATGCATACTTGAATTTATCAAGACCGAATAAATGATTACATTTTCGGAGAAATATTCTGTCTTGCTGAAGATATAAAGCTATTTGAGACTGACTTTTGACTTGAAGTCACTGCCATATAATGTCTTTCACTTGAGTGTAAGAATTTGCTGACTAGACTAGTAATTAGAGCATCTTCTCAGTGAGACAGAAATGCAGAAGTGCTTGACTAGCACTGAAAGAAAAGTTTTAGCTGGTATGCTTTTCAAGCTGTACAGCTTAGAAAATCTGGAAACTTACTCAGTTACATATGAGAGATGGAAATCTCTATGCTACCGAGGCCCACAAAACGATTCATCAATCATTTGATGATCTTTATCGCTTGAACAAAAAGACCGTTTCGAAAATTGCATGCATCTATACAACTCTTGCAGCTTATAGGGTATTCAAAAAAAGGCGAGCGAGCACCAAGCCAAGTGCCATTGTTAAGGCGTTGAGCACAATGCAGCATACACGACATGTTACAGTACGAGCAACAAAAACAACAATAATAAAAAAAAAATGCAATGCAAGTGGCAAGGACACAAACTTGCAACCAACCATGCCTTGTGCCCTGCAATACAGAAAATGCAAGAAGAACACACAAAAAGTAAAAAGAGCAAAATTGCTAGTCAAATCCTTTGGCAAAACTTAAGACCAGTTGCTTAGGCGTTTGAGTTATAGTTGAAGTCAACGTAGTTACTTCCTTTTGTTTAGGGTATTATATTTTTATGCCGTTTTTTTTTCTCCCCGTTTCGCAAGGACTTAAAACAAAAACAGCTTGTCAGGCATGTGGCAAGATAAAAAGCAGCTCAAGAGTTACTTGCTGCAAACAACTTAATCAAGAGCTACCTGTACATTGTTGTTGACACGGTTTTTTTTTTTGTTTGTTACTTACTTAGCGCTATCGTCCCGATTATTTGGAGGACTATGATAAGATTGGCTACAAACACACTATGGCCACATTCTATTCGAAATCATGTTTCTGGTGGCTGACGCCGTTGCTGAAATTTGGCTACAGGGTACCCCTGGAATTGGAGAATTTGGGTCAAATGCGCTTGGAGGATAGTGCACGAGCGCACTATGATCACTTTTTGTTGGATTACAAAACGATGGTAAGTTTAAAATTTATAGGTTGCTTAATGTCCATGTCGTAGACTGCATAAACACTTACATATTACATTTCACTACATAAATCTACTGCCCCAATTCGTCAAATTGTCTTTTTTTGATTTTTAAAAACTAAATAATCATTACAGGATTTCCGCAAAAAAAAAAACAAAACTTTATTGAGTCCAAAGCACGGCAAACTTATCGATAAAATTAAATCGGCAAAATATTCATAGCACTGATGCCATCAATCAAACATAAACAAAATAATTACATAAAAGCAATCAATCAAGCGCATATGTTACAACTACAATTGCAATTTGTTTAGTTCAAATATCAGTTCATTTCTTATTTAATTACTTAACAATTGCATCAAATGCTCTTAATATTGAAATGTTTTACAACACATGCCATAAATACCAGTTGTCAGGCAGCACGCAAAATAAAACTTCTTCTCACTTTGAGTTTTTAAAATTTATGTATACGTTTTTTTTTAATATAAAATATTATTGTATCAGGCTGTTGGTATGCGCATTAAGCAAATATTTTATGCATTAAATGCACTTTAATTAAAAAAAAAAAACCATAACAAAAATAATTAAAGGCTTCCGGCATACGATTAAGTCTTCTTCTGGGCAGTTATTGCACGCGGTATATGAAATACGCATTAAGAAAATATTGTATTTTATTTCATTTACAAATAGCACAAAAAAAAAACAAGCACAAATTGCTTAATTATTTATTTAAATGGGGTTGGGTAATAAATTTTCAATACAAAATGGCAGCCTTTCTTTTTGTTGATAACAAAGTGAAAGTCTGGACATATCCTTTCATTATGTTATTTTTTTTTTTGCACATGTCTGTGTAATTTAAATTTATACGCGCCATTTTGTAATGTTTTTTGTTGTTGTTGAGTTTTTTTTTTTGCACTTTCATGACAAAATGGCTGCTGGCACGTAACAAATTGTCGCTCTTTTCTGGCATTCCAAAGCAGCCGAATTGAAACGCATTAAGCGTGTCGCAATAATGTGCTTATTAATTTGTACGTGTATCATCTATAAATTGTTAATTAAAAATGGCCTAAAGCCAACTGGCTGCCAATGCACAGTGGTTACAACAGTAATGAGTTACCACAGCACACGGACTGCGCATCTGATTGAGTGCGTGAATAAATCGTATGAATTTCAATATTTTTTTACTTATCGTCAACAATTTACTTCATATTGTAGTAAAAGAGTAATGCAATTTGCTAACTAAACAGTTTCATATTCATAAATTTTACTGATTGTGTAAAGTTTGATATTTGCTGCAATCACGTGCATTTTCACGCTTATCGATAACATTTTGTGGCACTTCGATGGCGTGTGTGTTAGCGTCCCCGCCTCTAAATCGCAAGGTCGGTGGTTCGATTCCACACAGCAGCATTGGTGCAGTTGCCTAGCAGCGGTATGGCTAGTGACGCTATTTACCTAACAAAATCAACCTCTGCTTCGCCTTTGGAGCGATGATTATAGTCAAGAGAAATACATATTTTAACTATCGATAACATTTTACTTTCAAACTTGGCCAATTCATTTAGTGTGAGTTACCAGTATTGAAGTAATTTATCATTATAGCGAAAATAAAGACAATTTATGTTGGCCTCATGAGTGTTTGGGTTATCCAAAGAAATTTTAACGCCAAAATGCTGTATCTTTTTCTCGTGCGTTCAATTCTGGTATATTGCTCTTGCGTGTGGAGCTCTCAATACCAGCACTATAAGCAATTGATTGACTCTGTTCAAAACCAATTTTTAACTTTTGCTCTTTGGAGTTTAAATTGGGTTCCTAACAGTTGATTGCCGTACTATTCTTGTAGACTTGGTCTACAAATTTGTTTTATTTAAATTTAATTTTATTTCGCCAAATTGTCAATATCGACCACTTGTACATGGTGTTTAACATAAGATCAATCCTTATGCCATGAGCCAATATTCAAATTCAAGTTTGGGTTTATTTCAACGTACCCTTTTTTTATACAAATCAGCCCATAACTTTTGATACTTTAAAATCTTTTTTATTTAATTAATTTCCACTCTGTTTTGCTGTAAGTCCACAAAGCCTCAGCAAAAGAGATACACTTCGCTGTTGTATGCCAGTTTTTTTTTTTTAATCACGAACTCATCAATCGTTTAATTATTTTAGTATCTTGCTCCCATATCCTGCTTAGTTGCCCACACCTATATCGTTCTACTTCATCTCGATTTGCAGAAAAAGGGAAATGCGGTGCCTTCTTTGTGGTATTGTTATATAAAGAACAGTTGGCGCATGTTTGCACTGGGAGTTATTTTAAAGCTGGCCGGTGATTTATTTGCATTGATTGGTCCACTTGCCATACAGCAAATAGTGCAATACATTGAAGAGCTCTATGCGGATGCACAGACTGGTCATATATCAAGGGCTGCTGGCGCGGAGCGTGCCACTAATCAAATAGCCCCAAATGCTTTAGCTGCTCATGATGTTACCGCTGATGATGAGGTTTTCGGTATTGGCATTGGTGATGTGAGAATTTACTATGCCAGATGGTCGGATTTGGTAACAAATGGTTGGAGCATTGCTTGGATTGTACTATTGGCCGCACTCACACAGGCCGCATTGTCACAGGCATCAACGCATGTGCTCAATATGACGGGCATCAGGATTAAAACATCGCTACAGGGTCTAATTTATCGTAAAACCTTGCTATTGAATGCCAGCAGTGGTTGTATCAACAATGGTGATGACAATGATGCGAACGGTTTGCCGGCAAATGTTGTGCAGCAAACTGGCGCTGCTAAGTTGTCTGCTGCAGCTGCTGATAAGCCTGCAGAGGCAGTGGAAGAGTCGGGTAAGTTGCCGTATCAATTTGGTTGAGGTGAATGTGCGTTGAATGTAAATTGAAAGTTTCACAGTTGAAGTATTTGCAAAAATTTTTAATGGCAATTGCGCAGAGCTGGCGGTTTGGCGGCGTATGGGTTGGGGGAGCATTCATTGGACAGTGTGACATACGTATACGCCATGAAAAGGCATTTGATACTGTCAGCTGAATACAATAAAGCTCATGTCAAATTGATGGAGTTTGTTTGATTTTAAAATGTTTACGTTTAAGCATTTGATTGAAAGGTGTTGAGGATTTACAAGCCTAGTTCAATGAGGCATAAATGAGAATTAAAGACTGGGCAGGATTAAGGCTAAAAACAATGAGTTTGCTTGGTTTTTTTTTAACAATAAAACAATACCATATGTAAAGTAACTAAATATTATAGCAGCTACATACTTTATAGCATCTGAATTGTTTAAGAGCCAAAATCTATATTCTATCAATTTTTTCACAGAAAATTGTGCAATTTATTTATGTTGATTTTTGATACTTAAGCTGTCTCACTACAAAAACATTTGCGCGCATACATTCATTTTATAGCATTTTTGCAATAAACAAAGCTTATTAGCTTATAAATTAATATCTTTCCCCAATAGCACTCAATGACATTGGAGCCATTACGAATCTTATGACCGAGGACACACAAAATGTAATGCAATTCTTTTGGTTGGCACACTACGCCTGGGCCATACCCTTCAAGGTTTGTATTATTGCTTGTTGTTTTGTTTTTTTTTTTTTTTTTGTTTTCCCAAACTGAGTAACATTTAATAATTTACGAGTCACTTTTGTACCATTTTCAGTTTTATTTTCACTTTGATTTTGCTCTTTTCCCTTAATTTATAACATTTGTTTTGTCGTTGTAGTACTTTATATCGTAACTTTTTTGTTATTTTGATTTTGTTATCTTAGTAGATTTATCTCTTGTAATTGCATGCCTATAAATTTGAATTGAATTTTATTTTAATTTTATTTGTACAATCGATTGCACTTTGCATACCAATTCTTATTTGCATTTGGGTTTAAAATGGCAATTCAAGTTTTACGTAAATATTTTCTCGCCGTTTTAAATAGTGCATTGCAGAGATTTTTATGTAATTAAGCAAACATGTTAATGGTTAAAACAAACACACACGCACACACACGCGCGCGCACACATAGATACAATTACATGCAGATACAAGTGCACACAGATACAACCGCCAGAACACAAGCGCATAATTAATTCGTATTAAATACGTCTGTATGCGTAATGCGCCTCGACTTAGTAAACCTTCTCCACAGTTAAACTAGAAATTCGGCATAATTAGCTATGAGTTGTATGTATTTACTTTAGCCCCCGCACCAAAACCCAGAGTACAGCGCATCTGCGTCCACCTGTACTACTGCTACTACTACTACCACCTCTTGGCTGCTTGTTGCCCATGCACAGTGGTTGAAATACTTTAAAGCAAGTGATGAAAATTATATATTTTATGTAAATTTCTGAGCTTTACTTATAATGTATTTTTATAATCATTTGTGAGCCTTGAAGAGGTAGCGTACCCGCCTCTGAAGCCGAAGCTCGCACACTGCATTTGTCTAGCACTGACATGGCTAGCAAATAAATAGATGTTTTTTGCTTGGGAAAATCTAAATTTTTTAGAGACAACGCCGTTTGGATTTGGCTATAAACTGTAGCTCGCTATTCTCTTCCAACAGCTAATAGAGGCAGCAGTTTTGATGAAGCTTTAAACATGCGTATCTCCAACATTTGGGATGGTCTCATTTGGCAAGGCGCATGGTAATGTCACCTACAAGCTATCCCCATTCAAGCTATGCGCTTTTGCTGGTGCTATTAGCAAGCATTTGCACAATATTATGCGCCACTTCCATTTTAATGCATTCATCGTAGCGTTTCCCTTTATTCTTGATTACCTGATCTACGATCTGAGTGAACATCAGCATGCTGCACTGGCACGTAAGAACCCCACTGACTATGCAAATGACGTATTTGTAAGGCGTTACGTGAGGCAAAAGTCATCGATGTTCCATATATATTAAAAATCTGAACCCACAGTTCAAGTTACAAACCTTTTTATGATGATACTTTGAAGCGTTGGAGGAATATAAATTTATTTAATAATTATTTGAATTGTGCCTAAAATACTTTTTATAATATAGTTAAGGTTTGCAAAATGATTAAAATTAGACGGTTTTTAACCTAATCCCTAATAAATATAAACTTAAATGATTCTTGACGCAAACACTTGACGGTTTTTTTCGATACCGGTAAAGTTGTTAAAATTGGACGATTAGACTTGGTTAAAGTTCTACATAAATGTTAACATGAAGACTCTTAACGCAAAACACTTTGGGGCTTTTTCCGATCGCTCTTGAATGAATCCTCGTTGTGCTTTTGGCTGTTGCAATGAAACTGCCAACTCGGGCATACACTGCTGCTTTGGGACTGCCGACTCGATTTATGTTTATATGATTTTAATATTTTTCGAAATATGTTTTCTTTAAAAAAACTAATTTTTATATTGTTTGGCAGAAGTACTAGGAAACCAAATTTCAATAATGTTTTTAATAATAAGAAAATAATCCACATAAATTTATTCATTATTATTAAATTTGACCACAGTGCACTGAGCCTTGGTCCAGTGCTGTGGCAACAGCTGCAATATAATTTACTCGTTTGTATGCAGTTCGAATCGGATTTGTTTCGAGTCGTAGCTTTACTATTTTGCTTACATAGTCCTTGTTTATTTTATATAATGTATAGACAAAAAAAGTAGATATTAATTAACATTTATGTGCAGGTGCTAAGTTTTATGGGATATTTCATTAGTCCTTGCTGATTTAGGTCAGTTTTTTAAAGTAATAAAGTTAGTTGAATGATGATTGGAATGCATTAGCAGTTTTTAGCATGATATATGAAATATATAAAAGTCAAGGTTTGAAAATATACTGGTTTCTCTTTTTACAACTTTAGTACGAGTATCTACAGGATTTAATTTGACCTTCTTTAGATTAGATTCTTTAAATTGATAACAGTTTATGGCATTTCTATAAGAAACAAAATTGCAAAGGCGCCTTCTGCCGACTTTTATCATAGGGAAACTATAGCATGCAGATTAGCGTAGACTGATAAGAACAGATAGCATCGGGCAGCCATTGCATAAACTGTTCCAAAAAAGAACAAGTCTTAAACGTTTAGCAAGAGTAAGAAACTACGTACTGCTGTCCAACTTACCAGTTACAACACCGAAGAAAGATACATTAATGCTTTATGTATCTACATATGTTTAAGTAAAGGATAAAGTATCTACCAAAGCGTAACAGTCATCTACCACACTTGAGAACCATGTAGATACTCGCATAGACCAAATAGATGTCGTGTTCACTTTTAATCAGCTTACCTAACCTTTGAAAAGAGCAAACCTTCCTCTCTCTTCAGTGTACTTATTGGTACCACAAATAGCAGGAAATGCTTTCAAAAAGCTGAGAATTTTGTCATTATAAACATTTGATAGCAAAAGCAAATACCATTACATTTGCCACATTTTCTAATTATGTCATGTTCCAAATATCTTAATACCAAGTATTTACTCAACCAGTAAATTACCTCAAAAGTTAGTCACTTCAACTGACTTAAAATCCAAGTTGAAATATTTATTAGGTATTAAGATATCTTGTAACTTTTGCATACCAAAAGTCAATTATAATTCCAAAATGTACTTACAGATATCCGTGGTCATATATTTGCTGTACCTTAAGTTGGGCATAAGTGCGGTCATTGGAGCAATTGTCTGCATACTCATCATGACTCCATTGCAGTTTCTCATTGGGAATGCCATGTCAAAGAATGCTGAAGTGATAGCGGTAAGTCCGAGTGGTATGCCCACCAACTCTCTGTGTCTCTGTGGTAGCTCAGCTTTGCTCTTTGAAATTGAGCAGCAGAAACAATGAGCAAAACTAATTTCACTTCAAATCAAATTAAACAAAATTTTATGGCTATGAAAAGCTGCTAGTTTTGAGTTTGTTATCCTAAACGGCGTAGCTTAGCTCTAATGCTCAGCTGGTACGTTGGACTGTTTGATTTTATGCATTGTGCTGGTCAGTTTTGGTTATCATCGTCATCGTCAAACTCAATATTTCATTCAGCACAAACCTCATCATCTTCAGCACAAATCTCATCATCTACCTCATACAACCCATCATCTTCATCGTCTCCCTCAACAACCTCATCATCTTTATCGTTTTGCATCGAGCCGAAAATTTGTTATGTATTTTGCGCTTTTGGACTTTGCCCCAGTTGTTGCTGTGACTATAGTCGGGTAGGAGGCTCATTAAAAGTTTCCTGTTAACAGATTTGTGGTCAATTTAAAGTTATTGTTGGCTGCCTTAACTTGAGTTAATTGAATTTAGATTTGCTTATGGCCTAGTCTATTTGGTATTAACTTTTTAGCTCGGTATTTTTTTTTCTATAAATTAAGTTTGTTTGGAGTTGAACTCAAAAAATGCATTTACATGGCTATGCTTATACTTTTAATTAATCTTTTTCACAGAAATATACCGATGAGCGTCTGAGAAAAATTCACGATACCCTAATTGGCATAAAGATTATCAAGCTTAATGCTTGGACTGATGTTTTTCTTAAAAAGATTAATGAGTCGCGCAAAATGGAGCTGAAGTATTTGAACAAGGACGCCTTATTTTGGGCGCTAATGAGTATGTATTTGTTAAAATATAAATCTTATTTTAGGAAAAAATAATTTTAACTCATCAAAATATTGTAATAATAATCATCTCGTTTTGAGTACTCTGAAAATTTTAACGTCGAAGCAGGCTTTAAATATTATACCCCTAAAAAATAAAATTGAAATCATTAGTTTCAAGCTGACATTCATATAGTACACAAGTCAAAATTCTAAAATAAAATTAAGTAAAAAAATATATTTTCTAAAGATTTAATATTGTTTCCAAAAAAAGACCAATATGAATCGTATGCTCGAAGAAGTTATACGAAAAAATTTTCCCAATACAGTGCGTATTACGGCGGAGAATACTACTGGCTACGTAGTGTCCGATAATGCCTCAAATACTGTGGCTGAATCTTCATTCGATAATACCAGTGCTCAGGCCATAGTGAAACATTTACATGGAGTATTGGTGTCAACCGCTCAGAGCTGCGTTCGTGATCTGGATCCGGCCAATAAGCTGCGCTATATGCGTGTTGCTACACGCAAGTTTGAGTATCTTATTGCACCAGAGGAGGAATTTACCATAACTGTGGTACAGTGACTTCCTAGAGAAGTTGTTTTGTTTTCGTTCGTTTCTGTTTTCGTTTTTAAATATTGTCGTACTCTTGCGCTACTTATAACTTCAAAAAGAGATTCCTTTACATCAGATTAAGAAATTTACATAAAAAGAAAGTTTGATGCTATTCTTGGCCCTAAATAATGCCAACATGGTCGGACTTTTGCGCTGCTGCTAACTTCAAAAAGAGATTCCTACACATCAGTTGGCTCAAATTAATTTCAACATAGCCGGACTCTTGCGCTACTTTTAACTTCAAAAAGAGATTCCTTTACATCAGATTAAGAAATTTACATAACAAAAGTTTGTTATTCTTAGTCCTACCAAGTTTAAGAAGAGATTCTTCTACACAACAGATGGCTCTAAATAATTTAACATAGCCGGACTCTTCCACTACTATAACTTCAAAAAGAGATTCCTACAAATCAGATTAAGAAATTTACATAAAAAAAATGATGTTATTCTTTGGACGTTGATTAAGAAAGTTACATAAAAAAAGTTTGAAGTTTGAATTCTTGGCCCTAAATTGGGAATATAAAGGATGGCGATAATGAAGCAATTCGCTGTAAAGAATTGGAATATATTTTAATAAAGAATAATTTCAACTAGTTAAGTTTGAATCCTTTTTGGCGGGAAAATCTTTTATTTTGTTTAAAACTAAATAAATGTTTATGATATGTTTATGATATAGCTGCTTGGACAGGGGCTGGGTCTTCCTACAGATGTTTCAAAATGTGTCGCTAGATGGCGACAATAAAAAAATGGCAACCAGATCGAGATCAAATTAATTTCAATCTCACTCACTCCATACTTTATTTTTTTTTAGCTATTTTAACGCATGTTTCCACCGTGCTCATCACCTTCGTTACTTTGGCTGTTTATGTCTGTCTACCACGGGAGTCGAAGTTCACTTTGGATGCAAGTCGTCTCTTCTCGGCTCTGGCATTATTCCAACAACTTACAGTGCCGCTGCTCATATTTCCCATAACTGTGCCCATAATTATAGCGGCACGCGTGTCCACACGTCGTTTGGAGCGTTTTCTTGCGGCACGTGAGATTCAAAAGCAATTCGAGGGCATACGCAATATGGCACGCATTTTAAGCAAAAGTGATGCTTCATTGGACATGTACGAAACGCAGGAAAAATCCAACATGACCATGCGCACCGCACAGGTAGAGAATCAATTGAATGAGCAGCGTTTGGCATTGCGAATACGCATACCGGAGCCCAATACGGCGCCCTTGGCACAATCGGAACCCATCACACCCTTACTACAAGGTGGCGGCGATCATGTGGAGGAGAAAACTGTAGCACCCTTTTCAACGCTGTCGCATAGTAATCTGGTGCAGCAGCGGCGTGAGCTGTTACGTAATACCCCTTATGTGGCCATAAGACCACCCAAACTCTGCGGCGGCACTGTTGAGAAACCTGTAGATTTTTCCATTATACGTGCGCGTAATACGGACAGCTGGCGTAGAGACTCGTTGCTTTTGAAGATGTCTGATGATATAGCAGTTTCCATCAATAATGGTCTCTTTGCGTGGCAGCCGCATAGTGATAATAAGCTTCATGTGCCGGAGATCATCATACCCAAAGGTAAACTGACCATCATTGTGGGCAAAAATGGTGCTGGTAAAACATCGCTGCTGTCTGCATTACTTATGGAGATGCCCTTGGTATCGGGCAATATGTTTTGGCACAAGTAAGTCGCAAATTGATCTCGATACTTTTGAAGATTTGAAATAGCAAAAAAACATAAGCTATTTACCTAGAAATCTCTGTTATAGAAAGACAACACCGTTCTGCTTCGGTTTTGGATGAAATGTGCAAAGGAAACTTTTTTAGGGTCAATGAACCGCAGTAAGAGGTTATGCGGAAATAACAAGCTTTTCTACGATTAGAAGCAATCGAATGCAAGGAACTCAATTCAAATCCCAAAGAGCAAAAGTTAAAAGTTGTTTTTGAACAGACTCGATCAACTCTTGATAGTGTTGGCATTAAGGGCTCCACCCGCAAGAGCAGTATTTCAGAATTGGACGGACGAGTGTAACATACAGCAGTTTAATTGTATAAGGGCCATAAGATTCTTATCATTGCAGTCATTCCTTCAAGTTAGAAATTTTTGATATGAACACAGTTCTTAATAATGAAAAGCACAAGAATTAACTGCTCAACTGCAAATGGCCTTAAATATTAATATTCTTGAGCTAAGTGTAGATATCAATTTTCTTGACTTCAGTATAAGATTTTTTGTTGTTATTTAGTATTTTGGGAATTGCAGAAAACCTACAAGTTTTGCTAGTTTCAATTGCAATTTTAATGGCCGGAGAAAAACTGAAAATACAAAATTTCACTTTTTAACCGCTTCAGTGCCGCTTTATACCCGTTTGCAGTAGAACACACATTAATGCCATAAGTAACTGCTGGTTGAGTTGAAAGTAATTTTCTTTTCACTTTTAACCAGTTTTTGTGCCATTTTGTGCATTTCAAGATTACGCACGTTTTGTTTGTGCCAACACCTGCACCAACACCCGCTTCCATAGCTTCCACACACACACACTTGTTTCCCACCGGAAACGGGCGCGGGCTATATTTCAGTTATTTATGTGGCATTTTGTGTTGTGTCAACAACAACAGCAGCAGCAGCGGCAACAGTCACCTACAGTGCCTGGCTGTCGACAGGTAAGGCCTAAGGTGTGCCTTTTCACAGGCATGTTTGCCTATTTAAAATATTTAATTGCATAGTTTGAGGCTTTGTTTAATTGCACAGAAAATTGGCCAAATATGCTTAGCATAATATATTTATACAACTATGAGCTTAAGTTTGATATAGTAGGTGAATTCTAGAAAACTCTCAATTATAACGAAATTCTCTTAAAACGATATTCTTCAAAGTTTGAAAAAACATAGCAACTTCAAGGTCTGTCTTAACTAAACCATATATCGCTTTGAAACATTTAATTAAAGTTTTGCAATTGTGCCACATGTGTGTGTGTGTGTGTGCGTGCAACTCTGTATAATCGCATATATGCAAGTGAAACAACAAAGTCTATGCAGTGCATTTTCGTATGACTTTTCGCTATGCAGCTGCCAATTTGGTAAAGCATACAAAGCGGCGTTTGCAAGTTTTCTTGGCCTCCAACGTTGCCATAAATAAAATGCAATAAGCCTTACACACACACGCCCACTCACACACACCCACACACACACACACACACACACACAACTCGTAAGACTCACTCATTCAGCAGAAAAAGCGTTGCCAATAAATTTTCTTTGCAAAATGTATACACGTACATTTGTAACAAACTACACGAGGCACAAAGTTTTCATTGGGTTTGCTCATGTGTTGCCTACTTTTTTGGGAAACCCTGCCATAAAAATACATTGGCATAAAATGCGTTTTATATGCAAAAGCATTCATGGTCTTAGTGCATTCTCGCTCTCTATATATATATATAGATGTTAACAGCTACAAGCCAATTTCATTTTATTGTTAACGCTTGATATATTGAATAGCTCTTTGTGCATATATTAGCCATATATATTTTTAAAACTTGCCTTTTAATTGATTGACTTACTTGAGATGCATTGCTTAAAGTTTGAAGTTTATGCATTTTCTTGTCCTACTGACACAAATAATTTGGTAGCTTGAAGATTTCATTCATTCTGTAAAATTTGTATATATAGAGCTGTTCTGTTTATAAATTATTTTGCATAACTTAAGTAAAAATTCTATAAGTAATAATATAAATTCATAAATTTTCTTTATTACATTACAATTCATTATCGGTTTCACTTAAACCGAAATGAAATTTTAGATGCATAAATATATTTACAGTGAAAGTGCATTTATTTGTTTTCATTTTGGTAATTAATCATCTTGGTTCAAGAAAGATATGTTTAAGTTACTTTTTGAATATGTTATCGCACAAAAAGTGTTAAATTTGTCGGGGTCTTCCATTGTTTTGCTCAACATATCAGTCGATATGACTGCAATTTAGCATCGTATGTTTCTTTTAAGTTGAGTTATGGTCCTTGGCCACATACACCTGGGATTTCAAATATCTTCACCGAAAAAGTCTGATTGCTTAAGTTCGAGTGATCTCGGTGGCCAGTCAAAATCACCATTTTTTGATATGACTTATTCAGGCAATAATTTATTACTTTCTTTTCTTGGCAATGACAACCCGTCTTCTCCAGTTGCTCACACCAAGTGAAGATAGGTCCTACTCCACTTGGTCTTTCCATCTGAGCTTAGCCCGCCCCAGCATCTTCCTTCGTCGACTTTCGCATCGAAAACTTGCTTTGCTGAAGTTTCGGGGAGTAAAGGTCGCAATCAATCCATTGTTTGTCTGTCATGTTGTGCCATCTTGTTGCAATCGGAAGCGATTCAAATCATTTGCACGTACAGAAGACATCACAAAATCTCTTATCATTGCTCGATAACACTCGCCATTGACGGTTGTTCTTGCTCCATCAGCATCCTCGAAAAAATGGACATCGATGCCCAAACATCATACCAAAACGTCACTTTTTGATGGTATAGAGGCTGTTCTTCAATTATTCACACTTTTATATATAATTTTCATTCATCTGAAATGTTGATTTTTTCCAAAAGTCGAGTTAGTTCTCAGAAATTGCTATAGTCCATTTGCCATAATTGACGTAACGCGGATAGTCAGCTGGATTTAGTTTGTGTGCCAATTGCATTTTGTACGGAAACACCTATAAATCGGCACGAATTATGCGTTGAAGAGTGGTCGGATGCCTAATTCCTGAGAACGACAATAACTCGCTGTTCGTGGCCCGATTTTTTTTTCTCTATTTATCCATTTGACCACCTTGTGCCCTCTACGAAGGCTTTCTACCGGACTCTGTTTTATGCCGTCTGCTTAGCGATGTTCCGCGACGAGCTGATCTGAGCTAGTTCTTCAAGAGCGGTTCGTCTCCAAGTTGCTTTAGGTCGTCCTATTCGTCTGCTTACTTAAGGGATCCAGTCTAGTGCCATACGGACAATGCTGCTAAGGTTCTTTCTGGGAGCATGCCCTATCCAAGTCCATTTTCTTTTCCTGATTTGAGGGTGGGTAGTGGACTCACCTTTGGCGCTCTACAGCTCTGCATTTCATATTCTGTTTGGGCAGAATATACCGCATATAATTCTTAGGTCACTGGCTCCTGCGGCCTCAATATTCTGCTCGTAACGTCTTGTTCGTTATCTGGATGCATGGCTGGTATTGCTAACATTTTTAGAAATTTTGCGTATAAATGTCTTAGAGTGTTATCAGCTGGTGCACTTTTAACTTTATTTTTTGCAAGAAACGCACGTTTAGCTTTTTTTGTAAATGTCCACAGTGAGACTTTTCAGAACTCTGTATTATTTTAAAATTTGTGTGAAACAATGCTTGAGCACTGCTTAAATGCATCAGATTTTATAATGAAGCCATAAAAATCTTTTTATATAAAACGCGTGTAGAAAGTATTATCGCGCCTTAAAGTAAAGTCAATTTTTTATTTGCTTCTCATAATTTACGTTAAGCAATAATAAAATGTCTGGAACAACGTGCTTTATTGCCTTGCCACACACACACACAGCATGTTTGGTAGCAAATTCATAGCACACAATTTGGGGCCAGCCACTTTAAGGCATTAAGCACATTACGCATACGCAACGTTAAACATATTCAAATGAATGCGCAGACACAGACACAGAAAACGACAGTCAGTGTCAGTCCACACACATATAGTATATATATAGATGTATTTGCTGGCACAACGCTTTGCCACTTAAAGCGTACAGTATCAGTGAGTCAGTTGCATGCCACATGCAACTTCTATGGGAACTTAATATAAAGCATACAACTTTTTAGTTATAATCACGCTTAGTGCGCGGCACTGTGCTTGCAACAAGGGAAGAAAAAAAACTTGAAAAGTCAAATTAAATGCAGCCCTAGCTTGTTGCACTCAGCTGTGACTTGGCAGTCGTCGTCGTCGATGTTGGCATCAGCTTCAGTGTCAGCGTCAGCGTCAGCGTTGCCGTCGTCGTCGTCGTCGTCAGCTTTGTTGCAGTTGCAACGAACTGCGGCAGTCATTCAACATATTTTCAAAGTCATTTCCATGCACATCACGTCACACGGTAATTTATCACAGTATGTGTCTGTGTATGTTAATTTTATTGCACATAAAATAAAAATGCGCTCAGCTATGTGTACCCCTGCAATGCCCCCTCTCTGGTAGTGGTAACAAAGTGCTCAAGTGGCAGTGGCAGTGGCACTGTGTGCAATTGTGGCAAAAAAGGCAGCCAGAGGCAGCCAAAAGGCATGGCAATGGAAACGCCTTGTATGTCTTGCGGCAGCACGCAGAGAATAACTAGGGGCGTGGCAGCCATATAAAAATGCATTTAACAAGTAAAATCGTGTGCCAGCAGGAGTGCAATTGCCGGCACAAGCAGGATTCAGCACAGTGGGCCAAATGGTCTAGGAAAAAACTGCTAAACGTTTGCACAATTTTATCAGACTTGTCGTACAAGAACGTTCCTTAAATTTTTTGTCATTGATTTGAGCAACCGATTTTATTCGGAGTAAGTATAAGATTTTATTCTTCCTAATACTCGTATATACGTTGAGTATGACTGCAAATTTTTCGATTCTGCATACGTAAGTTGCAAGTGCCTCTGCATATATCTTAGCTGTAACAAGTGTTTGCTCAACACTGCGAAAATTCAATATCTTTGAGTATGGTGAAATGAATAGGGGGTTTCTTGGATTAAAGATACAGTATCGTTTCTTGTTGAACTGCTTCTGTTGTACTTCTCCTTAATTAATCTTTTTAGGAACTCCTACAGAACAATAAATTATGGAAATACACTTTGCTCAAAATTGCTCAAATTTATTATTATGTCAAAAATATTATTTATAAATTTATAAATAAAATTTATATTTCAAATCATAGTGCAGAGATATATTTGTTCAAGAATATTAGGTAGCAGTTGTATTTTATAATTAAGTCGAAACAGCAAAAACTAGTTAAATTTTGAATTTTTGTCATATTATTTTAATTTGAATGAACAAAAATTAGTGATTGGATTGATTTTTAGGAAGGAAAGATTTTTCTCTGTTAATTGTATTTTGAATTTATTTTAATTGATTATTTAAGTATGGCTTCACTTTTTTTATTTGTCAATAAATTTTCATTTTTAAGCTGTAATTTCTCTATTTCGCCCACTGTGCCATGGAGGACTGTGCATGGCTGCCGCTTGCCAAACGCAAAATGTGCAATAATTTCAATTACTATTATAAATGTCTGTGTTTGTTTCTCTCACTGGAGCACCCTAACTTTCTCTCACTCTCTCTGCGACTTTTTGTCTTTTTGAGACAGCGTTTTTTTGTGTAAAATTTATTATATGAATGTGCACACACATACAACACACATAAGGACTCTAAAGTTCGTGTAAACGCTCTGTGATTGCAACTCTATGTTAGCTTGCTGCGACAGATCCATACATTGATATAAGATGCAAATCGCAATTTAATGCGTTCCCAGGGGTCAACCAATTCGATTTTGTTTTTGTGCGTTTGATGTCTGGGCGATAAGTCAAACAATTCAAAATGGCGAACTTTTGACACGCTCTCATTATGCTGCTGCAACACATGACGCATACTTAATATGCATTTCAATATCAGTCAATTGCAAAGTTTATACTTAATTTAATTAAGAATACAGACACACACATACACACACAGTCATACAAACACAAACACTTAATATGATTTGACATATTACAATAAAAGCTGTGTAAGCTATGAAGTAAGGACAGTTTTGCGGTTTGATAATATTGCGGCTGTCAAGAAATCCAATCATTTTAAATGCAACTTTAGAGGCTTTTAGGCTGACTTAATTAAAGGGGAAGAGAGCGGCAGGAGGGCAGCCAGGTGCGTGTATTTGTGTCATTTGCGGTTGTCGGTGTATTGTCGGTATTGTTGTTATTGCAGCAACGAAAGTTATCAAATAATCCGCTTTACTAAATTGCAACTAATTAATTGAAGTCATTCCCATTGCTCGTAATTAGCAACATCATGTTTAAGCGAAAGCTAATATTCGAGTATTACACAGATACACACACGCATACGCACGCACACATAACTATGCAGCAGTTGTGTATATGTGTGTATCTGTGTGTTGATTGACGGTGAAAGTTATTGTAGGTTATGCATAGATTGCTAATTTATCGTAAGATTTAAGCGAATTCTGTAACAATTTAGCCGCATGCCATACAATTTGGCGTTACATAGTTCTATGGCAAATAATTCTGAATATTGGATTAAATTTCTCAAATTATTGCCATCGATTATGGGTAGAGTTGTGCGTAGTTATTCGGTAATAGAAGATAACTGTCTGTTGACTGTCGGTTTTGTAACAAAATGCATAATATTAACTTGCAGATACTTAAGCGTAGCATTGCTGTCAATTAAGTGAATAGAGAGGCATTTGTTACAACGAGTTGAACTAACTTTCGTTTAATTTGAATTTTGTATCAAAACGCTTAATGGGAAAGTGCTTTAAATTTGAATCGAAGAGCAAACAAATGTTTTGTGCACGCAAAGGCTATATTAATGTAACGTTGACTATACAAAATGTAGATAGTTTTCCTACAATTTCTGTAGCATAACTCTAATAGATACACCAGTGCAGCAGATTAAATTCGAATCAGCGACTTACCGATTTAGAAGCGCGTATCACTATCATTACGCTACCGCGGCTCACGCACTATACAAAAGAGTACATCAGTTTTAAATTTGTAAAAGTATCTCAAAGTGAAAAAAAAAGAATTGAAGCGTAGGGAAGCATAATATTTTATACAACTAACACCATTTTCAGTAGCTTTATAATTAAGTTGAAAAATATTAAGTCTCCACATTTAAAACCGATATCTATCTCAGAACCAACTAACGTAACAATTCATAACGAATGCAAAGACCAACATCTATCTATTAATAAAACTCAACTTATTCG
This sequence comes from Chymomyza procnemis, assembly GCA_035046065.1. Classification (NCBI taxonomy): domain Eukaryota; kingdom Metazoa; phylum Arthropoda; class Insecta; order Diptera; family Drosophilidae; genus Chymomyza; species Chymomyza procnemis. Next base: position 16,839,924 of record JAWNOJ010000004.1, on the reverse strand, counting down.
CAGAACTTCCACCATTTCATATGTGCCACAAGAACCTTGGCTACTTAATGCCAGCATACGTGAAAATATACTCTTTGGCGAATGCTATCGACCCAAACGTTTCGACTTTGTTTTGGACGCATGTGCTCTTAAGCCGGATATAGAGCTTATGCCAAATGGGGATTTTACCATAATTGGTGAACGTGGCATTAATCTTTCGGGCGGACAAAGACAACGCATTGCCATTGCTCGAGCAATTTATTCATCGGCTAATGTGGTCATAATGGTAAGTGTTCTTGTTGTGGGCTAGGACAACAAAATACAATATACAAGACAAGTGTTTAGAAGGTTGGTAGTTTATTTGGCTGGTAAAAACAAATGGCGCCAATTGGTAATAGTTACACGTGAATATGGCAGTAAAAATTCATATACTTTGTTGCAGCGTAAACAACTTTTGTGACTCACTGTAATCAGCTGTATAAAAATTTCATTATTGCAAATGTCATAAAATGATTACTGTTTGTACTAAAATTCGTTATACTTTTTTGTTTGTTCCTTTGTTGCATAGGATGATCCTTTGTCATCGCTGGACAATGAGGTGGGGCGTCATGTATTCGAGCAGTGTGTGCGTCAAATGCTATTGAAATCGAATCGTACCATCATACTGGTGACACAGCAATTACAGCTGATCAAGGAGGCGGATTATGTAAGTAGTGCGACCTAGAGACGAACGCATATTCATGCTGCCTTATGGCATGCTTGGCATGTTTGGATTGCTTTTGCTTTGGATGCAGCAGCAGCAGCCGAGCTATTTAACTGCTGAGCGCTGTCCAAATGCCAGTCAATGTCGGTTATGTCGGCCAGAATTGCAATTCATATTTAAATTTTCTGACATTATGGCAGACAGTTTGGGTCTTGTTACTGCTTGCCACTACCACCCTACTACGTCTGCTACTTGTCCAGCTGCAATAGCACTCAGCTTCCGTTTGTTACTTTGGCGCTGCAAATGTCTTGCGCATTTATCGCCTTTTGGCCATATAAATGCAATTGCCTGGAAATACCATTGCTGCTGCCGCTGCTGCTTCAAGCTTTTTACGCTATTCTCTTTGTTCGTTCTTTTGCTGCCTTTATCAGCTTACTGTTTTGTCCAGCCTTACGCACAAAAAGTCCCCTGCTTTTTTTTATCTTTTAGATTTTTACAATTATTTTTAGGAGCAGCCAGCAGCAACACCGAAAATAAAATAAGAAAAAAAAAATTCAAATTTAAATTTGAAATTGAATTTATTGCCTTTTGTGACGTTGCGTTTTCCGGCAACTGCCCGATTGCCCGTACGCCCGCCCGTCGTTGTTACCTTGCCCAACTGGAATTCTAATATATACTCTATCAACTTCTTTTCTTTCATTTTCTGCTTCTTTATGACCGCTCCCAACTGTCAGTTAATTGTGATGAAAGATGGCCGCCTTCAAGCTTGCGGCAGTTATAAGGATATTGAGCTAAAGCAGCCGCACATAATCACCAAATGGAACTCGATAATTGCAAAGGCAAATTCAAAGGACCAACAACAAAAGTGAGTTTTTACTACTTCACAATGAAGTTAGGAGTATGTTTTCTTTTTTTTTTTTGCTGCATAGAGAACGGATGCTGGGGTAAAATTGCAAAGAAGTTTTTGATAAAAAAAAAAAACAACTGTTTCTTTGAATGGAAAATGGAAGTCGGAAGCCGGAAGCAGTGGAAGCAACTGTTTGAAGGATTTCTTTGATTTAGTATTACTGCTTTACATTATTGAATAAGTTTATAGAATGCAGTTGGTGAAAAAACAGCTTCGAAAATGATAAATTAGGCAAAAATTTGCAAATAACGTACTAAAATGGTTGCCGCAAAAAATTTTTTTGGAACTAATGCGAAGTTTTTCATCACAATTAAAGATATTCTCCAAAATCCATAAATATGTTACAGAAACCAAAAATTCAGTTTAGCACATTTACTTTCTTATATTAATAGAAAACTTGTATTTAAAATTGCGTTAAAAACTCAACCACAGCTACTCGGGTTTCTTACCAAACAATTCCCAATACGTTGTATCAATATTTACAATTTAATTTTTGAATTCCAAAATGTGCTTAAGTAGCCTTCTACCCACATTCAGCCAAAAACACGAAAAGGTCAGACATGCAGTCTATAAACAATTTAAATTTATTTGCCACCGCCTTCAACTTGCCACAAACACACTTATTATTAACATCCAAGAACGCCTACATGCCGCCCAGGTGCAACCATGTGGCGTCAGCTTGTGTGTCTCTTAATTATGCCAGCAATAAACAGGACGTTTGGACATCTTGACAGCTTAAATGGCAACCCGCAATATTATCTTTGTCCCTTTCGTTTATTTCACAAAAAACAGCTCCACCATCTCCCAGGATGGCACGGCACGTGAACGCTGGAAGCTGTTTAAGAATGTCAGCAAATTGGGACTACAACGTTCGATTTCGGTGACGTCGGAAACGGGCAACATGCCGGACTTCGATGCACCGGATGCTGGCGTGTCATTGACAGTTCAACATGTGGAAGCCGATGTTGCCGCCACTGGCATGCCCGCTGATGACGATGACGATGACTTGCCCACGGTAGGTGTATATATATATAGTTTATGCCAGCTGACTCAATAGCTTAATAATTGTACTCTTACGCACAGTCCTTGCTCAGCAGAGATGCTGTGGGCATGCAACATGTGCCCAGCTTTAAACTGCGTCGCAAACGTTCCAGTGTGTATGGTTCGCGGCATTTAATCTACGATATGCCTTTGCCCATCGATGAATGTCAAACCGATGATGTCATAATGCGTCCACGCCGTCGCGTGACATTGCAACGTCGCCCCAGCAGCAGCTCACGTGCCAGCAACTCTTGGCATCGCTTGAGTGGCCTCAGCACGGCCACAGCCACTTCCACATCCAGTGCCAGTAGCGGCGATTTGCTGCGACGCAGCGTGCTGACCGCAAGTTGCAGCAGTTACGCGTCAAGCCATATGGATGCCGCAGAGCCAGCTGCAATGTTTACTGCGCCAGAGGCTAGCGAGCTGCGTGTGCAATCCTGGCAGCCACCTCAAAATGTGCAACATCAGCCTTTGACACGCAATGCTTCGTCGCCGCCGGCCATTGAGGCCGATGTAATTACTGACCTCACGGCATCCACAGTGCCCAATCGGGGTGGCTTTCAGCAGTTCTTGCGCCGCATGTCCATGAGGCGTTCCAACAAGCCGAAGCTGCATCATAGACCGCTGAGTGCGACCAATTCAATTTTGTAAGTATTTTATAATGAGTCATTTACGTTGAAAAGAATTCTTTAAGCTGTCGGTACAGGTAATATATTAAAGGAGCAGAGTTGGATGCGGGCTAAGCCTGCAGCTCTTACGTAGCTCTTTATACAATAACTATAATAGTTGCTTGACGTCAGTGATGGATTTTTAATTGTAGTGTAATTGTGTGAGCTTTGTCAGAAATTCCAAACCCTACAAATAGTTTTTATAGGGTAACAAAATACGCTTTACATTTGCACCAATTAAAAGTAATAATTTTCTTTCATTTACATTTTTTTGCATATTTTCTGCAGAAGTATTTCCGAGGAAAGCAGCGCCAGTGCCTTATTGCCCACCATCGAGCTTAGTGCCGTATCTTCGCTGCCTGCAACGCCAACACCTGCCATTGAGCTGACCAAAGCACAAACAACAACCAATTGGCTGGCCAGCCTTGCCACAGAAACCGACACAGCTTCATCAGCAACTGCCTGCAGAACGCCGATATTGCCTAAAAAACGTAAGTTATGCGAATTTTTCAAATATATAATAAGTCTCAAGCTTTGCCTTATTTTGGAAGTTTGTCAATTTGAAATGCATAAAAGTTGTTAGACATTTGCCAAGTAGCTCTAAGCATTTTCTACGTCTAGTTATTACCTCATCAAGGGCAGACATGGCGTATACGTAATTCCTTTAAAGTACTTAAGGCCTTGGTAACGCAGTCAAATGCTTTGCATTCTTGCCAATGTACACAATTTCAAGGCAATCAATTGAAAAGATCAAAATCTAGGTAAACACCTTTGGGCTTTAGGTGATGCACCGTGGTGCTGGGGTAAAGTGTATTTGTTGTTTGAGAATCACGTGATTTGCGATAAAGACAGTTTAGATACATAAAATGCTATTATTATTTTTAAAAAAATTATTTATTATTACTTATTTCAAGAAGAGTTAATGGAATAGTTAAGAATTATTTTTTAGAAACAGCTTTAACTTTAACCTAATGTGGAAACAATATCGAAACGACCAAAAGAAATTTTTTTAAACTCTTGAAGCAGATAAGAAAGAACTTGATCTGCATATGTTGGCATTAGCAAAGCAACAATCTCAATTATTCCAATCCTCAATTAAAGTTCTTTATACGAATTCGCATCACTGTGCCTTGCCTGGGAATGGCACATTCGTTTGCCTGATTAAATTTAAAGTTTCATAGACGTTGACTTGTCGGCAAACAGCATGGTAGAAATATTGACAACCAGCAGATAGATCAATGCGTTAAGTAAAAGTTTACCACGAACTTGGCGCAGTATCTGGCACAGTCTCCAGCGAAATGTCTTTGCTGTTGTACCTCCTCTGGCTAGGGCACTGAAGGGAGCACAAAGTTTTTAAAATCAAAGTTGATTTAAGTTTTGCCACAAACACATACACAGTAACGCCATACAGTTGCAGATACACAGTTTCACCATAGATACACGCAGACAGATTGACGTACTCAACTAGGCAGTCGTCTAGAACCTGAGGCGGCAGCATCCCTTCCTAGCATATTACTTTTTACTTTCCATGCACACGCGAAAATATCCGTTGATATCAAGATAAATATGCCAATATTTTATGAGTATAGTCTTTTTGCATATTTATAATGCAGTTACTACCGCCCTGAGATGAGTTTGTTGCCGCGCGGGAAATAAATTCCAACTAATCAATATTCATTACGACAAACTGCAAATGGCAAAGGCAGCACCAACATTGGCGTCGGAAAATTTACTGGAAAAATTTCGCCAACACAAGCCAACAGCATTAAATGTAAACTTTGATGCATTTCGTTGCGTTGTATTTATTGATGGTTAAACAAAATAGCTTGACACAGGGGAGTGTGCGCTGGTTGGGCGACATGGGGCTGTCAATGGCCTTGGTTTGCAAAAATTTTGCGTTTTTCTCTTATTTGTTTTTTAATTAGCCCAAATGCAAAATGAGCCACTTAATTAATTGTTAACAGTAGACTGCCATTTTGCGTATATTTGCCAGTTCATTGGAAAAATGTTAAAATTTCAAAGCATACTTTTGTGCGCGAAACAAATTTTCAGTAGATTTGACATAAGAACGTGGGAGTAATTAATATAAAATACTAAAAGATAGTAAAAGAGGAATTGCAATCAACTGTAGGAAAAATTTTAATACGACTATGTGCTGGCAATTGAAACAAAATTATTTAGATTCCTGTTCAGAACGACTTTTTAGACATTTTTGAAGTTTGATTGATTGACTTGAAATAAAAACAATCGGAATTTCATAAAGTAATCTTAATGATTTAAGGATTATTGATACATTTTTTTGTCAAACAAATATTTTGTGGAATATCGGTATAGTATGTAATAGAAAAAATTAATTTAATGGCATGAAGTCTTGTGTGTTTAGAAGGCGATAGATGTAACGTGTATTTTATGAGTGAGCAGTGCTGTCGGCAGTCCAGGAAATGCGTGTGAAAGAGTTTAGCAATTTAAACATGAACTTGTTGATAGATAGTTGATAGATACACAATATTTATTTGGATGCGATAAATAGATAGTTGCTAAATAGACGATAGATAGTTGATAGATAAATAATAGACAGATGAGAGATAAATGTTATCTATCATTGATAGATGAGAGATAGATAACAGATAAATGATAGATAGATGATAGATAGATAAGAGATGGATGATAGATAGATGATAGATAGATAATAGATAGATGATAGATAGATGATAGATAGATGATAGATAGATGATAGATAGATGATAGATAGATGATAGATAGATGATAGATAGATGATAGATAGATGATAGATAGATGATAGATAGATGATAGATAGATGATAGATAGATGATAGATAGATGATAGATAGATGATAGATAGATGATAGATAGATGATAGATAGATGATAGATAGGTGATAGATAGATGATAGATAGATGATATATAGATGATATATAGATGATATATAGATGATAGAGAGATGATAAATAGATGATAGACATAGATAGATGACAGATAGATGATAGACAGATGATAGATAGATGATAGATAGTTGATAGATAGATGATAGATAGATGATTGAAAGATGATGGATAGATCAGAGATAGATGATAGATAGATGACACATAGATGATCGATAGAAAATAGACAGATGAAAGATGGTTGGCGGATAGATGATAAGTAGGCGATGTATAGATAATAAATAGATGATTAATAGACGATAAATGATTAATATATGATGAAAATGGTTAATTGAGAGCAAACATACGAAAAGACTACTCTATAAATGTCTTGGTAACAGAAAGAAGGGAAAATCACACATTATTTGGATGATAAAAGCAGAAAATTATAAAAATACTTCCAAAGTTCTGAATGACAACAAATATGGTATTACATTTTACGCTGTTTCACAAAGGCAATCACTTTTAAAATTTTGTGTAAAAAAATCTTTACCAACTGTGGATACATCTTTTTTGTTGCTTTGCTCCTGATTTTAACTTTATTATTAAATGCTAGCAATTTTCTTGCCTTTCTGTCATTTACGTGTTTTACTAAAAATGACAAAATTCAATTTGTATTTGAAGATTTTCATTTCATTTCCATATGGATTTTAATCTTACTTTAAGTCTTAATAAAATTCTCAACATGTACAAGTTTTTATTATATTTGTTAAATTTATTCCTTCGTCAAAAATTCAATAGCCAAAAAAATTGCATGGAAAATCTTTTTATGTAATCCGTTTGCACTGCCCGGATGCCCAAAAAATGCTGTGCATGCCTTACGAATTTATGCAATTTCACTTGGCCAAGAAATAATTAATTTCTTTAAATTGAACTTATCAAACGTGCCACGCCCAGCTAAATGTTGTTTGCAACATGTTGCACATTGATAAATGAAATAAATATTAATAAAGCACAAAAAACAGACGGCAACACACACATACAAACGCATGAAGCTCGTTGTATATGAATAATGAAAAAACGTACTTTGCGCCCTGCCATGTGTGTGTATCTGTGTGAGGGAGTATCTATGTGTGTTTGCTGCAGTATCTGTGTGTGTGTTCGAATATATATGTGTGTGCTGCAATATCTGTATATGTGTTTGAGTATCTGCGTGTGTGCTGTTGTAGCTGCATGTGTATTTGCATGCATATAAAATTGAATTTTTATTGAAACAAACAGTAGAAACGAAGCGCATTGATACTCGTACAGGTTGCATTGGCAATTGATGCAAAAATAACACAAATATTTTACTGCTCACTCATATGGTTCGATTGTTTGGTTGGGTTGGTTTTCCCAGAGTTTTCTTCATATATGCTCATCTCAATGTTTTGTTTTTGTTGTTGTGTATGTTCGTTACACATAGATTAAAACGGGTATATTAAGTACATCCGAATGAATGTAATTGGAAGAAGGAAGTATTTAACAATCAATAAACGTGTTAAATGGTAAATTGGTTAGCTACGGTAAGCGAAATGTTATGTCCTTGAGAGTGCTGAGGGTATTCAGACTTTGAGGCCTAAATAAACATGTAATTTCAACCATCTAGCTTAGATAGTAATCTTTGTTGAACAAAGTGAAGTTTAAAAACGTTAAAATGATTTCAAATATCTGAGGCATCTTGTAGATCGCCTTGAAGATTATAAAATATTTACATTTCTCTAGTTTTGCGAGCAATAATCAGCAGCTTGCTTGCACTATCTACAGTTTGCTAGAGCCATCTTGTGTCAATTTTGAGCAAGCAAATAAGCATTTACTCATTTCAACAGCTAGCGTGAATACCCTCTTAGATTATTCCAATTAAAAAGCAATGTTTGGTTAAAAGAATTAGTGTAGAGTGCACGTATTATAAGGGTTTTTGATTGATTTTGTTATACCTTTGCAGTTTTTAATTGTAGTTTCTAGTTTTTTCTTTTTTTTGTTTGGAATGCCATAAAATATGAGCACATTGGCATCTCCGTAATTGTTGTTAGTGAATGTGGCTTAGATTTGTGGCTGATAGGCACGCATTTTGCATAGGTTGCGGTTCATAGTGGATATATGAGTTTGTTGGCATTATTTTGTGAGTTTTAAGGGTTTTATAGTTTTTTTTATGCGTTCGATGTGCTAATAAATATATACAGAAAGCGCAAAGAAGCAATGAGCTTGTCAAAAAGTATAGAAGGGGCTAGTGTAGGCGCTCATCCGCGATCTTGCTGACTACGCTGCAAATTGATACAAAGCAATGTTTGGTTAAAAGAATTAGTGTAGAGTGCACGTATTATAAGGGTTTTTGATTGATTTTTGTTATACCTTTGCAGTTTTTAATTGTAGAGGGATTTGGATTCGGATAAAGTTTTTTGAGCACTGAATATACTTTGAAAATTTAACCTCTAAGTTAATCCAAAGCAGCAATAGATATTGTGTTTTATATATATATTATTTCTTGGTTTCGATTTAAATTTTTCCAAGCTTATAAATATATATTTTAGTAACTTGACTGTGTTAGATGCTCCAATTCGAAGCAAAGGGATCGTGATAGAAATTTAAAGAGTAAAACTAGCTGTAGTTTTTAACCAAATGCAAATGGCGATGTTTTTAGTTGAGAGAGCTTTTCTTGGACATATAAGAACTTTTGTCTTTTTAAAATTTACATCTGTGCTGGGCACAGATCTAAATCTGAATCTAAGCTGGATCTGGGTACAACAGCAAGCTAGGTTTAATATTTATTTTATTAAATGTCCTATATTGTCTACAAGATCCAAGCTTTTTATTTATTATTTGTTTATTGAATGATTAGACTGCAGATGTTATATATTTGTTGCAAAAGTCGAAAGTATCCAACTTTAACTTGATGACGTGTGTTATGCGTCAGTAAGAGTGAATCTAGATAGATCAGTAAGGTTATAAGAGCTGATCATTCATTCCTAAAGCAGTTGTTTTTAATCTAGAAGATTCAGCTTGGCAAGAACTAAAAAATGTATGATTTTGGTAGGAAACACTTAATGAGCAGTCTCGGATTTTTCGCAGAACAATTTGCTTTGAAATAAGCAACCATAAATAAATATTCAACCATAAGCGCAAATAAAAGTGAAATTCATCTAGGGGATATTAGAATCGATATAAGCGATTATCGCCAACCAACGACTCTTGTCATCTGCTAAAGTGTATCATAAATTCTCCTATGACCACTTTAAAGCAAGCCATTTTGTTTGTATTTTTTGCAGCACGCTTCTTATTCCCATTTTTTGTTTTTTTGTTTTTACAGATGTCAATATTGACTACAAAGCATTGCCAACAAATGGCTGCAACAACAACAACATCAACAACAATAATGATGCACACAAAAGCAACATCAGCGGGAGTGACAAAGGGAACGCCGACATTGACGTGCCAAACGTGACACACTTGCAGCCAGGTGCAACAACAACCGAACCGCCTGAGGCAAGGACAGCAAATAGCACAACAGTGGCTGGTGCTGCTGCTGCCACTGCTACTGTTGCCTACAACGATGTTGAACGCAAATATGGTCAAATATCACATCACATATATTTGCTCTATATACGCGCCTCCGGTCTACCCATAATCATTGTATTTTTTATCACCGCACTAATTTGGCAATGTTTGCGTGTCTATACGGACGTTTGGCTACAAAACTGGAGCGACAATGTTTCCAATATGGAAATCATCAGTTCCACTTTGAATGCCAGCACCAGGTCGGACAACATGCTCGACCACGAAGTCACGTACTATTTTTCCATGTATGCAACAATTTCGTGTGTTTGCATTATAATGGCCATGATATCAACACCGGCCGGACAATGGGCCGGCTGTAATGCCCGTCGTAATTTGCACGATAAACTGTTGCAAACGATTTTGCATAAAACGTTGCATTTTTTTCAAGTGACGCCGCTTGGACGTATTGTGAACCGTTTCAGCAACGATATGGCGATCATTGATAAGGTGAGATTTGTTATAATGCAATACATACGCAACACATATACAGCACCATACACAAAACACACACACACACTCACACACAAAGCATATACGCATTCAGTGGTGCACCATGGGTGTGGCATATTTGTGGCGGCAACATCATTTTGGAGGGGGATTGGGGCTGTGTTATTATAAGCTGTATGGGTTATTTTAGTTTTTTCGGCTATTTTGAAGTGCTTGATGTGTTGGTGATGTAAATGAAAATTATTTAAGATATGGGAAGGTGGAATACTACATTGGTTTACAGTTCTAAAGAATGTTGGAAACTTTAAGTTGCTTTTCGAAATAATTTTCAAATGGTCAAAATGTTGAGTTTAACATTTTTTCAGAAATAATTTCAGCTTGATTTTATTAAGAATTGTTATCAAAGAACAAAGTAGCGCAGCCCGCAAAAGATAGCGAAAGAAGTGGGACACAGTTTTGCTTTTTTTAATTAATAATAAAATGAAAGAGTCACACGAATTGCAAACAAGTTTAATATAGTAGGCCCATTATAGGTTAAACCAATTTTACTTTTTCGATTGAATCAAAAATTAATAAAGTTGTTATGGCGAAATTTTGGATTAGTGATTCCACCAGGACTATTTACCGAAAAACTAATAAATGACTTTATTGCCTTTCGCTCCAAAGGCGGAGTATGAGGATATTTGTATTAATGCTGTTCGAAGAAAACAGGGAACCTACAGTTTATAGGCGAATCCGAACGGCAGAGTCTTTAATTAATAGAGATTTACTAAGGCAAAAGCGTCAATTTGCTAACTATGCTAGTGCTAGACAAATGCAGCAGTGCTGCAGGGTGGAATCGTACCAACGACATTGGGTTTAAAGGTATCACTGCGGTACCGAGTCCCACATTTGTCGATAAAATATTAAAGTATTTATGGCATCATGTATGATTCTGAAGGAATTGCAAAGTGCACATTGAAATACTTGCATGATAGATTAGTTGGTCCCCGTTATGTATGAAGTATTTGTGGCAACATGTAAAAGCCTTCCAGATGAAAGACAGACAACCAGATGAATGTAGATTGTTGCTTGATACTCAAACTCATGTTTTTCTTTAGTTGGCCATCCCAGTTATTGGGTTACAGCCGACATCATTAGCTCTTGCCAGTCGCCCCTGCTTTGTGCCTGCCTTCGGGTCACTTCAAGGAAATATAGGTCATCCTGCTTGGGGAGACCAATCTGAGCTTTGATCATCCCCTTCTATGTCGTTGTAAAGCTCATACAACTTATGGTTCGGATGCGAGCCCATGTCTCTCTATGTGTACTTTGTTTTGCACTCGTTAAAGATAAGATAGCTATTCAGGAGGCGCAGCGTGAAGGCTTTCTATCAACTTATAATCACTTGGGAGATAGATCGCTCTGGCTGCCGCCTGGTTGACATCAAGCGGAAGCTTTAATCCGTCCTAATGAAAACTAGGCCCACCCGCATGGTGGGTCATACTCAACAGAAATTTGAGCAGAAACGTTATACCGCTGGAAATGAATCGGTATAAGCTAGTATTCATTTTTCAATATATGTTGTTTCATGTATCGATTTATCGAAATATGTTGTACGTGTGTTGAAAACCTTATAATCTTTTAATTTGGCTGCTAAACACACATAATTGGGAACATTTTATGTTTTGGTAATGGATCGATCAGATTAACAAGAGAATCTGCTTATAAGAATACCTCTGAACATATCATTACTTACGTTGTAGCTTCTATACTCTTCAACTAGTTTTCAATAAGTTTTTTGGATAAAATCTGGATTTTTAATGTTGAATCTTTTGTAAATACTTTTCTTTCTATTTCTTATAAATAATCAATAGAATTAATATTTACGAAAAAAAACATTTAGAGCGCATCTATAAGTCGCATACATTTATATTTTCATTCTGATTCTATTTTGCAGTTTCTAGTTTTTTCTTTTTTTTTGTTTGGAATGCCATAAAATATGAGCACATTGGCATCTCCGTAATTGTTGTTAGTGAATGTGGCTTAGATTTGTGGCTGATAGGCACGCATTTTGCATAGGTTGCGGTTCATAGTGGATATATGAGTTTGTTGGCATTATTTTGTGAGTTTTAAGGGTTTTATAGTTTTTTTTTATGCGTTCGATGTGCTAATAAATATATACAGAAAGCGCCAAGAAGCAATGAGCTTGTCAAAAAGTATAGAAGGGGCTAGTGTAGGCTTTTGACCGAACTAAGATTTATTGGATAAAAATATAATCAAAATAAATTTTAAAAAGCAAATGGTATGGAAGGCAAAAATTTTTAAGAGTTCATCAAAACTTTTACTATTAATGTAAATAATATTTAATATAATACAAAAAGAAAATAAAACAAAAATTTTTTGGTAAAGTTTAGTATAATTTTTTGGAACATTTTCTGACCCTCTTCACTTTAAAAAAATGTTAATAATTAGTTTTCGTTGGAAAAATTAAATTAAAAAATTTTTTTAATTTAATATTTAATTTGTACAGCTCTACTACTGTGTATTACCCACTCATCAACTTTATATATTTTATTTTCGTTCACCAAAATTTTCTAAATACAATTCAAAGTATTACTTAATAAATTATTTTCCAAACAATGTTTTTTATTCAAATTTTTCAAAACGAAAACGAAAAATTTGACTGGAGAATTAAAATCAACAAGGTTCACACAAGCCTTGACTCTCCAGCTTCAAAAACGATTGCTTTGTGTTGTTGTGCATTTTTGTTCAATTTTCCCATTTATCCAACAATAGTTTATTTTAAAACTCAATAATTTACTTTCGTAACAATACAATAAAAGGTCAATAATGAAACCATATTTTAATTTAGCAAAAATAAATTTTCAAATTGGCAAATCTTCGAAACTGCTTTGAAATTTATTAAAATTCAAACATATGTTTTAAATTGGATTTCCATTGTGCTTGTACTTTTTTTCTTATCAGCAGTTTACACACAAAAACTAAAAAAAAAATTGGTAAAATAAGAAACAATAACAAAAAAAAAAAACTATCATCAATTACAAAACACTCACAAAAGCAAATTGCACAACACTGCAAAATAAGCTTGGCTGTAAAATAAAATTTGATTATGAAACATGGCTGATGCAGCGCTTGTGACACACATTTGTCAAAAGTAAGCTTCCAACTTGTACACGCATAGGCACACTCGAGGAAACTTGAATAGAGTCACAGCAATATTGTGAAAAAAAAGGTTCTTTTACGTTAGGAAACGCGTATTTTTGCTATAATTATTTTCCTTTGTGATTTGTAGATTTGTAATTATTAAAAATTTTTGGAATTAAGGAGGTTTTAAAACTTTCTTAGACATTTTTTATTTTAGTTGAACATAAAATAATGCACATATTCGATATACAGGACAGTAGATCTGCTGTCTGAAATATTAACTATCATTTTGTCCTTAAAAAACTTAATTATAAAGTGACTGTTTGATGCGGCGTTTGATCTGGTGGTATTATATAGATGGCATGGTTTATGTTACGATTTTTAATGGGAAGATGTGGAGCATACTTGGTTTCGGCAGAATGGCTGTACTTGTCATACAGCAGCACATCAACCGATTTTTTCGTAAATCATATAGTATACTACCAAGGGCATGTGATATGCAGCTCGAAAGTATCGAAAACAAACTTAAAAATTATACAGATCGGTCTTAAAACTGCGTAATGATCAGCTTGCTGATAGTTTCTTCATAAATAAACGATAGCCATCTTTTCTGAAAGAGTTTCAAAATCGAAAAAATATGGAGCCCGTATCTACTTTAGGTCAACAATTTTGTAATACAGCTCTTATAATTGTTTATTATAAAATTGAATAACTAATATAATGTGATGAAAATAAATGTTATTTAATGATTATACAAATGTTTTATTATCTTAGAATTGATTTTAAAAATTGTACAAATTATTTTGACAACAATGTTGAAGCTATGCAAGTGTTGCGCATTGTACTTATACATGTGCATATAGGATTACACACACTTGCGCAAAGTATATCGTATAAATTTCAGCAAACAGAACATTTTGCAAACAACAATTGCAACAACAACAAAAACCCTCTATGCAACATACACATTCTATACAAAATTTAGTCATTTGTCAATTTTGTTGGCCGAAAAGTGCCCGCAAACGAGCTAAAGTCATTTTAAAATGTCAGCCAAAAAACACCCCGTCACTCTCTACAAATACACATACACACACACAAGTACATACACACATGCATACACACATGCATACACACATACATACACACATACATACACACCAGACATACCCTAACATTTTATTTCCCGCAACATATATTTTCATTTACAGAAAATCGCTGCAACAAGTCAACGCTTGTTGCAATTTACCTTGCTCTGTTTGTGCGCCATTTTGATAAATGTGAGTGTGACGCCCTGGTTTTTGGCACTAACGTTGCCAATTTGTGGCGCCTATTATTACATTCAAAAATTCTACAGGTGTTCAGCCCGGTAAGTATAACGTTATTTGTTGTACAACATTTTTCATAGCATACTTATGAGCGCGCATTAACCGAGAGTAACTCTAATCTTGGCGATTTGCAGAAAATTTTATTAATACGCTGGCGATATGGTAGAGTTTGTAATATTTTGAAGAATCATCATCATTCAGCTCTACAACCCGGGGTGGGTTTTGGCTTTCTCAACAATTCTTCTCCATTCGTCTCTGTTGTTAGCAAGGTTTGTGAAGAATCAGTTTGTGATATTTAAACAGATGAAAGTTGGCAGAAGGCGACGTTTTAGAACAAAAGTGTACTGTTTGCCAAAGTGAGTCGTTACAAAGATAATACATGGTTTCTGTTCTAAGAATCTTTTGAAAAATAAGGTATTAATGACAGCAGATTATTTGTAGTCATCAACTATATGTTTCGTATACTTTTTTCAACAAAAGTGCGCTGTTTGTCAAAGCAAATCTCTACTTATATGAAAGTTTTTTTTTTTTTTAAAACGTTTCTCTTCTAAGCATCTTCTAAAACAGGAAGCACTAATGACAGCAGATTATTTGTAGTCCATAACTAAATGCTTTCTACATTTTTGCAAAACTTAAAATAAACTACCCTTTTCATTTTCTTCTCATTTTATTGGCTTACGTGTAGATTTGGAAATCCTTAACTTTTTCTTATGCTTACCAATAAAGTTTTGGGGTTTTGTTGCTTGTTGTCTGCCAGTAATAAAGCTTAAGTTGCAAATACTTTCTTGCCACGCCCATTGTCTGAGCCCTTTATTTTGCTATCTATCATTTAAAAGGTTTAATAATTTTTGTGGCTTTCATTTTGTAAGTTTGTTTGGTAAAAGTTTACTAAACAACAAGCAAACCATAGTCGTCATCATCTGCATCATCATCATCATCATCATCTCTTACCATTTTGCTTGGACTTAGCCACAGGCTATCGTTGTTGTCACGTTAACGCTCTCTGGCAGTATGGAGTCCAGGCAGCTGCAAGTTTTAAGTAACATTTTCTGGCCAAAGTTTTTGGCCATAAGCAGTTAAACTTGCTTATAACCAGTCAAGCAACAGTCCGAAACAAAAACAGTAACAAAAACAAAAGATTTTTGCATTCTTCAGTACCATTTTGAGCTGAGCTGTTATTTTTGCAGCATTTTGTTTTCTTTTTCTTCAGCCATTTTGGATTGTTTTCAGCCATTTTGTGTTTGGCTTTGTCGTTGTCTCTGTGTGTGTGTGTGTGTGTGTGTGTGTGTTGGTGTTGGTGTGTTTGTGTTTGTATGCGACTTGTTTAGATACAAATAGAATGAGTGGCACTATTAGTAGATTTCTATCTATTTGTGGTTTCTAATTGTCTTTTAAGCATATTTTGTGGAAAAACTAAGAAGAGGCAAAACTTTTTAATATCAACTATGGGGGCATAGCTCGATGAAGCTATGTTTGACATGGTAAAAAGCAGTGGGAAGAGTGAACTAAGACTTTAAAGGCAAGCTAGTAGCGTAAGAGTAAGTAGAAAGGTGCACAAAAGCTTTGTAGAAATTAATACGTCGATTTCAACTTTGCCAGTTGCTAATACCTTGTACAGAAACTCATCTTCAAAAGAAAGCCTCAAATCCAAGCAAGCAATTTAGAACATTTCCCGCTTAATCTTGTTACCTCCATCCCTGTAAGCTTTAAACATTTTCACACACTCATTTAATTGTGGTTTCAACACATCAATACAACTATCAAAGTACACCTGCAATAAAATGTCCATTGTCTAATTTCAGTGAACTGCAACGCATTGAAAACTCAACGAACTCTCCGGTGATATCACATCTTTCGGAGACAATACAAGGTGTGACCACAATACGTGCATACAATCAGGAGGCACGTTTCACCGAGATACTCTTCAAACGTCTCGAGGCGAATACAATTGCATTTACCATATTGAATACGAGCAGTCGTTGGCTGGGCATATCATTGGTAAGTCCTTTGAGTCCACTCGGGTGTCCTGGGCAGCTGTGAGTCGTTGATTGTGCGTGTGTGTCTAGGAACATGTATGCCAGTTATGTACATTTGATATCTGTAAGTTCGTTTGTGCATTCAATTGGCATGTTACTAAGACAGACGCATCGTGGATAGCTTTGGTTGCTTTGGGTTCAGGTTCATAGATATGGTGAGGTTCAACCTGGTATGCATAAGCTTTGTTGGTCAAAGTTGTTGGTAAAGGTGAAGTCTGTCCGTATAGTCCAATTGGTCCTGGATATGTGTTGGCATGCAAAATGACTTGCATATGTTTGATGATGAAGAGAATGAATGAATGAATGGATGCATGACTATGAGAGTGGGGTGTGTGCGTTGGCGTAGGTAGGTAGACGGGCCTGGGAGTACAACTTTGGGTATAGTTTACATTGTTCAAGTGTCTGTTATGGATGCTGAGTGTCCATTGATAGCTAACAAATTGATAAACATTGTGATGACGTGTGCAATTGTGGGTCCGTTGCTCGCAAAATTGATTGTGTTATACGATATATTGACAATGCGGTTCAATAATATAACCAAACAGTTGTCCAAGTGTGGCCCAGCTAGGCTTCATGTTGACTTTTGGATTAATTAGCTCAATGCATGTTATGCATAAAGTTGGAACTCGATGGAAAACAATGCCAGTTAGAAGATAAGAGTTTCAATGGAAATCTGATTAAATTAGAATTATTTTTATGGAGTGATTTTGGTTGCCTTGAATTGAAGAGTTCTCTTTTGGGAATGGCTAAGTTGATTTTCAAATTTACCATAATACTCAGAAAGATAGAATGATAGGCATGAATTAATAAAAAAATATGATTTTATATAAATGTTGGCCACGACTAAGATAGCCTGTATGTTGGGTGTAAGCCTCCCTACCATATCTTGCGGTTTCTCACGAGTAAATTGATCAATATTGGGTATCAGTGCTTCAGTTATTGAGATATTGAGCGAGCCCTAAAAAATTCTGGCTAGACTCGTTATCACATCATCTAGGCGGCCAATTTTGATTCGAAAAATGTGAAATAAAGTACTTCATGAATTCGCCTCTCAATTAATTATTTTACGTACTGTGTGGCATCACCTTCACAAACCCATAATTCAGCCAAGTTGAGGTCGTTCATTTCGTGCAAAAAAGCATGTAAGCATTCTGTTGAATCATTCTTGATTATGCTTGCATTTATTATAACGATCCAGTCTTCGCCGGCTTTAGGTAAGTACGGCCCATTGGTGTCTCAATGTGAACTTACTTTGGTAGTTCTTGCAATACTTCTGATAGTTATTTAGTTTAAATGCGGCAAATTCTCAAAAATAACCTTGCATTTTTCTCATAGCATAAATTTTGATAATAAAATTTAAATATTTTGTATGTTTATTTGTCGATTTATTGGTGAAACAAGCTGAGAGTTTTTGACAGGCGCGTCATGTAAAAAAATAACCCATTCCGTGTAGAAAGGTGAGAGGAAAAAAGTAACTCTTTTTTTAATTAAAATATATCTTAGAGCCATGGGTTAAATTTTTATATTATTTTTTCCCAAATATTAACTTTGAGCACCTAAAATCACGCAAACATATGTGCCATTTTTAATTCTTACGTTCCAGATATGCCCAAACTTTTCTTATGCTTTCACCTTTTTCATTAGTTAAGGGACAAAAAAAAGAAATGCTTCAACTAAACTAAACTTTTCAATTGTAAGGGACCAACTCAGAACGTTGCCTCGTCGTCGGCTTAGAAAAGTTTCATTAAGATGAACGATGAAGCAGCTACAACTTTTTGTACGAACCAACTAAAAACAAAGCTAACAAAACATTTAAGATGTGCAAACAGTGCCAAAGATTTGCACCAACACTGTCTCTCACTTCCTACTAATTAAAAACTCATATAGAGAAAATATTTTGGTCAAACAGCCAAACCCCACAAAGTGATGTTTTGCACCTAACCCAACTCTTTACAGGATTATCTGGGTGGCTGCATTGTTGCTGTTGCCATTTTGACCGCATTGGTTACAGCAAGCGTCAGTTGCACACGCTATGCCAGGGAGATGGCAAGTTTTGCCATCAATAAAAACGACTCCAAGGAGGCATCAACAGCACTGACACCGTCTCCCTCACTTGTGGGCTTGGCCATAAACTACACGTTGCTGGTGCCGATTTACCTTAATTGGGTTGTAAGACTTTTGGCCGATATGGAGATGTATGCGGGTTCGGTGGAACGCATTGCACACTATGCACAGCTTGATGAGCAGCATACGGCAAAGTTGGCTGCGGAAAATAGCAATGAAGTTGATAGCTCCTCGACGACGACGACGTCATCGTCGTCTGCATCTTCGTTGCCGTTGTTGTTTTCATCAACGTTGCCGCCGTTTGTCGTTGACAAAGTTTGTCCAGGCGCAACGCCAGCTGCAATTGATGTTGATGGAGACGTCGAAGCCGATGCAAAGTCTGATAAATTAAATGCAACCAATGCAAAGGAGTTGGCAACGTCGAAAAAGCTGCTGCCGGGCGTAACCAATCAACCAAACTTGCACACGGCAACGGCGACAACAGGCGGCGCCTCGACAGTTGTTGACAAGTTGCAGGCAAACAGCGTTGCCATCTCGTTGACAGCGCTTAAAGATAAGAAAGTGGCAGCACTTGCTGGCAAGGTTACGCTGCCTAATGAGCCTGCAAGGCGTCGACGTCTGCGTACGCCCGTAAAATGCTGTAAGTAAGCGTATATATTTGTGTGTATGTGTGTGTGGGGGAGTGTCTATGCGTGACTGTACTCCTCAATTAGCTTTAAGTTATTTCATGGCTCATTGAATGTCAATTGATTTATGACACTTGGCAAATAGTTGGTTAAAGCCAAAGCTTTCGTTACTCCGTTTACTCAGCTGGAAAGTTATAAATAGTGTGACTAAGCGCTATCATATTATCTGGGGGTTTGGCTGCTCGATTCAACTTGCGATAGATGACCTGCTGAATTGGTAAGTGGTAAAAGTAAAAGTTTTAACGAAACGGAAGTCTGCAGCAATTTAGTTGGATTATAAATTTAAAAGTGAGCGTTGTATGAGTTTTAGTTAAGGTGAATTTCTTTAACTATAAAAACTTTGCAGCATATTTATATCGACAATTTCGTAAAAAGAAATAGGGGACTCTCGATTAAGTTTGTAATGGTTATTTGTAACTCTTTATTTAGATTAAAAATTGAAACGATGCATCACTTAAGATAGCGCCACTAAGGTTCCCTAGATGGCACCACTAAGGTTTTCTAAATGGCGTCCCTTAGCTTCTCTAGGTGGCGCCACTTTGGTTTTTATATGGCTCCGTTTCGGTTTGCTAGATGGCCCCACTAAGGATTTCTAAATGGCGTCACTTCGGTTTCTTAAATGGCGTGACTTAAGTTTTCTGGATGGTGATGCATCACTTAAGATAGCGCCACTAAGGTTCCCTAGATGGCACCACTGAGGTGTCCCTTAGGTTCTCTAGATGGCGCCACTTTGGTTTTTATATGGCTCCGTTTCGGTTTTCTAGATGGAGCTATTAAAGTTCCCTAGATGGCGCCACTTAGGTTGCATAGATGGTGCCAGCAATAGCTTTTATTTAGCAATAAAGCGCAGGACGTCGATGACGAGTAGTAACGTCATGCTAAACCAAAAATATTAAATTTACCATTGAAGCAAATGTAGGTTCAGTATTGTCTCTCAATTTTCGCGTATATTTTATTTGCTTTTAATTTCTGTGATATTTATAGATATTTGCTATATTTATAGATATTTATATCTACAAAGTAACTCTCTCATTTTTATATTTCAGATCAAAGTGTACCAATTTCCTGGCCACAACGCGGAGACATTAGCTTTAACAATGTCAGTTTACGCTATGAAGGACAAACACATAATGTTATCAAGGATCTGACGCTAGTAATACCAGCGGGTCAAAGGGTAAGCATGTGATTGTCTCTAGTTTGTATGCTTAGTATTAGAGCCTAAACAGTTGCAACGATTCAAACTGGAATGGCACATTCAGTTGCGCTGATTGCATTTTACATCATTTGGCATAAAAGAACAGAAAATAAAAATAAAGAGCATTACTTTGAATGCATATCCTTAGCTAGCCTAACAAACCAACATTAAAACCAAACCCAAACCCCAGACTCTAATCCAAAAGCAAGCCCAGACCTAACCTCAACAAACTGTATCCAATGGATGAGTGTGCACTTTGGCCGCAAACTAACCAAAGCCAGTCAAAGACTTGGTAGACACGTTGGCCAGGAAAAAAAAAAAAATGAGAACAGATGAAACCAAAAACCAAATACTAAAAGTCAATTGGAAAATTGAAAGTCTGCAAATCTGTAGCCACATGATTCCGTCAGCGCCATGCGACATATAAACATGGATGACTGACTGTATATGCTATGTCCGCTCGCCATTATTGCAGCAATGTGAAGTTATTTATGTATAAATATGCATGGAAAGGACGAAAAGGCCAGATATGAAAACTAAAAGAGCAACTTGTGTAGTTTTCTTTTTTCGGTTTTTTTTCTCGAACAAATATTGTAAATTTCCTAAAGTAGTTGTAAACAAAATTGATGGGTTTCTGAAGTTTTAATGGCAGTTTCAGTAGGTAGAAGGGAGCGACGGTTCAAGCGAGCAGCATGCTTGATGTTTGAGAGATTGTAAAGTAAAATTAAGATATG
The DNA here is from genome assembly GCA_035046065.1 of Chymomyza procnemis. Lineage (NCBI taxonomy): Eukaryota > Metazoa > Arthropoda > Insecta > Diptera > Drosophilidae > Chymomyza > Chymomyza procnemis. Next base: position 16,818,520 of record JAWNOJ010000004.1, on the reverse strand, counting down.
TTTATGACGTTTTTGTGGGGGAAAAAAATGAGAAAAAAATAATGTTGATCAAAACAGATGCAAGGTTAAGTGGGCTGATATGAAAATTGCTTCAATGTGGGTATGTTAAGGGTACTGTGTGTATAACAGTTGATAGGTCTTTAAGTGTCTTCTACTGAAATAGTATTTTCAATAATAAGATGAAAATCCTCTGCAGCTTTGATTTACTAAATTGAATAAATTTTAATGTTAATGCATATTTGGCGTTATGAAGTTTTACTCTTGTTTGCGCATTACAATCCCTATAGCTATTCCTTTTCCAAGGTCCAAAAGGTTAGCATTAAGTTAAAAGTCAATTTCTATCTTCTTATTTTTGTTTTATTATTATTTTTGTGTGTAAATATACTGCCAAAGTTTTTTTTTTTAATTTTTCGTAAAACATTAATAATATTTAACTTAGTTGGCACTTCCATTGTTTCCTTAAACAAATTGAAATTATATATTTTTATTACCTTAAAAACAATACTTTAGATCCATAATTTTTATATCAAATATGGAAATATTGCAATTCTGCAGAATATACCATTTATTGGTCATCTAAATTGGTCAACTAAATTAAATTAAAACACTTGTTCATAAAATAATTTCAACCATCATACAATCAATACGATACTGCAAATTTAAGCATTTCAATTTGCTTTAAAATTAAATATTCACAAATAAAAAAAAAATAAATTTCACACGTCATCAAAAATTTACGCAAGGTCGTTTGGCTTAAAATAAATTGAATAAAAAAATCACTAAAAGAAAAATTTATTAAAAAAATATCAAATGCCGCAAAGTTTAAATGAAAACCACAATTCCATATTTTATGCATGCAAATTTTGTTATGTTAGAAATTTAAAATAAAAAATAATAAAATATTGTATGTGCTAACAATATTTTAAATATTTTGCTTATATTTCATAGAAATGCAAAAACTACAAAATAATTGTCAAATACTCTAACTTCGTCTATGACAGAAACTTGAAGCATTTTATGTTACATGTGGCGCTAGATTTTTAAGATTCTTGGTGTAGTTGAGTGCAGAAGGCTTGCTCAAAACTAGTCAAAATTTATAAACTATGCTACAAGTATTATTGCATTTTTCTACTTAATACCTCTGCTTCAAAGCAATTTTTAACATTTTAAAAAATATATTTTTAGTACAATTTCTACATTATTTATCCATTTGTGGCAGTAAATATTGATGTATCTCACATTGATGAAGCAGTTTTTGTTATTATTTTGACAACACTCTCATTTTATACGTTTCTATAAAATCGCCATTTTGCTTTCACATCGTAATAGATCAAGCATGTGCACTAGTATGCGTATGTATATGGTACAAATATATTCAAAATGGTTGACTGAAAGCGTAAATAAATAAATCAAATACGTCAGATGATTTGGCATAAAAAAATATGCATTCGATTTCAATTTGGTTGAGTTTAGTTGTTTTTCAAGGTTGTTGGGATATAAATTCAAATCTGTTTACAAGGTTGACAAAGGGCAGCAGCCAACCAGAGAGTGGGACGCCAATAAAAACATCAATTTTTTTCTTTATTTGCATATGTAAACATTAAGTGCTATGGCCAAAAAATGCTGCTGTGTCTACCAACAATGCTTGCTAAATCTGTATTTGATAAATTCAACAGTTTTTGGAAAATTTCGTGCTGAAAATTTGTTTCTTAAAATTCTCTGCATAAAGTCAAAAAAGATAATTGTCACATAGTTTGAAAACATTTATTTATCTTGACTCTTTTCATTACTGCAAAGGCGGAGCATGAAGATATCTCTCTTAAAAGCCGTCTAAATAAAACAGTTTATGGCTGAACTCGAAAGATGGTTTCTATATTTAATATAGATTTTGCTAGGTAAATAGCGTCTATTAATTTGCTAGCTATATCAGTGCTATAAAGTGCGAGGGAAATGCGAAGAGAACAGGAATCAACAGTGTTTCGTCGCATTCGAACTGCTGTGTGTTTAATGAAAAAAGAGATTTTTCTAGGTAAATAGCGTCTTTTCAGTGCTAGACAAATGCACCAGCGCTGCATAGTGTTCGAACCACCGATCTTCCGGTTTAGAGACGAGTATGCCACCAGGTTCTCAAAATTAAAATATGCCTATTAAAATTATTAAGCCACGATGGAGCTTTATTTGTCTGCCTTTGCACGAATTCCAGTTCGAAACTGTAGATTTGTGTTATTGTTTTTATTTGAAGAAGCAACAATTTGGCTAAATTACTTTTCAGTAGCTCAGAAATATCTGCCAATGAAAACAATACAACTTACAAATTTCCAAAATAATCTCCTTCATAATTTAAGCCAATCCGCGAAAAGATGTACATCGCCACTGTGGGTACGCGCATTCCATATCATTCCATATTCGCCATGAATGCATAGAACTCATAGTCTCATAACCGTTTGCGATTTAAGCCAGATTAAGCTTAGAAATCTCCCAATAAAAATAAAACTCTCATTGACAAATATTGACGCTGTTTTTAAGCCATGATAACGCTATAGTGTCAAATTTTGATTCCTCTCGAAACTAATTACAATCATAGCATTCAATAACCAGTGACTCGCCCCATCCCCCCAATTGACATTCAACATGGCGCCTAAAACGCGGCTATAAAAATCTCTGCGAGCTGCATGCAAAGGCGTAGACATACTAAGGCAAACATGATTTGCTGTCAACATAAAAGGCCACAAGAGCATAGCTCCGAACATGCACATGCATGCAAACATATACACAAGCAAATCTATACACGCACACACACACACACACACGCGTATATGTACATGCACTAAGTCATACATGACCATTACAACATTGCACAGTGGAACAAATGTTGTGATTTTGGGACACAATTTTTTTTAGTGTTTTTGATATTTTCGAATTTTCTAAGTCGTTGGGTTGTTTTACTTAATGATGAAACAATCGAAGCAATATTTTTATATTTGATTTTATTTTATATTTGTATTTTTAGTCGCAAAGGTAAAGTCATGGAAATTAGTTAGAAAAGCAAAAACAGATTAACAATAAAAGAATTCAGAGTAGAGACTACTCTGATTATGAGCAATAGACATAATAGTGAACTTTTTATAGAATTTCTTGAGAAAGTTAAATTGTTATATTTTTAAAGTAATTTTTATTAAAATATATATTTGGGAGTTTTGTTAGCTAATGTAGGTTTTCTTTTTTTGAATATACATATAATATTTCTAAACACGCAAATGACAATGCCTACCACTGTGCTAGGCTGTGTTAAGCTGAGCCGCTTGCATATTTCAACAGTTATACTGTTGGGATTGTCAATGGCTAGTGGATAGATATTCCGGGGGTCAGTTCAGCTAGCACAGCAGATTTTATTTGAATTTGATTTTACAGTCAACAGACATGGCAACCATGCTGCAATACATACATACATCTATAACATGTACATATACACATCAGTCTGAGGCAGTGTGATTGTATGTCTGTCTGTCTATCAGTCGGTATTTCAATTGCAAATGGCACTGACGCTGAGGACAATGTTGAGCACTAGTACATATTATATGCATACATATATGTATGCCGGTCTAACTGCTACATCCTGGCTATATCCTATATGTGTTTACTTACATATGGATTGCTGCTGCTGCTGCTGCTGGAGCTGGAGCAGGAGCAGCATCAGCAGCACACTCAATCATGCAAACAATCCAATGAAACATGCTAACCTACTCTACAACATCCTATTACTATTACTTTCCATCTCTGTCGTTAACTGATGCGAACTTGTCTATCTTGGTTTTGCTTGCTCTATGGCATCTCTTGCAGATTGGCATTTGCGGCCGAACTGGCAGTGGCAAATCCTCACTAGCCTTATCCCTATTCGGTGTATTACAAACGACAAGTGGCCAGATACGTATCGATGATGTGGATATAGAGACAATCCAGCCAGATGAACTGCGCACACGATTATCAATAATACCACAGGAAGTGCATCTGTTCAATGCAACAATACGTGAAAATCTCGATCCGCATGGTTATTATTCGGATTTGCAATTGTGGAATTGCCTTGAATTGGCACAGCTTAAGGAGTTTGTCAAAGTGCAGCTGCCCCAGGGTTTGGGTAAGTACTACAACAATCATGATGTGGCTGTGTATGAGACGTGTGTATGCTATGTCAGTCCAAACTGCCAAGTTTCCACACGAAGTTTGTGCATGTTGTTTTTTTTATATTTTTAACTCACATATTTCTAGTACTATTTTTTTTTTCTACTTTACTCGTTGTCGTTGAGCAAACAAGCAACTGCAGACTGTCAATTTGTCAGTTTGTCTATCTGTGTAAGGGGAGGAGGTGTGAGCGTGGATGAGCGTACGCGTCAACTTCATGGTTTACTTTATGAAAAAATCATGTTTATTTTTGGCTGAAAACATGGCGGACTGGTAACCTCTGTCTCGCTATTTGATGTTTGCTATAAAAGTTCATGCATGTTTGATTTCTTGTGTTGATTGGCTGAATGTGACGGCCATACACATGTTACCACACAACACACACAAAACACACATAGCCATATATATCAATGTGTGTTAGAGAGTGTGTGTGTATCTGTGAGTGTGTAAAGTTGTGCGATACCTTGTTGATTAGGCAGTTTTAAAAAAAGTGTCAAATTGTGGGTTCATTTTACATATTAAAGCGAAACCCAATCAGTTTTGCATTCACATAGAGGATACCCCAAAAAAAAAGACACATCCCAAATGAAATTTCAATTGGTTTTGATGTTCTAGCCGAAAGAAAACGTATGGCTTTTGGGGATATTATGGGCTTAACTCGTCTAGACAAAAAGAGTTAAGTGCCTAAATGCAAGTGGAATCCTTATTGAACTGTTTTGTTTATATGAGTAGGGGGCTTCGCTGCCTGCCTACTAAGTGTTGGAATCTAAGGGAATTTAAGGAGCCGCAGAGCAACAAAAATTGCATGCACTTCTTTTAATTAATTTTACGATTTTTTATGTAGTTCGCTGAACCAATGAGCTTCGTTCAAACTTTGCAGATACAGCTTTCATTTATTTACTTGATTATTCATAGAAAATTTGTCTACCACAGTTGCTGTCTCTCGGCAGACCTCGATTCAGCGTTAGTCTACTATTTCAACTCTTCACTCTTTTAAACATTTTTTTCCCATTTTAAACATTGAAACAGGAACTCCTTTCTGTACCAAAAAAAAACATTTTCGGCTTATTAGTTTTGTGAACGCAATTTAGGTAAAATGTTGACCCTCCCAACGTATTATATACACTTTTCCATTTGGTTGACCCCAACGTTTAAACTTACCCACAGACAATTACACATTTTGTTGCTTTGGGAGTGCAGACAAGAAGCCCTTGAGATTTGATACCAACACGTACCCTAACGTAAGGGTGGCTTAATTCCCCTCGTTAGGTTTTAAAAGCGTGCTCACCCAAGCAAAGACCGCATCAAGGAACAGAAACGTTTACAACGTCAGCGAAGCGACCATAATGTCATACTTATTAAATACAACTTTAATTACGCACTAAAATGTCCTTTTATTACACTTAAACTCATCCTTATCAACCATAAACAATGTACATATATATTTTTATATATAAAAGCATTACCTTTACCTGTGCTTTTTTTTTCACTCAAACGAATGCAGACACTGAAATCACCGATGGTGGCATCAACCTGAGCGCTGGCCATCGACAATTACTTTGCCTGGCACGTGCCATCTTGCGGGGCTCTGTCTGCCTGGTGCTGGACGAAGCAACAAGTACACTGGACAGCAGTACGGAGCGTGCGCTGCTAAGAGCAGCGGATGCGGCATTTAAGGGTCGCACCATTATAACCATTGCGGTAAGTTGTTATTGGCCCTTGCCGTCCGATCACTGACTTTTGTTGCAATGTTTTTCTTTTATAGCATCGCCTGAGCACTATACTGGATTACGAGCGTATTATTGTGCTCGACCAGGGTCAGATTGTCGAGGATGGCAATCCAAGGCAGCTGCAGGAGCAAACTAGTTCCACTTTCTATGGACTGCTGCACACAGCCGCTGGGGATGAGTTGAGCCTTGCAGCCGCCAGCTATAAGCCTTAGGGTGTAGTCAAGTGGAAGTGAGGAAAGCTTGTTGGTTGGTTCATATTCAATTGATATTTGATGTACTTACTCCATGGGTTTGTGTGTCCTTTGTAGTTAGCTTAAATGTGCCATAATACAATTTTGTAGTATTTTTTAAGCATTTTTTATACTTTATAATAGGTTTTAATATTAAAAATTACAAGTAATTCCATGCGCAATCGTTTGTTAAGTCAATTGGAAACTATCACGATGGTAAGCATTGTCCAAATATATGAATTTTGTGGCTGTTTTTTGTGTGGGTGGGGTTTGTGGTCCTATGCATATATTAGCAGATTTGAAATACTCATTTCCGAGAATTTGAATTTGTTTACAAAAATTTTTCTTATGATTTTCTTAATTGCTGCTGACACGAAAGTGCTGCTTAAGCCATTACAACGCTAATGAATTCCAAAATTTCTTAAAAATGTGCTTAAGTTTAAGAATAATGTTGGCTATTAAATTTTCTTTAGAACTCCACTCTAGGCTTCACTTTGATTGCAATTAATAAGCGTAATAGGTTTATAAGCAACGACTAGAAGCGCCGTGCGATTATTGAGTTTGTGTTCACTTCTTAACCAAGGCAGAAACTCGACTTAAGTATTGCTGGTGGGGTATTTTAATGTTAACGTTTTTTAGAAACAGTTTTAAAGTTAAGTTTTCAAAGAATAGTTTCTTTTGGATACGGAATCTTTATCTGCGGCTTTAGCATTAATTAGCGTTAGCATATAAAGGCTTTTGATCAAATTCATTGTAGCCCCAGCTTAGGCATTCTAATCATTCACACCTAATATATAGCACAAAAATAAAGAGTTCTTATGAGTAAAAGATTCTTTCTATTGATTGATTGGAAAAAAGGTTTGCTTTAGTTATTAATACGCTTTCATATGGTAAAGATTTTATGTTGAAAAGCGGAATTGTTTAAGTGCTCAAGTTGGTAAGTCACCAAATTGTTTTTCGACAACAAATTACTAAAAAAAATTCTAGTTCAAGATCGTCTAGCATTTTAAAGAAGCATTTTATTTTTTTGGACTTAAAGCTACGCCATGCTTTAGGTAGAAGCCACAACCACTACTTGTCCCCAAGTGTGTGTAAAATGTAATTTTCCTAAATTGTAATTTGAAAATTCTTATTGAAAAAAATATTCTTAAATAAAAATTGCATTCAAGTTGTTATTTTTTTGTTGCTGATAAATGCAGCCACAACAGCAATGACAGCTGTGCGCTTGGCACGTGTACACCAGTGCGTATGAGTTACGTGACCGGCTGATGTTGCGTATACGTCATGTTGTACCCTTTTATGTTTATGTGTGTGTTTGTGTGTGTGTTTGTGTGTGTGTGTAAGTATATACTCACGTCGCAGCCGATCTATCAGCTGTATGATTTATGTGAAATTCTTGTAGACGTTGTTGGTGCTTGTTTTTTTTTGTATTAGAAATGGTATTTGTTGGATATATATGTATGCATGTAGGTGTATGTGTGTAATAGTGAACTTGGTAGCATCCGCAGCATGCAACTGACATTGGTTTGCTTTTCTTTCAAGCGGCAAGAAGCTGCCAAAAAAAAAGTTGTGCAACATGCAACGCATTTTTGACTTTTTGAAGGGCAACTGAAAATGCAAAAGTATGCAAGGATTGTGATTTGCAGCAAAGACAGTGCTTTATGATTGATAGGTAAGTGAAATTCATTTTGTGAGCCTTAAAGTGTGAATATCTTTGGTCAAAAAATGTTGCCGTAAGTTTTAAGAATTTTTTAAGCTGTTTTAGAAAACTTAACTTTAGACTGAAGAAGCAATAGGATTGTTTTCCATAGCAAACTGAGGGCATTGCGCTCTACCATACTAACGTTCTACGTGCTTTCCCTAGTGCTGCGATTGTTCAGATACTTTCGATTGATTAGATACTCTCTAATCATACACAGTCGAACACTGTCACTCAAAGTACACTGATTTTCATGTCATATTTGATTTGACCCAAAAATGGGCCTCTACATTCTATAGAAATTGCACACAAAAGCTGCTGCTGCAATGCCACTAAGCAACTTGAAATACCAATTTCTAAATGCGATACACAAAATAGCCTCAATATAACAATCACTATTCAATTGTTACACGCTTTATGTTGCAGTGTATTGTGAAAAAAATCCCAGTATATAAACTTGCCCAATTAGAAGTTATTGCAGCTAAATGCAGTCAGTTCCATCCAGGTACTACAATAATAATTGCCTGAATATGCAAGGTAACTATAACATCAATGTTTATGAATTTATGCATCCTGAAAATTTGGTCGATATTGGCCGTTTTGTGTGTATGTGTGTATGTTTTGCATAAAGGGCAACAAATTTATGGCTAAAATAAATTGATTGTTAAATTGTGTAGGGTTTTTGGGGCCCAAGGCCGGAGGTACTGCATTTTTACAATTTCGTAAGCTTACTTACTTTGTATGCATATTTCAAGTACTACACTTGGGGGTAAAAATATGCAGTATCCCAAAAGCCAGCTGCCAACTGTAGGGCAATTAAACTTAATTGGCAATGAGCGTGCAATGGCTTTTAGAGTTTTTTTTTTTGTGCCCTTTTATTTTGTGATTTTATAAGTGGGTCTAGTGCTTGGAACGTGTTTGTAAATTGGTTTTGGCCCAAATGGGGGAGCGGAACTTAATTGATATGCAAAAAGCAAAAAAGCGATTTGCCGATATGCACTGAATGCGCTACAACAATTTTTTTGCAAGTCAATTGGGTAGCTCAAGATGGTGCTATTTTTGATGCACTGCAATTTATGGAGAGGAGGTGTATTGATTTTGTGTTAATGTTTGTAACGTAATGTTTGTATCTCAGCCGCACAGCAGCAAATTAAGTTATGCGTATATGTATCCCAAAGTTTTACTCAACATCTGACTTTTCTTAGATGCAATTAATAATAGTTAGTAATAAGTTCTAGTAATAAGTTCTGTATTTCAAATTTTCGAAGACTAGACCTTTCACGCTATATCGTCCAACTGCTCAGTATGAATACTAAGTTAACAATTCCAGTAGCTCCCAATTTTTTTCAAATATAATCTAAGAAAAGTGTGTATTATATTCGTCATCTCCCTACTTCTACTCGTTTATTAATCGCTTCAATTATAAAAAATTCGGAAAACTTGTTTAAATCGTTTGTAGTCTACTATGAAGCAGTAGGTAAGTGCTTGAAAGCTCTTCAGAATTGTAGCACAGATTTGGTCAGTCGGGCGCTGATTAGAATGTGGCTTGAAAAACTAAGGCTAAGGCTCTTATTATTTTATTATATATATTATTATTTATTTATATTTCTAAGCGTATATATACACCTGGTTTGCTTAGCAATTTTATTATTATATTATATGTACTATTATTATTTATTTATATTTCTAGGCCTTGTATATAATTTAAATTACTTTGTCTCTTTTTTTTATTTTAAAAAGTTATTTTATAAAAACAAAAAGTAAAATCACGCATGCATTCATATGTGTATTTTTTTGGTTATCTTCGAATATCATCTCTAAACAATTAGTTCTCGGTACCCTCAAACCAACCAGTGATCTCCAATCCCATTTGTTTGCATAGAAAAAATCATTTATCGGAGGAAGCAAGTTGTAAAGAATTTGATGGTTGGTCTAAGATGTCCATTTTTATGTTTTCAGGTATTTTTTGAACGTTACAGCTATATAAGGTAGATCCGTTGCTTTTTGCCCGTATCTGGCCATTTCCGGTCGCATTGTATGGCCAAAATGTAGTCGAAAGTTTTGCTCATTAATGCAGCCGTTTACAGCCATTTACAGCTTATTCAGAATCAAAAGGGTCTTATTCTTTGTTGATTAGATTAAGACTTTTGGAGTGTCGAAATCACTCTCCGAATGACTTACTGGTAGAAGTCTTGCATTATGCGCTCATAGTACACCACTCATAGTAGGTCTCACTATATTCAGAACGAGAACGTTCTTGGTCTTAACTGCTTAGATCTAGATTTTTGGAGATTCGAATTCAGTCTTTGTATGGCTTGTCGCTCGAGGGATATTGACTCACAGTAAAGCACACAAGTATTCGATTGGCTTCAGCTGCACTTTTCTTCCCATTACAACAGAATGTCAAAACTTTCCGCAGTTTTCATTTATTCAGCGCAAGTACAGGCATTTTCGTACAGATAGATTTTTTTTTAAATTTAATTTATTTACATTTGAAAAATAAGCATAGGTTAAGCGCTACTCAAAAGTTCGTAATCCAATCAATTTAAAAAAAAAATTAATTATGAAAATTTAAGGGAAAATAAAGCAGATACGTTCAACAAATAAGTCAATTTTTCAACAACAAAATTTTTATTTTTTTAAGCAAAATTTATTTCTGAGAAAAATTACGGATATGCTTTTAATGTAGAAGATATCTTGAAAACACAAATAAATGTAACTTTGATTTAATATAAAATAAGAAAGTTGTAAAATAAATTAATTATAACACCATCATTGCATTTGGGTGTCAGGTATTTAATCTTTATGCGCTTAACAAAATGCAAACAAAATTATTATAATTAAAACAAAAAAAAAAAAAAACAAACTGGAAAATCCTGTATGTCATGACTTTTCTTACTCACTGTGCACATACGCATTAGAATTTCCGCCAAAAAAGCCAAACAAGTCAAGAGTAAGGTAAAACAAAACAAAGTTAAAAAAATAAATCAAGAAATCAAAGAACACAACTAAGGAATAAACGCGTCGAGCGCAACGAAGTGAATTAGGCAATCTATAAACGAAATCCGGCATATGTATCTACAAGTACGTCAACATGTGTATTCTATCAAACCAGAAACAAACATTTATTTACACACACACACACCCACACACCTAAGCATATACACACACATACCACACAGCTACCTACTTAGATAAGGTATCATCTATATACGCCTCCTTATTTATATATATGACATGACAGCAACATGAGTGATCAACAACATTGGCAACGCTAACGACCGTAAGGACTACGTTGAAGCCGCTGCCTATTATAAGGATTAACGTCTATGGTAGCTGGCAGGTTGGTTAGCTGCCTGACAGCCTGGCACTGACATCGTCTAGCCTGCAAAATTTCTCGGATGCTGCGACTGTGATTTGGGGCTGCTTTTTGGCAATTAGTCAAAAGTATTTAGCAAGCTGTTAATGTGAATGCGTTGTAAGTGGCAAAAGTTTATTGAATGAAATTTCCTTAGAAAAATACAACCAAGGACAATGGGAATAAATTTATTTTGTTGCCTACTTTTGAGCGTAAATAAAAAATTGTTAATTTATGTAGCAGTCAGCTTGTTTTCAATTGAGGAGTGACGAAGATTTTGGTAAATGTTCAATGGAGTCGGTAAAGTTTAATAGGAAAGTAGCTCACTTCCTTGGCGTCTGAAATGAGGTTAATAAAGACAAAATATAGTTAATTTTGTCATGGTAAGGATAGTATACGCAACCTAAAAAACAATCGAATTGCTATTTCGGGTAGATAACTTCAGATATGACAAATGTATCTGGAGCTCCCACTTGGCACTTGCTAATTAACCTAGCAGGCAGCTTATTGTCAATTGAGAAGTGTACTTATTTTGGGATAGCGCTGGAATGCATGGAATCTTAAAAGTAGATGATAAAGACAAAAAATGGAGCTAAGATATAATCAAGATAACTCGAGGAATGTCTTCTGATTTGGGCTTCAACTCATAACACCCTGTAATCAATGTTAGTCTGCACCTAAAATATGGGTATTTCTAAGGGCCAGGTTTCAGGATCACTGTGATTCAAATACAGATTAGGCACGATTTTAAACTATTTATAGGCTAGAATTAAAGATTTAAGCACACATCGTCATAAGTCGCATATTGACAATGACTTTAATACGCAATTTAGCATCCTAAGCAGCTTGCTGCTTTTCGGAAACGCTTTAGCAGGATTTTAAGTCAAGTCCTTCGCTTAATTATTATGTATGTTATTCTTTGCTTTGTTTGGTATTGCGACTTAATTTTGTTATAAATACATATATGTGAAGGACTTTCGGCCTCATTGTTTATAGAACATTCGCGCCTAGACTTATGTTGTACTTGTTAAGCCTGTTTATTTCGGAAGCATATTCCTTTTTTGCTTTCCAGCTGTTAGTTGTTTTTGTTCTTGTTCATATTGTTGTTTTAGATGAAATTAATTGTTTGCGTGCTCGTACGCTTGAATAACATATGGAAAAGAGTGTGCGTGCTTGCCATAGAAGCACTCGTGTGTGTGTGTGTGTGTGTGTGTGTGTATAGCTGTGTGTGTGTATAAGTGAAAGTGCTAGGAAAGCACTTAAGCAAAAATAAAAGTTGCAAGTTAATTATTTCATTAATTAAGCGCCTAGACAAGAACAAGAACCAAATGAGTGAGTTAAGTAGCGGCAGGCAAAAGAAAAAATGAGTAAGAGAGCAGCTTGAATGGAACGCCTCTGATGAAGTTGATTGATACGAACTGTTGAAAGCAAGTCTTTTTTTTTGTTGCAAATTTTTGCACAAGTATTTTTTTTGTTGCTTCTAGTTTTTGCCTTTGACTTGAGCACACATATGCTTATGAGGACAATGCAGAAGGCAACGTTTGCCTTGTGCTCATAGTACAATAACTTCAAAGAGCAAGGAGGAGACATTTTCTGTTTTTTTTTCTTCGTATATTGTGCCTCATTGACATCAAACTGAAAATGCGCTGGAAGTTTTTTTTTTTGCGTGCGCCGCCCCATAGAAGTTTATACAGTGGGCTATAGAAGTATTTGTATAAAGCAGTAAAAAAAGCAAAATTCTACATAGATTGCAAATTTAACTGAATTCATTTATTTTTTGGTTATTTATGTTATATATAAACTTATACCCCTTGACTATGATCAGCGCTCAAATGACAGACAATGGAGATATCTATATAAATAGCTGAGAACATGGGCCTACAGTTTATAGCCTTATTCGAACTGCGGTGTCTAAAATTAATATAGATTATTCTAACTAGCGTCTATTTATTTACAAGCAATGCCAGTGCCAATGCCAAAAGGAGGAAAGACTTGAACCACCGACCTTTAGGTTTGGAGGCGAGTACGGCAGATAACTACACAAACTCAGGAATATCTCGTGCCCTTTAAAAGCGACTGTCATCCTAAAAGTATGAACCGTAAAGATGACTTCCAATTCTAGTAAGTTTTTATATATTTTAAAATTATTTTTGAAGTCATTTGATTCAATTTCTGAAAGTTGAAAAAAATTTTTTTAAATTTACAGAGCAAGGTACAAACGTTAATTCCGGCTTCAAAGTTGATATATCGCAATTTCTCGTCCTTTCATTTAAAATTGTATAAATGAATAGGATCAGAATTCTGCTCTTTTCGCTTAATAATTCCCACTTATCTATTTAGACAAATGATGATACAAAAGACAATGGAAGATATATCCAATTATCGTCTTTAAAATGATCACCATAGTTATTCAGAATATATATTTTTATAATTCTCTAACGTTTCCCAAGTATTTTCAGCACAAACAAGATGAATAAACTATTTAACAGGTATTTTATCTCGTTTAATGCAAAAATTTCCATACCTCATCGTTTGAGCGATGAGCGAATAGTCAAGCGGAATAAGCCGACTATAATTGAAGTACGTTTCGATTCTTTTCTAAAACAGCATATTTCTCTTTACGTGTTAACTCAACTACGTCTTGATATCAGAAAGCGGTGGTTCTCGGGGTCCCTCGGTAGCTCTGGGCGAGGGAAACTGATATCCCGTTTGTTTGAGACTAGACTTAATTTTCGATGCTGTCAATGCAACTTTTTGATTTCCACAAACCAACCCCGAAAAATGTGCAATTGTTGGATACATCAATTGATTTCAACAAGTCAAGTGCCTTTCAAATCATCTGCCGATTTACGTGCTCTTACTTTTATCGCTGACTGTAGCTAGGTGCCTACTATATAATTGTTTGCTTGTGTGTGTGTGCAGTGCGCTTGATTTGATGGCTCGGCAAAGTATTTGTGAACACTTTTTGCCAGTGTTGTTGAATGCACTGAAGCGCGTGGCGGTTTTATGACGTCTTTATGTGCATGATTTTTATATTGCTTTGTATCTTTTGTGGTTTGTTTTTATTAAATTTAAGCCAACAACTGACATGGCAAACACAGATACACACGCGCACACTCATACACACAGATACACACTCATACACTCACATATATTTTTGCAGTTACATTTCATACAGTTGAGCGCTTTAGCAGTCCGCCTGTCTGCTTATCTGTCTATCTTACCCGTCCCTCAGACGCCTCCGTATGTTCTAATAAAAGAAATCTGTCAAATTCAAACGCTCGTAAATGTCTGGAACAGCACTAGCCAAGAAAGCAAGCAGCCAGCCAGCCAAGTCTTTCACACACAGCACAGTCAGTAAGTCCGTCAGGTTATCCTTTACATCCACGCCAACTTGGCTAATCATATTATATATTTTTCCATTGAAATTTTACAATTCAATGCATTTGAGTTACGCTTTTTTTTTTTTTTTGGAATACAACATGTCTGCACATTTCCAGTATTTTGCTATGTTCTGACTGTGTTTTTTTTAATGCTTTTTTTACGAGTTTTGTTTATGTAATAAAAAGACGTTGGAGTGGCAAAAGTTTGACTAAAAGAATCTTTTTTGATAAGTGAGTTAAAAAAGATTTGCTATGAAAATTCTATTCTATGATTCTGTGCTTGGGAGGAGGCGCTTTATAGTGCCGCAAGTTTATAAGCAAATTTTATTGCCGAGTCATTTAGTGGTCTATTACAAGAGTTTTTTTTTTGTAAAAATGGTTTTCGTAGAACTTATGCTGGCTGCCCGGAAGTTATGCAAAGAATGTTGTAAGCAAAAGAACCATTAATATCATTAGTTTGATTGTGTTGTAAAAATGGCGCCAAATGTGTAAGCTGCAACTCATTGTTTGGCTGATATCCGCAAAAGTATAATATGCCAGATAGCGTAAGATATAGAATATTTTATATCGTTTATAATTGTGTATAATTTAGATGGGCTTTATTTTGAAAGTAAAGCTGGTTTTTTAATATGTAAAATATAGAAATAATTTTTCCTTTTTGGAGCCATCGATATGTTAAAGATTTTTAAATTGCACACAAAAATGTTAATTGTCACAAAAATATTTCAGAATGACACCAAATTTAGTGTATCTTCGCTGGAACTACTTAATGTTTCAGTTTATTGATCGTTAGCTGTTGTGATCTTTGTGTTTTTTGTTAGGGTTTTCAACGAAGATTTTTTTGTATTTCTTTTGTTATGTATTGGACAGGCAGTTTGGATTCGGCTAAAAGTTGCAGAGATTTGTTGTTTTTGAAAATAATGTTACAATGTTGTAAATAATAAAGTTCTTAAAAAGCATGCACACCTTGGGAGTGCATGTAAAATTTTTAGAGAAAGAAAAATTAAACAGTTTTGAAAGAGTAGATTCACACATTTTTTAAGAGCTTGCATTAAACTTTTTTATTTTAATTATTTTTCCCAAAATTTTATTGATTTTTTTAAAATAAATAATATTTTTGTCAGCTACTTGTCGCTCGTCGTACCGTTTACTAAAAATTTTTCGGTATTTCGGTTGATTAAAAAATTGATTTATTTTCCTCATCGCTCCAAAGAACAAGCATAGTGATATCTCCATTCTAAGCAGTTTGAAGAGAACATCCAAAGTTTACTGCTGAATTCGAACGGCGGTGTCTTCCATTACAGATTCTCTTTGGTAACCAGTGATGCAGGTTAGGTTAGTTAATCTCTGTAAGTCCTTGATATAGAGCAACTTCTAGTCAGTGCATTATTTTCATATCATAACACCGCCAGAAGAAAAAGGACACTATTTGGAAATCATTACATAAGATATCCTTCTACAAAATAAATACGTTTTCAGAAAAATTTCAATATTCTTGTGAAGTCGCTCGAATTTTTTGCCAACAATCTATGGAAACTTGCAAAATTTCAGAGCCACTTCTACTGCCTGCCATAAATTCATATCGATCACAAGTTTCTTTGTAAAAAGAGCAAGCAAAATGTAAAAAATATTGAAATTTTTCAGATATAATCTAACTATCCAAATACTTATATTAACTTAATGAAGGTTTGTAAAAAATTGTGAGACTTTTAAATAAAAACTGCATCAAAATACAATTTTTTGAGTATTTTTCTTCTGGAATTGAGACAGCATAGATTCATTCCTAATTTTTTAAAGTATTTCAAAGATAGTTACATTTTCCTTCTTATTTCTGTACCATTCTTGTTAATCTTCAAACATTTGTTTTATATCCACCAAAGTAGCATTCTCTTTTACAACTGAAATGCCAAATATAACTCCAAATCCAGCATTGTTCTTAAATTATTCCCAACTCTCAATTGCACCCAACTCTATGCTTTGATTTCAGCTTATCCTCCTAAAATCAGTAAATTCATTTAAAATTTACCACTTATCATCTTTGCTCATCCACTTTAAATCTACTCACAATGCTCTGGTGTGGAGTTCATCATACATAGATTACACTGTCAAGAGTTTGCAGTCATTGTTGCATAATACGCAATTTAGGAAGCTCGTTTCGGTTATGGCATCAGCCTACTACTACTACTACATCCCAATCAAATTCAAGATGAAAGCATACGAAAGTACCACATCATCATTATCATTGTGCGGCATTATAATCAAACAAAGACTTTATGCCGTCGCGCAGGGAAGACGCTCAAAATGCTCCTCATATGATGGGCATGCCGACGCAGCAGATTTCTTCACACCTGGCCCACATCCGAAGAATCCGGGCGTTGACATTGGCATAAAAGGCACAATTTTATTGGTCAAATGATTTCCTTCATTTTTCTGCCTTGCTGGTGTTCACTTGAGCATTCAATACTTCAATTTTAGTGGAACATACGTTACGTATACGCTATGAGTACAATGAGTATTGATGTGTTATTTGATTTAATTTTATATTATTTGGCTTTGATCGGGTAGACGGAAATTGAAGTGGCTTTTGCGTGAATGGTGGTGTGTGTGTGTGTGTGAGTCTTTGTGATTGTGTGGGTGTGAGTCTTTGTGATTGTATGTGTGTGTGTGTCTTTGTGAGTGTAATGCAATACGGACTGGTTTAGGTTTGGCTGTGGTCTGTTTTATTTTTGTGGCAAGTAACAGGGTTGGAGTAAGGCAACTTTGGAAATGAACTTTGGTGTTCGCTGCAGCTATGAAAAAAATATTTATAATTAAACGCAATTGATTGCTGTCTTTTTTAAGTCAAAATCAATCCAAACTCACTAAAAAATTATTGTTTGTGTGTGTTTTAGTTTATTATTTAGAACCTTCACTTATCATCATTGTACATGCAATGTTTAGATGTGCGTATACTTAATTTTTTTTACCATCAGCTTGCCTTTAACAAAATTATCATATTTATAAGTAACTTCTTTGCTTTACCAATTTTGCTGACACTGCTTCCTTGAACGTATACTTAATATTTTTTGTTTATGTAAAGCTTCAATT
Organism: Chymomyza procnemis; assembly: GCA_035046065.1. NCBI lineage: Eukaryota > Metazoa > Arthropoda > Insecta > Diptera > Drosophilidae > Chymomyza > Chymomyza procnemis. Next base: position 16,800,854 of record JAWNOJ010000004.1, on the reverse strand, counting down.
GATTTCTAGTCCTATTAATTTTTTGCCTATACCAAGATCAAAGAGGTGTGGTGTTCGGAGTCTCCTTGAGGTTTGACTATGTTCTAGCTGGCTATCGCCAATATATTGTGGTGGTTGAACCGAATTTCTTTAATCAATCATGGATCGAAATTATCAGGCTTGAATCTATCTACTTTTCTCTGTAAATAACCTAATTTTTTAAACCATAAAATGTTTTTTTTTATAATATTTTTATATTAATTTTAATTTGAAGCAAGGGAATATCTAACCGAGAACGTCGCGGTTTCTTTTAGTCCATAGAGAATTTATTGGGTGCCTTTGTGCAAGCTGTGCCAATACAAGGCATTTTTGAATTATTTATACAAATTTTTTACTTTAATTTGAGTAAAAGTAGTTTTCCAAATTAAACTTAAATCCTTTGAATATAGCCACCTGTAGAAGCTCTAAGCTGCAGGATCACTCAACATTCACAACTCGGCCCTTGGGCGCTCGCACACACACACACGCACACCTTAGCTCCAGCCATGTGCAGGATTTACAATTAAAATGAAGTCGAAGTTAAAACCACAAATACAAGTATGCAGCCGTAAAGTATGTGAAAAAAATACATGCAAACGAAAACCAAAATGTAACAAATGAATGGAAGTCAAAGGCAAAGAGGCAAAAGCGGAAATGTTTAAAAAAATCGAATCAAAAAGTAATCCACAAAACCGGTATATGGCATATGCGGCATAGACAAAGTAAATCACAAACGCATATAAGCGCATATACACACAGATACACACGCAGACATACACGCACACACACAAACACACTCACACGCATGTCCTTACACGGATGTACAAGGCAAACAAAGTGGATATTGACCTAGTGAACGAATAAAACGCGCACAAAGCATATAAAAAAAGTAAACTTGGCAAATAATAGACACACACACGCAAACACAGATACAAACACAGATACAAACTCTGAGCCAAACACAGATACAAATACAGATACAGACACAGCTACAAACACGCATATAAACACTGAGCCAAATACAGATACAAACATAGATACACACAGATACAAACACAGATACACCTATACAGCTACAAACACAGCATCCATGTGTGTGGATGTGCGTGCGTCTGTGGATTGTATCTCAACTTGTAGCTCACTTTGCACTCACGCTCCAAAAACTGAAGAGCTTCAATTTTAAGAGAGAGCTCCAACTTAAGAGCACGCGAGCCTACGCACAGCATCCACAAGCCGAGCGCTGACACGATTGCAGCCGGCAAGCATTCGGCTTGCAGCCGAGCCCAGTCTCTGCAGCTGCCGCTGCTGCCGTCTGTTGCGCCTCCTGTTGGCATTTTGGGTCCAGGCACCCATTGTCGACTTTTCGATGCTGTCAGTTCGTTCGTGTCTGCCTGCGTGTGCGGTTCGGTACGCATCAGCTGCGCGCGTTATCAACATAACGTTACGTCTTACGTTATTTACGCACAAACTTGACGTATTTTTTGCGCGTTTGCTTGTGTGTGTGTGTGCGCGCGTATCGCGAGTTTTTTCCAATTAGCCAAAGCTTCAAGTGTTACCACAGGAGCAAGACGCCAGCCCCGCTATGCTCAAGTGTGTGAGCAGCTAAAGCTAAAAAATTATAATAAAAAAAAATTACATATGCAAAATAGTTTTACGCAATTTGACAACTTTGCAATAAAAAAAGTGCGCTCTGTGCTGCTGCTCTTAAATCTTATCTTTGTGTGACAAAAATCATCAGCGCCCGCACCAGCAGCAGTAGAACCTTTGACCTAACTCAAGCGCCTTTGCTGCCGTCGCTTGGCGACGTGCAACGTTTATTAAATCCGGCCTACAATTTGATCTTGGTAGGTTCCCTAATCTGTTTGTTTGCCACATTAATTTGCACATTGTTACCACAAACAAACAAGCACCAAAAAAAAGCAACAAAATCAACACGAAAATTTGCATTCCGAGTATGCCTTTTGCGGTTGCTGTGTTGTTGTACGTCTCGTTAACTTAAATTAGGCAACGCTGGTTTATCATTTCCAATGACATACGTACAGTGGCTGGCTTAAGTTTGCGTACAATGAGTAAAAGGTTGGGGAAAAATGTAAGCTAGAAATTTGTATCGGTAATAGCTTATTTTTTTTAACCAAGAAGTATTTTGGTAGAAGTTATAAGAAGAAATTCTATAATTCGTACAAGGACTCTTTTCTTCTTCATCATAAAATATTGTTGGTCGAATTTGTCGTACAGATAAGTATGTTTCTTTTAAAGCATATGATCTGTGATATATATATATAATATATTTTTATAGACATTTGCAAGAGAAAAAGATACAATTTTTTATAAAATTTATCTTCTTCTCATGATTTTGCTTCGTGGCTTCTTGAGACTTTAGGAGTTATATACGCATATATATATTTATTTATATATATAGCAGCCACGAAGCAAAATCATGAGAAGAAGATAAATTTTATAAAAAATTGTATCTTTTTCTCTTGCAAATGTCACCATTTGGCGTGATAAAAAATGTGTACTACAAAAATTCTATAAAAAAGTTTTAAAATATACACTTTCCTAAAATCGTATCAGTTCAAAATTTAAAATTGCATTTTCTCAAAATCATATTAACTAATCTTAAAGATAACATATGTTATTAGCGTTATGATACATACTGCGAAAACGATGCTTACCTTAGGAAATAATTATGCAAATGCTGCCTAACTTTTGGCGTGATGTGACATTTTTATTGGAAAATTCGTAAAAAAAATAGGTGTGTTGGCTGTTGTTGTTGTGTTTTATATTTTCTCAAAATCTTGACAGAGAAATAATACGGGTAGCTAACTTTTGGCGTGATGTGACATTTGTAAAAGAAAATTTCTAAAAAAAATTAAGTCCCAGCTGCTGTCTGTAGTTTCTCAAAATAAAATTAGTGAGTTTTAAGTATTAAAGAAAAGAAAAAATCACTTAATTTGTGGTAAATGAAATATAGCAGAAAGAGTGGTTATATTTGACTTATGGCAGTTCAAAAATGAAGTACTTTCTGCAGATAATATTAGCGTGATGTGACATTTCAATAAATTTAATTTCTTTTATTTTTTCTCAAGATCATATCTGTTGGATTAGAGCAAAGATGAATTAAATTGGCGTTACGCTACATTTTTCAAAAAGGTAGCTACTTTGTATTTATAATGTAAAAAATTTTTTTAAGTTCTGCAATATAACCTAACTTTTGATGTGATTGTGACATTCTTCTTCTAGTGTAATATTGAAAAAAATCAACTGTAAGCTGTTGTCTTCTATATTTTTTCAAAATCATATCAGTTGAAAAAATGATTTTAGCGTTATGAAGTTTCAAAAACTTTCGTATGAAGATTATATGCATTTATTATTAAGCTAAAAAAGTATTATATATTTTTTTTAAGAAAAGAAGAGTTAGGTTGTGCTGAAATTTGCTTCATAGTCTTAGTTGATAAGACAAAAATAAATATATATGCTATTATAGCGTAATTTTTTGGCATACCAGAAAAACTATTTTCCAGATAGATAACACACTTTTTTCGAGCAATTTTTTAAAAAATTACAACTTTGAATTATTAGCTGCATAATTTCAATTTAAATTTTAAATCATTTATTTATTTTGTATGAATCAAACATATACATCAATTTTTATATTATATATGCAGCTATGTTGAGTATATTTTCGAATTTATAAAGTTATTAATGAAGCAAGAAGTTAAAAAACAAAAAATTCCTTTAACAAAATGCATAAAATCTATAGTATTTCGAATCTTTCTTTAAATTTCTATGCAAAAAATCGTAACAATATAAAATAATTAAGAAAATATTTTTATTAATATGAAGAGATTAACTTTCAAATTATCTACAACTTTTTCTGACATAAAATGGCCATTTCATGTTGCAAAAATGGCTATTCAGCAAACCAGCTATGGCATGGAAAATAACAATAAATATTTTATGCTTAAACATAATCTAAACAAAATTAGAGTCTACATCTCTAGAGGACACAAACTTTTTAATTTATGTGCTAGAGAGTAAGCTAATATGCTAACTTCTTTGGAAAACTAAAATAAATGACGAGGCCTAAATAATGCTTGATTTAAAAATTGTTTTCGCGATCGATTTTTGGCGTTTAAAAAATATTGTTAGATGTAGCTCTGGTTTACATATTATAAATTAAGAAATTATATTACAAATTAAAATTAGATATTTTGTAAAAACATAACAAAATGTAGTTGTAAACAAAAATTAAAAATAATAAAAGTCTGCTTCAGGGCTTTTTGCTTTATTTATTAAAATAAATAAATAAATAAAAAAAAATAATTGAGCAACAATTTAAGCATTTAAAAATGTTTGCTTCAACTGTGCGCAGACTAATGACTGCAACTATCTGAGGCATAGTCCTTAAGGCCAACTATATTACAACTGCCAAACTGTCACATCAATGTCCAAGAATTAGAACAACAGCTGTTTAAAATTGATACATTTATTGTTTATTTTTTGAGTAAAAATATTTACTTGCGGGCAAACTTTAAGCCGATTTGTGCCTTGACCAACAAAAGCAAGCTTAAAGTTGGCAAAACTCGCATGTGTGTGTGTTTCGTTTCAATTTGTTGCTTTTGTTGACTTTTCGTGCATCAAAGTTTTATTTAATTTTTGTGAGATTTATAGTTTTTATGAACTGAGGTCATAAATACTAAAGCATTTATATTTCAAGGATTTTTGTATAATGTTGCGCAAAAATATAAATGAGAAATAAAATGTTGAAAGTCAATTTTATTCAAATTTTGCTGTTGCACACAAAGCAAGTCAAAAAAGTTGGGAACATTAAAACCAAGATACTTTTTTTGTGACTAATTGAATATAAACTGTCAAAATCTAACTGTGTTGTATTAGTTTTGTTTTTGTTTTTCAATAAAGTTAGTTTTAAATATTTAGACTGGTTTGGATTTATTTGATTTATTTTTAGAAGCCGAATTATTTTAAAATTTTTTGTCCACAACTATATTTTCTTTAAAGAGCTTAAGTCATGTCTGCTTAAATCATATTTTGAATCAATTAAGTGTACTGAGGTTAAAATGTCCGCAGTGACTTGGAATGCAACTAAGCTGCTTGCAAAATGAAGAGTCAGCTGAAAGGATGGTTGCATACAGTTCGAAGACTAAAGTTTCCTTAATATGTTCAACATTGCGTATGACAAATGCGAACATAGTTCAAGTACTTTGCTAATGGCTATCCAAAAACCACAACTCATAATACAATGGACACAGCAAATAACGAAAATCTACAAAACATAAACAAGTCAATATTCCGAATGTATTTTCAATGTTCAAAGCATAGAAATTTTTATATTTTCGTTATTTCCTATTTGGTCAATGTACAATGTTTTAATTGACTTAAAACTATTTTGTTGTGATACAAATTAAAAGGCTTAATAATTCATAAAAGCTTTTAAGTATATGCGGCTAAAACTTAAAACGCAACATTGCGTAGACGTAATATTCATAAAATAAACTTTATTTGGTTGAAAACTCCCCAAATATATATACCATTCACATGTCAACGAAACCAAGAAATTAGTGCTCGAAAATCGTCAATTGTATATTAGAGACATTAGTGGCCTTGTTAGAATATCAGAAGGATCCGAAATGTCAAGTCGATTAAGGAGATACAAATGGAATAGAAGAAGGCACTGAAGGCCTTGTCGACCAACCAAGTCAACTGACGCTACATATTAATGAAATCAAAGCATTATTGTTCAAAAATCGTGGATTGAGTATTAAAGACATTATTGTTCTTGTTGAAATATCAAAAGGATCAGAAACCATTTGGGCCTACGAAAAGTCAAGTCGATTGAGCAGATACAAATATCAGAAGGATCAGTAAAAGCATTCAGGCAATCGAAGAAGGAACTCAGGGCGTTCCCGAAAAATAACTGTTCTGACTGTTTTCGAAAGCTGGCATAAGTATACTGCATATAGATTGCTTGCATATAGATTTGGAAGTACAAATAAAAATTCATTTGAAATATAAACAAATTCCCGGTATTTTTTGCCCACAATGTTATTATGTGCAATCAATGATACTGAAAACAGTTGTTTTAACTTATAGTTAGGATCTTCTAGAACCAAGGATTATTTTTACTTAAAAAAAGTGTATGACTTGCTGAGCTTTGTTTCAAAAAAAGGCAGAAATACAATTTAATGTGCAGCTTCAGTTCAATATCTAACAAACGTCTATGAAGCTGACTCAGTTGTAAATGTTGAGTTGAACATGGAATTCTAATGAGCTTTTTCAAAATATACTTCAAATTTTCTAACATTGTCGGTCTTGGTTGCGTAACTATTGCCTTCTCGCTTCTAAGCCTATAGGACGGTGGTTAGATAAAACTCTGGTGAAATGTAGCTCCATATTCTCTTCGAACAGCTAATAATAGATATATCTTTTCTCATGCTTTGCCTTTGGAGTGATGATCATGGTCAAGGAGGAATACATGTCATTATTTTTTTGTTGAAAGTATTAAGCAAACATCTCCATGCTTCGCCTTTGGAGCGAAGGGAAATACATATACTTATTATTTATTATTATTAATATTAAGCAATTTTTAAAAGAAAAGTATGGCAACTTGGTATAATTGGGTTTTTTCATCTTTTGATATTTGTTATTTTTATATAAAACTGCAAGTTTGATTTTTATAAAAATAATTTATTTTCGTAGTTTTAAATTACTTATTTAATATTTCATTAGTCATTCAAAGATATTTTTTATCGAAACTTTAGCGCATAAAAAATTTCATGCATCATTTTTGTCATTTCCTGAAATTCTCGTCTCTCAAAAAATTATGTTAACGTTTTTATTAAACAAAAAATTGAATGCTGCAAAAAAGTATGTAAGCTATAGTATTTTTTATGTTATTTTTTTAACAACAATAGACACATTTTCAGATTTTTCGCTGATAAATACATTTTATATAGTTTATAGTTATTTACAAATTTTCGTTGCTTTTTGTAAGTAAACGCCGTTGTGCGGTTTTTTGCTAATTAATAAAATGCTAGCAGCATTTATAAGAAAAAAGTATGTTTAATATATTGTATTTTAAATATTTAAATTGTATTGTTTTATGTTGCATTTTGAGAGTGGTTTTTAGTTTGGATCGTTGAGACGTCTGACGACAGCTGGTGAGCTTGACGGTAATCCGATCGGGCCAACTACTGTTAAGTACTCAAGGCAAATTTAAGGTGGAACAATGTGAATGCCATTCTTCATGTCGATGAGAGCCTTATGAAGCTTATAACTTATTTCTGGCATCTCTGTATTCTACCATAATTCGAAAATTCCACAATATTACATTGATAGTAGTGCAACCAGATAATGTATTTGGGTCGATTGCTTATAACTCATTCGTAGATTTTTAAGGTGTGAGAAGTTAGCTTCATTGCACGGTAGCATGGAAACTTACGAGAGTCTACTTTATTTTTTTGTAGCAGGACAAGAGGTTACTTTTTTAAATGCCTAACGCGTAGAATTTCCAGTACAAAACAATGGGATTTAAAATTGCTTAAAAATTTGAGATATTTTACGAATTTCTTATATTTTAATTGATTCCCGAAAGCTGGAAACTGCTGTACCCAGACCCCAGCAATTTTTGCCTAAAATAATCACAAAGAAATAATTAACACTCCAGTACGTAGAGCAAGTGCAGCTTCTAAGGCAAACTGTTCTTTAAATCGAATTCCAATGGCTGGAGACAGCCTTGTAGCCAGAAGGCCAAAAATATGCATAAATAATAACTTCAAGCCTACTTGATTTTCTAAGAATAATCGCAATTGTGTTTCAAACACAATTTACAAATAAACGCAGACGTGAAAAGGCTGTTGCCCCTTAGCTCATTAAACAATCAGCCCACATACCAAAAACCTACTTAAATGTACACTACTAATTAGAATTGTATCTCTATCTATGCGCTTCTCTGTGTGTCTGAGTGTGCTCTTCAATTATCAGTCAACAGTTTGCATAGTTTTTCGTAGAAATGTACATTCGTTTCACTCCTTCGACTAGTCCCACTCATTTTCCAAATAAAAGCAATTAAATTCAAGCGCCAAGCCAGCGAAAAGTCAAAGAAAAGTTGCATGCCAGCTTCCTAGTACAACAACAACAGCCGGCGGGGCAAAGCAAATCTAACTAAACAGACACAACATGCAAACATACATATATATACCATACAGTCAGTTGTACATATGTACAAGTTGATTTAAAATGGTGGCATGCGGCAACTTATGTACAACTGTTTGTTTGCAAGTTTGAATTTTTAATTAAAAGCAAAAGCAACATGTAAGCAGTTTTTTTTTTTTTTGAATATGCTTAGCACTCAAGAGCGCTTTTGTGTGGGTGGAAGAATTTACCAAAAACAAGAGCAACACAAAAAAAAAATGACTACACTTAAAGGTCACTAATTAATTTACTAAACAATTAAATATGGCTGTTAAATACCCACCAAACTTGACCTACTCAAGAGCAAAAGACTTGGCCAAAGGGCTCTACTCCTTTTACTTTGAGTTTACTCAAAGGACCCTCACCCTATCTACACACACACACACACACACACACAAGTCAAACAAACAACTTTGCTTTTGCCAAACAGAATGCATTTTATTACAATGTTTGTATGTTAGGGTTGCCAACTATCTTGTTTTTTTGCATTACATGCGGGCAGACTATGGCGGAGTTTGGTTTTGGTAGAAGTTTCTTACAAAGAGTAGTAGTTGTGGGAAATTTATTATTTAAAATTAAGAATATTTGATTAAAAGTTGCATTGTTTTTCTATAAAATTGTGCTCGCTTGCTCTTGCTTAAGCAGGCTAAGGACGCTCTTGTTTTTACTAGAGAGATAAGAAGATGAAATGAGTTTTGATGGGAGAAGTTAACTAAAGGACTTTTCGACATGGATAGATATTGATACTTACAACTTATACAGAACTTTTATATATAACTATTTACATAGAAGCTATTTATAATAAAAGAAAAATTGTGCACTATCTCTCTCGTTTAAAGATGTTAAAGATATTCTTATATTTATAAGAAAGATAAGAAAGATGAAATTACTTTTGATAGGAGAGGTAAAAAAAAAACTACTTTTCGACATCTATTGATTGGCATAGATGTTGATAAGCAAATATATTTTAATTTTTATAATGAAACGATTTGTAATAAAAGAAAAATTTTCCTCTTTTAAGAAGGCTAAAAACGATCTTGTATTTATAAGAAAAATACTCTTCGACGCCAGCAGTTAATTATCATAGATATTGTGTTACTTTTTATGTAGAACTTACAATAGTGAACTTAGAGGCTTAAAAAATCCGGCACTGAGTTCAGAACATAGTTTCAAAAAATATATAATTAAATAGCTACATCTTCTCACAATTATGCTTCGTTTAACTTAGCTGATTATTTAGTAGGGATTTTTGCTTTTGGATTTTACCAACATATTCTCTGAAAAATACAAAATATACTCAAATTTTTCACCCTGGCGGCTGTCAAAGTGAAAATGTTTAGACATAATATTTATATTTGATTTAAAATAATTACAAGTGTCTTGCTATTATAACTAAAATTTTTAATGTATTAAGCTAGTTTAATAATTCAAAGAAAAAGTAACTAACTTAAATATAAAACTGCTTTTTCGCTCAGTGTAAAAGTTTTTGGCTAATCGATTGTATGTCAATTTCAACAAAGAGATTAAACTTTATTTCTGAAAGTGATAGAATTTGTATTTTTGCCATATTGGTTACCAAAAGAAGTGTCTAAACCGTATTTTTTGTTAAATTTTTTTGGGGGAAAATAACATGTGGCCTTTTTGCTGTTTTTCGTTCCAAAAAACTCTAAAATATATCTGTTGACGAACTATGTGCGAGTGATAGACGTATATATTTCGTTTACTTTTAAACAGAAAAGACAAGAAAATTGTTTTAAATCTGCTTTAAAACATATTTTTGTTTAATATTTTAAATAAATTAAGCGACAACACAAATATATTATAATGTGCAATATTTTTCAACTATATTAAATTGCTTAAAACCGAGTTATGTATGAGGGGAATTTAAGTTAGTAGGCTAAGCTAAGCGATATTATTTTCAAAATAAAATATTTTAAGGCAGCAAAATTTACAAATAGTCATTGAACTATATCATGATTACTTAGGTAATACGGCTAGGAGCCGTATAGGGTAATTCTGTGGTCTTTGAGCGACTAGGACATATGTAAGGGAATTAGCATGAGATCTTAATAAGTTGCCATAACGATAATTTATTATGTTTTGAGCAAGTTTCTAACAAAGAGGGATGCCAAGAGTGTTCTTCTATTTGATGTTTCAGAAGTCTGGGCAAGTCAGAACTGAAGTTCCAGCTAAAGTTCGGATAGAAAAGGAATTTCAGTTACGACTGGTAAACCGGCGCAAGTAGCTTCTCAAATTTAAAGTGTTTCAAAAGCTATGTTGTTGTTATATTTCTTATACAAAAAGAACTGCAAAGTTTAAAGTGCTCAAAGACATACCTAGGTTAAGTTCTGCTAGAGAGGGTATCTTAGTTGAGACTGAAAGCCCAGCGTTTCTTAATATTGTTTTAAAATCTACATTTTGTGGCTGACGTTGCTGGTAAGTGGTAAGAGATAAAGAGAATTTGAATAACATTTCTTATACAAATTAAACGGTCTCCAAAGCATAAAAGTACGCAAAAAAAGCCTCATCTAAAGTTTTTATAGAGAAGTAGGTAGTAGTTATGAAATGAAAAATGTTACAAAAACTACATTTTGGGTCAGACTTAGTCTCCTTTAAGATAGTTCTTATGCAAATTTAACTATTTTCAAAGCAAACAAAAAAATAGACAAATAAATATCTTGCTGATAGAGAGCGTATCTCAGACGAAACTGTTTAAATATCTATATTTTGAGTCAGACGTTTTGGCCTTACATATTTCCCGAACTGTTTTCTTAGCAGAAAAGTAACCAAAGAAAATCCAAGCAAAACTAGCATGTAAAATTTCAATTTTTTCGTTGGGGGTATTATCTTTGATGATATTTCTTATACAAATTTAACTGTTTCCAAAGCAAAAAATAAGTCAAGAGAATATATATATTTCTGATAGAGAGTGCATATCAGTAGAGGCTGCAAAATGGGCGCAACTCTTCAAATTAACAATGTTTCGAAATCTACATCTGGCCTCACCCGTTGGTAGTCTCTTTAATGATATTTTTTATACAAATTGAACTGTTTCCGGATCAGAAAAGTGTCTATAGAAATCCCGAACTTAAGTTCTGATGGAGTTACTACGCAGAAGGTATCTCAATCCAGACTGAAAATTTTAATTGTTTCATAATCTATATATTAGATCCGACGTTGGTATTCTCTTTTTAGATAGTTCTTTTGCAAACTGAACCGATTCCAAGGCAGAAAAGTCAGTTAATAAATCACTCTCATATGATACAGAGCGTGTCTCAGCCGAGATGGGAAAACCGTCGCAAGTAAAATTTTTTAAAATCTCTTTTTTTTTTTAACATTTCCGGACTATTACTTCTATCACGTATTGCACTGGCAGCAACTCACAATAACGAAACTAAATTTCCTTTGGCTTTGGCGAAACAACCTGGCAACCCTGATGTATTTTATGTGCATGCCACAATGTTTATGTGTCTGTTTGTGGCACACACACACACACATGCACACATACATCTTGCATTAGCATAATTAAAACCCAACAAACAGCTGACAGCAAACACGATGCTGTTATTACTTATTATCAACTAGTCAGCGTGCCGGCAGGTCTAAAAGTCAACATGTGAGGCGCAACTTGACCTATGGCAGCAGGCAGGGCCGCAAAGTATGCAACAAACTCTATTACATGCCACATGCCGCATGCTACATTCACATGCCGCAGCCTGCCGCATGCCACTTGCCACACTTGTGCGTGCGTTTTGTTTGTTTGTGTGTGTGTGTGTGTGTGTGTTTGAAGCTGAATCCTTGAACTTTATTGTTTGCACATCAGCGCGGTTTGCCAAAGCTCTCTGCACTTCGCTCCCACCTCCAGTCTCCCTGCGTTGCGTGCTGTGTGCGATGTGGCGCTGTGTTTTGAGTACTTACAGGCCTTCCCATGCAAAATGGCTACCACCGCAGTAGAAGAGGCAAAGGCAAAAAACCAAAGGAAGAGAGTCCGCTACCGCAGGAGAGCGTAAGAACAGCGGGGGGAATAGAGCCATACAAACGTCGTCTTTACTTTTTGCTTTTCACTTTTCACGTTTTTATACCCTGCACCTCAATGGGGTTAGGGGGTATTATAGATTTATGCTATATGTGGCTTTGTGTGCGTTAAGCGGGGGAGGGGGGGGTGAAGGTTGCAGCATAATCGTTGAGTAACATTTTGGGAAAACAATTGAGTCAGATGAATTTGTGTACAAGAATGTAAAGTACTTGTTGGTCTTGGAGCAGGGTAAAGAATTTATTAATTATTAAATTGAAACAAATTATTCACTTTTGAAAACTTTAAAGTTAGGTCAGTATTTCAGTCAGTATTTCTTCCCGGATAAACAGCCGTGCCGCGTAGTTAGAGCATTCCGCAGTCGTTCAGCTGTCTCATGTGTCGCTTTGTGAACCTATATGTATATTTTTTATTGCATGCTGTCAGGCGCAGCAACATATCGGTTTACCATTGAAAAATATACGCGCGTATTTTTCAGACAGTTTTTACAAAATTGTATGAGAAAAACATTTTCTTTTATTATTTTTGTTTGTTGTTTTTTTTTGTGTTTTTGTTTTCACGTTGCATGTTGACTCATTTTTGCTCTCTTTTTTGCTTCCGTTTCCTTTTTTGGGAGCTTTGGTTATTACACGTGCTCCATGCGACAAAGTATTTTTTTCCAGCTAAAAGTACCCTTCAATCCTGGCTTAATGCAGAGTTAAGCTCTACATAATTCGCACGGATTTAATTTATTTTAATTTCATATAGTAGCTGCAAGCTGAATCTTTTCAAGATTATTGTGTGGCTTTGTGGTTCATAAATCATGGGGCAAGACTTACACAGCGGCTAACAGCTATATTGTTCTTGTAATAAATCATATCAATCTTGGAATACTTAAAGGTGCCGCCGCCGCCGCCGCGTCTGTTAGACTGTGGCGTTTTTTTATGAAGTTATTAAAAAAGTGCGGTGCTTGGTTGGATTGCTCAAAGTTATTAAAGAAAATATATTAAAATATATATAGACTCTTACAAATGTAAAGCAAAAACTTTGTGAAACGCAGAAATTGCTTGCCGTAAGTTCTTTTTTCTCATGTAGGGTGCGATAAAAAGGAGTCCTTTATATCTGTATGAAATTAATGGCTTTAATTACCATAGTTAGAATGATATCCGATTTGGGACAAATGTGCGCCATTTTGTTTGATAACTTGTTGACATTTTAAAGGTAATTTCAAGACGCCTCTCTCATAGTAGCCGTTGTCCCTATAGGAATTGAGACAGTCGATTTTTACAAGTCTCAAGCAAATTTTTCAACAGCAAAAACCTCCCGCAGCTTCAGAACCTCCTAACCAAGCTCCCAGAACTTCTTGTAGCTCACAACTGCAGTGCGCGGCCTGTCGCTGTGCTGATGGAACACAATGCCTCTCCTATTGGCCGAAGTTGGCCGCTTCTGGGCGATTGCTTGATTTAGATGGCTTGATTGTTGACAGTAGCAGTTCCAAGTTAAGAGTTTTGCCGTATGGAAGCAGCTCTTAGTAGATAACTCGCTGTTAATCCCACTAAACCCACAGCAAAACTTTGCTGGCCCGTCAATCTTGGCTTGGTCACCGTTTCTGCCGGCTTACCGCGTTACGGACACGACCGATTTTGCTTGATGTTGCCCTAAGTGATCCAATTTTCATCGCTAGTCTTCAACCGGTACAGAAATTGTGGGCGATTGCTTCCTTCAGATAGTTCAATTATTGACAGTATAGTTCCGAGCTGAGAGTTTTGCCGCATGGGTGCAGCTCATAGTAAATAAATCTCTGCCAATCCTACCAAACACAGAGCAAAACTTTATTCAAATTGTTCCAGAAGGTTTTTTGTGCAATCCTCAGCAATATTAATCTTCTTGGGTAATCGAAGAATATATATAAATAATATTATATTACAGTATCAGGCCCATAAGCGCTTTTAAAGTTTTTAGCCGCCTGGCTTGTTATTTCGGCCTTATCGAGGAAGCACTGTAAAATATAGCGTATTTCGGCCTTATCGAGGAAGCACTGTAAAATATAGCGTATTTTCTTTCGCATTCTAAGAAAACTGACTCAACCAATCGCAGAATTGTCAGCAAAGTTTATTTAGTACGAAATGCCATATTTCTAACGCCATCTTTGGGAACTTGTTCTAACTTACACAAAGCGAGATACAGATAAATAATACCATCTTTTGGAAGCTAATTGTTTGCAACATTGCGTATACGTAATTTTTGATCAGCTGAATGTAACTATTTCGCCAATTTCATGTACTTCATTTTGCTCTTAAAGTTAGTGTATTCAAAGTTTTAAACATATTGATGACTTAATTTTTGAGTGGTTTCAATCTACGTCCTTTTGACTTGGTTTACTACAATTCCTAACATTACTCTGCACTTTTGGGACTTTAAATGCCGAATTCGTGTTCAATGCCAGGAGCAGTCGATTTTATGTTTCACAATTCAAAACCATAATTCAAACAACTTCAATTTTAAAGCACAAAATTCGCATTTCTTATTTAAACAAACAAAAATCAAAGTGATGCCTGAAATTCCAGCGAAAATTACAGCTGATTGCACAAATATATTGCGCAAACAAATTAAAATTGTACATTCATGTTTGATTAATATTTAATACCAATGAAAATCATACAAATGTGCAGAATTGTAAATTTCTTGCTTATTCAGCGACCGAAATTCTTAAGCCAGCAACAACTGATGGCAATGGCTCCATCAAAAAAAAATCCGACTTATTTAAAGCTTTAATATTGCAATTATTAATAAGCCAAATGGAAATTGTTTCCCGTAGCTTTTAACAAAAGTCAGCTTTTTGCAAAAATATTAAGCCGTTTGTATTACCAAAATAAAATAAACTACAAAGCTATGACAGTGGTTGACTTATAATTCATATTTTACCAGCTCCATGGCATGTCTGGATCTAGTATTTAAGGGCCATTACTTTCTTGTAATTTGCCGAAATGTTTCTAGCGTTTTGATTTGCGACTAACAAATAAATATTTTCCAGCTGGTATTTTGATGAAATGATTACAGAAACTATAAAAAGTTGTTAGTTTGCTCTATGACAAACCACAAAAGTGTTGATTGTTATGAAAGATAACTCAAATGGCAAAAAGAAACTAAAGGAAAGGTGGTAGAAAATCAAGAAAGCGATCGTAGGAGGGGCTGTTGTTGGCGATCGAACAGAGGGCGAAGAAAATTTGATCAATTATATATTAACTTTGAAAAAAAAGTACTTTTCCATGCTTCTTTTTATTTTATATATTTCATTTATATATATTTTATATTTTTTATTTGAAGTTAATTGTTAATACATTTTGTTACATTTTTATACTTATATTTTACTTAATTTATATTTTACAACATTTTAATATATTTTAAAAAATGTTTACAATTATTTAAAAATGAAAAATAAATAAGTAGTTATTTGAAATTAATAATTATATTCATAATAACAATTTATTATATTTGTTTAAATGTTTATAATTGCTAAAAATTTTTTAATAATTACAAACATATTATTTGATAACTATTTGAATGCAAATGAAAGGATTCTATTTCTTAAAGAAACATGGTATTGCTAGGCCAATAAAAAAAGAAAGATTTTTCTTTATACATTCAAAAATAATCTGTAGTTTTAAAGACATTTTGAGAAAAAAGACAATTATTCCTTAGTGTTATAAATTATCCAAAATTTTGATATTAGCTTTAAGAAAATTTGTGTCAGACACAATTTGCAACTAGACTAATATTTAACCTGAAAAATCAAAGGGTTATTTTTTTGCAACAAATTTCTTATATATTTCTTGCGAAAAATCTGAAAATTTTCCCTTGTTCCAGTTTCTTATAATGCTACAAAAATTAGATATGTATTTATATATATATATATATATATATTTTTTTTTTGCTAAGATTTATTCTTAAACAAAATAAATTGCATATACTTTTGCTCTTAAATGTCATAACTCAACAAGTGAAGTGAGCCTTTATAAAAAAATAATTACTTTAAATTTGCAAAAAATATAAACACTTAAAAGTTGTCACTTTTGTTATTAAAACTATATTCCAACATTTATGTGATACATTTTGCTTCGAGCTGAAGGCTGAAACAAAAATTTCTTGTTTAAAATTAAATTTAGAAAATATTTTTATGCCTTTTAATGTCAAGGATGAAGCACACACACATATATATAGTATCTAGGATACCACATATACACTTCCTTGTACTTAAATAAATATTTAGACATACACATAATGCTGCTTTTCGAAATTTTCAATGTTTTGTCATAATTCTTACTTCTCCCAAAAAACACACATACATGCATGTACATATATATAAGAACACTTGCCTGCTTACTTATGCCTCGAGTGTTTTATGTTTGCACACAGACGTGCCCACATAACTAGTGCTCGTACACCTACGAGAAATATACTCTAAACAATAATAAATATCTGCAGTACCTTGCACAGGTACGTAGCTAATGAGGCAATAGTTCATTTTTGATGGGAGCAGTTTGCCCTAAATTAATTTACTTGACACAGCTCAACTTTTGAAATAGTATCTTGCAGTTTCAGTTAAAATATGCAAGATATTTTCAATTTCAAGTTATTAAGGATCAAGGCAAAAGTATCTTGTTTTAATCAACTTTAATACTTACCACGATTTAAAAGACGATAAAGTTAAATTTCTTTAAGTTTTGTAATTAAAAACAACGCATAGTTTGAAATAAAACATTGTACAATTTTTGAGGAAATAGATATTTTTGGATACCTTGAGAAATATCGGAAGTGTATTTACCATATTTCTATAATTATTATAGCTTAAGTGCCTTTACTAAAAGGTACACAACACTCTTTCTTCTGAAGAGACAGTCGGTTTAATTCCCTTAAAATTCTACCTTTTAAGACTAATATATAGATTAAGATATATAAATAAATGTTTCGAATTAATAAGTGACTTGAAAGAAGCTAGTGCTCACTGTAAAGAAAAAAAGATTAATGAACTGAGCTAAAATCCACTGATCTCGCGTAGAGAGGCAACTTAGATGTGGCCAATAAATATTCACAACTTAAATGTCATCTTGAACAACAGCAAACGTTGTTACTTCACAAAAATTTTCGTAGCTTTGTTTATCAATCCCTTAAATAGGCTACATGCTGGGAGTACTGAAGTTTTACCTACCGACACCCGGAAAAATGTACAATGCCATATGATGCCATAATATACAAGTTTTTATCGCATAGCAGTTTCGTTGGTCATTTCTCTTAGTATTGAGGGAAATACTCCAAGTACGACGCATCTACGTCTTGACACCAGCCTCGATCGTACTTACTGCTTGCAATGGCGCTTAACCTGGTTTACTCAGCTCCTGCAGCTCCAGAAATTGTGCGTCAATATATATATTTTATATTTGGTGCTTCTTTTTTTTTTAAATTTTAAAACATTTTTTGTTGTATAGTTTATGTGTTTTGGTGGCTTGAAGTTTGTTTTATGCTGCTGGCGTAGTTTGAAGTCGTTTGTTGAGAATTTGCAGCAAGTTGCACATAAAAAATAAGTCCACTAAAAACATAAAAACCAAATACAAAAAGTTGTTGCATAGTTTAAGACGCGGCAGCTGTAGGTTTGTTTTTTTTTTGTAGGGGGAAATGCTTTGTGAACTGCGAAAATTGTTTTGTGGCAGCTCGAGTATATTCTTTTTTTTGTATTTTATTCTGGTGTTTTTGGTTTGGCATTTGTATTCTATTTGTATTTGCAACTAAAACTATTTTAAATTTCTACTCTACTGCTTACAGTCGGCGCCAAAAAAAGAAAACAACCGGAGGAATATGCACAAAAGCGAGCTGCAACTGTTGTACCAGGTAAAGCAGGTAAAGCTGATTAAAAAACGCTTAAAAGCAAATGCTTAAATAAGCGTCAACATAATTTTTGCCAAAAATTAAAAATAAAGCTGCTGCAGACGCGTAAATGTAATATGAATTAAATGAAATAAGTGCGGGCCAAAGTAAAATATGAAATGTGTTTAAAAATTTAAACAGAGTGCAAAAGGCAACAAAAAACGCGGTAAAAACGAAAAGTTGATATGAAAATTCAACAAAAAAGCAGCAGCCCAGCTGCCGTTTAAACAAACACAGTGCCAAAAAAATATAAAAATTACTCTCAACTTGTTTGTACAACTGTGCGTATACATATAGACGTGTCTGTGTGTGCGTGTGTGTGTGTGTCTGCGTAATAATATGTGTGACTTTTGGTAGTGTGCCCAGGAACAAAAGAAAACACTGAAAAAAACAAAGGGCAAGCCGTGTACTTCATAATTTTGCGCTGCTCGTATTTAAATAAAACTGGCGTTGCGCCACACGGTAACTCGGTAAAAATTTTTTGGCAGCTGCAAGAGCAGCAGTAGCATCAGCAGTGGCAGCAACCGGAACCAACATACATGGCGTATGCTTAATGTAAGTAGCAGCTACATTTTATGCTGGTTTATTTATTTTCAAGCTCCAATGGTTGGGCCAAAGTTCTCAGTGCGATTTTTTTTTTTTGTAAAACAAACTTACATGTATATTATTTTGCCTTGTTGTTCTTGGGCTCAGTTGAGCATGTGAATTTTCCCAAGGTGCTTTCTCAGATAAGCATGAAAATGAACTACGCAAGCAGCACGGCCACTTGAGCGACGCCGTTGCCAGGAGTTTGACTTGCGTAAGGTGCTTTAGATAGAGCATGGGGCTTACAATTTATCGCCTAGACTTTGGTATATTCCATATATATGTGGGATGATCTTTTGTGGCTGTGTAGTTGAAAGTTTAACAAGTGGAGAAACCAAAGCACTTAATAGTAGTGTGATTTAATGTGGAGTGTGGATGTGTGTGTTGGTTGGGACGCATGTTTAGGGAGCCAACCAACTGCTTTGAAAAATGAGCATGATTATGTACTAATATTAGCTTAGTGTTTAGCATATGAAATATCTCTATTTTGTAATCTAAAATGTTTTAAATATTTTAAACATATTTGCATAAAATTGGTTTAGATTTTAAAGTAGCAGTTGAACGTACAGCTGAAGCGGAAGCAAGTTACGGCTAATAGTTGTTGGTAGTATTTCTCTGAGTATGCGTCTGAATTGTAAGTACGGGCTAGCAGAGGACTATGGTTGAGTAGGAGCAGCATAATTCAATAAAAACCTCAGTATCTGACGTTTCTGAGAGTACTTATGCTTTTCTTCCAAGGTCTTTCTTTAAGCGACAGCGTGTTTGTTGGATTCAAATTTATTCAGATTTAAAATGGACTTATTTTGACCCTCTACCAACTATTGCCGACTTTTAATGAGGTTATATTAAATAAATTATCTTTTGCATTATAGTTAAACAACATTTGTTATTATTTAACATTATAAGTTGTGATTTGGAAGTTGTCAGGCTATTATTTAAGATTTTCCAAATTCCTACTTCTTGTGCTTTTTGTGGAATCGCTACTACTCTACTCTACTACTACTCTACTACTACTCTACTACTACTCTACTACTACTCTACTACTACTCTACTACTACTCTACTACTACTCTACTACTACTCTACTACTACTCTACTACTACTTTTTGTGGAATCGCTACTACTCTACTCTACTACTACTCTACTACAACTCTACTACTACTCTACTACTAATCTACTACTACTCTACTAAACTCTACTACTACTCTACTATTACTCTACTACTACTCTACTACTACTCTACTACTACTCTACTACTACTCTACTGCTACTCTACTGCTACTCTACTGCTACTCTACTGCTACTCTACTGCTACTCTACTACTACTCTACTACTATAGATTACTATCTCTATTATCAAAAATAAACATTTAGTAAAATACAATATAATGATAGCCTCATATGATATTCAATTATCAATTAATTTTTGTGCACAGTACTTACTTTGCATAAAGATTAATATTATTTAATTTGCTACAAAGAATTTTTCATTGAATTTATATTGTTTTTGTTGCGCAGGAATGCACAGCGTAACTACAAAATTTCTTTCACTTTTATTAGAATTTAAGCATGCCCTTTGATCTCAGATTGATTTGTTTACCCACTTGATAGCTAGCAAAGCAAAACAATTAACAAAACGATAATATTATTACATCTTATGACCGTTTCAATCCTTAACTTGACTCCCACACGTCGTACATAAACTGGTCAAGTGAGTGAGAGTGGACCCTAAGAACATCCGCCTAAAAAAAATTTATATTTTTGTTATTTATTTTTGTTTTTTTGACATAAAGAAATGCCATAATTCACGATTTTTTGTTTTATTTTGCTGTGTTGGGTATAATTATATCTGTGTTTGTTATGTGCCACAAGTAAAAGTTGAGCCTGACATTTGTTATCGCCAAATATTTCACCAGAACTCAAGGTCAAAATGTAAAAACACTTTGACATTTGAACCAAAAAAAAGCCATCATTGACAAAAAAAAAAAAAATCAAAAACAAACCGTGGGCAAAAGCCATAAAAATAATTGTATGAAGGACATTATTTTTCATTTGTGTAAAAAGCGAAATAGTTTACCCTTTTTTTTGTTGTTGCTTGTTTGTTGAGTAAAATTAATTATGAACTTGAATCAAGCCCTCAACGCAAATTAAAGTCAATTTAAAATGAAACGGAAAAATGACAATTGTTAAAAAAAAAATGTTAGGAAAAAAGTTTTTGGCCTTTATTTCGTCATTCATTAAGAGAAGGAAAAAGTTTTGCCATTTTAGCTCAATATTGTTTTGCGCTCTGTTGTTTTCATTTGTCCCTTCTGCAGTTTCGGCGCTACTTTTTGAGGTTGTTGTCATGCGGGTTTCGTGTCCGCCATTCTTATCTTTCCGTAGCTTTGTCTTTTGCTACTCTACTTTTGCTTGTTGTATTTTGTTTTGGTTAGTTTTTTGGGCAACAGAAATCTGAGAAAAATGAGGCTCGAAGCGGCAAAATGTAAAATAAAATGAAATGAAATCAGCTTAAAGCAAAATGAGGCAATAAAGATATATCAGTAGAGGACGACAGACAGGACTAGTGCAGCTGGCAGCAGATTTGTCAAGGATTTGCAATTGGCAATTTATGCTTGTGTTGTCTTGACAACAGCAGCTACTACAGCTGAACAGGCAGAACATGGTATACACTGCAGTCAAGATAAATGGCCATACCTTTAAATCCGTGTAATAATTTGAACAGAATTTGGCAATGGTAGTATAAATGCAAAGGTTGATATAAATGGAAATCTACGCCAAAGTTATTGCGAATAAATATTTTTCGATGCTCGAGATCAGCGAACTTGGAATTTTTTTAATATAATATTAAATTTAATAAACATTTTTTTTTTTGGAAAAATAAATTAGGCATTTTAATATATGCCTTGCACTCTGAGTACTATGTACATGCTTTGATTTTTCGTTGAGAATGCAATATTTTTAGCATAGTTTTTGGCGCACGCAAACCGAAAAGCATGCTAATTGTAATCTATAACATAATCTATATGCAACATGCATGGCATAAATTTTAATTAAATTCAGCAAAGCTTATGCTTGCTCTACAAAATGGAGGCATTTTTAAGAGCCATTTTGAGCGCCATTGTTATGTTAAATTACAATTTTTGTTGCATACTTTTCGGCCGCTTTTATTTATCAGCAACTAACCGGCCATGTTGTTATTCGGTTTTTGTGGCTTTAGGGCTGTGTTCAATTAATATTTTTGCTTATGTTTTATTATTTATTATTTTATCAAAAAAAAAAACTACTAGCACACATACAAGCATATATATATGTGCTTGTGTATGTAAATGTATTTAGCAAAGGCCTTGACATGCTTATGCGCCTGCAAATATGCTTTAGAAAATGGCACACGCAAATAAACTAAGTGCGACGAAGCCCCCCAGCTCTAAAACAAATCTAACCCCAAACCACAGCACCCAGGCACATACAACACTGCAGCTGCAGTTCTTTTATCTGCACAAAATAACCAAATGAATTTTTATGCTAGGCTTTTATTTGCTTTAAAATATCTCTACTTTTTTCTAGTGTAAAGATTTTGTATTCTTTTTTTAAGGGAGAGCTTAGGCGGTTAGCCTGAGGGGTTACACTAGCATAATAGAGGGGTATAAGATAAAAGTCTTTTGTAAAATAAGTTTGTTAAAGCTGCTACTATGAAGTTAAGCTGTTGGAGTATACAAAATTTAAGTTTTTAAAGTAAAAAGTATAAAACATTATACAAGAGTAGGCATTCCTTTTGCAGCATAAAATACACAAAAAATCAAGTAAAAAGTAACTATTTCGTACAAGTCAAGTTTCTTCAGCTGCGTGGCCATTTTATAGCAATTAATTTTGGCCAAGTGCGAGCATAAAACAAAACTCATTTGAGGCGCTTAATTGCCGCAACAAAAATTTCTGCCAACTGGCGGCATATTAATTTACTTTAATAGTGTGCGGGCAACAAAATTTTACAAGTCTTCTTGTCGTCTCCAAATGTCCTTGAAACAGAACTTAATGAGCTTTTGGCTGGTTATAAAAACCAGTCGCGAAATTTTTGTTTCGATTTTATGTGCTGCTAAGTTTAAGCAGCGAAACGCTTAAAGTCAACGAATATATATATGGCAAAGTCAGCTGGAACAAAGCACAGCAGCGCCATTTTGTTTGTGCCTCCAGTGTGTGTGTGTATGTGTATTGCTTTTCGTATTTGTATTAGTGCTGCCATGCCGTACATACTCGTATTTTGCAGCATTATGAAGCATATATTATGTTTATGTTGATTATTAATATTCATATTCATATACATTCATGCAATGCGTTGGGCATATAAATAAACAAACACAAAATGAAATAAAATAAAAAGGCATAAAACAAAGCGAAGAATTAGAGAAAAAATTCTAAATAGTAACGAGGCGGAACGACAAGTGTATACACTGCCAAGGAAAATGCTAATATGAGCATAGTTTGATAGTTTGTGATTTTTTTGGTAAAGTTTTATTATAGGAAATTACTTTAATACTCTGAAGGCCTACGGTCTTGTCGGTTCACAAATATAATTTTGCATTCATTCTATTCTATATTCGTTCCAAAGGCAGAGCATGGGGATATTTGTATTAAAAGCTTTTTGAAGAGTTCAGTTTATGGTCGAATCTAAAAGGTGGTTTTTTTTTAGAATTATGTGCGTTTTTGCCTAACAAATGAGAAAGCTCCTAAAAATCAATTGTTAATCCTCAAGCATTTGATATTTTTCCGAAAATATCGGAGTGCTCTACTAACTTTAATTAATAGAGAACAGGTGATAGTATCCTTTGCAATCCTTATTGCTTGTGTAGAGTACTCGCAATGCTCCTGTCATTATAGGGATTCAAGATTATAGCATTACTCTCTGAATGACTGTTGCCCCTCTCCACTTCTAAAAATTGTATATCTATTTGTTCAAGATCGAGATTAAGGTGATATTAATCTTTAAATCTAGCTGCCTACTCTATCATCTGATAATATTGTAAAACCTTGGACAAATACCCCAATATATATCGCTTCCTCAATCATGATTAAAATAACACTTGGGACTTAAAATATTGCAATTATCCAAAGAGCAAACCAATTCTCATTTGTCATTTGTTATGAAATGGAATAATAATCAAAATGTATTTCAAAATATTACTTGACAATTTAAGTTCTTTAACTAAGATTAAGTATGTTTGGTAATTATAATTTAAAATAAGATTTAGAGCTGGAATGCATCTGAATGCATTTCATAAATTTTTAATAGGCAAAATCTCTCTTTTCTACATTATTCTTAATTTTACTTACATTAATTGCTCCTAATACTTGAATATTTTTTAATCTCATAGTTTATTTCATTTTCAACATCTTTCCAATTTTTTTTAGCGATCTTTATAATAATACATCCCACAGCAAGTCTAGACTGCTCATATGTCTACAACATCCTTTTTGCATAAAAGTTACTCTGCTTAGACCCGAAGACAAAGACTATTTGTGATATAGGTGTTCATACAGACGGAAACACATGACTCAATGAGGCGAAGCTAAGCATTTTATAATGAGTATATGACGGGTCTACCACGCCTTCTTTTGCTCGCTTTATATGCTTCACAATCTAAATAAAATATCCTTGACCGTATAGAGTATATGAATAAAAAGAGAAGAAAATAAAGCGTAAGCAAATGTGGAAAAAAATCATTTAAATGATTTTTATTCCGGCGCACAAAAGTATGCTATGCAAAATTACAAGCACATTGAAGTTTAATGTTTTGTGCGACAAAAATTCGGTTTGGGGTTTTGTGGTTTACACTTGCATGGAAATCTGTGGGACTCACACTGATAAAAGCGCATTATACAACGACACCGCTGTGTGTGTGAGTGTGTATGTGCGAGTGTGTGCTTGATTATGTTTGCATGTGTTTGTCAATGTTTGAGAAAGTGTGTGTGCGAGCGAGTGTTTGTGTGTGTGATTGTGTATGTGTGTGTGTAATAAAAATACAATTTATTTATTTGCGGTGTTGTCGTTGTCGCAGTTTAGGGTCGAGCTCCTATGCCCAAAGGTAAACAATTTAATATGCGCTTTACGTTCTTTATGTATATGTGTGAATACACTGAGAGAAAATGTGTTGTATGAAAGATAAAAGAGTTTGATTTAGCAATAAATAAAATTAGGGAATTGAAAAATATGGATACAAAAAAATAATTTAAGAAAATGGTCAGCATTTCTTTAGAACGCATTTTCAAATCTTGGAAGCTGTATTTTGAATGAAGAAGCAAGATACATTCTGAGCAGGCTAAAATAGAAAATTATAAATTTCTCTTGGTCATCTCTCCAAAGCCAATGCATGGAGATAAAAAGCTGTTCGAAGAGAACAGGTACCTACAGTTTAAGGCCGCATTCGAAGTGCTAGAATAATGCACTAATGCTGGAATCGACGCTCCGGTTTAGTGGGGAATACGCTGCCACTACGCAGGCAAGGCCCAAACTTAGTTTGTTTAAAAGCTAACACATATTTTGTGGACAAAACAATCATAACTAATTTATTTTCAAATTAAACCATGCTTATTTTTAAGAATAATATTGGAAGAAGTTTCTTGTCATATTTTTTCATGAAATTTACATTTTGTTTTTAAGCTTAGTTTTCTATTCTCACCTATCTCGAAATAATCAGTGGAGAGGGTGATATGAAGAAGTTCTTTCATATACTGCCAATTGTCAAATTTTTGGCCAACACTGTAAACTACGAGCAATTCTTTGCCGTGATCACAAAATTTATATAACTTTGTTATTTAAAATGAAAAATAATTGAGTTATGCAGTTCTTATTCGATTACATTCGTGCGATTATTTTTTTGTCTTACTGCCTGAGTAACAAATCGTAACTAACTGCATGTGTGAGCTCAAGGCCATCAATATACCTTATACCATGTTTAGCTTGCAACTTTACTCCTAGTTTCAAATGTCTCATTGCGGGCTTAGTTTCGTCTAAGTGGCTTGCGCTGCTTTTGCGTATAATGTACACTTTGGTTAACAAAATCGAGTTTCTCGTGTGATACACCATTGTGATACATTGCCAAGTTCTGAGGTTATTGTGGCTTTAACATATACGTACTTTGGGTAACGCTCATATATTTGCCCAAATTTCCTAGCTGGAGCACAGGGCTGCAACGAACAAATTATAATTCGATTTATGTAAAGATCTGTATCTGATTTGTCTTCAGGATAGCGCTTCTGCTGTAGTATATCGGTATATCGGGACTTACATCATTTTATGCTGCTATGAATTTCATATTTTTGTACATTTTCAGGGCCTCTGAACAAAATTGTCCAAACGTAGAACATGGTATCATCAGAACAAATTTCACAATACCGCATACGCTGGGGAACAGTTTCACCCATTACTATTTTGAAGAGCGTTGAATAACGAAATAGGACACTGATAACAAAAAAACACGATTTTGATCGATTAAGCCGAAAATCGCTGCCTTAATTCTCTCAGTGTATTTATGCTTATGTATTTGCGTTTATGCTTAATCCATTTTTTTTTTTAGTTTTATGGCCTTTGGGTGATAATTCAATTAGCTGCTGAAGATAAGTACAATTTACGACTGGCTGCCACTAAACCTAGCCAAGGCTTAATAATATAGTATATATTTATACAAGTACATATTATTATTATTTTTTTGTTGGTTGGCGTTACCACAGTGAAGGTTGTGGCTCTGCTGGCTGCCTATCAACAGCGCTCAAAAACTTTGTGGTAAGATACAAATACAGCCGCAGCGACACAACACATTAAAACCAAATGTTTGCCATAAAAATTGAAACCAAAAACTTGCGCAATTACCGCGCTAACAAACAGACAAATTTAAAGTTTCTACACAAAAAAATGTTTCAGCTCTTTGTGGACAAAGCTGGCTGGGCAATTTTGCTGCCTCATTGCGATTAGAGCCAAAGCCTATGTACATCCTGGCTATTTTCTCGAAAATGTTCTAACGTTTATTGTTTTGGCATATTTTTTTTTTGTTTTGCCTTGCCAAAACAAAAAGATACCAGAAATGGAGTCTAGCAAAACTTTTGTGGTTCGTGGTAGATTTTTTGTGTTTTGTGTTTTTTGCTGCATAATTCTGGAAACACCACGTATTGATATGCTGACAATGTGTGCGCTGATTTTTTGGAGCTACCAAAGCGCCAAAGTGTAATAATAACAGCACGCACAATAAACTCTAAGCTGAGGAGCAGTCGACGGTGGTGGCGGGGAATGGATGTGGTGATGTTGGGTGGAGAGGTGGTGGTATATATTTTGTTGGTCTAGGATGTGGTTGGACTGTCACAGCGTGTGTGGGTATGTCCTGGCCTGAGCGCAGTAGGTAACAAAGTCAAGCCAAGTCAAGTACATGCTAGACATACCAAATAACTTTACTTGTTTATATTGGACAGTGGCGTAGGTAGCTCGCTTCAATTCTAAGTAGTCTTGTATATAATACCAGTATGTTAAAATACAATTTTAAGAAATTATAATTTTAGGATAGTATCAGCTATCTGCTTTTTATAAATGTTCAAACGACTTTATAAGCAGATACCATATTATTTTCTTACACTAAAATTGTTGAACTAAGTTATTCTTTTAAATAAAATTTTTTTATTAGGAATTCAAAATACTTACAAAATTCTAATTAAATTTCAACACAAAATTAACTAGTTTTCTATCTGTTTATTCCAAATTTGAAAAATAATTCGATTTTTTGAATGAAAAAGTTTTCATATTTATTTTCTTTATGAAAAGTTTCGTATAAACTTTTGAAAGATACATTTTAATTTTGCCCCATGCCAGCCAGCTACGCCTCTGACAGATGTTCTGGATTGCCAGTTATCGCAAAGACAGACTCGATATAAGCTTTTAGCATTATGTGTTGCATACTTTCGGGTAGCGCAGCATTTGCCTTAAATGGCGTAAACGCAAAGCAATCAGCGTTGTGGCATCAATAATTCGCAACGCGCGCAAAAATCTCCCCAGACAAAATTTGCCTTTTTTTCCCTCCCCCCTTGATTGTGTCTACTTTAAGGCAAAGAATGTTGCACTTGCCCCATGGCCTATGCAACATAGCAACTAAAATTGTTTACAAACAACAGTTTATGTCTGAAAACAAAAAAAGTGGCAAAAAATCCGATGAGTAACGCCAAATAAAAAGTTGTAGCATAAATTTGAGCGCTGTTTGTAGATACATATATATAAATTTTTTTTTTGTAGCTAGTTGCGCGCTTTTTGCGGCGGCCTGGTGTTTGCCACAGCTGGCTGATTTATGACGCCACTTGCATTTGACAAGCAAGTGCTTGGCCGCACCACAAAGTATCTCATGGTTACATGCCACCGCTACACAGCGCGCATTTTTCTTACTAAGCGGCCTATTAAAACGCTTTGCAGTTTGGGAGTCGTCTCCCCTAAATTTGGTGCTCATTTGACTTGCCTCATGGTTTTGTTTATTTTTTTTGTGGTCACGTTTTTATCTTTTACTAAGCAGCACTGTGCTACAAAACACACAGACACAGATACACAGCCACACAGATACAAAGCCACACAGCCACACAGCCTCTAATAAATTTGCGGACATTTGCCTTAATTTACTTTCAACGCCAAAGCCAACGATTTTATGTAACGATTTTGACGCCATGTTACTGTTTATTGTAGTGTATACTACGTGTTAAATTGTGTGCACTCAACGCTTTTCTTACAAATTTTTATATTATATTATCGGAACTTTATATATATAAATATGTATAAAGAGCAAAAAGAAGCAGCAGCGTAGCATAACTTATGCTTTGATTTTGTGCTTTGATTTGACAGCGTTGTCTATTGTTGTGTGTGTTATAATTGATTGCCTACTTTTGGGCGCCGGTTTGCATTACTCAAACTGAAACTTCAAAAGCAGCTTGCAGCCGACAAAGGCAACAACAAAACAGCTGACAAGCGAAATAAACCCCAAAAAAGCCACAAACATAACGATGACAAAACATTATAACCCTCTATGGTAACAATCACACACAATCACATATCTACACACAGATACACACTCACAGCTTGTTTACATGTAAGCTTACAAAGCCATATACACACAGATACAATACACAACCAACACAAAGACACAAGACAAGGCAGTTGAAAAATTTTTCCCCAAACCACAATGCTCCAGACCATAAAAGCGAACAATAGAACTGCCGCGAACTGACAACGCGTTGAAAAGCATCGGAGTACGTGCAAATCTAGTGGCATACTTTTGGGCGCTATGTACAACACATCTTTGTTATGCTTTTGATTTGAACCAAGTCGTCTGAGTCCCCATGTCGTGACGTCACAATGTGTGCCGCCTGTGCTGTGTTACTCTAGTTATTGAAATTTATGTTGCATTCCATGCAAACGCAAAAAAAAAAAAAAATGAATCAAGGGAACTGTGACAACAGTAACAAAGTTTCAAGCAGACGACAATGCAAAATGAAGTTTTTGAACTATATGTGGAGTTTTCACTAACTATGTGCATGTCTAGTCTATCAGTTAAGGCTGACTGACATATTATATATGAACTTGTGTCAACTAGTTGTAATGAAAGGAAATTTGACTAGGGAAACTGTGCAAACAAGGCAAGTCTGTCTTCAAAAGCAACTAAAAAGTCAAAAAAGTGGTAAAAGTAGAGAACTAGATTGCTTAATATGAAAGTGGATTTTTTAAAGGACTGAAACTCTTTTAGACTATTTTTTATATTTTTGAAAGATGTTTTAAAAATAAAATAACTCAAAGTTGGCTGTGAGATTTTGTGGTTATAATGTTTAATTTAATACTTTAAGTAAATTGTATTTTCGAAGACACTTTTTAATAGGGTTTTAGTCTTACTTTTTTGAAGCGGTTTTCAAGTCGAAGCATGGCTATGTCTCTATTAATAGCTGTTTTAAGAGAACAGGAACCTACAGTTTAAAGCTAAATGCAAAGGGCTTTTGTCTTTAATTAATAGAGGCTTACTTAGACAAATACCACCATTCTGCTTACCAGTGCTCAGCAAATGCACCAACTGTGGGGAATGGAACCTCTGATATTCGGTTTTAAAGGCAAGTAAGCTTCCACTGTGCCACTGATGGCCACACCTCATATTTTATCGTGAATGCAACCAAATTCTCACAGTTTTTGCCAAGTAATCACAGTTGTGTATGGATAAGCCAGATTATACTCTGTAACTCTTTTGATAGTAAATTCGGCATGAATAGCTGAATGTCAATAATTCTTTACCATAGAGAGCAGAAAGGTAGCTAGAACTAGTTATAAAGTCTGAATGTGTTATAGAATTTATTTATTATGTATTTAAGGAGTACAACTAAGCTCAGTTGATCATTTAACAATATATAACAATAATTAATAAAATAAAAGTAAAGACTTACTTCCCATTTTATTGGCATGCGAGGAACGAATCAAAATTGATACAAATACAGCTAGCATCTTGAACTTATCATATAAAACTTGGCTACAGCAAGAAATATTCAATTTGAAAAATATTTGTTTCGAATTCCAACTTACACAGTATTAACACTCTCGACTTTAACGTTTACGCTGCTGAAGTGTCGCTCGTCTTAAAATTCTTTATAATTTTAGAATAATGTGCATCTTTAATGATAAAAGATAGATCACTATTCCCATTCATTTGAATATATATCGACTGCAATTAGAAATGCAGCAATTAGTTATTAAGTATTGTATAATGGGTAGAAGAAGAACATGGTAAGGTCAATAATTTCTAATCCAATCCGTTTTTGACTTGACACAAAAGACTACATTTACATAATAATGGTCCAATTAAAAGTAAATAAATAATGTCACTTCTATTGGTCTAGTTATCGCATAGTCTTCGTTAATATTTTTAAGCAGCCTGCAAAGCACTCTTATCTTTTGAATATTTAAAAAACAGAATATTACGATAATATGTTTCCCATTATGTACTCAACTTTGCACGTAAATAGCTTTTGATGATATTAAAATTAATGCATAAGTAATTGGCAATAATTTTTACCTAAACTCTTTGCAACACCCAAAATTAGCGTCAATTTTTTTAAATATTTAAAATAATAAAGTGTTGTCCAACACTTAGCGATAATAGCGTTTAAAACTAATGAAACAATCTTTTGAAACTCAATCAATTGGCTCAGTGTACCGCTCAATAATCCTCCTTCAAAGATTAAACGCTTTTTTAACACAACTGAGGTAGTCCCTAACATGGTATAATCACCAAAGGTAGCGACAATAGACTGAGTTTGCAAGATAAAAAGCGAATGACGAATAACTAAGCGTGAGTGATATAAGACGACAAGCAAAACATAAAAAAATTTTTGGCTTTTGCTTATTACTTGGTGGAAATATTTAATTTATATATTTTTAATGAATAATCTATGAATTTAGTTTGTAAGACAAATTGGTTTAGAAATCAATAGGCTTTTGGGCTGAAGCTGGTGCAAACTTAGTTTTGTGATACTTTTCATCAATAACTGAGTAGATAAATATATTCTAATTAATTTTAGAGAGTATTTGTTTTAGACAGCCAATAATCACGAACATCTTATTGAACATGAAAAGGCACAAAAAAATTAATTTTCTGCATAAACAGCTCACAACTACACCAAATGAGAGGCTTTATAATTTAGATCACTTTTGGTTTTATTGAATTTCATTATTTATTAAGCCAAAGCTATTGCCTAGATATTGAAAAGCCATCGTCAAATATTTGCTTAGATTTACTTTTAGCACATTTCTTTTTTTGTTGTCGTTGCCTTATATACTATAAATTTATGGCATATTTCTGTAAATTTATGCATATACATATCTTGTGTTTTTTCTCGTCTCGTGCTTTCTTTTTTTTTTGCCATAACAAAGAGCTATCTTGTTAAGATTTACAACATTTTAGGCAAGTTTTCGATTTGTTTTCTTCCTTTTTTTTTTTTTTTGCGAATTTTGCAATGCCCTTAAAGGTTAAGCGTTTTGTGAGGCTAACACAAATGCTGCTCTGCTTTGCCCACCTACATTATGACAATCCATAAAACCCAAAGGAAGTTATTATTTGATGTTAGCCAAGCATTTTCTATCAAAAATCCTTTCAAGCAATTCGCAAAAGGCCAGTGCGAAAAATAAAGTAATACAAAAATACCTACAAACTTCAAACCCCCAGAACGCTGCCAATACGAATGTCGTTTAGTTTTGCTGCAAGCTCCTTGGATAGAGTCCCTAAAAATAGCAGCAAACAATTTCCCCAATGCCTTTTTGCGTAATATTTATAATTTATGGAGGTTTCCGTTGTGTCCTCCATTTCGTGGGGGTTGCTGCTCCTTGCGGGTTGTTTATAATTTTCCAAAGGTATTTTGCTGCTTTTTACCAAGCTGTCCAGCCAGAGCGAGCGAGTGACTGCTCTGTGCTGCCTTAGCTGCTGGTTTATTAAGTAAATTGTTTCCGTTACTTAAGCATTTCCTTTGAAAAATGGCTGCGAATTGCTATTGAAGTGTTGTCCCTCCGCAGCTCGCATCCTGTCCCATAACAATGAATGTCAAGCAGTCGCGTCCAGTGTTGTAGCAGTCAAGAGGTCCTGCTGTGTTCTCTGCTTTATGCAAGCGTTCATTAAAGCTTTTTTCAACACTCAAATTTTATTGTCAATGAATGAGTGAATGTTTGGGTTTTTATTTTTGGATTTTTGCCACGCCTTTTGACATCAATTTTTACTGTCTAACTTTATTTAGTAGCATTTGAAGCGTCATTCTTAGTCATTCGTTGGCGCCATCAGCATTATTTAGTCTGAAATTTTTATGCTCTGGTAGCTGTAACCGCTGCTCTATTTGGGACTGTGGACTACTGTGAGTTATTGTTGTTTGTCGCGTGTACTCTTCATAAATTCTATGCCCAAAATTTATGCAGCTCAAGGTCGTGCACGTTTTATGACTGCAGTGCTCATTCTTTTTTGTCCCATGTCTATAGGGTATATGTATATAATTTTCCGATTTATGTCATTGACATTTTTGTAGCATGAGATTATGGGTTTTTTTTATATATATATGTGTATAGCCTGCTTTTAGGTGCTTCAATGTTAAATAAATAAAATTGATGCCTGTCTGCATTTGACGCAATTATAGAGCAGCCAGCAGCTGTTTGATTTACTTCCAACTAGCACTATGATGTTGCAGCCTAGTTGGACACTGACTTTCCAAGAAATAAAATTATATATATTATATATATGAAGCAATTGAAGCATATGTGTAAGTAGATACTGCGTATTTATTCATATAAATGTTCTGCGACAAAAAGAAACACATGCTATGAAAACCAAATGTATATCGACGAGGGCAGTTTGAAGGGGCTTTGGCTTGGTTTGCTTCAAATAGAGAAATTTTCTATATATCCTTTGCAGCATTTACTGAAGCACTGTTTTAAAAATCTTTAAAGCAAATATTGATTTTATTGTCTTTTTTTTATTATGATTTATTATTTCTTTAAAGAAAGCATGTTCCATATGTGTGGAATATGTCAAATTAATTTTATTTTTCCTAAAGCTTAATTTCACAATCAAGATTCTTTTATTTTATTTACTTTTACTTAATTTTTTATTCTATAATTAAGAATCTAAGCTGCACTAATCGAGATTTCTATATTATTGATTGCTAGATATAGGGACAGGTGGAAGTCCTAAGTTGAAACCTTAAGATCCTAGAGGGAGTATGGATAATTTATATATAACAAATGAGGGTTGTCAGTGATGACAACATCTACGATACGAAAGCCGAACAAAAAACGCTTATACCGTAAACCCACACCTTCGAATAGAAGCATTGGCGAATCAGAAAAATTGGAGATATCGGTTTAGTAGAAGCAGCGATTTGTTGACAAAATAGCTTAGCCAAAAATTGTTCAGTACACCCTCGCACATATAACCTCCTTTCGCAAATAAATGGGCTCAGTAATATGCTAGATTTTGATTCCGTTTTTGGAATGGGAGACACTGCTAAATCAAAGAGACAATGCCTAAGCCCGGGCGCCTATGTTGCGTGTCTCCCCCATTCTCTTTATATACGCTGCACTCCGTAGCGCTGTGGGGTATGTAGAAAATGGGGGATGACTTTGTCATGAGCATCATCAGCTGGAAGTTGGTACATCTTTATATCTACATTTCCCGCTTTCTGAAAGCCATAACTTTGATGCGTACGTGCTTTGGCTAACCAATGGAACATTAGGTGTCTGCATAATCGATAGATTTATTATTGTCAGTAGACCAATATATTAAATATATTTCTTTGAGAGGGGTACGTATATTCTTTATTTAGGCGATTTTAAGAGACTTATTGATTTGAATAAAGTTAAACTACTATGGATTTTGGAATGCTTTATTTGAATACAAATAAATACAAAGACCTTGTGAAGCAGCAGCGGCAGGCAAAGATTGCTTAGAATACCCAAAAAAACGTAGGAGAATTTGGTTCAAAAAAATTGGCAAATATTGAATAAACTTATTTGTTTCAAAATAAAGTGTTGTAGTATAGCTTTCGAATATGTTCAATAATAATTTTCATTGCAGACGCTTTAGAAAACTAAACGCAGCAAATTTTTGAATTTAGCATGCATCTTTGCAGTTTAGAGCATCTAAAAGTCGCCAAAACTCATGCAAAGCAGTTTACATTTGTTCATTTTCTATTATTTTGTTTTTTGTTCTTTGCTCCTAATTTGAATTTATTTCGTTAAACAAAATGGCCCGGTTCTATATTACAAAGGCCAGCGCGTCCGAAATAATGCAAATAACAGCAAAATGTTGTCTACTTTTTGGCGCAAGTTGTTTGTTTTTTAACCGAGAAAAAAAACAAAAGCAAAAAGAAAAGTGGAAACCCCCGAAAAAAAGGCACACGCTCAGGCTGCTATGTCTGCGCCAGGACAATACTCATTGTTTGGAAATTATTTGTATTCATGCTTTTTGTTTGTTGCAACCAACTTGGCCGATGACTTTTGGCGTGGCCAGCCAGTTGGTCACTCGGCCAGTTGGCCAGTTGTTGGCTGGTCGGCCATTATGAGCCACCAAGCTATTTCCGTTTGCCAGCGCGCATAATCTACGTCATTTCCGTTTTAAATTATTTACATAGGCAATGTCAGACAGTGAGTGGGCGGGTGTGCATGGTAGCAGCAAAATCTTCTTCGTCATCGTTTTGTCTGCTGACGTCGTCATACTTTTGATACCTACTGCTGTGCCTCGTTCGAGCACTGCCTGCTCAATTGTGCCTTGAATTGTTATGATTGTTAGCCTGGTTCATGTTGTGGGATTATCTTTCTTTGGATATTTTTTGTTTTTTTTTTCTGTTAGTGTTGCCAGTTTTTTCCCACAATGGAATAGCCAAGTGGCTCAAAGATTTACGTTCAGCATTTCATTTTGTGTTTTTTCATCATTTTTGGCATTTTTCTGAGTCTTCACATTGCAATTTTTGTTCATGTCTTTTGGCTTTTTGCTGCGCTTTTTTTGGGTTGGCTTTTCAGCATTTTCCGCCGATTTTGCTGGTAATTGAATTATTCGCTTGTATGCACGCTCGCCTTGCCTAGGCATACCAACGCCATTTGCTGTTGTGCATTTTCTTAAAAAAAAAAATTACTAAAAAAATATAAATTAAATATGTTTTTTTGCATAAAAAAGCAGTGCCAGTAAATATTGGCATAAAATGTTGGTCCTTTTTTCTGA
This sequence comes from Chymomyza procnemis, assembly GCA_035046065.1. NCBI lineage: Eukaryota > Metazoa > Arthropoda > Insecta > Diptera > Drosophilidae > Chymomyza > Chymomyza procnemis. Next base: position 16,765,360 of record JAWNOJ010000004.1, on the reverse strand, counting down.
ACAAACAAATTTTATTTACATGCTCTGCGAAATTTTTTAAGTAACAAAAATGTTTGATAAAATATTTTGTCATGCGAAATAAAATCGGGTTTTTTTAATTGATTTTATTAATTTTCAGCGGCACATGAGGATGTACTATTTTTAGTTAAATAGCGAATTATGATTAAATAGCAGTACTCTATGTTGCTTAAACTGAAAAGTAAGGGTATAGTTATGTATTGATTTTGATTAAGAGTGAATGTTTTTACGAGGTAAGTTTGAGTTTTTAGCGACATTTTTAGATTTTCGCTTAAATGATTGTGAACTTCAGTGGAGGAGCATAAATTCAGTTCAGAAAATACTTTCAGTCAACGTAAACTATATATATAGATAAAGTATAGATATACATAAAAATTTTACACAATTCAAAGCAATTAATGTGTTAAAATAATAAAGAATTCAAAAACAATTTACTTTTGCTCGATATGACTGCCTTTTCCCTCGACTGCGGCCTTCAGACGGTCCAAAATTGAATGACAAGCTGCGCGTATGTGACTTGCAATTACTTCGGCCAAATGACTTTGAAGCGATCCGAGACTGGTGTACTACTGTGAGCAAAAAGTACCGGGAAATACAAACTTAAACAGAATTAGGTTTCCGAGTGGGAGAAATAGTTATTTTTTAAGTTGGCAGGACTATCTTTGACATCCATGCCAGTTTTTAGGTGAATATCTTCGTTGCTTAGTAATGTAATGTATGAATTGGATTTGACCCCATGTGTCTTGTGCCTCCTCCTTAGTTAGTATCTTTTAGTTTATACTTTGTTCTCCAAAATGTCCCAACGAGATTTATCCATTGGATTCACGACTGATTGATCATTTTGAATTTCGGAATCTTGTTTTTCGACCATTTTGGGTTAAGTAGAGTATGATAGTGCCGTCCATGGCCTGCCACTGAAATGTTTGTTGGACCACGGATTCAAAGCTACCTCCAGAATAATTAACCGATAAGATCGCGTATTTACCTTGAAGACAGGCTGGATGAAGACGATTGAAGAGCGGTTACTGTGGCTCAAACCATTATCTCTGGTGGGTGCTGCCATCTGGCCTCCTATTTTGAGAGTTTACAAATGATTCTAAAAAATGTTCCAAATACAATGCTTGGAATTTGACGACTTTTGGTCTTGTATATACAAATACTTACTTGCTTTATATTTCATTTGGGATACGTTTTCAGTTTCACTTGTTTGCTTTGACGTTCTACTTATGTATTCTTCAGAATGCATTAACTTTAAGCGAAAAATACTTTGTTTTATTTTCAAAAGTTTGCATTGTATGCTTTGGCAAATCGAAGACTAAACGCAAAAATGCATTCCAAATCGCTTGCCTATGTACCCTACAGAGTGCTACCTCTACTGCTGAAACCTGTAGATTTTCTAATGGCAATCAACTCATTTACTTTGTTTCAGAGTTAAACAAGCGTTAAAAAATATATTTATTTTCACACCCTATTCAGAAGAATGTATACAAATTTTGCCTTATGTAGAAACATGAAATTTTGCCCAAAACGATGCCGTGGATTTTTATCTCAGCAAAGATGAGTCAAAAGACTTTAGTATGCAGTTCAATAGCTTTTTGAGTGTATCTAGCGTTAAGTTGTTAAGTTTTTAACTAACGGGACGGCCTAAGCTCAGATGGAAAGACCAAGTGAAGAGAACCCAACTTCACTTGGAGTGACCAACTGGAGAAGGCATGCGCAAAGCTGGCGTGCCTGGCGAGAGTTAGCTGTGTTGGCTCTAACGGGTTGTCATGGCCAATTAAAGTAAAAATTTCAGCATAAACAGCTGGATATGTTCAGCCTTAATTTTTTCATTAATACTTAAAATCTGTTAAATAGAAAGAAATTGACTTGTTCCCAACTTCAGAATTCTGATAGCCAGCGTAGTGACTTTAACTTGATTAAGTACGTAAATGCTTCAGTTCCTTAAATCGCCGCGCAAACAGCTGCTCAACAGCAAAATTAAAGTAACTTAAATACGAAAAGCTATTTCCAAAAGGTAGGGATTATGCGTATTTATGTCAAACACTGGCTAAAACTTTTGACTTTTAACTGAAATAATGAAGTGCTAATTATTATGCAACATAAAACATAACCAAACGGCAATCAGCTGCGGGCAGATCGAGTTATCTTTACAAAAAAAGAGCAATCAATTTTTTACTTTACTAAGCTTTTTAAATACTTTTTTAATCATTATTTATGATAAACTAAAAAAAAAACAAACAACGAGTCTCTACGCGCATTTTAAAACGTTGACCTTTAAGTTATGCGCAAAAAGAACAACATTTTATTTATTTAATACTTAATATAAATCTATATGGCAAACATATAATGCTCGTTAATTAATACTTTATTTTTTTTGTATAAAAAACAGAAACTTTTTAATTAATTAAAAAAAAAAAATCATGTACAGACATGCGTAAGCTGCATAATCGCGCTTTAATAATTTTGATAAATATTTCCATACAGCTGTGGATAAATGTTTGAAAATGCTTTTAGAGTATTTAATATGTAAATATGTTGAACTTATGCAGTCTGTTGATATTAAGCTAAATTTTTTAAATTTTTATTTTATATATTATTATAAAGCTACAGTACGAATATGTATCTTATATAGAATATGCATCTTTATTTTACAAAAACCCAGCAATATTGAGTTGAAACAACTTCGTTGCTTTTTACTCGATTCATGCAACATTTTAGCAAATTTAAACTTCAAAATCTTAAAGCATTTAATTGACTTAGCCCATTTAAGAGTGACAAAGCCAAGTTCGCAAAAAGTTGCTCAAGTTTAAGGCTGGAGAGAGATTTAAAATTTTGAGACTTATTTTTGTTAAATTATTTCCCTTTGGCTGCTACATTTGAGCTAAGCACGTGCCAACATTTGCTCCAATCTTGACAAATGCATATATCTTGTCAATCATATAACTAATTTTGACAACATTTTAAAATTAAACTTGACAATTTTCGAGGCACAACAATTTGTTGCCCGATAATGTCCTATTGTATATGGCTTTGACAAATTTAGTTGATTAGAGAACTGTCTGCATATTTTTTGCTGCCTCGTTGGTTTCATAATATGCAAACCGTTTGCATGGAACATGATTTATGTAAAACAGTACTATTCATATATATACGAATAGTAGTAGTATATAGATGTGTGACATCATGTTTGCGTTTGTATCCATCTGTACCTATACAAAAACTTTATTTCCCTTAGCCACAGGCATTCAAGCAAAAATATTTTCAAATAATTTGAAAATGCTGCTGCTGATAACAATTTGCCACAGCTTGGGCAACAGCAACCCATTCATGTCTGTCCTTGTATCCTTCGCTTGTACTGGCTTGTTTTTTTGCTTGTACGAGCTTCAAACGTTTCTTTTTTGCTTTTTACTTGGAATTTTGTGGCTTTTGTGGCTTAGTCTGCCATAAAATGCTATATATAAAATATAACTAAAAAGATGTACAATATTTCAATAAATGCCTTTTCTACAATTTCCATTTTTTTCATTATCTTTTTGCAAGAAAAAAAAAGAAAATAAAATTTTCCATCACTTGTGCAAAACTTTGCCTTGCCTGCTCAAGTTTTAGAGTTAGTTTCACACTATTCACCCTGTAATTGGCCTTCAATAGTTTTGACTCAAAAAAAAAAGTGAAATAATATTGCAGCTCTTACAATTTTTCAAGCATTTTGAACAACTCTTGAAAACTCTTTTGCTGTTTCAACTTTTTGGCCTTTGGCAAAAAATTTACTGCTGTAGTGCATGCAGCATATCAAAGAATTTCATTCTTCTATATATATTCGTTTTATTTTTTTCTCGTTTTTTTTCGGCATAAAACTGTTTTGGCACAACATTACGTATACTTGCTGCCCATAGCTTGAAAAACTTTCAATGAAGTGCAAAGTAGAGTATTATGGTTTCGTAAAAGCGAGCATTATATGGTAACATGATTGCAGTCTTTCTTTACTTTTTTTACGCTTAAAGTAAAAAGTGTGAAGCGATTGGGTAGAGAAACAGCTTAAAGTATGATAAAAGATGACGTCACAAAACTGCAACGAAAAATAAAAAAATTGGGGATTTGGGAAAGTGAAAAAGTTGCTGCGAGGCGAGAAAAAATTGTGACGAAAAAAATTCCACAAGCCATGACTTACAACTCTTTAAAATTGATTTGTGGCAGGGATCCAGAATCGATTCTGACAATGAAATGCCCTTGAATGCGTTCAATAAAAAAAAGCTATGAACATTATGTAGAGTCAAAGATCCTCAAGTTCTGCTGTATGTTGATTAAATTTAATTATTATTTATTTTTGATCTTTCCTAAGTCGTGCGAGCAAAAAAAAATATGTATATAAACCAAAGCCAATTTTTCAAACACAAGCAACCAAGAACTTCAAATTATTAAACTTTCCATAAGCGGAAGGCGGCAAAAAAAGAAAACCATGCCAACTTTTAAAGTTATACCAAGTTTAAACCAAGTTTAAACATTTTGTAGCAGTGAAGGTCAGCGAAATATTAAAAACACGCCAAGTTTTTAAAATATTCATATCAAAAAGTAGAAAATAATGCAGCAAGAAATATGACTCAAAAACTTCGCCAAAGTTTAAAAATGTTCTTTTTCACAAGCACTAAATTTTATTTTGAACAGGCTGCACCTTCTTTTGAATATTATTTTTTATTTTATTTATTTAAACTTGAAAATTACTCAAGAAAAGTTGATGAACAGACAGCAAAGTTTCGAAACTAAAAAAGCCTTCATTTTTTGGAAGTATTTTTTCTCCTTGTCATACAAATCATTGAAAAAGTTAAAAATCAGACAAAATTCAAGGTTTTTCGACTGTGAGAGCTGGCAAAATCTTACAAAACCAGCTATGTCGTTTTATAAACTTTTGAGCAGATATGATTTTATGATAAATCCGCTGTTTTTTTCAACCGGTTTTAAGAGCTCGTAGAAGATGGCACCCTGCTGATCCCAGCAAACGCACATCATCGTTTTCTGTTCAAATCGATTTGGTCTTGGGAAAGTTGTTGACGGTTGACTGGGATTAACCGACGATTTCTTGCGTTTTGGATTCTTGAATTAAATCCATTTCTCATCGCCAGTCACTACACGATGTAGAAATGATTTCCTTTTTGTCTGGCTAGCAAGATTTCGCATGTGTTTTGGCATGGCTCCATCTGCCTATCGTTCAGTTCATGGGTTACCCATTTTCCAATTCTTTGACGCATGCAAATGAATAGTTGAGTGACATTTAACTGTTCGGCAAACATTTTTTGCGATTGAGTAATGTTTTCGTTCAAAAGAACCTGTAATGGTTCTTGACTTTTCTTAAAGTTCAAACCTGACAGACAGAGTGGTGGCTTGAAGCAGATATATTAAGCTTATGTTTCTTGTATAAATTTAATGGATAAAACTTGAAATATTTTATGAAGCTATGGAAAGTTAATAAATACTAAAGAGCTGCCAAAAAGAGTAGTTAGAAGCTAGCCAAAAATCATATGTGTATGGTATTCATTAAATCTGAAGACCCACACAAAATAGGAACATCTACCGAAAGAGTAATTTTAGACGTTAACAAGCAGCCTCAAATAAAACAATTCAAAGTCATACTTTGCAGCAAGTGTAGCAGCAAGCAAATTGTGTAATTTTTAACTGCTTAAATATAAAAGAAGTCATAAAATATGTTTACAACTCTTCATGTTACCAAAATACAAAGTAATTTGTGGTATCAACAAAAATTGTTTATTTTTAGCTGCTTAAAAATAAAAATACAATAAAATAACTTCAAAAATTCTATACTTAAGAAAATAAAAACAAAAATAAAAAGAGTAACAAAGTTTGTTTAAAACTTCAAATGCGCCAACCAAATGACAAACAGCAATTCAAGTCTAAAAATTGCGCTTTTGCTTGTCTTATCACTGAGATTAAAAAATTCAACAAGACGACAAGTACGTAGGCGCTCAAACTCTTAATGAAATTACGCATACGCCATGTGTGACGTAAATTAAATTTACCAAAAAATGGCATGAAAATACCAACACAATGAGAAAAATGCTCATTTAGCATTTAATGGCAATCAAAATAAAAATTTACTTTCGAAAATATTTTTTTTTTGTTTTTTATGTTAATATTACAGTCAACTGTGGTTGGTTTGGCAGGAAGCTACACGCCACCATTTTGTTCTATCTAATAAATATGTGTGCGTGTGTCAATGTTGCTGTGTGCGTGTGTGCTTGTATGTACTTGTAACTTTGTGCTTGTGTGACGCATTAAGTTCTTAAGGGTATTTGCCATGCCTTGTGCATTAATTTCATGCTTTAATGCCTCAACACACACACTCACACACACACACACACACTCACACACACACAGTGTCGACAATGCTATCAAGCCCATGTTGACGTCACAGCAAAAGATGCCGAAACACAGTGCGGGAGAGCGTTATAGCAGCCAAAGAGCCAGGACAGGCGACGTCAAAACGATTTGTCGTCTAATTGCAGTAAATTTCCGACTCTCGCTGAGTTGCTAGCTGCTAGCTACTGTGTGTGTAAGGATACGTGTATGTGTGTTGGTTTCTCTAATAGAATTTGAATATTTTATATGAAGCTGCGCCTGATTAAGCCCTTATAGACCTAACTGCCAGCCTGCCAAGGTAGGTATTCGGTTGTAGTTAATTTATGCCAGGACTAATGAGTATATAATTAATTTGTGTTTTTTTTTTTACGCTGAGTAATGTGCGCTAATTGTAGGTTTGAAAATTGTGTAAAATATTGTTTATATTAAATTCAAGCTCTTATGTCTTTAAGATTTTCAGAAATTCGAAAATAATGCAACCAATGGGGGTAGGCTTTTGGAGTGCAAGCAGTTGTTTATGAAAAAAATTAATGAATATGACATGTTACTTTATCTCATTTTAATAATCATTTACTTTGGTTCGAGTTGATATATTTATTTTTTTTATTCCATCTTTGGCTTTGAGCACAAAATATGCTCTTTTTTGTCGTTTTCCATTACTTTGCCCAACGTATAGGCCGATATGGCTACAATTTCACTTCGTTTGTTGTCTTTAAGTTGAGCTATGGTGCTTGGCTTATCAGCGTATAGCTTGAATTTTAAATATTGTCACAAAAAAAGTTTAGTTAAATCGGGGGTCTCGGTGGCCAGTCAAAAGCACCATAGTTTGAAGTCCAGTATGGTATCTTACGCCGTCTTGTTGGAAGCAGAAGTAATTTTAAGCATTTTTAGGAACAATAGGCATCTTATTGGAACCAGAAACCATTGAAAACATATTCACGAACTTTAGGCATCACAAAATCTGTTATCATTGCTCGATTACGCTCGCCTCGGAGCTTTGTCGTTATTGTCTTCGCAAAAGTAGGACGTTCATCGGTATATGCGTAAACACCGCACAAAATACTTACTTTTTGATCCTATATTGTGTGGAAACATCTTCAAATCCACACAAACTATGTTGCGAAGTTTGGTGCGATGTTTACGGCTTCTCTTCAATACTGACTCTTACGGCTTTAATATTTTTGTGTAGTACGCCTTCTTTTGGTGTGAACAGTTCCTTGGTACAAATTGTCTTTGAATGACGCTTCCAATGCGGTATTACATGAGTCGATCTGTAGTTATGGAACTGCCCCTTGCTTATACTTTAAGCGACTTAGCCGTATGTATCAGTATAATGAGAAACTGACTATAGTTGTATACGATTCTTAGCAAGTCCAAAATACCATACTTCTTAAATTGTTTCAACTTTCGCATTTCGATCTTATTTAATTTGCTCACCTTACCGCTTTTTTAGCTGCATCAGGACAGCCTCATAAATGGCTTAACTTCATGGCATACAAAAGCAAAAATAAATCAAATATTAAAAAAAGATACACAACAAAAATAAAAGAATATTACCTAGAAAAAAGTAATAGACAAAGGATATAAGAAAATCCCGACGCTAAGCTTTATGAAATCAACAACGCCATCGTCGAGCTTAAAGTTGAAGTGAGAAAAAACACATTGTGTGCGTATATATGTTACTCATACAGTTAAGCTGCATAGAGTATATGTATATGTATGTTTTCGAAAAAGAAATGGACAGTACAGCCAGTTGTGTATCTATGTGTGGCCATAACACTTTGTTGCTGTTGGTTTCCTTGTTGGGCCAATGGTCAGTAAGTTGATTTTATATGCAAACCCCATGAATTTTATTAGCGCATAAAAATCGCGCACATAAAGTGAAAAACGTGCCCCAAAATACCCCAAAAAAATGAAACTAAAAAGGATTAGATTGTATAGAAAAAAAGTACCAGTAAAGTTAAAATTAGTGCACTGAAATTGAATGTACTCTATAAAAATCATACTCTTTAAGTTGAGCATAAATCTCAGACAAAATACAAAGTTTACCTAAAGGGTTACGATTTTAAAATGTTAATAGACTTTACGGTTCTTGTCGTCTTCTTCTTGTATAACCTATAAATAATATGATTTTTACGCGCACTCATTTTGTACTAAAACTAACAGCCTGAGCTTGTTTTAGGGAACGATAAAGATTAATATCTTTCGTGGGACTGTCATATTAAAATATATAGTTTATTTTGTTCATTTAAGTGTTTGCTGATAATAATCTGATAATTTAAAATGTTAAAAAAAGAAACTGCATTAAGTTTTGCAAGACTTCGTATATACTTGGGCTTTTAATTGAATTTATTATGTATCTGAAGCTGTTATGGCGTATCTGTGAAGTTTTTGTCAATTTCAGAGCCACTAGAATCCATTGCGACATTTTCTCTTTATTAGACGAGCATTCCTTTGGTTTCTTAAGCTTGATTTCTGGAGTAGATGGCTGAGTTGTACAAATTTACACAGCAACCTATGGATTAGTTCTTAGAAGATGTCATTCTAGGATACCCTCCGAGTTAGATGGTCTAATTCGACCATCACATCATGAATTTAAAAGACTTATTCAAATTGCCAAATGCCGCATCTGTTTCGAGATAGAACTAAATCATGACAATAATTTAACCATGTTGTGATTTGTTTCAAAAAAAAAGTTGAAGACAATAATTTCGTCTAGTCGAAGGCCTCTGTAGCACTTATAAGAAACATTCAAAAAGAAATAAATAAAATAATAAATTTCGTAGTTTCGAATAGCTGTGATATTTGCGAAAAATAAACTTATGTGAAGCTTGTTTTCTATAGAAAAAGCATTGCTGACATAGCTTCTTGGAACGAGGCTTCGAGCAGCTTTACTCCTTTTAACACTCAGAATAATATAAATTTATTACTAACATTATGTCTTTTTTTATGTAGCATTAAAACAAATAGTTTTATAAATAAACCCTAATTGTAGATATCCAACTACGTGAAAATTTCTTGCAAATGTAAAAGATCCTTACACATGTTTACTGAGATATTTTCAGTAAATCATTTGTGGTTGCTAGCAAGGAGTTTTGACTTAACGCTCCAAAAAATACTACCGAGATGTATAAGCTGCCTTCTACCGCAAGCTTGTAATTAACAAAGGATATGCTTTTCCAAAATCCCGCAAAAATTCCTTGGAATGCTTTGTCTATCCACAACTCTATGCCATGTACTTTCGACCAATTATTTATTTTACTTAAAAAATAAAAAAAGGGAGACGACAGAAAGCTCTAACTCCAGGACCAACTTCACTATTTTTTATAAGGCAATATAAAAATACTAAATAAAAGTACCAACATGCTCGTTATCAGACACTTTGTCTTGGTTGTGTTTTGGGGTTTCAACTAAACTGCATTTTAACGACTCCCCAGACGCAGCCAACAAACGTAAATTCTAGCTCATACACGTACACAGTTACACACGCACACATAGGTACATTGCTATACACACACAGACACACACAGACATGTAGTGCTTCTAACGCGTATGCTACTCAATTTGTTGTTATTTTTGTAACATTTTAATGAAGTTCTAAGGCTTTATAGCTCTTGAGTAGAGAGAATGAGCGAGAGAGAGTCTGAAGCAGCTGAGAAATCCGAGAAACAATTTAACTCGGTAATGAAAATTGATTTGATTTTCTATGCATCGTTAGAATTAAATTTTCATTGCGTGAATTTTGGCTTTAAGAAAACTGCAGGTTTTTGATATGGATTAGGATTTTATTTTTACTGGAAAAGCGATTTTCGCTTATTTTATGCTTACTTTACTTGTTTGACGTAACAAATGGTTTATCTTTTTCGTAGCTTTTAGTGGAAATATTTTTGATGTTATGAAAACTGTATTTTTTCTTGCAATTTTGATATGATTAAGTTTAATATTTCTTAGTCTGGGCCACACTTGAATGTTTTAAGAAGCTCTGTATGTGAGACTATGCAGCCTTCGGTACTATAACCAATTGAAGAAAGTTCAAAAATTACGTTTGGACTGGATTCAAAATACAAAATGTGTAAAAATAATGAAAAATTCTAAATCAATACACTTTCATTCTTTATGACCACCTTTTGCCTCAACTACGGACTTGAGACCGTTTGTACGAATCGAAAGCTGCCCGAATGTATCTTGCTGGTATTTTGCTTTTAAGCGAAACATATAATTATTATACATACAAAAGCATTTTTAACGCAAATTTTAAATTCATCGATATGCACCATTTATCATAAATTTTTAAACCATTTTTTTGTGCCCTTTAAAAAATTTCTCTCTGCACATTTTCCAAACACCACTCGCCATTATTTTCTCTTAAAAAAAAAACACTTTAATTAAATACAAGCATAATCAATGCACTTTACACAACAATTAATAAGCTTTCAACTTTTTACAAGTAATCAAAAGTTTGTATATTACAAACGCGACATAAGACAGACAGGACATTTGTAATAACTCAGCTTAAAAAATAATAATTCAGTTAAAATATTTTCATAGTACGTACGTACAAGTTTTCCCAATTGCATAAAAAAATAACACAAAGGAATTAAACTGTGAAAATGCATGCAAAACCAATTTGCTGCAACGAACCAAAGCAGCAAAAAAGAAAAAAACCACTGCGTTGCGTCGCGTAGCAAAGTTCCAAAGCCCGACAGTGAGTACTACACTGAAAAAAATACAAGCAAAACAAGTTAAAAACAAAAAATACAAGCAAGCCAGCAAGTAAGCATTGGCATTAAGTCTACTTCATAACTGTCAAGCACTGCATACGGCATAAAAAGTAGAAAAAATGCAGCAGAAAAACAAAATGGCGAAGCGATGAAGAGACAGATAGAGTGGGGGAGAGAGAGAGAAACAACAAACGAAGCGTACAAGCAAGCAAAACAAATAAAATAAACAAGTGTAGAAAAGCGGAACTGTAAAAATAATTGCAAAAAAGCACAGCGCATACGGATGCGTATGAGTACTCACACAGATACTTACACGTACGCAGACACACATACAAACACACGTGCTCACACAGCCACACTCACACTTGAATATGAAACGAAATGCTTTTTGCATAAAAAGCCCAAACTCCAACTGCGGCTGCTGCTGCTGCTGCTGCCTTATAATTGACATAAAGTTGCAGCCAGCCAGCCCATTGTGCTTGCAAGCATTGTATGACGTGCCAGGCAAGACGCACGACTCCAGTCGCTTGGCATGCTTAAGCAGCTTTTGGAACCGCAGTTCCTATAGTTTTTTTCTGGCATCATTTTGCTTACATACAAACATAATTCATTTCAACAATATCACAACGAGCCGCTGTTTCACGCCACCACCACCATCAACACCATCACCACCAGCAGCGGCCGGTGGACAGCAGAGCTTACAATAAATCACTCATACGCAACGTTGTGACGACATTTGCATGCCAACGATAAAATTAGCTACCTGTTAAAAGCTCATGCATTGAATTTTAATTTATATGCCAATGAAGCAGAGAGCAGGGCATCCTCACATGACGTCACCTTATTTCACCTGCTTGCAACCACTTAAGTAAATTTATGCGACTTATGTGCGTATTTTTATCTGTATAAATATTTGAGTAGGGTTATTTGGTGCATGTGTCCGTGTGTATGCGTGTGTATGCCATTTGAGTATCTCACTTGTATTTCACTCGCATTTACTACACCCAGCACTCTCACTCGCGCATATTACACGTCAGCTTTGCTGAGGATTTTGTGCCATACATACATGCTATGTATATTTTATCGACCTACTCTACTCCAGTAACTATAGCACGGTTTTAAGCCTCCATTTTTGCTGTATTTCATTATGTGTTGTAGTAAAACACTCTCTATCGTATAGATAGAAACATTTGCGAATCATGCTTGAGTGGTGTGTGTGCTGTTCTTCTTTTTTTTATTTCGCGCTGCTTTTTTGTTTAAAGAGTTTCTTACTCACAGCATTAATTTATGTTCATGCCAACTAAGCTGAGCTTATGAAAATAATTGGGTAAGTGTAGCAACTGTATGATATGTAGTTTCTTTCTATGTAATTGGAAAGTATTTTTATATAGAAACTTTGTGTTACGAAGATAGAGACCGCACACCATACAACGTTACCTCTAATAAATGCAAATATATGAAAGTAAGAGAAAATTTTGTAGTAACAATCTATTTCCTTGAGAGATTGTTTTTATAGAGGTATGAGAAAGTCTATTTACTCCTAAGATATACAGGCTGGGCTAGCTATGAATGCAAAAACGTTTCAAAGTGCGAACATTTTCTTATTACGACTATACTATTTTTTTTTGGAATAATTGCAAGTACAGATAACCCTTGCTGTAGTTAACTTTCAAAATCAAAACATCATAATTTTCTTAACATTCAAGTTGGTTTGGCATTGACTGATGTTCCACATTAAAAGAGTTTCCAATCCTTAATACGAAAATAAATAAACAAATAAAGAAAAATGTATGCCAATAAAAGGCCAGCTTTTGTCCACTGCTTATGGGGTTTCTGTTATTTTATCATTTGAGATTTTTTTTTGGCTTTGACTGTAGTTTTGGTAATATGTCTAAAAATAATGTGATTCACTTTACGCAAATATACGATTGCAAACTTAAAATATAGCAAAAATTTGATTTATAATCTTCCAAAATTTGTATATTTTTACCTTGATATTTGCTTAATTTTTGCTTCTAAAAAAGCAACTTTTATAAGAGAATTTGGTATAAATTGTTAATGTTGGTATTTTGGAGTGATGTCAGAGTATCAAATATTCTAAAAAAATGTTTAATATGTATAAAAAGTTTTATATTATATTTTCCTCGCTCTAATTTAATGTTTCCTAATCTAAAGATTGTTTAATTATGATGCCAACTGGACTGAGTCCGTGTCTTTTTTAAAGTAAGAAATTCGTATGGCAGTTACACACAGCTCGCCAATACCTTCACTTCACATGTTGGCCTCTGAAAACTGTGGCCTAGCAGATGCCAGGTTTATGCTACTTGTTTAGTCACTGAGCTTAGTTTTCGGCATTGTAAAAATATAATAACAAGGATAACATTTTTAAGATATGCACCGGATATATTAAAATCCTTAAAAGAGAACGTGTTACTTTATATCAATAAATGCAATAGAGTGGAAAATTATACCATTTAATTTATTTAGTACATTTTTCTTGTTTTATTTTCAGAAAGCAGTTATACGAAAAATAATGTAAGTACTTTTGAGAAATTTTTATCTTTGTTTCGAAATGAACTTAACAAGACTTATGATTTTTATCAAAGAATAAGATATAAAAAATTTAGGTAAAAGGCCACATCAGGACAATGTTTTATGACACAGCAATTCTATATACAAATACTTTAAAATACAAAGCTACAATTGAGGTCAAGCACCCAACTCTTACAGTGTATACCAAAGTTGGGCAATTTTTGTACTCCATTTGATTTCGATTACACATTTTTTGTTTTCAGTTCTCTCTCTGTTTGGGTTGCTGACAAACAGTAGTGCCTTTTTAAAAGAGATTCTACAAAAAGTAACAAAAACAATGAAATAAAATAGTGTGTGTGTGTGTGTGGGGGGGTATCGGTGTGGCATAATATAAGTGGCAGACAAGTCCGGCAGCGATTTATTTAAATTTAGTTCGAAACGTCGAGTGGCGAAAAGATTAAAACTTGCCAAAAACAATAAAAACTGTGAAAAATGTAAAACAACACAAAGCGAAAAGCACAACGAGCATGAAAAAAACTACATTGAAACAGAGAACTGTCAACAAGCCAGCAAATCTAATTAATCCCACTTGACCTCTATAGGCCTTGATACTCGTTTAGGCTACAAAACCAAAAAAAAATAAAAATCAGAAAAAAAAAACAAATCATTTAACAAATAATGTGACAAATGCGCTGGAAATCCTAAAAATAAGGGCCAAAAAAGGTTAGTTTGAAGCGCTGTAGCTAGTTGTAAAATGACAAGGGATACTGAGTAAGCATGAAAGCTCATACGGTCACACTTACACGCCAACACGCTTGACCGTTAATAGCTTAAGTTTTTTTCACATGCAGCTTTCGAAAGATTTTCTTTTTTTGTATTTTTATTTTTTTTCGACTCTTAAAGTGTCGCATTGATTTCGGTTGTGGGCTTAGCTTTGACCTCGTTTTCACCTTCATTGGGTACATTCGGTATGTGACTGGCATAATGCTGCCATATCTCTGTCTAAGCTCAGTGTGACCATGCCAATGTTTGAGTGTGTATGCGAAACTCGGCGAATATAAGCGTGTATGAGTGTGTGAGATACTGCTCTTAGGCCTGCCTCAAGCATACGAAAACAAATCCCATTGCTTATTATTTTTAGTAAATTATGAAAACGATGAGCTTAATAGCCTGAGCATGGGCTGTAACATAACCGAACATGTGTTACCAAAACCAACTTGAAGCATGTAAAACAATCTTAAGGATGTATGGAAAATAAGAGCAAAATTTGGGGGCAGAATGTGTGGTATTTATGGAATACACTATAAGCGGGATACAAAATGAAGAAACGTTGGGAAGCAATACAAAAGGGAGTGATCTTAGGAAGATAGAATGGAAAATTGAAGAAGGGGGTTTCGGGATTTCTTTACTTTGATGAAGAATGGTTCTACTGCGATTAATATTATTTGAAATAAATGAACATAAACAAAATTATTATATATTTTTTTTAGAAAAGCAGCTACATCTAATCAAGAAAACACATTTTTACTCCTCTCCTTTGGCTCTACTGTGGCTTTTCTAGCACTTCTGCTGAAAACAAAATCCCCAACTTGCTGAAATTCCAAACTTTTCCGGCATCAAATGAACACTCTACCCCAAACATTTAGTAAGTGTATTAAGAAAACAAAAACAAATCTTTAAACTAAGACAAAGAGATTGTGGAAAGGCAGCAGGAGCAAGTGGAAACCAAACACGGAGTGTTAAACCAAATATGCGGCATGAAAATTGTAGCACAACATTAGGCGCCCGACTACTTAGCTGTGTGTGTGCGTGTGTTGTGTTGTTTTGCGTCCTAAATGCAATGCATGACGCCATTTTATTTAATATGCCTGCCGCTGGCTGCTGGCTGTTGCCTCTGCCACATGCCGCATGCCACCGATTATCTAAAAGACATTAGCGTAATGTACTACGGCATACTTTTGGGGGGCTCTCTTGCGTTTACCCGTCCGCATGTCCGCATATATTTTGCTTAGCAAATTTACAAAATGTCGTCTAGTATCTCTTTTTTGTTTTTTTATTTTTTGGTATTTTTACTCTCTTCACAAGCTATTTTTAATTATTTTTAATGTCGTTTTGTTTTATTTTTTGGTATTTTTATTTTTGCCTTTTTTTGTTGTCGTTTTTCGAGTATACTTGGTGAAAAGTTTCTTTTTTGGGATTTTTATTTTTTTTTGTGTGAAAGCTGCACGTGCTTTTTTGTTGCCATTTTTTGTGCGGCTGTTATTGCTGTTGGTAGACATTGTTGTTAGAGTAAAGGGTAGGGTATTATGATTTTTGTTGAAAATAAGAAGAGTAGCTGTACGGTGTGTCAAAATGCTAAAAGTCACCTCGGGCAGCGTCTAAGTCATGTTTGTTTTGCGATTGTGCGTAGGTGTGATTAAGTCCTGTCTTACACAGTTTTTATCACGTCTTTTGAAAGACGGCTGTCTACATTGTTTTATTTTGAAGCGCATTTTGGAGCGAGAAAGCTGTTATATTTATTTATTTATTTTTTGTTTTGTTCAAAACAGAACATATATTATTAGTATTTAGTTTAGTTTGGCTAGAAATATAACATGAATCTGCATCTTGTGACAAATATAATCTATATAATATTGTTATACGTTTTTATTATATTGGGAATAGAGAATCTGCATCTCGCTGCAACGAAAAAAAACTAAGATTTGACTATCGGGAAACCGTAACCTAAAATTTAATAGAATGGTATAAAGTTATGTTAAGAATCTTTGAATCTACATTTAGCGAATATGTAGTATGCGCGCCTTTTGCAAAACATAATTGTCCATAATTTTATAGCCTCAAATCCGTATTATTTTCTAAACATTTTAGAAGCCTTGATGTTTATACTTAACAATAAGTTAGCTTAAACACAATATTCTGTAGCCTGGAGAACATTTTCTTATTATAATTAAATAAAGTTGTGATGATCTGAATGAAAGTTTCTGTAGTACGCTGCAAATAACGTCTGATATTCTGTATCTACTTGCTCAAAATTTTTCGGGCACAAAATATTTTTAAGGCTGCATCCAAATCGCAGAAGCTGTATCACGATATCTAAACATTTTTCAAAGAAACTGCATCTAAAAGTTTTTTAATATTTTCTGTGCAGAATACAGCTTTTTTTATTTTAAATCTGTGCTCGAAGCATAATATGTTGGTATAAGTATTTCTTTCAGAATGTTTTTATTTTTATTTTTACCTCTTATACCTAGAGGCTCAAAAGGATAACTTCGTTGTCGTATCTACCGATAACGAAATATCGTAAAATATGTTTCTTATTATCTCTTAAAACATTTGCCTCATAAATATCATAGCAACTTGAGCGCATAATCTTATAGAAGTTGTTTTATTTTGGACAAATTTGTGCAGAGTATTCCACCGCCGACATATCCATATTTTCATTGTTGAAGCTGTTTTCATTGCAACTTTTATGGCACTTTCAACAGTTTTAATTTTATTTAGTTGACAACAATCGCCGGCATAGTAGTAGTCCGAGACGCACGTTGACACTGCCTTTTGTAGTCGCACTCTTTTGGCCATTCACGATGCCTCGTCGTATTGCGGCATTTTTCGCCATGGCGATTTTATCATACCAACTGCGCCATTTTGTTTTTTGGCTCTGCCATATATAATTTTTTTTTTTTGCTAAAGTTTTATTTTGTTTGGGTTTTGTTGCCAGTTTGTCATAGTTGGTCTTACTTTTCTTTGGTTATTTTTTTTTTGGTTACTCGGCGAAAAACTTTTGTTGATGACACTGACAGTGTGTGGCACTGCAATTGCAATAACTTTTGTAAAGGAAAGCGTGTTGCCAATCAGCCCGAAATCAGATAGCTAGCCTGCTTCTTTTTAGACAAAGCAACAAAATGTATTTTATTAATGTCAGTTTTTGGAGAAATGGAGTAGTATAAGTGGACAAAGCTGGGGAAGCACGTTCTTAAATTGGGGTTTTTTTTTTGTTGAATGTTGAAGTAGTTAGCATCTAGAAAACTCTTAAATGGCAAAGTGTTTGCATATTGTAATATACTTGACCTAATGCTTTAGTTGATTAAGAGTAGTTGATAAAGCAGTGTTGGTAGACCTTGTAGTAGTGCCACACTTTATGTGCTTAAACTCAAAGTAATATAAGTTCAGGATCCAAAGAGCTTTTTACTCTCACAGCGCACCCTTGATGCAGACGGCGCATTAATATGCCAGACTATATCAGCATTATGCCCACCAGTTTTGAGAGTTAAAGAATTCCCTACATTCAAAACGACTTTAATGTAACCCCTTTGCATGGTAAGAGCACTTGTCCCTAGTGAGAGCAACAACTGCCTAGCAACTGAACTCAGCCTCTTGAAGTAGAACTCCCTGAGCTAGGGTAAAAAGCCGCAACATTTTGACGCATGCTTTCAATTAAATCATGTCATCCGAAACAAGCAATTCTACGTTCAAGATGCTATCGAATCTAACAGTGCAGTATCATCAAACTAGATATTGCTTATCATCAAACTATAAAGGAATCGCATGGTATTATTTCTTAATATCATACTCTTTGTGAGCACGAGTCCTAACGCATTTATTTCCAACAAGTTTATGAAATTTTTCAATATATTGAAAATTTCTAAATGTCAGCCTAGTGCTAATTTAGTAAGCTTCTAGCAGAAATTCAAAGTCTTTTTCAAGACCATCGTATAAACAAGAACTACAACTAGTTGCAGTTTCTATCGAATTATTTCAAAATTTACACCTGCAGTTCTACTAATATAAATTTAATTAAATCCCAACGATTACTGCAAAACTTTAATTATGTTTCTTTTCAGCGCAGCAACATCTGAATTGTGTGAAAATAAAAACGTTTTCATTTCTAATCGTGCCACATAAATTATTCTTTTGATATCAAATCTCCACACTACATATTCATTTATACTTTCAAAGCACAACGTATACTTAATGCCATAACTCCTACGCTTTTGAACTCCGTCTGTTACGCACATTTTAACGTAGTTTGCTATGTGAGCGTAATTTTGTGTATGATTGCTTTTTACTGGAAGGACCTACGGAATGGCACACATATGTGCAATAAATAAAACTTGTATATAAATAGAGACGACACACATGTGCGTAGATTGACCAAAAATGGCACTTAAAATGTGAACTTATCGTAGAGTCGAGCGACTTTAGGATGCTCTTTAAAAACTTAGTGGCGCAAAGCGAATTAGGGGAAACTTTGAGGGTTGATTGATTAATGGCCTTAAAAGCTAAAAGGTCCTTCATATAAAAACGTGGAACTTCAAATCAATATTGTTTTTAAGATATTTTCTAACTAATTTTGATAAAAGTTTAATTTTTTGTTTTAGTCTTAAATTTCAAAATAATTTTTATTTTTAGTAAAGAAAAACGCCTATTTTGCGAATTATAAATATCCTTTGTATAAACATATATTTTTCTAAAAAAAAAAATTATTTAAATAAATAAAGTATTAAATATTAAAAACAAGAATATAAAAATTTTAAAAAAATATTTTAGCATTCTTAAAAAAAAATATTTTATAAAAATAATTTTAAAAAAGTGTTAAATATAATATTTAAAAAATATAATAAAAAAAAATTAAAAAAAATAGATTACAAATTTTTATTTAAAGAAGAGAATAAAAAATTTTATTAAAAAAAAAGAATATTTTTTACAATTATTTAAAAATCAGAATTATTAAAAACAAAAATTCTTTTGTATTTATTTTGATTTTTAAATCAATCAGAAAACATTTTTATTTATAAATAAATAATAATATTATAAAATATTAAAAAAAAAATACTGTTACATCTATAATTATTTAAAAAA
Source organism: Chymomyza procnemis (assembly GCA_035046065.1). Classification (NCBI taxonomy): domain Eukaryota; kingdom Metazoa; phylum Arthropoda; class Insecta; order Diptera; family Drosophilidae; genus Chymomyza; species Chymomyza procnemis. The sequence continues at coordinate 16,745,858 of JAWNOJ010000004.1, read as the reverse complement.
AATGTATTTTATTTTTATTTATTTTTTCAAATTTTTAAAAGAAAATATTCATAATAATCATAATTACTTAAAAAAAATCCTTTTTTTTGTATTGCTCTTTTCTTAATAATTCTTCAATAAACATTTATTTATTTATTTCAATTAAATATATTTTTATGACAAAATACTCATACAAAATTAATTTGAAAAAAAATGTAAAAGTAATTATGAACGTATTAGTATTTTCTTTAAAAAAATGGGATAAAAATAAATAAAATTATTTTTGTTGAATAATTTTTAAGAAAAGAGGAATTCAAAAATATTTATGTTTTTTTAAAATAGTTATGATTGTAATAGTATTTTTTTTTGTAATATTTAATAAAAATGTTTTCTGATTAATTTAAGCATAAGTATAAAAAAAGAATTTTTTCTTTAAAATTAATTTTGTTTAATGTTTTGTTATAAAAAGATATTTAATTGAAATAAATAAATAAATGTTTTTTGTAGAATTTTTAACTTTTGATTCAAAATTAAAAAAGTAAAATTGAGGTTACCATTATTATTTATTTTAAAATACAAAAATTTTAATCAAAAATTACTTTAAAAATACGCGCCGCATTTTTTCTGCCTATAGAATGCATACGTTTCATCCCTGTCTTATATCCCAAAATTGAAAGTACAGCTTACAAAAGTATATTTTATCTTAAAACTGGGCGTTGATTAGTTTCCATACAGTATGAACAACAATAAAAACAAAACAAAATCAAAAAGCATCGTAAAAGCAATAACAAAATTCAGAATATTATTTACGAGCTTATATACACTTTAATGTCGTGCCTGCGGTTATGTGAGCATGTGTGAGTGAATGCTGCGATAACAGTTGCCGCCCCCCAACTAAAAAGGACAGCTAATATATGGGGCAATGGCGTTTGCTGTGACAAAATGGCCGAACGTGGGGCATCAAGTTTTAAATGAATATATATTTTATGGCAAAAGCTTAAGGCGCGAACAGGTAAAGCGCTGACAATGTGCAAAAACCTATCAGCATGAACATTTATCAAACTAAGAGCACAGCAGATAAGCCAAAATCGCTTTAAAAAAAAGTGTAGTGATAGCAGCATAAGAGTTCGATAGAGAGCGGGTGCAAGCGCGTGAGACAACTAAACCATTAAGCTTGGCGAAATGTGCAACCTACTTGCAAAACGCTGCGGGCCAAGAAAATTTATCGTTGCATTAACAGCAGCAACAAAAATGGCCGTCGCATTGCCAAAGAGGCGGCTACTTAATGAACAGAAAACTGCATACAAATTTTTTTAATTGCATACATGCAGGCGCACATTGCAGGGACACCCTTATGGACGCACGGACATTGGGCAACCCACGGCCAATTGCTGATTGTGCCCGCCGGCTATGTGTCACAGTGGTGTAGAGGGGATGTGCTGGTTGGCTGCAGGGCGACAATCGACCACTTATGACAGAACTGTGTTGCCATTTAAAACAATTTGTTGTACCTTTACGTTGAAAAAAAAATTTAATTGTCCACAAAAAATATAATGCCTGTGGACTCGGAACAATCACGTGTTTCACAAAAGAGTTGAAGTAGGGATGTACAAAGTTTTTGGAAATTTTTTTGTATAGCAATTCCCGGCCCTTGAGCTTAATTAATTTAAATACAAATATTTTTTGTTTTTTAGAGGAACAGTTTTCTTGGTAGAAGCCAAGTAAGCCTTTACATTTAATTAGTGAGTATTTGTACGTAGCGAAAGTTTTGAATATTAATGGTATAACAAAAATGTATTTATTATTATTTTAGGGGTACAACTTAGTTCAGTTGACCTCATTTTAATTTAAGAATTTTAAGAAATATTGAATAAGAAAGAGGAAATGACTATATAAAACTAAGCAGTTTCAGTAATCATCGTCACTGGCAACTGGAGCTGACTAATAACTTGGATTTACAATGAATAAGTTGAAAAATTGTTTATTATTTCATTATCTATAGATATCTATATATTCATACATTATAAATAATAAACTTAAGCTGATGGAGAAGCAATACTTTGGTAACCCTCTCAAAAATATTTGCCTACGCGCGTGTTCTTCAGAGTGCATATGTGAGACAATTAAAATTAAAGCGACAATTTGCGAAAAAAATCGTTGAGCTCTCTCATTTTTGTCGCTTGTGTTAATATGCATATGTATTTAAAAATTAAATTAAAAGCATTTTTGTTTATTGCATTTAATACTTAACGGGACGCCTTATTTTATTTATGATTTTTAATATTTAATGAAGCTACAGGACAACAACCGAAAATGCAGCGTAAAAAAGCAATATAAACAATAATATTTCATTTTATTGTAGTTTATATTCATTTGGTAATTTAATATTTTATGTGATTAAGCTTGAATGTGCGTTTAAGGAAGTAAAATTAAAATAGTTGCTGTTTGAGGACGCTTCCTCAAAAGCAATGTTTATGGGTTGATCGATCAGTTTGAACTTAGTAGACAAAGACAACTGCCATATTTGTATATATTAAGTTTAATTTGTATGCTAGCTTTGCGTTTAGCTTAAAATGCTGCTAACCAAAAAGGTATTCTTTTTATCTATTAGTTTGGCATTCAATGCCAGTTAAATAAATATTTACTGCTATACTCTCAAGCAACTGTTTATAATTTTTTAATAAAAAAAGTATTATTTTTATCTATTTGTACATTAAGCACTGAATTCCAGTTTTGTTTGCTTCTCTAGTTCCAAGCAACTGTTTATAATTGACCTTTGATGGTACAACACACAAAAGTTAACCACAATTGTTTGTTGTTTTTTAAGTTAACTTAAAATGGCGTTGATAGGTCAAACGTGCGTAAAAAATGCCAAACATTTTAAGTCAACACACACACACACACCCACAAAAAAACCAAACAAGAATATCAAAAAACTTCCAAAGAAAAACTTTAAAGCCAACAAAGCGCAAAAAAAGGTCTAAAAATCACTCATACGCAGTGTGTTGCACAAGCTTCAAAAACAACTTGCTAGCTTAAATCTAGCAAAAAGTATGAGAAAATAAAGCTGGCTGGGTAGTGAAGAGAAGAGCAAGCAACGCATGTTCGTTTATGCTTCAATGCACTTGGACGCTGAGGGTGCCCGATTCCAAAGGAAATCCAAAAGATACTTTTTTTCGACTCATGGATTTTGAGATGCTTTTTGTTGACAAGACAATTTACAACTAACACAGATAAAAGCATGCATCAAAGATATGCTTGACCGTTAGTCACTTAGTTATACTTTCAACGCACACTCGCACACACACAAACTCTCTCTCATACACAGATACACAACACACACACAGCTGCACACAACTACAAGCACAGCTAAATGAAATATTAAAGCTTCATGTTCGTAGATGAAAATGTGCGTAGAAAAGGCTTTCATCCAAAAAAAAAGCGTAAAGTTTTACTTGGTTTGTTTGTTTCACTGTTGTTTGTTTCTTTGTTGAATTTCTGACTGTTTTTTTTTCAACTGACCCCAAAAAGTCAATTTATGGTTTTGCACCCGCATAATTTGGTTTCATTTATTCCTCTATCTCAGTCTCTGAGAAATTTACATCAAAAGCCATAAAATATTTGCATGCAATGCGCTGCTGTTTTCCTGAGTTTTTTTTTCTTTTTATGATTATGATTTAGTTTCGTATTCGTCTTCTTAATATGAGTAGCATAATTAAAATCATGTTTTATGCTTCATTTATGTGTCACCTTTGAGAGTAGCTCGTAAAAATATTTGTCAAATTTCTGACAGCCAGCGGCATGTTTCAGGCTGTCTTGTGACTAAGTCAAGATTGACTTAACCAAACAAGACTTTACTTATAAACAAAAATGCAAATTTTGCACAATTCTTAACAAAGTTAGCGGCAATCAGATTAAGGTATTTTGCTTGAGTTTTCTTTGATTTGCTGCAGGATTTAATTTAAAAGCAAAAGTGACGTAAATTTTGTATAAGTGTCATAAGTCTTACGTTCAAAGTTAAGCTACATACTTGAAAAGATTTGAGTTATTACAGTTGCAGCTGGCTTAAAGATGCCTGAGAACTTTAAAATTTACAACTACTTGCTGAAGACTATAATAACAACATTTATTAAGCCTAAATTATACACATCAAAGTTCGTTTCTAGCAATGCAGCTAGCTAGACAACATTACCATCAAACAATGTTTGCCGCTGTGTCCATATCAATTTCTTCTACAATTTCTGATACAATTGGGAATTGAAAGTGTATTTGAGTTCTTTCCATTTCTGTCAAATTTTCGTTGAGTTCCATTAACAGCTAAACTATGTTTGACATTTCTTTTGCTTCCTAGGCTTACCCCTCAAAAAAAAGCAAAAAGTGTCAGCAACTTTTTTGTGTCTAACCAAAGTTGAAATTAAGTGGCATTTAAGCCAAAAACAACCGAAATGAATCACAAGAGCAAAACTTTTTAGACCCCCAATGAGCGAGTGTGGCTAGACGCACACAAGCCTCTGGTGTAAGACGCCATTACTTGTTTCTAGGCAAATTTTTTGGCAATAGCCTTGATTTTGTTTACCATTTGGACAATGGAAAGAGAAAGCTAAAAGAATGTACAGTGCCAAAGAGCTGTTTTGGTATATACAAAAGGGGGCAAATTTCAAAAAAATACCACAACAACAACAATATCACATACCAGCAAAAACAAGGCGTAAATAGAGCCTGCCATAATATGAGGCGAGTAAGTCGCATTGAACCTTATAAACATTTAATCTTTTTAGAAACTAAAAATCCCAAAATTATTGGCTATACAAAACGGCTAAAGAGAGTGTATGTGAGTTATACTTCTGGGCATCTCTGTCTAAGCAGCTACTTGATTTTATTTATGGTTGTCAATACCCTTTAAAAAAGAACTAAGGGATACATTACATTACTTTGGGTTATGACAGACCTTAACTCCAGCATGCAGTGATACATCTCTTCTTCTCAGCAGTCACTATTACAAATTTTATCATTCTGTTATGGAAAATGTATTGGTTGGTATTGGCTGGTTCGTATCCACCCTGCATACCTGGTGCAGACAGTATATGGATGCTATTTAGCCTGAAAAATCTGTATTTCATAAAAGACACCACCGTCAGGATTCGGCTATAAACTAAGCTACTTCTTCCCTTCGAACAGCTATTAATAGAGATAACTTCCTGTTTGTTCATTAGAGCGATGACCATAGTCAAAGCGAGTAAATTTATATATATTTTAATTTTTCTTTGAACAGTCAAATTTTTAAACTGCTTTTTATGAAGCTTGCGGGTTATAAAATTAATCATCGGTACTAAAAGAAAGTTTCTTAAATGAGTTGTTTAACCAATACTAGCCATTACCTGACTCTTACGCGTTTTTCTCTAAACTAAATTTCTATCATTTTTCCTCAATTACTTGTAAAGAAAGCATTTATGTATGTCAACACTGCTTTTGTACTCTTTTCTTTAATAATTACATTATTAGACTATGAGTCGAATAATCAAGGTTTGGTAGACATTTTGTTATCACTCCATACCTGTTGGTATTATTTCTAGGTATTTCTAGGTAACTGCTCAAAGCATAATTCACAAATTACAGTTCCCACTGCGAGCACTTTGATTTTAATATAAATATAATTGCAAAAAGTATAGCATCTCCATCAAAGTGTAGTATATATCGAAGTCGTTCAGCAATGCCGCAATGCCAACAATTTTTATCGATACATGTCCAAGCATTTCACTCTTCTACCCTTCTCTTCTCTCTCATCATCCGAAACTTCTCCATTTTGTTTATGTTTTTGACTTGAACGCCTTGTTGTTGGTGGCGGCCATTTTGTTGATTTAGTGTTTTGCTCTACATGCTGCATTTCTTTCGCACTTGCTGCCAACGCTTCTTACTCGCTCTCTCTCTCTCTCTTTCTCTGCTTCAGTCACTTGCTGTCTGTTTTATACTGCGTAGGTGTTGAGTGAATATTCCATAAATTGTTCAACAACATTTTGTTGTTGTTATTGTTGTCTGCTGTTTATATCAATGTCTGTGCTCAAGAGTCCATATGACGCGCCATTTTGTAAGTGCGTCGCCGCCAATTCATTTTGAGTGCATTGCATTATTGGATATTCTATGTGCGTTGTAAAATTAATAGCCAATTAAAGTCGACAACAGTCAAACAGACAATCATCGAAGCAAGATCAAAATACTCAATTTTACATTAATTTTCATAATTTATTAATTTATATTTAATATTAATTTATTGTATATAGTCAAATGATGTATTCGAGAAATATGAGGTTTTTCAAATTAACATGCCACATAGTTTACCTGCATTTTTAAAATGCAATTAATTTTTAATATAATCAATTTTTACCCACATATTTTACATATTCCGTGTATATAGTATATTGTATAATTAAAATTAATTTACATTTTCATAAACACATTAAAAGGTTGCACATAAATTATTATACGGTAAGACCCTATCAGACTGATATGGCTCAAATGCATATTAATTGTTTAATGAGCTGTGCATAAATTTTTGCCAGACACTGTATAAAAGTGTTGAGCAATATGTTTAGTTTTTGTTCACGCTCTGCATTATTTTATGCAACAAATTAAAAAGTGTGAACGTGGCATAATAAAATATTTTAATTATATATTACACAAAGCGTAGCTTAAATTTTTTAAATATTTGTTTTTGTACAGTTTATATATTTTTAAGTTATTAAAGTGTATTTATAGGCGCTACTATAAATTAAAATGTTTTTAAAAATTTAAGTTTTGAAGTAAATTGAAGTTATGTTGCCACTTACTTGGAAAATCTATTTACCAAGCTTGCTTAATTGCACAAACTTTCCAAGACAATTAGGCAGGCAAGCATTTTTTCTTAGCCATTTTAATTTGTGTGGCATTAAACGAAAATAGCAACCAAATCAAAATTAATGGTCTTTCATTAGCTTGTATTGACTCTAATTTAGCATTTAGCAATAAGAGTCTAAACATTTATTAGCTATTGAGCTGGTGGAACAGTATAGACAGATATTGTCTGGTAAAAGTTTTAGCCAAGAAATTAACACTTTGCTGCCGTTGCACAATTAGCCATTAAGTTGGCTCATAAATTTAACGCCTTACTAAACATATTAGATAACTAAGTGCTCAACTTCGAGCCATAAATATCAATAATCACTCAATAAAGCTTCGTAAAATGCAGCAAGCCAAGATGTAAGATATACTCAGTGGGTCAGAATACAAAAAGCGGAATGGCTTCGATAGCCATTTTAAATTTTTTTGATTTCAGTATCGATAGCGCGACAAATCTAAATTTAAATAAATAAGTGGTAAGTGTATTAAAAACACAGTTGCTATCCATATTAAATAGGCCGCTAAAAATAAGTTTACTTTATATATTTAACTCAAATTGACAACTTCGCCGCTTTTGATGATTTTAAGCCCAAACTGCTTGACATATTTTTACCCATTTTTACAATATTGCCCCTACGGCTAAGACGGCCGCGATGATGGTTTTACACATTAAGGCTTTTAATCACCATTAGACTCTCCTATTAGCAACTGCAAATTGAACGCGTAATAGTGTGTGAAAAATAATAATAAACAGATACAATCACACGCACTTGGCCATAATGGCGGACAGTTGGACCTGTGATATAAAGCACCATTTGTTGCTATGGTCTTTCTACTTTGTTGTTGCTGCTGCTGCTGCTGTTGACAAGCAGACGTGTGGAAGTAATGTCCTAAAGTACTCCATACGCTTTCCAACACTCTTGATAACACCTTCGGTTTACATAACGCTTGGGACAACTAAATTGTGGCCATAACTGTGGTTTCGCTCATCGCTTAGCACCACAATCCTCTATGGCGGATTGTAAAAAATAATTATGTGTTTATGCATATAAACACTTATGTACATGTGCATATGTGCCATGTATACTTGCATATAACTGAGCATAAAGGTTTAAGTGGCCAGAGATGGACGCGGCTTTTACTTTTTTTTCCCTTGGAATTATTTCAACTCTTTTGTTTTGGTTATTCTTTCTAGCTGTTAAGTAGCTTTGTGGCTTCCATAATTTCTCTTTGTTCTTAGTTGTTGCGGTTCTCTTACATTTTAAATTGACGCTCTTATATAAATGTGGCAGATTTTGGTAGATAAAAATTAATCCCACTTTATGGTTTATGAAATGGTCAAGCACTAAGACGGCGTAAAAGTTTTATGTAAAAAGTGTTTAAACATAAAACTGTTTAAGTTACTTTAAATTGCTGTGGATTGTAACCTTAAATATGAAGATGCTTTAAGTAAGATTTCGAAGTGGTTTTTGGAATTGCAAGCAAATGTTACAAAGTGCACCGCTTGTAAGATGTTATAAGTTCACATAATATGAGAAAAGATATTATAAAAGGGCATAAGATGGCGTAAGATGAGATAAATTGAGTTAAGGTGACATATGTTAACGTGCGGGAAAACCAGATAATATGGACTACTATGATGCAATTGTTACAATGTACAAAGTTTGTAAAATATTATAAGATGGCATAATATGACAAAAAAATATTATAAAAGGAAATTATAGGAGATGATATGTAATAAGTTAACAGAAGATGGCATAGTCTCCGCCGCCGATATCTACAATGAGATAATATAAAATTAGATGAGATGATATGTAATACGTTAACAGCAGATGACATTGCCTCTGTCGACGATACTTATAACTAGCCCAGTTCCATTTTAATTCCCACTGTCTCAAGCAATTTTATATAAATATCCCCATATAAAAGCGATTCTCGCTTTAAAGTTTCAAGCTTTGAATATTTGCTTTTGGCTAATTTTATAAAGTAAGTCTTTTTGATGACAAATGGTCTCATGAAAGTACTTGATTGCACTTAAGTAACTGATTATCATGACATCATCATCTATCAAAAAACAAACCTACTTTAAATATAATGAGCTTATACTTACAAAATTTCATTTATATTTAAGTAAATTAAAGAGTAGGCACTGCGCTATCAATTTATTCATGAGCCTCACTACCAACGCAAATAATATATATCCCCAAATATATTATATACTTTGTTAGGATAAGTTAAACTAATCAATCAAAAGCCCAAAGAGAGTGCTGTTAATATGACAACACCTCGGCCTGGGGAAAAGTAATTTGCTTGCTTAGAGAGCAAATAAATAAGTGAATACAAAAACAATAAGGATATGTGGCAATAACAACAAAGGAAATCCTTCACAATATTAAAACATAACAAGTGCTCATTGCAGTAGAGTCATCACGAATATGTTATTCACTATAAACTAGACATAATTTTCAATTTATGTTACGTATTATAGCTATTTAATATTTCGATTACTCATTTAACTTTTGCTGGTAAAAAAAATGTTTTTCCTTCACAAAAGCCCAAAGAACTCTATATTCTAGCTCCTAGCTTGCCTACTATATGTTCTGCCAACTCAATATGAGTAAACAAAAAATCATGCCAAAAGTCAACGATTTGCGCTAACATTTCCCCTAACCTGCCAGAGTGCCCCAAAAGTGGCCAAATTTGGAGCAGCTCAAGATCAAGGTGAACCAAAGTGTTTTTGCCTATTTCAAAATTGAAAATTTGTTTTGACGCGCAATGCTGCTGTGGAAAATGTTGGTGGAAATTGAAACTGACAGCGGGCGAAAATGTTGTTGCATACCTTAAGGCGTAATTTTCAAAAAGGTTTATTCTATGCCTAATATTCTTGTTGTTGGTTTATTGTTATTTCTTTTGCTATTGTGTTGCTGTTTTGTTGTTGATTTAGCTATGATTGATTTTCATTTTGTTGAATTATTGCTAGGTCTGGTCCTTTGATATTTCACAAAAGTATTCAATGCCTGAAAGTAGCCGCAAGTCTGATTAAATTGTTTAATCAAATGTAAATGCGCTAAAATATGGCTGTCTGTTTGTTAAATATGAATATTGTGCGAGGGTTGTTTGATGAGTGTGTTAGTCTTGGCACTGAGGGTGTATAGCAACATAGAATTAAAAGATGAGATAAGATGGGAGAAGATGAGATAAAACGAGAAGAGATGAGATGTGATAAGATAAGATGAAATGAGATAAGATGAGATAAGGTGAAAGAAGATGAGATGAGATGAAGTAGGATGAGATGGGATGAGATGAGATGAGATGAAATAAAACGAGAAAAGATGAGATGTGATAAGACGAGATAAGATGGATAAGATGGATAAGATGAGATAAGATGAGATAAGATGTGATAAGATGTGATAAGATGAGATAAGATGAGATAAGATGAGATAAGATGAGATAAAATGAGATAAGATGAGATAAGATGAGATAAGATGAGATAAGATGAGGTAAGATGAGATAAGATGAGATAAGATGAGATAAGATGAGAAAAGATGAGATAAGATGAGATAAGATGAGATAAGATGAGATAAGATGAGAAAAGATGAGATAAGATGAGGAAAGATGGGATAAAATTAGATAAAATTAGGCTCATTATACCTAACAACGGATGAGACATAGATAAGATGCGATAAATTGAGATAAGACACTATAAGATGACATTCGATAAGCCAAAACAAAATTGAACAATAAAATAAGGTAGTATGATGTAAATCGGAAAAGATGAAGTGGCATGAGATAAAAGATTATACACATGATATAAAAAAATGATGAGATGCCATGTATAATCAAGACATTATTTCTTATGTTTACGATATCTAAAATCGTTTTTTAGAGGGTTGGAAAACGATTTCAAAAAATAACTTAAAGGAACCCCGTGAAACTCAACCAGCCCTACACTTGCTCTTTTTGCTGTTTTTATTGTTGAAGTTATTGTTTTTTGGTATTACAATTAAATTTTCTAATTGAGTTGCGTTCGGTATTAAATGTGGCATAACTTTGGGCAGCTTAACAGCCACAGCAACTGTGGACAACAACAATTGAAAATACAACAACAACAATTCACCAAAAAAAACAACAACAAATAGAGTAAGAACAATCGCAGAACAAAAGGCGCAAGTGAAATTGACTTTGTTGATTTATGCGTCGTTTACTATGCCACGCTCTGTGTATTGTTTGTGCCTCAAAGTGTGGCATACTTTTAGGCAGCAATGTGGTCGAGCACTCGCTATGGCTGCTTTACAAGCCGACATATACTTAGCCTTCACATTTCGTTGCGTTTGCTAATAAATTATTTTGGCGTAAAAATAAAAAAAAACCCAAGTTTTGCTTCATAAAAAAACAAGTTGCTTTGAGAGGTTGGCAGTGGCGTTGTTAGTAGGGCAATACTAATTTGATATTTTGGCTTATAGAATTGCTTATATGTTTACCTAAATATTCTTGTCATTTTAATACAAAAATGAAATTAATGAAAATTTGTTCTAATTGCAAAAAATAATATAGGAACGATTTGCATAAATCTTACTTTTAATTTCAATTTTTGTCAAACATATGTGAAAAATTTCATTAATTGTTACCTACTTCAGACTCCCTATCAAAAGATTTAAACTACACACATGTAGGCTCGCAGTGCTTTAGGTTATTTATATATTTTATGTTTATATAGAAAATGTGTAGAAATTGTTTTTTGTTATGATTTATGCACAAAGCTCTCAAACTGGCCACGCCCTAGTCATAATTTAGACCACAGTCGACACATAAAAAAAAGGCTCTAAATTCGTAGCGAAGAAATAAACCCTGAAATGCATTTAGATAATTAGTCGCATTCTAAGCCAGAGGGCGTGTCATCTAAATAATTGCCTTCAAAAACCTGTTATTAGAGCTGGCGCCTATTTGTATATAAACCGAGTTTAAGAGGGGCGTTTTTGGGGGCGGGTACTTTTTAAACCGCTCAGAATATAGCAGGTTTGTCATTAGAGCTGCTTTAGACGTTGAAACGTAACAAATTTTGAACAGAAAAGTCATAAAGATAAAACAGATACACAAGCTTAGTACGAATACTATTCATGCTATGCTTGCACTTATTTGGCAAGGGGCTGGAATTCCAAAAAAAGGCATGATCATCCTAAATTAATGAAAAGCCCATAATTGACTATTTTGGCGTTAAAAATTATGCTCGCAATTCTAGCTTGGTTCTTTTTTGCAACTTGGAGAAGTTTTTTACTTGGATAGCTTTGAAAATCATTTATGCAAAAAATGTAGATTGGAAATTCTACAATAGAAAAACATATTTAGAAATACTCTCAGAAAATACTCTATTTTTTATTAGCAAAGTTTTCTTATAATCAATATTAATCAGAATTCTTATTGTGTGAGAAAGTTTGAATAGCACATATTGTAAGAACTGATGTGATGATGTAATTAAACAGATTTTTAGGCTGCTTTTAACTCAGATGTATCAAGTTTTTTGAACTTAAGCTGCAACTATTGATAACAACTAAAACAATATAGAAAAATATGTGTTTTGTACTTTAAAATACAATGTTACGAAAGAATCAGCTTGTTATTGTCCTGATTTCTAGACTATGGGAATTCTTTTAAGAAATTCTCTAACACAGCTTAGTATTCCCTATTTTTACTCAGACTATTTGAACTATAAAAATCAGCTGTTTAACTGCCGTGTGCTTTGTATGCAACGCCTTTAGCTGCTTTTTTAGTGTAAACACAGCATCAGTTACTTACTGCCGCCATGGGTCGCAGTTTTTGAAACCTGAACAACCCCGGTTCATTTGCCTTACTGACTTTATTTTCAACTACTAAAACTTGGCGAAATGCAGCTCTGAAAGCACTTCGTGGTCGCTTTGTTTTTTCCAAACCGGCATGTATAATTAGAGCAACATGTCTGCTAAAATGAATTAATTTAAAATCTGAATGCGCGCACTACAGCACAACTTCATGCCACATGTTGCACGCACATACACTGGGATACATACCAAACAACTACATATACAAATAGCCTAGAAGCTAAAAATGTAATGCAAAGTAATCCAAGAAAATTAAGAAAAAGACATTGTGGTGTAAAGCTTTGAAGTGTCTGCCTGCTTTGCTGCATGATATACTTATAATAACGAAATAACTTAAAGTTCCAGGAATTGAATTTGAAAGAAAAACTTAAATTATTTTTGGATTAAAGTTTTTGCAGCACATTTGTGGGTTGGTTAAGCAGTATTGAAATACATTTTCCGGAAACTACTATGTAGTGGCATGAGTTGGACTGCCATGGGGCCACAATGTTGTTAGTGAGTTCCGAGAAGTGTTAAGTAATCACATATGTATCTTTTGTTTGCGATGAGATAGGAAGTAGTCTTTTGTAATATAATCCCTATTAGGTTTGTTTTTAGTGAAGTTGAAACTTTAATAAATGTGTAATGAATAAAAATGTGTGCTTAAAGTTCTTTGAATTTAATGAAATGTTATATTTGCGATACAGATTGTGTGGAGTTAATTGGAAATTGCTTTAAATATTTAAAAGCTTAAGTAATTTTTAAAGTTGAGCATTTTCCAAACTAGTAAAATGGTAAGTCGCTTTTGAGTACTGACTTATATTTGAAAAAAAACCATTGCATTAAAGTATTGAATGCTTCATTATGTTGGAACTTTTGAGATTATTTATAAAAAATTAAAAAGACTCAGTCACTATTTCCCATTTGTGTGCTGTTTATTAATCAGTTCGTCTGAAGTCCGTGTATTTATAGAGAAATGTCTGAAAGATACTTTTCATGTTTGTAAGTAACTAATCTACAACTACTGTAGTCTAATTCATAGAAAATATGATTGTGGAGCAACTTATATACTCAGTAAGAAATTACCATAATTCTTACGATTTAAAAGATATATTAGATTTTGGGTTTTGATTTTGGATAAAATATAAATTTCAAAATTGCGAAAAAAGGCTTAAAGTCAATATATATTTCTGGCAAAATTCTAATGGAATTTTAATAATTTATACTTAAAAGTTTTACCTAAAATAAGTCTCAACAATGACTACTCCAAACAATTCTCAACAATATGCTAAACAGTCTGCGCGGATACTACCACTGCCAAAGCCTACTAGGCTATCATTTAGTTCAATGACCTGCTCAAATAGAATAGAATCCCTTTTAATTAGCATAGAAATTACACCTTGATCCTTTCATTGAACCTAATTAATTTTTGGCAGCTCATTTGTATAACAATTTACCCGTAGCAAATAACTTTTCTGCTCATTTTTGGCCAAAAATCCAGCCTCTTTTATCAATTTATTAATGCAATTTTGTTATGCAGCAAGTACCCAAGTTAACCTTAATTGATTGGGCAAGCAACCGAGCGAATTGTTTCAATTTAGAAATCAGCCCAGCCCATATTAAGTTGCCATAGGCACAAATTTGCTCACCAACTGTCCAAAATGTTTATAATTTGCAACTTCAAAATATAATGGAAACAGAAAATTACACGGCTAGAACAAATTGTTTGGAGCATTTGTTACCAATGACCTTGCCACAATACCTACACTTACACACGCACACACACACACGCATATACCCAAAAAACTTGGCCTTATCAATCAAGTCAAGATGCCGACGCGCCAATTTAAACGCGCTCAATCAAGCGCTAAGCCTTCGCAACATACAAAATGGCTGCCCTCACCATGAAACCTTCACTAAACCAATTCGACCCTTTTTCTAGGGAAAGTTTCGGTCCAAAACAACATTTCTTTTTGCACCTTTGTTTTTGGTGAAGCTCACTTTTGACTTTGGGTCGGCGTAAAACGTTTACGGCAGCTTTGTTATCTGCCAAGTTTTTTACCCCGTTCCCATTCAGTTTTGTGGCGCTAATTTGTTGCTACACGTGGCAGGTTCCAGCGGGCAGGCAACGCCGTGTCCCAAATGAGGCGCGTCATTAGTTGCCAGTCATGCTCGGCCAGACTTTGATTTCCTTTGCCGTGAGTTTTGTGGTTACATGTTGTGGGAATTATTATTAATTGGACAAAAGTTTACTTTTCATTTGCAAGCCTATTTGAAATATTTGTAGAACCCGTCAATTTCGTGTGTTTCTCTTGAAGTTTTTCATAAGCAGCACTCTGCATATAATATTTTTGGGCTATATTTGTTTTCTAAAAGCAAGTTCAGTTAATTTATTGGCAGGCATAAGTTTGACTTCCGACTTATCTTAATTTTCGTAGAAATTTATGGTTTATTTAAAGCTATTTTGGGCAAATGTTTTAATATTTAAAGAAAATTATTTTTAAGAAGGTTTCAGTTTTTTTAAGGGCGATAGAAGACACGAAATATTTTCATTGTGGTAGAACAATCTGTTAAGGAAAACATTATTTTTAGTTAGATTATAAATAAAATAATATAAAAAAGGTTTGGATTATCTAAAGCTATTTTAATGTTTTATTAAATTAGCTATTAAATGTTTTAATATTCAAAGAAAATTAGTTTTAAAAATGTTAAGCAATTTTTGAAAACAGGTAGGGTATTTGTAGGCGCTGGAAGACACGGAATATTTTCAATATAATCTACACTTAAATTTTGGTTAAGTAGAAATCAGTATATTTTAGTTAAAGTAATCTCCAAGGACAGATTAAAAATAAGATAAGATGCATAAGACTAAAAATAAAAAACTTATTTTAAAATAATATAGTTTGATAATAAAAAAAATGTTTAGTTATGAAGTTAATATTCTGGCTCTTAGTGTAGTTTTTTATTAAAATTTAAAAATTAATTTCGAATATATGTTGTAATAACGTAACATCAAAGTACTATTTTAAATTAACTATTTGAATTTGAAGAGTATTTAAGCTTTAAGAAGAAAAAAATCATAGCATTCATTTTAGAGACTCTACAATGTAAATTGCATACAAAGACAAATAAATTCATTCTGTCATACAAAAATAAATGTTTCGATATATTTCAGATGTTTAGAAGAAGGCTTGTCCAAGTGTAATATTCAAAAATGCACACCTTCGCTATCGATAGCTCGATAAATAATCGAATATTTTGTCACAAAAAGGTAACGTGGTACCTATTGGCTTGTAGATATATGTAAAAAATAGTCGAAATAGAGTCTGATCGGAGAGTGGTCTGCTTTCGCTCATATATTTACTGATTCATGGTTGTTTGAGCCTAGCAATCCGGTAAGCATACTATTAAAATTGACTTTCTGAGTGAAGTCAGTGCCTGCTGTTGGGGCGTTGTACAATTGTTATATTTTTTCCTTTAGATCGTAGACGGGCATTTATTAACCTTTCGCTCCAGGCCTTCCAATCCATCCGCGTGTTGCGCACTATTTTGCTGAAATGTATGCCAACACCGCATGTAGATCATCTGAGTTGGGCATACCTGAGAATAGAAAGAAGTCTCCTCTGTTATTGGTCACTTCTCCACATTCGTTCCACCTGACTTCACTGACTCCCAAAACATTGATATTTAGTCTGGCGCATGCTGATGAGATCATTGCGCGTTTTCCAGCTTGGCATAGTGTTCTAACATTCCATTATAAGGATAAGAGTAGGTATCCTTTTCCGTTTGCCAGTGTTCGTCATCATGTTGTTGGTGTTGTTGTTGTTATCCGAGGCTAATCTTGTAAATACACGAACTGTAAAGGTTTTCAGACGCAATATAAACGGTATAATAATATACTCATATATTTTATCTCTTCAAAAAGTTTCAAATCCGCAAAATTTACAATTTTTTCTGGCAGTGCAATTTACAGCCAAAGCTACTTGCTGCTCACATCATTTTCCCTCTTTATTTACAAGTTATACCATTTTTTTCAATTACCAACACTTGCGCGGCGTTATTTGACTTAATTGTTAAATATTTTCCGGCAATTTTGGTTTTCAATGTTTCTTGTTGTTTATTTTTATATACATACTGTACCTCACATTTATATAAATGTTGCATAAAATTCAGAAAATTTAATTAAGAAAACTTTCTTGGCGCGCGCATTCACTCACTCCCCTCTCTCTTTTCCAAATTGCAGACATTAATGCTGACTTCGTTTGACCTGCTCTACAAATTTTGATGGTGAGTTTTTGACCTCTGAACTTTTTTTATTTCTATATTTTTTAACTTATGCGCAATTTTAATACACATCTTGTGGGCTAGACGCTCTCAAAGCGAAAATTCTCAGACAAAATGCTAATTGAAGACTTGATGGCGTGTAAATGAGCTGTTTCTTTTAAAATATAAATTCTTTTTGTTGATAAAATATGCTATTAATAGGGGATTGTTAAAGAGCTAATTTTGGCAATTTTGAGGTGGTGCATAATTCTAGGGATTATTCTGGGTTTGCTTAGAGCTACTTTAGGATACGCTTGGCTTAGAAGATCGCTAACACAGCTTGTATTCGAATTCCACAAAAATGCACTTCTGCTTACGCCAATGAAAACCACCTAATATCATTAAAAAGTAAAGCTTCAATTATTATTATATTTTTATTGCAAATATTTTATTAACTTACAATATAATGCAATTAGAATATTTGTAATCATTTGCAATTAATGGCCGCCATGAAAGCTTTAGTAAGTTGCAACCAATCAATGTTTAATCAGAACCAATAAATTTTAATTATTACGTTCGGCATATTTAATTATTATTATTTTTTTTATATCATTTTTAAATAGTGCATCTGTTTTTTAAATCAGCACAATGCTTTTTAAATTGGCAAAATCCACAAAAAAAATAAAAATAAATAAATTACTACCATTTAAATGCGCTTTTGCAAAAATCAAAATAATTAAAATAAAATTAATAAAACTAGCCCGATGATAAGCTATGTCTAAAAAATGCGCACACTAACAAAAGTAAAGCTGCATTAAATAAAAAAAACAAAAACTAATATATACAACAAACTAAAAATAGCTCATAATTAATAATGTACGCCTTATTGGAATTTAATTAATTTACACAAACATATTTGAAATGTTTGCAATTTAAAGCGGCCAACAAAAATGTTAAAACAAAATACAAATAAACTTTAGAATACTTTATGTTCATAAACAGGGTGCTGCAGAGAGCATTTTGTAGCTTTTGATTTGTATTGAAAGTTATACAATTCTCTTCAAAATAAAATTAATGAGAATAAAACACTTTTTTGAAAAAAAAAAGAAAATTATTTGAATTAGTAGAGTAAAAAAAGTTGAATGAAAATTTAAACAGAGATCGCAGAAGCATGTAAAAATAAATCAACACTTTAAAAAAAAAAGTACATTATGTTTAAGATTTTGTTGTATATTGAACATATATTAATGTCTTCAATCATATTGTTTTTAATTTACATGCTGTTTTTTACATTTACATTACATAATTTTTGAATTTTGCTATTGTTTCGTGGAGTTTAGAAGAGCTTGAAAATTATCAACATATTTTTTACCATCATTGACCATCATCATCATATTTTCGTTGATTGGCATATGTCCCCTACATTAATCCCCTACATTAAATCCTAACATATTTTGTTTGATTCTAAAGAAATATTGCACAATTTGTTCTTTTTTCAAGTTTAAATCGTTTGACTATATTAACATATATCGTTTCCATCGTGAAAATAGCTTAAAATCATCGGTCGAATCTAAAAATTCAAACATATCACAACCAAAGTAGCTTATCAAATTGTTTCGGAAAGCTAAATAATTTCCTAGTAGCAATTCCTAAATTCATCCTCTTCTGTACGATCAGCTAAAAATTAAAGATATCATATCTAAGGCATTTTACAAAAGTTTTGCGTCCTTCTGGCCGATTAGTCAAGTCTGCATCCTGACTTAATTTTAGATACTTTCTTACTTTACTTTTTTTGGCCATCACAAGACTTTACGTTTTACAGTAGTTCTCGCCAGGCGCCCCTGTTTTGCGCGCACCCTCTCCAGTTGGTGAAGATAGCTCCTCCTCTACTTGGTCTTTTCATCTGAGCTTAGGTCGCATCCTTCGTCTTCTTTCGTCGACTTTGCATCGAAAACCCTCTACGCTGGAGCGTAAGACATGGTCGAGCCAACGCTAGATAACATCTATATCGTTGTAGAGCTTATACAGCGCTTGGTTCGTTCGGATACGAATAAATATTACAAAATAAATTCTCAGACCACCACAACTGTATTTTGTATTTTTGCAAAAATAGGCTTAAAAAGTTTCAGAAATTTTGATTAAAACTTGAAGACATAGATTGGTAATTACTTTTGTTTTTATTATTTATTAAGAAATATGGAATGATTTAGTAGTTACCAATTTGTTACCTCTTGCTGAAGTAATTATCTTCCATACACACTACTGAAAAGGTAACTTTGCCATCACAAGCTGACATCTATCAAAAGTTCGGACATATTTACGAAACGACCCTTTATATATAGCTGCACTGTCAATGGCATTAAATTTTAATCGCTTTTTGTTGCTGTGGTTACAAATTGCTTTTAATTGTTGTTACTAAGCTCGGCTCCAACACAATTGTTGTTACATCATTATATATGAAGGCGTTTCACAAAATTACACATTAAAAAAACAACTTTATATTGTTATATACTAAACATAGGGGGCAAAACATTTTTGCCACAATTTAAATGCCAAATACACTTAAAAATATATGCAACAGCTGAACGTAAACAAACCCCACACATATATTTGTGGACCCGAGTGTTGTCAGCACAAACATGGCCACTCATGTGTGTGTGTGTGGGGGACTCTCTATCTACTCCAACTCTTGCGCTCAAACAAATAATAAACATCAATTGCCTTAAACAAACAACTGCAGCGCAGCTGACTTTGACATTTTGTGTACACTGTGCACGGTGCTGTACCTTTATGCGAGTGCTCACCGTAGTTGCTTTACTTCTGCCGGTCGCTGCGCTGGCATACTTTCATGCTGTTTGCATATTTGTTGCTAGGTTTTGCCATCGTGCTGAAAAAGTGCTCGGTAAATATACGCTAAGGGTCGCAACGTCTAGTATTTAGATAACGCCCACTGTTCTAAAAAAGCACATACGAGGGGGGCTTGAAAAATTATGCGCATTTTTTTTGTTGTGCCTCGAAAAGAATATTTTCATTAAATATTTTGCTGGCTTTAGTTGCATTTGCTTTCCAAGCGCTCTGGAAGCCAAAGAGCTGATGTGGGTTTTTTACTAGCGCCATCTGGCGCTAATTGGTGGCGCCATCTACTGTGGGTTGCTTATCTGCACAGCAAGTTTACTTGCGATTCTAACTAAAAAGACTAAATCCTTCGTAGCCTACATTTAGAATCTTGGTATTTTTTCTATGAATATACCTAGCGCAATATTATAAATCGCAACATAATTCGCCTTAGAAACAACTATGTCCGACAATACTTGAAATTTTGAAGACATGAAATAGCGCGCAGGTGGCAAAATCCATTTTAAATATTCTTAATAAAATAAAATCTGATTTTAATTTATTTATATTCTTGCATGTTCGAAAAGTTAGTCATAATGCATTAAAATTTACATTAATAATCATCTAAAAAGCAAGCAGTAGTCCAAACTTCCTAAAAGTGGTCAGTATTCGAAAAGAATTGTAATATAGTTCGCTCTTGGGATTAGTTTACGAGTGGGAATGGCAAAGCCTAAAAAAATTGCTCTCATATAACATAAAAAATAAAAATTGCAATAGATGACGCCAGCAGAATTTAGGTTTTCGGATCGCGCAAAAAGGAATTGCAAGCAGGTTTATCGTTTTGGAGTTGCTTTTTTTTTATTCAAATGAGCACATCGACTGAGCCCACTAGGCTCTGAATCGGAAGGCCGATGGTTCCATTGCAACCTGCAACACTGATGGATTTGTCTAGCACTGATATAGCTAGCAAATAGAAAAATCTCTATTACTTATAGGCACCGCCGTTCAGATTCGGCTATAAACTATAGCTTCCTGTTATCTTCACACAGAAGATAGCGATATGCCATGTTCTCTCCGACTTTGTTAGTCGATATTACTATCTAAGTACCTCTGAATATTTATAAATTTCAGATCTTTTTCAAAATAAAGTTGAGCTGCCCCAAAATAGCAAAGGCTGGCTATATTTTGGAGTTTCAATTCAAATTTTGAAATATAGTCTCTTTCCAAGCAAAAAGTTTGTTTCTTTTTTTTGCTTTATGTCAAGCTTAAGTGTATCTTTGAGGCATATATTATAAGTATATTTCTTAATTTCGAAGTGAGTAGGTCGCTGCAGTGTGGTTGTAGCGTACTCGCCTCTAAACCCGCAGGTTGGTGGCTCGATTCCAACTTGAAATACGGGTACAATTGTTCTATCAGTGACATAACTTATAAATAAATATAGGCTATTTACCTGGGGAAACTCTCTTCTAATGAAAGAAACCGCCGTTCGGATTCTACTGTATACTGTAGGTCCCTGTTTTCTACTTAATAGAGATACCCCCATGCTCCGCCTTTGGAACAATGACCATAGTCTAGGCGCGTATATTTGTTTCTTATTTAATATTTTCCGTATAAGCAGTCAACCAAAATTATTGGCGTAATTTTACAAGCGCACCTCGCTCATTGCACACACACAAACACTCACTCACTTGGCTAACTGATATTTTTGCATTAGCGTATGTGTTGGATGCTATTTGTATGCCAGCATCCATCTTTTTATGAACTTGTTAACAATCTGACGACCTTTTTTTAACTTGGCAAACCAAAACTTTGCCTCGAAAAGGGGCATGTGAGTGCGCTTGTGTGCACAACAAATATTTGCATACTTTTGGGCTGCTTATGAAAATAACATAATTTGATTGTGTGTGCGTGTGTGTGTGTGTGTGTGAGCGAGGGCTGTGTGTGTTGTGCATCAATCCAAGCATCCATCCACAACTAGTATCTTTCATCTTTAATACAAAATTGTTATGCTTGAAAGCAAAATTCTTCGATTTGCACATATTGGCTTAAAAGCAGACTAAAGACCTTTTAAAAGCTCTAAATACCGAACAAATATTGCATGAGCCATTTGTATGTCAAGCCCCAGTCTTAACTGCTTTAAGAATTCAAATAACTTGTGCCTTAGTCAAGAACTAACCCCAAACAAAAGGACAAAATAAAAAGAAAAAAAAAAACACTCATTAATTATTCATAGTATTCAACACAAAAGTGTTTATGTGCCAAGCACCGCTCTTAGCCACAAAACTGGACAGGCTCAAATTGGCTCAGTAGCAAGCTACAGTGGCGTAGCTTGTTTTGGGGGCTGAGCTATATAGAGACATATACAACGTTTGTTTTATTTGTAGATTAAATATTGAATTATGAATAATGTTTTAGACTTAAAGCAATAGTTGGCCCAGTTGATAAGATTAGTCGACAGCTAACTGCACTGGGAATAAGTAAACAAGATTTTGAAGATACAAAGAATTGGGAGAAAATATAGATACTTCGAAAAGAAACAAATTGAAAAGTTATACATTTTTGTGTACAATCGTTTTCAACCAATTTAGTTTTTTGCCTTTAACTAATACTCACCCCTTTACACGCCTCTGAACAACCACTGGCAACACTTACCAATACGGCTAGGACAACATGTTTGTCTGTAGCCAAAAAAAAAAAAAATATATGCAAATTTCAAGTTTATTCTTTTTTGCACAAAACATAAAAATAAACTTCATTTTTGCTGCACACAAAATTGACAATATTGTTAACAGCTTCTTTTATACCGAAGCTGATTAGATAGACCGACAGACGGAGGTCCTTTGATATGCCCAGGGACGATACTCATAGTAAGCAAATTGTCTGGCAGAGCTCATGACAACTGTTTGTTGTTCCTGTGCCAATCGAAGTTGTTGTTGTTGATTTTTTATTTTTTTTTGTAAGAGAAACCTTTACGTGTTTCACGCACATCGAAAAGGGCAGAAACTTTGCATTTACTGTGCATTCTACATTTTGTGCATTGACAGAAAATTCAAAGCTTATTTACCGGGGTGCCGGGTACACACGTAACGCCGAGCCCATTGTCGTTTGGCACCGAAGCCCCCTGGTTTAAGTGTGTGTTAGCATTTTGTGTAAATCGTTATTGAATGCTCAAATTGCACCCAAGGCGGTTGTTTTGTGTTTTGTTTGTGACGTAAACGGTCAACGGTGCGGCTGAGCAATATGACATTGGAACGTGTGTGTGTGACAAATGTACGGCTCGAACGAGTGGCACTAGTGTATTCGATTGCACTCTAAACGAATAGTATGTCGATTTTGCCATTCTTGTGATTTGTTTTGTGATTTGAATTTAGCTAAAAGGATTTACATACTAGTTGGAAGTTGAGCATTTGGATGGCATTTAAGTGCCATTTAGGGAATGATATTCAGTGCAAAGCTACTAATGGCATTTGGATATTAAATTATTTAAGAGCATAATAATTTATTGTGTGGTTAGCCACTGGTTCGACCAAAATTTGGTTATTTACGATTCGTTAAATACTGAAAGTGGTTTTTGGCCAAAATCATGCAGTATCTGTTATGACCTTGAATACGAGTATACTGAGTGAATTTGCATATGAGACTCAAATTAATTTCAAATGAGTAAATACATTATGCAAGCCAATTGCATGAAGTTGTAAGTAAAAGTAAATTTAATTCGAATAAGCCTGGGAATTGCTGCAGCAAAGTTTAATTTGCTTACAAGTAACTTAGAAATAACTGCAGGAAAAATACCTAGAAGATACTTAATAAAAAGAATTAAAAATATTTTTATGAAATGATAAAATTTATTAAGAGCGCAGTTTTAAAATAAGTTATTACTAATATCAATTAAAAGTACTGGGTATTTTAATAAATTCTTTTATATAAATTCAGATATACTTTAAAAAATGCTTAAGAGTTTGTTTTCAAACATATCTTTAACCCGCAAACCCTTGCTTACCTTTTTCGAAATCATTTATGCTGCTCCAGAGCTGTGGGTATGCAATCTAAGTATTCTTGTGCAGGCAATCCGGTCTCTCTGTCATGTTGTCGCTGAGACCCAATGAATACTTTGCTAAAATTCGTATAGTCAGATAAACGTCAAAAATTAACAAGCCTTTGTTTTCAAATATATCTTTTCTCTCACAAACCCTCGTTTACCCTTTTCGAATTCGCTTATGTGGGTATGCGTTCTAAGCGTTCTTCTGCAGGCATTCCGAATATGTATCATGTTATCGCTGAGAACCTTTTAGAGAATAGAATAAATACTTTGCTATAAGCCATAGCATTTCGAACTTCTTTTATGTAATTAATCAGATTTAAGTCAAAAATAAATGTTGTTTTCAAATATATCTTTATTTTGCAATCTTGATTAGCCTTTACGAATTCGCATATGCGTTTTGGGAACACGATTTAAAAGTTCTCTTGCAGGCAAACCGATCAGGGAACCAGTCTTCACTGAGACGCATTGAAAGAATATAATGAGTAATATGAATTGTGAGCTCTTAACAATAGGAATATTAAAAAAAGTATGAACTATAAATTGTATGAATATTACACCTTTCCGACCGTATATCTGCTCTCACCCACCAAACTTTTTTTTAAAAAGGTAAATGGTAAACGCCATAAATCACAAAACTATAAGGTTTTATAATGTAAAAATTCCTCCGTATTTTTAAACGCAAAAATTTCAGGCGGAAGACGCCAAAATCCATCAAACTTAGCAAACTCTTGAATAATGAATGCATTTTACATTAAAATAATAAAATACAAAATACAAAAGCTAAAGCCTCCATCATTAAAAAATATATAAATAATTTAAAATAATAAAGTTAAATTTAAAAAACGAATATTTTCTTTCAAATAAAACTCCCTATACCTACCATGACTATCACAGTTATTGCCACAAACTACTCAACTCCTGCTTAGTAAACACTTTGTATAAATCCACTTAACTTGTTTTTCCATTAAAACCAGTTCAACTCCTGTAGCAACTTTGCATTCCAAAAGCCGGCTATACAATTTTGCTTATTAAATAATACCATAATATTATCATCTAGATTACAAATCCACTTTAAAGACATGCTGCTCTGCCAACCGAATCTCAGCTAAATGTGCAGCTTCCAGAGGAGAGTTACTCCCACTGCCCACCAAAAATAAATATTTTTTGTATGAAACTTTTGCAAAGTCATGACCCGGAACGTGCTGCTCAACATTCGATTCTCGATAACAAACTGCCTGTCAAAATTACACTGAGCCCATAAACTACACGTCCGGTTCAATGCATAATAAATATGCATAGTTTTTCAAGCTCTCCCACATTTAGGAGCAATTTTGACAGCCTTTGTGTAAACCTTTTTTGTTCTCTTTTTTTTCTCTTTATTTATTTTTTTTTTGGTACTGTAAGTAAACAATAGTTCCATTGATTAGGGTCTAATTTTTATATGCACTCTTGAGTCTTACAGTTTGAAAAATTTGCATTTGTTTGGGTTCGGGCTTGGGACCTTGATGTGAGCAATCGAAACTTGTTGAGATGAAGATTTTTGGCTATGCAGTGCCATGAATATATTAGGCCTATGGCCTTTTTTTTTGCCATGGCCAAAAGTTTAAATTATTGGCAAGTTTTCTTAAGCTGGTTTGCAAACACACACACATACACACAAATTGAGAATTTTATTTGGCCAAATTTGAAAAGATTTTAAGCAGAAAACTTTTTGTTGTATATTTGGGTTATAACAAATACGAATAATAAAACAAATGGCAATATGTATTAAGTTTGTCCGTGTATTGTGGTATTGTGTGTTTATGCTTGTGTAGAAAATATTTCTGTATTTGAAATCGTATTCAAATAATTTGTTCAATTTGTGTGTTGTTAGTAGGGCTGCTTTATTTGAAATCAAGTAAGAACAAAACGACATATTTATTTTAGAGATTGTTGAAATAAATATTAAGTATTAGCATGAACTATATATTTAGATGAGAAACGAAACCTTAAAAGCGATATCAATTGATTTTATGAAGCGGTAATGATTATTAAGTAGTTGAGAGTGAAAACCGATTAATTTATTCCAAGATTGTTAAAAGCTTTAAACTTTTTGACATTTCCAATTGGTTGTTTCCAATGTATATGTGGTTTTTCGGGATAAAAAACCTTGAAAATTTATTTCAATTGATTATTTCTGTTGTGTGTTGGATTTTAAGAATAAACCACCTTGAAAATGTGTCCATTTGGTTGTACCCGATATTTTGGTAGATTGCAAGAATATAAAGCCTTGAGATTCGATTTTATTTTGTTGTATCCAATATTTTGGTGGATTTTATGAACGGAACCTTGAAAATTATTCTATTTCGTTACTTTCAATATTTTTGATGTATTTTAAGAATGCAAATCTTTTAAATCTACGAAAAATGATTCCATTTGGGTTTTTCCGAGGTTTTCATTTTTAAGATCTCACCACATTTGCTGCAAATATACGATAATCGTTCATGGAACTTAACATGTCGGTGCCAAAAGGCTTACAAATGGCCACGCATATCTTTCAGATAGATTTTCAAGATAAGAAATCGGTTACTGTTTAGCTTTCAGTTGCATTATTATTATTATTAGCTTCTTTTTTTGTTTAATATACTGTATCAATATGTGAAGCATATATTGCTGATTTGGCGAACTATAATTCTTAAAAGTTTATTAAGTTCAAAAAATATTTTCAAATTTGTTTCAAAATTGAATTTATTTTTGTATAAAAAACTAAGTAGCAAAAACAGCGCTGCGATGTTTAGATTCTATTGTGCTTTCTTCTAGATGCTTCGTCAAGCTCCGTTGCGGTAGTATGCGAAAATCTCTAAAATGGTTAAAGTGTCAGAAATAAGTTCATTATATGCACAAAAGACTTAAACTCCTTTATTCACTACTCTCTTAAGCAAAGAAGTGAGCTCTCACATAATATACATTCGCATTTAAAGAGCACTTCATCTGGATACCTACACAAGATTTTAAGTTAGTAAAGCATTTTGTTGCCAAAATCTTATATAAAGCAACTGACAAAACAAAAATTGTTTTTGTTTTATTTTTTACTCAAGCTCAATTCGTTTGACCACTTAATTGGCATTCAAATTCAATTCAATAAACCTCAATAGAAGAGAGAAAAAAATGAAATATACGACAAATATTCAATTCAATTTGTAAGACATTTCAAGAATATCAAACCGAGCTTCGAATAAAGTTGAGCAAACGTGCAAAGCGAAAACTTTCTTAATCAATAATTTAGCAGGATTGCAAAGTCTGCAAAATGGTCAAAGGACATGACGAGTTGTTAGGGTTTAGGCACCCTGTGGGCTACCAGGCCATGAATTCTAGTCGTTCGCACTCATTTAACAATTTCACGCTTCGTTTGAAAACCGTGAACACGGGACACCAAAGCTGAAACAGCTGATTTTGTTGCAGTTTTGCGTAAGGCAGTTGGTCCTTCGTGGAGCTTGGCTTTTATACACTGGGCGACAAAAATTCATGGAATCAGTAAACTGAAGGAAGTTTTTATATTATATAATTCCTTTTTTTTTGTTACTCTACGATAATATGTCTCGTGGAAGCAGAAGATGATTGGGAATCGCACTTAAGGCGAAGGATCTAAAAAACTAACTTTAAAAGATCTTTTGAACCTAAGCTATTTTTCTTAATATATTTTAGAAGTGCAACAATTTCTCTGTAAGAAATAGTTAACCGCCGAAGCATCTAGAATTATTAAAATCTTTTTGGATTTCCGTAAATTACTTCAGTCATAAACTGTAAATATCTACCTTTCAAATGTTTTAAAGCAAAACTTTAAGCTTTTGCATATAAACGATTATTCGACAATTATTTTTAAAAACAGCTGCAAATTGCAAGTCTAAGCTGAGTTTCTTATCACCGTCAGCTCTAAGTTAACCCGACTAATTTGAACTTTTTGCAAATCCTCGTCCAACTCCTTCGTTGAAGTTTTTGCTGTTGTTGTTGTTGTTATCATTGTCACCTGCGCGCACGCCGCGAAAATTTTCCCCAAACGGAAATGATGACATTTCGTCTAACTTTCTCGCAGTCGCAGTCGCAATCTCCAGTCTCTGTGCAGTCGTCTAGAAATGTTGGCAAAGTCAACGACGTCTAGGTGTCTAAGGAAAACTCATATAATACACCGCCGCCAGTGGCAGTTGGAAAATGAAAATTTTCACTTGCTAGTTGGCAGCGGAAATTGTTGGAAACGTTCAACGTTTTGTTCGCTTGCAAACGAATTGAAATTGTGGCCAAATGTTGTCGCCGTCGCCTTTATTGATTTCCTTTATATATATATAACTTTTTTTGTTCGTACTTTTTTTCCTTCCATTTCAGGCAACGGAAGGAAGGTAGCGTAATATTATTATCAATTATCATTTATTATTTCTGTGGGGTTTTCACGTGGTCGGTTTGGTTTCAATTCGTTTTTATGCCGGGCAAAGGAGATGTGCGCGGAAGTTTTCATTTAAACTGACACATGTGAGTTCGCTGATTTAAACTATTAAATTA
This sequence comes from Chymomyza procnemis, assembly GCA_035046065.1. Taxonomy (NCBI): domain Eukaryota; kingdom Metazoa; phylum Arthropoda; class Insecta; order Diptera; family Drosophilidae; genus Chymomyza; species Chymomyza procnemis. Next base: position 16,717,499 of record JAWNOJ010000004.1, on the reverse strand, counting down.
ATATTGGCAAGCTTTGCAATCAGAGTATGGCTGCAAACTATGAAAAAGTATATTTTAAATTAGGTTTGAGAGAGACTTCTTTTGAGGTGATTTAATGGATATAGCTAGGGGCGTTTAATGCAGTTAAGTGAAATACCAGACACTGAAACGTTTTACTACGTCCTGACTAAACACTAAAGAATGTTGGAGTGTGTTGGTCATTTTGAGCACTTTGATATGTTGGAAAAAAATATTGTATAGATAGATGGTATAGTTTATTATGTGGTTCAGAATAAATTCTGAAAAATATTTGAAAAGATTAAAAAATGGCATTTAAATTTAGATTGCGGCTGCGCTGAATTGAATTTTGGCACAATATCTCCAATATTTCGGCCTATAACTTTCAAGCTAATTTTTGAATATAGGTTTCCTGAGCGTCGATTGTTGCGGATTTGTCACTACATACATGGGACTTAAATAGATCTTCAAAAAATGGTTTAGATTCCCCAATAATGTCGCTGGCCCGCAATGTAGGGTTGCTTTTGTACGGTTCTTGCAATACTTCTTGTGGTTCTTCAGTTACGTTGCGAATATTTTGCTTATTTACATATTTAGTCAACCAAAAATGAGCTTATTAGAAATGAGAAATGATACTTGCTTTACTGAGCATAAAGTTTTATAATAAAATGCAATAATTTGTAAGTGATGTTTGTTTGTAAGCCAATTCTTGATTATGTTGCTCATTATTCTGCTGTACAATCATTTTTTACACTAAAAATTTACTACAAAAATCCTCTTGCAACCATGACCAAACCAATTGCAGAAATATCCACAGACTCTAAATGTAGCGTATCTCAAATCCAAGTTTCAACAAAAGTATCTACTAAATACAAAGTGTATTCACAAAAAAAGCTCTAAACCGTCTGCTAGACAATGCCAAGTCACATAAATAGATACATTTAGTTGACATAATTGCACTTGACTCCGTTGTATATTTGCAAGCGGGACTCACACGCATACAAAGCCGCACAGCTAAAGATAAAGATACATAGATATGCAGCGCACACAGATACTTTTGTTTCGTTGGCCTGGCAACCTTCAATGTTGGCGCTTTGCCTTTGCCATACACAATACATTTTATTCAAAAACAATAAAGTTTATGTCATTTTCATAGCCAGTCCCACATGCTTTGAAACTATAACTGTGTGCAAGTACAAAGATACATTTATATATATGTATTTGTATAGTGTACAAAAGGCGCATGCAGACAATGTAATTATTATTCAGCACGTGTGTGTGTGTGTATCTATGAGATACAAATGAATGTCAGCGGCAGCGACTAGGTACATGGATTGCATCCATACATATGTGGGTAATAACTGCCGACATCGGTGCCATTGCCACCGCAACCAGAAGATAATGATGATGACATCTTTTGTTTGCACAAACTGCAACTTGGTCTATGGATATAGAGACAACTTGTTGGCTGGTTAGTTGGTTGGTTGATAGGTTAGTTGCTTCGCTGGCTTGATTTCCCTAAACACTGGTTGGAAAGTTATTTGTCGCATAAATATTAAATGTGGGCAAATAGGCAATGCAGGATATAGCTCGTTTTATGTGATGGCGACCTTTTTAAATGCACACTAAACGATTCAGAATTCGTATCTTATTGATAACATTGCAAAGTTCGGCTATGTTATTTCACATAGCGTTGATCTAAGTTGACTTTTTATAAGTTAACGATTAGTTTTATATGGTGACCATGTCATAAGAAGGGACAACTTTTTCATTTGGGCGAAAAGGTTTGTGGTTTCCTGACTAAATTATAGACAACCCAAGGGTCTTCAGCCACGTCAACTGGTTGCCAAAAATTATGCTACGACAAAATCATTCTTTAAAATTATTATTTTATTTCAAGTATCTAAGCACACCATACCTACAAGGTTACAAATAGCAAAACCAATGGTTAATTAATTAAAAAAATACTATTTTATATTATTGATAGCTTTAAGTTTTATTTCCCAAATAAATGTATTTCTGATCAGTGTGCGCTGGCTTTCCATGTTACCTAGAGATAGATAACCGTGTACGTTGTCTGCACTGAATTGCTTCTAGTTCGGGACTTAATTTGGCTTACCTTTGGGTTGACCATAATGAGAATGTTGCAACTAAGACTTCAATCCCGTTCGTAGTTACAGCGACTTGCACAGGTACAAGACACAAGTCAAAGTATCTCATAGATGCACTATCAACATTGTCTTGGCGTTTCATACATTGCAATTTGTGTTAAAGACTTTTGTTATAAATTTAATTTCAATTGCATTTGTCGCGTCAGCTGCAGTTGTCAGTTAGTTGCCTTAAGTAAAAATTTTTGCTGCGAAAAGCTTAATTGAAAATGTTTGTTTATTCTGCGTTTCGACCAGGTGTGTGAGAGTGTGCCACTGTGTGTGTGTGTTTGTTAAGGCGTGAGTGGGTGTGTGTGTGTGCGTGGGTGTGTGTGTATGTGTATGTGTTTGTGTGTGTATCTGTGTGTGTGGGCTGCCAACTTGATAACAACAAAAACAAGTTTGCGGTTCTAATTGAAGTAGCAAAAGCAAATAAGCGCCGCAGCACAGTGGTCAAAATAACGTCAAAAATGATGTACTATACAAAAAAAAAATAAAAATTAAGTTTTTATAATTATTTTATGAACTGTAAATATATCAGTTTTGTTATTTTGTGTGATTTAAATTAAAGTTTAATTTAAAAAATTGTTTGAGTGCTTTTAAGGTTTACCAAGAAAGTAAATATTTTTCATCTTTAAATCCGCGAATAATTGTTTTATTGTTTTGTCCGCCTTTGGCGCTAAGCTCTACTGACGCTGCATATATGATAAAGATTTTAATAAATACATTTTTAAATATTACATTGACTTAAATGTTAAAAAGAAAGTGGATCAGCTTAGTGGCAATTAAATGAAATCGTGTACTCTAGGTAAAGTTGCCTAAAACTAACATTTTTCCAAGAGAAACAGTGGCTGACTAAGCGTTGGTTTCCAACGTATAGCTATAGGAATAGCTGCTAGTATTTTGTAATTGTATTCAATTTTAGCTAGTTGTATTTTGTGTTTCATAAACTTTGCATACCGACCACAGTGCAACTGTCTGCTGCAGCACCAGCAACCTGCAACGTTGGTGAAAGCCAGAGTTAGGGTTGTATATTTTATGTGCACTAAAATTCCAGATACCTGGCAGCTCTGTTAGTCAAGGGAGCTCTGTTTGGTAAAAAGTTAAATTACAAAACATTGTAAATATTTGCGCGCTAAGCACAACAAAAAGCTGCACGCTATGAAACGTTAAAAAGTTAACTGACTGCTACAAAAGTAAGGCCGTAAAAAGAACAAAAGCTGCTTGTGTCAACAACTGTAATATCAATTTATTTATATGCTTACTATATATACACTATATTTACATAGTTATTTAAAAAGAAGTAATACTACATATGAAATATAAAATATAACAATATCTTGCGCAGCGTTTAGACTTAGAAGTCCATATCCCAACCGCTAAGTTCTTCGGGTGGCTCGTAATCTTTTTCCACACCCGAACACTTAAAAAATTGCACGTCTGTTTTACTTTTAAGTTGACGTTTTATGGGCGCTGGTAGCTGTTTCTTGCGCAGCTTCTCCCAATCCAAGTTGTCGAACCAGCTATGTCTTTTGATATCGGCAATGCCTCTGCGCTGATAGCCTAAACGTTCGGCAGGCAGCTGCTTGCATAGATGTTTTATTAAGTGTTGCGCGGATTTGGGTATGCGCGAGGGCATATGTATAATATCGAGACCACTAAGAATCAATTGATAGATTTTAACCTGATTGTCTCCGCGAAAAGGTGTTGTGCCAACAAGCAGTTCGAATATAAGTATGCCCAGCGCCCAGTAATCAACGGAACGATCATGTCCGCGATCTAAAATGATCTCTGGCGCAACATACTCGGGCGTGCCAGCAAAGGTATTGGTTTTCTCATTAGGACGCACGTATTTGGCAAAACCAAAGTCCACCTGACAAATTCAAATAATATGACAAATTTGCAAAAATATTTCAGATATTAGCACTCACCAGCTTGCAGTAGCCATCTGCCGTCAGCATTAGATTCTCCGGTTTCAAATCTCTATAGATAAAATTATGCGAGTGTAAATAATCAAAGGCTTCTACAACACAACCGGCTATAAACTTGGCAGTCTTTTCGTCGAAATACTGACGCTTTGTCATCACTGTCCAAACATCACCGCCCATGCAGGCCTCCATCAGGAAGTAAACATATTTCTCATTGCGATAAGTGCGATATAGTCTGAAATTTGACATTTTTTTAGTATATTTACAAAGCTGACTTAATACACATTGCACTTACTGCACTATGAACGGTGATTCACGGCACTTGATCATCACATTCTTTTCATTATAGACATGTGCGATTTGATCCTGTTTGACCACATCGATTTTTTTTATAATCTTCAAGGCGAATACTTGATTATTATGTGTGACCAGATCGACGCGTCCAAATGCGCCTGCACCCAGTGTGGCAATTTTTTTCAGTTCTGAGATGGCAATTTGAGAATACTCATTGTCGAATTCGGTGCTCTTATTGCTAGAGCGACTTTGTACATCATTCTGTTCGGTGGGTTTCTCACGCAGCTGCTTGATGGTGCCCAGATAGCTTATAAATGCTCTAAAACACAACATTAAGAGATGTTTTAAAGTTCACTTGTATAATTAATGCACTAGTTCTCAACCCGGTGAAAACTTTGCAACCGAAGCCATATTCAAAAATTTGACAAAAAATATACGTTTTCGTAGGTGTTGTATATCTAAAGGATCTTCTCTCTATTGTGAAACTACACTACCAGTTTAAGAGCTTTATGTGTTCCAATATTTTCGATTTTTTGTATTTTGACAGTTGGCTCATTACGGCTTGAAAGTTTTAATAATTTTTTATAGTTTTTGTTCGAATTGAATTTTAAATTGGAAACTTAATTTTCAAAAATTAACAAAAAATTTGGATGACAATACCTTTTTGTGGTATTACACTGTATTCAACTAACTAATGAGAGCTAAGTGATACCTTGTCGCTATGTTTCTACAAAAACTTACTCTCTGTCCAATTTTAGCACCTCTGTGCCAGGCGCATCGGCATACACACTAGCTTGTCTACGATCTGCATTCATTAGTGCCTGCTCGCCAAAGTAGTCACCACGTTTACGCTTGGCCACCACCTGCTCCACCTGATGCTCGTCCAGTTTCTTAATGGTCACTGTGCCGCAACGTATGATAAAGAACTCATTACCCAGCTCGCCCTCACGCACAATGCAGCTGTTTGTCTCATAGAATGTCTGAAAATATGCCAAAGCTTAGCTGGACTGGCTAACAGAATACCCCGTAGCCAAACTACTACTTACACGCTGCAATAAGTCCACAACTTTGGTCAGCAGATTCTCCTCTAGCTCCTGCAAAAATGGCGCCGAGCGTAGAAATTGCAAATTTTCCTCGCGTTCGCGTGAGCCCGATATTTGCATAATGGCGCGAAAAGTTTCACGTGTAATTTTCCAGACCCGTGCATTCGTGGCAGCTGCGCAGAGCAAACTAATCAGTTATGAACTTTTAACGATAAATGGAATTTGGTCGTATACCTCTAACGGTAGCCTGCCTGGGCGCATTGTAGAGTATGGCCAGTTCGCCGAAAACCGTGGCTGGTCCAAATTTGCCCACATGTTGACCAGCCTTGATCACATCATAGTAACCCTCAGCGGATACATAAATTTCAGAGCCCTCCTCATTCTCGTTTATTATGTAGCTATCCTTGTCATAGCTGGCCGACACCATAGCATTGATAACCATCTCCTGGCGCTCTTTGTCCATTAGATTATTGAGGAAATCATTACGTTCGATGGCATTGTGTATGAGATTGCGTGTGCTAAGTGTACAAGTTTAGTACGGAAAGTTTTCAGTTGGGGGTAATCAATGATGTGGGGCATTGCCCACATCTTTAGTTGTTAGTTATTACTTACGCTTCATCCTTTGCAGTAAATTCGATTTCAATGTCCTTTTGCACCGGCAGATTTGGTCTCGTAAATATGAGACCTCCTTCCACGCGATGTACGGTAGTCGTGCAGCTTTTATCTCTCTTATCGCCATTGTCCGTTGGTGTAGGTATTTGATCCTAATTGGTGTGCAAAGGGAAACAGGTTGATAAACATTGAGTTATTTTTTTGTGTTGGTCAACAATTGTAATGGCTGCTGGGTATTGAAGTGATTCTGGCTTTTTGGTTTCGCAGACTCATATTTCCAGGTTTTCAACTCTTAAGAGTAGAAGGGGTTAATTTTAATTAAAGATACTAAGCTTGCCAAATACTCTTTGTTCAAACTTTCAGCTCATTAGCGTTGGCTGTAATTTTGTTAGAAATTTTCTGGTTCTGGTAACGATACTAGTTTACTTACCTTAAATTAGCACTTAATGAGATTGCTACCCAACGTGCATTCTAGCCCTACCAAAAACATACAGTAGTTTATTTAACAACATTATTCAGCATTTTTGCGAATTAAAGATTTTACGAGCTAAAACAATGCACATATCCCCTACAGAGTCTGGCAAAGCACCTTCAGTACACAAGCCACTCTTGTGATTAAATATTTACCTATACCATTTGCACACCGGAACTGTTGCCATTATAAGCATTTCCTGTCAGCAAGCCCCAATCTATAGGCGAAAGTATATGCTGCACAGTGGGTAAAGTATAATATTTGCTCAGGGTTGCAACAATTTTTAACAAAAATTTAAAACTAATTATATATTTTGAACTATTTGTAAAATTTTTTATTTGTCTGAAGTTGAATTCTTAAGCATTATAATTAATGCAAAACTACTAATTAAATGTAGATTTGGTGACGATCTCGCCCACTGTGCGACGCAGTCATTGCACATAAAGCAACTTTCATGCTACAAGACGCTATATAAGACCGAATGCCGTTATTGTTTTTGTTTCTCGAAGGGAAATTTTGCTGTTTCAGCATAAACAGCAACAGTTTTGTTGTGAACTTCTAAGCTGTGTGCAGGGTGTTCTGGGGGGGATCATAGCTGCCGCATTGCAAAATTTGAAGGTCAGTCAGCGGTTACTTAAGAGCGAGACGCATGCATATATAATGAGCTGGTTGAAGCGAGAGAGAGGGAGAGAGCAAAAATTGTTGGTCAAAAGTTAAAGTCTCGTTTTTGTTACCCGACTATTAACATTTTATTTGCTATAAGAAACAGTTTTCGTTGGGTTAGATGGTGGCTTTTATACACTTTGGTACCATATAAGCGTTAACTTGGCTAATAAGGCTGTAGTAACTGCTACTAAAACGGATTATATAATTAGTAATGAGTGCTTAATTAGGGCCACATTTCTGCATATTTGGCAAGTAAAATTTTATGTTCGTAAATAGAGACAACCTAGTACGTTGGTTAGGCTGAATGGGCGAAGTTGTTTTGCTTAAGTCATTTAAATTTATTACAGAAAATTAGTGCATTTATGTAAGCTGGTAGGAAGGTAACCAAAATACCTGCTGGAGGGTTTTTGAACTGAGCTAAAATTAAGGTAAACAAAAGGTATGACATACATATATGAGCTTCGGGGCAAGCCATTTGTTGAAAAGTATAGAGGCCTTTAGCTGGGTGTAGTTCTAAGCAGTTTTTCTTTAGAAATGTACGACTTTCCAGTTTTGACCGTCGTCAGAGGGCGCTGTTGAATTTTCTGTCGTTACTTTAGTTGATGAAAAAATATTGCTGAAGTTAAAAAACCCTACTGTCAAGCTAGAGCAGCGAAGTAAGATTTATTATTAAGACAACAATATTCGTGTCGATCTGGGTCGGCAGAGGAATCTACTAATTAAATACTACGTCACATCATACGCATTTTTTGAGTATATCAAGATGAAACAGTTGTCTCTCTCTTATGGTTTCATACAAGAGAGAGGTTGATCCCTACCCTCTACTTTAAGTCTCCTCTGTGCAACACTTTAACACCATCTACAATTGCTTAACTTCTCCGCTTCCAACTTTAACCGCACAGTAGCTATGCTGTGGAAAAACCCATTGTACCACAAAAGTCAACAGCATTCAGCCTTAGCGCTGTCAGGCAAATTCCCCATTTTAAAAAGAAGCAACAGCTCAGCAGCTCCTTGCACTCATCCAAACTACCCAAACGCAGTAGAGAGACACCCATTACCCAGTGTAGCAGCCCAACTCATTACTTACTTGACTATTCGAAGCATTCAATGTGTTGTTGCTCGCTTTGGATAAAAGCTCAGCGCTCTTCTTTTTGCGCAGCATCAAAGGTGTGCTCGGCACTAGTACCAGTTCCGTGGGCATAGGCGGGGGCGTTGGTATGTAAATATCAGGCATAGTGGATGCACTTCTTTGCAGGCTCAATGTACGGCTGGTGTCAGCGACACTGTGAGTGTTGGTGTTGCTGGCATTCGAAGGCTTGCTGCACTTTGTTAGATAATTGAGTGACACATTGCTGGAGCTCTTCAATGGTTTGTTGAATGAAGCCGAAGGCTCCAGCAGCTGGCGAGGCTGAAGTCCAACATGTTGTGCTTGTGGTAATGTGCCATTTGGCAGTTTGCTATGGTGCTTGTGGTCGTTTTTGTTATTGTTGTTGTTGTTGTCCTCATGAATGCAACTGCCGCTGTTTGAGGAACGGCGGGACAAAAAGCCAACTACATCATCGTTGTTATCAACGTCATCATCATCGTTGATGGCTGGCTCCGTGTTTGGCTGCTGTGTGGAACCAATGAAAAATTTAACATTTGTAGGTGTTGTTGTTGGTGTTGTTGTTGGTGTTGTGGCAAGTGTTGGTGTGCTTGTTATTGTTGTTGTTGTTGTGGGCCTGTTGCCATCATACTCATCAATTATGCCATTCACATTCACTTTGAGCTTAGACTCAAGGCAACCATTTGCACCTTGCTGAGGCACAGCCACATCCCCTTCATCATCCACACTTGGCGCCTCTGTGGGCAGTGCTGTGGGGCGTCGCTCTTTGACTGGTTTTAATTTTGAATTGGAACGTGTGACATTAATTGCATTGTCAGTGGCATTCCCGACTAGCAGCCCATTGGGCAATGCTGCCGGTCCATTTAGTTCCTTTTCTTTGGCAGCTTGCTGCTGCAGTCGTTCCTTATTAGAGCGAAACTTCTTTAGCCGTCGTGGTAGACTGCCACTGGCACTGCCACCATAGTCGGAACCATTGCCCACTGTGGGTGTAGAAGGTTCCAACAGCTGCTGCTGCTGCTGCTGCTGCCACTCCTCGTTTGCAACAATTTCGGCCACAACTTCAAGTTGCGGCTGTTGTTTCAACTGAAGTTGCGCCTGGCCACAAAACATTTACCAAGATAAACAAGTTGCATGTGTGCAGGTGTATGCGTGTGTGTAGGTGTGTGCGGATGTGTGGGTGTATATATTTACAGGTGTGTTTAGTTGTGCGTGGTGTTGTTTGCATCAATTCGTTTGAAAGTAGAGAAGAAACATATGTGCAAATATTAATTGAGTTGAGCAAAGAGAGAGCTCCCTTGATATTTGGCAAGAACTTTTGATGGCAGCGCTATATGCTTGGTATATAATACTATATATGAGCAGGTGTGAAACTAGCATTAGGTGTCGCTGTGTGTGTAAACCTGCATGTATAAGTGTGCATAGACTTACCTCACTGACGTTCGGTGTGATAAGGGGCGTGTAGACGGGTTTCTCTTCACGGCGTACATAGCGACCAATTTGCTGCAAACACACAAGTGCATAATTATTAAAAGTATTAAGTGTTATAAATTTATTGTATAAAAATAACCATAAAGTTCATTTGTATCGAGTTCAAATCGCTGTAGCTTTTGACTTTTAAAGAAATTCATTTCATTTGTTGACTTAATGACAAAGTCCTTCAAACAATTGGCAAATCAAAGAGATATCTAAACAACATTGCTGTTTTTTTGCAAACTCATGATTTGCGCAATAACAAAATGCTGTTAAGAGAGCAGCTACTAAATATGCAAAAATATGTCAAGCATATTGGTCACATCCCCCACCCAAACCAAGCCGAATGGTTTGCTTATGCATAAATCTGAAGCAAAATGTAAAACAGCAGTTTTGCGGTACACGCTACTCCGCCCCTCCTCTTGCAGCATATAAATATGCACAATCCATAGATGTGAAGCTATCTCTTGTAAATATCTGCATAGATGCCAGCAAATGCTGTCATATTTTGCACGACATCGACAACACATCATGTACGAACATGTTCTCATAATATCATACAAAATAAGGTACTATATATAGCTGGAGGTGGTGTCTGGTGGGGGTACGTTTTCAAGGAAGTTCTAACTGCCGTCAGACAAACAACTCCCCAAGGAGAAATACATAGAGCTGAAGCCAAACGCAGCTTAAATTGCGCCACACAACGTTTGACATTTGACATGTCGTGAAGCTTTTGACAAATGCTTCCAGGATGGGAAAGCGTAGCAACTGCTGCAAAGCCAACGATAAGGTATTGAGCATATAGCCAGCCCTTGCAGAGCTGCTGATTAAGTCGTTTAATTTGAAAGCGATGGGAAAAAAATTTGAAATATTGACAATCGATGTGCATTGAAAGTGAAGGCACGGGGACGGGCTTATCGGGGACCTTGGGTTGTGTGTTGGCTTCCGTGGGAAAACGGAAAACCTGTCAAAATGTCGTCGTTTATGCCTGATTAGCATATCAAAGTGCGCACCGGCGCAGCAACCACACAAACCACACGAAGATACACTCAAAGCAACACACATGCGAGGCCTGCATATTGGCAAATGTTTATTGAGTGGCGTTCAGAGGGGGGGCTTTGCAGAATTCAACTCGATTCGGCTCGACCGTAAATGGCCAAGAAAAGGTTTGAATATTTTATTTGCCTTTCTTGTTTTTCTGCCAATTGAGAGATAAGCTGAAAATGTTTGCTAATGTGTAGGAGTGCGTGTGAGTAAGTGTGACATCTGTGTGTGTGTGTGTGTATCTGTGTGGGGTGTATCTAAGTGTAGGTGCATCTGTGTGTGTGTGGGTGTATCTCTATGTGTTTTGTTTAACCAACTCGATAGCTACTATAAACCGTCTATGAATAACAAACTCAAAGCCAGCATGCAGCATAAGTTTCAGAAAAGACAGACAGAAAATTTGCAAAAACTTCGAACTTATTCAAGGTTAAGCCAACAATAGTTCGATTATATTTGCCCAAAAAGTTGGCCATCTCTAGATTAAGCAATATAGATAGAAATGTAACTTAAACTAAACTGTTTAGGGATTAAATAAGCAAAAACTATTTTTAAAATTTCTTTTATATATTTTTAAACTTATGTCGTTATATTATAAGTTTAGCATAATGATGAATGGATATTTTTGAAAAGGGCACATGCTTAGAAGTTTATTTGCAATTTTTAATAAAAATAGAATTGTATTTCCCCTGACTATGCGGTTATCGCTTCAAAGTCGCCTCATGGAGATATATCTATAAATATCTGTTCAACGCGGATACGCACCCAAGGCCGTTGTCTTTAATTATTAGAGATTCACTTAAGCAAATATTGGCTTTTTGGGCAGCAATGCAAAGATTTTAACTATACAAATACAAATGTTCCTCAATTTGGTGAATTTTATTTTTCTTTCGAAGAACTTGTCGTTCTTGCAGGTAATTGTTATTCTTATTTTTGTCCTTTTTGTTTATAATAATACGTTATATGTTATTGTGTATCACTCTGATTTTTAGAAATTGAAATTGAAATCTTTTTATAATTATTCACAACTCAAGGGTTTCCCATCAAAAAGTACCTTTAAGGGGGCGAACATCGACAATGCAAAATTAAAATTTTTATGATTGATTTATATATAACATTTTTATAAGATATAAAATAAAATTATGCAATTTAATTATAATCGATTTATATTATATATAAATAAAATGCTAGTATATTGAAATTTTGCAGACTCTTATTTAATGCGCTGTAGTACAACTTGCACTCCAAGATTTTATTTAAAAATTGGAAATCAACAATAAACGTTTTCAGACTTTCTTTCTGTTTTTAATGAATTTCATGCAGTTTATTCGCTGTTTGCCAATACATTAAGGAAATTAAAACAAAATTAAAATCCACTCAAATGTGAACATTGTTTATGTATAACACTTTACGCGTTAATGAAAATAAACAAATGTAAATACAAACAACACAGAAAACATTTTAAAATCGAAAAAGTGCGATAAACGAAAGCCATATTGTATGTATTATAGTCAGTTTGGCCTGTGTAGGGTATATGAGATCCAAATGATAAAGGAAATATGCATTTATAAAAAATCAGCAACTATAATTACAAATAAAGTGCGCCTAACTATAATATGATTTTGATAGTATTACAATATGCTTTTAGATTTTAATTAATTATTTATAATTTTTGTAATATGTAATTTATAATATATCAACTTACTATATATCATTCTTGTCTGCTGTACTTTATGTTGAAAAAACTAACACAAATGATTATATTTTTTTTTTTTTTTTTTATTTTATCTCACATTTTTAAGTTTAATCTTAATTAGCATTTAATATATTAATTATTTTTAGCGTTAGTTTAATTGAATTTTTCACACAATTTTCGAAAGTGCGCTAAACTTCTTTAAATTTTTTTTAATTAAAATTAAAAACAATTAAATTCAACTGCATAAGTTTTATATAAATGCCAAAAAAGTATTTGTTCTGATTAACGTTTGGTATGTCAGTCTAGAATATATTGATACAGTTTAAGTCAATATGTTAAGTCTCGGCCAAATAAAAAAAATATATACATCAAAAAATATATAAGCCAATTTTTGCCAACTAAATTAATTTTATTTAAATGTATGCAACGCTTAAACTACCAACAGGTGTTCGAAAATAAATATATATACATAATATTAACAAATAAAAATGATATTAAAATGTCATTTATGTGTAGTAGCAGCAGCAACAGCAGCAAACAAACCATGGTAAATACATGAGTAAATAAGTAAATAATGCCACTTGTGCTGAATAGCTGCTGCCTGTCTTTGTATCTGATTCCTATATATAATATATACTTTATACAGGCAGTAGCCTGTATGTTTGTGTGCTTTGAAATCAATCGGCTGACATTGTCGTCGATAAGTGTGAATCCCTTGATTTAATATTGCCCTTATTGCTTGCTAAGTTTATCCCTTCATCGAGCTTCAATGCACAATAACAAATGCCATGGAATTGTATCTTTTAAATATATAGATACTTTCGGCGGCTTTAGCTGCGTATTGAAACTTGTTGCAACAACAATTTCATATTGCATGCAAAAAAACAACAAATAAAAATGTTTGTCATTTGTTGGTTTTTCACAGCGATTTTCTTGGGATTTCCATTGGTTTTGATTGTATGACAGCAGGAATAGGGATTTGCCTTGTTAATATTTTTGCTTTTTGCTGTAATTTTTGCAAGATACAATTTTACACATCAGATATTTAGTTGATCTTTGGCAAAGTTTGAAAGTTGTTTAACTTTTGGGATTGATTTGACTCGGAAATAAGCTTAACATGCGTTTATCTTGAACGAACAGTAAAGATAAAACGGTAGATTGCAACCAAACCAGTATAATTAGTTAAATCCGAGAAGATATAGCCACACCTAGACAAGTAAATGGGTTTCAACAGCTAAAACAGACGTCAAGATTGAATATAAACAAATAATAAGTTATTTTTCAATATATGTCGTTAGTAAGGTAAAGTAGTTAAATATTATATTTAGCTTTAAGGCCAACAACAGTCCCAAATATCACTTTATAGACCGTCAAAAAAAACAGTCGTTATCGTGTAAATACAATAGTATAAGCACAGCTCTATTTTATATATACAGAAAATCTGAGTAAAACATTGAATACACAGTTTTATTACGTTGCAAGTTTTAAATCATTCATTGATTTCCACCAAGAAACATTCCTTTTTTTTAGGCAATATAATTCCCATTTGAAGTTTATTGCTTCGAGGGGCTAATGGGTATCACATTTAACCGATCGAAAACCTTCAGCCCAGCTGAATGAGACATTATTCTTTTTTTTTTGCAATATTATTTATATTTAAAATTCAATAAAACCATTTCGAGTGGTTACAACTTCGATATATTTCTATAGATTTTTTTAAAGATATTTTTCACGATATACCGCTGACATACATTATTTATCAGTTGTCTTTATTGTAATCATTTGTGTTTCGTTTTTATGCATTACATCTCGTATTATTATAACTATTTGATATTTATTTATTATTAAAATATGGGTACAACTAAGTCCAGTTGACCTTAAGATTAAACAAGTTAAAAATTTACAAATTAAGAAATATTAAATGGTAACGAAAAAAACATTTTTTATAGATATGCATCGTCTCTGGGGCTAGCCAGGAACTCGGATTTACAATGCAGAAGATGAAAACCGAAAGTAGCATAAAAATTGCAACATTTCTTAACAAATAGAGAAGCCAATGAACAACGTTGATCAAGTTGGGTTTTTTATTATTCGTGATTGATCAAAGAAGGTCGATTTGGGGAGTCAAGATGAGATATGAGAGATAAAGAAGGTCGATTTGGGGAGTCAAGATGAGATATGAGAGATAAAGAGATGAATTGGATAGACCTTTCAAAAGAAAGGAAATCATAGAGATTATTATAATTTACGCAGAAGTCATGAAAAGTATTGTGTAACGCATAATTAGATCTACGAAATGTTAATGCTAGAGTTCGAAAATTACGAGTTCGAAAGTTACGAGTCTAGATGGAATGATGGAAGAAATTTTGTTAATCAGTCCGATTAAAAGCTTTTGCAAAAATAGCACGCAGTGGCAAGTTCTACGATCACTTAGAGAAGGTAATTTTTTAAGGCAAAGTCTGCATGAATAGGACGACAAACGAATGTTGGGATCCCAACTTAATCCGCGAAGAGCGAATATTTAAAATTTTGTTGGAAAGGATTCAATCAACATTATTTAATATGCAAATGTAGATAGCATTACAACAAAATTGAAAGCGGTTTTTTGAAACTTGATACATCGATACCATATCAATTTTTTAGCCAAATCTATGCGGCTTAATAATTGTTAGTCATTTGTTGTAAGTATATATTATATATGTAATATATATAAATATTTTTTTAATCATTAAAAAATCGATTTAAGCTCTTAAAGATAATCATTTGCATGAATCATATTTATGAATGATTCCAATGAAGATGAATAACTAAGTTTATTGCACTTAAAGTTTAAAGCTCTGCAATTGTTTTGTTTTTCTCAGTTTTTTGTATTGAATCTGTTCGAATTTAAGTAAATAAATAATACCACATGGATATAAATTATAAAACTGTCAGTGTAGTACATATAAAGTGTTATATATATTTGTACAGACGGTTTATTATTTTTATTATTATTATTTTACTTTTTTAGACTTGTTTTGAAGATAAGAGTTTGTGAAAAGTGAACGTCATACATCGGCCGGAAAGATAAACAGCAACAAGCATTTTCTACAATATATATACATATATATACTTTTATATTTTTGTGTAATTCTAGTCACTTTTTTATTTTTGTTTGCCATGCCACCAAGTTGTACATTATTTATGGCATTTTGTTGCGCCCACTGATTAACTTAATTAAACACTTAATCAACTTATCAGTTAAATTTTTATCGTTATCAATTGAATGAAAATACTCACCACGGGGTTATCTTTTGTGTTGAATATCGTGTCGGTATTTTCATCGGTTTCGATGGTGAATTTGTTTTTACTCCGATGATGGAAGAGACGCGGAAAGCAGGCCATGTTGTTGCATCGACCGTATAATGATTTTCTCGAACTTGTTTATTTTCGTACTATTAGATACTTTGCGATAGTATACGCTTTAGCTGCTATTGCTTCTATCTTGTTTTGTATTATTTTTATATGTGTTTATTTAGGCATTTTTATGGAACATATTGGCTGTCTGGGATAGCACAACGGTAGCAAAAAGGGGTGATGGCATTTGGGCTTTAACAACAAACTGATTACAATTGCCATTTAAGCGTGATTTATGAACCCAACGGATTTAATTGGCATTGTAAATTTGTTGCGTTTATTTGTAGCTCTTGTATATTATATTTGTTGGGGGTTATATTTAGTACAATTCAATTGTTGGGTTTGATTTGAATATATTGTATATAAAAATGTATGGGCTGCCATAGGTAATCGATGGATGGAGGTTATTGAGTGTGTTGGTGTTTGGATTTCATGTGGGTATAATCTTTTAGTGCCGTGGTTTCTTATCGTTTATAATATGTATGAATTTCTTTTTAAATTGATTAGATTTATTGCGATTTATATGATTGGTTGGTTGGTTGACTGACTGGCTTGAAGAGTTTGTTTTTAATGTTGCAAGTGTCGGGGTTTTGTAGAGCAACTGGGTCAGGAAGTGTTGAGAAGCATAAAAAAGCTTTAAGCTAGCAGACCTCAGATGCCAGGGATATCTAGTTATAAACAAAAAGATAATCATTTTTGATGTCAACTTTTTGCAGGCAGTAGGAAATTTATGTGATACTTAAGGCAGCTTAAAATTGATATTAGATGAGCTCATATGCAACATAAAATCTATTGTAGTTATAGCTGCAATTGCAAACTGTACTATGTGATTTTCTAAAAATATTATTGCAGTTAAATTAATTTAAAATTTAATTTGTGCACTGAATTAGCTTCGGCTTAAATTAAACAATAATGTCTTGAAGTTTTATGCAATTGGGGCTGCTCAATATTTTAGAACACTTTTTTTGACAAAGTTAATCATGCATAGGCCTCTCGTATGCATCTGCATGGGCCTCCTGCTACATTTGTGGTAGCATTCTGGCCTCTAAACCGAAAATTCTGTAGTTCGATTCCACACTGCAGCACTGCTGCATTTGTCTAGCACTGACATAGCTAGCAAGTAAATGTACGCTATCTATCTAGGAAAATATTTCTTAATTAAAGACACCGCCGTTTGGATTCTATATAAACTGTAGGTTCCTGTGCTCTACTCCTTTGGAGTGATGACAGTGTTAATTTATTTATTTATGTAAAGTTAACCATAGTGTTCTACTAAACAAAATTGAAAAAATTCAACATATTTTTTTTATTATTTTTATCTTTGTTTATATGAACGTTATAGATCTGCATATATCTTTCAAATGTTTAAAGAAAATAAAAAATAAAATTTGTAAAATAAGTTGAGACACTGGATTTAGGCACCTAATCGAAATAATTAAACTACTTTTATACAATAATAATTGGAGTGACTATCAAGCCAATAATTTAAACCATAAAAGTTAAGTTTTTAATAATTATTGTCGATTTCTAAGAAATACTAACATACAACACGTGATTAAACTTAAGGTAGCTGAAATAAAGTCTTTGCGTTTAGACGATTTAGTTATTGATTTGTATTTATTGAAAATAAAGACACTTCAATTTGTCTAGTTTCTAAAGGAAATTGTTAATGATAAGAAAGTATTTTTGTTAGTCTACCAAATAAGATTTAGCTTTTTGATTCACATTTTTGTTAATCTTTTTACTTAAATATGCTTAGAAGTTAAAGTTTACAAGTTTCTGAGAAATTAGAGCCGAAAGTTAAAGTTATAGCTGATTTTTAAGTTTTAATTATTGACTTTATCAGAAAGATTGAATGGTCCCAGGCCTGACATATAGAGAGACCCACAAATATCGAACAGCTTTTTTTGACAACTCCTTTCTGTCAAAAGATAGACATATAAAATTTCATTGGCGTTTGTGTAGTTCGATCCCTGAATCCCGATTAGTATAGTCTAAGTCTAATAATGAAGTCTAACTTCATGGAACTAAAGGGTACATCATTTTATAAAATTTATATAAATCGCAAATTGAAGCAACAATCTCGCTTTCCGGTGCTTACTCTTTTTCGAACTTGCTTATACTTTCCGGTATGGAACAATAGGCTATTTAGCTTGAGTGTCCGAGGCAGTGCTTTTGCCGCCTCTGCCGGCCTCAGATCCATCATCTGCTTATACTTCTACTGAGGTATGTCTGGGTATGCGCATGAACTAATCTTTGGATGATCTCTAATGTTGTGCCTCAGGCTCAATATGATGGTAAGTTTACCTGCATCTGCCTAGTTCACTTCTATGGGTCTCTTACCACAGGCAGAGATAAACTTGGCGCTAAATAGCTCAGCTCTTTAATATATATTTTAATACTACTTTGTTCTTATAAATGAGGCGTTAGTTTGCAAACAAATACAGCAGCAGTCGGAACCTTGAATTAATTATACTAAACCTTTTTTATATGAACTAACAATTTCAACAGAAGCATCATAAAGCACTAAAGTCGACTACCAGCAAAATTTTATTATTTTAACTAATATAGCTGATCGCCAAAAATGTTTTGGAATTTTTTGCAATTTGCTGAATGGGTGGGTCAATTTGAATTTTAATCAATTTTGCTTGCTTATTGCCCCAAACGCGCTTATCAACACTGGCACACTCGGCAACCAAAACTCGACAGAGAAAAACAAAAAGTGAATTTTTGCCTTTGCATCAGATATGTCAAAAGTTTCAAAGTTCAAAAATTATACGTTTTTCCAATTAGCCAGTTTAACCAAGCCAGCAACTGATTTGTTTTTTTTTCTTGTTGGTTTCTGCATTATGGCCATGAGTCATATATCTTGGCGGTTTATTTTATGATTTTCTTTATTTAATTTTTTTATTTGTATTTTTTATCGCAAGCGAATAACGCGAGTTATCGCTGCCATTGCCTAATTGTTTCTCTATTTATGCGGGGGCATTTCCATTGTTTAGAAAAAGCTTTAATGCAAATGCCATGAATAGCTTTTGTGGCTAATGGCAAGGAGTTAGGAAAGGCTTTGTCTACTTGCTGTATTTGGTTTGTGCCGCGAAATCAAATTAGCTTATTATATTTATCAGTCTTATCAGTTAACTGGCGTTTTGCTTAAGCTCTGGCACACGGCCAAGTTGAAGGGTTTCCTCTGCCACGAAATTCAAAAAGCATATGCGGTGAATCATATACATTATGTGTTTGGCTATAAAGGGTGCCGCCTTTAGGCAATGGGCGGGAAATTTGAGAGTTGTGCACTTGAATCGTATGAAATGAAAACTCTGGTTTTAATGAGATGTTGATGCTACTTCAGTAGGAAACGTGGTTGATGGATTAAATCTTGAAGCTTAACTTATTTTTAGTAATGAGATGCGGTTTAACGCTTGTGGAGGAGATTTTAAGTATCTATGGCTGCCCCTTCTTAGTTTTGTCTTTGCGTCTGTATGAAAGCTTGACTCTAGAAGCAAGGGCAAGCAAACTTTCAGTAAAAATTTTATATAAGTTTTTTTTTAAAATCTGGGATATTGGATATATCTTTCATAGGGGTGCTTGGTAAAAATGATTTATTTCTTATTAATTTAGGGCTACAACTAAATTAAGTGTACCTAAACAACTTAATATTAAGGATATGTAATATGAAATTAATACGTATGCCTAGCCTGATGGAAATATCTCACTGTTGGGCTTGCCTAGGAACTTGTATGTGAAATCCAAAAGATCAAAACAGTCAGTAATACGAAAGTTTGAACATTTCTTAACGAAACAGCCATAAACAGACTTGACCAAGTTGATGTTTCGTAGTTCGTGATTAGTACGATTTGGCGAATCAACATGAAATACCTCAAAAAATCATGAAGCTTCGTACGATTTTGTCTTTCCAAAAGGGCCTAAGATCCGAGTTACTACGAAAAATAAATCTAAATCGGCTTATAATATCATTTGGCTGGCTTGGGCACTTTAGTCCTAAAATTATAATTTTTAAACAAACACAACACAACACCCTGTATCACCCAATACATATATGAAAATTTTTATCATTTCGAAATATTGTCTTTGTTGTTATTTCCTTATATGGTATCTAGATAGCAAGATAGTAAATAAATAACACAACAAATGTATTCAGCAAATCGAAAAATTGCATCTTTTGCTCTACCTCTTATACTTCTCTTGTTGATTCTTATAAACATTGTATTTACTTTTGGCTACAAACAAGTAACAAGATTCCAACAAGGCCAAAAGAAAAGCAAATACTCTTAGAGCCGTATTGAGAATGGAACAAGCCAAGAACAATGACGACGACGACGACGACGACGGCTACGACGGCTACGACATATCGACACGAAACAGTCACGAGTCAGTCATTTATATAAATTTATTGACTTTTCGCTACAAGTTATCAGCTCACATATTATTCTCTTATTTTTATTATTATGCTTTTATTTTTTTTTCCTTATTTTTTTTGTTGTTACTTTTCATTGTTTTGTGTGATTTTCATTACACATTTTTTTTTTCCAAATGCATTTTAAACTGTTCACTTTTTTTGTTTGTTTTTTAATTTTATATTTATAAACAGAAATATCGTATAACAACTGAGTTAATATTTGTATTTCATTTAAAATTCTAGCTTTTGGCATAACGTGGAAAATTATTTCTGTTTTTTGTTTGGATTTTTGCTTATAGCGCGGATTATTTTTTATTCTTAATTTTATTTTGGTTACAAACGCGTTCTTAGTCATCGCTGTATATGAACTATTTTCACATTTTCTAAAGTTATTATGTTAATACTCTAACTGATGTGGAAGACAGTATGCCCTTGGTTTGGCAAAACGCAGACGAACTTGTGATATTTTAATTTATTTATTAATTTTTATAGTTTTCAATGTTTAAGTTTGAACTTGCAGTATCTTGTGTCTACGAAATTTTGAAATAATTTTCTTTATGTGAAATTTTCATTATTTGTAAATAAATTTATAAATAAGTTAAAACACTTATCAAAATAGGTCATTTTCTTAAATATAAAAACTATAAATAAGATATTTCTTTATATTATGAAACTGTTTTCCAAAATATATTCGAATTTTGCAGTTTTCACTAAAATTAATAAATATTTCTTTAAATTATAATACTATTTTCGAAAATATTTTAGAAAATTTTCACAAGTAATAATTATCTTGGAAGAAACTAGAGGGCTTCGCCACCTGCTCGCTTCAATCTCCAACCGCCACCCCTCCTACTATCGTATATGGACCTAAACCTTTCAAATCTACTTTTTGGGCATTGAAAGAGACAAGTCAAATAATAGGTAGATATAAATATAACTAAGGAGCTTCACCCCATGTTCGCTTCACTAGCAAAACTCATGATGACAACAGGAATATTTTGCTCACAACATTTCATTTTCGAAAGTCAGGGCGTAACCATATTGACACTCTTTCTGCATATCCACTACATTCAAATACTCCACTTTTTTCCTGCTTCATACAATCCCAACATCAGCTTTTGCTTTTTGGATTTTACATTTTTGTACGAATCAAACGCATGCTTCCACTTTTGGCAATTTCTTCTTCTTTCAAGTGCCAAACTCTATCGTTTTTTTTCAAAAGTTGATTTTTTTCTATATTTTCCAAGCGAGCAGAGTTTGTTATCATTTCCTTTTCGTCAATTAAAATTTTCTCTCGATCGAACTTTACGTTCTTTTTCAAAAATATTTCAACTTTTTTCTAAACATTATAAATATTTCAAGTATATCTTATACACAAATCGTGAACGACCTCAAAAAACTTGTTGACATAATATAGGGACTTTAAATAAAATACTTCATTACCATAAACAATATTTCAAAGTGCCAACAATTTGATAGTTTTAACTCTTATTGTTAAGGTTTAGAAATTGAAGCTTATGAATATTCTATGCTAAGTTTAAAAAGTATGGATATTAGTTATTCCAGCTTTCATACAACTGCTTCCAAACAAATCGATAATAAGCTAAAGAGTATTAAGTGCATTCGTTGTATTTATGCTATTTACTCTTCTGTTTGACCCTGAATGCTACAATTATTTCCAGAAAATGCAATTTGTTTTTGTTTACTAGAAAAATTTGAATACCTTCAAAACCAAAATGCATAATATTTTTGCAATCAACGATTACGAGTTGAGTGAAAGTAAACAGCTTTTGTTGCAAAACTTGCACTAATTTGACTCAACTCAATTCGTGATCACTGCTCTTTCTTCTCTACGCGCATGCATGTCTTCACATGTAAATATTGAATAAAAGTTTCCTACAATTAAATTACCTTAGCTTATCGTTTTCGTGATGTTTTCTTTTTTTTTTTAAAGTTGGTATTATGAATCATGGCAATTCATTGACGTCAGTCATGCAAAAAAGGTTTGACATATTTTATTTTAGTAACTTTTTTACTTAATTTTTATTATTTATTTCCTATTCTGTCTGTCAGTTGTTCTTTGAAACTAAGATAATGCAATGAATAGTATATGTAGTAATCAATTATGACATGATTCGATTAGCCAAATCTTGAACGCAACACTCAAAACTAGCTTGGCAAACAATTTTTTTTATTGTTGTTTTTTTATTTAAAAATTGATAAGATATTTTATCAGCACTATGTGATTGATTTCCAAATTCTACAATTTATGACACAAATGACTCTAGTAAATTGAGTTTTCGTGCTTTGTTGAGCCTATTTTTTTGTTTGTTTTTTCCAAGAATGGAATTTTATAAAGTTGAACTTAAGGTTTACTACAAAATTTCCTTGAAGTTTTGGATCTTTAATTCTGTTATGGTATATCGATCGTTCGCGTTAGTTTTTATTGTTATTTTCTACACTTTTGAAGTCATTTTAGTTCATTTCCGCTCGATTCCGTTCATTGGAATTTTCATTTAGCGTAACTCAATTCAATTCGGTTTAATTCTATTCCATACGGCTGTATGGTATAATTTTATATAATTTTTATTTGGCTCAATTCAGCTTATTCCTTTAATTTTAGTTTATATTCATTTCAGTTGAGCTCATTTTTATATATTTTTGATTTTTATTAAACATAGCTGTTTTCAGTTAAGTCGATTTAAGTTGAAGTATTTCCGTTTAGTTTTTAAGTTAAATTAGTTTTACTTTCAGTTTATTTTTAGTTTATTTCAGTTAAATTAAGTTGCTTATTCATTTCACTGATTCCTTTTAGTGCATTTTTTTCTTAATAGTTAATTGTATTTAAATTTCTTTTATTGTTTCTTATATTTATCTCAGATTCATTAAGTCGATTTAAGTTTAAGTACTTTCGGTTGTTTCCTTTATTTTTCGCTTTTTGGCTCTTTAGAGTTTAGTTTATTTAAATTTATTTTATTCTTTCTTGTATTCATATCGGGTCAGTTAAGTCGACTTAACTTTTAATATTTTCATTTAGTTTATTTTAGTTCATTTCAGTTTTTTATGCATTTAAACATACTTTCTCTTTAAAGTTTAGTTTATTTCTTATTCTTTTATCCTTATAATTTTTTTTTAGTTCATTGTAGTTCATTTGTGTTCATTTCACTTCAGGTCATTTCGGTTCATTTCATATTAATTAATTTCACTCCATTCACTTGCTTTATTTTAGTCTGTTTCATTTAATATCTATAAAACTATGATAATTTTCGTTCATTTTAGTGAGTTAAATATTGTTAATTTTTTTGTTTAAGTTGAATTCACTCTAAGTTTTATTTACCTTGTTTTTGTATGTTTTTCAATTAATTTAAATTAACTTTAGTTCTGTTGATGTTTAACTTATACTTGTTAAGCCGTTTCATTCCATTGGAGCATTGCCATGGCTTCATTCCATCGTACCATTTCAATATCAATTTGTGTTAATTCTGAATGTAATTGATTACATATTTATTCAATTATAAATTTTGCTTTTAAATAATTGTATTTCTTGAAAACAGCATGACAATCAACAACATAGAAAGCCTAAAAAAGGCAAATTTGGCTACAATTTTGCATAGAAAAGTGCAACTATTTTTAAACTCATCACTTTGCTTTGATTATGTCAATACTTCTCAACCGAGTGCAGCTGTTCTGTTAACATATTTTTGATAAATTCACTTAAGCCGAAACGCACAAAATCTACCAAAACACAGTCCATATCAGATTTTATATTTAAAAAACCACTTGAAACACACACCACTCTCAATCAAATCGATCATGCAATTATGCAAACAAAATGTCGTGACATTTCCGCTAGCAAATTAATTAATTAGACGCAGCAAACAATTCCGCAACGAATTTTCAATAACTTCCGGATTCTGCGTTTAGACACAGTTGAGCGTATTACAATTTCCGTTTCGTTGCGCTTCATTTGTTGACTGAAAACTTCGAAAAACAAGCGAAATGAATTTTTCACTAAATTGTAGAATGCATTAAGCAACAACACGAAATAGTTGTGTGGCTAATGTGATTTTAGATTATAGTACACTCTCGTATACAGCTCGAACAATATCCGAAAAATTACCCGTACACCTGCCGCCGTGGAAGCTGATAACTCGACTAATTTAACGCGTCCAATTTAAATTGGCAATTTGCTCGCGGCTCTGCCGCCATTCCCCAACGCCAACAGCGCAGTAGACGTCGTTCTTATCAGCTGAAGTGCCGTAGACTAGCCAGCTTTTGCTTTTTTTTTTATCTTCGAGCAGGTGTTGGGGAGAAGCGTCGCCGCGTCATTGTTTACAGGTATGCCAATGGTATGACGATTATGACAATGGCCGGCTTTAGGGTGTTAAGCTAGTAATAAAACAAGGCTTGGCGTTAATGGAGCTGGCGTATTTTAATAGTGTTTGGAGTCAACATGAAAACTCGGGCTGTTAGCCTTTATTTGGGTAATATACCCTATTCTCCTGTAATCAATTCTAACTGGTTTTTTGCAAGATTTGGAATTTGAAATTTGATCAAACTCGATTGCATTCGATTTCCTTAGTAGAAAAAATTTACAAAGCCTTAAAGATTAATGTGGAATGATACATTACGAAAGCTTTCAAAAACGTTAAGGTTTTTTGCGGAAGTATAATTCCGCATTTTTTGAGCCAACTGCTTTCTTGGCAGCAGATTCCAAGCGATGATTTAAAAGAGCAAGCAAAATATATGCTCGATAGCCTCGTGAAATTCAATTTCATTCTTTATTTTTCTCAAAACTATTAATTTTTAAACTCTCCTTCGAACTTCAAAGATAGTCGAATAGATGTTTTTAGACATCGCAAAGTGAGACTTAACCATTACCAACCTTTACTTACAAAACTTTGGAGTTTCTTCAAAAAGCCTAGTATACACCTGAGCAAGTTCTGCACTCTCCCACTCTTAAACCAGAAGACACTGCTATATTATACAAAAGTTTAACTTCAAATTCTAATTGAATCCAATGTGTGTGCTGCCTTAAGTAAAATTTGTGCTTTACCTAAAAGTATGCAAGATTTACTAATTTTGGTAATCACAAAACGTTTAGCTCCCACGTGAAATTCTGGTTCCATGGCTTCTGGCGATGATGAGTTTTGTGACATGCGCAGCTTTGACCTCGACACGACATGTGCGTGCCTTGGTTGTCTTTTAGGCTTGGCAAATGAGCATTGCAATAAGTTTCAACAACTCTCTGGAGATTTAAAAACAAATCCAGGTGGGGTAATTCTGTACAGGAAGGGTGGCAGCGTCAAGCAAGTGAATTAACTTTTGGCAGGCATGAATTCAAGTCATTTCACAACGCGAGCGTGTAGAGAAAACTATGGAATACACTGAAATGTTTGAAAATCCTGTGCTGGCGAAATTGGTATGTTCACTTTTTAAAGATGATCAAGATTTTAGGGATACGTTGTGTGCACTTCTTTCTTGGTAGATATATCTGAAATATATGTCCTATTGATAGTCTTCTGATGTCATCTCCAACAGGAAGTATTAACAAATCCCTCTGGATGTTTATATTACGAACGTACCACGGTGCGCCGGTAATGCTTCTCAGGATCTTCGATTGGGCTCTTTGGACGACTTCTACGCTGCTGCTACTGGCGTTCGCCAAAAGTTGCGAACGATAAGTCCATATGGGCATTAAGACGAATTTGAAGTAGTACCTTTTACTCGAGGAGAGCGTACACTAAGAAGCTAATGTAGACTACTGACTTTTAGTTTGAGGTGTGTTCTTTTAGTTTCGATATCTACGCCATGTGAGTGTCCGTCAAGGTTCCTAGATACGTAACTTCAGTTGATTTTGGTAGAACAGAAAGTGAAGGCAAATTTTGTCTGTTGTCCCCAATTATGTATTTTTAATAAACGATCTTACTGTGGCAGTTCTTGGTTAAAACTGTTGGATAAACCGTTGATCAGAACTTCGAACAATGTCAGCAGGTGCCATATTGGCAAGTTGGCTTGCATTATTCTATAAAGGTTTAAATTTCGGAAATAGAGAATGAAATTGTACACGTCCTAAAATATTTGAGATATTTTTCACAGCTGTTGGCTGATAAATTTTGTGATTTTCATCATATTGTCTTTCTTCACAAACGTTTGGGTTGTGCATTGTAAATCAAAATTTGTGCTATGTGGTTCGCTGCCCAAAAAAATTGAAATTTTATAAAATGCTTAAGATCTTGAAAGTTCGCATTCGATTAACACTACCTCAGTGTTTGTATTAGGAATCATCTAGTAGGTTTTTAAAAACATTTGAGTTGTAAAGCTATAAATGTGCTTCAAGCACTTTCTACTTTTAAGGTTTGCACCAATACAATGTCCAGAAGATGCGTCGCTTTAAGATGCCTCATTATATTTTAACCAATGCACACTATTTGATCGCTTGTACAGAAAACGGACTGCCCTAACAAGCCTTATAAGATTTGCTCCCATACAGCACATTTCCCCAAACTATTGAACTTAATTACTAAAATAACTAACAAAAATTTCATGCATATTGCCTAAGCTTAAAATTGTAACATTTTCATATGCACAGGAAAAGCACTCTTTCCCGCAGGACCCAAGTGTACTGGGAAATGAAAACAAAACACACATATAAGCATATATATGCGCATATATATATATATTCATTATGTTTAAAATGCGTAACTAAAGTAATTTCAAAGTAAAAATTGCAACAAAAAAATAAGGAAAATCTTGTCTTACACACACACACACACACACCCTGAAGTTCTAAGGGCAGATACGTGTTCGCATGTGGCAAAAAGAATATGGGGGCAAGCAACTTGTCTTAGCTGCCGGCGTTGCTGCCACAGTCTCAGCGCCCAAAAGTATGCACGTGTTACGACAAGCATTGTCATTTGATTAAACTTGTTAACACAGACTGTACGGTGGCAGCAGCGACGTTGACAGAGGCAGCAGCAGCGAGCAGCAGCGACAGCGTTAAAAACTTTCTGTCTAAAACTTTTGCTTTTTAAAGTCAAAAGCTATGTATATGTAATATGCTTGCCTTAGATTTGTTGCTACAAACAACACGTTGGCTGTAAAAAAAAACAAAAAACCAAAACTTAAATTAAAGCCCACCAAATAGCTCACATGATGTAACCACAAGCCCGGTAACTAACTTCCTGACACAGCCGGAAGTTTTGACTGCCAGCAAAATTTATAATCTTATTAACTATGGCAAACTTGAATAACAAGTTTAAATTTATGTATCCCCTTGCTGGTAGAGCAATGTTGTCCGTAATTTAATCGAATATTTTGATATGCTCTTTAAATAATAATACAATATTATAATATTGCAGCTTGTTATGGTTATTGCACTTGTGCACTTGAAAATGTTTGCAAACGCTGGCAATTATTTGATTTAATGTGGTTTGGCTTTTGACACAGAAAACAGTTGCAGTGAAATTATGGTTATTGTAATTGAAAAGTTAGGCTTATGAGCATATAATGCATTTTATATCTGAAAAATCTTTAATTAAACACATAATAATTAAATTAGTTGTTGGTATATATGTTTTTAGCCCTTTTTTTGACAATTTATTTTGTTCCATTTCTCTTATTTGCATTTTAGACATAAGTTTATTGCCAAATAATCGCTTAGGCAAATAACTGCTGCCACAAAAGCCTGCGCCCCTGCTATGCGCCAATTTCGGCAAAGTTGTTGCCCAAAAACCCAATTCTAAAGCCCGACATAAACTTGGGCTCACACTTTATGCCTCTTA
This sequence comes from Chymomyza procnemis, assembly GCA_035046065.1. Lineage (NCBI taxonomy): Eukaryota > Metazoa > Arthropoda > Insecta > Diptera > Drosophilidae > Chymomyza > Chymomyza procnemis. Next base: position 16,689,428 of record JAWNOJ010000004.1, on the reverse strand, counting down.
AACTACTATGAGCCCACCCAATACCTCATGCTAGCCTTCAAGTGCCCCTGCCAATTTCGGAGTGGCGCTGACAGCCGCGTATGCCAAAAAGCGTAAAGTGGCAGCCATGTGTTAGTGCTCGTTGTAGTTTCGAGCCGGCAGCCATGACACTTGAGCACATGCCCTATACCACTATCTACTCAACAAAAAAATGGAAAAAAATGTTTGCCAAAATATGGAAAAACAATTTTCAAGTTGACAAAGAAGTGAGCGAGCAGTGTGCAGCATTCGGCTGCCTTTGTTTTATGAGCGAGCATGCCATGGCAGCCATGATTGATGCGAGCAGCAATGGCGGGCGCTCGCTCTCTCTCTCTCTCTCACTATTTTTTCATCCAGAGTTGCCATAGCACAGCGAGCATTTTTAGTGGATTTTGAAATTGCTTTTTTCATGCTGACAGTTTACGATTCTGGTTTCACGTTTAGCGCAAAATGGTTATATTTGGTTGGTGAGATTGAAAGTAACGCAAGCAACAAATTAGTTATGGAAATTGATGTAACAAGTAAAAGGGGAATATTTCCCATTAAGTTTGCTCTAGAGCATAATTAACCTTTGGACATTAGGAAATAAAAGCATTAGAAAAATCAGCCTGTGTCATTGTTATAGTTACTATTACAAATGCTTATATTTAGCAAAATATTTTCAAGATTTTGACTATCTTCAGTAATTTTTGGTGTATAAAATGGTTACCTAAAAATTAAAAAAAAAAATGATTTTAGTTTGGCTGCTATGATTTCCACACAATTTATAATACATTTATTGCAAAATGTTAATTTTAAGATCAGCATATGAATCTGCTTGTGTTACACTTCCAACTTGTATAAGCAGTTATTCAACAAAACTTTATCAACCCTGAAATTATGACACTATGAAATTATGGAGGACGGTTTTCTCTAAATCTACAAAATGAGTTGAAACACCTGTAGACTTATTAAAGAAAGACCGATTGGCATTGGATTTTTTATATTTTCAAAATCTCTCATAAAGATTAATTCAAAGAATACAGATGGACAATGGTTCCTTTAAATCTGTAGAACCTCATGACTTAATGAACTTAAACACACAAAACAATACGGATGGGCAATGGCTTTTTTTAAATCTACAGAATCTCGGGATCCAATACACTTAAATACATGTTGACTAATTCAATTAAGACCGATGAGCAATTGCTTTTTTAAATTTGTAGAATCTCAGGACTCAATGAAACACATGAAGACTTATTCAAACAACACCAATGGACAATGGCTCTTTTAAATCTGTAGAATCGCAGCATCCAATGCACTTAAACAAATATAGACTAATTCAAACAATACCGACGGACTATGGCTTTTTTTAAATCTTCAGAATCATATTGAAATTAATCTTAAACACATATAGATCGATGGACAATGGCTCTTTAAAATCTGCAGAATCTCAGGATCCAATACAGTTGAACACATAAAAAAGGTTTTTTCTTCACGAAATTGTTAAACAAAAATCCACATTTTTTACTTATATTCGAAACGCCAAAGATAATTTTATTTTTTATAAATTTTTAATGTAGCTACAATCTTCTGCGTAGTTTCTTAAAATATTCGATTTTCTAGTGTCTGTTGAGCAAAACTGGGGAACTACAATTAAAGTCAAACCATCTCCAAATAACCATTAGTACCATTTGCGCTTAATTTTGTTAATCTTTTTTTTTAAGTAAAGTAAACCACAGAGTACCCAAAAGTCGTCATAGAGAGACTCTCCGTTTTTTTGCACTTCTATATATGTTTTACTTATACTAGTGCAAAATTGAAGCTATAGCCAACGGCAGCGCCAGCGGCAGTTATTCAAATGCAAACGACAGCTGTCAAAATGGGTTTAACTAAAAATTTCACTTCATCTCTTTACAGTGTGTCGCTCGCTCTACAAATAATAAGAACAACAAAACAAAAAAATAAGAAAAACAAATAAAAAAAAATTGTCTGAGTAAAAAATGGGCCAAAAGTCAATGAGTGACTGTGACAGTGAAGCAACAATAGCAACTCGAACTTCAACTTCAATTTCAATTTATGATATATTCATATCAGTCAACAAATGATAAGACAAGACAGAGAGAGCCTCAGCCAGAGAAGAGCTTAAGTCAGCTAAGAAGCCAGCGTTTGAGAGAGAGAGTGAGAGAGCAAGACGCATTGAGGTAGTTCACAAAAAGGCAAGTCAATGTCGCTGTGGACAACCATCAGGTTATCATCGACATTGCTGCTGCTACTGTTGCTGCCGGTGGCAACATTGTTAACAAGCAAACAACAACAACAAGAACAACAATCACAACAACAACTAGCACCAAAACAACAGCTGCAATACAAGTTGCAACAAAATGTTGCAAGTAACTTATACAATGTGCGAGCAAAACGTCACAGCGCCAGCGGACAAAGCTCATCAGCTTATGAGCTACAAAGCATCGAGCAAAAGTTCAGCTTGCCCTCGGTGCCGCTGCCCCCACCGCCGCCATTTCCGGTCAACAAACATAGCTTTGCTTTGAATGCATTTGCCACCGCCAACGGCGGCATTGTTAGCAACGATTATGCAGTCAACTCAGCATCCAGTGCTAGCTCCAGCTCCAGCTCCTCCTACTCCTCTACCTTCTCCTCCTCTGCTGCAACAAGCAGCACGTGTGGCGGTCTACTAAAATCACGTTATGGCATCATACAAACGCCCAACTTTCCGCATCGCTTTGTTACACCCATCGAATGTGTTTGGATTATTGACGCCTCCGATTTGCCTGTTACCGCCCAGGGCAATGTCTCCATTGTGGTCTATTTGACGCAACTCTATGTGCTGGGCGGTCTTAAGTTCACCGAGTATATGTACTACTCGGATGACTTTAAGGTGCCGGCGCATCGTGTCTTTACGCTAACCGAGGATGATGTTACCCAGGTTACTTGGCTGCAGTTTAATAGTCATTATTTGGAGATACGTTTTACCATGAGCACACTGGATGGCACACATTTGCGTGCATTGGATCGTCTGCTGGATGTGTATGGTTTCAACATAACCTACGAAGTGCAACATGTGGTAAAGGCAACGCAATGCAATGCGCTGCAGTGTCGTTTTCTGGGTGATTGTTATGCCAGCGCGGATTACAGGTGAGTTGGAATTTTGTTTAGCAAAAGTAGAAATTTTTGAAAAATTTGTATAAAAAAGTTTATCAAAACTAAATAAAATCGTAACATAAAACTGAAATAAAAAACGCTTTAAGTCAACTGTTTTAGTTTGCCATAAAACCATCATAAAGCTACAAATGTAACTCGAAGCCGTTTACGGATTCAATTCAAAAAGTTATTTCAAGGACAGCAATTGAAAAGTTCGAAATACATGTCAAAGCTTTTGCAAAACATTTCAACTAAAATGTTAGTTATAAAGCCATATGGCAGCAGCTATAGAAAACTAAATGTTGTATGTGCTGTAGCACTCTGGCAAACGCCGCACATTAACATGGCCCACATGTGCTGCCATTTATAAGTCATGCCCAAAAAACTGTAAACACACACGCACACCCTAACCCCCACACACACACACAGTCAATGCCAATGGCAATGCCCAAGTGACACACCTGGGCCCAAAACGCCACGCATATTTAAACATGGCAAAACTTTTACGCCTCTTGTATTTGCCCGGAATATTGTACGGCACTCGGTAGAATTGAAATGGTTTTCGGTGTGCAAGGTTATGGTGGCAAATTGTTGCGAGGATGGTAGCTGGAATTGCCTGCTGCTGCTGATTTCAAAAATTGAGTTTCTTTTGTGTTCCGGTCATTGCATATAAACTGAAGCAATCGGCAATACGGGTTTCAAGCAACTGCCTTACAAAAATCACAGGCAGCTAACCATGCAAACTGTTAAATGTTTGCATATCAATCTTTTCGTATTTTTTACGTTTTCTTTTTTTTTTAGACTCTCGGGTTAGTTTGGGTTTTTGTGTGTTTAAACTCAAGCAGCAGGCCAAAAAATGTTACAACTGTTGCAAAGCTTTCAGCCTAAACCAAAAGGGAGCAATACATTTTGCAATGTTTCAATGGCTGCTGTTGCCAAACAATTTTCACGGAGTTCCCCAGCGTAAAACCAATGAGAAAACGTGCAACAACAAAAAAAAAAATGCTCACAAAAAAACCGCCAAACAATGCTTGGTATTGGCCAACATAAGAAAAAAAGAAAAAAAACAGCAAAAATGCTGGTGAAAAAGAAAATTTTTACAAAATTTTCACATACGCGAAAAGTCAATTGAAAGGCACTGGCAAATGCATCAACTGTTTCAGCAATTGGAACAGGTGGCAAACTTTCATGAATGAGCTTTGCAATTGAGTTTGACATGTATGCGAATTGACGGGGTAGACGTAGCGTTGAAGCTTGTGGTAGATTGGGATGTGCTGCTGCTGCGCTGCTGCTGTTCTACACAGTGGATGCTCGACTGATGATTGATTGATAAAATGTTGTGTGTGTGCGTGGTGTGTGGTAAAATGCTGTCAAGAAAGCACTTGAATCTTAAAGCTGTAGCAAAGCAAAGTGCGCACGTTCAGCTCTTGTGCAGGTTTGCCTAAATTGAAATATGTGATAGTTTGTAGTGGCGAGGTTAAAGAGTTAGAGAAAGACAAAAGCAGTGTTATATAGATACCAAGATAAAAATTGGAAAAGCAGATAATCCATTTATGTATCAGTAGGTACAATATTATAGCACAATAAATGAGGTAGTGGAACTAAGAGATATTGCCGATTTAATATGCGTATCATGTCGAGACTTCAAATGTTTTGAGCTTGTATGTGAAACTACGATTACTCGCAGTCTCAGTATCCCGCAACGAAATTTTAGTTTTCTCAATATTTTCAGTTCATTTCAGTCTAGGAGATGACGAAAAAAATGCTGCATATTTTAGTGTGTTGGGGAATCTTGACTACCAGAACAATGTTATTTCGTAGAATGCTGGTTGGGAAATCTAGTATTCTAAATAAAAATTTATTGCGTAGAATCCGTGTTAAGAATTGGCGGATCATGTTGAGACTTTGATTTATTTTATTTGGTGTTGTATGTAAAACTATGATTATTCGCAGTTCCATTATCCTACAACGTATTTCTAAGTTTTATTAATTCGTCACACTCTGAGAAACAAAAAAAGATTTCAAGGTAAGACTGTATTAGGCTATTTTTGATAATTATCAGACTCTTCTTTCTTCGTTTACTGACTTTCATATTGCGTCTTCCAGAATGAATTTAGTGCGTAGATTCCGTGTTAAGAATTGACTGCGTATGTCGAGATTTCGATTTATTTGAATTTGTATATGAAACTTCAATTAGTCTGACAATCTGAACAGCTTGCAATGGCAACGGATTTTTCATTTTTTGAGTTCGTCTCACTCTAAGAATCAAGGAATGTTGCAAAGTAAGGCTCATGTTTATGATAAATGTCAGACTCGTCTGTTTGCCGCTTCAATAACCGAAGATTTTTGGTGAATTTTATTTTACAGAAGCATTCACTTATAATAATTTCAAAAGAGAACGAACTTTTCGCTAAAAGAAAATTAAAGTTACGAAAGTTTTGCTTTAATAGCCAATACTTTTCTTAAATATTATAAGTTTCTTAAATAAAATGTAGTCGCATTTGAAGCAGTTAAAAATGAACCCCTAGAAGTATGCAGTGTTTTTTTTAATAAAATAATTTCTTATCGTTTCTTTGTAGAAGCTTATCGTATAAGCAGCAGAAGGCTTATGTATCCAGTGGGATTTTTGTTCATGTCAATAATTGTGATGTGACTTACATAAACATTTTGAGAGTAATTGCAGCTTACAAAATTATATGCTACAAAGCAGCATATAAACAAAAATTCACAGACCTAGAGTTGCGCTGTTAGTTTTGTTCAAAAATTTTCAAACTGATTAATTGCATATTAACTTCTCAAAGATTATTTACCAATCATTTCAAATGCTTACCCAAATACTTTAATATTGCTAAATTGCAAATAAGCCATGACTAGCAAAGTGCTGAAAGCTAAAATGTTGTAACAATTGTGCCAATAATTAGAAATTCAACGCTTACAAATTTGTTGGCATTTTCTGCCAATTAACAGCCTAAACGTCATAAAAGAAATTTAAAATAAATGACAAATCAATTGGCGACTTTTCAGCGCAGTTAAAAATAAAATTTACGTTACTAGTACACCAATTTTTTAAGCAGCAGAAATGTTACACAACATTTTTCTTTATTTTTTTTTTTTGGAAACTTGAGCCGAAGTCGGTGTCGAAGTAGTAGCTGTAGAAGCCGCTGCTGCTGCTGCTACTTGGCATAATTAACATTAATTGGATGGCACAAGGCCGCGAGCTAGCTGACTAATTGAATATTAATGTGAAAAGAAAACGAAATGTTGCCTAGAAATTGAATATTAAAATGGCGATTGTGCCAAACACTGACTTTTGGCCAACATGAAATATAATATATACAGCCAGCGTCCAACGCCTTGGCCACGTAGTCGAGTGTAACTTAATTACCAACTAGAGGCAAATAAGGCGCCTTGGTTTCCCTAAAAAAAAAACAAAACCAAGAGGTATGGGGGTAAATACTTTGCTGTTTGCGCTTTGCTATGCGTACGTGCCTCAAGTTGGTTTAGCTGGAGGACTTAAAGCGGCACAGATCAACAAACATAAACAAATCTACTGTATATATATTTGAACAGCATTGTGTTGTGTTGTTGTTATTTTGCAACCCCAGTCAAGACTCTTTTGTCTGTAACAAATTTTTTTTGACGCACAATTTCTCACTGCACTTTTATGACAACACTTTGGCCCCAACTTTCCACGCAATTTTCTTAAGCAAATGTGCGAAAAAATGCATTACATTTTGAGAATGTTAGAAGTTGTAGGGAGTCAAGTAAGCAAGACTACAACATAGGGTGGCTTACAATATCAAGATAGGGAAGCAGCAGAAGCTGTACAAACTCATGCCAACGCATATTTATGTAACACACAGTGCGTATACTTAATGCCAGCACTGACAATTTTTTTGTTATTAATTTTTTGCTTTATTTTTGTTGCTGCTGTTGACAAGCTACACTTGAAGCGCGTTCATTTAGTACGCTGTATATAAGTAGTTACATAAATATATATATATATATATATATGTAAGCAGTAAAAAGAGGGAGAAAATTGTGTCAAGTTGTGGCTTGGTTTGGGAAAAAACTAAGCAGGCTTGCTTGTAAGCATGTGTCGGCTAATTTTAGCAAACTGTTTGCAAAAGATACAACACTCGGCATATTTATTTATGCGCAGCAGCTGATAATAAATGCGATGTGACACTACACATTTGCTCTCTTAAAGGTCAGCTAGTTATAATAATATTACAAGTTATGTGAGCTTAATCGTATTGGGCCATTTTCGGCAGTTTTTTTGCAGCAAAAACTAACAGAGTTCCTTTTACAATTTTAATCCATATTTAAGGAAACACTTTTGCGCTTTAAATGTAGTTTCTAAGATCTTCACAATATTTTCAACAGTGTTATGACTACGTGCACTTAAGGCTTATATAAAATACTCAAGTTTTTTCATTAAAAAAAAAATATTGGCGAAACAATAAGCTCGAAATTAAAAAAGTGCATTAGGAAAGCTAAATGTCTGCCTTTTTGGCCTTGCTCTTATTTTATACATTAAGCTTTTAAAATATTTTAAACATAAAACATATTTATTTGTACAATTGCTGCCCAAAGGGGCGCGCACTAGTCTCGCTTTCGATTTACCACTAAAGTAGCATGTGAAGTGGAAATTCAAATCAAAAGTTTTTCTCTTTGATGCGTTTTTATTTTTTCCAAAAAGTGAATGGAAAGTCTGGCTTATTGAGCTGCAGCCGACTTAAATGTGCTAGAAAAAGTTTTTTTTTCTAAAAAAAAGGAATTTATTGAAGCTGTTTATTTGTATGTTTGAAGTTTGTTGAAAGGTTTTAAGCAATTGCGGCTGGCACGGCGTATGCGCAATAATACATATTATATTTACATTTTGTTGAAAATATTAAATAAAATTAATAATAATAAGAATTTAAAAGCTGTGACTTTGAGCTAGCAAATCCTCAAAATCCTGCTGAACTGTTAGGCCAATACTCAGCTGGGATTTGGATTCAAGACAGTCAAATATTTCAGGGTTCAGATAATATAACTTTTCCAATATCTTAATAGCAAAACATACAATTCAGGTTGAGGTTGTTTCTGTTGGCAGATTACATACTACGAAATACATTAGTCTTGCATGAAATTAAAGGCTTCAATAATCAAAGTTAAATTAATACAATTTAGGGCAAATATACGCAGTTTTATTTCAAAACTTGTTGCCATTTTAAAGGTAATTTCATTATGTCTCAGTTATCATAGTGGCCTCGTTTCTATTGGCACAAAATTGAGGCAGTCGAAATACATAAGCCCTTCTTGAAGCGAATATTTTAGCAGCAAAGTTTTCGCCCTGGACAGGAACAGGTAGTACTTACTTTGTGCCAGATAAGGACTATAATGTGGATGCATAAGAACCTGCCAACCAAGCTGCCGGAGCATCTGGAAAGTCACTATCGATGTGTGTGGAATGATGTTATGCTGATGCAACATAATTCCTCCCCTTTTGGACAAAGCTGGTCGCTTCTGGGCCATCGCTTCCTTCAGACTGTCCAATTGTTGATAGTACAGTTCCGAGTTAAAAGATTTGCCGTATGGGAGCACAAAAGCAAAACTGTCAGTCCTGCCTTGGCCAGCGTTTCCGTCGTATTTCCGCGTATTGAACATGACCATTTTCGCCTGACCTTGCCGTATGTTATCCACTTTTCATCGCCATCGGCTACTTTACTTACTTTAGTTGCCCATCACAATCTAATATCGCCCTTCAACCGACTTTAATCGGCTAGTGCTCCTGGTTAGTTGGCTCTCATGGCCAAAATTTAAATGAAGATTTGCAAATAGGAGCACCACAAACACCACAAAAGCGAAGCACATTCGCCAATAAAACTGTATTCTGCAAAACATAAGAAAATATTCTACATTTCGCATGCAGTTTTTGCAAACTTTTCGAAGCTATTTTTTACTTTTTACTTTATATGCTTTGAATATGGAATATCGTTAACTGGTTACAATATAAATGTAATTGTTCCTGCTGCTGCTGTAGGCCCATCAATTGAGCCTGGCCACAAAAACCTCTTTGGCAGTGCAAAAGTACTTTACATTTAACAGCAACCGCAACAAATATGCAGTGCAATTAATTTTTGAATTGTTTAAACAATCTATGGCGAAAAAAAATGCAAATAAACGATCTGTTCCCAGAGCCTTGGCTTGGGGGAACAATAAAATATACCAAAAAAAAAATATAAAAAAATAAAACAAAATTGGGGAGAAATGGAAAATTACATCAAATTGCTTTTTGCAAGCTTGTTGTATGCTGCCATATGTGTGTGCGTGTGTGTCGGAAAGAGTATCTGTATGACAAACCGCACACACACACGCCAAAAGAACAAACCGCCAAAAAAGCAACAACAAAGGGAAGTGTAAGGTAACATCTATTAAATTTGTTTATTTTTTTTTTGCTGCCCTACCTAGAATACGCGTAATGCAGTCAAAATTAAATGCCATTAAATTTAATGTGCGCGTGTGTGTGCGGCTTGTAAAAAAAGGGGTAAGTGTTTATTTGTATGTGTTTAAGCCTAAGGGCGGCTGTTGCCATTTTTTATAGCCAAGCAATCAAAAAGACAAAAAAAAAGAAGCGAACATTTTTTAATATGAAAGCATTTGGGATATTAACACTTTTTATGATATCCTCTTTTTTTTTGGGCAGAGTTTCACGTGAAGATATTAATTTTTGTTAAGTGGCTTCCGTTTTTTAAATTTCTTTTATAAAATATTTCAAAGTTACTTTAAACAAAATATTTTAAAGCTATTTTGGCACTTGAGTTTAAGTATATTTTTTGAATAATTTTCACAAATCTAAACAATTTTTACGTTTTTCCATTTTATGCAAATCAAACCTCCAATCTTTCCAAATGTTTGCCTATATTTGCACGCAGCACAAAGTCAATCATTTGTGCATATTCCAATTAAAAATTTGTTTGAAAAAACTTTACTTTTTGTTCGCATTTATCATGTGGAAATAACTTTAATTTAAGTTTTTGTTTGTATGTATATTTTTTTTTCACTTTCAATGTGTAAGCGGAAAATTAAAAGTAAAGACAGACGTAAAACTTTTAATTGACTGACTTGACTTTTTGTTCAGCCAGCAAAAGGCTCATCATCTCATCTCGAAAAGCATTCAACAAACTACACGCCTACACGCACAAATACAAACACACACACACACAAAGACTTTACCTCACATAGATACTTACACAGATACACGTGTATGTTATATGCCCAAAAATTCATTTTAATTGCAATACTCATACACATATGCAGCCTGCATTCATTGTGTTTGTACGTTTGTCGCGTATCGAGACTTGAATGAATAACAATGTTTGACAAGAGGCACAGAGGGTACGACAGTGTGTGCGGCATGCTCATTCATTACCCCCACACTCTAGCCTCGTACTGAGGCCAGAATACCCACTTCCAAGCTCCCGGCCACCATGCTGATAAGCTTCACGTTCAACATTGTCATTGTCATATGTTTACTTTTATGCTGAACCTGATCTCATTTGCTGTTTTTCGCTTGTTCGCTCTCAACTTTTGCAGCTACTAAATGAGAAAAAAAAATATTCGCAGCCAAAGCCCCGAGCAAAATGCTCCACATTTATTGTTGCTACTGAATTTGGCACACGTACCGCATCCGCGAGAGGATTTCCGCGAGTTCTGCACCTACAACGTTGACTATTTTTATTTAACTTTTAATAATATGCATAATTTCTTGATGATTTTCGTCGAACTTGTTTTCAAAACAAGTTTGTCACAGCTATACACAAATGAGTTTATGTGCAATTTCATTTTTGAAGACTGTGTATATAAATTATAAATTACGGCTGGAAAGCAGTTTTCGAGCAAATACAGCAAGCAATGTACATCGGTCTAAGTTTGGGTAGCTTAAAGACTTGATTGTCCTAAAAAATTATATGTCTTTGAGCGTATTCGCACAAAGTTGACCAATGCTCTTCGCTTGTTGCAAATGTTATTTGATGTTAATTTGTTTAACTTGTATCGCACCCAGGTCCTTCTTCTGGAAATAAGCAATTGTCTGCTGTACCACAAATTCTTCTATAATATTCATATATTTTCTCATTTTAAGTTTGGTTATTTAGTAATTGTGCTTAGGTAAACTTTGTCATGGAGTTGTCAGTATCAATTGGCATTGGCTTAACCTGTCTTGGATTTCTTGTTTGCCCTGCGCCTCCTTACAGTCTTCTTGCCCTTCTTAACCCTGCGCTTCCACTTGCGCTTGATCTTCTTACCACCACCACCGCCTCCAGGAGTAGCAGCAGTAGTAGCAGTAGTGGTATCCGTGGCTGCAGTAGTAGCGGTGGTTGTTTCAGCAGCCGCTGTGGTAGTAGTTTCAGCTGCAGCGGTAGTTGTGGTCTCAGCTGCTGCTGTAGTGCTGGATTGTGCTTGTGTCCTGTGGACACTTAAGGCCACAAAGCAGAAGCAAACGCCGAGTAAAAGCCAAGTTATCCTCATGTTGATTGGAACTATGCTTGAACTCGAATAAGTCCACGGTATTTATAGGTAAATGTAGGTACTACTTGTATTGATTATTAAATATTGATTCAAGTGTTGATTATTTGCCGAAAAGTATGCAAATTTGCTAAAAATGCCTAAAAAATTAGCAATTTTTTTTTCAGCTAAATGAAAGAGATTGAAGCTGGCTGAAGTCGTAGGCATAATTTTGGTTTGGTTAGGGTATTGGATAGCTATAAGATAAGCATAAAAGATATCTAGTTTAGGCGTGGCGTTTACCAAAAAGTGCTTTCGATGAATTCACAAATGTATATATATGGGCGTTAAGATAAAAGCAAAAGGTAAACTTGGATGGACAGGGATTCGTTGTGATAAATTGCTAGAAAACAAAATGCAATAATCTGAAGAAAAAAAACCAGCTGCGAGCCGTCAAACAAGCATATCGTTACAAAATATATGAAAAACTATCGTTTCTAGAAGAAATCATATTTTTTACTGTTAATATCCGAATGATATAAAAACTTACTAATTAATTTTTTCATTTTTTTTTTATTTGTTTGATTTGTTTTGACCTCGTGGAATTTTTAATATGTGTTCCTTTCAAACTTGGAAAAGCTTTTATAATGGCATTTTTAAATCATATTGAAATTTATATTCACCCTCTCCTATGGACGGACCTATGAATTGGGCTCAGTTCATAAGAACTATGATTTTGAACTTCGTCATTATTATATTATATTATTTTGTGTTCAGTGCTGCTTTTAAATACAAGATTTTTGTCATAATTCGATACCATATTCTAAGCAACATTTGCGTATTTCTTGGTATTTGGTTCTCTATTTTGAAATTACAATTGGTCGTCGCATTTCTGCATGGACCCTTACGCTGGCGTTAGCATTTTTGGAATACAATCCACATACCAAATAGTCAATAACTTTGATTTTTTTATAAAACATTCATATATTTTCACATTTTAAGGTAGAATATGTAGATAATTGTGCATGGGTGAACTCTGTCATTGTATAGAATTGTCAGTGTCGATTGGCATTGGTTTAACCTCTCTTGGATTTCTTGTTTGCCCTGCGCCTCCTCACAGTCTTCTTGCCCTTCTTAACCCTGCGCTTCCACTTGCGCTTGATCTTCTTACCACCACCACCGCCTCCAGGAGTAGCAGCGGTAGTAGCTGTTGTGGTATCGGTGGCTGCAGTAGTAGCGGTGGTTGTATCAGTGGCGGCTGTGGTAGTAGTTTCGGCTGCAGCGGTGGTTGTCGTGTCTGCTGCTGCTGCAGTAGTGGTGTCCTGTGCCTGTGTCCTGTGGACACTTAAGGCCACAAAGCAGAAGCAAACGCCTAGTAAAAGCCAAGTGATCTTCATGTTGATCGGAACTATACTTCAACTCGAATAAATCCACGCTATTTATATTCTATTGTTATATGGGAGCATTGTATATATTGTATATTATTAAATATTGATTCAAGTGTTAAGTATTTGCCGAAAGTACCCAAAAAAATTCGCAAAACTTTTTTTTTTGCAACCAAATAAAAATAGTTAAGTTGTCTGAATTCAGATGTATGGTAGGCTTTGGATAGGTATAATATGGATATGGGTTATTTTGCATTGCAAGGCGTTTGTTTTACTAATACCCGTGGCCAACATTATAAAGTAATGCTTTCAATAATATAATATAAAAAATGAGAAATTACATTATTAAAGCAAAAGCTAAGCTAAGCTGGACAGAATTTCGTTGCAATACGTACAATAATAAATAAATTGTTATAAAATTCCGAACACAAAGTATAATAATCTGAAGAAAAGGCAAATGTGAGTGCTCAAACAAGCAATTCGATACAAAATGTAGACCTCAAATGGATCTTATTTTCTATTGTTCATAAAAATATCTGTCATGTAAAAGATTGCTTTGAAAACAATCAGGAAAGTTTCCCTTAGAATAACTCTTATTTATACAGAGAAAGAGTCTTTGGTGAAAGGTGTAATCTGAATGTAATCTAAGTTCAAAAATCACAAAAAAAAAAATTTGTTATATTCATTTTAGCATGATTATTACTTTAATTCCTCTTCGAATTTTTACTGCTATCCTTTTTAGCGCCTAATATAATAATGTTGTCTTATATTTGTTTTCATCTTTAGTCCGCACAGCCTTGTCCGATGGGCCTACGATTTGGGCTCATATCATAAGAACTATAATTTTTGTTTGCTTTAAAATCGTTAAATTTATTTGAGTTTCATGCCATAACTAAAAAGCCCAAACAAACAAAAATTCACGTATTTGTTGGCAAATATTTTTATTTTACATTTTTATTTGGCTCTCCATTTTGAAATTACAATTGGTCGCATTTTGTACTTAACTAACACAAAGTCCTAAAAACAAAAATGTAAAGTAGTTATGTCAGTATACTAGTTATGCACTTTGGCTCTTTGGTTCCTTGGCTTTTTGTCAAAACGTTACAAAAACGTCTGGCCGATCACTCATACCGATGCTAGCCTCCATGCAATTGTATGCAACTGACTTTAATGTACGCAGTTTTCTTTGTATACTCTGAAAACAATAAATAACGAGTGCTTTGGATTCGAAACACAGCCACATTGACCATATGCAGCTTATACAAAAAACGAATGCAAAAAATAAAACAAACTTGTGTATTTTTTTTTTAAATGTTTTAAGAAATATAAGCCTATTTTCTCGAAGCTTAAAACACGAAGTAGCTTTTTCAATAAACAAGGATTTAAATGAATATAAAAAATCATATAAATAATAAAATATAAATGATATGTTGCTTTGGTAAGTTATCTACCACATCCTCTTAAATGTTTAGTTTTCTACTGCGGAATAGGATGTTCCCATAATAACTTACACTCTGATTTCTTATCATTTCTCAGTGTACTTTGTAGTCAGAATGTGCCGTCTGGTCATTTTGATTTTTTCTAGCTTGTTAAGTGCAAGCGGCGCAAAATGGCTGCCGCCGCCATTGTTGTTGGCCGCTGTTATGACATGTTCATGGCGGCCACGCACCATTGGCTGCCATATGGCATGCAATATGTATTGTCAAATGCATGTGTGTGTGTGTGTGTGTGTGTGTGTATAAGTGAGTTCTATGGAAATTATGAGCATTTTTCTTTTTTATGCCGTTGAATTGCCTTAAAACGCAGCCAAGCGACTACTGTCAGCATTTTTCGAGCAGCATAACGAACATAAAGTTAGTGCAGTTTTTTGGCAAGCCCTTTTAATTGTTGAATATATTTTGGAAAAATTTAAATGAATTTAATATTTTGTTGCCAAGAATTTTTTTGGGGCTCGGCATAGGATAAAAACAATGTGCTAAATTGAATAGCCGCTGCAGCTGTCACATTTAAATATTATTTAATACAATGCATTTGCTTAGTTTTAGAAAACCATATCGAGTGCTGCTCTTCATGCATAGTTGATTGTTATGCCCTGACATGTGCCAATGCTTAGTTAGAGTAATGCAGATTTCAGGGATATGCATGACTATATAGTATTCAGTCAGTAGGTATTTGTACTGCTGTGCATATGTGAAAAAAAACAACGTACAAACTTAATGCATTTTGCTAAAATTAAGCCAAAATCCAAAAATTGCATTAAACCTTAAGCAAACATCAGCTGATCTCTGATATAAGGGGAAATGCTTTACCCTTAAACTTGAACAATTTTTAAAGTAAACAACGCAACAAAAACACTTGTTAGTTATTCATCGAGACTTGTTCTAAATCAATACAAGCTTGCGCTTTGTAAACAATTCCACCGTATGTAATCAAAGTGTATCTAAAATTCTTCAATTTCTATCAAAACATTGTCACTTGTTCTATTTTATTTGTGGCACAACAAAAGGCCGGCAGCAAATGCAAATAATAAATAGAAAAAAATAAGAGATAAAAATCGCAAAAAAAAAAGAAATGTGTATATGCCAAATATTTTTTTGCTCGCCTGCCTATGTTAGAAAAAGCTTTTTCATTGGATTTGCACATGTCGCAAAAAATGTATATATGTACCAAAAAAATAAAAAATATGCAAACAACTGCAGGAGTTCTATGTACGGTAACACAAAAACAGCTGCAGGTGATTTTCAACAAATCGCAAAAAAATTATTCAAAAACAAAAGAGCTACCTTTTTATCTTGCAGCTGCAAAAAATGACAGAATAGCAGCCCGGGATTTGCTAAGATAATAGTTGCTGAAATTTTTTGAGCATTTTGTTAACAAAACTTTAGTGTCATTTCCGTGTATTTCAATGCCATAATTTGGGTATTTAAATGCATTTATGGGTCACACAAGTGTTGCTCACTTCCTTCCGCCACAGTGGCACTTACAGAATGCACTAAATTTGGTTGAAATAGAAAAATAGTACCCTCATGCTGCTTTAAGAGTGAGTAATATATGAATTAATAGAATTAAGCAGAATAATAGTTCAAATTTTTTGTGTTAATGTTCAAAGTCCTTCACAAAAAAGGGAAAAATAGCACCACTGACTTTATCAAGATCTCTTCGTGAAAACACAATGATTATGGCTTTAAAATGCCTTCTTTGCAAATACGAAATCAATAGAGGCATTTATGTTGACTCTATATACAAAACTAACCCAGATACTTAAAAGACAACTTATTTTTATAAAATATGTACATTTATTTTAACATTTTTTTTAATGATTATCTACATAATTGGATTTTAGTCAGCATAGTCGTTTCGTACAGTTTTAAGCTTCGTTTGGTATCTATTTAACCGGTCTTGGACTTCTTGGACTTCTTGGTTGCCCTGCGCCTCCTAACAGTCTTCTTGCCCTTCTTAACCCTGCGCTTCCACTTGCGCTTGATCTTCTTGCCACCACCACCGCCTCCAGGAGTAGCAGCGGTAGTAGCGGTTGTGGTATCGGTGGCTGCAGTAGTAGCAGTGGTTGTATCAGTGGCGGCTGTGGTAGTTTCGGCTGCAGCGGTAGTTGTGGTCTCTGCTGCTGCTGTAGTAGTGGTGTCCTGTGCCTGTGCCCTGTGGACACTTAAGGCCACAAAGCAGAAGCAAACGCCGAGTAAAAGCCAAGTGATCTTCATGTTGATTGAAACTATACTTTAACTTGATTTGAGCCATGCTATTTATATGCATATCGTAGTACAAAAAGTACAGACTATTTATTAAATATTTACTCAAGTGTTGGATATTCACCAAACTATTCAAATTTGCTAAAACTGGCCAAAAAATTTTTGCAAAACTGCTGATGGTTACTTTTAGTTTTTTTTGTTTGTTGCAAATAAATAAAGTATAGTTACTAAGACAACAATTGGATCAAGTTCAAGTTACTGCAGAGTAGTTTAGTATTTTTGTTGACAGAAGATAATCCAACATAATAGGTTAGATATTGCTATTTTGTACCACAATATATGTACCATGAACTTTAAAAATCCATGGGGGTAGTAAGCCATATATTCAGATATATCGTGGAAATTGTCATCATAAATGCTAAACTGCTGCTTTAGTTTTGTAACTCAAACTTTGACGACTCTTCAATATACAACGTTTTAAGTTTAAGTCGCAACAGTGGAAATTAATAAGGTGGTGACTCTATATAACATGCTTACATTCTTATGAATTTTTTCAGTCTTCTAATTTATACCATAGGCACGTTTTGAGCTATATTGGTGGTACCTTTATCTTATCTTTCTACCATAGACAGAAAAATTCTAAAACATGTACATGTCTGAGCATGTTTGAGAAACTTTTGGACTCGACCTTCAATTGTTTAATGTTTTAAGGTAAAAGTCAAAGGCAACTAATTTATGGCTATGCACTGTGTTACAATTAAAGATATATGTATCTCAACTGAGTTTTTCAAGAACGTAGAAGGTAGCCAAGTTTTCACAAGAGACTTTGTAAATGTTTGCCCACATCAGTATACGCGCTTAAGTGTGCTGCATAGTTTTTGGGCGACATCAGACAATTTTCCTATGTCACTGACTCATTGTTTTTGTGACTCCTTGGAAGCCTTTGCTTGATTTTTGTGCTAAATTTATTGCTTGCACAAAATGGCCGATAAAAGTTGTAGTGAAAGTTGTAGCAAAGGCAAAACAAAAAACTTTTCTTGTCGGTTTTTCTTGCACCCATGGGCACGTTTTGATTTTTTCTTCTTGCTACCATGTTTTTTTTCCTATTTCCTGGCATACGTATTAACAGGCAACGGACTGAGCAGAAAAGTTTCAGTTTTTTTTTTTGGGTTTTATTTTTCATTGTTGCGGCATACTTGACGCATACTTAACATGCATTAAGTAAAGTATAACAAATGTGTATTGCGCATACGCCATGTGGCAATCATATTAAATCAATTAGTTTCCCATCTAATGCAAAAAGTTACACAAACACGAAAGCTTAATGATGTTTCAATATTAAGCGAAAAACTTTTGGCACTATTTAGTGCAGAGTGTTGCTTGGTTGCTCTGATCTTAAAAAACTGACGAGAGGGGCTGCATTTGCTAATAAATGTTTAGCGTTTACAGAAGCTGATGCAAAAGGGTAATAAATTAGCATAACTTTTTTTTATTTGGCATAATTTGGAACTATCTATACCAAAGATAATGTTATGCTTACAATATGAATCATAAAAACAGCTGGTTTAGTTATTAAAGCAAAATTTTCTACTTGCTTGCAAAGAATTCATCTTAAATTTCTACAATAGTTCAAGTTCATAGTTCAATAAATTAAATATGGTTTTGTTAAAATCAATTGCATTATAAAGTAATTGAATTAAATTTACAAAAATTACTAACATTTTAAATGAATTTCCGTTGACATGTGACATACCACAGCAACAATATATAAGCGCAAACATTTGTTATACATTAGCAAAATTTGTTGAATAAATACCAAAGGATGTGCAATTATACAACACAAATTGCAGTAACCTTTTCATTTTATTTTGTTTCTAATTTATTTTTTCATGTTGAACCTCAATTAAAATGTCAAACTGTATAAAATTTTATAAAGGGTCTGCTGGCGTCTTCAATGCAAGACTTGTAGATACACTATGTTGGCATTAATTGTTTGAATCTTATTTACAACAGGTTCTAGTACTTTGTAACCAAAGTAAATACATTTATATAGAGATGCTTAAAATTCCAGCAAAATTCTTTTAAATTTTCTAATTATTTGTTTTTTTATGTAAAACATACACAAAAACTTATGAAATTCGCATATGCTTTGTATGCTTGCTGCAAAATATAAAAAAAAATGTAACTAAAAGTGTGTCAATTTGATTTTATTTCTGTGATTTTGAACGTTCGTAATTTGCCGATGGGAAAAACATTTTACAATCGATTTGACAGCTGTCATGCCAAAGGTCTTAATTAAATCGGGTTCGGAATATCAATGAATGTCCCACAGTGTTGCATGCCTCACCTGCTTGCACTATTATGTGTTTTAAGCTGAACGTACTTTTTAAAATGTGAAATTCTTTCTAGCTGTTTTTTTTTCCACACATAAGAACATTTGTTTTAATTTCATTTTATGGTAACACTTTTGACATGGGTACGGGCGTGGTGGCTGCAATTTGTCCTTGGACGGTTAGACTTACGTGATCACTAGGGCCGCTTGAAAATAAGTGCTTGAATTGTCTTCTTAAGAAAATGGTAAAATTAAAGATATTTGTGTCTTTGTTTTTATCTGAAGACGCAGGTAATGAATTTCCCTACTACTGCTGTTTGAAATATTTTTTTTACAAAAAAATGACTAATGATAATTTAAGCATTTATAGTATAGATAGTAGATTTTTTTGTTGTAAAATTTTTTGTTTTTATTTTTGAGAGTACAGAATCGGATTGAATTGGATCATTAAAAATAATAAATAAGAAGCTAAGCCCAAATGAAATAATCACAACACAATTTTTTTTAATATGCATTAATGTACAATTTCTGTAACAATCTCAATTTCGATTAACTAAAATTTTATTTTTATTAAATAAATAAATTCAAATATAAATGAGTTAGATTACTAAGCAAACAACTGTTCCACAAATTCCAATTGGGCTGGCAGTTCTTGCGTTAACGGAACATACACACTATATATGCGTCCCGCTTGTACCTGCACCAAATGCAGCTGCACTCAATAAGCAGTTGCACAACAGTCTCAGTGAGAATTTAAGTACCCAAAATAAACTGATTTAAAGTTGCTCGCTTGCAGCTATAATATTTTTTTCTGCCGCAAGCCAATAACTTCTCGGCCTACCCACTCAGCTATATACACGGCTCACTGCTGGCAAACAGCAAGCGCCTCTGGCCACTTTTAACGCTTGCAGCTTTAATGAGTAAACGTGCGTCATTTTGTTGCCAGTCTGCCTTCAGCCTGCACCCTGCCATAGCTTGTATGCCCCACAGTCTATACACTCTTATAGCTTGTCTACCCCCAAGCGACGGCTAGAGGACTTTGTTGCTTTTCTTTTTAATTGAACTTAATAAGTACGAATAGTTTTTTTTTTTTTCTCAAGGATACTGGTGGCATATTTTTCTTCATTTTGTTACAGCTGGGGTCTCACATGTCCTTGAGCATGTTTGTGTGTCTTTCCTTGAGCCTAGGACATGTTTAAATTATTGCCTAGGGTTAACATTTGTTCAAGTAACCTTCCCTGTCACTCACTTGTTATCTGACATGCTGTCTACTCAAAAAAAAAAAAAAACAAAAAAAAAACAACTTTGCATAGATATCTGTCTCTCGCGTTGCTGCTATTTATTTAGACACACAAAAGCAAATACTAATAAAAGTTTTATGCGAAAAAATGCCGATAGTCCGCTGGTCAACTTGAAAGCTGTAAGATAAATAAATATGTGTAAAAATAAATAAGTCTGTACATAGTATATATATATGGTATGAATTGGTAAATATGAACAGTGCTGACAGCCCAAAAGTCATAGCACTCTGTATCCAACTTGTCGTTGCTCTAGGGTCAATAAACAGCATGAACCTCAAACAAACAATATATGTGTGCCAAACACAAACACATATTTATGTATATTGTATAAAATTTCATCTTTCATATATTGTATGTGTTACATCTTTTGCAGTTCATATGGCTGTGCCTGTTTTGAGGGCTTCAGTGGCAACGATTGCGGTCTCGGTCCACTGTGCAAAGAAGCGCATACAAATGTTTGCCAAAATGGTGGCACATGCAAGTAAGTACAGTCACAACAAAGTAATCAATTTTGATTTAAGCGAGAAACAAGGTCCATTTTCATTTAGTTGATTAATTCATAAATATTTCAAATTGCATTTTTCCAAATTATTTGAATTATTTTGTAATTAATTTGTTTTATTGATAAAGCTCTCTAATCGATGGTTGTGTCTATTTGCTTTTGAAGTATTTGAAATAATAAAAGAGATTTTGGTATATTAATCATAAATTCAATACAGGTAAAGTTCAATAATATTTGATCTTTATTAAATTTTAAACATTAATAGAGCAAATAAATATTATATAAACGTATTGACACAAACGTCAATATTTAATTGGCTTTCAATATGTATTATTACCAAATATTAAATGATATATTAGCAAATACTAAATCAAAGAACGTTAAAAAAAATAAAGTATAAATATTTTTTGAATCATAATTAGTTTTTTCTGTCATTATCAGCTTTCATACCGGCAATAAGGTGTTGAAAATTCCCTAAATCAGTTTAAAAGCCAGACACTTTTCTGCACAAGACACCTCATAATTCGTCATTTTTCTCTACATTTATCTCGCATGCTCTAAAGCAACTTTGCATCCCACCCACTAGAAAAATTAACCAAAGCCTAACAAGCTCGTTAATTGAATTTTCATGCCAATCAGTAAAGCGTTTCCAAAAAACAAAGTCTCTGCCAAGTGGAACCCCAAGTCAATAACAAAGCAGCGTTCACAGATTTCAATTAACTTGACTTCAAATCAAAATCCCACTAATACCACCTGATGATGGTTGGCCAAACGCAGACGTAGGAGGTTGGTCGTATGGGCCAAGTTACTATGCTGCATAAGCCTGACGTCCATCAATATGCGTCCAGGCCTGCTGCTGGGAGCTTGGTCTAATAATTTTCATCACTTGCTGCTGTCACAGCACAAAAATTCTGACCTCAAAATTGAAATGTTTCCCTATGGGTTTTGCGCTGGGAATGATAACCGAAAGGCAGCAGGGAAGCGTAGCAATCATTACCAGTAAGCTGATGGCACTGTCTATTGACTTTTTAAGCGTTTGGCAGCTGTCGCTTGGTCAACGTACGGTTGCTCAATTGGATTTAGGCCTAGTTACTGACTGCACCACTCACAAAAACGTTTGTGCCCAGATATGCGTAGAGTGCTTTGGCATTGATGCCGGCTTAGAGTTTAGTCCATGGTGACAACGCACTGCTCCAGACGGGCAGCACTTTTTGGTAAATTTATTGGTTTAGGCGCGTCATTTCACTCATTTGTAGCCTCCCAGCCAACATTGCGTGTGGACAACATCTGGCGACTAAGTATATTAAAATATTTACTCGTCTAAGGCTGGCAGTGGCAGAAATGGTTTCGACCTTGTCTATTCGTTGTGCACAGTTGGCATTTAATTGAATACTTGGAATTTTTGGCCTTGAGCTTGTCACCATGAACTGACCAACAATTTAACTTAAATTGAGCAAAAAGTAAATTTCCAATATGTGAGCATGTATAATTGAAGTTATGTGCACAATATAAATGTTGGCTTAAAGAGCAATTTTAGATAAAAAAATTTTTGCAAATTTAAAGATTTGTTACCTATTTATACTATTTTTTTTTATACGAAAACCGACAAATTATTTTAATTCTTTCTTTGAATATTCGTTTAACCAAAAATTATTTGTTGCATTACTTTTACTTTTCTTGCACTTAATTACATTTTCTTCAGCTTATTACAACGAACTTTATATTGATCGTATTTATTAAATGTTGCTACGCAACATAAATAACTTAAACATTTAATTACAATAAATGAAAGCCAGCACCATTGCATTTAACTATTGGACGAAAACAATTTCCATTTGCAGGCACATTGGAGATGCGGCCATAACATGCCACTGTCCTACTGGCTACAAAGGCACCAAATGTGAAATTCCCGAAATAAACGAGAGTACGCAGGGTAAGTGAATGAAGAGCCAAAACACAAGATGAAACAACAATAAATAAACATGTGAGGCATAAAGCCAAAAAGGCGCCATTGTGGAAAATATGTGCAGTATTTAGCAGCAAATTGAAGGCAGCAAGAAGCAAGAGAACAAAGCAAAAAAGTATGCGTATGTGCGAATGCGGGTGTGTGTGTGAGTCTTAGTGTGTGTGTGTAGAACTCTGGTAGAGAGGTCGTTGGATGGCTAAGGGTTGCTACAGTTTAAGTGCAAATTTAATTAAGGAAATAATTAAGCATTAAAAATGCACTCAATTTTAAGTGAGGAAAATGCCTGAGCCGACAAAGGCCACACACACACACACACACACACACACACACACACACACACACTTACACATGTACACGGTAAAGCATCCATTTTGTTGAGTTGAGTCTGTGTGAGTGCTCGTTTGCACTGTCCTGTGTGTGTGTGTAAGTCTGCTGTGACGCGCCATTTAACAGACAAGTGCGTGCAAACATAATAAAACGAACAACAAGAGACAACAACAAACAGTCCAACAACAACAACACAACAACGACAACAAACAAAAGCCGCAACATTCAGAAATTTAAAGAAAATGGAGAATGGAACACGCCCATCAAGCAAAAAAAAAAAAAAAGAAAATGGCCCAGGTTGTTGCGATTACACGTTTAATGGCTGCCATTGCCGATGATTTTATTGTGGTTGTCTCTGTCGCACACTGCATTGCTGGCAATGGGTGCGTGAGACAGAATATAGTTAACAATTCAACCGAAAGTGACAAGAACAAGAGCATATCATTCGAATCACTTACACAGCTGCAAGTGCATGGGTGCATTAAGCGTGAGCGAGAGAAAAGAAATTCATAAGTGGCTAAATATCTAATATTTTACATTTGCAGCTAAAAGTATGCAACGTTTCTTCAGGTATTCGAGTCATAAATATAATGGCTGCAGAGTATCAGAAAAGTATGTTTTATATTGAATAAAAACAAAAAGATTTTTTGATAACTGTATTGCTGAGAGTGTAAATAGACTACATTTTCGAAAGTTTAATAATAAAAAATTTTTTCTGCTTAAAAAAATATTGCAGAAAAATTTTTTTCCTGCCATGACTGAGAAGTGTGAACTTTTCAGCAAAATCTAACAAAAGTCTCCTTAGTAGTTTTCAAAGTTAGCAAATTATCAAGCGATTCTGATTTTTAGTTATAAGTTGCTTTCCATTTTGTTGTTCTGAAACTAAATAACATTATAATTCACTTTGATAAACATTTCCACTCAAGTTTAATTTTATACATTTACTTACTCTAGAGAGTACAATATATGGTATGTAAATATCCTCCACGTGACTTGTTACAACACTCGATCGTTGTGAAGCGATTTTTGATGAAAACATTTGTATCCATCTAAGCATTTACCTGAAGATTTTAACAGATTTTAGTATTGAACAGTAGGGCAGCGATTTCACCATTTTTATCGTACATGCCCAACTTGAATGATTTTTATTTTTATTCTTAAATATTTACATTAAAATCAAAAGTTTCAATGACTCTTAAAAAATATAATTTCTAGTTAAAAATGATTTTCCAAATCGTTGGTGAAACCTCTCATTTTTCAATATAGATATTATTTTGCAAAAACTCTTTAGAGCTAAAAAACATTAAGTTGCAGTCCAGTTATTACAAATATTAAATCCTTGGATACATTTTGATTGACTTTACATCTAAAGACGTTACTGTAGCTTAAGTGCAGGTGGAGTAGACCACAATTATTTTATTATTTATTACAATTATTTACTCATAAAAATAAATTTGGTGCAATGAACTTCAAAAACAGTGTCAATCACGTTTTTATAAATTTTGCATATTAAGCAAAAGATAAGCGAATCCCTGCTCATGGATTTTATTTATTAATTACTGGTTAACGTCTTACTAAATAAATTACATTAATTGAGATGAGTGACTACAGAATGCTCTTATAAAGCTTTAAACAAAATTGTATAATGCACTATATCTATCCAATACACTTTAAGTACTATGCGATTACTTTATGTAGTTTCCATTAAATTCTAACAATCACGCGCTCATCTCTAGTAACAAATGTGCCACATTTCATTTGCTGGCACCAGTAGGCCAACATTCAATGCCTGCCACTGTTGCCAATGCAGAACAACCCAACAATTTAAATAACTCCAATAACAACAACCAGAACAGCTCGTGTAAACATTGTGCCGCCTGACATTGTTGTTTGTTTAATTTGATGCAATTTTTCGTACTTTTTCGAAAATAAAATGCATGCGAAATGAACAAGTTGGGCAGCCATGGAACGAACTAATAAAAAAAATCTTAAAGAGGTAATTCGGCAATTTAAAGGGCTGTCAACACACAATACGAAGATATGAAAAGTGCGACGAACATATTAATGTCTGAATTTCAAGTTGCTACGTAAAGCTACAATGATATTATACGGGTGCATTACGTGATTCAGCAGCGATTTTCTTCAAATCAGTTTTAAGCTGAAAGAATAGTTAATTCAACGTTGACAAATATTTAAGCCGTACTTAAAATTTTATACTTAAAGACGTTGCTTGAACTTAGGAGCACGTGCAGTAGACTTCAAGTATTTGCTATATTGAGTGATTTATATGCCACGGTTAAGCTCAGCCATTGTGAGTTATACACGAAGTGTTGATGTCATCTAATCCTTTTGAAGAAAAGTACAATGACCTTTATTTTGGCATAGAATATTGAAGTGATAAAACACACCAGCTGGGGTTAGCTTAAGTAAGGTTAGGATTTTATGTCTCTTTAATTTTTTTTGAAGAGAATTAAATTTTCCAAAATAAAATTAATTATCAAATGAAGCAAAATGCCAAGAACAGAGTGCGCAGAAATATGATTTTGTCTGATGCTTTATTAGTCGAATAATCGATAGTGGTGGATTTTTCGCTTAAATTCTTATTTGAATTCGCTATCAAAACGTTTTTCGATTAACCTACTTTAAATAAATTCCCTTCAAATTGAAGCTTTTAACTCAAAGCTCAGGATGCTTATCACTTTAGTAACTTGATGCAACCAAAAGTCAAAGAAAAACATTTTCACTATGAGAAATATTTTCTTTCAACGAAAAGCTGACGCACTGCACACCAACATGTAAATAGAGAACCAAACGAAAAAATGCAGCTAATCGAAGTGTCAACGCACTTCTACTATGAACACCTGTTCCGACATACTATACCCACTCCTGGGAGACCAATAAGAAAGGTACGCGTAAAGGAAATGCCAATGTCATCGATTTTACTGTTCGTGTCTTCGTTGCTGCTAGGTTCAAAGGTGCAACCGAAAAAAATTCTACATGGGAATGAAAA
The DNA here is from genome assembly GCA_035046065.1 of Chymomyza procnemis. NCBI lineage: Eukaryota > Metazoa > Arthropoda > Insecta > Diptera > Drosophilidae > Chymomyza > Chymomyza procnemis. Next base: position 16,663,255 of record JAWNOJ010000004.1, on the reverse strand, counting down.
TCTGTGACAAGCTGCTAGAGAAATGCCATAATGTGTGTGTGCGCGTGTGAGTGTGTGTTGTAGGTGTGTGTGACTTGGCACACATTTCGCGAATTTTTTTATACGCAGTTATTTCTTTTATTGCATTTTTGCAATACCCAAGAGCCAAGCCCAAGAAACATCTTGTATGACATTGCAATTTTTTCTACACTTTTTGGTGTGCATCTTGAGCAGAAAATGTAGTTCAAATACTTCTAACACTGCGTTGGGATGTCCGTGTGCTTGTAAAGGTGTTGGGACACTTTATTAAATTGTGCAAGCTGACTTTTCTTTTTGATGATGCAACCAACTGTTGAGTTCGACAATTTAAAAAATAAAAACTGTTGTTGAAGTATTTTTTGTTAAGTTAATAGAAGTTGTTTTTTTGAAAATAGATATGTTAAAACTAACATATTGATTTTTCTTTTTATAAAATGAAAATAAATTCATAAGAGTTTTAGCAGAATTCTCTTAAATTTTATAAACTACATATTTTCTTGCAGGTTGCATTGGGAATGCCAGCGACAACAATTGCCATCGTGCTTGTGATTTTGACGGCAACAGTCTGGGCTATTCGCTGCTTAAGAGCACTCACAATGCGGCACGTAGTGGCAAGACGCGCTATGAGGTGACCATGCGACTGGGCGCCAATCTAACCGGCTACTATCGCAATGCGGAGCGGGATCAGTTGGCGGGTGTGATGGAAAGACAGGTAAGTGCGGTTCACAAAAAAGGAAAAAAATCCATAACGAAACTTTAATTAAGTTGAGGGCTTAACTTTGGCAACTCTTTGAAAGCACTTTCAAATGTTTCATCAAGTTTTTGACTGGCATTTATATTTAGCTTAATTAGCAAGCACTTAGAGCTTATTATAAAGCAGCTGCTGGATGCGGCCCATGAGATTGGCAGGCCTGGCCATTGCGTCATTATAAACATGGCCAGAACTTAGGGCAGACTCAGTTAACCGCAATGAGTAGGGTGACAAGTGTCGTCTGACCAACAGCATTTGGCCAGACAACTTCAAAATGCTTCATCATTATGAAGCAATTGGGGTAGTCCAAACAGTCAGTACAGTCAGTCAGCAGGCTTCAACTAACGATTGTAGCCAGCGGGCAGTAGGCAGCAGTTGGTATCTGATGATGACAAGCGACAACATCAACACACAATATCAACAACAGCATTATTAACATTCTCATCATCATCATCATCGCCATGGTCGTCAGCATCATCACTCAGGGTTGATGTTGTTGGAAGTTGAAAGGCGTCAAGTGGACACGACTTACAATTCAGGAATAACAGCTGGGGGCAAAACGAACAGCGCGTGAAATTATTAACCGTTCGAGTCAGTCAGTTTACAGTTAATGGGTTTGTGGAGGATAAAGGATGTTGTGGGGTCGGGGAGAGCACGTATGTCGTTGGATATTTAGGGGTGACAGATTAGCTGTGGCTGCAATAAAAACTTGACTCTTAACTTGGTCGAGCTTTTTAGCAGTACGTGTTGTTCTTGCTTAAGAAGTCAATGGGAAATTTGTAAGTTAAAGTTATGTTAGTTGAGCATCTTCTTTTTATGTTGGTTCGTGGATGTACCTGTTACTCTTGGGTCTTTCTTTTTGCAATCCCGATGCTTGAGATAAATTCAAAACATTAAGTTTTCAGTATATTTTTTAGATATCTTCTAATTGCTAATATTACTAGTATAATATATTCATTACATATAAAAAATGTTTTAGGGTTGGATGATTTTGAATTATTTCTGATATCATTTAGCATCAATTGGCTTCAGTGGAAGCTGTAAAAGACTTTCCATTCCTGGATAGTACAAGAAGTCAATTACTTTGTCATATTGAATGAAGTTGGCTTAGACATTGATAACTATCAATAAAACAGACACGAAATCGAGGTTATTACAGCATGGGTGTCTCGAACTTGATTTTAACGACTATTTCTGTTAATGTTCTTCAGCATTCTATCGAATCATTGAGTGATGCTCAAAGCAGCTTATTTGCTCGATTTGAATGTTTTTAAATTACTTTCTATGCTTAGCTTTTCAAGTAGAATGCGTAAGTTAGACAAACCTCTGCACCTTTGCATGTTTTTACACACGTACAAGTCCCTTTTTGATTTTATTGCATTATATATTTACTTAACAATTCTTTTTGTTTTACAATTCTCTAAATAATACAAACAAATTACTTTCTCTCACATGCCACAAGCATCTTTTGTTCAAAAGCAATTCTAACTAGTCACATATTACGCATACGCCGTATTGTAACACTAAATCACAAGCTGCACCACAAAAATGTTTCAGTCAGCTCGTTGCGACATAATTAAACCAAAAAACTAAACTAACATTTTAAGCCATGTGGAAATATAATCAACACATATTTAGCCCACATAATTCTGCGTCAAATTGAGTTGCTCGTCGTTGACGTTGGCGCCACCAAGCGGTCCTGCGGCCTGACTGATTGTGTGCAACATGTTGCGCACCGCACCCGGCGTACGTTCCAGCGACGAGGACCATGTGTTATAATTATGCGTCTGTTGCTGCTGCTGTTGGTTGTTGTTGCTGTTGTTGTTGTTGCTGCTACCAACGCTTGCCGTGCTGCTTTCCATGATGGTTGGCATATTGGGTGCATGTTGAGCCAGTGTGACCAGATTTTCGCTGCGCTCTTGCAGTTGCGTGAAATTACCGCCGCTAACATCCTTGCCTTTTTCACCACGTTGAAAACTGTGCGCGGAACGTGATAAGGGACGCCATCTATTTAGCTTCTTTGATGGCTGTCGTTGCATAGGTGGTGTGCGACTGCCACCGGACTCGTTGTGGCTGCCTCCAGTGGCACCGACGCCGGCCTCGTGTTGTTCGAGCAAACTGCTAACTAGTTTGTCCAAAGCTTTTAGATCGACATTAATTTGAGCATTTGGTATGGAATTGATGCGACTGCCGGTGACGCTGCTGGGATTGGTGTGCATGGCATCCACATCAGCGTTGCGCTTGTTAAGTCCGGCAATTTTGGCCAAGCGTTCAGTGAGCTACAAAGAAAAGCAAAAGAATTGGAGTTTTAGCGTTTGCTGTGGGTAAAAACCGAGGGCGTATGCAGTAGAGTTTTTGTAAGAGTTATGTTGGTCGTTGGCAACTTTGTCCCATCTTTTTTTTTAAATAAAATTTCGAATTGTAGCAGCAAAAGGCTTCGTGAGTTATGACATACTACTCCCGCTTTGCTTTACAGCTTTAACGACTCGATGCCTACCCTCCCAACGCGGTCAATTACACTTTTTTATGCATCACACGGCCCAAATAATTAAACAATAAACTAACGAGAAATGGCCTTTAGGACCTTGGAAATTTCCACAAGCGCAGTCCCAACCAATTCCAATGGCATTGTGGCTTTACACAAGCTTTACAACCCCCACTTACCAAAACACAAGAGATTTACCATCAAAGTGGCCTTTGGCATTGCCCAAAGACAACGAAACCAAGCAAAAAAAAAAAATCAACAACTAAAATCCAATATATTTTCGGCAGCTGCCAGGGTTGCCACCCATTTGGCGCTGCTACATAGTTGCTCGCGCCATTGCAACTGTGCGACTTTAATTGATGTTTCATTTCCGTTGCAAAGTGCTTCCGCCTTCCTGAGCTCAACATCCGCACACAGCCATTTGTTTTGTACCGCGGACCTGGTAGCTTGGGCGCACGTGCTACCAAGCCCATATAATTGAGTATCAATGTGGTTTTAAGTGAAAAATGCTACCAGTCTGATGCTGCTACTGCTGCTGCTGCTTCTAACGCCTAATACATACCAACAACAACATATTACGGCTACTTCAATTGCCGAGCAGTCAGCCATTTCCGTTTTGAATCTTTTGACTTGATTTCGCTTCGCTTCGTATACGCTTTTTTTTTGCTTACTCCGGCTTTTTTCTCAATTGCTCCGTCGTGCAGCATCAAATGGGGTTAATTGAGTTTTAGTGGCCGGGACTCACTTTAAACTGATTACCAACAGTTAGCAGGGGAGCAAGCCGGGGCACTCTACGTAGTGTAGGCCCAACTAAGTTTGTTTTGCATTTCACTTTTAGTTTTTTTTTTCGCTACTCTCTAAATATTTGGAGCGTGCCGGGCTGTCATTCATTCAAGTAGACGACGACGCCATGCTCCAAATGAATTAATGTAAAAGTTGATTTATTGCAATTGATGCTCAGCTTGGTGCGGCTCAGTTACTGCTTTATACACTTTATACATTTAATTGAAGTCAAACCTACGGAAGCCGGAAATTAACAAAGTTTTCTGTTGATCATTATGTGAAATATATGAGTGAAAGTCCTTTAAACTTTGCAGGATATTATGGTATGGGTGGGTATTTGCAGCACACGTTTCAAAGTCGTTAACGCTAATTTCGCATGTTTTGTTGTGCTTGCTATATGGCGCAACTGATAACAGACAAAGGCTTTGGCAGTGTTACAAATGTTAAAAGTTCTAAAACAGTGTTGCAAAAGTTCATTTGCGATAGCGTCAAAGTTTTCGTGTCGGCAAGAGTCAGTTTAAAATGAAGTCACCTAATAAAGATAATAATTAGCTGTAAAGCATTAAAAAAGAACAAGCAAAAGTGTAGGGACTAAGAAAGCCAAAGCTGTTGTCGCACCGCCTAATTTTTATGGCTTTGATGACATTTTTTAAGAGCTTGTTAATACGTTGATTTATGTGATTTAAAAACGAAAGGTGCTTTAGCTATGCTTACTGGCGTAGGTCTTATATGAGACTGTTGTATGTATTGTATGAAGAATTATTACAAATAAGCTGCAACTTATAATAAAGTTACTTTTAAGCTTTCTTTAAGATAAAAAAGATATGTCATAGGACTTTGAAAATAAAAAGGATTTACAGAAAAGTCAGAAAGAATTCAACGTAAGAGTAGCGTTAAAACAATAAGCTGTGTTTTCCTTGACTAGGGTCATAGCTCCAAAGACGAAACATGAAGATATCTCTATTAATAGCTATTCGAAGAGAACAGTACGCGAGTACTGTTGTGGAGCTGCTTACAGATTATTCCTTCTATTGAATTCTGCTATCGAAAACACTTAGTAGCTGTTCGCGAAATATATTTATACATGTAAAATAATAGTTAGCTGTCTGCAACTCAAGTCGAAAGCGCTAAAAGTGTCATACAGCCATTTAAAATGATTTTACAAAAAATGTTAACAAAATATTCAATCACAACGCGCACTTAAACAAAAGTACACAAAAAGCCATTGCCAAGTAGTCAAATAGATATAAACCACAGCAAATAGAGCCAGAATGCCATAAAAAGCCAGAGATCTACCAAAAAATATGCTAGATTTTCATGCATTTTTTTTTTAAACAGCCTTAAGTTCAGCTCTGTTTATCCCTGCACTTTGCACTCTTTTCGTTAAGGGTCTTGTAATTTTATGGCCCATCATTTTATAGAGTTATCTGCTGTTGACCACCATCTTGGATGTCGTAACATAAACTGTTTCCGGTTTGTCATGACCGCTTGAGCTTGTCGATTTATGGCAAATTTGATGCATGGTTCCCTGCTCCTGCACACACACATACAACTCATTAAGCTCTGCAAATGTACTGCAAAGTCTTCCCAAGTGGCTCAAGTTGTGCTGCAGCAGAGCACTGGAATGAACCGGCTATTTGCCATGAGATACAATATCCTGAGCTTCACAATAAGCCAAGACTAAAGACTAAAAAGTATATGTGTGCGCTTGCATGCGTGTGTGTCCATATCCGTAAATCGCATTTGTCATGTCTCTGGAGCGCGCAACGCCCAATGTCCTGTAAGCAACTGACATGCAGCATTTAAAGTTAATTACTTGCAATTATTTGAACGTTGCCACAAAAGCACAAAAGGACGAAGTACACAAACATGCAGACAGACTAGAGCAAGCTGGTAAGATGGCATGATGTGTGTGTGCACAAATGACAGCGACTGTGTGGTATAAAAAACTGACCTCAATCATTAGTTGATAAGCACTGTGAAGAGAATGCGCTGCGACAAGCAAAAGCTGCTAGCCAAACACTCAGAGACACAAAAGGATGCGTAAGAGACTGGCTGTGTGAGAGGGGTAGAGAGCCAGCAAGGATAATAAACAACAGAGCACAGCTATAAATCAACCATGCAGCGTCAGCGACGACGATGATGACGACGACGATGTCGTCGTGACTTCAAAGAAAAGGTCAGCGTTGACCGGGCTGCAGTGGAGGGCCACCAAAAGGCGCAGAAGATGTAAAAACTAAAGACTCGGAGTAGTTGAAAATCATGCAAGATTTATGGTAAATCCTGATGAAGCTGTTGCACTAACAAAACACTCACAAAAAAGGAAAACCATGACACAAAAAATAACACGTTGGTGGTGTGCCCGCAATCTCTGGATGGTAAGGACTTCAAAACGCCTTTTTACAGGCTTTGAATATTTGTCTGGAAACTTTTTCGAATTGTGCGCAGCGGTTGAAACTATTTTGAGAAAATGCCAAATAACTTAGATTTCGCGAAACAGAAACAAGATCTGAAGTTATCAAGCTCATGACGGTACCCAGGCATGCAATTTTTCTAATGAAAAGATGCAATTATTATGACACCTAATAGTTATCCTGAATTTTTCGCACAAATCGATGACATGATTATTCCTAAATATGTGCAAAATGAAAAACTCTCGAAATGAGTGTTGCGTGTTTAAGGTTCTGTCACGATAATTTTTGATAAAATTTTACAAAACAAACAACAACGCGAAACAAAACTTAATTCTGACCAATATGGCGATACATCGAATAGATCTTCTTTATTGGTTTTATGGCAAGTTGTGGCAATATTTTTTGATTTTGTTAAGAAAACTCTTGATATTGCTTTGGGATAATATCTCACTATTCTCTCGATATTTACTCAGCATTTCTCAGCAGAGAACAGCAACACGAAGCTGATTAGGTAAATCTTAAACAAAACTCTTTAAAACGAAACAGTCCGAAAATCCCTCAAAAAAAAAGAACAACTAAATTGTAATTAAAAAAATAGCTCGCATTGACAAACATGTAGAGCACAATGATCTACTGCAACAGGGCTCTCACTGGAAATATTATAGGAAACCATGCAGCTAACATTATGCAGAAACTATGGCATTGAGGAACTCAAGAAACTCGAATAGCGCTACTACCGATGGTCTGGCTTGTGATTCAGCTATCTCAAGGCCCATTTCAGCAATGATCTAACTTTGCTGTGGTAACACATTGAACCAATCCATGGCCTAAGTGATTGTATCTAACTTCTGCCGTTGTCACCTAAGACTAAGCTCGTTGATCTTATCTGAAAAAAAAACTTGCTAAAAATGCATTCAGTGCACATAATCGTCGTATTGTCTCAAAAACCACGCAGCAGGCGATTCTCGGCACACTTCCATTAGTTTGCTTGCTCTCAGACAGACCAAGAACCAACATGGCCAACAAAAACTATGCCACAGAAGCTGTCGTCTAAACCAAGTAACCCCAATTCGGGTTAAATACGCACTGCAAGCTGCATTTTTTGGGAAGTCAACTAACTGACGTCGTACAAACATTCAAAGCACATCTTCAATTCATTTTATGCCAAGCATCGAGCACGGCTTTTTGGTTGGCAAGGACAAACGTAGCGGCTTTGTGGACCCAATCATGCAATGATTGCATTGATTTTTGGGTCTTTGTGTATCTAAAATTGTGCAGGCATTGTCAGTTGGGGGAAGAAGCACTTGGCAGGATTTTAAGCTGAGCCGGCTGATAAGTAAGAAAGTATTCAGGCAATTGACTTGGCTTAGTGGACTAGCTGGCAGTGCAACCTATGAGTAAATAATTGGGGAAAGGCAAAAGGAGGTTTAAGAGAGAGAGGTAATAGAAGATAAAAAAATGTTTGAAATGTGTTTCGTTTGTTTTTCGACTGTAGTTGGTATTTTATAGATCGTTGTGCCGATATCAGGCAAATATATTTTAGTCTCACTTTTGTTTATTTAAATTAGTTTTAATTATTGACTCACATGTCAAACATTATAACTTGCTTCAGATTGCCGTGTCGAATTTGTCTTCGGAACTTTTCCAAATTTTGTGATGTGATACAAAAATGTTGTAGAATAAACATCAGTATACTTATATTGAAGTTTGAAATATGTGCAACAAATTCCGATATTCCACTTATTAATTTTAAACAATTTTTTTCATTGCAGGTAAATATTTGTATCATTTGTCTTATATGTATTCCGAAAATCAAATGGATTGGGTAAATATCTATTCTATCATACAAAATGATTAATAAAACAAAAAAACGTTAGTACTTTACAAAATCATAAGTTTTGCGTATTTTGCAAATTTCAAAAAGAGTTATTTCTCTCCCTGTAGCCTAGTTGCCATGCATCACCTTAAACTGACAAAAGAATTCAATTTCCTTAGTAAATATTACAAATTTTAATTAAACCACAAAGCCATAGTCTACCGCACTGCTTCTCAACTCTATCAAATCTCTTAGAGGTCTACTCACTAACTTAGCACAAGCAACTTGACTACAGACATATCCACCCACGTCTGTCAGTCTGGGTTACCCTACTCAAAGCAGCTGCGACATACAGCTTCGTGTCTCCGCTAATTGCTTAAGTCCCATGTAAATTGCAATAACCTTGTTGCAACCCAATCCCAGTAACCAACCGCAAGTTCCAACCGTATGCTCTACCTCGCGTTACTTACCTCTCCTGCCGCATTGCTCGAGTAACTCATGCGTTTGACCTTTTGGAATGTTACATCGTTTTCGGCCTGTGCCAAGGCGCGCTCCAAAGCAGTATCCATTTTGGCATTGCGCGGTTCCTCCAGTCCCTGATAGCCGCCCCTAGAGAGATAGTGCAAGAGGATGGCAAAAAGTGGTTATACTCATAAAACAACGTGTTAATTTTATGCAACCAAATGGGGTCAGATACAAAAAAAAAATAAAATAAAAGGGACTGAAATTTATACGGGGCGCCAAAATGAGAAACTTTTGCATGAATTACGGACAGGCCTGCCATAAATGTTTTGTAAGCATTGTTTAAACAGTTGCAATTTTTTTCAGCTTTTTACAAATGGCGGCTGCAATTTTCACCGCGATTCACCGCAATTTGTGTGAGAAGAAAAAAATAAAAGTAAAAGCGTGAAAAGGCAGTTAATTTGTATCTTGTATACCTTTTATATTGTCGGGAGATATTGAAATTTGTATGTTTTATTGTATGAGTTATTGAAATAGCACGTTTGTGTGTTTGTTTTTTTTCTCTTAGTTTGGTGCTTTGCAACCCTTTGTGGTTCTAATTGTGGTTTAATTTGCTTTTGGCTTTCTCTAATGGTCTTGGCATCTTTCCTGGCAATTATTTAACAATTATCCTTTTGCTTGGCATTTTCTTTGAGTTTTGTAACTAGTTGTTGGCCAGCAGCTGCGGCTTTTTGTTGCCCCAGAGACACTAAAAAGCATTCTGATGACTTGGCACAGGACAGCTGCACTAGCTGGAAGCAAGTTTTGTAGCAAAAAAAAAATTGTCTTTGTTGTAGGTTTTCTAAGGTGGCAATGAAATACACTACAGCAGGATATATATTATATACATAGTAAGGGTATAGAGCAGCAAGAACTTTACAGAGGTTGTTGGCAGACATCAGTCTTTGCATATGGGAGCAATTTGTTGCGCAAAATCTTGTATCTCTCTGACTTGTAATATTCTACTTATTTAGATAAAATAATGAACTTCTGATTGAAGCTTGCTTTAGAAGCTTAGCGGTTTAGCTACAATAGAAGACAAGATTGCCCCACTCTACCCTAAATCACTGCATTTGAGAGCAATTCGTTGCTTGTAATTTTGACTCGATCTAATTTTCAATTCTCTATTTATTTAGATCAAATAATTATTTTCTGAGTTAAGCTTAGATGACGTAGATTTTCTTGATGCTTTCAAAACTAAGCTGTTTCACAACAATAAGGGAAAAGATTGCCGTATTCTACCCTAAAGCCTAAATTTGTTCTTATAAACAAGTCGTTGCCAATTTATTTAAATTCTGGTTTGCTTAGAATTTATTGTTAATTCTAGTAAGTTTTTGAAAGTCGCATTAAAGCTTTGTCTGCAAAGAAATACAATATTCTTGGATAATTTTTAAAATAAAGAGCAACACAAGTTGTTTTTCACTTTAGATAAAGCCAAGCATATTTTTTTTAATAATAAGTAATTTCTATGAAAACCATTTCTTCGCCAAAAAAGCTTATTTCGTATAACAAATAATTAGGATCTCCACAACCTTATAAGCATATAACTTGTAATTCAAAAGCAACTATAAATGAAAGATAAAAAATCTTCAATAAGTCATACTTATCAGTCCATTCAGTTTTTATTTTCAAGATGATAGGTTAGGTAGGTAGATAAGGCCGGCAGGTCCCCAGGTTACCTCACATAAATCAGTGAGTGATCACTAGAGAAACCCGTGCGTGTTGGCCGTGCGTCGTAAGTACGAATGAGTTAGTCAGCCACTATGAGCGTGTGAGTGTTAATAGCTTATGACCAACAAAAAAAAATCAAAAAAAAAACGCTGAAAAATTACTAATGTCGAACAAAACAAGCTCTTTAGACGTACAAAACGTAAATAATTAATTACTCTTAAATCATTTCAAGCATTAACTTCTCTTTTTGTATTGGAAATAAGTGTTTTAGAAGCCCTTAGGGAAAACCCCTATTTATTTATTTGCCACCTGTTTCTGTTTCGGCAGTTACGTGGTAAGTCTTGGGACAGACTTTGGTCTATCGGATTTTTCCACAATAATTTGTCAAAGCAATTATAAATCAATTTCCTTGGCAGGTTTTTTTTTCAAGGATATCTCGATTCGTACCTTTTTCTATTATATACATGCCTTTACCTTATTTTCTTTTTACTTAAACAGCTGGCAACCTAATTTTATTTAACTGCCCGAAATTATTGTATATGCATTCCGGTTATGCTTATGTATTTTATACACTATAAAACGGCATATATATACACTTGTAAATAGTAAATTGTTATAATTGAAGGAGTTCTGCAAAGTAGCCACGAAAATCGAATTTAAGTTTGTTTCAAAAAAAATTTGTGGTTTCGGAAGAAGTAAATTAACTTTTAAATATTCCATATTCGATTGGAAGTTAAGAGTTTATTCATTTTATTTTAATACAATTTTGTAATTTTTGACACAAACTTATTATTCTTTTTAATTAAAAAATTTAACTTTTGTGCTTACTTAAGTATTTATTTTTAAATTATGTATTGCAATTCTTGGTTCAATGTAAACAAGTCATTTTTTTAATGACAAAAAATGTTGTTGTTTATTAATTTGCTGTAGATTTATAATAAAAATGTTTTAAAAATATTCTTCACTAAATGAAGACGATTAGCAAGAGAACACTTTTTTCATAAATTTATAAATATTTAAAAAAAAGACAATCCACATTAACAAAAAAAGGACAAAAATTATAGTGAAAAAATAAAATTTATATTTGCTTCTAAATGGGTTTTGCATTCTCTATCAAACACTCCTATGTTCTTTTTATTGTATTTGCTTCTGTCGAGAGTATCTAAGAGTTCACATTTCTCGACTCCAACAGACCTGTCTCTGTTGCTTTCTTATGGCGCAGAAGTAAAGAATGTCATAAATTTCTTAGAATGATTTCAATTATGCGATAAATATTTTTTTTCTTCCATTGCTTTTATGTTTTTGGTATACTTTGCTTGGGTTTGCAACAATAATAATATTTATTTATAAGAAGGTACGAAGCGAGACAATAACATAGGTAAGCATTGTGCAATGCTCCTTGGTCGTGTTACATTCTCGTACTTGGCATAAACGTTTACTTATTATTTACCTTTGTAAATTGTTTTCAAGCCATGAGCCAGTTACCAGTACCCGGTTACATTTCCTCAAACTCATGAGTAAATTGCTTTGGCCTCGGGCAATAAGCACTGACTTACAGTTGCTCCCACACACAAACACGTGCACTCATTTACCCTGACAATGCCAACGACAACAACAACAACAACCAGAAAAACAACAACCACAACAACAACAACAATAACAATAAACAATTTGAAAATGATAAAAATAAATGTTGATATTCGTATTTGTATGAGTTTTGGTTTGGTTTGGTTTGTTTTGGGCGCAGTTGTTGTTCATGTTTTTGGTATCCATTGTCAATCCCCACAATGCATGATTGGTTTGTTTGCCACACTATTCCACTGGTAGTTGATATAACACTTACGTGAGGAGCTTCTCCGCTCCGCTGTTGCCAATCAATCCTCTTAAGGTTCCACGCCGTTGACGCATTGTCGAGCGATTTGTCTTTCTTACAGTGCGCAGATCCGTTTCCCAAAAGCTGAAAAAAAAAAAGAAAATGCAAGTATTGAAAAGTTTGTCAGTAACAGGAAACGCTGAAAATTTAAGGCACAATACTCTGTGTTCAATATAATAAAAAAGATAAACTTTGAAATACGGACAGCTTTAGTCGTTTGCGTTGCCTTGACTGACAACATGTCATATAGAAGAGATAAAGTTATTTTTAAAACTGCTTTTGTTTTTTTTAAATTATATACTCGAAGGTTTTGAAGAGTTGCAGATTTTAGCGGGATAATAATAATATATAAAGATTTTGTAAAATTAATATTTTTTTAAGCAAAATGATATGAAATAATGGAGACAATTAAATCACTAAAAAAGTGAAACAATTTATGGGAAAATTGACAATCCAAGTTCTTTGAATAAATGTAAACGGGAAAAAAAGGTTTTTTTAATTTATTAAATAGAGACACCGCCGTACATGTTCGGCTGTAAACTGTTGGTGTTGTTCTTTGTAGATAAAAAATAAAACTAGACACATCTAAATGCTACGTTTTTGGTGCGATCATCTTAATCAAGGGGGATATACCTATTGTTTCTAAAGAATGTTTCAAAAGATTTCTCTAACAACTTCAGCCAGTTCGAACTAACTTTGAGTGAAAGTGCAGTTGTCAAAATTTGAAACGATAATTAGGTGAAAATAATTTAGCATTTTAACTGCTGCCATTTTGTAGGTAAATGAAACTGTGCCAAACTCCAACTAGATCCACCCCTAGTTTCACAAAATTCGAAAAATTGATTTTATTTCAATTATGTCACATTTTTCGACTATCTTGGGAAATTTATTTAAGACTTCAATGCAAAATTCTTTGTAAACTTACACAAGACAAACTAATGCATTTTTCTTGAACACAAAAATCCTGTTTCGTGTTTTAAAATACTCATAAGAGTTGTTATTTTTGATAAAAATCAAAACTGAGTTTCCATTTTCATTAACAGGAGCAATTTTCTGAATCACTTTAGAAAACGTTTCATGAACTTATGCAAAAATTTTCAAACCAACTGTTTTCTCAAGTAAAAGCGTTGTGACACTCTAATCCACATTCACACACTCACACACACACACGAGCTAGACCACACAAACACTCACACAGATACTAACACAGATACTCACATAGATACTCGCACATGTTCTGGAATATATTCAAAGATAGCATTGGAAATGGAATAGTTGTAAAAACAAATAAATATGAAATCATGCACTTTATGCAACAAGCATACGCAGCGTATGCCTGAAAACAAGATGGCGGAAACCATACTCATGACATTTATGCAAGCAACTCCCAGATGTGTTTTCAAGCCGCATATTATAGAGCAGTGGCGTAGGAACGGGAAATCGGGGCTTTTTATTAATAAAGTGGAGTTAGAAGTTTTAAAACTTAAAATTTTGTATATTTGTGTTAAATTTGCTTATATATTTGCTTTGGACTTCTATTTTTAAGGCACGAGTAGTGATGTAGGAGTAGAAATCCTCGGCTGTGTATTGTTCAATAGAAACTAGAAAACCGATGATGAGTCTTGAGAGATTAAAATTTAGTACATTTAAATACAACTGGCTAAAGACTTACACACTTAAAGGACGAAAAAAATCTTAATTCAGCTTTGTCAGATCATAAGCAATAAGTTATCGATAGTTATTTGTCGAAAGTCTAATTCAACTAAATCAGTTCAGCCAGATTCTACGTTCCTAACTACATCACTGAAATTTCAACTATAAAAGAAACTTGAGAAAAAAGAAAAGCTTCGAAAATGCAGAAAAAACAAAACTAAAAAAGTGTAGAGCATAAACTATAGCTTAAAGCTAAATGGGAACTGAAGCGAAATGCAGAGAAGTCTGAGTACTAGAACATAAGCGTGCTTCAGCTTAAATACAAAACATTTGCAAAATGAAATTAAATCTAAAGAAATGCAGACTGAAAAATAAAACAATGAAAATTATAGCATATTTTTCTGGGCGTCTAATATGTGCCAAAGATTTAAGACAAGAAACAAGCATAAAGAAAAGTGACGCAAGGCTTGAGGCCAAACTTAATGTGCCGCTTTATGAAATTGAAAGTCAACACAGCAGGCGTTCAAGTGCCAGGCAGGCAGGCAGTAATACCCTTTCATACGGCTGACATGTTGCGCATGTTGCCAAAAACACGACAAAAATGAAAAATATTGAAGGCAAAAAGCGAAAGGCGTGCGATAAGCCCACAAAATGACGGCCATTAGTAGAGCAGACAAGTCGACGCGGCGGTCAGATTTAGGCAGCCAGCAACGCAGCAGCTCTGCGCAATAAAACACATTTATTTTCATTTAGAGCTAGCGCTTTGGGTCGTCCCAGGCACAGCCCCACAGTGCGTATGAGTAATTTCTTATGAAACGCCATGAAATAAGCCTGTTAATTATGCGATTTGTCATGTTTGAGCTGGAGTCCTCTACAATATTAAATTTGATTAACAAAATGCTGCTTGAAAAATGCAACAGAGCATATATAGTCCGCTTAAGTGATTTTCCAGCTGGCTGGCACCAAGTGCTTCAAAAAGATATACAACAAAGCGCAATGACACAACTTGGCATTGATTTCATAAAAAACTTTGATAAGCTCATAAAATAACTTAATTTCCCTAGCTATTTGAACAGATTACACACGTGCTCAGCTCACTGTGTGTATCTGTTTGTGTGTTATTCACCTTTTGTTTGGGCCAAGTACTGAGGCAATTTTTTCTGGCCCCCAACCACTCAAGTCAAAGTCAATGTCATTGTGGCCATCCATAAGGCAGAAATAGCATGGCAAAAATGAGAAAATCGGCGAAAGAACACTTACTCATGGCAACAGTCCAGCGGCAGAAAAATGCGTGACAGCTTAGCTGCCCCAAACTATGCTACAATATGTGGCCTGTTTGCGAAAAGTCCTGCGGCAATGCTGCAGCAAGCTGAGCATAAAAAATGAGCTAACGCACTTTACGCTGATTAAACTAGTACCAAGAGCTTAGCGGTTCTGTAAAGACGAATACGGAATGCGCTTTAACTTTTGAAGGATGATAAGTTGATAATTGTTTTGGATGCATATACAAATGTACAATGGCTGGGTTGGTGGAAGAGGAAATAGTAATAGAAACTGTGATTGTAATTGATTAGGGCCAATAGAATACAATTGTTGGAAATAGGTGAAGCAATATTTTTTACTATTAACATAAAAATTTAGCTTATAATATTAAAATGAGAATAGTCACCTCTAACTATGATTCCTATATATATCAAATTAATTAAATCATTTAGGGTTTTCGTTCTTTGGTACAGATTTTTGAGCAGAGAATGGTAGTTTTCACAAAAATTAGAAATTTTACAAAAAAATTTAGTTTAAACTTCAAAACTTAACGAACTTACTGATGCTCACTTGGCTTTCGATTAAAAAATTTACGCCAAAATCAAACAACAAAATTTAATTGAAGCTAGATTTTTTTCAAAAATTTAGAAATAGAAATCAATAAACTCGACTCCATAATTGAAACTCCATAAAAATGCATTTACTCAAAATATCAACATCGAACACAAAATCATCAACTTTTAATGCTCAGTTGATGATTTTGTGTTCGATGTTGATATTTTGAACTCTCAATTTATTGCAAAAAATGCAATTTTCTTGTAAGCAAGCAATTCCTGATTTCCTTACGCAGCTTTGCGTATTATCATGCTTTTTTAAAGGGTATTATCCTTGAGCACGCAAACCAATAGCCTTAACGTTGTTTCTGTTTTTGTTGCTTTTGTTATTAATTACAATTACAAATGGGGACAGCTCGCTTGTGAAAATAGCGGAAATGATAAGCTTAAAAGGAACCATGCGACACTCATTAAGTACGCCCGAATGCAGCTGATTTCATTTGCCTACATTATGACGACAGCCAGCAGCCAGGAGCTACCAAGAGTGGGTTGTGGTGTTTACTTACCGTTTCAAATCAGGACTGGCTGTATATGGTGCCGATACTTCTTTGATTTTGAGCACTATAATGGCGGTTATAAATATGCAAATTACATTAACAACGGTCAAACAGGCGGATACAATGCCATTGATGAGAAATTCCGTGGGCAGATAGTCCGTATAGAGGAATGGATATGAGCTCGTTGAGTTCATGGCTTCGTTTTTCAGATGTGGTATACGTTTCTCCGGATAGATAAGCCAAATGCAGGCTAACGACCAAAATAGACCCTGTAGTTGAGAGAAATGAAAGTTTGTTAGCGGATTAATGCAAAAGTTTGTCATAGACGCCATATTGATGTTGGCCATTTCCGCTGGCGTCATGTGAGCCGACACAAAATCTGCATGTAAGTCAAACGCCAGTGTGACCCTATGTGTGTGTGTGTGTGTGCGTGTGCGTGTATTAGTTGTCATATGTATGAGTGTGTGCGCCATTTTCGAGGTCATAAGGTCGCCGCGTGCTGCTTGCCAAATTGAAATTGAAACTGCTGCTGCTGCTGTGCTACTGGCCTTGAAATGCTATAAATTCCCAAAACGCCCACAAAGACCAGACAAAAGGACACATGCTTCGACACACACCAGGATACTCCTAAAACTTCATTGTCGCATTGTCTACACATTGTGTTATTTTTTGCTAGTCTGCTCCGCCTCTGTAATTCTTTTTGCCTCGCTTTGCTATTATAAATTATAATGACTCAGCAGCTGGCTATAGCTGGTATCTGCGCAAGGGTGTAGGCAGTTATGGCTAGAGAGGGGCAGCTACTGGACTATCGCACATTAAACAAAAAATTGAACTAAAAAAACAATGTTTACCAAAAGCTGTGTAAGAGGTTTTGGCTCAATTACCCTAACGACTACGCTGCTGGACTTGCGCAACTTTGCCCGGAAGTGCGTGCGCTCTTATATACTTGTATAAATTCTGCAAGTGTGCGTTTGTATCTATGTGTGCGCTCGCGTACGTGTGTGTATTTGTATTGGAGTTCATGACTTTGCTATTTTAGAACGTGTGCTCGGGTTTTTCTTTCTTATATCATTGCCGCCGCTCTTTTTCCAAAATTTATTGCCATTTTTGGTTAAATTATTGCGTGCTTGGATTTAAAAGTAAAGCGCTAAAGTTTTACGCGTACAATAGCAAAAAATATATATATATATTTTAAGATTTCTAGTTTGCTTCGTTGGAACTCTATAAAAAGTTAATAGCCTATAAAAATTGCAATTATATATGTTGAAAATTGGTTATATTCTGAAAGTAGTAAATTTTGGTTGACAGCAAAGATTAATCGTCGGAGTTGGATGATATAAATTGTGAGTGCATGCGCTAATGATCATTTTACAGATTTTTCTATAAATGGATCAAACAGCGCTCATGGCTCAAAAATATATGATTGGTTTGAGTGTAAACTTAGCTTAAATATGTACTAAATATTTACTCCAAAAATTTGAGTCTAAAAAAGTGTGCTACGAAAAATTTTGCACAAAGAAAGATTGGGGTATATTTTCTAAATATTTATATCTAAATTAATGTCTCTTGACTTTCGCCGTTGCTCCAAAGGCAGAGTAATTCGATATTTGTATTAATATCTTTTCGAGGCGAACAGAGACGACTTTAATTAATAAATATTTTCCAAGCTAAATTAGGTCTATTTATTTGCTATGTCACTGCTGGAATTGTACCTGACCTTGCGGCTTAGAAGCAAGTACGCTACCACCTAGCTACCGAGGTTCACTTAAACCGGGTTTTCAGCTATATAAAACAATGACTACATGAATGCTGGTTTATCTGCTCCAGCAAATCCATTTCTCATAGATATAAACTACCTAAGGTCTTCTCTCTCTATATTTAACAGATAAGCGACGATTCTGCTGTGTTTTTGATGTCACAATTTTCTTTCTCTAGTGAAAAAACAAGCTCTACAACACCAAACTAAGCTTCTAAGATTCTTTTTGCTCGCTACTATTCCATTGCGTATGAGTTATATGCCAAACCAAAGCTGTGTACAAAACATTATTCATGCGCAGTGTTGTACTTGCTGCCTTTAATGTCTAGACCTACAGCTATCAATTACATACACGTGCAATTAATTGTGACATGTTTTTTTGGCGCTAAATTAAAGAAACAAATACAAAAAATACACTAAATAATTTCTTAATAGCTTGCTACTAGTCGCTGAAAAATTACTTTTAAAGTGTTATCAAAATTTCCCAAAATTTTCATTTTAATTTTAAGCAGCTTAAACTGCATAAATTTTGCTTACTGTCAACCGGACACGCCTATCGAAAATATGGCGTATGAGTAATATACAAAATATTCTATGTATGCAGCACATTATTCATACGCAGTGTTGTCCGTGTTGCGCTTAATGTCTAGACTTACTAAGCAGCAACTGGCACGCACAAACGTGCCACTAATTGTGGTATGTTTTTTTTTTTGGGAAGCTTTATTTAAAAGAAAATAAGTCCTATTTCAAACACCTAAAATTAATGCTATCATATGCCCAGGCATGAATGTTTCGGAGTATATTTCGTTGTGTGTGCCGTTGTGTGTGTGTGCATTGCGTAGACAACAAGCTGTATGCGCCCGAATGTGTATGAGTGATTTATTTGTACATATATATACGAGTAAAGCGAGTGAGGATGAAAAAGAAGAGTGTAGCGCGCGCAGGAGCGCGCAAGATCTGCTGAGCATTAAGTAGTTTGTTGTTTGCGGACTGCCACACATGCTCGTTCGCAGTTGCCGCCATGATTAAGCGATTTCAGCCGCCATTGTTTTTAGGTCCAACACTTGGACCTACCCCAAGCACCAAACTGCTGTCTCCTCGTCTTGCAGCGTATATACCATAATTTGTTTGTGCATCATTTTGTCATGCTTGTGGTCGTCCTTGTACTCGTCCTCGTGGTCGTCGTAAACTTAATCCCCAACCCTGATGGGCTCTGTTCAGCAAATGCTGCTACCGCCGCCCTGTGCCTTTGTCTTTTGTCTAAATGTCAGCATTGATAAATGTCAGACCAACAATGTCGTTGGGGAGTTTTGTTTGTAAGCCATTTTGTGGGCATAACTCAGTGGGCTAAAGGGTATATAAAGTTCGCCGTAATGCATGTAACAGGCAACAGGAAGTGCTTGTTTTCTTATGAGCTTTAAATAAAAGCTAAGTTTGTGGGAAATATACAGTAGTGGTGCAATATTTAGAGCATAATTTCGGCGACACTACAAATTCAGAGGTCAGCTCTCTGAAGTTCTAAAAAAATCTGCTGCAGTTTTTAGAATACAATTTTTTGGCATAAAGTAGAGTGTACCACATTTGCTCAGGCTCGGCTTTACATACGCAACTTTCGTAGCTCTGTCTCTTTGCAAGTTTTTGTCTCTGCATTCCTGGCAAGCTCTACTGTCCCAACTCTTATAATTTTACGCAACTTCCGTTTTCCGGCTTCGGAGTCAGAATGCTAGCTGTGCCTCAGGCACAATTTGCACTTGAAAATTGGGTCGAAATTTATGCACTCGCTGCGGTTGCAGCAACATGGCAGGCAAACAGCTGAGTGTTACGCAGTGCTACGCTGAGGAGGACTCCCGTCTCCGGACTCCTGCTGCTGCTGCTCTACTGAGACAGATTTATGACCAAAAGTTTTTGGGCTATGCACTTTAGATTAATCAGCAAATTGTATTTGTGTCCTAATTTATGTGATATTC
This sequence comes from Chymomyza procnemis, assembly GCA_035046065.1. NCBI lineage: Eukaryota > Metazoa > Arthropoda > Insecta > Diptera > Drosophilidae > Chymomyza > Chymomyza procnemis. The sequence goes on along the minus strand of JAWNOJ010000004.1, from coordinate 16,643,193 downwards.
ATTACAGGCACAGAAAAGTATCTCGGGCAAAAAAGAAAAAAAAAACTAAGCCGAGGTTTCACTTTTTGCTCGGGCCGCTCTGCTTCTTGAAATATTCAAGTCAATATTTGCAGGCGCTTTAACTTGGGCAAAACATTTTCGGAATGCGGTTTGCCACTCAAAGTTTGGAGTGTTTTTTTGCGTTTAGATACTTGAAAACTTTGCCGAGCACAATTTGCACAAATATTGGGCTTTAGTTGTTAAGAGTTGGGCAGTTGGTTTGATAATAATAAATACAGTTGTGACTTTTATGCCTCATAATGATTAATGTGTTTTTGAGCTCAGAGTTGTATTAAAATTTATTTAGATTAATTACTTAAAAAGTGGAGTGAATTAATTTGTCATCAAAATTATGTTCAAACTTGAACCAATTTAAATTCCTGTAGCTGTCAATTCAATTTATTAACTCATCTTAAGCTCAAAATAATAAAAAATTTACATACTTTTTTCTCAGAATTTGTCTACTTGCGCACTTTGTTCATGAAGCCCTAATTTCAAGGTCATACAATGCCAGCGAGTGCTTCAAAATTTCATATTTGTTGCAAATATCTATAACACGGAACACTGAATGGAATACCTAGAACTGAATATCAAAAAATTGTCAAGCATTTCTATAGCTTCATACATGTTCCACGTAAATGTGTCTGAGTATGTGCAGTATGTGTGTACGAGTGTCCTCAAGTATCAGCTTACCAATTAGAGAAAATATTCGAATATGTGACCCACTTGTACGTCATACTCACACAATTCACGACTGGAGGTAACAATGATGCCGATATGGCAACGCCAATCAATGGTCCTGCGGAGCCTTGTAGCAATGCCACTGCCACGCCCGTGCCAGATGTCAGAGCCCACAGCACGCCCATCCAAAGTGCGCGCACATTGCCTCTGCAAATATATATAAATATAAAAAATGAAATTGAAAATTATGAAAAGGTGTAAATTATGTACACAAAATTAATTAAAAGCGCAGTCAAAGTCATGCAGCAGCTTGGCTTGGGACAAGGACTCTAGATATTTATGACCGGTACAGCACACGGCTGTCCACGCTCCGAAATTTTTTTGGTTAAATATGAAGTCAAATTGAGCTGGAGGCACAGTAGGCAGCGACAACTGGCCGCCACTGGCAATGTTTATCTGCTGCTTCTACTTGACAGACTGACAGCCACAGCTTGTGTCGCTACTGCCCGCCAGGTGGCGGCGCGTCGCCAACTTTGTCAAGTGTCAGCGGCTTTTGTTATCACTTCCGCCACAATGTCAGCCGAGAAGTAAAGAGAAAAAAAAAATGTTTTCCAACTTTTTTTTATGCTTTTTGATTCATGCGCCTCATTTGTGGCCACGCTGTAAGAATTCACGTGGAGTTGCTCATGCCCGTCAAGTGAAGGTTTGTGGTATATCAGATTTGCTGCTGAAGAACTTCGAAAGTTATGACGCAAATAGGCAGAGGGCAATATTGTCGTAACTATTTCGTACCTTCAACTAATTTTAATTACGTAGGATTGAGCGAAGAATGAGACAATAGTTTAATTACTACAAAAAATGAGAATAAACATCTTCTCAAATAAAGGCTTCCATCATTACCAGAAGTACGAATAAACGGGAGGAAGCTATTTTTGACTGCGTAGCCACAACCATAGGGTACCTCAACCTACAGTGTACCCAACAGTCACCAGCCTACAGTTGGGGCTGTTCCATTTTTTTCTTGCTTGAGCTGCTAAAATTTACGCGGCGTACTCTACTTAAGGTGATTAATGGCGGTTTGCCTATCGTCAAAGTATGTCCCATGCTGATGTGGTTTTTAAAGAAGGTAAGGAAGGGCAAACATCCTAAATCAGAAAGAAAAAGAATAATGTCTTTTACTTTTTATATGTTGGTAAACTTTATTATGTCTGCCAATTTGCGCTCAATTATTTGGGAACTTTGCTTTCGTCATAAACATTTGGCATTTGGCAGTTACCACCTAATGATTATTGTTGTTCGCAACTTTTTCAATAAACATTAAAAGGCTTTCTATTTGTTGCAAGGCGTATACATTTATGCGTCACTTTTTTTGTATTTTTTTTTTTTAAGAATTAAAGTTTCAGGCAAATGCTGAGATTGAATGCGCATTCCAAGAGTGTTTAGTTCCAGTAAAGTCATCTAGCAAAGCTGATATTGGTGTTTTGCTGAAAATCAAAGAGACCTTAACAGTATTTCATGCAAAGTTTATAATAATACGATTTTTCAGCATTAGTAAGTATTATCGTTCAAATGGCTACCACTTAACCTGTCGGACACTTATTTCTTATCCTATTTATTAACGAGCTTCTGGCCGTGCCTAACCTTGTGAGTCCTACCTAGTGGACCCTACCCAGTGGACACTGGTTGTGATCTCATCTGGATCTACTTATATATCTCAGCATTCGAAGTTTTTTCAAGCTATGAAACAGTGCCTGTTCGAATATCTTTAAAACAAATTCATCAATAACCATATCAGCCAACAAGATATTTTGAAACTTTTCATGAAATTCTATAGCCTAAGCTACCTATACTCTGTGTATACTTATTCTACGACCATAAGTTGTTAAAATGAATTAATTTATAACCCAAACACCTAACAACTTATTATTTTAAATTTAAGATGTCATAACACATACCCTAGGCCAAAACTTCCATTTTTTAATGTCTGTTGCTTTAAATTAACATATTTCTGACAATATCTAATCACTAAATCAGCCACAATCGAATTTCTGGCCTTTAAACAGTTCAACTGCGGTCGCGACTATAGTAAATTCAGCAGTGACCAAAACTATACAGTTTATTTTAAACTATTATATGAACGCATTGTAACAAAACCGCCAACTACATATATCTCCGCGTAACCTCTAACATATTTGGTAGCATTGTTGGCCATTGTACCGTAGATAGAAAGTCAATTGCAGTACCGAAAACGTGTCCAAAATTGGCTAATTTTCAGCCACAATCTATTGAGCTAAGATTTAAGTAACTATAAGTTCTTTGCAGTTCTGTCTCAAAGCATTTGGGTACCAATAAGCTATCTGGTACTTTGTATTATAGTAAGATAGACAATCGCTACCTCAACTTCAAAAACGAGGAAACGAAGTAGCCACCTATTACGCGAAAAATGAAATACTAGGTCTGCAATATTTAGTACTTCTCTATTAAATATATTGGCATCCAGTTAATTAACCGGTAATCAGTGTTCTAGGAAAGGCGCCTATCGCTATCTACTTTTTGAAAATGCGATTAGGGCAGTGATGGGCAAAACTCATACAAGCAAACATTTCTTTGTATGAAGCTGCAGTGCAGCAGCCAGAGCGCAATTGAGCGCGAGAGTAACAATCCAGCAAATGCATGTGAGACATTTGACGCAAATGCACTAAATGTATATTCGGATGTAAATGTAAATGTATTTCCGAATAAGACTTGAGAAGAGTGAGCCCTGACAGTATTGACTGCAGTAAGTTTTTTTATGTTATAATACTATAAAATCAATATTTTTCAAAATATTTCTTGATAATATGTATATCAATGAAAAAATATACATATCTGTACAAAACAGTTCCTCAAAAAAATTGTTCAACATAAATGATGCACACAATTGCTAATATTTATAGTTTTCAATCTACAACGCAAATAAATAAAAAATAAACTATAAAGTGCAAATCCTCAGACATCTACTAAATATAAGATAATTTCAATTTATTTACTTAAATTAAATTGCAATCAAACTGCTATTAATTATGTGCGAATTCATTTTAACAAATAAGTTCTTGTTTATTGTCCAAGCAAAATTTCACATTTTAACTCACACAGGCAGCAATGTCTTTTTATGCAATTGTATCAATGGGGTTTTGGAAAAAAAATTACATTATCTGCCGTGCGGATAACTCAAACAAAGTTCGCAGAATTACGAACCAACGAACTGAGACGCGTCATATTCATGACCCACGTGACACAATTACGTGCACACAATGGGAAGTCGAGCTGAATTTGTGGTTGCAACTGGGGCATCCTTCTGTGGTTCCAAACAGAAATACGAATCGTCACGGGAGAGAGGTCATTACAAAAACACATAGACAATTGGACAAAGGGAGCATTAGGCGCAGTCGGTGATGGCAAGGGATTGACTAGGCGCGCAATCAGCATGATATAAACTGCTTTCATTATCAAAACATGTGTGCACTGAGAGAAAAGATGTTCAAGTGTGAACCAATTGCAAAAAAAATTTGTTACGCGCTTTAGGCATAAAGGTGAATCTGATTTTGCAAGTATAATAGATAGAAGAGCAGATTACATTAAAAAATAATTAAATGTCCGAATTATTCACTAGAATTAGAAATTCACAAACAACAATTTTTTGGAATAATTCGGAGTTGCGCTGCTTGAGTATATCACTTTCCTTCATAGACTAGAGAAGTTGTGCCGCTTAAGTACATCTTGTTCCTTTATAAACTAAAAGCGCTCAAAATGCAACCAAGTTTTGTGTGTGGAACTGAAACGGAAATCACTTTGAACACCATATTTTTTCTCTCAGTATAACCACTCTACAATTTACTCTTTCTTTGTATCCTGAGCTGGCTTTTGCTGCTTAGTAATTATTTAAGTTCTCAAAATTAAAAATACTCCAAACTGTGGCAACACTCATGAGAACTAACTACTTGCAAATTCTCTCAGTGTACTCTTATGACACAAGCTAAGTAGCGCGAGTGTATCAGACTGTTGATGATTTGTATGCGTTGACCATTGTGTGCATGAAGCAGAGAATCTATGGTTCTTTCTCTATAGAGATTGTCTTGTTGCCGCCTCTTTCAAACACTAAAGCACAAGCACGAGCCATTGACAAAGACACTTAATCATATACTTATATTCAACCATGTATATGTATTTATATACTGATGTATGTAAGGATAGTGTATGCCACAATGGCATTGCGTATTATTATTTTAACAATTTATTTTGTGCAATTAACACAATTGCCGACACACATTCATTTCACACAGAAAACTCGACGAAGTGTGGCTGGGAGCTTAATTTATTATAATTGTTGTTGTTGTAGTTGGCAACAGTGGTGGGATTGGAAGTTGGCTTTGAAGGATTTCTTATATGAAACTCTTAAACTAAACAGGTTGAAAATTTTAAAAAGCGTAGTCGCAGTAACACATAAAATTGTTCAGAAAACAAGGATATTTTAATGGAAAATCATTTGCAAATATTGCGATATCTTTTATGAAAAATGAACATACTTTCTACATAGAACATTCTAAAACATCAATACTTCATTCAGTCCAATGATATCAATTATTTAAGTGACTTAGATTTTCACCAGAATCACCATTCATTCTACATAAACATATTAAAACAGCAAACCTTCTGAGCTATTTCATCAAATTTTACCATTTTGTCGCATTTTTCCGTAAAAGTGTTCACCCCATCAACAGTTTTCAACATCCGCCACTGTTTGCTACAGTTGGTTTTGTTATTGTTATTATTAGAGTGTATAGTTGTTTTCCTCTAAGCCTATTTGCTTCGAGAGTGGGAGAGATTTTCTGCTATGCGCCTTTGTGTTGCCTAGGCAAGAAAAAGTTCAAGAAAAACACAAGGCAGCCATAACAAATGTTTTCCCATATAAAGACGCTCAAGTAGCTTTGTGTATCTGTGTGTGCCTAGAGTGTATCTATGTGAATGTGTGTGTGTGTGCGTTGCGTATCTGTCTTGTGTTGCTATCTTAGCATCGACTAGGTAAAGCCCACAAAAGGCTTTTGGCTTGAGCTAAAGGCGTGGCATCTAATGAGCACACGCCTCACTCAGCACATTCCTGGATGGCTTCAAGATTAGTTGAATTATTTGCAAGTAATTTGTAACTTTTTCGCTCATAGATTTTCAAACTGACTTAAAGTTGCCTGGAACTTGGCAGCTGGTTTGGCATTTTGAAGCTTGCGCCATGCGCGATATGCGGGTAATTAACAAACTTAATGGATTTTGATTTAGTCCATGTCTTAAGCCGGCTGGCAATTAGTGGCTTAGTGCTTGACAGTTGAAAATTCGGCAAAGTATATTTTAGCTACTTATACTATAAATATATATAAAGAGCATCTGCAGCTTGAGTAATCGCCAGAACAAAAATGAAAAATGTTAATAAGTAAATAAGTAAAAAACAAAGGTTATTATCTGCAGCATGTTTGCCATTGATAAGCAAAGTGGGCGTGTGGATGCAGGCTTTTGGCAGACAAATTTTTGAGTAAATTTAAATGTCTACGAAAACAAAAATTGTTATATGAACCATTTATGTTGTAATCAAACTTTTAACACAAATTTATTGATTGAGGAAGTAATAAACTTTAATAACAAAGAATTAGTATAACTTTAAAATATTAGCTGCATTTTTGGCCTAAAGGACTGCGGTTAGATTGACGTACCATATGCCTCTTTTGTTTCTAACATACAATAGTTTATTTTATTTTGTTCACCTAAATAGGTCTCAGCAGCGCCAAAATGTTGAAACTCTTGCATTAGGCAATGTAATTTTTAATTCAGCTCAACATTTTTTAATTCCAAAATTAAATTCCAGTTAAATCTTAAAATTGTTGATTGCATACTTTGCGGTGAACAATCAATATAAAAGCATGCTTGTAATGAAAGCACCTACAGACCATAATAAATTAACATTATTTTTTTTTTTGCAAATCTATTAAAAAGTTTAATTAATGCTATAACTACTGAAGTGGCCATTTCATAATTGAACCACATTTTGTGGTTAATGCATAATTATCGTCGAAACTGATTAACTATTAATTTATATCATAATAAATGTTGCCTATAAAAAAGACAAATAGTTAAGATTTTCAAAATGAGGTATAGTTTATAATGACTTGAAGCAGGTTTTTATAATTTTTTCTACAATGTTTGACCTTCCTTCAAGTCATTCATATTTAAGTATGACTTAGAAGGACTTAAAGCAGGTATTTTCATTATAATTTTTTCTATTATATATAACATTTATTCCACCTTCTTTCAATTCTCCAAAATTAGAAGTATGATTTATAAAGATTGAAAGCAAATATTTGCAGAATAATTTTTTCTTTTATGTTTGAACTTCTTTTAAGTTTCTTGCAAGGTTACAATTAAGCGTTACTTACAAATACTTAAAGCTGATATTTTTAGTTAAGTTTTATCTACAATGTTTGAACTCTCTTCAAAATTGATTTAAAATTAAATATGAATTTACGACTTGAAGCAGATTTCCTTTAAGTTTCTTTCAAGCCTTCAAATTAAGCGTTACTTGTAAAGATTTGATGCTGATATTTTCAGTTAAATTTTATCTATTATTTCTGAACTTCCTCTAAGCTTCTTTAAAGTCTTAAAAATTAAGAAGGATTTACAAAGACTTAAAGCAGATATTTTTAGATTAATTATAAATTGGGTTCCAACAAACTTACTGTCATTGCCAGATTCCAACTTTTTTCTAGCTGTATGTAATCCAAAATGAAGTAAACGCAATGTTGACATATGCATTAGATAAGTGTAGGAGTTGTAGGATCAAGCATTGGTTCGAAATGACATCTTTATTAGATTGAAAAAGTTTACTTTAACTTTAGATATTTATATTTTGGCACACATATATAGTTTTTTTTTAATAAAAAAGCTTTTTTTAAACCTAAGTCGATTATTTGAAAAACAAAGAGTTGTTGATTAATACTCTAACTTTAGACATATGTGTTATCGCTGAATTACAATTTTATTGAATAATTGAGGCAGAAGTCGATTTTTTTTAAATGAACAGAAGATGTCAATTAATCACAAGGTTTTATTGCCTTAGCAATTTTTGGTTCTAAATTATTATATAGGTAATAAAGTTAATACTGAAAGTATTGACCAGCATCCACACGTACTCATTGACACAAATGGGAACTTTTTAATTATAAAACACAGATCTATTTATAGCAAATTCCTTCAGAAATACATATACTTTAACACCTGCTAATTTTTTGCTCTTATTGCTGCACTTTTATTTTAAGTATGTGACAAAGTTTCCAATTTCAAGTTATTTCTGTAACTCAAAAGGCTTTCTTATTTTGCTGTTTATAAAATATTGATTAAATTTTCTTTAGTAAATTAAGTAAGCGCATATTTAATTACTTGTCAGACGTAATAACTGTTCAGTTTCCCAGGAAATACTACAAGCTTTATTATTGTATGTTGAAATGTTTCCTGTAATGCCAGCCATGATATACAATACGCTTTATGCAAAGCTTTGTTTTTAAATTTGTTTTTCACATGTCGTTTCCAAGTAAATTTTCCCACTCCCCGACCACCCAACTAGTATCATTGAAGTCTTCTTATGGCATTCACAGAAACAATATCTAAAACCCTGCCCATAGGTAAAATTCTCACTCTACTTTTCCGGCATTGCTGTCATACATCACGCTGTATTAATTTAATTTCCTTTTGAAATAATTTCTGAAATTTTGCCCCAACAAAAGAAAATGCTTTCGGCAGCATTGTCTAGCCTGGCAACACCTTACAAGCACAATGCTAATAGAGACTAGAAGAGAAGAAAAAAAAAATAATAATAATAATAGCAGCAGAGCTACTTGCGCAGAGACCAAAACAATTGACAGTATTTTGTTTTTGTTGTAATTGGGGGGAATGTGTTGAACAAAACACTTCAAAGGCGATAGAGAAATTGCGTAATAAACAATGACTACTAAAACGAAACTCAAGCAAAACTGCTTAATTAAATTTGAAAAGTCAGCTGAAACGGTGGAGCAATAGTTTTCGAGGCACGATATTGCCAGGAAATACACAGAAAATGTAGCTAATACTTGATTATATATAATAGATAATATAATATAGTATTCATTGCTGCTGATTTGCAGCTAATTTACATGGTATGCTGTATATAATAATATACACAACGTGACAAATTCTTGTGCAATCTAAGGCAATTGTCTGCTTGATTGACATTGATTGAGTTTGATTGCTCTTGTATGTTAAGACTTACCTGCCGCGCATTTCTTCAGTTGGCCAATCGGCATTTTGACCCCAAGGCATTTCCGTGGTGCCTAATATAAGTCCAAAGATGAAGCCAAACAAACACGAGATAAACATGCCCAGTGCCAAGCAGATGAAGCCCACGCGCTGTTAAAGAGAAAGAGAAAAAAATGAGACTAAGAGAGTTACAGAACGCGAGCAACCATGTAAAAACTTGCACTTTAAACGCCAAGTGACGTCAGCTGCAGTCGCGCTCTCTGTGACGTTGCTTTAAACGATAATCGCGTTGCAAATGCAGCATACTTAACGGTACATACGCTGCACAGTGGGTCAAAATGTACTTAATTTGGGCAAAACGAAAAATAGTTTTAATTGGCTTGAACCATGGTTCGAAATTCGACCATAAATTCATGTAAGGTAAGTCGCTTCGATGATTTATTGTAAAGCAATCGAAAATAATAAAATATAAAATATTAAATCTGGATATGTTCCTTAGATACGGAAATGCTCACGAGCTTTGTAAGAATTTTTTGTAATTTTTGAATGACCATTAAGTGGTTATATACGTTGTGGTGCGATGTAATACAAATAAGTTTAAAAATTTTTTAAAGTCATATTGCAATTATTTTATTGATTTCGTGTTGTGAGTTTCTTGTTGAACACGATTTCGGTTCATCAGCGCAACTGCAATCATAAAAAAAGATATGTGGAGTCTGTAAACGAAAGGTTATATAAAAAAAAAGTGGTAAAACGAGAACCTGTTTTCTAAAAAGTTAAGAAATAACAAAAAAAAAATTTGTAAGTTGAAAAAAAACTTATATAAAAAAGCAAACGTTCAACCTCTCTTAATTACGAATAGTTTAAAAAGAAATTGAGGAAAAATTGTTCCGTTGTTTGTGTGCATTCACATAGTTTTGAGTTAATTTTATTCAAAGTTTTAAATACACTTGAATTAGTTTTATGACGAAGCGTTCTAAAAAACGCCCTTACTTGGCTTTGAATGCACAAATCTTTTAAAAATTTGGGGAATTTATTTTCAAGAACATGTACTTGCAAATGAAGTCATACACATTTTAACGATTTTCCGACCAATCGCAAAGTACATATATGACCCCTTATACTATTTTTTTTATTTTATAAGAAAAAGAAAATATTTTGGTGAAAAATCTTTACCAAAAAGCTTGCTGTGCGACTTTGAATATTCTAAAAAGTTATGCTCAATAGTTAAGCAATTTTTTTTCAATACAAAAGGTTTGCCCCTAAAAAAAATTATTTGCAATGCACATGTTAATACGAAAAATATTATTACAAAATAGTAATTTTTGTTAAGAAAAAGTTTCCCAGTCATTTGCACTATTCTAGTTTATATGAACACACGAGTTTATAAATATACCAGTGTTTCAGCTGGCTTCAGATGCAGTCAAGTTCATAAATTTTCTTTCGAAAAATCATTCCGAAAACGATTATAATCTGCTCTGAAATTTGCATACGTCAGTACTTAACTCTTAATAAATGATTAACTTTAGCAAGCTACACTAAGTTAAGGTTGCCACCAGCTAGTTGCACTTAACTTTCGTCAAATGAAAATGTTATTTCTGACATCTAAATTCATGGCAAAAAACTGCACTTTCGTGCCACAGTGCAAGTACAGTCTGAAAAAAACGCTAAAAAGCAAGTGGGTGCGTGACATGTTAACCCAAATATTGCAGCCAAACTGTACTTGGCAGCACTGGTAACAAAAGAAAAATGTTCTAATGTCAGCCACATGATGTCGCCCTTCTTATTCGCAACGCCCTCCCCGCCCGACACTAACGTGGCCAATACTCTTGCGGCTCCGCCTTCAAGCGCTTGCCTCCAAAATTCCAAATGCACTCAAGCAGCAGTTTCTTCTTTTACTGTGCAGCACGCATACAAAGCAACTTGTTTCACTGAGCCAAGCAACGAGTTAACAACTCTTAAATTTGTTCACTCAAAAAACTTCAAAATTGCATGCCACAAGGGGTATGTATATACTCATATATAAGTAGCTTATAAATAAAGCTTTACATAATAGCAATTTAAAGTGTTTGCCTCATTTGTTAAGGGGTTTGTAAGTCAAAGGGAAGTTTCGCTAATTTCTTTATAAACTTTCGCTGCAGGAATGTATGATAAGTTTCATAACTTTTATGAATATTTAATTTGGTAAGTTTTTCAATTGCACACAGTGCGTATGCGTAATGTGCATAATTGCTGCTTGTTTTGTATAAATATAATTAGCAGAAAAATCATAAGAGTGCAAAGAGAACTGCTATTGAAGCAATATATATATTCAGTTTTTGTTAATATATAATATAACTAGGGGGTTTTCACACACTGCTCGCTTCGCCAACCTCCATGAACCTGTACCTTTCAAACCTACATTTTGAGCATCGAAATAGGCAAAAGCAAAGATATTGTGATAAAGTCATATATTTTTTCTAAAGTGTTTATTTATTTCTTCATTTTCGCACAACATTTTTTTGAATACTAGAATCTGGATTTTTATCTTGAAGCTGCAATACTAGTTTTCCTAGATAACAACACCAATATTTTGATCGCAACATTTCATTTTCGTAAGCAAGAGCGTTACAATATTGATACCCATTTTTCATGTCTCCTATTTACAAATATTATACTTTTTTTCTGCTACAGACAATCCAAACATCAATTTCCGCTTTTTGGATTTAACTTTGTTGTACGAATCCAACGCAGGCTTTCCTCTTCTGTCAAATTGTGCTCCTTTCAAGTATCTAACTCTTATAACTTTTTCGTGTTTTCAAAAGTTGGTTTTTGGCTAAATTTTCCACGTGAGATCTTTATTTTATCTTTTGCTTTTTCTCAATTGATCTTTTCTCTCGATTTTTTATTTTTCGCATTCTTGGCTGTTGTCGATATCGAACTTTTCGTTCTTCTTCAGAAATATTCAACTTTTTTCTACACATGATATTTCAAGTAAAGGGTGTTTTTTTTTGAAGGTAAGGAACTTTTAATAGTAATAAAAAAACGATAGCTTTTTCGATTGACATGAATTTTATATATATATACGAAATATATATGTTATACGAAAGATAATCTTGTGGCATTTTATTTTTAATATGATTTCTGGCATATGAACACCCCGGCTGACTCGTATGTAGTCCAATATGGACGGATTTTGACAAATTTTTCCAACATTTGTCGCTGTATATCAGTAATAAAACGGCGAATATGGTCTTCCAAATGGTTAAGAGTTAGTGGCTTATTCGTTTAGACCAATGACTTTACATATGCCCACAAAGAATAGTCTAGCGGTGTTAAATTACAAGCTATTGTAGACCAATTCACAGGTGCGAAACGTCAAATTAGATGGTCATCGAACGTATCTTTCAACAAATCTAAATAAAATTGCAATATTTACAAGCAATGGTAAAGTATGAGTCTATTTATGATGAATTGCGAAAGCAAACTGAGAATAAATCACTTGACAGCTGTTAAATCGGTCGCCATCTTGAACTAAAAAAAACACCCTATATCTTACATATAAAAAATGAACTGTGTCAAAAAACCTTTTTATACAACAGAGGGATATTGTATAAATAACATAATATACATAAACAGCCTGACAAATATAAGTTCAATAGCAGCCGCATGTATCCGAAGTATATATATCATTGCCTATATTTAATTTTTTCAAAATAAAAAGAAATCCAAATATTATTATGAAAATTGAAACTCACTTAAAAAATATTTTACGTACTTCGAATCCTTTTGGCTATTGCTATTTTATAGATGTACAAAAAAAATCCTTACAATTCTACAAAGCGCACTTAACTTGTAATTTATTTTTATTTTGTACGATTATACAATATTTTTTTATTGTAATTTCGTATCAGTTTTATATTTTAAAATAGAAACAATACACCCTAATTGTATTTTTATAGCTGACTTTTTGGTTTTCTATGATTTAGTTCCATAGTTAGGGCAATTATTGAAAGTTACGCAAACCATTAACTTTGAAACAGCTTTTGTTCTGATTCACTAAAATTGTTTTTTTTTTTTTTTGTTGTATAGTTTAAAATATTTTCAACAATGTTCAGTAAAAAAATTTTATTATCTATGCATATTAATTTTTCAAAATGGAATTTTTGCTTTGAAATAAAATTGTGTGTGCTGCATATATGCAAAAACTTTGCATGTGAAAATTTTGCAATACATTTGAGGCAAATCACATAATAAAGTAGGGTGATTCGCGCTTATTTTGTGAGCTTTGAAGTATATGGTAAATTTGGGTTTTATTTCATTTCGATTTCTTACTGTTAAGAATAAGATTTAAGGATAAAAATAATAATTTAAAATTGTATAAACTTCAAAATCATTTTAAATTTTGGTATTAATATTCCCACTAGCATCCAACGATTTATAAGCTTGATATTATATTCTCCAAAATTATATTCCCATATCAAATCAGAACGAAATCTTTTACCAACCACCTTCCACTTTGTTAAACAAAAAAGAATAATTTAATATTTTATAAGTCTCAATATAATGTTAAATTTTGCTATTAATAATCAGTCTAAGCCAAAAATCCAAGAAAATTATATATCCTAAAACAAGTCCAGCACAAGCAGTGCAATTTCTTGCTGCAAAATCATATTTGTGCGAATACCTTTAAATTTGCTACAAAAACCCAAAAAAATTTAATTTTGAATTAGTGACTCACCTTACTTTGGCATAGATTATAAAACAACTTGAGCTACTTCACAAAAAAAAAAGTAACAAAAAAATATATTCATTTCAATTAAAATTTAATTGAAGTACATGACGGCAGCTGTCAAAACGCAACTGTATAGGTGTCTATCTCTTTATGTGTGTTTTATACATAAATATGAACAGACATGTGTGTCTATATCTGTGTGTGTGCGCTTATGAGTGTTGGAAAGTGAGAAAAATTATGTCAGCAGACACGTCCCCAGGAAGCACACACAAACACACTCGCACACACATCCCCGTCATGTACTTTACGCTCATTAGAAATGGTTTCACAAAAAAAAAACAAAAATAATAATAAAATAATCTTAACTTTACTTTTTTGTCAGCTTCCATTTACTTTTATTTAAGCTCGTCTGTCTGGACGTGTGGTCTCTGCGTCTGTCTCGAGTCCAACTTGAAAATGTTGCTGTGAAATTTATGAAGCTTGAATGTCCTTTGATGTTGAGTAGTTCACACACGTCTTTGATGCCCCGCCAAGTTATGTCCTGAATACGTGTTGGCAATTTTAGGACTCTTCATAGTGCATGCTGCTTAGGGTGAGCTAAGTGTCTAAGCCGCTTAGAACAGCGCTTACTTTTCTTTATAATTTGGTATTAAAAGGACAGCCAAATCTGCTACGGTTTGTCGTTGGTTTTATTTTTAGATTCGGCAACGGAAATTGCGTTGAGCTTTGATTGATATAAGCAAGTTTTTAATGTGAATTGTGGTTTAAATTATTTGAGATTTAGCAAATTGTTTAAAATGCTGGCAGAACGTAGAAGTTCTTAAAGTTGGATGAATGTGAGGCATTTAACAGGAATACTTGTTTTTTTAAGTAGTAATTTTAAGTGATTATTTTAGGCAATAATTGAAGTTACAATTACATTCAATTTAAAACACTTTTGTTTACAAAACTTTTATAAAATAAACCAACATTTATTATTTAACTAAAAATTACGTATACGCAAAGTTGGCCAAATAAATCAAGAAACGTATTAGTTGCGAAAAAGCATAATAGAAATAAAAAATAACTTTATGAAAGTAATAAACAATTAAAAGCTTTGTAACCCAAGGTATTTTTTGTCACTAAGTCGAATTTGAAGACAAAATTAACAAACTATAAAAATGCACAGCCTAAATAACGATAACCGGCAGATGCAGAATTTAAAATTCTACCAATTGGAAAGATACATGCGTATGCTAGGAATCTCAAAAGAAGAAAAATAAATTATTGTGTAATGCTTACTAAGTATCTTCTCAATAAATTATAATTTTCTTAAAAAATTTGAAGAGTAGAGAAAATAATTTCAATCAAGGCATGCCGTAAACCTATATGCAGCACAAAAATAAAATGAAATGATTACCTCAGATACATTTTTTTTTGTAAAAAGAGAGAAAAAAAACGCAAGTACAAAATTAAATAATAAAAAAAATGGTATAAATGATTTATAATATTATATAGTACATTCATTTGTCTAGCAGTGGTATAGCTAGCAAATAAAAAGACGCCAATTTACCTAGGAAAGTCTCTATTAATTAAAGATCTCGCTCGGAATCGTCTATATATGACTCCACCTTTGGATTGATAACCATAGACAAAAGGAATAAATTTATTTATTTTTTTTGCTATCATGTTTAATTCTTGGAAAACGTCACAAGTTTTTCAAAGTAAGACTGGCCCTGTTGAAAAAAGTATGTAGATAAAGGGTGTTTTTTTTAGAGGTATACTTATATATAATATCGACATATATTATTATGTTTTAAGCTCTTGCAAAAGTTTGAATCTTCTGTTCGTGCCGGCGAATGCAAAAAATAAAAATAAAAATAACGTATACGCAACGTATGCCAACTTAAGCTAACAGACTTAGATTTACAAACATCTCTACATTAAAAAAAAGTGGCTTGGAAAACAACGTATTAAAATCTTTCTTTTTTTTCCTTGTTATGCCGCTTGGGGACTTAGGGCCTCTACTAGAGCCTTCCAACGAACCCTGTTTAGCGCCGTCTGTTTAGCTTTTCTTCCACGAACTATGGTAATCTAAATGGTTCTTTAGGGGTTCTAACATTCCATTGGCCATTTTTTTGCCTATGGACTTCATCGAGTTTGGGGAGCCATTTATGTTTAATTCTCTTGTAGTGGTTTCTGTAATCGGTTGCGTTTTCGATCGAAATGGTGATTGGCCAGAGGCGACTTATTCCAGTGGTGGGGCTGCCACCTGACGTCTTCTGATATTGGCGTCTACGATTACCATTGCTTTTTTGGTGTCATTATGAAACGACACGGAGATTTGATAATCGTGGAAAGTCTGTAGGCAGAAAATCGATTAATAGCGTTGGTTCTATGTTGAGCCCTCCATTTTAGCGTGAATGGGGTTTGGAATATACGACAAGGGAGATTGCCGAAATTGTAAAATGGCATTGTGCATTGGATAAATGCTTTGTATTAGCTAGAAAAGCATTTTTAAGGGGAACGTTAAGATGGTCACGTCTCTTGCCATGAGTGGGATTCAAACCTGCATTCTTGATTCAAACTGCATTTCTTAGTAAGCTACGAGGCCCCATAAATTATTATTAAAAGCAAACAATATGAATAAATGTTTATAGTAGTTTGTTTATTACTTATTTTTAAGCCTTTGCATGTGAAACAAATATCAGTGATTCTAGTGAATTATTATCATCATACACATACTATTTTTTTTTTCATATTAAACTTCAATAAGAATATTCAATTTGACACCTGCAAGCATATGTTTTATATATAATCAATAGTTCTACGCTCTTTGCAGTTCCACCAAAAAAAATTTATTTGTTATAATTTTTATTTAATTCCCTTCAATGGCTGCATTCAAAGCTACAGACTAGCCGTCTGCTGTTCGCTTTTTTCTACTATTTGTATCTTGCGTTATTTAAATTTTTTTTTTTGTTCTAACCAAAACGAAACATAACCATTTGAATTTGATAGTCAAATAAGCTTTCAATAGTTGCGCAAATAAAGTGTCTGTGATAAGCTTAGTTTTTCAGTTAAAACATTATTTAACAGCTTTTTCGCTTCTCACGATTTTCTTTTTTTTTAAGAGGGGAGCTGCTGTATTGGTATCGGGATTGCCTTGTTAGCTTTGCCACTTCGCATATTTGCGCAGCAATTTTGCAACATTTTATGTGATACGAACACATTCCCCCACAGGGATGGTCAATAAACAATTTGCCAACATTGCCACAACACCACAAAAGCGTTTGCAAAAATTTGAAAATATCAAACATTTCGCCCAAAATTGTCGTCGCGCTGAATTTTGTTGAAACCCCTCAACAATTTTTAGATGGCACCCTTGTCAATTTTTCACAGTCATTTTATATTTTTTTTTTTTTTTGTCTTCCTTCAGCAGCACTTTGCGAATTTTGACAGCTGGCGCAGGGCTATGAATTGACAGACGGACATTGGTTGCATAGCAATTTTCAATGCAATTTTTATTATTTTCATATACCAGTCTATCATAAATCACTCGAAGCCCGTAAAGCAATAGAGAGCGAGAATGACGTTTTCAGTGAGTTGACTATTTCATTTAACCCATTTTCGCAGCAAGCCAATTTTATTGTTTAGTATTTGTTGGACCCAATGCATTGCATGTAGTGTTCGTTTTAAATACGCTATAAATTGAGGGTTTAGGGTATTATAGATAACGCATAAAGCGATTAAGCCTTGGCTGTCTGTCTGCTGAAAGACCGTAAACGTTAAATTCCTCAAAGTCAGCTGCTATAATTCTCACCTACATAGCTTATTTAAGCCTTGCTCAACGTCAAGTCTTTGCTTTTAGTATTATAGCCAATTGTCCAACTGACCTCATTTTTATACTACAAATTATGGAACTTTTTTGATCAAGTTTATAGTTGATATCACACTTGGCCTAATGGCAAAACGAAAGTATTGCTAAAAGCTTATAAAATCTCTTGCCAAAACTTTTAAACGCCCAACATTGCAGTGCCATAAAATACACGAAAACTTACCATCAATTCTCTATCTGAGATAATTGCACCAAATGTTATGGACATAACTGGACCCATTAGCGGTGAGACCAACATGGCTGCCACAATATTGGGCGAATTGTTTTCCACCAGACCCAGGGCAGCCAAGGAGCTGCAAAAACAAAAACGCAAAATGTGTATAATAGTTAGCTAAGAACAACAATTTAGAATGCCAGGTGCATCATGGGTATTACAGCAGCTGTGTTGGTATTTAGTTTTTATAATAGTTCACAAGCTATACACTTACTCTGCCGTAACAATTAGCAGCAAATAGTCAAAGGATAGCGATCCTCCAGCGCGTACACCATCGACCACCTGCTTGACGGTTAGTTTCGATTTAATTGATTCCACAAAATTATTCCACTTGGAGGCATCCTCGGCAGCATCGATGCTATGTGAGAGGGGAGAGCGGGCGAGCATACAAAATATTTAATAAATAAACACGTACGTAAAATGCAATGGTCAGTGGTTGAGAATGCGGCTAATGTGAATTGGCCAACAAGCTGTGTGTGTGCCAAAGGCACTTGTAGCAACAGCTAATTGGCGCCATTTCATGGCGTTGTTTATTGATGGAAATAATGAGTGGAAACGGAAATGGATATGGCTATGCTAAGAGGGTAACGGAAGAGGAAGTGAAATTGGTTGTGGAAACGAGTGCAGCTGTGCAGTAGCTGTTAAGTGTATAATGCAACATGGGGCGCATACTTAATATTTAGGGGAATACAAATTGGGGCGCGATTTAAAACTTTAAATGCATAAAGGGTAGTAGTCATAGCCAGAGCCATGCCATGACAACGCTTAAGCTAACAACAATTGAATTGCATATTAAAATTATAATATATAAGCAGGTTATAAAGATGTGGACGAGGTAAATCTTATTAAATTAAAGCGACATTTAATACTGTAAATGCTTAAGCTATGAGACTTTAGTTCTTGCTTAAAACTTACAAAATTACTAATTTAATTCAACCTTACATACATTTGCATTGAATCCAAACCAACAATTACACTTAACATCAGCTTAAAGGCCTTAAGCCTAACAGCCACAAGTCAGGGTCTGACTTACCCTTAAGAAACTACTGCCCAACCTTAACTTGACAGCCCAACCTCAAAGTGCGCTGCATCAACGTTACTAATGTAGTTAATGTCCTGTCCCACACAATAACAATAACCAGGCTTTGGAAAAGTCATACCCCCAACATTTGTGGTCAACCCCAAGCGACATTAAGTTTCCCATTTACGTAGGTTTTGGGCGTCTTTTAGAAGCGGCTTTCATATGTAAATTTAAACAATTTCACTTTTCACACAACATCTGATAAAAGCTTATGTAATAACTCTTGGACAATAGCTGTAATAAACTTGTTATGTGTACACTGAACCGGAATATATGTGGTTTTTTGGTTACCGGCTAGACGATGGTACAATAAAAATCCTACTACGACAACGTGCAAAAGTCAAATGGCACGTTGCCTGTGGCCAGACAAACAAACAATGCCTTTGAAAAGTGAGAGTAGTTGTGTTTTCCAGTGAAAGTTAATGAAATGACAGACAGCTTTGACACGTACCTCGTAAAGTAAGCAAGAAAAACAAAAAATAATAAAGACAAAAATTCCATACGAAGTGAAATTAGTTTCTAACCAAGATGAAAGCAGCTAAATGAAACTGACGGCAGCACAAAAGCCACTCTGTCAACTACAGTGAGGCAGCCAAGTGAGCTCTGCACTTGAACAAAAAACTATAGTCATGTTTTGAGAGGAGCGCCGGGGCATGCATTATACAATGGTACTACGTATGCACAATAATATTACGTATACGTACCTGGCTTCATCTCGCATGTTGGCAGCATCTGTGATGGCATCATAACTAACGCTACAGGGCAGTACGCTTGAAAATAAAAACAAAACGAGTTAGCAGTTAGAAAAAGTATATATGGAAATGTATATATATTTTTTTGTCGTATCTATAGCAGAAGTCATGCATGCTTAACGCGACAATATCGCAAAACATATGACTTGCAATTTTATTTTTAACTGACAGCTGTTGTCACTATGCGAGGTTGGGCAGCAAAGTTTTCGAACAGTGAAAAGAAAGTTATGTCGAAGTATTGTGTTGTGTTTGTAAAAGTTTTTTTTCAATTAGGTGTGGTAGCATCTAAATTTGATTAATGTTCTAAAAAGTTAAGATACTAGAAGTCTTATACGTTACCCATAGTTCACTGGTTCGAGGACACAAACTTTTGGTTATTTTTTCAACATTAAAAATTCTAGACCAGTACTATGAAGCATACTTTTTCTATGAAGAATTCGATATCTTTGGCTGTCACCCAATCAAAACTAAATATTCTAGACAAGCTCACCACTTGCATTCTATCCTCCGAGTAGGAATTACATAGTAGTAGTAGCCTTTGTGGGATTCGATATTTTTGGCCGTCATCTGCTCAAAACTAAATTTTCTAGACGAGCTCACCACTACCACGCTCTCACCCCAAGTAGGAATTACATACAAAGTCTATGAAGGATTCAATATCTTTGGCCGTCATCTACTCAAAACTTAATATTCTAGACAAGCTCACCACTACCCCAAGCAGGAATTACTGCATAAAACAGCTTTTAAGAGAGCACATAACAGCAGAAGTTGTTAAAGGCTTGCAGGACAAGCTTCTGATTTATCCCCAAGAGACACATCTATATATATATATATCTTTAGACACCCAGCCCTAACCCGCTTTTCCTCAAGTAAAAGCCTTCTGAGAAAGCATATATCAGCATAAGCTATACAAGGTTTCGAGGAAGCCTACTTGTAAACCTTACACCAAGGCACATATATATATATAAATACAAATATAGATCTAACATACACTTAGACCCTTAGACACCTTCGACCCACCCACGTTTGTGCAGCTCTCAGCAAAAAGCAATATGTTACGACCCTTCCCACTTTCTCTCATTTCAATTTTCTTCCCGCCTAAGGTATTTCTATAAATTGCTTTATTCCAATTAAAATCGAATTTAATTCACGCTTACTTAGCAGCTTAAATATCACTTACTTCATGCAACAGCTGCCCGTATCCTTTCACTTTCATTGCTTTAAGCCCTTTGGCCTTTGTGCCTGTTTAAACAGTTGCACTATCGTCGCTGCCTCTGGCACTACTTGTCTTGGTCTACTTGGACAACTTGAACTTCTACCAGCTAACTGGCCACACCTAGCAGCAGCTGCATTTTAATCCCTTTTGCTTAATGCCATTAAATGATTATCACACCTGCCTTGTCTTACGCCCCCTATTGTCCTTACTGTCTCGCAGTTGTTTTTGTAATTTTCGCTTTTAACTGCTATCTTTTGGTTTTTGCCTGTTCATCTTTAATTTATTTTGTTCTGCTACTTAACACTTGGCTCATTGTTTTCTTGGCCAGTGCTTGTTGGGCTGGCAATGTGTTGCCTTAATTTACTTGATGCAATTTCAAGGAATTTACCTCGAGTTTACCTTGAAGGCAGGCAGCTGCTTCAATGGATTGTCTCAATGGCATTGTTAAGTGCCAATGCCTTTCTTGTCCAACAAGTGGCGCATTAAATAATATTAAAGGAATTATACTTAAATGGATTCAGGTTGCATATAAATTGGCAAAATATTTAATAACATTATGACCTTTAGCAGGGATTTGTTGTTTGTTATTTCTGATTAAGTTTAAGTATGTTGAAGTAATTTAAAATGCAATGATTTTTTAATTGTAGAAAAATTTAAAACAACAGATGTTTTTCAAGGATTGTCTAGCTATACAATATTGCATAGTTGGCCATTACAACAAATCATTTATGTTAACACTAATGTTTATTTAAATAATATAAGAGAATATGGTTTTACTAAGTTTATTAATATGCAGAGAAGTCAGATATTGCATTATTATTCCTATATTCCACATCAACAGCACTGTCCAAGCTATCCTATATTATTCCAAATGTCCTATATAATTCGAATAAACAAAAAACAACAATGCAATGCCATTGTTATTAGACACAGCTTATTGTCCTTGTCTTTTTCACGTCATCTTTGCTTTATTAAATTTTTGTTTTTCATTTATTTCGAATTTTCTTTACTTTTGATAATCCGAACCTTACGTTCAGCTAGTCTTTGGCTTTTGTAAAATTCCATTTCTTGGATTTCACTTTTATGCAATACCATCATTCCCTGCTGTGCTTACTTGCCCTACCACTCAACTGCTTCTTACTACCACCACGTCCCTACAAAGACATAAAAGTAGTTGTCAAGTACCTGGATCTATGCTGGCCCTCTTGTTCATCGCATGACTTTTGCTTTTAAGCTTTGGCAACTTCTTGTGCATTTTTCAATATGCTCAATGACTTGTCCAGCTGTTGCAAGGAAATCAATACGTGCCGCCTTACAGCGCCTTTACTAAAATCCACCCAGTTGCAATCAAAATATGAACTTGCTGGCTACAACGAACGGACAGTAAGCCATGCAGCCACCCAGTCATCCAGCCAAGTTGCTGGCAACGAGTGCAAGCTGTCCAGCAGCTTTGGCTTAAGCTGAACTTGCCACAAGCTACCTGCATTTTGTATTCCTTGTTGCTTCTTGCTTGGCCAGCTGTTGAGTGCAACCGCCTACTTGAGCATGCCGTGCACGTTGCCGCGTGACGTAGTCCTAGCAGTCCCAGCACAACGCCCCTTTTTCGCTGTGTCCATGTCTCAACTTACCTGACACTGGAATTCAATTTAGTGCCAATGCCCAACTCTGTTAGACAGTGTAATGTTGTCTCGCAAGGTTCTCCGGCCTGCAGCGGAAAGACGACGTGATGAAAATAACCTTTTCTACTTGTTGTCCAAGTAACGTGCTCAATTTCAAGCTTGACAAGCAACTCCTCGAGTACCTGCAAAGAGAACACCAAGACCAAGTTGTAGAAACAAGAAAAATCCGTAAAAGTGGTTACAGCCTGAACTTTATCAAAAGTTTTAAGTGTGTTTCCGACCAGCAGCCAGAGATTGTCTTAAAGTTAATCCATTGGCCATGGCCGTAGCTTAACATGCTTTGCCATCAATCCACATCAATCAATCTTTGGCCAACATCTTCTTCATCTTCATATTGATTATATCAGCTATAGGCAAAAGACTGACCACAATACGCTCGCACTTGGCTGAATGCACATTAACCCATTGCCTAACCCTCATTCATCAACATCAAAAAGCAGCAAATGGCGCACACACCATGTCCAGTTGGGATTTCTATGCTAAGTTGAACCATAAACAATCCGAATTCAGACAATTTGATGGCATTTTATATGTGGAGTACGCCCTCAGCTCTGGTGCTTCAGTCACGTCCGGTAGCGTTAAGTGCAGTCCGAAAAAGTCAACTTTCAAGTGGTTTCGGATTTGAAAGTTGCTTGCTTGTCCATTTGGCCATACATTTGGGACACATGACAACTGGCTCAACTCACCTTTTCGAGCGGCACCACTAAATTGCGTTGGTCCAGTGGTACAACCGGTGTGCCGGACACAGCTCCAGCAGCGGCAGCAGTTCTCTTACCAGCTGCACCAGCTCCACGTCCAGCTGGGCTAGCAGCATTGCGAGCAGCAGCAGCACCGCCACCCATGCCACGTCTATACTTGGGCACATTCTTGTCACGTAATTCAACTTCAAGTCGTAGTATTGCATTGTTATTTTCCGGAAGATTGATGTTCAGATTATTATTGCCGCCAGCCGCACCAATGCCCACGCCACCTCTGGGAATGCTGTTACGCGAGGCGGAAACAGACTCCGTGGCTATGGCATTATTGGCAGTACCTATGAGTATATGAAAGTAGCAGTGAGTGCCCATTTGTTAAACGTTTTCATATTGTCTCACATTAATATGTTGGACAGAAGGAGGATATATATATATGAATGATTTGTTGAGCATCTTAATATTATAATTGGTAAAAAATAAATTTTTTTTTAAACTTTAACAAAGAAATGTAGCCTTATGATTTGGGGAAGTGTTATTGCGCCACGAGCTTTGATGTTTAATATAATTGTTCCGATAGAAAATTCAGTCTTAAGACGTTGGACCACCCAAAACCCTTTTAATATCACAGATAGCTTTAATAGATAACGCCACCAGCTTCGAGTTCTAACTAATTTACTACCAAAAGATATGTTGATTGTTACATTGTTGATTATAATATTTCTTTGAAATTAAGTATATTATATTCTTTGGTATAACCGTCGGCAGTGTAGTGATAGTCGCTTCACATTTGAAGAAACTTGCACCACTATTCATGCAAGACACCGTAGTTCGCCTTCGGTAAAATAATGTAGGTCCTGCTTCTCTCCAAACCTAATTAGTTAAGATCCTCCATACATCATATTGGAGCAACTTACAATAATATCCAAGTCAGAGAATTATTTTTTCATTATTTAACTCAAAAATACAATTAGATTGTGGATGGTTTATGGGCTGCGATTTTAAATGTCAATTCGTATTATAGGATAAGACTAAAATTCTCTAATCTAAGAAAAAATAGCTGGCGCCACCTACTTCAATTTACATTTGAATTATTTGTTTATTTTTTAATTATAGATTAACATGGGAGCTCAGTTTTGTAGCAGTTGCATCGCTAACTACTTTTAGCAACAAATCTTATGGCAACGCGAAAAATAAGCATTCTAGAGCAAAGAGCAACTTCTAATATTGGCGCTGTTACGAAAAAGTGTTGCCCCACACATTTTGCTCTCTATATTATCTCTATATTTCCATGTACAAGCTAATTAGATTCATGCAATTAAGCGCTCCATAAATATTGATTTTATGGTTGCAACGACGAATTTTGTTCTAATTTCGCCCAGATTTTAAGAGCAATTTATACATATAGAAAATTAATTAATATAAGTTAGCAAAGACCCTCCAAGTGTCTCGACATTTTAAATTCTACATCTTTAATGCGGTCTCCAAAATAAATCAATGCATTATAAAAGCATCCCACAAAGCAGTGATCCCAATTTATATTACCAAAAACAAAAAAAAAACCAAAAAATGAACTGAGACAAAGCGGACATCCAGGCAAGTTATATGGCCAATTTAGACGAACGCAGCGCTGTCTGGCTGCCTTTCCAGACATTGGATTGTAATATAAATCCACGCACATTGACAAATGCCAAAATAAAGCTTAACTCAGCTTAAGCCAAGACAATGCCAGACCCAAATATAGAGCACACAATGTGCGTGTGTGATGCTGCATATGTGTGTGTGTGTGTTAGTATCTATGAGTGCTCCAGAAGTTGACTTGCGCCCTTTTGCTCTTCTACGCATTTGTTTTAAATAGTTTCGTGTGGGCAAAATGCCCAAAATAAGTTGAAGGGAACTTCTTTGGCACTTAAACTTCCTGCCCTGTCTGGACTGGCTCAATGGGTGACTGCTGTCTGACTAAAGCTGCCAACTGGAATACGTATTGCCTTAATTGGGCATGCTAATGTGAATTTAGATGGCACTTCAATGTTCTGACACGAATACATGACAATTTGTATGACTATTTATTTAGTTTTAGCCAATTTATGCTGCTGTCGTGATTAATTGGAATGAGAGCAGTGCTGTAGATAAGAAAAAAAGTCGTGCAAGATGTATCCTTTAAATGTATCTAGGATACTAAGGAACCCAAGCAGTATTGTCAGAATGGCAATCGCAGCAAATGGATCGGAAGACTTAAGGCGACCTGGGGATGGTCCATCCTTCAAGAATTGGCCCAGTCGAACACAATATGGCACTGACCTAAAAAGACGGTAAAAAACAGAGTTCGATGAAAGATTCTAGTAGAGATTCTAACTTCCCATTAAGGGAAAAAAAAATCTAGGATACCACAAAGTTTGACAAATTAACAAAAAATAGTATAATAGTAATAGTATCTGAATCAAATACATAAATAAGTTTACTAGACAGCTGGAGTGATTCTAACAAATTAAAAAAATCACACTTAGTTCAACGTTCGTCGAATCGACTACGAAGTTAAAATTTCAATCTTTACTTTGATTTTCATTGATGTTTTCCGCTACTCTTAATGTGGTTGCCCAATTTCTTAAATGGTCTCACTTTTTTGTCTTCAAGAGCTTTGCTTAAAAGTTAGTTTGCTGTTTCAAAATATTTTGAAGTCTTCAAAGTCTTATGGACGTTGTTACGTTTTTTAAAGCAGCCAGTGTGAACACTTTCGAGGCTGTGAGCATTTTACCCAATTGTGAGGGCTGTCGTCTGTAGCATGAACATAGCTTACGACTTTATTAAGTCTGAACTAAAAATCTAAATTTCATTTAAAACGCTTTAAGTTACATAAAGTTAGAGTGACTTATTGTCAAAATTGTTAACTTAAGTCAAGATCATTTGGTCAACTTCGATTATGTCAAGTTAGTTAAGTAGCAACAACAAAAACACTCTCCAAAACTAATATAAATGTACCTTTGATTAACGATTTACAAAGTTGTCGAGGCCTAAAATACAGACAAAAAATACGAAAAGTCAAGCAATAGTTAAGCCTAATTCGTACTAAAACTTTTCAGCAAGCGGCCTGCTACCATTAGGAAATAATAATTTATCATAATCAAAACCAAAAAAAAGAGCAACAGCAATGCCTGAGTGCGTTCAATAAAAACATATAAAATGCAATAATTTATGAAACAAGCAACCTAAAGAAATATACCAACTTATCGGCTTTGGCTAGCAAAAAAAAAAAACAAACAAAAAATCAAGACGTATTAACTGCAAAGCGTGCTGATCAGGAACAGTACCAGACTTAGCTTCTATTAATCAAATATTTATTTAAATACAAAACGAGCCAAAGAAAATCATCATTAATTTTGTTTTGTCACCATAGCACAACGAGCCGGCTGATAATGACAAAGAAGCTGCTACCGACATAAACGACACAAGTCTGTAGAGAAAATACTGGGCGTGAACCTATCGACTTTTGAAGTCAAGCAAGTGTGAGAGACTTCCCTTGTAGTAGTTGAAAATAAATCACTTTGCTGCTTTGGCAAAACAGACAAAATCTTATCAGAGCCAATAAACATGCGTATGACCTTGAAAACTGACAAGGGTCGGAATACATGAAATTTATGGAATCTTAATCTATTGCATACAAGCAATACCTTTTACGTATAAGCTTTTTCATACTTCTCGGCAACATATTTAGAATAAAAATATACCACAGCGGTACAGTCTACACTGGCAGAGCATGTGTTTTTGCCACTTTTTTCTAACACCTCTATAAACAATTTGTTACTAATTAGCAAACCATACACCTCAAACTTTACTAAATCAACAAAAGATTAAACCCAAATATGCTACAATTTACACAAATACGCCCAGCAGCGGCAAACTAAGCAAATAACCGAGTGTTACCCCAACTCTTGTCTTAAATACTTGAGATACACTGTTCAGCCAACATGGCTTGCCACATCCAACGTTGCCATTAAAAGTTTTCAATGGCGTGAACAAACACGTTATGCCCCAGCCAAACCCTAATTCAATCCCAAAGCCATTTTGTCTCACCTAATTAAAATTTCATATTCAATATTTGGATAGCAACAAAGTTCCCCCATACTTTATTTTTTTTTTCAACCAGCGTTGCATTATAACTTCGAAAAAATAATAATAACCACATAAACAATTTGCAAGCTTTTGGCTTTTTAAAATATACCAAAAATGATACAAACAAAAAGGCCGCAAAAAGTTGCATAAACATGTGAGTAGAATAGGAAAAAAGCCCCAGTATCTGTATGTATCTGTGTGTATCTGTGTAAGTGTATCTGTTTTGTGGGTATCTATCTGCTTGTACGTGTGTGTGTTGTTGGCTGTTGCAAACTGGCAGAGTGTGGACTTGTGGACTCATGCAACATTCATGGCATGCTTTTAGGCGCAAAACAGTTTTACGATGTCATAAAATAATTAATAACGCCACTAAACAACATAATTACAGCGTTAAACGCGGCAGGTATTCACAGCACTATGTACACTTTGCAACATATACAATGTTTATATTTGGCAACGCCTAGTAATGCGAGGGTTGGCCGAAAATTTGGCGAGCAAGTAGTTGGAGGCTATCAAAAGAGTGCGTGCGTGGTGTATGTTTTTCTGTATTAAATATACAATTCATTTATTTATGTAATTTCTTTATTTTATATAATTTCTTAATTAGCATAAAAGTTTATACTTATTTATTTTTAACAGAGAAGCCAAAAGATCAGCGTTGAGTAAATTGTGATTGCTTAAATATACTCGTTTTGGCATATCATGATGAGTTAGGATAGAAAAATAGATGTATTGAATTGACCGTTCTTAAGATAGCAAATCGTTATCATAGTCTGAGCATAAGGCGCGAAAGGAAGCGTGCAATACACAGTTGGATCTGCAAAATGGTAATGAGTTAGGTATGCAAGATATTTTAGAGATCAGCTCTTTTACAGCTTCACAATTAAGATATTAAATGAAGTCGTCTAAATATTGCGAAACGCCTACTGCAATCGGCTTAGAGAGAAAAAAAAACCTAATTATTTACTTACCAATACCAACAACTGCAGAGTCTGCCCTCGCTTGCTGGGGGATTTTATGTAAACACGTGCAGACAAGCGACAGACGAACGGACCGCATAAAATTGCAACAAATTTGTGTTGTATTTAATTAGGCGCACGTTTAAATAGCGCTTAACTTCTTATTGAATAAGTGTTGAAATGTGTGTGAGTGTGTGGGGGGGGGGAGGGAGGTGAGGGCCTTAGTGTATGTCAGTCAGTCGTAAATGTGTGTGAGTGCAAGTGAATATAGTAAAGTGCTCTTCACACCTACTTACCATAAATTAGTTCACGTTCAAAATTCGCTGTTGGCACAACGATTAGAAAAACAACACCGGGCATGTTGTTGTTGTTGTTGTTGTCGTTGCCGCCTCTTCAGCCCACCAACGTTCAACAAACAGCAGCTCCCACTGTAAGTGATAAGAAAAGTCACCATTTTAGTATACAAATTGTTTTGCCTATTTTTTGGGGGGTGCGCAAGCCAGCGGCAGGCAATGCAATGCAACAAATGCTAAAAAATACTGTGCAGCATTGCACAACAATGCACAACATTATGCAACACTGGCCGACAAAAGTCTTGGCCCAAGCGGAAGGCTTGTCGCATTAATTTTAATGCTTCAGCGCAAGAGTCGGCAACAAAAACTTGGCAACTTGCTACTAACAGAGTTGTCAACGTCCAAAAGCATGCACTTTGTTGTGCTTATGCATATCAGTCAAAAGCTTGTGAAGGGGTATACCCAAGTTTAAACTAGCAAATGTGACAGACAGTAGATTTTATGGAGATACTTTTAGGCAACGCGACAAACTGATCAAGACGCTTGCTACCATGCTGTGTCTTAGTTCCTTAAACTTGTAGACTATCAAAAGTGGCTTTTCCAACTTAAAAAATTGCTGATAATATCTATTTTAAGGACGCACAAACATAGTGTATGTTGTTTTCTTTAGTAACTCATATCCGCTTTCAAGCTATAAGAGACATCAATGTGCTTTAAGTACAGCAAAAGCAGCTTTCCATTCTCCAACAGTTCTGAAAGTATCACTCATTTCGAGTATGTACTCAGAGGTTGCCACAAAATTTATTGATTATTTCTTATTTTAAAATTGTAAGTAAGAGCATCTTAAAGTCGCATAGTGCCCACTTTTTGTTTCGCAGGCATCTTTAAATGCACAACCAAGTTACACCATGCATAACTTAAGAAGTCGCTGCTCCTGCCTAGTCGTGTTTTTGGCTAGATTTCTTTGTCCCTTCTTAGAGGTGGTATCGTTTACGCCGAAAATTGTGCACCAAAGTGTTAACTTTTTCGAGTAAAACCTCATTAGAAGTCAACTTTTTGCATAGTTTGAGCCTTAGGTAGTGGCTGCCAATGGACACTAAAAGCACTTCTATGTTGTCGCTGTTCAGTTTTTTTGTGCCTAACGACTGGAAGATGTTTGGCACTAAAGTTGTCGCTCGTTTTTGCAAAAACTACTAAAGCGCTTTGCCTTAAAGTTAAACACTGTTGCATATTTTGGATTTTCAACTGCAAAATTTGTTAGTTAACTTTTTGGCCTAATAAAATTTGTTTATTTGTTGATGGAGTTCTATAAGTGGATTTACTAGACTGAAGATGAAGAATTGTAGAAACTATTTCAAGATTTTAGTTCAAATTAATCGAGATATCAGCTATAGGTAGCAAGTCACAACTTAAGGGGTGCTTAGTAATATCAAGACAAATGTCAGCTAAAATGCTTAAAAATCTATGTGAAGGGTTCTAAGCGAAAACCATAAGAAAACAAAAAAATTTAAGTTTAACTTTGCAACTAAAATGCAGAAAAAAAAACTTGTATAAATTGCGATATGAGAATTGCTTTTATGCAAAATAGCCAAGTTTTTGGTGGGGAACCTAAGAAATTTACAACTTTGGCTTGTTTTTTTTTAATGCAAACTAAAACGAAAAAGTTACAATTTAAGGCGCTTTGGTATTCCAGACTGTTAGGATTTAGCAAATAAATAACTCGGGAATTTTTATAATATTCTACAAATGTTGAAAAACGTTGGTAATAAATTCAACCTGTCTCAAGTTTTTTTAAATACCAAAATTCCATACAAAAGTTACAAAATTATGTAGATATTACAATAGCTATACAGCAGTTGAGATCACCAAAGCTCAAAATATTCCTAACAAGCAAAAGAAACGTTTTAACAACAATTTCGAACCATTTTTCAATATTTCGTAGAGTCTTAGTACTTATGCTATTTTTCTTCTTTGGCTTACAATAAAGTACTTCAAGCCGCTTTTTGCACCGCAATTATTGATTTCAATAAAATTCCTTATCATATAATATTTTAGTGCACAGGCAGGCACTTACAAAAAAACTTTCAACCTTTGAAACTGTCTGAGCTTTATTTTGTTTTACTAATTGGAATCCCTGCCAAGGTTCCACCTTGCCGACTGCAGGTTGCATAAACTTTAAGCTACTTTACGTTTCGATTTCAATCGTTGCTCGTTTCAAGCGTCATCTCTTTGCCATCATCTCTTTGCCGTCATCTGCAAACTTTAGTGCAAACAAGCTGCTTATTTCATTTTCCACACTTTTACTTAAAAACATTTTGCCCAACAGCCGCAAAGGCAAACAGACAGCACTCGCGCGCGCCCCTCTCTTACCAGCAAGTAATGCAGAGAGTATTAAGAACTTTTCAGCTACAAAATGCAACCCTGTGCAGCAGGTTGCACTGTTGCAGTTTTTTTTTTTTTTTATTTTTACACCCAGAGCACTTGGCAGTTTTCATTTTGCGGCATATTTATTAAAAATAAAAGAATAAAATATTTAACAACAACAGCATAAAGTAAGCATCGTGAAAATTCTTTTATATTAACCGAAAATATTTATTTTCTTGCTTGGATTTTTTTCTTTTACTTTATATTTCCCACTCTCTATTTTTTTGTTTGTGCACTTTTTTGATTAATTTCGTAACTATATATTTACACAAGTTGAGAGAAGTTTTTTCTTTTTTTTTACGACGTTGCTGACGATAAGGACGACTTCAGTCAGTCACAGGCACTGGCACTTGGACGCCAGCACTGGGAATGAAATGGAACTGCTGCGGCAAGAGCTTGCTTAACACTGCAGCAACGTTGTCTTTTTGATGCAACTCGTTGGAGGGTACTGTGCTGTACGCTCTAAAAAGCAGCTCTGTGCTGTGCTCTGTTTTCAAGTGCCACAACTTGCAACTTCAGTAGACACTAATTGGAGTAGAAGAATTGCATTAGTTTTGCATTTAAAAAACAGACATATATATCATTATGCACTGCAAAAATCAAAAAATGTTATCAGTCAGCTAGAGTTGCACAAATTAACAAGAGAAATTTCTATCTTTAGAGTGATGAATACATTCGAATACCAAACTGAATTCATTGAGTATGCATATTCCACGGTGTGCTCAATATTTTGTCTAGCAGTGTACGCTTCATACAAAAAATCACTAAGGTTTTGTATGGCAGCTGTGAGAAATGGACAGCTTTTGATCAGCATTTTTCTCAAATAATATCTAAAATGAAGGCAGCTAAGTAAATTAATTCCTGCTGAGTCTCGGTAAGTACACTGCTTGCCTGCCTGCTTATCTGACGGCCATTGCATCTCTCTGTAAGTCACAAATTTCCCAACTGTTGAGAATGTTTTTAATTCGCTCTGCATTTAATACCCTCTACACTTTGCCTCTTAACTTCAGAGCTTAGTGAGGCGTTGCCACATTGACTTAAACAGGAGTTGCTAATAGTCTTACTAATGACGTTGCCTTTAAACTTAGCTACTAGTTGCCTGTCTCGAGAATTTGCGAGTTTCCGGCAAATTGTTGCACAACTATTTTCTCTGCTGTCGCTCTCAAAGTCATTGACTTTAAAAGCTTACAGCATGAGTACTACAACAACCA
This sequence comes from Chymomyza procnemis, assembly GCA_035046065.1. Lineage (NCBI taxonomy): Eukaryota > Metazoa > Arthropoda > Insecta > Diptera > Drosophilidae > Chymomyza > Chymomyza procnemis. Next base: position 16,610,944 of record JAWNOJ010000004.1, on the reverse strand, counting down.
CAATAAAAAAATATTATATAAGAGAAATAAAATAGCTCAATAATAATAATATTAATATTTTAGCAGACGGCACGGGGTAGAGAGTGCAACAACAATGCCAGCTAGCCAGCCAGTCAGCCAATGAGCAAAGGCAAACACATTGTGAAACTTTTTCGAAACTTTTAGCCAACTTGTTGGGAATGGGTATGAGATCTGCAAGTGGTGCGGCAGCGGTTGGGCAGTTAAAAGAAGAAACAGTTCAAACAACGGACCACAGGAGCAAACGGCTTTAACATAATCCATAATCATTTAAATAAAGATAAGCAAAAATGGAGCGCAGCAGAGTAAAGCAGAAGGAAAGCAGATACTACTACTCTGTATCCGCTTATAATAGAAAATAAATACAAAGATACACAATGGTTGTATTTTCAGTCTTAAATGTTCTCTTTCAGAATCTAAGTAAAGAGATTGTTAGTTTTTTCGCTGTAGATAAAAGATTTTGTATCCAAATCGAAGCTCAGTATGAGACTGTAGAGTAAACAGCTTTAGTACGTTATATAAGAAGCTCTTTTATAATAAAATATAAACTAGCTACTAAAATAACAATTACAAAAATATTTCATCCTCTTTAAAGATACTTAAGATACACCTTATTTATGGTCTTGAAGTTTTCATATATATCTATCTAAAAGAAGTATCTCGGCAGCAGCTGTTTTTTCCGCGCATAATTTATTCGATTGAGCTGGAATTGCCGAGCAAAACGGGCACTAGGAAAAATACAGTTTTTCCGTAAATTAGCTTTTATTCTTAACATAATCGCCTTTTTGCTTGATACAGCGATTATAACGATCCTCGATCATTTCAATACCTTTCTTGTAGTAGTCTAGTGTAAGCTGCTGGCGCTTTCACTCGAAGATGGTTTATTTTTGCAATACAAAAAAAATTCAATTATAAATAGAACCATCACAACAATACAAAATATATTTTACAATTCTTTAACAGTTTGAACATATTGTCGTCATCAACACTCAACGAAAAGTAAGTTTCTGGCTTAAACATTATTTTCAACGTGACAAAAATTTTTCTTATCTTGTAATAGCTTCATATTGTGCTTCAACAAAGACACTATTTTGGCTTGCATTTTATTGTGGTTACTACTGGCGCCATCTAGCAGTCATTCCTGCTATTGGGATAACTTTGGTTTTCTTGTCATTTGTACCAGAACTTTGTGTCACCAAGTTCTGCGAAAAAAATGGATTCTGTCATCTTCTGGCGTAGGCTGCTCAAACTATCCATTGCTGTATGCACATTTTTTATCACAAAGAAGACGCGAGCCTGTTTTGGATGGCTTTTTTTTGCTTCCCGTATTTCAACACATATTGGGTCTGGTTCTTAATTATTTCAAAACAGTCTTTATTATGTCCTCACAGCTTTTGGACTTTTTAAGCGAATCATCATATAAAAAATTTGGTTCTTCTAGACATGTTATGGTGTTTTTTTTTTAATGCTCTCATTCATTCTCATTGATGGTCACGAAGTATTCAAACATTCGTATTCAAATCGAAATCGAATTTGTTTCGGTTGATAATCTTCAGTGTGGCTAAATATCTTTACTAACAGTTCCATAAAGGTATTAAATCTTTTTCAATGATTTTAGTTTAAGCACCCTGAAAATAAGCTAGTTTTTCTTCATACCTACGAGCTATATTCATAAAGTAAATCGAATTTTAAAAGAATATTGTAGTAGAATGTATATATATTATATGACTTTAGTTTGCATTAACAAAACTTCGGTTCTTCCGCAATTAGAGCTGATGATAACTTAAACGTAAAAAGTCGCTTAAAGCAAGAACTGGACCATAGCGCTATCCCAACTGAGGCGACTTCGTACTCCTGCAACTGAACTACCAACTTTGCATCTTTTACATATCTACATAATATCTGCCCTATACTCTAACTAAAAATTATATTTAGAAAAAAAAAATTAACACTATAAAGAAATCATACTAGAGAAAGACAATCAGTGTAGTCGATTCTTCTCCGTTTATCCGAACCTACTCTAGCTCAAAGTTAAACAAAAAAACACACATATTTTTATATTAAAGTTAACACGCATATATAATAATCTTTTGCACAAATCCCTTACCAACGACTATTTACATAATTTACTTTTTAAATATTTTATAAACATAAGTATAAAGAGTATTAAAAACAAGAGGTTAAAGAAAATTGCAATTTTCTAGTCAACTTTTAACTTAAAGTTTTGCTGTGGAAACATAGCAAGAAAATATGCCAAACTCTCCGGTGTGCGACTTTTTTAGATGACTGTGCCGCAAGTTTTTACCTTTTCGAAGACATTGTGTTTTTTTTATACGTGCCTAATGCTCAATGGGGCTATTTGCCTGAATATATTATCATTAATTTCGAATGTGGAAAGTAAGTTCAGTGTCAGTGTTGAAAATGCCCGCAAAAAAACACCAAAAAAAAAAGGTAAAGCAAAGTCACAGTCTGCCTATCGGGTAATAAAATCGAATGTCATGTGCACTTCCGCTGCCATATATATATATATATTTGTGTGTGGAATGTTTAGACGTATAGATAGCAAGCTTATGTGCTTAGCGTTTATTTTTCATATATATGCTATTATATCTGCCGAAAAGTTAAGCAGCTCAATTTGACTTGGGTTAAATTCTTCTTACTTTCTTTGACAATTGTACTCATTTTCTTGTGTTTCTTTTTTGTCTTATTTTTACAGCTTACACGTGTGCTACGTAATTTTAATATTACAAAAATAAGCGATCTTGAACTGATTTCAAATACCACCGATCGTTTGGATATAACATTTCATTTCTTTGGCGTTAAGGGTGATTCGCAGCGCATAAGGGAGGCCATATCTCGCATGGTGGAACGTGGACGTATTGGAAATTTTACGCTCGTCTCGAATTTTCATCATTTTGATGAAAATCCGCCTTTAAATTTGTTGGTAAGTAAAAAGCGAATGAGTAACATACGAAGCGGCAAATATGCAAAGTCATTTGGGGATTGGTTAACATAATTTGAAAGCATGTCATATGAGGCACATCTTATTATGAAAAGCAGAGGAAGTTATTAGCATATGCAAATTAGGGTCAAATTAAGCCCTTTAATTTTTAAAGAATACATTTTTTAAACTTTAATTTAAAAGTATTTTTGCTAAAGGGACTAGTACTAAGACAACTTGGAGAACAAGTTATGAGAATTATGAAGAAATGGTAGGCCTCAGCAAAATAGTTTTTTAAAAATATATTTTTAATTTTTAATAATTTTTTATATTTTTATAAACGTTTATGGAAACTGTTTCTTGAAATGACAGCTTTTTTAAGATTTTGTAAATTGGAACATTTATTATAGGTAGGTAAGTTAACAAGAGTCCACTTGACCAAGGTCTTGTACCTTGATCTTCTCTGTTTTCTTGCAATTATACCATTGAACTGACAGCAGTCGGAGGTTGTTAGAGTATAAAATTGCCCAAAAAGCATTTGGGAAGGTAGTCTACTTGGTTTAAAAGATGTTGGGATACAAGAGAGGGATAATTATAAATTAATTACGAAATATATTTTAGTCTTGGCCAAAAAAATTACTTTCGAGAGTTTTAAGTCTTCAAGTAATGATATTTAATAAATTGCAATAGCAAATAAAAAGTTTTATATCTAAAGTTCGATCTGTGTTTCCTGTGCGTGGAACAAATATTGGGAAAATAATTTAAGTACCACACGGACTGTTTAAGAGCCCACAGGCACAATGGACTTGACTCACCGACTACCCATTGTCATGTTGCTCTATACTACCTCCAGATTTGAAATTATTTAAACGCATTATCGTTGCTACTTGCAGAAAATATTAAAAATAGAGAATTTGAAGCAATAGATAAATCGTAAATCAAAGGCAAGGTACTACAAAGTTAATTTGTTTGTACTAAAAATATTTTTTAAAAATAAAGCGTTAAAATCAATATAAATTGGAAAATGTAAACTGTGAAATATACATACAAATTTAATTTCACAAAATATTTTGTCTTTTTTTTTGTTTTTGTTTACATTGTCAGTTCTTCCAAAACAACACTTAACATTTCAACACTTTTAACAATAAAAAAAAATTTTGTCAACAATGTTAAGCACATCAATCAATTGTTACGTAGCAATTTTCCATTTAAATTTATTTTTATTTTAAACATTTCATTTAAAAAAAAAGACATATTGATAATTGTGGATTGTTTTCATTTCCGTTGCATATTAAAAATTAATTTATTAACTACGGCGACAGGTGAAGAGTAACAAAAAAAAAATTAACACAAAAATAAAAATTATTATAAACTGCGCGACATAACAACAAATAAATATGTCAACAATATGAAAATGTTGAAAGTAATTATTTATTAATTGTGCCAGGATAGTAGCAGTTGAACAATGGGACTCATCAGGCCGCAGATGCAGAAGTGCAACATGCAATTAACTGGCATTACACAACGAACCTATCCACAGCACCCCAGACCAAGCTATCCAACGACTGACCAAAAAGCAAACTCATTGAGCGAAACCCGACCTCAATGACCATAACCAACGGAACCACCACCACAACGGAAACAGTAGACAGACATTTCATGCATAAAGATCAGATGGGCACCATCGAGTACCTACTAATTAGTGGTCATTGTGAGTGACTTTGGTCTCTCTGCTTGCCTCTTTACAGGAGCTGAGCGTCAATCAACCGCAAGCAGCCGTCCGAGAGGACAGTGAATTTATAATATCCTGTACAGCCCAAGGCTCATCACGCATGCAATTTCGATGGTACAAAGATGGAGCCGCTGTGAATGCCACAAGAGCAACCAGGTGAGTGTTTAAACAAATTCATTTTTGATAGAAAATCAATTTGCAGGCATATTTTTTTACATTATGTTAAGCGGCTGTATACGTTACATCGATATTTATCGATAAACATAACAGAATGTTAATAACATTAGCAAGTTGCTTTTCACAAGTTAAGCTTTGGAGAATGTCTATATCCCCTTATGATTTTTCGTCAACGTGCATTTTATCGATAAGCGATAAATTGAAAACAAATAATATTCTTGAACTCACAATCGTACACGCGCTTGTCCAGCCAAACTTAAACAAAATGTCAGCCTTAGGGTCTTTAACACCCTGGCCCACCCCCAACTCCAACTTGTTGGCCAACAAGTAAGCAGTCTGTTGCAGCAAATTTTATTAAAATAAAATAAAACCGAGAGATGTACAAGAAAAAGCGGTTTAAGCCCGGCTAAAGTCAAAACAAACCTTGTTAGGGGGTAGTCAGTGAAGCAGACTGCAAGGGTTGTTGCTGCTCCAACAGCAGCGGTTGGTAGGGACTTAGAGGAAGCGTGGACAAACACAAGTGTTCAATTTGACTTTATGACTTTTACACATCAATAAACATGGCATAAAAATGCTTGGCAGAATAAAAATAAAACGGCCAAAAAGGATAAATAAGTCAAGGCGCAGATAAAGATTTGTCAGTCTGCGGGCACAGTAGAGACACAGTGCGCCCGTAAAGCGCCCAAGTCCGAAAGCGTAACCGCAGTTAGCCTAGACGAATGATTGATCATAAAACCAAGTGGCCGGAGTGCACATATAAACAGCAAGCAGGAACAAGAGTTTAAGAATAGGACACCACCTCAGGACACATATGTAACCGTATAGCTGCTTAAAGCATAAGCCCAACTCCAACGCAGACTCCGGCTATCTATGTGTGTGTTTGGCTTACATAAAAAGCATATGGCCGTAACTAACGAGGGGTTGGCTGTAACTTGTGCCGACTGTGGGTAGTTGGTTGCTGAAGCAGCAGCAGCAGAAGGAGGCGGCTTAAGAAGTTTTACCCATAACCAGCAGTCTCGGTTGCCTTGACAATTTCCTTTTGTGTCCCGAAACCGAATGGGGATTGACTGCATAATATAGCAGCAGAAGAAGTTATCAATGCATATGTATGTATTGTTGATTATGGAAAGGGTAGCAGCAAATATTATCCTAAATGTTGCAGACAGCAAATGTAATGTGGCAAATCAACTGAGATATGTCAATAATGAAACATGTGAGGTATATAAATTTATTTTAACTTTGATATAGGAAAAGTTTCTTGCAAGTAGTTGCTTAAATTTAGTAGAAATATTTTTTAAAAGTGCTTGTAGAAAATGAATTTATTGCTTTAAAGAGTGGCTGGGAATACGGACACATTTTGCCATACTGTTAGTCATGGAACAATATGACAGGAACAAATTTTCCGTACGACTTTTGAACTAAGTTTTTTTAAATTGAAAATTGGTTAGACAAATCATTTTATATCTAAATCAATTAATAATATAAAATATGGCAGCATTGAAATCAAATCGAATATTATGTCCAGATGTCGATGTATCGATATATCGGTATACTGTCATATGCATTACGTCTTTATTTCCAACATACTGCTTAACTTTAATCTCAAAGAGAGAGATTTCAAATAGAGAGATTAAAGTCAAGCAGTGTGGTGGAAATAGGAGAACTACTCGTTTTCCAAGATTAAAGTCAAGTAGTATGAATGGCTACCGATATCTCGATATATCGACATATTTCAGGAACGGATTCGCAACCTTTGGGTTGCCGCAACTTACCAACTGGTCACGGTAACCATGATGATATTTTGAGCATTTTTGCAAACTAACTAACATTGCAATTCTGAACAAATGAACAATGCATTATGAAAGAAGGACTTCACTGTGCGTAGTGCAGTAATGGCATTGCCTTACCTAAAGTCACAGTTGAGGAATAATTAGATACCATGCTGAACTGCGCGAGATCTTTTCAAGAGAATATTATAAGGGTACAAAAAGTCTGCTTAAAAAAATTGGTGAAGTTCGCTTAAGCCACCTTTTGTATCACACAGGAAAGAAAACCATGCATTTCAATCCTACTTGTTAACAGTTTGTTTTGCCCATACAATTGGTGCCAAGAAGGGGAAGTCACATATGGGCCACGTTAAGTCTATTGTTAGAGCCATACAAGAAGAATAGCTATGTAGATAATACCTTATTCTCTTCTATTTATATTTCATTTTAAATTCGTACTATTTGTAGCAAAACTGAAGCATCCCGTTACCTTTTTTTCAAAACCTAATTTTAGAATCGAAAATCTATTTAAATTTTGTTGCCTGCAGCAATGAACCTAACCTGTAAAATAACTCAATCGAGCTTAAGTTTAAGCACTTAAAGGATTGAGTTGAACATATGGGTTGCTTACCTAACTCGTACTCAACTCAATGGGAAATATTATGCCTAAGAGAGAGAGGCAGTTAGAGAGAGGGGGGTTGACCCAAAACTAATAATAACATTAGCACCGTTGTAGCACTTAATCAGCTGCAAACTGCTACGCAAGATACTAGGACACAGCACTAATACAATTAGAACACAATTAATGGGCGCGCCTATATCTAGGCTACGCAGACATGTTTGGTCGACAGCCAGAGTTGCCACATTGCTGCGGTAGCCTGGTATGGAATGCAAATAAGTAGTACTACTTGGATTAGCCTGCGCTGCATGTTAATCAAAGGCAAAATGTGAAGCTATGCCGGCTGAGTGTTGCCTTTACGACGTGATTGCCATGTAATTGCATGAACCAACTTGACGATGACGAAATTCGGGCAACTCTTTTTTTGCGCTGACCTTGGCATTAAATCAATGCTTAATACAGCAAATATTCAATTCGCTGCCTAGTACATGCAATTCGTTGATAAATTATATGCGTTGTATGCGAAGGCAAGGACTGCTACTCGCTGAGGCAGCTCAGTGAAATCAAGCATTAAAAATTCACTTATTTCCGGTTATTTAAGTACGCAAAAAAGTGAAGGCAACACAAACTACATAGGTGTTTTGGGGAGGGGGGCTGGTAAGGGATAGCAACAGAGAGAGGAACCTAATGTTTAGTCGTTTGTGTAATGCCAAGTTAGTAAATGTCCAAATGAATGACTTCACTTCACTTTAGTTAAAATATTTACTCATATTTTGTGAACAGTTCAGCGCCACACCAACCGCTCCCAAAGACCCCCCACATACAACATGTGTTGTGGCATGTACAGCACCAATTTTTTACACATCAATGAGCTCAAGTGGAGCAGAGGGGGTATATACTTGTCTCTCACTCTCTCTTTCACAACGCACACTCTCGCGTACTCGTTTACTCTTTTGATTTTTGTGGCTGGCTCATTGTGCATAAATATGCAAAAAAAAAAAAAATTGTTGAAGTTGTTTAGCTGATGATTACCGTCGACGGCATGCACTTTCCGAGCAGCCAAAACTATTTTTTTTTAAAAAACATTAGAACCAGAACGAGGGCAGTCCAAGATTCTTCGAATTCAAAAGTAGATGGAACTTTAGAGATACCAGAATATAATACGAAATTTTCGATAAATCGTAAAAAGAAGCGTCTTTCCTGGGAATCCTAGGAGCAATTGCTCTCAAAATGCATATGGATATTCGGAATAAGACAGAAATATATAATTTACAAATTTTAACTTACATTTTTGGTATGAGATAGATCGCAGACTTAGAGCTGCCATTGTATCTGCAGACTTAGTTGCTCACGAAAAAATATTGTACATGTTTTATTCATTTGTAGAGTATCTTTTTACCAATAGTACTTTGGTTGCTTTTTACATACACGAACTATGTGTACGATACCCTTAACCCTACCGTACTTACAGTGTATGAAAAGAAGCATATAAGCATAATTTTTGGGGCTACAGCTGGCCGTGATGTATTCTGACAGAGGTGTGGTTGGGTTGGTATATGCTGTACGAGTGAACTTTGTGTAAGGTCATGCAATTTAAACTTGTAAATTATTTAATTTAAAGCTTTACACAATTTCAAAAGCATTTAAATAAAACTTAAAACGATTTGACATAGTTTGGCAGAAATTTAATAATGAAGTATTTGGTGCTTAAATGAAAAGTATTATATGTAGAAAATTTGCTACAAAATTTTTGTTGAATTGCTGAGAATTTGGTTATATTGAGGTAAAGTTTCTAATGTTAAAAGTTGCAAACAAAATTTGAGCGATGGCTTTTGCAGAAAAAACTTTAAAGTATAATTAAATAAGACTACATCAGCTGGCAGTAGAAGCATTTTCTTGTCCTATTGGTAAAATTGCCTTAAATAAATACGAGAAACATGAAGCTTCTCTTTATAACTAAAAGGTTTGTTAGTTGAAAAATAAAGAAGATTTTGATACTATGCGCATTCAGGTCACATCGTCGCCAAGAATTTTCAGCATGAAATTTTACTAGTTTTCTTTAAAGGTTTTTTTTGTAGCTATAAGTTTGATCTCAAACTTTCCATATCTCATATTGCCTTTTCGAGTTGAAAGTGTTCATATTTGTAGAAGTTGTTGAAATCGAAGCAAAGCTTCAGAAGACGGTTCTCTAAGTGTTTATCCTTGCGGAAGTAGATGAATCCTTATCAAAGATACCTAAAGCAGTTCTCTCAACCTTTTCAAGAGGTTATGACTATGGCTCAAATAAACTATTTTTTTGATACTGATGATTTTAATAATATTCTAAATCTAAGTAATATCAAACCGATTTTTTGTTGAATAAAACTAGGGTTTCAACACGATAGTCGCAACGCTCGCGAACAGCTTTGAGCATGCACTGAACACCTAAAAACATTCTTGTCTCATATTTGCACTACCTAAATAATAGAATATAAATTTTTTGCTAAATAAAGCTAGCATCCAGCAACGTTCACTAACCTAACCCAAATTCTTTGATAAATGATTTACGATTTTTAGCAATGAACGTGAATGAATAACGTCAGCTAAGCGTTAATGTTCCTTATGCATTACAATTTGAGATTTAAAATCAAGCTCATCGAAATTTTTAGAATAGTCTCAGTATTTTAAAGTACTTATGAGATTAAAGAATATAAACTTTGACTCCGTGGCTTCAAATCAAATGAATAATGTCAAACTTACGTTAAAGTTAGAATTACGTAACCGAATTGAACTTTCTGCAAATATTCAAAGGTTTCTTAAAGATTAAAGAATAGAAATTTTGATGCCGTAACTTAAAACTTAAATGAGAAATTACGTACGTAAGTTAATGCCAGAATTACATTACCTAGTTGAATTGATTCCTGAAAAAATTCAAAGGTTTCTTGGGAAACCTTTATATATTTGAAATTATCACTTTTTCGATGACAATCGAAAAATAGTTCTATACAAAATTATTCAATTATTCACTTTAATTTTCCATATTATTGTCTCACTTCACTTTTGTAACTTCAACAAAACTTAATATAAAAATTTATTTTCATTTGCAAAAGCCTATTCGCTTCACTCACTCTATTGATCTATATATGCTTAGTTTTCCAGCTTTTTTGTGTTTACAATCGCGTCGCTTACGCTAGACTAAAATATTTTTAGTAAAAATCTACGAATTCTACGTTTCGCTTATCATCAATTCTACTCACAAACATTTGTTAATTATTGAGGCACGTGCTGCTAAAATGTTCCAAAACCCCTCCAATTACTGTAGAGAGACTGAGCTGAAGACATACGAAAGATGAAACAAATTGACGTCATTTGCAAAGATGTGCAAAATTTAAGACATTCAGTTTAATGTATATTCTAAATAAGCTCGCACAGCTTGGAAACTTATCAACTAAAAGGGTTTAATAGCTCCACTGACAGCTCATCAATGTTTTGTAGCAGGCGATTGCAACGAGCAGCCAACGAAACTTCAATATCTTATGCCAGATATATAGTATATATATATATCTCCCTACTATATACAATATTGTAGATGGTATTTGGTAAAGTCAAAGCCATCATTTTGATGTCTTGCTGACTGCAGTCAGTGGTGTCCTGTACGCTGCTCAGAATTTGTCAAACTTGCTTAAAAGCCAAAGTAAAAATTCAATTTCAGTTGGTTGACTAGATGACCTGATGCACGACATAAGTAAAATATATTTCCTATATGTATCCAACAAATTGGCTCAAGCGAAGCAATAACAAATATCAGCGACAACAGCAACTGTTGTCAGTTATGTGGTGCAAGCTTTAGTAAGCGAATACCTGATGCTCTAGCAAAAATTTAGGAAATCAAATTAAAATCTTTTACTTTGGTTAGATCTTGTATAGTTCTTACACGGTTTTAATCGTTGTCAAAAACAGTAAGTGTTCCAGATATTGGAGACTGAGTTAAAGGTTTGTAGGCTTTAAAAATCGTGGATTGTACTTGATTTGAACAGCTCAAAACAAAAATCTGTGAATGAGTGGATTCCACCTGATCTGTATAGTTCAAAACAAAATTAAGTAAATGACTAAATTCGACCTGTCCTGGACAGTTCAAAATTATGAATAAAAAAATGAATATTTACACATAGATTTCTATTCATAAAAAAACATAAAACTAAAAATCTCTTAAGAAATGTTATATACAAAACACGAAGTTGTCTTAGCGAGATATTGAAATTAGTAACGAGTTAGCCTTAATATGCATCCAGATCACTCTTTATTGTTTCACAATTTTTCCCAGCATAAATTTAAAAGATTTCTTAAAACGCAGCCCGCAGGTTTTTCTCGTCTAATTCGTAGTTGTACCAGCCGCCTCCTGCTGTTTCTGACCACCAATTTCTGTTGAGTCTTCAGCACCATCCTCGTCTTCGATTCTTTTTTTTTTTTCATTAAAATCTATGGAATCATCGGTGACAGCGTCATTACCTTCCTCAGCTTGTGTGTAATTTGTAACAGAAAGTGACAGAGTTACTGTGGAGTTAAGCGCAGCTTCTACAGCTATTTCTTTCCCTGCTGCTGTTTGAGCACTCTCACGTGCACTAACTCCAACGAATTTTCGAAATCGTAAATAATTGATCAGCTAGCCCATAAGCACTCCTTTGATTCATTCAAATCCCAAAGGACTAGTACATTAATCACCAAAGATGAAATAATTCTTCGGAAATTAAATATTATTTTTTAACAAGTTGTATTATCCTGCTGGACCCCTGATATTGGGTCACAACATTTTACCTTATAGGTTTCCGTTGCCCATCTAACTCAAAACAAGCAGAGCTCCTTTTTCAGTAAAAATTCTAACTCAAAGATACTCAGATATCTACTTATCGTGCACTACATGTTTTCGCCATTTTGAATTTTGATGGTCATGGTAGCTGCGCCATTCAACATTTAACAGTAAATGACCCATATGCATATTGATCATAAAAATTAATATACCCTACTACCATAGAGTATATTAAAAAATAACGACAAGAAGGCAATGGCAGCCATTTTGTGCTTGTCTTGGCAACACAGTGTTGTCTAGGAGAATGCAGCTTGCTCTTGGCTGTTATGCTAGTTCCTTTGTCTTTGTCCTTCTTGGTGCTACTTATTTGTTATAAATACATACAAACACACGCAAAGTCCTTACACACACACATACAAGTGTACGTGCCAAATGAGGGTCACGATTTTCATTAGTTTCATTTGCCATTGGGATACATACACCAACAACAACATGGAGTCTTTCTTTACATGTCCTACTCAATGTTTATCTTGGAGTTGTTGGCGACAAAGCCACAATTAGTTGCATAAACAAGTTGCCACTTTTTCATAATTTCCCTTTATCGCTAACTACTAACTGCTCTACGCTCTATTTGTTTGTCTCACTGTTTCCAATTCATTTAATTTCGCCCCATTTGCGAAAAACCAACGAGAATGCAAGCATGTCATATAAAAATAACTACAAGCACGCGCGTTGCCATTTTCGATAATTATCGATCAAACAATTTGAGGTTAGGGGTCGCTCTAGTTTCACTCGCAAAATAATGCGTCCACACAGAGTGATGCCCGAAAAGCAAAGTTTGACATTTTGCCAAGGCAACGCGCGAAGCAAGCTTGTTGACTTAGTGAATTGCGCCACTAGCGAGCCCAGGTACCACCCAAAAAGCACCCCGTCTTGAATTTATGTACGGCAGTGCAATGATTTCGAAAATAGACCAGCGCACAGACAGAAAAAAGTCTGCAGTAAAGTGCTTCCCTGCGACGGCAATGCAGGCAATAAACGATTTCCAAAACGTATAACAAGTTTGCATATTAACCAGTTCTCAGTACGAATCGAACAGGGCAGGAGCAGAGAACAACGGTTTTTTTGGTCACCAAGCCAAAAAGCAACACGCTTGTTCCAACGAAGACAACGAAACGACTACGACCCAGTAGCAGCAGGCGCGTGCCTAACATGCCCATGCATTGGGACTGGGATTGGGATCACGAGCATGAGCATGAACATGGCGGTCACTATCATTTTCCGCCGCGTCGCCACTGGCCCTCGGGTGCGGTAAAGTGTCGCCAGCGACGCTATTTTCTCTCTCATGACCTTGATGTGTGCGCACGGGATTTTCACTTACGTGTGGAGGATAGTGCCTGGTGTCATGGCTCTTGTCTAGTGGGACGCGTGCTCATCGAAACAGGCGCTGAGCCTGATACACAAGGGCGTGGTACTTTTAAAATAGTGCTCGATGTGCATCACTTTCAGTTATCCGAACTGACAGTCAAGGCCAAGAACAGCGACACCATCAGCATTGAAGGTGAGCAGGCAGATGATCGTGCGGGTAAGGGACAGCTTTGCATCACGCGTGAATTCACACGTTGCTATAAGCTGCCACGTCATTATGATGCCACCCAGGCACGTGCTACTTTCTCGGCTGATGGCATACTTATGGTTACGGTGCCGGCACCACCCAAACTGGATGATGTTGAGCGTGTGGTGGATATCGAGCCAACTGGCAATTACTTTGGCAGCATTTCGGATCCAAGTGCATCCAAGGCGATTGAGCAGGGTGTTGCTGATGCAGCAGCTGAACAAAATGGCGAGACAACAACGGCAACAACGGATAAATGAGGCCGACGACGTCTGGCGGTTGCGCATAAGTGGCGCCCTCTATGGAAGTGCCTATTTCGACGTGGAACTCACTAATGCATGCGTCAAGACCGTCAGAGGCTGTCGTCTGCCTGCATCTTTACAAAACATTTAAAGTAGCTGTAGCAACAATTCATAGCGTTCGTACACTTAGATGAACGCACATTTCTTTATCTTTTTATTATATATTAGCTAGTGCAATTGTTCATTCGTTAGGTTCTTGTTCTGCACTTAGTGTCATTGTTTAAATGTTATCAAATATGGTGCAAATGGAAGCTGTGTCAGTGGTTACCACTGTAATTGCAGCAGCTGCAACTTAGGCAACTTAGTGTTTTAAGATTTATGTGCTTGTGATTTTGCTTAAAAACCAATAAAGGACTTTATCATGAATAACATGGTGTTCAAGGAGTTGGGAAGTGCCTACGTTGAGTAGAAGCAGCTGTAAAGTAACATATAGCATACAAAAATGTTTTCAAACAATTATTATGGCAAGAATTTTGGCGATGGTTTTATCAAAAGATTATATTGTTTTTAATATTTGGCTTGAAATCGCTTTTAAAATAAAAAATTTTTTTTAAATTAAGAAGAACAGAAGTCACTGAAGATCTTCCTTGGCGCATTGCCAACAACCGCAAGGAAAACCTTAACAGCTGCAGTTTCTTAAACTTAATATTTATTTGGATCCTCATCGGTTGATAAAGCTAGGTACTTGTCGTCTACGTAATCGGATTCGAAGATCTAACAAAGAATATTGATATGTAATGAATTGATTTTCAGGCTCAGAATTCAAAGGATGAGACTCGTATAGAAGTTCATCCTTGTCCGGCAAGTTACAACAACTGCTTTATGAAGACTACGGCTGCAATTCTCTCTCCTATATGTCTTTCATTATAAAATAGAACAAATTTGAAGGTAGATACCAAATTACAATGACAGTAAGATGTATAATCCATTTAAATTGCTTAGGCGGTTAGTGATTTTTGAATGCCTACTTGCCTTTAACTGTCACCAACTGAACAATAGTTTGAAACTCTTATATATGTTAAAAAATCGCTGACTCAAAGCAAGTTGGCAGCATCATAAGTTATCATATTTCACCTTTACAAAACCTTTGATTAGTGTCAAATTGACAAAAGAAGTATATATATATATACTAGCACCTTTTCATTTACCCTCTAAACTGATACCCGTCCTTAAACCAGCACATGACCCATAAAGTAAAAGCTATACAAAACATGGCGCAATATTTGTCAGCAAATACATAGCTGCAATTTTGGACAAAAACAAAATGCGA
Organism: Chymomyza procnemis; assembly: GCA_035046065.1. Classification (NCBI taxonomy): domain Eukaryota; kingdom Metazoa; phylum Arthropoda; class Insecta; order Diptera; family Drosophilidae; genus Chymomyza; species Chymomyza procnemis. Next base: position 16,595,718 of record JAWNOJ010000004.1, on the reverse strand, counting down.
CAGCCTGATAAAAATAACAAAATTGTATGACAGCAATATGCCATGGGGCAAATATTATGAACCCTCTCCGATTTTTTGCGACGGGTTGAGGCTACTTGGGTGCTGTCTGCATGAAATTTATGGGGCGGTGTTTGCTTTGGGGCGCGGTCTTAAATTGGCAGCTAAACTAAAATAGAGAAAGTTGGTTTAACAGCGCCTCCCACTGTTAAACCAATATGGCTGTCATGCGTTAACAGCGCGCTGTTCAACAGTTAACAGCACAGCAGCGGATGTTGTTGGGGGCAGCCATATTTTCCGCTTGGCTTGTAAAAAGCTAATCAGGCCTTGGGACGGCTGTTTCTTATGATTTCTACAGGCTCGCTGGACTGGGCCGGGACTTTTGGGCAATTTAGTTGTTGAAACACGTTTTTCTCTTACGATTCTAATGAAATTTGTTACATCTTGTAGTGAATTGTGTACGCGCCAGGCCACAAACCAAAAAAATTGCCTTAGATACTTGACTGTGTCACGCAGTAGCAGCATTTTGTCATCATTTGAGTTTTATGTTTAGTTAAGTTTAATAAACTTTTTATATAGAGACATATTGTACTTAGTTACATTATGTACATGGCAGGCTGTAAGTAAATACAATTTTTGTGCACTGTTTAATGTCAATCTAATCAAATTAGATCTACCAAAATTTAAGTAGCGCGTCACACAAAAATATATTCATATTTATGGCCGCATGAACATAAAACATTCAGTGTTGTATAACTTCACAATTTCAATTTAACCTTGTATAAACTAAGCAAAACAAAATGGCGAAAGTGACACCAACAGCAACAGCAAAAAGAACAACAATAAACACCTACGTCAGTTTTATGAACTCATAAAAACATGGGATGGATTTGTATTTCGTACGTAGCTTTAGGCTTTAGTGGTTTTTGTGGCAGTAGCATAAAAATCCAATACGCTGCTTCCTAATTTTTTTTTTGCTTATTTTTTTGGGTCTAGTATGTTCTACTTTATTTCCGACATTTGGCAGTCAACCATTTATTTTTAGTAGTCGAAGCCAAAAACGCAACCGACATGAATATTTTGTTGTTTGAGCCATTGTTATTTTTATGACTTTTACAGCATATGCATATTTATGTATTCTAAAACTAATTTTTTTTTTGCATGCTGCCAGCAGAAAAAAAGAGCTTTGTGTTTTAACAATGTATTAATTTTTTATGTTAGCAAAAAGTATGTTCAGTTTTAGCCGCATATTTTTAAAATAATTACAAGCGTGGAAATAAATATTGGTCAATACTGGCAGTGCTGTCAACTTGTTTGTAATTCAAGCGGTAACTGCTTAAATGTTCAAACATAATATTTTTCAACAAAACTAGTTTGTTGCTTTGTGAAGTTTTGATTTTAATATAAAAAATATTTTAGACAGTTGAGTTGAGCAGAGATACATTTCTTTTAAAAGCCGAAAATGTAAAATAATAAATGAACATTTCTTACTAAGAAATGCACAAATATATTGCAAATAATCCAACATTTGTATGTATATTACGACTTATTTAGGGTTAATTTGTATGCAGCCGAAAAATGTTCTAACAAGCATGTCAAATTTTGCTCGAGAAACTTAAGGTGAAAACCCAATATTGAGGGAATTTTCCTTAGTTCTGTAAAAGAAAATATTTATTTATATGTCATAATATTTGAACTACGAAAATTATTAGTTCTACATTGGGTTTGGATCCATTAATTATTGATTCGATACAAAAAACTTTGTATGGGTATAAATTTATATAGTATATATATACGATGGCAGGCCATGTGGTTTCCGAAGTCGATATAGTTTAGGGATACAATTTTTAATATAGGTCTCAAGGCATCTTAGTCCGAATTTTGTTTACTTAACATACCATATCCAGTGAACTGATATCATTAAATTTCGAATGTAAATTTTATAATTATTAAAGATACTTTTTCAAAATAATGAGACTAACCCGACCAAATATATTAGAAAATCTTGGCAATTGTTTAGTAAATGCTGGAATCAAAATACGCAAGATAGCATTTTAAAGTTGTAAAAGAAAAGAGTGGCATCTTTGGGTACAGCATCAAAATAAAATATTTTTATATATCAAATTTGTTTATCCCATTGCTGACAAGCCATCTCAGTGGGAATTGTCGAATTTTGACAAAAACTATCAAAGCTATTCACTCGTGCAAAAATGTTATAGTGTGACCAAGCGTGATTTCCAGACGTGGCAGTCGCATTGTCAAGCTATTGTATGGATTACGGCTGCTTTGGCATCTGGCCAGTTGAATTTTTTGCAAAAAAAAAAAAAAACAAAAAGAGCTCGTGTCTAACATTGCCAAGATTTAAAGCAGAATCAAACAGCTGTCTTTTGCTTACTTTAAGCGAAGAAATTTTAATTAAAAGCAAAACTCAAATAACTCTGCTGAAATGTACATATTGAGAACATGTAAAGGTAAAAAGAATAAAGATAAAAAGCTGCTAGGAATACTTGAAAGAATTGTAAAATTCGCTTTATCTTATTCAAACTTCAGCTTTTTCAATCATATACCGCGAAATAAGTACTACTAAGCTGAGTTAAACTAGCTTAAATAATTCGCGAAAGTATAAGCTATTTTACTTTTGTCTGTAAAAAATGACAGCTCGCTTAAATCTCGATTTATCACTTGAAAAGCTTTGTCTAAGCATATTAGTAACCAGTTCTTTTTTCAGCTTACCAATTTACTGCCAATTGAGTTTGTAACTTGCAAGATTACACAATTCGAGCATCCACCATATGTATTCGTCTGCCTGAGCACAAAGTCAACTGCAACTGAGGATATCTTAAGTGCTTTCAAATTGGCCAGCTTCTGTAGTTGACTTCATCTCCACTGACGTTTTATGAGTTGTTTGCTTTGCCAACAATGCGCTAAACTCAGGAATCACTGCCATCTAAAATAAAGCTCAATTTTGAAATGCCCTGAAAAGATGTTCAGGCACCGCCAGGTCCATAGTCATTGAAATGAATGTGCTGCTCTAACTACATAAACACTCACACAATTGCGTGAGCACACTGAGCAAAATTTACTAGGAAGAAAGTTATATGGAAAAAAAAGCTAGCAGCTTATAGTTGCATGAAAAATGCAATTCTTTGTTAACAAAGTAATATTGGAAAAATGTAAAAATGGCAGTATGAGAAATTCTTCGTTTAAAAATTTTAGTGAGAAATTATAAAACATATTGATATCGTCCCTAGCTAATTCATTCCTCTTTACAATTCTCTCTTTACAAAATCTTTAAATTTGAAGTTTTGTTTAGGCCCAGCCAATAGATATGCCAAAACTTTATACAAAATGTGCCAGCTTTTTAGTACAAAGTTTTTGACATTTTGTTGCATCAAAGCGGATTTCTACTTGAATATTTAAAATTCGACACCTAACCGCTTAATCAGCACGACAGATCTCATACATCACATATTTGTTTTTCACATATTTTATTTGTCATAGTCGCTTTCACGCCTTTCAGCAAAATCAGACAATATTTTCTAGATAAAAAGGCAAATGGCCTAAAATAATTATATTTTTTTTTTCCGCTTATCGCCCGTAGGTCATTTAACAAAGCAATTCTCAACGAATTTTGTTAAGAACCCAAAAGTTTCACATTTAGTGAAATACTATGACGACTTAGTTTTTCAAAAATCTTTCAAGTTGCACTAAATTTCTCTCAGTGCATGCTCACGCATTTTGCGGTCAATTTGTAACGCGTGTGCGCCGGCTGCCATTGCCGTTAGCCATAGACGCTTTGGCAAAGGCGACGAGGAAATGGCAACAGAAGCAGCAACAGCAACAGCAGCAGCAGAGGCAACAGCAGTGGAGCCGCCGCAACGACGCGTCGTAAAGTTTGAAAAGCATTTTGCAAACCGCAGCGCTTTGCAGCACTTGCACTGCAAATGGCATTTCTGCTGGCCTGCTCTTTATCTTTGTCTATTGCCCAACACTGGCTGGCTGGCTGGCTGGCTGGGTGGCACTATCGTGTTGTCTCACTCTAGCATGCTGGTGTTTGCCCAGCAGTTTGGTAATTGTATTAGTCGAGTAAGCAGCACTAAGCCGCCGTTGCGCTCTCTCGCTTCCTGTACGTCCTGTGTGCGAGTGTGTGGAGAGTGTGTATGTGTGCGTGCGTGTGCGTCACTGTCATTGTTCCCTTTGTTGTTGTTGTTGTTGTTGTTGTTATTCCATCTGCTCATTTGGTAAAAACTTCAAACTGTAAACGAGCACAACGTTTGCTGCAACGGCGCTTTTGCTATTTTTGCGGTTGGCAAAGCATTGCGTACGCAGGACCTTCTTCCTACGTAGCAATGCAACTAACTGTTTTTTTGTTGTTTGCGCTGCATTTAACCGTTGCGCACGCACTTCCTGCACAAAATGTTATTACTTCCGTTGCCGTTTAATTGATTTTGAAGGTGTAGCTTTTGCTTTTGATGTCGCTGCTATAGGAACGCATCAGCACCGTAGGCCATTAGTAAATTGTAGGTTAAGTGCTTTCTATGCCTACACACACAAATGCAAACGCACAAAGTTGTTACCAGCGGCCCCTGAAGAGTCTGCAATCCTCATCCGTTTACGCACTAAAATCCCAGCTATGTAAATAGCTTCGGGCCCACTGCCTTGCTGTGGTTTTCTTCTGCTACTTTCACTGTGCTCTGGCTCTTTGAGCACGCACGCACATACATCGGGAGCATACTTAAAAGTGTTTGTTTGTAAATACTCGTAAGTACAGTCGAGCACTTTTCCTATAGGCGTCAATTTGTGCGTAGCTGCGGTATTGGGCTACTTTTTTTTACACATTACAAGCTCATAATGGCAACAACTTGGTATTATTTTTTTGTTTCGAATACGTTTTACAGTGACGGACTATGAGTTACGCACAGGGGCATTTGAATTTTCAAGGGTATTCATTGTACGGTGCGGTATGTGCGTGCACTCTTACATCAAAATACCTTCAACATTTACCTCATTATGGGCAACCGGTGCACACCAACATTTGATTCTGTATGCAAGTAGCAATGAAAATACATTTAGTGCTACTATGAACGAGAATTGAACGGCTTATTTGACTTTAAAACCTCTATAAGCACTTAAGTGTAATAGTTGCCAGCTGTAGCTTGGTTTTAGGGTTAAGGTTTACGGCACTCTTTTTTTGGCTATGTGAATTTAGATGCAAAATTGTTGAAGCTGATTGTGGAAGACTAGTAAACACAGGCCACAAAAAAATGACTGCTTCAGATGCAAAAATTTTTTAGTTGATTATGGAACACTAATAAACGAAGGTCCAAAACAGATTACTACTTCTGTTGCAAAAATGTGTAAGTTAATTAGAAAAGATTAGTTAACAAATATCCAAAAAAGATGACTATTGCAGATGCAAAAATATTTTTGAAACACTAATAAACGAAGGTTCAAAAAAGAGTACTACTTCTATTGCAAAAATGTATAAGCTAATTAGGAAAGACAAGTAAACAAAGATCCAAAAAAGATGACTACTTCAGGTGCAAAAATGTTAAAGCTGATTATATAGTAGAAGACTAGTAAATGAAGGTCAAAGAAGATAACTGCTACAGGTGTAAAAATGTTTAATCTGATGAGAGAAGCCTAGTAAACGAATATCCAAAAAGATGATTACTTCAAATAAGAAATGTTTAAGCTGACGAGAGAAGACTAGTAAACGAATGTCCGAATAAGATGACTACTTTAGAAGCGAAAAAATTTAAACTGATTATAGAAGACTACAGACAAGTAAATGAAGCTTCGTTTAATTTTACTGATTTAGGATTTACTGATAACCTTAAAGTATTACTTAGGAAATAGTATTTCGCTTAACTTAAAGTCAAACATGGTGAAAAGGATCAAAGACGTTGTTTGCCTAAAGAAGTTATTTAAGTAGGGCTGGTCATCTGTTGATGTAATTCTTAAACATTCGCTGGCACATATCCAAAGCGTCAAAGATCTATTAACAAGCATAAATAAGTTGCAAATTACAACTATATATTTTTGGAACGGCCACTCCTAGCCTACCAACTTTCTGTACAAAATAGTAGAAATAATAGCTATATTTGAGCATTTATGAAAATATTTCGCCTTCAACTTTTTCTGAAAAATAACTAAATACGCACTTTACCCTAATGCTGAAGCTATAGATCTCGAGTAGTTAGTATAATCGATTTCCAAGGGCTGTTTCTGAAATTATAAAGATATTCTGTATCTTACATTATGGAGATCTTCTTGGGTAAGGGCTGTGTCTTAAATTATAGAGATTTTCTTTGGTAAATTCTGTCTTTCTGATAGTGAATCTAGTGCGGTTTTAGAAGAGCATGCGCTACAGAAAGTCAGAAAAGACTGTGCACTACCCTCTATTTGTCAACACATATTCCAAATGCTACTCTTCAAATGGACTCTTCTGCAATCATAAAGCAATTCCAATGAAAAATAAACAGATGTTTTGCCATGCCTCTAGCTGCGGCTAGTCTAAACGATCCGTCGAATGTACGGCATCGCAATGCACCGTCGACGCAATGACCCATTTATCCATGAAACCAGTAACTATTAACAATTTTCCAAACAGTGTTATATGCCAGCGGCGTTTGCAATACAAAAACATTGTGAAAAACATTTGAAAATTGCGAAAAATGAAACATGCTGTCTGCTAATTGACTTCGAACCGCAACATCCGCGATTGTTTTCACATTAGCAATGATTTTTCGCACAAGCTCTGGCACATTAGTGTGTCAATTAGCGGGAGTATAGCGGCGCATGGAGCAGCAACTCTATATGCTCCAATTCACAGCACAAAAGCAACAAAGTATTGGGTGTGAAAATTAATGCATGGTTCGTATTATCCATGACTGGAAAAATACAAGCATACACAGACTGCTTCATTAATACACGGTTCAAGTACAAAGTGAACGAAAGTGCTGAACTAATTAACTAGACTAGACTTTTAATCAACTCTATTATGGATAAAAATATGACGACTACATGTATATTAATGTCATTTTCAGAGAAATCTGGACGACTGTTTTGCCACCGGAGACGAAAGATGTCTACACAGCCATATTGGGCGTAACCAAGGCCAATCGCATCGATGAGGGCGTCTACAGTTGTAAGGTAAGTAAGCCAGTGAGTGGAAAGAAGTGGGAATCAATTTGGTGCGGGGGGGCTGCGGAAAGCATATAGCTGCAATAAAAATAAAGGTATAATTTTGCTGAGAGAGCATAAAGCATAAGGAAAGCTGTATTTACCTCTGGCGCTAAAAAGCCTTTTATTCACACTAAGAACCTTCTACTTGGGTTGCTAAGCAATACGTGAAAATTTGCCACAATTATTCTTTATTAAATCACTTTGTAGATAATACCTACAATCTTAACACTCTTAGAGCCTAGCTTTTTTATACACATTATTGTACATAATGTACTGCGAGTTTGTTTTACGTTTCCGCAGCTCACTAATCAGTTTAATTGCAATTTGGTAAGCCTTCAACGTCAGAGCTTAAACGGCTCTCTAAAATAAAAACACCAAAAATACCATATAATTACTTTAGAGTTCTGCCTCTATATGGCCTTTCATTTGCGGCGCAAAGTTGTGTTTAATTAGACTAATTAAATTATGTGAACATCAGAGAAAATGCAAAAATGGGGCGTAAAGTTCGTTGAAAATAATTTAAGGCATATTAAATGGAAATTTCAGAGATTTGGCAATAAAACCGCAAAAGATTTAAGAGTCTGGGGAAAATGAATTAGTCTATTTGATAGGGATTAATTTGCGTTTAAGCAAAAATTTGCATAAATTACACTCCGCTACTAATTAAAACTATTAATTTAAAACGAGCAAATATTATTAAGTCACCTTTTGTGAATTAATAGGTTTCTAGTGTCGTAGCTGCTCTAGTAATTCTTTAAGCAATTTCGTTTGCTAGAATTTATTGATTCTTCTGAGCCATTAAGCATATAGTATTATGAAGCCTGTGCCAAAACGCTCTATTTTTGTTTTATGACCTGAGCTATAAAAAGCATTTCTCATGGTTTCAGTAAGCGAACTTTTATGCTTACCAGCGCAACCTAATATTAACTATAACTTAAATGAAATATGTAGTTTATACTTTATGTGTGGTCAAAACCATAAGAAATATTCACCTTGACATACGTACCAATGCGATAAATATAAAAAAAATTACATGACGAAGGTTGATAACATTATTGCTTTTTTGAGATGTTTTTGAGCAACGGAAACTTTTTGGATTATGATTATAAACTGTTATAATTAATAAACGCCCCTGTGGTTTACTTTAATAAATTAATTTTGTAATAGTTTAATAAATAATGCTGTGGCTCAGGAGCGTATGCGACCCGAAAATTGCTAGTTCAATTCCATTCTGCGGCACTACTGCATTTGTCTAGCACTGGCAAAGTTAGCACATAAACAGACGTCATTTACTTAGGAAATATCTATTAATTAGAGATACCGCCGTGCGGATTTATAAACTGTAGATTCGCGTTCTCTACGAATAGCTATTAATAGACATATATTCATTCTCCGACTTTGGCACAATGTACATATAGCCAAAGGAAATAAATTGCATATATTCAAGGGAATACATTTTATTTATCTAAGCAAATAAAATTAATTTATTCTTTTATAAACTTTGCCATGATGCACATAAGGTTTCTTTTATAAAATAATCTGGTTGTCTTTAAAAAAAAATCTAAACATTGATAACGCAAAATAAAATATACAAAATATTTAAAATAAAATGCAAAAAAGTTATACACATAAAATTCAAGTAAAGAAATTGATGGATACTTATCTATGATTAATTATTATTTATATTGAACTTACTCCAAAAATTTGGAAAAATGGAATAAGAATCATTGTTTTAAAAAATGCTATGAGTTAGAAAGAGTATCGATCTTTTTGACTACTGAGAATGCGATAAGTAACTCAAGTGAAAAAAAATGTCTTTATCAGTGCAAGCTCTGACAGGAGGCGTGAAAATATTATTTTATTTTGCGACTATGAACTATTGCGTTCAATATGCATTTTCGCTTTCTTGAAATGAAAAATTAAATTAAAAAATTAAATAAAAAATTATCGCCAACCCTTACCTCGCCTATGATCCAACTGATGCTTTCTTTTTCGGTAAATTTGTTCTCCCTTCAAGCGTCCTGTTTTATAATTTTTTCGATTTTCAAAAATTTTTGTCTAAATTTTTTATGCGAGCATATTCTTTTATCATTTCATTTTCTCATTTAACATTTTCTCTCGTTTTTTAATCTTTTGTATTCTTGTCTGTTCGCGAATTCGAATTCATTTTTTTTGTTCTTCTTCAGAAATACTTAACTTTTTTCTAACCATTATATTTCAAGTATATCTATCTATTATATAAGAAGTTTTTTTTCGTTCTATTTTTATTTTCGTCATGATATTTATATTTTTTTTGTCATGAAATTTAAAGAATTTTATTTTCGTGGCACCTCAGGGATTTATATGTAAGAAAGTCAAACATGGATGGAAAGAAGTTGAATTTGGCAGATGATGGAGGGGTGGCGGTTAAAGAGCGAACAGGAGGCAAAGCCCCCTTGTCTTAAATAGAAAAACTTTTTATATAATATAAGAAACTAAAATCCAAAGTTAATAAACAAAACATCACTTTCTAAGTCTTCTACTTGCATTCTTGGTTTGAAATAGTAATATTCAATAAAATATAAAGTAAAAGATAAGAATACCAACATCTCTGTCTAAAACTGTTGATCCACACAAATAAAATTCCGATATCTTACTACTTCTCACTTTATTTAAAGGCCAAAAAGCACTTATTTAATGTGCAGAAAAAGTCACAGCGTATACGAAAAATTTGTAACGCAAGAAATCATATTAAATTGCTAAATATTTTCTTCTTTATTTTTCACACAAGAAATCCACTTAAATCGTTAGAAAACTTGGATACGAAAATATTTTAATTTGCACCTTTTGACAGCAGCCTCTTTACATTGTCCTTTTCTCATTGCTTTAGGTTTGACTTTTACATCTTCTAAACATCCGTCAGAGTTCTCTTTTCTTAACCCATTCAGTTTCAATTCGAGCAATTGACGTACTTATTTTATCTTTCACAAAAATTCTCAGATATATCTCTTCAATTCCTAGAGTTTTGTTGATAGGCATACCTCTAACTTACTTAAGTTTCGAAATATTACAAGACACACACAAAAAGTCTACTTTCAAAATCTACAACACTTTGTAAAGCATTTCAATTTCTTTACCACAATTTTCACTTCATTTAAGTGAAAGTAAAAGATCCAGGCAGTGCTGCGCTTTAAAAAAAAAAAAACTTTTCCAAAAACGCAATTTTAGTCAGCAAGCCGTATCTTTTGCATAAGCTGTTTTTCTTATCCGTTACCAAGTTGGTAAATACCTTCCAAGGTTGTGTGTCTTTTGTGACGCAGTTTGCTCAGCAGCGCCTACACTTGGCGCCGCCACCTTGCAATTACTTTCAAGTATTTCAATATTTACCAAGTTCCCACCGTGAAATTATATACTTTAAAATCGCGCCGTGCCCAGCTTGTGCATCTGTTCACCACAGCAAGCAAACAACAATTTTCTTAGTTTTTATTTTTAGTCCTTGCATTGTATTCCTTGTCCAGGGGGATTTCACCAAGTTGTTTAATGCAGCTCCCCCAACATTTTAGTACAGTGTTTTTTTTTTCTCCCTTTGCGAGGAGCTTTGTGCCTTTGCGCTCATGCCGCTGCTTTTATTGTTGTCGTCTTGGTCGCCTTAATGACGTCAGATCAAAGGCATTGGCGTATATGGCGGATGTGGCTAGGTGGGCGGGCGCGTTGGTTTTTGTGTACGCTCAGCTGCATCCACTAAGCGACTCTCTAACAGATGCAACAACTTAAAGTTAATCAGGAATGCTGCTCGCGTTTACTTTTTTTACCATTTTTTTTTTTTTGCCAGTGGCAGCCTTGTTGTTAGTCGGTCCGTCAGTATACTCAATGGACGCGCTTAATGTAGGGTCCCTAAGGTCTGATTGTTACCGTCTCTGAACTGTTTACTAAAAAGCAAAAATCCTTTTCAATAATGTTGCCTCAAGGTTCGTATGCTGTCAATAATGTGCACTGCTTGTGTCTATAATGCGCTGGGGACTGCATGTCCATGTCTCGCGCTCCCCCACACACATCCATACAACTGGGGGTTTAGTTTTCGCCGCATATTTATTATTTATTTATAGATAGACAGTATATAATATACGCTTCGTTGCAATTAGTGCATTAGCTCTAGGGATCAGACGTCTGCCGTTTATACATCCCAAAGCAGCTTAGGATTAAAGCTGCTTTTGTATGAAAATTTAGGTCCTTGAGCTGATGGAATTCTATAGTGGGTGTTGGGAGACTGCCTGCGAAGACGCTTTATAGTAGCGCTTAGATTTATGATACAAAAATGTATTTAACTGGTAAGCAATTAAGAGCTATTGGATTATCCATAAAGTAGATAATTATCTAAATAGCAGCTAATTAAGTCGTTGATGAACTTAAGCGATTTATTTTAATTGGACGCGCATTGCTGAATTACGGATTTTTTATCGAAATTAAGTGGTGTTACATGACATTCAATTATATTATTTGCATATATGGTATTACGTAGGTGTACCTGGAACGGTTTTTTTGTGCGATTTCTTTTAGTTTATTAGAGTTTTATTTGAGATTTAAATTTTAACCTAGATATTTTTAGTCAGAATGCTTTCAAAGTGGATTTCATATGGGAGTAAGCCACTTGAAGCAGAGAATTTTGTCAAAAATAGCAGTAGGTTTATTCTTTCGTTCCCCTCCTATGTAACCAACACTGTACTACACCATCACTGGCAGTATCTCTTTTTATTTATTTCAGTTCATTAAATCAAGATAAGATTGTGTTGTTTTATACAGGTGGTATCTTATAAATATCCAAATAGATAAACTTCCAAGAGTCTTAAGTTCGCTTCACCAAGGTCTCTTGCCTTGGTCTTCTAAGGGATGGCTCCTACGATGCCAACCCCTACAGCCTTTTCAGTTGTGCAACCAACTACGAATCCCTATTGAAAATGGTTATAGACTGCCATTCTTGCAATTCTTTTAATATTGGAAATGAAAATTTATTTTGAACGAACTCCAAGAATGCGGAATTATTTTATATAAAATATGACACTAATATTTTGGCCAAAAATGTTGCTTTGAAGAGTCTGTCTAAGCCAATTCCTTAAATCCGTAATTGCATATCACACAAAACCACCAAACACTACTAAATAAAGAAGAAACGATATACTTCAATTGCACTTGGAGATATTTCCCCCTAAAAGTTCTCTTCTTGTGTTTATAAACTGTTCTCTTACAACTTTGATTTTGCTGCAGTGAGTAAGATATTCTAAAGGTCACAACAAAAGAGATCGACAACAGCAAATTGCCAACAATTTTGTGGCCAAAAGTTTTAGCCAACTTAAATAGCTCTAAAACAATTTTATTGGCTCTTAATTTTCTCAAGATTTCCGTTGGAATGGAAGACCAAAGGTGTTTGGCTGTTTTTGTTTGAGTTCCGGCAGGAGCCAAAGATATTAGCCGTACAATGTGAATTTTTACGAGCTTGTCTGTTAATGAGCCGCGACTTAGCTGAGATATAGCTGAGCATCCTAGCTAGCTGACTGCAACAGCTTAGTTAAGCAAAGTCAGCCAAGAAGTAATAAAATGGCATTCGAGGCATAAAAATACTGGGATGTGTTGTTATACTCTATGTGGCAGTATGAAAGAGGCATATTAAATTTATGGGAAGTAAAGCTGCAGCGGGCTCTTTATTTTATATTTTTATGCGCTGAGATTTTTGGAGCTAAGAAACTGTAGTTAAAGCTTTAGAAACCAAACTGTTTAAAGAGGTTCTGGGGCAACTGATCATGCCAGAAGCGTTTTGGAAATGTCGCAAAGAAAAATGTAATTTCAAGATTTTTTCAATAATAAAATTTCAGCTCCGCGACGTAATCGCTATATTGGCGTGAATATATAAATACGGCAACTCATTCAAGGAAATTCCCAGTAAGATGACTTCGTAGTACAAATTGCGTTCCACTAGTGGACATACAGCATACTTAAGCGACATTGCTTTTTAAGTAATTTAAGCTTTATCTATGGGCCGTTTTAGTTAGCTTTGGCACATGACAATCTTGTCCTCGTGGATTCTTGTCTGAAGGCTTGCTAATTCTTATTTACATCCTGCTTACAGCTTCCAACTGTCTTACAAAGAATCTCGTAGGTCGCATCTAAAAGATTGCCCACAAATCAAGTTATGGCTAGCCAATTATGAGATGCCAATCGAATCTCCATGAACTTGAAGACACAAAGAGACTTACAATAGTATAGATCAAAATTTAGGCAATTTACTAGAACAATCCCAGAACGCACCTTATCAAAGCCTAGAAGCAGCACATTCCACATTCGTATTTCGGCATACCTCGTTGCATACTCTTTTATGTGCTTGCTCTCTTGCAGAATGCTAAATGAGTTAATTGGGGTTTCGGTCAGTCAGACGGGTTTTTGCGGCTTTTGCACTGATTTCAAGTCATTAAATAAATCATAGCCTACTTGCAGGCGTGCAAAAATTTAAAACTTTTTCCTTTGGCTGCTACTTTATGCCAATAAAAATAAATAGCAGCGATTAAGAGCACAACAATGAGAAAACTTGGACCTCTACTTCTTGCCATTTGTGGCACAAAACATGGGGTCGGTGTGGTAAACAGAAGCTGGCTGCTATAAAGTATTTCCGGTAGGAAAATTGCCAAAGAAGCGCAGCCATGACACCAGACAAGTGAAGTGCAATGCCTGCGTCATCTACTCAACTCAACAAACCATTTTATTGTATGCGGTGTCGGTGTGCTCAGTCGGTAGGTGTGTGCCGCGCCAGACAGCAGCAGTGTGAAACTTGTGTGTTGGAGCGCTTTTAAATTTGAAACGGAAATTCGTTGAGTGTCTGGGTGCAGCCGTATGGTGGCAACATCAACATCATCAAGTGAGACTGCTGTGTGGTAGGCGACATAGCGTAGCCATGACGACTTTGCTTATGTCATGTGTCCCCGTGGTGTGCCAACAACAAGAAGCTACAAAAGTTTACAATCCGTTTGCTTGTAAAGAGTTTCGTGCGTGTACAGCAACGCCAACAGCACTTTAAGATAATTTTGCTTCAAAAAGCACTTCTTGGCATTTTGCCTTTAATAGCCTTTTGCTTTAAACAACTACCAAGCAAATAACATGCAAATAAATATGCAACATTAAGTCAAATGTCACTTGGGCAATCAGGCGCAAAGCCAAAGTCATATCCAATCAACAGACAATCAGCTTCAGCTAGCTTAACAAACAAGTCTATTAAATATAAAGCACATAGATATACACAAATACATGCATATGCACATAGACATAAAGGCCATACCATTGCCAGCTCCCTAGCAATGTTGACACAAAAGCAGCATGCATCATAAAAAGGACATCAGAGTTGACCTAAGACCAAGTGAAGTAGCTGTCAGTTGGTTGTCTGGCAGCACTCTGGCTGTTTGTCTCTCTGTTGGGTTTCCTCTCTCTGCCCCTTGAATGCTGTCATTGTTACGTCATATCAACTCTTGGCATATGTAAAATGCAAAGTCAGCTCCGTCATATAGGTGTTTATATAAGCCATGATTTGTGGATACAAATAGAAATAAACAAGATGTCTGCCAAGGGTGACGACGACAAAGAAACAACAGATCCTTCAATGGTGGCAACAACCATATACACTGCCGCCATTTTTCTGTTGTGCAGGGAAATAACTATTTCATTTGGATTAGGTTTTATTATTACAATAGGATTAGATGAAGATCATCTGGAACGTTATTAAAATTTTCTATTTATTGATTATAAACCCTGCAAAAACATATATACTTCGTCTTCTTATATCCTGTAGCTTCTGTTAAAAATCCAATCTTCATACAGCTTATGCGAATAAGTTAGACGCAGAAACACAGATACCACTTGGAGAATGACTATTTCTCTAGTTATCGAATCGTTTGAGAAATATGTGCTTGTCAGTGAACTATTTATTACCTCAAAGTTATTTTTGATACCTCTAAGCAGTCGTTATGAGCATTTTTGATTTGTATTTACCTCGACTATGGTCACCGCTCCAGAACGATACCTTCATTGCCCTCTATGAATCTTTATTGACCTTTATATCAATCCCATTATAAATACTTCGGTTTTAAGAACTACTCGTTAATTTATTAAAGTAAAATTTTCTATATTCAGTATGCTCCTTTAAGTTCTATATTTTGATTTTGACTAGTTATTCCATTAAAATGCAAAGAATCGAATTACTGAAAACGTTATTTTCCATTTCTATGCTTTTTAATACTTCTTTCCATCACCCGTAATACTAGACTGTCCCACATTTGGCCATCAGAAATGCCATTTGTGTAGGATTTCAACATTGTCAGTAGTATTACAAACACGTGGAAGTCCTTAAATATCGATTTCCCTTGTGAGCGCACAAACAATTGAAAACAACTTCTTACAATGATCTCAGCAACCAACTAATCTCTAAGTATTCCAACATACCCATTGCAGTGCATTACCATGACAACATCTTCTTTAATGACATTTTATTTTATGCTGCCTTTTTCATTCCAAGCGCCATGTCTAGACAGGAATTGCATAATAGCAGCACATTATTTATATCTGTCAACATTTACTTTTTATTTTTTTTCTTAAATAAACAACAATTTTCCCTGTTTATCTTCAACTCTCTAGGTCACTGATTGGGGCATCGAGCAGTGTCGTTCTCTGCATATACACATAAAATCCCCACCACGTCTGCGTGTTGATCCCGCCAGTGTAACGCTTCAACGTGGTGACTCCTTACGCGTTCGCTGCCTATCACCTGGCAATGATGACATTAAGCGCTATGCCCAATTAGGCTATAGCTGGACAAGAAACGGTGTGCTTTTTCAGTCCGATGCGGCCACAGCCATGTGGGAAGATCTGTATCCTGATGGCAGCATACTGAAAATCAACAACATACAAAAATCAGCGGAGTATGCCTGCTTGGTGTCCAACAGCGTGCGGCCTGTATCCAAGAGTGTCTACATTAATGTCATCGAGCGAAATGCAGCGCATGTTTGTCTGGCCGAGTCCAGCTATGGTGTACACTGGCCAACGAGCGCCCCTGGTGCGCCCATTATCACGGATTGTCCACGTGGTTTTGAGGGACATTCACGACGTATCTGTGAGCAACGGGATGCCGGCAATTCCAGCTGGTTGCTGCCAGATTTCTCAACTTGTGTGCGAGATGAGCTATTGCTCATTTACAATCGCTTTAGGGCATTAAGTGCAGGATTTCAGCAAACAAACTCATCCAACATATTAAAGACCTGCTTTGAGTACACCATACAAAGGAGGCAGAGTTTTTTGCCCGGTGAGGCAAGCTTTCTCATCGACATGCTGCATGAGGTGAGTAGCGGATTCTAAGAGAATTATTAATGGTTTCTTTTTTATTTCTTGACTTTTTGTAGAAATAGGATTTTTTTTGTTTGCGAAAAAAGGCTGTTTGTGTCAATTTGAGGAAGATTAAGCGTGTAGTAGGCTTTATAAAAAGGAATATCTATTTATTTCAAGACATAGTTGAGGGTATGTAGGGTTCAAAATTGAAATTGTTGAAAGAAGTTATGTAAAATTTGCTTTTCACGAACATTTTTAGGTACACTTTTTTTTTGTTAAAATCAAATGTTAATATTATGAATAATCTTTATCTACAGAACAATTTAGAGACACCTTATCTATAATAAACTTCCTTAAATTCTATAGAATCTAAGGGATGTGCGTATGTCTACTTGACGATTGCATACAAGTCAATTATTTGCAAAAATTTGCATAAAAACTTAACCATTAAATTAAAAACCCTTTAAATTTGTTTAAGCTTATAAATATGTATATAGATAATTTTTGCATATAAGGCGATTATATTCATAGACATAATTATTTATAATAACGCTTTTGAGCCTAGACGAAGCTACTGCACCAAAAACAGGCATTGCTAACTAAGATTAGCAAAGCACTTCTTGGGCTACAAGGAGATATATTTTTGGATAATAGTATTTTTACAGAAGAATACATCTTCCATAAGTATCTTCCATCAAAAGGACCTCTAACAACATCATCGCTAAGCAAAAATATAGAATCATTAACGGCATTTCAAGTCATTCCAACGCGTGTCAGATTTCGCCTTCTGCGTCAGAACTGCCGATAATAACATCATCATCATTCATAATTCTAGAAGCATTATAATGCACCCATCACTCGTCGTCTGAACTAACTACATCAGAAGCTGAAATATCCTCGGAGCACGACTCAACTACCCAAGAAAAAACATAGTTCAGCGCGAGGTGGATATTCACCTTCTTAGTCGGAACATCAGAAACTACAATATCTACGAAACACTGGAAGACTACCAAAGAATTCACCGCGACGCGAATTTCATCTTCTCATACGAACTGCAGCCTAATCTCTATGAAAACAATTTCTAAACCAAATAATGACAACTTCATTCAAATCTAAATACGTTACAACAAACGTAAATCTTCCAAATCTTCGTCATAATGGAATGTAATCCTTAAGATGTCAAATGCCACCTTAACGCTTTGGTACGAACTTTAGTAAAAAGCCGTTTAAGTTGCTGTAGAGTCGCCACAACTTAGCATATCTTTTGGCCCACAAAGCCCACAAACTATTTTCACACACAAATGAATGCAAAAATTGCCAAATCCTGTCGCCCAGCAATTTTTCACACAATTTTCGGGGATAACTAGACGAGAGTGAAAGAAACTTTTGCTCACACAGCTACAATTTTTCATTTTAATGCGCACACAAATTTTCTTCATCTAACGAGCAGTTGAAAGTTGAAAACAGGACTTACTTTTTCCCAACGTTGGCCCACTTTCTGTGCAACTCCCAGAAAATTTGTATTTTTTTTTAGTTTTTTTCTTATAGCATTTTTTTTTTGCACGCCTATTTTGGAAAAGTACTTACATAGTTGCCTGATTTTTTTGCGTTTTCTTTCAATATTTTGCAGCTCGACACCTATTTGCAATTGAAAGGCACACAACTGGAGCGTGAGATGGCCGCGGAGATTATACTGCGTATACTGGATAAAGTCATGCAAAATGCGCAATCCTTGAATAGTCAACAGGTAAGCGCACTCCATATACAAGTTACAGCCCAAACTAAGGGCTGCCTGGGCCACTTTAGAGTGCAGCATGCTCGAGTTGTTGCCTGCCGCATAAATTATGTAAAAAGAGGCAGTCAAGCATTGGTAGTGGTGGTGGTGCCCATAATTTATAACCAGCAGCAGCCATATTCAATATTTGCCGCCAGCCTGCTTACTGCTGCTTGGTGCTCGCTGTAGTCAAATAGGCGAAAGGAGCCTGGCGCACTGCTTGCCGCTTTTTTCGGTGATTTATTGCACATAGTACACTTTATATGCTACATGGCTCTTGGGCTGGCCCACACTTGGGCTGGCCCACTTGCTGCTCCCAGAAAACATATGTATTTTTCACTAGTTTTATTTAGCTTGTAGCCGGTTCTGGTCTGGTCTGTCATTGTGGTGCAATTTACATTTGTCTCCCGCAAACCATCACCATCACCTCCCTACAGACATGAAATTGATGTTCCATGTGTGTGGTAATGAATACTTCTTACAATATGCATACTATGTTTTTATGTGTTAGGGATAGATATATATATATATATGTATATATCTGAGCTTGGTTAACCCCCAACACAAGACATGCAAAAAAAAAAATAAAAATTGTGTAAGAAAAAGTATAAAAGTTGTTTGGAAAATTGGCTAGCTGCTGCTCGGACAGATTGTTGATTGCGGCTTGTGTGCAGCATCAATGGCTTGCACATTCTAATGAAAAATTACTGGATATGAATAGAAAACAAGGAAAGTCATTTTACATATCAATGTCAGCTTCAAAATGCTTACAAACTATAACAGAATGTGTCTTAAGTTACTTTGCGGATTTGGTTATCCGTTTTAATAGGAAATTGCGGGTAAGTTTATTTGATAAATATTTCTTAAAAATTTTAAAGCAAATTAATTTTTTAATGAAATGTGGTTTGACTGTCCAAAGCTGGAAAGTTACTAAAATCGAAATAATTAGAGAAATAAGAAGATTTTACGGCACAAATCTTTCTCTGAATTAAGTTCATAAGTATGTTGACCTTTTGCTCTTCTCCACTCAGCAAAAGTCGTGTATATTCTATAGTCACAAGAATAAAAGGAAGATCGATGCCGTATATTTCGATACTCATTGAGCAGCACTGTGTTCCGTATTTAAAAGAATCTATTTCAATTTTTTGTTCCTTAAATTTATAATTAATGCCATGTCGCGCTTTTTCCCAATTAAATTCTTCAGCTACTTTACTTTATTTTGCTTGCTGGACTCATATCTATTACTTGCAGTTTCCTTTTAAAATAACAGTTAGTGACACTCTTCCTGCCATTTAGTGTCTGCCCACTGACAAAAGCCACAAAAGCTTCTCAGGGAAAAGCGAATCTTTTCGACAAAAGCCCCAGAACCTCTCACTTAAGCCACAAAAGAGCGACGCTAATAAGTGACAATCCAAAGACTTTGCACCTGACCCAAAACAAAATCTCTAGCACAACATTACGACCATTTTGTATCAAGCAGAGGTGGCGTTAAGGGGGTCCAATTAGGTGAATGAAAGTATAGTATATGTCTCTCTTTCATTTAAAAAATTATATTTTTCCAAACAACGCTATAACGTAAAGTCATTCCAGCAGGCAGTTGGACTACTACAATAGCAAAGTTATTACTTTCCAGTTTTTTTGATTTTTATAAGAACTCCGATTAAGTGATTAATGGAGCGATTTGCTTCTGAGCTAAGATTTTATTACAATCTTGATACAGGATGTTCCACGAATTGACTTTCACAAGTCTTTTCTTAGGAATTTTGTTAGCGCTACACTTATATTTTGGCTGCCATCATATACTTTTGCTGGTAATCTATCAGTTTATATACCAAGAAACTCTAACAGGCACATTCTGTGTCCTTTACTCAAAGTATTCGTTTCTCCCGTGTTTTACTTTTATGAATTTCGTCTGAACTTATACTTCAAAATACTTTTAATAGCTTATTATTGTAAGCTTGCGAACTCTTACCGCTACTTTGAATACATAAATCGACTCAAGCAACGCAGTAAGATAAAAGAAATAAGCGTGTTGGTCGTATGAGACAAATGTAACTTAAGATCAAATTATTTCTCAAACTATGGTTACTAAAATACATAATAATTTGGAGTCCAACCATCTTAAAACGCTGCGTCAATATTCTCTCTCAAAATGAACAAGTTAAGCACCGATATTTTTGTGTTACAAATAGTTTTCAAAATTGAATCACGTTTCTTGGGAGATATCTAGGAGATTAATACCTGTTTGCAGGGAACAACCTACAGCAGCCGAATGCTGCTACACAAAGGAACCTGAGCTGTGGGGTGGAAGCGAACCTCACACCTTCGGGTTTAAAGACGGGTACGCTGTCACAACGCTACCGAAGCCCATAGTGCCGACGTTAATTTGAGTACGTACGATTTATCGACTCATATAGCTCAGGAAGTTAGCAGGATGAAAGATATGAAAGAAACGAGTTGGTTGTATGAGAAAAAGTAACTTAAGATCAAATTACGTCTCAACCTGTGTTTACCTTAACAAAAAACGTAATTGGGGGTCAAACTGCCTTTAACCTCCGCGTCAATGTTCTCCCTAATAGTATTTTTCTTATAAAGAAATTTAAAATTGGCTCATATTTCCTTGGATTTGCTTTTCTATTTCTTACACAGCTTCAAAGTTAGAAATAACATAAAGTAAACTAAAAAAAACTCACCCCGTATAATGTTTCTCACAATCTCACAGCTAACCGCTTGCATGCATGACCAAAGTTTTTTTTTGGCAGCCAAAAGCTATTCCTAGTTCCGATGATCCAAAGTTAGTCGCGCTGTTGTTCTGTCCTTTTTTTCTGCCCAAAGGCATAAACTTGAAATAATTTTAAATATTTCAATTTGTTGCAAGACCTTATTCTACTTCAGATGGCCATTGCAACCCAGTCGACTTCCCTACCGCGCATTTCATCCAATTTGATTCTCCAAGTAAACTGCCATCGAAAGATGCTTCAATTGGCAGCACTGAAAATTAACAGTGTTGACTGCATCACCCAAATAACGGCTTGCAGGATCTCCCATTTTACCGATTGGTTTATTGGTATATGCTTCACTTGGCAGCACTCAACATTGGCAGTGGTGATTGCATCATACAAAAAACAGGTTACAACTTCCTCAGCTCGCGTCAGGCGCTACCGTTTTGCGTGCAACTAATCCTGTTGGTTTCTTGAAGAAACTTGTCACATAAAAATGATTCAATTGGCAGCACTGAGCATCGGCAGCGGCGACTGGCTGCATCTTTAAAGAAACGAGTTACAGTTGACTTCTTTAGCTCTCGTCAGGCGCTCCCACTATGTGTGTTTCTTATCCAATTTGTTTCTCCAAGAAAACTACGACCGATTTATGCATCAATTGGCAGCACTGAGCATTGGTGATGACGGCATCTCCTAAAATAAGGACTACAGTCGACATCATCTGAATTTTTTGCGCATCTAAGCCAGTTCTCCAAGGCAACTGCCTTCATAAATTGCTTCAATTGGCAGCACTGAACATCGGCAACAGTGACTGGGTGCATCACCCAAGAAAATGAACTCCAGACGCCTCTGGTAACCACACTAAACACTTCTTTACAGAACGCAATCTGTGTACCTTGAAAAAAAAAAAAAAACAAAATAAAAACAAAAAAAAAAAAACAAAACAAAAATACTCACCAAGTTGTCGCCTGGCACTGCGTGAAAATGGCGAAAAGTGTGTTTCCGTTTTTGACACCCCTCACACCACGCTGCCAATGTCATGGCAGCACTCACTTTCACTTCCGTTTTGACGCTTCTGCTTTGTATGTGTGTGTGGTGTGTGTGTGTGTGTATGTGTGTGTGTGTGTATGTGTGTTAGTGTCATTGTTGTTTTTCTTCTTCTTTAAGGCTTTTGTCTTGCGCTTAACTTGAGTTTTAAGTGTGCGCCGCTCCTACCAAGCCTCGCAGTTGCTCCTACTGCCGACACTGCTCATGCTTCTTCCTCATCATCTCCTGAACTCATGTTTTATTCTTTTAGCATATTTTTGCAGCTCGTTTTTGTATTCCTTTTTTTATCAAAATAAAAACAATAAAAACAACAACAAACAGCTGTGAGCTGTGTGAGAAAACTTTAAAAGTGCAAAATTTATATGCAAATTTATGCAAGTGTTGATTGCAACTGTCTACGGTCTCACCTTGATAGGCTTAGTCTTTTTTTCCAAGGCACAAAGTAAGCAACTGCTCTGCTAAGTGTAAACTATTTCAGTTACCCCCCTCCAGCTAGCTAGCCCAAAATTCTCATAATTTAATCAAGCCACTTGCATAATCTATTTGCTGTGCCGCATACTTTGTAGCTCTTTAAAAATTCATCTTTTACGATTTTCACACAAGCGGAAATTAACTAAATTTCCGCATTTTATTTTCACTTAAAATTATATATATATATTATATTTATATATATATATATGTGATGTGCATATAAACGAACGCTTAAGCACATTAAAAAGTCGTCAAAGTTTCTCATAACTATTTATACATATATAAAGTTAATTAAGTTTTCCAACGCTTTTGCAGCTATCTATGGCATTTCAATATTAAGTATACGCCGTGTGAGACGGCAAGTTTTAACGCAATTAAAAGCCGCTCAAAAAAAAACCAGGTTATAAAATTTCATCACTGAATCTTAAAAATGTCAGCTTATTTTTCATTAGCCGCTAACTACTTGATACAACAAAAAAAAAACTTGGCAGCTAAAAAAAAGGCAGCAACGATCTGCTGAAAACTTTGCGCAATTGCAAAATAGTTGGCATAGTTTTTATGAACTTAAGGTTAGTGCAGGACGCTGCAAAGTTCTACTTATGGAATTTATGCATATTGCAGTTTAATTAGTAGTCAAGAATTTGCTGTTAATTATTTTTTTATTGCGCTTACACAAAAGTTGCGCACAATTGTTGTGATGAAGTCATGTTTGAGTAAGTCTTTGGGGTACGAACAGTTCGGACACTTTTTTCTGGCCAAATATAAGCAATATATTGGTTAGTCTTCTTTTGTTCACTTTGGCTGGTAGCACAAAGAAATTGTACTCAAATTCCACAGACTTGGGCAGCTTACACAGTTTAGTCACAAATTTAATTTGCCAGTGCTGCCAACTTTATTTTTGTTTTTTGACAGCTTGTGTTTGAGGCCGCCAGCCAATAATCTCATATTCGCTTTGAATTTCACTTCAAGATATTTTTCAAAGACTTTAAAATCGAAAAAATATGTTCTCATAAAAAAACAAATTAAAAACAATATTTAACTTCAGCAACTTGCAACATCATTTATTGCAAATTTGGAATCAATTAATTTAAAAATCACATAAGAACAATAAACCCAACTAGCAACTCTTCACCCTTCCAGTATGCCAAATGCCAAATATATGTGTTTCTATTGCTAGCTAAAAAATATAATAAAAATATTGTTTCGTTTTTAAGAAAAAAAAAAACATTTTACTTACAAGAGAAGCCGTTCTTTTGCGTTCTAAACTTCATATTGATTCACGTGATTTTAAGCAGTATTCAGATTTCCAGCGGCCTTAAATTTAGTTTCTATCATATTTAAAAAATTTAGAATCGCCTCTTCACATTCTTCATCTGTTAATTTATGAATATGCTTAAAATCTTCTAGTAGTGCTTGAAAAGTGTTCACCAAACTATTGTCATCAAAGTGATAGTAATTGATTGCCTGCGGCATTTCTTCGTTATCACTTTCGTCCATTAGAGGGAATGCCATTGTAAATACTTATCAGGTAAAACAATAAAAAAAAAATTTTTTTTAAATTTTTTTACAATAAAATTTTTCCGTAACAATGCAAATTCGACAGTTTCAAAGCAAATTAACAGAAAAACTAAAACAAAAAAAATCACAAACCAAATTTCACCTATTTAAAAGCTTGAGATAGTTCTCACAGGCTACTTTTTCTGTATATGAAATTTGTAACAACAACAAAGTATAAGGTAACTTTTCAAAGTACTAAAATATATAATAATAGTATTTCTGAGAATAATCGTGGTATAATAATAACGACCTTAAGAATATTTTTCTTCTCTTCTTTAGAGAGAGAAAGTAAGAAATGCACTTTAGGTACCTGTTCTCTTCGAACAGCTAATAAAAGAGATATCTTCGCTATAGTCGCTATAGTCATGGTAAATGATAGGCACACCCTGGCTTTCAAAAAATTTTCTTCGCAAAATCTTCGGTCCCTTTTCGATTGGGGATGACCATTGCATCCGAGCAAACCATGAGCTGTATGAGCTCCACAACGACATAGCTGTCGTCCAGAGTATTACGGCGCAACGTTCGTACGGACAAAGGCGCTCCAGCGAAGAAGGTTTTTGTTGCGAAAGTAGAGGAAGAAAGACTAAGGGGACACCCTACGCTCAGATGGAAAGACGAAGTGGAGTAGCACCTATAACCTACTGGAGAAGCCGCGTGCAAAGCAGAGGCGCCTAGCGAAAGTTAGGTCGGCTGTAATCCGACAACGGTCTGTCACTGCGCCTCAACTACTTTCAAATCCAACCCATTTCTCCGTTTTTAATTTATGTTATTCGAAGTATTTATCAAAACTAAAACAATTTATAACTTATTATTTCCCAAACCATAAATAATACACGAAATACATAAATCCACACATGTAAAATATTAATTTTCACAAAATAATACTTATAATTTTGCGGCTCTAATCTCTTTATCATTAATATGTTTTGCAATTATTTATATTCAATCAATTGATTACTGTCTGTTTGTGCATATTTATAATAAATCTAATCAAAACGTTGTCAGTTGATTTTAAAGCAATAATATGATTGAATTGCTATAAAGCAAAAAGTATTAATTTTAATTTAATTTGGAAACTATTTAAATTGATTTGTATTTGTTTGGCAGAGCCACATAATCTAAAGTACACTAATAGAAAATTGAACAAAAACCATTTGGAATATTATAAACAAAAGTAAGTTTGTTCAATGGTACTTCAAAACTGGTGCACTTCAACTTTATGTAAAATTTGGTTCAGCCTAGTCTTGTAGTGGTAGTCGACTTAGCAATACACTGCTAGCAATTTTAGAAACACAAAAAAGAACAAATAATTGGGATATTTTTTGTAACGTGTGTGGCATCTGAATCGGGTCAATAGAAGAGTTGAATAGCCTTAAGAATTTTCAATATATTCTATATATTTTGTTTTACTATCAAGAGCAACTTATTACAATCTTGTTGACAACATCGACTACTTGACCCTCTTTATGTCTAATACAAAAGCGTTTTCTATTAGATTCACAAGCAACTCGGGCGATATAGCTGCCATTTCAGCTCGAATGTTGTCTTTACGCTCTTCTATGATCTTCGACTTGTTAGCATAAATATTGCTTTTCTAAAATCCCCATAAAAAGAAATCTCGTATCTGTCGAATCTGGAGATCTTGGCGCGCAGTCAATATCACCGATTTTGAACACAAGACGTTCCGGAAATTTCCTCCGCAACTAGTCGATTGTGTGGCATGTAGCGCCATCTTATTGGAAACAAACATTTTTCAGGTATTTTTCATTTTTTGGGGTAGATAGATGTGAGGGTGGCAGAGGCGACAAAGGCACCGTATTTGGGGTAATACAAAGTGCGCCAATATTCATCTATATTGATCGCAGTTGATAGTACCAATAGTACTGAAGAAGAACGGCCCAATTATAGTTTGGTAGCAAACATCAGCCCAAACAGTCACCTTCTGATCGTGCAAAGGTGTTTCGTAGATAAAACGTGGGATATCGGTGCCCCAAAGGCAATAATTTTGTTAGTTGACGGCACCAGAGAGTGTGAAATGAGCCTTATCTCTTATATAAGAATTTGCATATTTGCAATATGCTGGATGGATTAGCACAGCTGACCAATTATTTCCACTGTACAGCGAAACTAGACAGACACATATAGCTTATTCACTGCCAACTCATGTATATTCTTGTTCAAAAATTAAAATTCTAAGCCCCAAGAAGTATAGAAATTCATAACACTCTCTACTCCCATGTCAACAGTGTATAGAATTATTCAATTTACAAGAGTTCCTGCGACTGACTCAACTAAGTAGCAATCGTATTAAAATGAAACAGACACAAAAGCCACAAAAAAAAATAAACTTTTCTGACCTACTTTCAGATGCTCTATAAAACTCTCTGCTGGACCAAAACTTTCCGCACTACATGGCTGTCTAGTTTATGCATACGAAGCTATTGAAAAATCAAATTTCCAAAGTTCACGACAAATCACTTAACTAAAAAGTAGCAAAATAGTAGTAGAAAATACTCATAGTCCTGGAATAGTAGAAAAGGACTGGCCAACCAAAAAAAAAAAAAAATACCCTCCCTTAGAAAGAAATGAAAACGTTTGCAAAAGTTTTGACTTGCTAGAAAAAGTTCACATGTGCTGCATTTAAACTAAAGTGCCACACCCCAACTGCCGGGTGCTGCCCAAGTGATTTGCCGGTAAACTGTTAAACGTGGCCAGGTCCGGAAGTCAAGCGGAATTTCTGCACATTCAAACTTTGTTCGACAATTTCTTTTCTTTCGTTTTTTTTTTTTAATACACTTTACATGTAAGAAGATTATAGATTTGTGGAAATTAGATGTCTAGCTGAAGAAGTTTGTATGGATGAATAAACTTATGATATCTAAAGCGTACATATTATCCATAAGCCACGGGAGACTATTGCTCAAAAAACATATGAGGTAGGAAGGCCAAAGTGCAGTAATCTTTAAGTATATAAAAAAAAAGATACATTCAGAAAATATAGCGTAGCACTATAAGTAGTTGGAAATAGAATTATTTACAGACTTAGAAGCAGATCTTTTATATTATCTTCATTTATAAAATAATCTAAAGCATAAGATTCTTTAAATTCTTAAAAAAAATATATATTTTTAGAAGACCATAGTCCATACTCATTAACATCAACGTAGATATTTGTTTAACAATCCCAACGTATTTTATTTTATTTATTAGTTTTCTTTTCAAAACCTTTTTGATTTTTCAAGATCTATTCATCATCGTCATTCAGCTCTACAACCCGGGGTGGGTTTTGGCTTTCTCAACAATTCTCCTCCATTCGTCTCTGTTGTTAGCAAGGCCGCGCCAGTTTCTTACTTCCATAAGATCTATTACAATATCTTAACTTAAACGTTTCGGGTTCCAAAAAATTTGTTATACTTTGTAAAAAAAATCCTAAAATTAAGATTGTGTCTTTTGCAATTCTATTAAAAATACTTTTT
Source organism: Chymomyza procnemis (assembly GCA_035046065.1). Taxonomy (NCBI): domain Eukaryota; kingdom Metazoa; phylum Arthropoda; class Insecta; order Diptera; family Drosophilidae; genus Chymomyza; species Chymomyza procnemis. Next base: position 16,568,152 of record JAWNOJ010000004.1, on the reverse strand, counting down.
ACAAGACCATAGTCAAGACTCGTACACATCATCTTTTATATTTTGCTTGTCTTATTTTTTTTTTATTATCTCTTCAGTTCCCTTTTGATTCTTCAGCATAATTGATCAAATTTCTGAACTGGAAATTTGGACAACCACATAAATCGTAGCTGTGCATATACAAAAGTGCGCGACTTTGATTATTCTGACGTTATTCGGTTTCGAATTCACTCAATCTACTGCATTTCATTTTCCCCAAAACAAATCGCTTGCAGTGTAACTACAAGACGCAGCGTGCTCCAACAAATTCATTCATTTTTTCACTTCTCCAGCTTTGGCCTTTAAAAGAAATCAAAGCAGTGCCACAATTTTGCATGACCGACACAGTAAGGAGCCGGAGCATGGTTGCAACATATGTAATGCCCTCCTGATGACGTTGAAGTTTCATTTCACTTTGCTGGTTTTTTTTTGTTTTCAAAAGTTTTTGAAAAAAAAACTTTTGCAATTGTAGAATTGTTCTCGTTTTCGATTAGCTGCGTATACAATACATTCACATACAAGCCACAAGTTTTTATACTCTTTTATATAGTATATTCCCTTAAAAGTCAGCAGCACCAATGCATAATACTCTATGTACTTACCCTACATAATGGTTTTATTTTTTTTTTTGTACCAAGGAAATGTAATTTTTGATTTGCAAAGGAAATCATTTTATGGCATACCAAAAAGGCTAAAATGCCATCAATGTAATGGCCGCCGCATTACAAATTGTACAAATCGAAGTGAATGGTTCGTTGACCAGACCCATGACTGCGCCAGTGCCTGCATCAAAACCACCCATTTTTGACTCTACTCAGCATTACTTATTGCCTCGTTTATGGCTTTTGTAGCGTTGCAACTCGAATGCAACAATTTATGATTTTTATGCAAGTTCATTGACTGCTTTATATCATATTTTGTAGACCATTGTAAATATGGACAGATAGTTGGCCAGATAGTTGGCCAAAAGTTGCGCAATTCTCTATTGTTGGTATACACTGCAAGAAAAGTGCTAAAAGTTTGTTCATGCAAAACGTTTGTTAGCAAAAGAAGAGCTGAAATTGTGTTGAATCTAAGATAAAATAACACGATTTTAATTAAAGTCTGACTTACTTTGAGCTTGTTTTATAGGAAACTGCGGCAAAGTGTTGAATTACATCATAATTACGACGGGAACACTTATAGTGCACACTGAAATATATATAAGACCCAACATTGAAGCACGATTCCTAAATACACAAATTTTCAATTAATTTTCAATAATTGTTACTTAACTTTATAGAGTATATTTACAAGTCGTAAGCCATTCAGCGTATTAACTAAACTAAAGCATTTGCAAAGTTTTGCTTAAAACGTTTTAAAAGGAAGTTATCGTTTAAGCAAATTGCCATCGATTTTAGCTAAAAATTTCTCAATGCCAAAAAGTTCGAGATGACAAAACTTAATTTAGAATGCGTTCAATTTCAAAATAATCTTTAAAATACAATATAACTTTGGCAAAAGAAAAACAAGAAATAAGTTGAAAGCTATTTGCTTGTTTACCAACAAATGTATAAACCAGAAATTTGCTGATTAAGGCCAAGTTGCAGTTTTATTGGCTTAATTCCCTAATGGCCAACAATAAACAATGGAAATTTAACTCAAAATACATTGCTTAAAGTTAACTATAAACGGAAAATTTTAAAATTATTTAATTTTATTTCTTACAGCAAATCAAGAAACTGCAACTGCTCACACAGTCGGCGGCGCTTAACCGCGAGACAATTGCTGCATCACAGCTGGCAACGTCAACGGGTGGTGGTGGTGGTCAGTTGGTGGACGTGGTTGCAGCAGTGGAGAACTCTGTGGCAACAACTTTGAATACAGCGAACACGGCGAGTGGTGGTGTTGGCACTGCAGCCGGAGTGAGTCTGGGACACAATCATGCGGGAAAATTGCAAGCAATGCGAGATGCTGGCGCTGGTGGAGCTGGTGCATCCAGTATTTTGACAGTTGATGAGGACACTTTGTCATTGGATAGGCTAAACTCACTGCGCATTTACATGACATCTGTGAAAACTTTGCCATTTAATTTGCGTATACATGGGTAAGTCATGGATGTGTCTGGCCAAAGTCAAACAAAAAGTTGTCGCCAACTGGGCAGGGGACAATTGCACAGGAGCACAGTTTTGCTGCTGCTGCCGCTGCTGCTGGTACGGCCATATGACAACTTGTAAAATACATCAAGTCTGCATAATTTCTAAGATCTGCAAAAGGCAAATGCAAATTTTACTGGGCCTTGGTAAAAATTGTAAACTTTACTTTATGAGCAATGTGATAAATATCTTCACTTCACTTCATTTCTCTTAACTTTTTCTGGCTTTTAATGGAAAAATTTATTTTATGCGCAAACATAAATAAAAATTGCATAAAAATTGCGAAAGCTCATAAAAATTCAAGAGCGTTGATTTTATGTGGAAAGACAGTAAAAAGTCGCATTACTGAAAAGTTGGTTGGCTTGGGAAGTGATACTAAATAATTTTAAAAATAAATACAGTTTCTACTTCAGAGAATGGGTGATCTCTGAACGAACTTGAAAATATTCAAACAATAATAAAAGGTATTTGAAAAACCTCCTAGAAACCTGCAGACGTCTCAAGCAAGATTAATTTAATAAAAACCAAGATATTCGAATACTTATAATTTGAAAAAAAAAAAAAACAGCAGTTAAACTTTAGACATATCAAAATGACTTAATTTAACATAGACTAAGTAGGAAGAGTTGCTGACAAATTGCTTACTTAATCAGTTTGGTAGACACTAGAAAAAAAAATGTACTATATTTTAATGGATATCCCCCAAATATACCAAAACTATAGAGAATATTATATAAATATAATATTATATAAATATAATATTTTGGTAAAGAGCAAATAATTTTTTGGAACCCCAAATTAGACTTGCTAATTTGATTTTTGTAAATAAAATACAAAGAAAAAAGATAATTTATAATTTGAGTCTATAAAAAAAACAAATATAATTTTATGTTTAAAGAGGAACTAATGCAATAATTCATACACCAGTTCCAATTTCGACATACTTTCTTGAACATTTCTTCATCCATGCAATCAGAGCTAAGCTTGCAAGAGATGAGAAATATCCCTTTGCTTAGTCAGCATAAAATTCAATAACAAAATTCACCAAACAACGTTCTTTGTTTCTATGACGATTTATGCCTAAAATATGTTTGACAGTACTACCAGAATCCGTCAGCTGTGCTACTAAAAAAAAGTTGCAAAAATACAAAAATTTAAAATTAAAAATAATTTTTCGAACATACAGAAATGGATTTTCAGCGTTTCCCAAAAAAAAACACATATGTCTTATTTTTATAAGTTACAAGTGCACTGAAAGTAAAAAGAAAAGATGTACAAAAACAGAATTATTTCTAGGTATATCTCAATTTTTGCTTAGTAACTCAGACTTAAGCCAAAACTTATAGACTCGCAGCACCCTTCTAACGATATACCCCAAAATTATGCTCTTAAAAAATTACCAAAATTCCTTATGCATTTCCCGTGATTAATTATTTATATATTTTAAGCGCCCTCTTGCTTTTTCAAGCAAAATTAGCTTTCGGCCAGAAAATTAGGAACTTTCAGTTGCCAGTTTATATCGAAAATACTTCCATTAGGTTGGCAGCACCCTCAGCTCTTTATATCAGTCACTAAAAAACAGAATAGCCCTGGAATATAGTTTAACTTGTCAAAGTAACTACTCAAAATATTAATTTTATAAAACTATATTCCATAAAACTTTGTGATTATTTTATTTGGCATTGTTGAGTGTAGACTGTACCTTTTGCATGAATTTAACTTAAGTGCACGTGGCCAAGGTAAAAAACTTTGTTCAAGACATTAACTGCGCTATTTACCTGTACAGACAAGTCCGGACACTACGGACGTAACAACTAAGAAAGTGAGAAAGAAAATTGCAAGCTGGGTGGATAGACAGACGGACGGACACTTCAGTTGTCTAATTTATCTAATTAAGAGCAGCAAGTTGACTTAAGTTGAACGTTAGTTTTCCACTTGGCAACCCTGAAATAAATTAAGAACTTTATTTTTACAGTGAGGATTTATTCTCGGATCAACTCAATATGGACATTGGATTATCTACGCGTTTGCTGCATATCATGGCCAATTCGACAATATTTGCTTCTGTGATCTCGTATAAGAATTTAAAAAGTTTTCTACCCAAAACTTATTATACTCGTGGCAGGTAAGTTGCAAAAGATTAAACGAAAGCAGTCAAAAAGTTGGTTTAGATAAACGTAGAGCTAAGTGGTAGAGTTTGTTGGTAACAAACTCGTTTTTGTGTGAAATTTCAAGTTGGTTTTTAAGAGGCATATGTGTGTGAGATGAAAAGGAACATTTTCTGATGAAGTGTTGCAGACAGCGATTGGGGTTTAAGAGGTATTATGAGGTAGATACGTATGAGTTGAAAATAAACATTTTCTGATGAAGTGTAGCCAGCTAGCGATAAAGTCGATATTTTGTATTTAGACAACTGTATAACAATGCGTATGAGCATTATTTTTCTGTATAATCTCATAGTGTTCTTTTTGATATTTTCAAAAATTTTCTGCAATCAATTCTTCCATTTCTGAAGATTTATTTGTAGAACTGTATGAACTATACACATTAAGCACATTAGCTCGCTGTATAACCTGATGATATTTGAAAAATTTTCTGAGATTAATTCTTCATTTTATGCATTTGTAAAACTGTAGTATCAATACCCACTATCATATACCTGTATTATCACAACGTTCGTGATAATATTTCAAAAATTGCTAAGATTAATTATTTAATTCATCAATTGCTGAGACAAATTCTTCAATTTTCTGCTTCAATAAAATAGCGCAAGCCAAATTTTGTAAAATTTAAAACATTAAATTGTAATTAGAACAATTTCTATGCATTTAAAATAACGTAAACTTTTCTTTATCAAAAAAATTCCAAAACTAAATCCAAGCTAATTTAAAATTGTTTACTACGAAACTAATACACTTACATGCAATCCTTATGCTATAATATGCCTTTGTCATATTATATTGGTTCACAATTCGATTATATTCCTAATAAATCTAAAGTAAAAAAATGATTTCATTTAATCTTAATCTTAGTATTTGCAGAATTTGTCTCTGTTGCATTTTGAAAATAACAAGTCCCGTGCAGGAAGGCATAATATGCTTTTGGACTAAGCGCCTGAAAGCAGGCAACAAATACGGCTCTATCAATTATTTGTAATATAATTTTCCAGCTGTAAACAATATGCAAATATGCAAATATGCAGCTGGAAATAACAAGCAATAACAGCCGAGACATATGAGATATAAAGCTCGAGGACATAGCCAGAGTTGAGAGCGTGAGAAATATACCCTGGGGAGATATTCATATGAACAAGTGCGTGTGCGTGTGCGTGCGCGTGTGTGTGTTCTGCCATTGTGAGGGAAAAGCTGTCAATATGCAGGCAAATGTTGATTTAATTATAATTTACAGACAAAATGCAACTGTGAAGGACTGACTACACGCACTGCTACTCTATTCATAAAGCAGCAGACTCCGTCGGTTTGTTCATAAATGTTGGGCATATTTGAAAGGGGGTTTGAGTATATTATGCGAGTTGATGAGATTTTGCAGCTGCAGTTGGCTAGAAAAGACAAGTAAAAGCTTAGCATTCGTTAAGAACTTAAAGTATCTGAAGAGAAGAGATTTATCTGAGCTAAACAGCTTAAATAAACGCATAGTTGGTGGCTACGACAAAGCCGCAGCTGGTAGAGTTAATACAGCTAAAGATTTTGATTTGTTGACGGTATTTAGCGTTTAACTGTGGCTGGTCTATAATTGCGTATTATTGTTACTAATTCCTTGTTGTTCCCGCAAATACTAACTTTCTTGCGAAAATATATCGGAAGCAAACTAACAAAACGAAAACATAAACCCAGAAAATCTGTGTTGATTCAAGACACTGGCTTCATTTTTTAGTTACTGTGGGGCAAATCTAACCCAGCAGTTCATTTGAACTGCAGTTTTTTTTTTGCTAACATGGGGCAAAGCCGACCCAGTCATTCGTTTGAGCTACAAAATTCTTATAAAACAACGAAAAACATTTTCCCAAAAAATCATTATTATTTCAAGACAGCCATGTTTTTTGCTAATGTGGGAAAAATCTGACCTAGCAATTCGTGTTAACTACAAAATTCTTACAAAAAAACGAAAAACAACCGATTTTTTAATTCCTTTTTATAGCTGTAGCAAAACGAAAACATTTCCCATGAAAAGAAAATCTTTATTAATTCGACATAACGACATTTTTGTGCTGACTTTAGGCAAATCTGAGCTAGTAATTCGTTTGAGATGCAAAATTCTAACAAAAAAACGAAAATCTTTCGACTTTAAGGCCCATTTAGTAGCAGTAGCGAAGCTAGCAAAACGAAAACATTTTCAAAGAAAAGAATTTTGCTAATGTGGGGCAAATCAGACCTAACAATTCTGTTTGGGCTAAAAAATTCTTAAAAGGAGCACAATACACCTGTGGGGGTCGCAGTACCGAAGAGCGCAGACCCACCCTCATTAATACATTACAAATTGTAAGAAACAAAAAACACTTTTTTTCAGAATAGCTTCAGTAATGCAAGACACGGCCATTTTTTTTTGCTAGTGTGGGACAAATCTGACCTAGCAATTCATGTTATCTACAAAATTCCTATAAAAAAACGAAAACTTACGGACTCTTTTGTCCAGTTCATTACAAATTGCCAAATTATGGGGCAATGCCAACCCCTATTGTGCCTATTTTTTCTCAAAAAATCAAGTGGGCAAAACGCTGAATATGTTTATCAAAAATATATCTCGATTATGTTCGATATTTCAAAACAAACACATAGCAGCCATGACAACCACAAAATTTTAAACCAAAAGAATAAGCTGTCATAAATATTTCTTGTTTTCGTAACTGTCAATTCAATTAGTTAAATTTATTTTTTTTAACCAACTTTGCCAAGGTAAACTTAACATTTTAATTTAACTGTTGTTTCTCCTGCCTACAGCGATCCCAAGGACTCGGACTATGTGCTGGCCTCACGCATCATACAAACCTGGCTATTTCAATCGAATCGCTCCAATGACAACTTTCGTGAACCACTTGATTTACCCTTCGAGGCTGGCCATGTAGAGATTATATTCCAGCATGAAAGTGTACCCAAATTGGGTGATTGGGTGGCGGTCTGCGGGTGAGCTTAACATTAAATTAAGCTGCATTTGATGGTGAAGTGCTTTTTTAATTTAAATAATTTTTAATTGCAGTCATGACTACAAAGCCTCTTTTGATTCCACTTGGCGCTCCGATCTATGCATAACCAAACATCTGATGGAGAATATAACGCGCTGCATTTGTCCACTCTCTGGGACGTATGTTGTCATGCTAACCAAGCGTCAGCAAAATGTAAGTAAATCTCTGCTCGATTTGTGCAAGGTCAAACAAATAGCTCTACGACACATTTCGCTGCCCAAGTTCGTAAAGCGTCCGTCCGGTCATTTATGCAATTCACGTGTAGCAAAGTGGAAAGCTCTTTTTGATTTATGGCACTTTTGCTGCTGGCACTTAACCAACACACTGCTCCGGGTCTGGCTCGTGCAGCCTCAATACCTCTCTCTCTCGCTGTGTGAAGTAAACGTCCTTGGCTATACACCTGCGGGCACTGGGCCAAGTATTGTTTAAAAGCAAAAATGAACCAGTGAACGCATTTCCGCTTGCTTGGCTCATAATTAGTATAATGCTGCTACCTTGGCCCTGGCACAATGAACTTGCTCTATGGTTGTACGGCTCTTGAAGGGGTTGGCGTTTGTTTGTCGGCTTGAGTTGGCCTCGAAGCAGTATATTTTTTTTGGTAGCCTTGTTTTTATTTTTAATTTTTTATTAAGCTTATTTATTTTTTATGATGAGGTTCACTAATGTTCACTCTTTTTTTTGCAGTCCACACAGCCGCATGCACCACAGCGTCCCATTTTTGTAATTGTCAGCTGCGCCTGTTGCCTGCTCCAATGTTGCTCGGCATTTCTCATATTATTGCCCATCTGGTGTAATCGAAAATGTGCGATAACGTTTCTCAAAATGCAATTCTGCATATCGACAACAAGTGTTATGTTGATTTATTTGCTGGGATTTCTCAAAATGTTACCTGTGGTAAGTAAATAACAATTTTGTTCCAAAAGGGTGTTCACAAGGTCGTGCATAAATGCAACAGTGCAGAAGTGCACAGTATACGAAGTTTTGCATGTTGGCTTAAATGTGATACAATTCTGCCATTGTTACAGATGTTTAAAAAAAAGTGTTGTAAAATACGCTAATATAAAACAGTGTGTACTTAAATCTTAAATATTTTACGATAAAGATCATTAATGTTGTTGTTCATTTCAATATCTGTCTATAAGTTTATTTTTTCGAAAATAATTTTCTTAAACAATTCAACAGTTTTTTAACATAACTATAGTTTCACAGTCTTTAAAAGCTTTTAATTAAAATAATGTTTAATTTGCAGAGAGCTTTTAAAAATGTTCAACATACTTTCAGGCTGCCCTCTCAAAGACAAAGATTGCATAGCAACCAAAGCGTAAAATTTAATTACAGCAAAATAAATAAACAAACAAACATTTGGAAGAAGGCAAGAAACAGAAAACAGCAAAGGAAAAGCAAATAAAAATAAAACATAAAGACATAGAGAATAAATAAATGAAAGGGTGTTGAAAAAAAACAACGTAGTCGGGGGGGACAATTCAAAGATATGCAGGCTAAAGTATAAATAAGTATTGAACTGCTAGAACAAGTCAGTTAAGTAATTGAAATTCTTAAGAATCATAAAATGCTGGGATAATTTGGCACAAAAGTTGTATGATTAATAAATATTTTAGTATTTTTCCAATGCAGAACACAAGTTAAGTGTAGGCTAGTAAGATCATTGCGTATCTAAGCTAAGTCTTAAGCGGAATTAGAGCTTTCTACAATAGAACTAGTAAGATGAATTCTAAATTATATAGATTCTGAGGTACAATTTTTCAAGATGTTTTAACAATCACCATTCAATTAGTTACCAGGGCTGGAAAGCACTGCCCGAGTAAAATCAAAGTCTGTAAAGGGTTAAAAAGCTCACTTTTTTTCAAATGGCTGTCAGCTCTGATATCGCAAGTATCGAAATATCGATGTACAACATTGAGATTGCATACGTATATCTCAAGAAATGGGATAAACAAGTGTTTGGGTATGCAATATATAAATGGTTTAGTGTTTAGTTTATTTAAAGCAAAACGACCGAAGTAGGCACATTTTTAACTACGACGTGAACACGAATAATACGACTGCCCACATACAATTCTAAGTCTTTGAATAAGTCTTACATCATCTTTTGCTGCATAGAGATATTTTTGGAAACAATGTGCTAACCTCCACATTTTGAGCGCCTTGACAGCCTGCTGCTCTCCCTAGTTAATTTTAATAATTTATACATTGTAATCTTTTTCGTTGACTTGCCATTATAATGAAAACCCCACAAAAAGCCATTACAGTTTTCCACCTGAACAAAAGCTCTAAATAACAATTAGACAAGTCTGACCAACTCCAGCGATAAGCAAAGTCCATACCATAATTACTAATTTACAGGCACATTCAGGCATGAATATTATCTGTGGCATGCAGCAAATAAATGTTTTAATCTAACTTTTCAAATAATCAACTAAAAACTGGAAATGAGAATGAAGCGTGCAGGAAAGAGCAGTAAAGTTGCAAAAGCAGTTTGAGGCCGTATTTGATGATGATGCTGATGAGAGACTTCATTAAAAGACAGCAAACATAAGACAAACAAATTAACTACTTCAGCTCCTGTACATTTTCGTTGTCTTATTATAATAAGCAAATAGCTGTTGGTTTTTGGGGAATTCGCGCTGCTCTGGGCACGACTGAGGGGTGGCTTGGAAACTTTAAAACAAACACATTTAAATATTGAAAAAAAAAAAATACATTATAAATCCCAATGGGTTTGACAGTCAACCTGTTGGCTCCAAGCAGGCACTGATTTTCGGTCAACTAACGCAAATTAAAAGTCAACAACTCTGCGAAAAATACCTCCAGAGAGCAGCAAATTACTAAAGATGAAATTAATATTTATAAACGCATAAAAACTGAAGTTTTTTTTCCGACTGTATTCTGTTGTGTTTTGGTCTGCATGGTGGCTGAGCCTAACCCTTAAAGTTGCCAAAGAACCTAAGATCCAGACACTTTTGTGCAAGTCTACGCGCTTATATAATAATATTCTACAAAGCTGCAAATCGCTTAAATTATAAACATAAAAACACAACGCGCATAAACAAAATATATAAACGGCGCGTCCTAATCCCTTTGGGCTTAAGCTACAGCTCTTCAAAAAAAACAAAAAAAAAAATCCAGAAGCAGCCCCAAAAACCAAAAAAAAATGTAGCCCCATCCTAACAAGAAACAACATTTTGAATTAGTAATAAACTGAAAGTGTGTAAAACAACAGCGCAATAAATGAATGAAAAGCAAACAAAATGAGAAAGAAGATAAGACAGCAAACGAAACAAAAACCTTGCAGCAAAGTGTTGAGAAAATTGATTTGCACTACAAGTTCCATAAAAATTAAATGATGGATGTAAAATATTTTGAAGAGCACAATAAATGTGCAAATGTGGTTTTGGGAGTAGTTCCAAGTAGCTCTGCTTAAGCTGACTGTCGTGTTTTATAGAAAAACATCTTCAAAGTTTGAAAATTTAAAGTATTAAAAGATTTAAGAATGGGTGTCTCAAGTCTAAGTATTGGTAGCTAGTAGGTTGCCATTCTGGTATATGTGGTATATCTTTTGTGTCAACAGTGATTCGCGCTATATACTTAAGCTTGCAAAAAATCTAGATAACACAGCCCAAAGATATAGTAAATTATATAATTAAGCTAGGTTTTAAAACCAAAAGTAAGCTAACGTATAAGACCAACAGTGTGGGCTTCGGAAGTGAAGTGGTAGCGTAGTCGCCACTAAGCCCAAAGCTCGGTGGTTTGTTGCTACCTTACAGCACAGGTGCATTTGTCGAGCACTAGTTGGGCTAGCAAATTGACGCTATTTGCCTAAATATTTATCTATTAATGAAAGACGCCAACGGTTGGATTAGGCTATAAACTGTAGGTCGCTGTTCTCTTTGAACAGTCAGCAGTGCTATGGCAAGCGAAGCACCAAAATTTTTAAATCAAGATCTATAATTTTGTCACAAGAGCAAACTTGATATGTCAAGGTAGCCCAGTTCAAAAAATTTTATCTTCATTTTAAAATGCGCCACATATTTGAGTTACAGAAACAATTTCGCTCGCTGACAAATAAATAAAAAACATAAGACTTACCAAAATTCAATGAATATAATATTAACACAATTTCGACTCGTCCGGTAAAATACCCTTTCTCAACAACTTTTCTGCCTTTAATCCATTTGTACACTGAGCATAAGTAAGCAGAAAGCAAATTACATCAACAGAAGTTGAAAGGAGCCTCAAGGGCAAGTTGTTCATTTCCCTTCGAAAAAATGAATAACGAGAAATGGCAGAGGGAATACCTCGGACTTAATAATGCAATACAACGAAAAAAAAAATATACAACCCACGCATATTAATGTACATTAATTGCACACTTTTGCACTTGTATGCGTGTTTTTCGTGCGTGTGAGTTTTATTAACCACAAAAAAATGTAATAAAATTGCAACTTCCACGACGAATATGAAATGCTCTTTGATCGAATTCCTACTGTCCGAAAAAGTGGAAGTAAAATCCAACTTTGTAGCACTTAACAGACTTGCTCTAGAAATATGGTTAAAATGTGCACATTTTGTTCATTTCCATTTTAATATGCTTGCAACTTTACAATTTTTGGTAGAGGATATCCTGTGTGCTATTTTCTGCAGCTCTCAAAATTTACGCATTTTTACGATCAAAGTCACTATAATACCCTTTCAAATTACAAAGTATACGAGAAAATACATACCGCAAAGACGTATGCAAATTTTTGGGTTTTAAAACAAGTGTGTAACGCACATGAATATGGCAGCCGCCGTGTTGGTGGCACCAACCAACCAAGCGGGCAACCAACCACCTGCTGCCACGTTGCATGCGCCACAATACCGACAATAAATAAATTAAAATATACAGTTTATTTATTTATGTATAAATAAATACAAATTCAACGCTACAGCGAGAACAATTGCAACAGTTGAAAATCATAAATAAATAAAAGCAGAAATAAAATAAATTACGCATACGCCGCGTATGCATGTGTGTATACAATAAGTTGCCCACTCCGGAGGCTTCTTATGAAAGGCGAAAGCTTTTAAGCGCACTTAACTCATAATTTCCATGGGTAAAGCATTACAAAAAAAATTACAATATAATATACATACATATTGTACATATATTAATGTATGTTTGTAGTAAATGGAAAATTAAAAAGTTTACAAATTTGTTTTTCGTCGCTTTCCTGGGGGCCAGAAATTGTGGTCTGAGTGCGGTACACAAACGCTTGCACACAATGCCTGTGACCCCCATTATGTTGACTTAAAAAGAAATGAAATATTTTTATGACTGTCTTAAATTTTGTTACAAAAGTTTTTGTTTAGAAAAATTCGGCAAAATTTTTCCAACTAGAATGCAAGCATTTAAAAAAGTATATTTTTTGTAAGAAGCATTGAAATCATATGTAGGCTAAATATTTTTTTTTAATTATTTAAGATTTCAAAATCATTTAGGATGGCTCCTCTATAGGTAAGTTAATCTTGAGTGGTTACAAAAATGAAAATATTTAAACAAACTTTTGGGAGATATGAAATTTTTTAAAGGAAAGTTTTGAAATTCTTTTGAAATTATGTTATTGAAAGTAAAAAATTTTTCATAAGAAGCCTGCCAAAATAGTAATGAGTGAAAAATTAAAGTTATATTAATTAAAAATATTTTGTAGTTCCCATTGGCCAACTTAATAAAATTAATTTCTGACGTTGACCAACTTGATAAAATGCTGCTTGCTTTTCTCGCCATCACAACGCAAACTTAATTTGCCCGACCTTGAAAGTACTATAAGCTCCTTTTCTGGGTCCAAAAATATTAGTCAATTCTCTGCGCACAAATTCAAAACATAATTATGCATGCCGAACATTGTTCGAGAACATTGAGCAGGCTCAACTTTATGCACAGTGACAGAATCCATCCATCAAAACAATGTTCAAATTTTCGAAATATTAAAATGTCAGCCAGTTTGAACTTGGCCAAATTAAGAGCGCATAAAACAGGGTGACAAAAGCTAAGCCAACATAAATCCTCTCTCGTTTTACAACTTTTTAATAACTAAATGTCGAGTTTTGGTCACTTGGGCAAAGCAGCCCAACATAAATTATGCGCAACGCCTGTGGCAACATTTTGATGACATCATCTTCACAAAAAAAAATTGTATAAAAAATTATGGAATAAAAAGAGCAACGGCTTACTTATTGCGATGATTATTATTATTATAATGTGCTGACAACTTTTGCTATTAAATTTACAAAGTAACACATCAGAGAGCAGCAATTGCCTGCAGATTGAAATTGGTAATCCTTTGTAATAGGGCGCTACAACAGCTTTAGTTTAGTTCTTAAAAGTAAGTTGCTTGGGAAATCGAATTAATCTTCTTCTGCTAACCCTGCAGAAGCAAAAACGTGAGCTAAAAATCAGCCTACATTAGCTTCGCTCATTCCCATTTGTCTTCCATTGGGGTGGAATCTTTAAAACTAAATAATTCTCTAGCATTGAATATAGTCTTTTACTCCTACGAAAAACCCACCCCACATATAGGTTGTCTTCTAAGAACTTGCAAACTATGTCGCTACACTGGGAGCTATCGTCGTGAGACAACCTTCCCGAGAGAAAAGTTATATGCGCATGCTCTAGTTTTCAATTTTGTCAAAAATAATTGAAATTGCAGTAAATATTTATGTTTTTAATTTATTCAAGTTTATAACATTTTTCTTAATAAATGAAAAACACACTGCGTATACTTAATATTACAAAAAGGCCATAGTCTGCTAGCTCGCCCAAGCGTCAAAGCTGAATTCGTTCCTTATTTCCTTAAAAAATAATTGCAACGAAATAACGAAAACATTTTCTTGATATAGCACCACTAACCCAACCACAATACTCATTGTTTCTTTGCAGAGCTGGCATGGCATAATCAGCAGCTCATTGGCATCGCTACTGCTGCTGGGCATATCAACATTGATAGCCATAGCGCTGGTCATACACACCGAGCTGGTGCCCAAGAAGTATCTACAAATGGGTAGTAAACCGGCTACACCCACCAAGAGCAGCCTCAAACAGGAAGCGCTGCAGGAGAAACGTCGCGAAAGTCTCAGTAATATTACCCAAATCAGCGCACAATCACCGGTTACAACGTGTGGCACCGCCACACTAGCACGTCGACGGCCACCCAGCTCGCTGGCCAGTGGTTCCAGTACACAGCTGCAACTGCCAACAGCCGGCATACGTGGCGCCATTGGCATAAGCTGGCTGTTGCCATTGCTGTTTGCCATTGCGGCGCCACTAATTTGCAGCATTATTGGCAAATGGCCGCGTCACTGGTGGCTGGAAATCATGTGGACCAAGCAAACGTCAGAGTCGGGTGCTGCCGGTGGTGTAACAACCACAGAGTCGGCGGAGGATAAGTATGAGGGCCTCTATTATGCTACACACACTTTGCTTAATGGCGATAACTTGCTGCTGGAGTCGGAGTCCTTGCTGGGCAATGCCACACGGCATGTGGCACAAACCGAGAGCTCGTTGACTGAGTTGTCGTCATTGATGAGCGATGGCAGGGACAATGCCACGGCTACGTCATCAATCACTGCATTCAGCAGCAGTACAACGGAGTCGGGTGCTGTGACAGCCGCTGCATTGACTTGGTCGCAGCAACAACAAGTGGGCGCTTGGAGTCGCACGGATATATCACAGCTGAATGCGGCTGCATTCACTTCCGCTGTGGGCGCAACAACGCCCGGGCTCAGCTTTATACTCTTCATTTGCATCGATTTGCTTTTCATTTTGCTCTTCCTTGCACTGTTTGTCATTTTAATGAAGAAACTATTGTGGCTCTGGCACAAGAATCGAAATGTACACACGCATCCGTTGGATAAATTCAATTTGGCATTGCGGCGTAGGTAAGTTGAAGATGACTGACTCCTTTTAGAACTGCTTAGCTGTAGAGCCAGAAAATTGCGGAAGTCATTTGAAAGTAGTGCAATTTTATTTTTAATGAGATTTAATTGTTAATAAGTTGAGTGAAGAGAAACAGGGTCTCAAACTCACAAGTGCCTCTGGGAGCCTTTGTAATTGAAAGACATATATCTATTGTATCCAGACAAGTTGCAGGCTTAAATTTAAGCATTAGACGGATAAAAATGCAAAGAGCCAAGAAATTAAATTTGTGATCAAAGCGCAGAACTTTGGAATATTGTACCACAACTGATTGGCAGCACAATCGAGTAAACTATGAAAAGAATCCAAATATCAAAATTGTTTACGGATTTTGGTCTCAACGAGTATCTCAATCCAGTGTTTCCCAAGAACTCGCTTAGGAAACACTGGATTACTTATAGGACACTTTACTTACCAACAACACGGTTGGTTCAATAAAATGAACCAGAAGTCCGTGGCCGGATTATTTATTATCCGATAAATTTCTGTCCGACTCCACAATATCTGAGAATGCCTGAAATCATTACGCCATTTCAGACAATGAGAGTGAAGATTAGGAATCGCCAACCGATTCACATAATTTTACGTAAAATCATTTATTATTTAAGTAATATTTTTGGGTTTTAGGAACATCTGGCTTAAAGCTGAACCACTCAAGCCCATTGTTAGAGATATTTGCTAGGTAGCAGTAGCATCATTGGTCCGTGTCCTTGGCTAAATAATCGTTTGATTATAGTTTAACCGTTATTTCTGCCAGCGTTCCTGCCAGCGTTCCTGCCAGCGTTCCTACCAGAGTTTCTGCCAGCGTTCCTAGCTGGCCTACGCCTTCTCACCGTCTTTTTGCCTTTCTTAACCTTACGCTTCCATTTGCGCTTGATCTTCCTGCCGCCCCCGCCGCCACCGCCGCCGCCACCACCACCTCCACTACCACTGGAAGCTGGTGTAGTAGTATCGGTACCTGTGCTTGGGGTCGTAGTTGTAGTATCAGTTGTTGCTGCAGTTGTGGTTTCTTCTCCAGCTGCTGGGGTTGTGGTTTCTTCACCTGCTGCTGGAGTGGTTTCGTCTTGTGCTTGTGTCCTGTGTACACTTAATGCCACAATGCAGAAGCAAACGCCAAGTAATAACCAAGTGATTTTCATGTTGAATGAAACAATGGAACTGTGCTTTACCTCCATTGTTTCCGATGTATTTATAGTTTGAGTTAATCTAAATCCCTAATATTTATACAGTTGTTAACTTTTTGGCAACTATGGAAAATTTAGCTAATGAGTATTGGCAATTTTTTCGCAAATATTTTTAATTATTATATTTAATTTAAACAAAAATAATGTTAATCAAACATTATACATCAACAGCAGACATTAGAAATTAAAAGTGCCAAAGATACGGCAAACTTATGAGATTTGTAGACTCAAATAAGCTTAAATATTAAAGGATATGTGGGGATATACAAACAAACACTTTCCGCCAATTATTTGCTTAAAAGTAGTCAAATTTATTTAAATGTGCAAGCCACCCAAAACCAAAACAAGGTCAAAATTATATAATATATTCTTTTTAGTGGAAATTATATTTAGATTAGGCATTGCTCTGGTGCTCTAATAGTCAAATATTTAAACAGCTCTTGTATACTTGTATTTTTTTAAATTTGTTTATTGAATATATTTGCATTCAATTTTTTGCAAATATTATGTTTTGTTTGGCAGTTTAAAGTTTAATACACTAAAATCGAATTGGATTTTTGACGCAATGTATTCTTTATTGTCAAAAAAATGGTTTTATTTCTTGTTTATACCAGCAAATTGGTTCATTGGTGTAACTAGTTCCAATACTTCTTGTTAAGTTTAAACAATCAATAAGAGTTTGCAAATAATCAATTTTGCAAAAATTTCCATTATTGCCAAAAAGTTTGCAGCTGTCTAAATACAATCTGCTTAGAAAAATTAAGATAATCTCAAAGTATAAATACCTCGGAAACAATAGACCTAAATTATAGTTTCATTCAACATGAAGATTACTTGGTTATTGCTTGGCGTTTGCTTCTGCTTTGTGGCATTTAGTATTCAAAAGACACGAGCACAAGAAGACACCACTACCACAGCAACTGGTGAAGAAACTACAACGGCAGCAACAGGAGAGGAAACTACAACCACAGCAGCAACTGATACCACAACTACGACCACTAGCACTGGTAGCGATACCACTACTCCAGCTTCCAATGGTGGTGGCGGCGGCGGTGGCAAGAAGAACACCAAGCGCAAATGGAAGCGTAAGGTTAAGAAGGGCAAGAGGACTGTAAGAAGGCGCCGGCCAGCCAAGAACGTTGGCAAGAAGAAGATCGGTTAAACCGTAAACAAACAAGGACACGGACTAATGATGCAAAAGATATCTAGTAAATTCTATTAGAATTAATTAAATTTTAATTCTACGTATAATCAAGCGCCGTCGGTCTTCACCTGGTTGAGGCCTTTGGTTCGCTTTAAGGTTAATCAAAAATAAATAAAGAAAAGCGGCTTCCATTATAACATTTCAAAAGGCAACTCTTCGGTACACGATTGAGCCATCATCTCGCATATAATATCTATTTTTGTTCTTGGTGTACATAATAACCACTCTTAGCAGAGATAAATCGTTTCCTATTATTTTTTGATTTAGGATATAGCTGAAGAGCAAAGAATTGTATTTCTTCTAACGAATATAATAACTAACCCTTAAAAACCTATTTTCTTGTCAATAATGCACCAGCCGCTTGTTACTCTTAAGGGTTGCCAACCTCCTGAATACTGTAGCAAAAAATCAGCCTAATTTCAAGATTTTACTTTGTTTTAATATTAGACCCCATTATGCTTTGAATTTACCAAAGTGAAGCAATGAAGTAAGAAAGTTTGGTTGCATAAAAACAAGCCATACCAGCCATCCAAAAAAAGAAATCTAAATATTTTTTGTATATTAGTTCCCTAATCGTAAAGTCTGATCTTGCTCATATCTATACGTCAGAGTTCAGCGCGACTTGCTAGCGGATTTTCTGATAAAAATTATATAGTTCTGAGATTAAATAGTTCTTTTTATAATAGCTTTTCGACAGATACGTATGGTATGGCCATTGCAATCTTTAAACTAAACGACCAGATTTTTTACATCTTGGGTCAGCAGTTGTATCTGGATATATGACAATAGGTCCTTACTACACTCATACAGTAAATCTCTATATTCAGTCAAGAGTCTTAGGACTGAACTGTCAACTTGATTTTCCAGAAATTTTTTCTAAGGTTACATCAGAAATTTTACCATAGTAAATTTCAAAAAATGTTCCGAAGCTTCGTGTTCAATCTATCCACAATTGCGTAAAAAAAATTCTTTAGAAGAAAAATTTATAGTGTTCAAGCATTATGCGATTTAATCAATAAGCATTCCATCACATTAAAAAAAAAAACCAAAACTCAATAGCGCTTCATATACTTGCGAGCTGGTTCAAAACTTACTGGGGTACCCGGGTTGTCAACAGAAGAATCATCAATGTATTTCTCATTACCATTTTGATCATACGCCTTCAGTAGACCAGCGACATGTGCATTGTCACGTAACTTAATCGCATGAGTTTGTCGTGTGTATTGCTTAGGCGGAGGCATGGGCTTTGGTTTATTATCCTTATCATCCATAAAAACTTTTATGCCTTCAAAAAAGTAAGAGAATAGCATTTGATTTCTTAACAAAAATAAAATACCCACCTTGGCTTGTTAAGTAATCCTCTATTTGGCGATCGGAGAGTTCTTTAACGGAGAGATGTTTCCACATATTACGAATCTCGCTACAAAAGTTTGGCTCAAGTGCTTTGCTACGATAGTAGATAACCAAACGTTTATCGCCCTTGTGCACAATGGTTGTATACTTAGATTTTTGCTTTCGCAATATGGCTTCCGCATCCGGTAGGGACTCCTTAATATCATTTAGCCAAATACCGCCCTGGGAATTGTGAGCATGATTGCGCAGCAAGCGCACAAACTCTTGGGAATTGAGTATATCATAAGGAGGGCGATAACGATAGCTGGTAATAGTTTCGCACTGCACCTTGGCATTATCCGGCAAAGCTTCATATTTTAGCCACTGCAAATGAGTGTGATATTAGCTACTACCACTTTAGCACTTTTGCACTTACATCTTTCGTCTCTTTGTCCAAATCTTGCAGTTTACAACCTTTCAACAACAGATTGAAGTTTATGGCACAGGTAACTCCTGACAGCAGACATTTTTGTAAAAAACGCACACAACGTGACAATATGGCAAAGCGTGGACGTTGCGAATAGAATCCATCTTCAATGCCATCATCACAAAATTTGATTTTTACGTGATTTATAATATCGGCATCAGTAAATCCATTGCCATATTGCTGATTGAAACTATTAAAAAAAAAATTCTAGAAAATATTGTAAAATTAAATTTTTCTTTATGCAAATACCACCTTTTTTTCGTAATCATTTTTGGTAAATTCGCGTTATTCGATATCGATCAAGTACTCCGGAAATTCCTGCCTTTTTTTGCAAATGTCAATTCGGAAATGAAATAAATTTCGAAGCCTACTTTGGTTTCTTTTCTAAAAGGTTATCAAAAGTATGCTTATCGTTTATCGATATGTTAAAAATTGAGCACATTGTAATTGATTTAAGTAAAAAACTGACTCACATTGCAAGATTTCCACACACGTAATTTAATAATTGTATTTTAATTTTAAGAATTATTCCAATGCGATTTTTCAAATATGACGATACGAGAAATAAAAGCACATTAACTGCTGGCAACTCTGCCAAAATCTTTATAATATGGCAACGCCAAAGTAGAGTGATGTACAACAAACGTATGAAGTCTTGCACATTAATTATTTTTCATATTTAGTTCCTCATATAAAGCAAAAAGTATTATATAAAAATAAGTTGAGGAAAAATTGGAACCCATTTTCCAATTTTAATTGGTAATGTCAATTGACAAAAAAAGTATTTTATAATTTATAAAGCAGATGGTTCAACACCAGGTACTCTTGCTTTATGGATTCTCACTAGAGCGTCATGAGGCCGTCATTAGTCTATATTCGTCGAAAGTTTCAAATAAATACAATAACTTGCTTGCTAATGTGTACTGATGTATGTTTTTCTAAAGTTCTGTCAGGGTCTGTCGACAAAGTATGATCCAACAACTTTTGTTCACAGATCTCAACTGTACCTTATAATGAAAAAATTAGTGCAAAGGTAAAATGATGCAAAGGTGAACCACAAATTGTAGCACCCTTTATAAAACCCCCGAAGTAGGGAAAACGTAGCCTTGCCTTGATGGTCAATTCCGATCACTTGTTCGGATTCTAAGCACTAAATTTCTATGGCTAAATGTTACTACTGCAAAGGTAAACCACAATTTCTTTCATCCTGTACATAACCTTAAAAGTAGTTAAAACATAGTTCATATATAGATCTTTAAAAACCGGGAAACCCTGACGTGACGGTCAATTCTAATCATTACATATTCTAGTCAATTCTAAGTAACAAATATCTTTGGCTTGCTAACAATTTCTTGGACCACAGTATTTGTCAAACTGTCTATAAGCAAAGCACGTTGAAGGGTCTTAAGGGTCTTATCTGCGGACTCTACGCACTTAACTTTTGTAATATTATCCATTCTGTGGTTGAAATTTTCAAGTATATTTCCTATGATATAAGGGATGAGGATGTCTGAGGCGACAAAAGCACCGCCTCAGACACTCAGGATAAATATATAAGGGGTAAATATATGAGGATCAAAGCAGGTATACTTTTTTCGGAATCTACGCGCCTAACTCTTTTGATATTGTCACTTTTTTATGAAAAATATAAACTTGTAGCAAAATTATTTTTCTTTTTTAATATGAAACAGTATCGCATAAATGATGCGCGGAAAACAGAGGCTATGCAACAGCATTTCTAATATACAAATCGTTTTAAGACGACAAAAAGTTGATGGATGAAATGGATAAAAAAGTGTCTTTCACTTGCTCAACAACCAAAAACAAAGCTAATAATATTTTTTGTTATATGAAGTCTATGAATATTATGCAAATTTCGAAATAAATCATCTAGGCGTTTTGAGTTAGTTCTCTTAAAATCTTGAGACGCAACTAATTTCCATTTTGTGGCCTAAGCTTAAAACAAGCCCACAAGGATCTGCGTACGATAAGCCAACAACATAAAAGCATTTTCCTATTATAGTTGCTATTATGTCGCTTCCCTATTATCGCTAATGCCATATAAACGATTTCAATTTCCTTTTTGCAGACTTGGCCTACTTTATCGCACTGGTGGTTTGTTGGTCGTAAAACTGTGCAGCGACGGATTTTTCATCGCTTATGTAAATTCCACGCCGGATACTTTATGGGCATATCCGTTTGGCATATCTTGCATATTGCTGGTAAGTCTGACAACAAATATGCGTATCGTATATGTTATATGGAGTATAAATAAATTAGTTTCAAAAAGCAATTGTATTTTAATTAGTAGCAAATTATGCAGACATGTCATTAATAGCACGACATAAAAATGGTATTTGTATATGTTTTAGGATCGTAATTTTATTTATTGTCACAACTTGAAATTGACTTGTTTATGTCGTTCATGAAGCTGTCAGACATGTCAACAAAACTATTAACTTTAGCTTTGTTTGAAAATAGAAAATCTTAGTACACATTTTGGGTCTTATATCTATTTTTAAGTTTTTTTTTCGCTTACTTTATATCATCTGGCTTGCATATTTCATCAAAGTGCTAAACAAGCTGAAATGGAAAAGGTGAAAGTGAAATGGGAAAGTAAAAAAAAAACGCCTACCAGAGTTGCTAACCTGCTGCTGCTTGCATATTTTCACACTCGACATCAAATTATGCATGCAAAATCAACTGAGACACTCATACAGCTCCAACAAGCTTCTAAACCATTTTCTCTGCCTGCATTAGGATGACTCCTTGTCTTGGTGGTGGTTACAGCTGTCGCCTGGCATGCTTTGGGGGCTTTGATCAAAGAGGTGAAAAAGCCTTTTTTGTATTTATTTTGCACTTGACTTGGTACTTGACTTTGCTTTCACTTATTCTCGGATTTGTTTTTGTTTTTATTTCTACCTGATTTCTTGTGTAAATTGAATAAGTGCGCTGGATTTTTGTTCTTGGCAACACTCAGCGTTGCCAGCAAGTTTTTTGTTTTGTTGCTTCTCGCTTTTATTTGCGACTGTTGGGAAGTAATGGTAAAAATTAAATAAAAAATGTGTATAAGCACTTAAACTCATGCAGCTGATCATCCTGTGCGATTTATGGTTTCTATGCTGCATATAAATTCTTAATTTTAAATGTCAATTTAAAATATCTAAGCCGATATTTAAGATATTCAAGCAATTAGATTTGGTTAAAAAGCAAATTAAATTGTCTTTCTTGAAGAACTAAAATTATAATAGTAACTTTTGCAATACTTGTTGAGACTTTTGTGCATAAGAGTTGCCAGACCAGCAGATAGCAAAAATAATAGTTGCGCTCATTCAGTGCTGCCCATTTTTTCAAATAAATGAAAGGTAGAAGACACTGCAGCAAGTAAAAAGTTTCAATATGATACAGTAACGGAATCTGCCATTCTTAAAGAAAAAAACTAAGAATTACTTAGGACGCAGAGGATGCTGATAAACATCGCGTAGTACCACCGCTGACGCCGTCTAAGTATACATACTTCCACTCTTCGTGGAAGTGTACAAATTCAAACTAAAAATATATAAATCAAATCGGCAATATTTTATACATAATAAAATAAAATAACAAATTAAAAACCAAATTTCATCGCATTTTTAATCCAGAACAAGTTGTTACAAATGATCTTTGTTATTCAAGAACACCCAAGAATATGTGGACACACTATACGACAATATAGTTAAGATTTTCGCGCGCAGAAATAACAATTTATAAACAATTGAAACTATATTATGAATTTTGCAGACAAGCAGGAATATCGAGAAATTTTGTATTTTTTACATAAAAAACAGCCAAAAGTCATATCCGTGTTTGGTCGATGAACTTAGTCCGATAGTCGCAGATCAATGAAGTGCAAAGTTCAGCTCATGATTGAAGTCCAAATTTGTGAAGTAGTTAATCAAACTGCAATGGCTGGAGTTTTGAAACTAATGGGCCAAGTTGGACGAAAGAGAGGCGTTATTGCTTGTTAAAGAAGCCCCTTAAGAATAAAATGCTGAACACCAATTATCTTGGTGTAAGTAGGCGAAACGTATTTCAGCACGTCAATCTTGTAGGACTTTCTTTGGAAATAACGTCACTCAACCTTTCAACTTGGTCCACTAGTTCTAAATTTCAGCCAATGCAGCTTTGTTGGTTTTGTTTTGCAATCCATCTGCCAAAATTGTGTCATGAAGAAACTGTATCTTGTAGGCAATGCTCAGTTTTTGAGTTGGTTTCTGCTGTAGAACGACGCCTTGACTTTGCTGGACTCGTACACTCTTTCATGTTTTAATTGATCACGCAAGGTTTTGTCTCAGGTGCATTCAGATACATCTCGTTCGTTGTTGGAGATAGCCAGAGTAGTAAGTGCTTGATATGCTGCTATCGAGTGAGCTTATATTCCCCAGTTGTTCAGATTCTCAATGGAATTTTCGTATAGACAAGTAAAGTCCATCCATGATGAAAGTCCAAATTTGTGAGTTATTTAACCGAAATGGCAAAAAGGGTTGCAGTTCAAACTGCAATGGCTGGAGTTTTGAAACTAATGGGCCAAGTTGGACGAAATAGAGGCGTTATTGCTTGTTAAAGAAGCCCCTTAAGAATAAAATGCTGACCACCAATTATTTTGGTGTAAGTAGGCGAAACGTATTTTAGCATCTCAATCTTGCAGGACTTTTTTTGGAAATAACGTCACTCAACCTTTCAACTTGGTCCACTAGTTCTAAATTTCAGCCACTGCAGCTTTTTTGGCTTTGTTTTGCAATCCATCTTCCACAATTGTATCAAGAAGAAACTGTATCTTGAGTTGTTTCTGCTTTGCTTGACTCGTACACTCTTTCATGTTCTAATTGATCATGTAAGGTTTTGTCTCAGGTGCATTTAGATACAACTCGTTGGTTGCAAGAGAAAGTTAGTTTATATCCCCCAGTAGTTCAGATTCTCAATGGCATTTTCGTAGAAACAAGTAAGGTCCATCAAAGTGAGATTCAGCATCCAGTCGATCCCAGCAAGGTGTGGGGGTTTAATAGATATTCGTCATACAAGTGACATGTATTGCTGGCCGCGAAGCCGCCATTGGTGCCATAAATGATTTAGTCAAATTCTGGGGATCGTATGTTGTGGTAATCGTTTTGCTTATAAATATTTATAAGGTTCGCAAATACTTACAGAAGCCAAAAGTATGTCTTGGAGGAAGAAATGTAAGTGCTCCATGCAGACGAACGTCAGCAGCAAAAAATGTAAGACGTTTCTGCTCGTTTCAGTATTCCACTGCGGCATGTTTAATTTAGGTAAAATTGTTCATTTTGTAAAAAAAAAAAAAAGATTATGAAAAAAAGTTAACCAAAATATTTTACAATTTACAATTTTTGTACAGCAAATTTAAAGTAGCTTGATTTACAATGCTGGCAAAGTTCCTAATGAAATGATTTTACAGTTTTAGCAAGGCCTACTAAGTGAACTCACATATTGTATATTGCTGGAGTTTCGATAACACGATTGTTTTATTATCGGGATAAAGTAATGCTTTCGATATATAATTTCTTGTAGTTCATAAGCAGCAACCAAGAAAAGCGCGGGTATTTATCCAAGAAGCACTATAAACAGATCAAAATGATTTCTGATATATCGTCTAGATGAATAGTTATTTTTTTGAAAAGAAGTTTACACATATTAAGTCTTAATTATTTTTCTTAATTAGTTTCCAATATCGGAGCTTGTTTCTAAGAAAGTTAATCCCAAATTTAGCGTAATCTAAAGATAATATTCATTGTTTGACAACATATACTTATTAAAACTTTATGACTAGCATTTGTTACGATTTTATTATAATTGCATAAGTTCATGAACTAGTTCAAATAGTATAGCTCAAGTTAGTTCCAGTGGTTCAACTAGGTTACCATCATTACTCCTCAATTAGGGTGGCCAGATTAACCGCTTTTAAATTACTAAATATTGCAACAGTAATGATATTATTTGTTAGTAGCTCAATTCAAATATACAATTCCCTTAAAATCCCAATATAACTGTCATTAAATAAAATCATTTCAAAATTCAATCTTAGTTGTTCGGTATTCAAGCCATTTTCAGTTAATGAAACATTTTGACTGCATTACATTCCTTTGGCTACCAACAATTTCATAGCCATTTAATGTCTGAGGCATGTTGGCCCATTTGCATTGAATAAATAATGTTTTACATACCAAAACAGGACACTAAATGGACAGCCCTAAAAAACTAATCACATAATTACACGTACAAGTATATACAAACATATACGACTTTATACTGCCGGCACATGCAAATATTGGCAAAGTAAGAGATGCCATCCATGCCGCCCATAGAACGAACCACAATGACTGCCGTTGGTCTACATGCTGCCATCAATTGGTGTGTAGTACTCCCAAGCCAAAACGACAAGCCGGCTATTAATAAGCGGCCAAATCACTTCGATTGGCAATCGTTTAAGTGTTGGTATTGGTTAGTTGTGGCTGTAGTTGGATTGCAATGTTTAATTATTTAAACATGAATGCCACAGACCAAACTCTGCAGTACCAGCAGCTAGTCGACATTTGGATACTAATGTCCCTGATAGAACATAGAACAAATGTTGGGGTAAAGTGCCACCGACTTAACAGTCGTTTTCAATTTAATGCGTTTGTGGGTCATTTACAAATATATCTTTAATAGATATTTTTGAAAAACATATTAAGCCGTCAATCTTGGAGTAGCATTTTAGCACTTTAACCCTACATAGTTCATGTGGTGGGATAATTGGTTTTTAATTTAGTGCGTTATGGAGTCAATTGTCACTTTTTTGTTACAATTAAGAATCAATACCCATCAGTAGTCAGATAAGCTCGGCGAAAAGGTTACCACCGCTGCACTTTATTTAATATAATCTTACGAAAGCATAATTTCGAATAGTTGAACTTTGGCAAAGCAGACAATTGCCACCGCCCTAGTGCAATTAAGATATATATATCATGTATTATATATATTTTTTATCAGCTTTTAAGCCAAACTTATGTTCTAATACTCGATTAGTTCGCATTGGCTTTCTTGTCATTGCACATGATAATACAGGATTCAAATATTAATTCTAATGAATAATTCCCATTCTGCCATGAGCTAAATGTGCAGTCTGGGTATATCTTTACTAAATCTATACATGGATATATCTTTTGATGGAAATAATTTCGAACGATAGCAATTTCCTACCCAAAAACATATGAAATGAAATGAAACCTGCCCAACGTACTGAAGGCAACAATCAGGCCCAGTAGAGCACACATGCGCCAATTTGACTGCAATGGTTAAATCAATGGAACATACGAAAGTAATCAATTTGGCATCGAAAGTAAGAGAGAAAGCGCAGAGAAAGTGCAAAGAGAAGAGAACACAACGCCCAGTAAGGCCTTAAAACTCAGCTGCCTGCGGCATGTTCTTATTAAAATATCATTACAATACGTCGAATATACATGTAATGTATGAGACTATAAAAGCATGTTTTTCTTTCGTAATTAATTCCCGAGAAAATCTCGGTTAGTCATGTGACACGCTTCTTTAATTTAGTTCAAGAAAATCTTGCACGCAATTTATAGTTAAGATACTTTAGCCAGAATTTATGGTTGCTTTAAGTTGGCCAATAAATTCGTTAATCGATGGTCATTTGTGGACGATTGTGATGTATGTGTTTGCACAGAGTTTTGTGAATTCCAGCTGCTAAGATGGGGATTACTTAATTGTTGTTGCTTTGAGTTCAAGTAGTTGCTCCTATTGAGGCAGAAATGTAATGGAACTAGAACTAGAAAACTTGGGGCAAAAACACTTCAAACGTTTTAACAAACTTTAACTATAACTTATGCACCCTTTGCTCCATTTATTTCCAGGGCTTCGCCATACTCTTCTGTTTTATATTTAAAGCCGAGAGTCAGCTAAGAGGACCCCCCTTTCTAAGCAGCAATGGCAGCAGTCAAAGTAACTCATTAAAACAAACTAAATTTAGCACAAGCAAAACCAGCCTGGAGGACAACTACTGTACGGCCAGCATCAATAGTCCACTAAGCTGTAAGTAGTCACCAGCCAAATGAGGTCACGCAGCAAAATCCAACATAGCCCACTGTTAACCCAACAACAACCCTTTCTTATACCACCACTTACAGTTTACACCAGCCAGGAGAAGGAGAAGGAAAGCGAATGCATTGCAGTGACAACAACAGCAGCAGCAGCAGCCATATCAGCCGGTGCACCTCCATTGCAGCCCAAACAGGGCCTTGAGTTGTCCGGCGCAACAGGCACTGCCGGTGTAGGTGGCGTACAGCTGCCGTTGACAATCATCTCAACGGCGCCACGTTGTCAAACTGCCAGCAGCACGGCCGCGGAGACATTTCTCTCCGGCGGCCTGGTTGCTGTGGAACGTTGCAAAGAGCAAACGCTGCCGCTGACGGTTGCCTCGCCAGCTACACGTTGTTGTGCTCTGCTTACAGGCAGTGGCACGGCCACGGGTAACACACAAGCGGCCAATGCCCTAGGCTACAACTACGATGCCTATACCATGGGCGGTCTAACGGGCAGCTTGGGTCGACGTGCGCTGCATCAACAACAGCAGCAGCTGCAAAGCTATGCGGCGCCTTGTGGCGACTTTGTGGGTGTGGAGACGCTGGACATACTGCAGGGCGTGGCAGCAGGTGAGTAACCACTCTAGCACTTAAGCGCTTGCCAGCCGCAAAGCCAAAGTGCTGCTACGGCTGCTGTTGCATTTCGTGAGTTTTCAATAAATAATGCTTAAGACCCAGCCGGAAACCGAGCATCAAGCACAGCACAGAAGCTTTGCTGCTCGGTTTTGCTCTTAAGCTGGCACGAGCACTACACGTGCGCTGCCATGGAGCCATGGCCTGGCATTAAGTGCTAAAGCCTCAACTAAACCAAACAACTGCTTGCATCTTATACTTGCAGATAGCATCATAGGCATACATACCAGCGGCATACTGCCTACGGCCACACCCCATTATGTGCCATTGCAACACAATCCCTATGTGGATTTTGTGCCCACTTCGGTAATGTTAAGCATGCCGGCAGCACCACTGCCGCCGCCTACTATTAGTGGAAATCTGAGCGGCTTTACCACAATGCCCACGCCAAAAACACAAAAACGCGTCACCATTTTGGAGCCCACATCGAGGACTACATTTGATCCGCTGCTGCCCACCATGGTGGCCGCTGTGGTGTCCACAGCCACCAGCACAGTGACAACAACAGCTGCCGATACGCCCACAACGCAAAGTGGCAGTAATGTTGTTGCGCCCGGTGCGGATGCCACATTGGATCGCATAACACACGATCTGGACTATTTGCTGAATCGTGGTGGGCTGGATGATGATGCTATTGTAAATACAAATGTGCCACCACCACCGGCAGTGGTGGTCAAAACATGTGAAGCTACCACACAGCAAACACAACAAATGAACAAATCATAAATATGGCAAGAACTGGGATTTCTTTAGGATTTATTAAGTTGGTAGTGTGTCGTGGGGAAGCTGAAGTAGTTGAAGTTGATAATAAAAATAATTTTATTTTAATTTAAAATTTACTTAATTACTTTTTCACAAAACGATTGTGGCATATTTTATTTAATTAAGTTCGTTAAATTTGTTTCATTATACATTTTATGTTAAAAATAATGCAACAAGAGTAGGCAGTTTCGGGATGATATTATGTATCCACGTTATTTTTATGCAAATCAAAAATATTTTTAATTTATTTAATCTTCTGTAATGTTGATGCACAAAATAAACAAAAAAAAAACAATTACAATAACAAATTTAAAATTTAAAGCTTATTACACTATTCTGTGCAGTTTAAAACGCTAATTGAATTTAAATAAATACATAAAAATTTTAACAATACTTCAATGTTTCATTTTCTGAACCGAATTTCCGTAAAAACAAATTTCCACAGGCAAGCAGCAGATTGTAATTACTAATTTTCCAATTTGGCACTACAAAACTACCAAGAATACTTAATATTCGCAAATTTCATTTCAAATCCCAAATTTCCACTGGGCACCATAAGTGAATCTTACAAAATTTCTAATGGGTACGTGTCCAGAGAATTTTAACTTTTAGCGAAATTTGCTTGGCTCCCATTAACTGAATTACCAGGCGCACAGAAATGCCTAGCAGCTAACCCTAAAAAAGCTGCTTGCTGTGAAACTAAGGAAAGTAGCTGAAGGTATGCTGCAGTTTAAAGTAACGGCGATTTGGCGATTCAAATTGATCAAATTTCGTAGCATACTTTTAGTTACTTATCTGTGTTTCATAGCAATCAGCTTTTTCAGAGTTAGCTGCAGTATGTTTCTGTGCGCCTGGTAGTTCAGCTCAGTGCAGCTAAGAACATTTCGTTTCTCTCTGACCAAAATTTTGAAAAATTCACTAGTCGTGCTCTGTGGAAATTTTGGTGGATTAAATATTTTAAAATTCTCATGTTTTGTGGATAGAATTGTGCAGCAGTGTCAATTGACTAAAAATGTTTTTATGAAATTAATACAACTTTCAAGTTTTACTAAAATATTGTATAGCTACAATAGTTAGGAGAAATAATAACAAACAGAATTTTGTTTTTTTTATCATTTTTTTATTTAGTAATATATTTAAAAAACATATTTTAAAGATATCTTAGCAGAAGTCTGCAAGTTCTTATACAAATATATTGCTGCATTTCTGTTTCTTAAAATTTGAATATTTTTTAGACCAAATGCAGCTTTCGGTACTTCCCGGTTGTACGAAGATTGTTCTTTTTTTAAATGATGCACTTCCAATTAAAAAAAATGGAAATTCGTTGGATTTATGTTTAGATTTTTAATATTAATTACATCAAAACGCAGCCTTCGGTACTTCCCGGTTGTATGACAATGGGTCCTTTTTTGAAATGCTGCAATAACAGTTGAGAAAACTAAAATTCGGTAGTTTTAGTTTTAGATTTCCCATATTTTTTAAATCAAAATGCCGCTTTCGGTACTCTTTGGATATGTAATGAAGTTTTTTTTTCGAAATGCTGCATTCCCAGTTGAAAATGCCTTGAAAATGTGTTACCTAAAGATTTGAAAAACGTTGATGGTCGGGAACTTCCAATCTTATTTGAAAAAGCATTAGTTTTAAGTGTGGTTAGAATTTGTTTTTGTTTTACAAAATTTTATTTGAACAGTATCGCTTAAAATTAAAATTTTTTAAAGTTAGTCTTTTTAATAATTTGTTTGCAACATTAATATTTTATAGTAAATATTATTTTATATTAAACATATATGAATATGATTTAGATTACATTTAAGAATTAAATGTTAATTCTTTTTAAAGTAATTTTAAGCGCTAATCTTATTTTCTATTTTTTAAGCAAATCGTATTTTATTTGAATACATCTTAATTTAATTTCGACAAAAAATTACTTATAATATAATTATTATATTAAATATATAATGATTTGTAAATATTATTTGTAACATTAAATAAATAATTTATAACAATTATTTCATTTTTTAAAATAAGAAAATAAAATATTTATTTAGCTCTCATTTGTTTCGAGTTTTAAAAAGAATTACTTTTTTAATATTTATTTCGATTTTTTGTGTATTTTAATAATGTTTAGAAGTTATTTTTGTGTTTTGTTTTCAGAACTAATTTAATGCTTGGTTTTTTTTAATTTGTTAACTTTTATTATTATAACAATTTTTTTATTTTTTATTAATTTTTTTAATTTTTTTCATAAAAATTTGTCTCAAATATGTAAAATTAAAATGTTTAAAAATATTTTGTTTGTTTTTAATGCTTTGACATCACTATTTTGTTGAATATATTTCTTATCCAAAAAACGATGCAGCAAACTAAAATAATTTAAAAAATAAATAATACAATTAAAAAAAATGAAGCAACATGCTTAGCAGTCAGCTAGTCGCAGCTAAGTTTCACCAAAAATATACATTTTATGTTCCAAAAAATTGACAGCAATAAAAACTTTTTAACAAATTTTTAATTTAAAATTAATTTTTTTTAAATACCTCAATTATTTAAGCTTCCCTTCTACGCATATTTTTGTAAGCGGTATTCACTATTAAATTCTTAATTTTATTCTAAATGTATATATTCTACATAATAAGAAAATTATTTCAGAAAAAATTGAATTAACTTTTTACAAAATAAATATGTAAATATACAAATATAAGTAAAAAATTAAAAATATTATATAGATTGTATATATAAAAACAGAAGTTATGTTTATTACAAACTATGCGTTAGATCTTTTACATTTTACAAAACTTAAATATTTCTGAAAATTTCCAAAGCTAGTTACTGCTGGTTTAAGTCGTATAAAAAGTATTTTAAATAAAAATAATTTTAAATATTAAATATTAAAAATACTTTTTATTCTCTGTAAAACTTTGACTAAAACAAACCATCTAAAATGCTAGCTGCAATTTAAAGTTTTACGCCCAAGATTCTGTCCATGACAAAATGTTTAACATTTATAGAAATTATTTAAATTTGTTACAAAGATAATTAAAAATAAAAATATTTAAATATTTAATTAATTATTAAAAAAAAACATTGTAAATAACCTCAACAATTGTTTGACCATCAAAGTAGTAAATGTCAAAATAAAAAACTTTGTAAAGTGATTTTAAGCATCAAGCAAAATTCCAAAACCTTAAAGTCTACATACTAATATTATTAATAAAAAAAATAATAATAATAAAATAAACCATATAAAACTTACATATAAACGAAATAAAGAATTTAAACTAAAGGCAATTTTTTAGCTAGTTTTACAAAAAAAAAATGGGCCCCCAAAGAGTAAAAGCTAAAAAGATATATAAATAAAATTACAAAAATTCTAGATTAAAACAAAGTGTGCAAGTTTTTGAATCTATTTAAAAATCTTCCTAACTATAAATTAAAATACATCTAAAGAAATAAAACCAAACTACAAAATACAATAATTGTAAATTTCAAAATATGTAACAGATCTATTTCTGAAAATGAAACAAAAATTATATATACTTATATATATATACCTTTGAATAAACTCAAGACTCTTGTTATAAAAAAAAAGAAACGCATTTTAATCATTTTGAATAACTAAGTTTTATTATTTTTTACATTAATTAGTACACAAAACACACACATACATAATACCACATAAATTATTTTTTTGGTAAAAATTTCGATTCACAGAATACTACGACAGATTAACCACATGACCCATAAAGTGAGTTACATTCTCACCGCGTATGGCAAAGAAGAACGGATGATCCGCGCGAAAGAATTTCTGGCGCGAAGAATTGCTTATCACAATTGGTTTGTAGGCTGGAAGAAATAGTGAAACTTATTTTGTGAGTTATAAGTTAAGATACGAAGAAACAGCAAGAACTATTGGTATTTGAGCATTTTTAGTAACAACGTTTGGCATTAGTTAAGATGACGACGCATATATTGTGATCTCTTGATTAGCATTTTTCGTACTAGAGCATTGTAGCGCCATTAAAATTCTTTATTTAGACTAAGTTAACCTTAAACAAGCATTCTGGACGGTATTTAAGTAACCTACGTGTTCGAGTCTGTCTACCCCTAAATCTAGCAATTCTGGAGTTTATATTTCAAAGTCTAGTTCTTTGAAACCCGGCTACTCACTTCGGGTATATTTAGATCGCTCTATTTTGTTAATTTTTCAGGCGTCAAAGATCTACTTTTTGCATTGAAGGAAATTAATTCAAAAGGTTGATATTTTTTTAGCTGAAAATATTGTTTGATAGATTTTGAAATTTAGTTGAGGTACCCAATTGCCTAAGTTTTTACTGCATACTGAAGTTTTGATAACTCCAATTGATTATTGATCTATTTTAGGGACTCTCCAAACATCTTGATCCTCAAATCGAGATCCATTGCTGAGATTTCAAGGTACGTTCGATTCCCTATTATCAGCAACTTTTAGCTCGAAATGTAATTCAGTTACCCAAGTGCATATATTTATACACAAATCGCAGTTTTCTTGAAGCTATCTGAGACCTATTATTGCGAACTTTTTTTCATAAAGTTTTGGAATTAATTTCAGGTACAAATTGATGTCTTCTAGAGGATTTCTTAAAAACCTAATGACCTGACAATTATAAACCTGCCGTTACAATCTATTTAAAAGAATTTTTATTAATTTTATTAAAAAATAAAATATTGAAACAATTTTAGGAGGAAAATTGTATCTGTATTATTGCTAAAATTGCTGGGGCAGTCTTCTGGTCTGAACGATGCTTAAGAATGCCCGTTTTCCCAAATTTTTGCAAAAAAGTGATGGCAGAAGAAATGTTTCTTGTAGTTGCTTACAGTTCTATAGAAATAGCTCCTAATACAACATCAACTTGACGTCTTAGGCTACTTCTCGGGAAAACAAGCTAAGCCATCGTTATTAGCCTAACCTAATCTTTCTACCGGCGAAAATCTTAAAACATATAAGAAAAACATGAAAATCATGTAAAATGTGCCTCACCTGACGCCGGCTGTGTCTGCTCGGAACCGGATTCATGCACCCCAATGCACAGTTTATGCAACACATCAACAATTGGCAATGTTGAGCCGGCATACAAGTGCTTAAAATTGGCGGATGACGCAAAGATCTCGGCAAAACCCAGCTGCAAGAACCAATTAATTAATTAGCAAACCATGGACTAGCAGCAGCAAACAACTTGAGAGTCTTACCTGTTTTAGCGCTTGCCTGAGACTGCACTCAAAATTGATGCTCAACTTGGGCAGCAACACCTGCACACTCTCCATTTGCATGCGTTCCTGCAAAGCATTCAAATCTAATGCACGCAGCTGTTGTTCCAGTTGCGGCAAACCATCTCGTTGATTTGGTAATATCAGCAGCATGGCCAGCTCATCGGAATGCTCGAAGGGCAATTCAATGGCACGAGCATTAAGCTCGCGTAGTTCAGCATATTTGACAAACATATCATCGTCGAAGAGCATTGGCACAGGTGTTGCTGCTGCATTGCCACCATGGAACTCGTATAGACCCGTACGATAGCCACTGAAGGGTAAAAACCATTTGCTTTGCAGCCGCGCACCCAACACCAATAAAAGCTGCGCCACTGTGCTCACTTGGGGCAACTGCCATTTGCTGCCTCCAACCGCGGACAGAATTTTCTCATCGATGTGACGCCGCAATTTCTCCGTTTGCTGCATATCCACACACTCGGCCGTCACATGGAAATATGTTTGAGCAATTTTTTGAAAATCGTCCGCAATGCTGCCTGCGGTTGCATCACCAGAAGGCTGCACCAGCACTCGGCTCTGCAATTGCACATGTGTATCGACATCGCCGGTGGCACTAGCCAACTGTGCCGCATAGTAGTTGGCCATTTTGGCATTACTGGGAAAGCGTTGCTTTAAGTGCAGCATACGCTGCAGTTCATCCGCTGTGGCGCCATCGGAACCGAGAAAAAGCAAAGCCAGACTGGCCTCCAGCAGCAACGGTGATATAATCACATTCTGCTCTGTGGCTGCGGATGCAATGTTGTGATAGATTTCGGCGCCCAGATTCAATTCATTCGCCGCACTGGGGTTAGGATTGGGTGCTGCGCACATATTGTTTAAAACTGGGGGGGGAAGGGGTTTTTAATAAAGTGCTGCAAAGAAAACAAATCGGAATTTCGCATGAATGAACATGTTTTGTAGTTGGAAAATTTTCAGTGATGTGCATAAATTGCAAGCTAACATGGCATGATTTTTAATGATTAGTGAAAAAATGAATTCCAAATAGTAAATTATTCTCGAAAGATATATTTTGCCAAAAAATTCATTGTTGGCGAATTATGGGCATCCTTTCTTCGCGTGTTTTATCTTAAATTATCTTACATTAACAGACTTAATCTCGCATCAACTTTAATTCATTTCAAAGTACTGATATCATCTGACTTCATTTTAAGCACTATCATAAAACTCATATATATATATAAATAATTATATATATAATGTCATATCATCTTAAACAATTTCAAGTCATCTCATACTGGGGTGTTCACCATACGAGGCAAATGAACCATTGCCTAGTGCGGCAAATGGAGATATTTGTAAGATTCTCTCAGGTGACAGAAAGGCTTTACACGCTGCTGATTTAATATCAACTTATATTATTTAATATAATCCTAATATCATCTTATATAATCTTATACTGATCTGATCAAATATGATCTCACATGGCCGTCGGTAACGTAGTCGTAGCGTACTCGCCTGTAAAGCCGACTGTCGGTGGTTCCATTCCCTGCAGCCGAACTGGTGCATTTACCTAATACTAAATAGCTAGAGGACAAAAAGACGTTACTTGCTTAAGTAAATCTGCATTATCTAAAGACGTCATCGTAGGTATTTGTCTATAAACTTATAAACTGTTCTCTTCGAAGAGCTGCCTATAGAGATATCTCTATACTCTATCTTTGGAGCGATGACAGCATAGTCAAGTGCAATCTATTTACAAAAGTAAATTCTTAATTTATTGTCTCGCGTCATATCATAGCGCTATAAAGCATTTTATACCATTTTGTATCAGCTCGAATCTATTAGTGTTATGCTCTTACAACTTTTATTATTTCATACTATCCTTTGCTATATCATTTCATATCATATATTATCGTCCGCTATCATCGCATATAAACTAAATCTCTATATTATCTTAAATCATGTAATATCGTTTTATATCATTTCGCATCATCTCTTCTCATATTATCTTATATCGTATCCTCTTATATCATTTTGAAGTATTATCTTTTCTTATTTTTATTAAATCATTCCATTTCTTCTCTTATCATCAAATCTTACATCTCATATCATCTCAATTCATAACATCTAACCACATATCGTTTAATATCATGTTATATTATCTGAAATCATGTAATATCGTTTTATATCAATTCGCATTATCTCTTCTCATATTATCTTATATTGTATCCTCTTATATCATCTTATTTGAAGTTATTTCATCTCTCCTTATTTTTATAAGGTCAATCCATTTCTTTTCGTATCAACGCAACTTACATGACATATCATCTCATTTCATATCCTCTCACCTCCTATCATTTCATATCATCTTATAATATAATTAATACAATTTCATTTCATCTCATCTCTTTTATATTATTCTTGTCTTCACATATTATTTTATATCATATCATCTCATTTGAACTCATTTCATCTTCTCTTATATTTGTTGAGCTTTTTCTACAGGCTAAGTTATTCTTAGTTTAAGAACAAATACGCCTCCTATTCGGTAGGTTTTAATGAAAAATATTATATTTTAATGCATTACAGCGATATCGCAGATAACCCTCGAAGATCATTACGTCTCGTTCAGGGAACCACATAATTTCAGCTCATTTTTCAATCATAATTTTGTAATATTATCGATGCTTCATATTTTTTG
The DNA here is from genome assembly GCA_035046065.1 of Chymomyza procnemis. Lineage (NCBI taxonomy): Eukaryota > Metazoa > Arthropoda > Insecta > Diptera > Drosophilidae > Chymomyza > Chymomyza procnemis. Next base: position 16,531,145 of record JAWNOJ010000004.1, on the reverse strand, counting down.
CCATATTTTTTTCTAGTTTTGGATGCAGTTGAGATGTGACATAGCATATGATATATATATCAAAGATTTTGTCAAACATACGAAAAAACTATAAAATAATTGGAGCTTCTTTTATCTTAAAAAAGTAGGAAGTTGCTTGCAACTAAAGAAGATTAAGCCGATTTGCATATTTGTATACAAAGAATATTTAGTTCTGCTGAGCTATTTATGTTTCAAATTCATAGATTATTTAATGCCAAACCATAAATGCTTCAATTTTAATATAATCAATGTGCCTGCCCTTCAGCTTAATGCAAAACACATGTTTCCTGAGTTTAAATTTAAAATAGTTTCTGTGTAAACTTTGCCAAAAAATTTAATTGAAAAGTACATCAAGTAGAAAAAATTGAAGCTTTAAGAAAACATTTTCATGCAGAATAACATAAAATTTTAGTAGACTAAAGAAGTCTTATTTTTATAATATTATTTTCAAGATAAATTGTAATATTCATAAGCAAGTTGAGCCATCAGATGACCTCTTAAGTTGTTTGCAGTAAAAATTAATTCTGTAATTCTAGCATGTGTTTGCCTTCCATTTGGTTTGTAGCTTAAATTACTATGCAAACCTATTAAATTTAATATTTCTTATGTTTTAATGTTTACAAAATTAAATTAGTCTTACATATATATTCGATTATATGTGCCACCTTGAGTACACTAAACTATTAAAACTTTGGCAATGGCCTCGAAAAAATAAAAGTTTTGTAATAAAAATCGAAATTTAAATTGTTTTCGCCAAGTACCAAAACAAATACATTTATATATATGCTTGTGTTTTTCACATTTATGTATATATACTATATCTCTATGTATATAGGTATATATATATCTCAGTTTGTATAGGATGCTTAAAACAAACAAAAAGCAGAGTTACGAAAATGTATAGCGCACTAGGCCAAAACTTGACACTCATTAAGAAGAAAAATAGAAAATTATAACGAAAATAAAATAGAACAATTCTGTTGGCTTCAATCGGCATATGCCAACTATCAAATACCCTGCCTCATCAGAATTTTTCTGTAAAAATTGCTTTCAAAAATTTTATGCTTTTAAAAAAATATAAAATCTTCTTTTTTAATAATTTCAACATCGAATTACTTGAGTTCTAAAGATTTTTTACTCAAGGAGCTTTGATTAGGCTAGGGAACAAGTAAAAAAATATCGTAAAATTATAAAAATCAATTGTTTTAAGTGAAACGGTTTCGATAAAATTTTACACATTTATGAGCAAGTAAATGTGGGCCTTGGTCGACTATCAAGAAGAGTAGTAGCCTTTAAACCCGCAAGTCTATAGTTAGATTCCACCCTGCAGCCAAAAAATAACTAGACGCTATTAAGCTAAAAGACACTTCCGTTCTAATACGGTTATAAACTGTAGTCTCCTGTTCTCTTGGAAAAGCTATTGATAAAGATATCTCCATGTTCCCCCTTTAGAGCGATGATTATAGTCAAGGGGAAACAAATTATTTGATTAAGTAATTTTCAAAAAAGATAAAAGATAATTTAAAAAAAAAACTACTTGGCACTCTCAATCGTAAAAAAAACCCTAGAAAACACATTAGGTTAAGGAAAAATTAAAATTCTTGTGTCTTATTCTGGTTGCTGGTTTTGAAGGCAGAACTATCAGGGAACCTTGACCCCTACCTCATTTTCAGCAGCTTCCTTAGCCTGCTTAGCGAGACTTAGCCTAGCAGACTAGTAAATGGCGAATGTCTAAAAGTTCTTCTCATACCCAATGACTTTACGGAACTCAATTATAGGCTACTCCTTCCTAAGAGGCAAAACTGTACTACGCAGTTGGGTAAGCAGCTTGCATTCCTTCAAGGTAGATTCACCCTTGCGGATTTTATTTTTGTTAAGTGGCAGGCAGAATCAATTTGCTTCTGTATCGAGAGCAATGCTAAGCGTCAATCCAGCGCCCTTCAGTTCCTCCATAGTGAGTAAAGGGGGCAACGTACCGTAGGATGCAGTGGACCTATGGTATTGGAGAACGTGGGAAGACAGACTTGGCGTGCTTGACGCGATTAGGATGTCCCACGGAGTTTGCGCTTAGGCTGCTTGAACCACATTCGCACATGGCGTTGCCACAACTTGGGGAAGTGCTGATTTGGAATCATATTGTTATCCTTACCCATCTTGGCTATTTGTGTAGGCTTTTCTTTTCAATGACTAATCTCTTTAGGATTGGGGACGACTCTAGTATCCGAACGAACCATTAGTTGATTCGGGCTTACCGTTCTTATGGACGGAAACGCTACAGCGAAGAGGGTTTTACTTTGCGAAAGCCAACTAAGGAAGACGAAGGAGACGACCTAAGCTCAGATGGAAAGACCAAGTGGATCTATTGTATCACTTTTGGCACAAGCTACTTTGGCAAAGTGGCTGTTTCAAAACATAGATTATGATTTTGTCGATCCTAACTTTTTTCTATAAAAGTTCTTTCGCTTACAATTAAAGTTAACAAAAAAAAAACGAAAACTATTTGCGCTCCATAAAATTTCACTCACTAACACCCAAAATCTCAAATCTACCCTCATCTGATACATTTTTGCGCAAAATTTAAACTAAACTTTTAATCTGCTCACCCCATATTTGTATAGTTTTCATAGATAATACCCCAAATGCCTTCCGAATACGTCATCTTTTTATTTCACTTAAATAAGTAGTGCCAGTTGTGGTTATTATCACTAAATTTGGTTTGTTGTCATGGGGCACGCTTGTTTAATTTAATTGCCTCATCAACAAATAAAAAAAAAGTGTATCAAAAACTTAAGAACAACACATTTTCCCTCAACTAAGTCTGAAGAATGGCGTGCACATTCATAGTATTCTCATGTGGGTGGGTCGGTCTCCGCTCTCAATGACTGTCTCGTTCCATATTGGTCTACTCCTATATAGATGTTTATGTTTGTGGTCCACATAAGTAGTGCACACTTAATAGTATTTGTTTATTGTTTATTTTTGGTGTGCTAATTTTTTGTTATTATTGCCACTCGGAAAATTAATTGCACTAGATTCTTTGTTGGTTCTTAAGTCAAGCATTTGTCATCATAAAATTTTATAAAAATATAAAATTACGCAAAATGCGGTTTTTCGATAAATATATAAAGTTAATGATTGTTTTAATTATGACTCAATAGAGCGCACATTTGATATACGATTTGTGATATTGTAAAAAATTGAATATGTTTCTTTTGATTGAAAGCAAGCAACATGTGGCAGCTTTCGCTCATGTTGGAGAACCATAATTTCTGACATTTTACTTAGAATTTCTCAATGGGATTTTCGTGTTGCTCTTTAAGTCAACAAAAATAGCCTAAAATGAATTGCCAAAGAATTTTTTATCTGTATTTACTCATTTGTTTGAAAGATTATTTAGTTATAAATGTGAACACACTGCTGCATCATAGCTATAATCTCTCACTATTTGTAGGGTATGAATAAGAGAAAAGATTTAACAAACATTTTGTTTAGTTTTATGTGAATTAAATTTATTGTGTAATAGTAAATTAAAAGTGCAAAAACTTTTTAAAAATTTAATCAAATAAAACAAAGTCTAAAGCTGGAGATTTCAGTGTATTTCTAACTCTTCTAACTCTGCATTTGATTACTAATATTTTAAAAGCTAGACTATTACAATTTTCTTAATAAAATGTACTCCCCCTGACTATGATCATCGCTCCAAAGGCATGGAGATATTTCTATAAAAAACTGTTCGAGGAGAATAGGAAGCTACGTTGATAGCCGAATCCGAGCGGTGGTGTCTTTAATTAAAAAGAGTTTTTTCTAGGTAAATAGTTTTCTATTTACGTCACCAGTATTGCAGTCTCGAATCAACCCACCGATCTTTCCGGTTTAGAGTAAGGCCTATCGCTACCTACGTCCACACAAAATTAATTGGAACTACTAATAAGCCACCTTGGGTGGAAATAATTAGAAGACTAGAAGATTAGAAAGTCTAACTTTAAAAAATTTATATATTATACACTTCGAGAATATTTCTTTGATAGAAAAGCTATAATCGTTGAAACTTGCCCTAAATTAGGAAAATATGAGTAGATTGCGACCTATATCAGAAAAAATCTACATCATAAAAAAGCCTTAATTGGCGATAATATTTTCGTCGTAATTTATCATTTAACATTTAAAATATTTTACATTCAGACAATATTTTAGGTAAGTTTTACCAGAAACAAATTTTTTCAGACAATATTTGTTAGAAATCGCTAACAGTTACTATGCTTCAGTGAAAAATTTAGGAAATAGTGATAATAATCTCAATTCAAAAAACTTAAATAAAGTCTAGAATCCATTGGATTGGTAAGCTTTCTAAAAAAAAACAATTCAAAATTGTTACAATTTCTAATTAAAAACCGCAAAACTTCAAACCTACTTTTTTCATAGAAATACTATAGATATAGAAAACGTGCATCAATTATTTAGATTAATATTGTTTTCCATTTTATATCTTTTATATTTACACGATATTATTGAGTAAGTTTTTTCAGAAAATATTTTTAAAAAACCGCCAACAGCTCCTATGCTTCAGTTATAGATGTAGAAAATTATGATGATCATTATGATTATGTGCAAAATAATGGAATTTTTTAATCTTGAATCAGTTGAATCATTATTATTTTGTATATCTTCCACTGTGGGGCCTCGTAGCTTAGTGGGTAATACACTTGCCTTCTAATCGCGGGGTCGTGGGTTCGAATCCCACTCATGGCAAGAGGCATGACCACTCCAACGTCCCTCTTAAAAATTGCTTCTCTACCTAATAGAAAGCTTTTCTCCATTTGCACAAAAATTCAACAATTTCTGGCATCCCCCCTTGCCCCACTCCTCACCCCCCACGCTAAATGGAGGGTATACCATAGAACCAAGCGCCATTCATAGCTTTTCGGCGTACAGCAACAACACCAGCTAGAATGATGCCAACAATAAAAAAAAAGACTGTATCGCCCAGCCTTTCCGCGCAGCCAAGCGCAGACGCTACTCCCAGAAGGCGTCAGGTGGCAGCCCACCACTGGGATAAGTCGCATCTGGCCAATCACCAGTTCGACCGAAAAACTCAACAGATTACAGAAACCTACACAAGAGAAATACATAAACGGCTCCCCAAGTTCGATGACGTCCAAAGGCATTTTCAAAAAACGGACACGAATAGGACAATGGACCGTTAGAACCCTATAAGGATCTATCAAGATTAGCACAGTTCGAGGAGGAAATGGAGAAAACTGCAGATAGCGATAGCTGGCATCCACAAGGCAGTAGACGGATCGGCAGACCCAAGGCGACCTGGAGAAGATCCATCCTCCAAGAACTGACCCAGGCGAAAAATTAGGGTTCGAAGGATGGCTCTTGTAGAGGCCCTAAGTTCCCAAGTGAAAAAAAAAAAAAAAAAAAAAAAAAAAAATATCTTCCACTGAATCATAGAAAAAATTCGCAATCTTTTTGCCTTTCCTTTTCCATTAGCAAAACACAAAACGAATAGATATCTAAACGGAAAGTTCGTTTTGTTTTTGAGCGATTTTTTTGCTCAGATAAAAAGCATTCAGAAAAGTAGAAGAATAATTTGTTAGGAATTACTAAGTTGTTATTTATAACGCGATTATCACAAAAAACTCATGTTCTAAGGAAAATGTATGGTATTTGCGTAGTCCGGGTTAAGCATTTTTAAATCCTTCAAATCTTTGTAAGTCCTTGTTTGGTACTGCCGTGAGTTTCGGAAAAATTGTATTACCTAGCTATGGTACCTGCAGTATTTTAAATTGGTTTTTTTTAAAGCTAACGTCAATGGAAAATTAAATTTAACTGATTCGTGATTCAAAAATTGCAATATTTTAGGCATTTTTCAACAGGAATCATTATCATCATAATTTCCTAGATATGCATCTTTCACTGAAGCAACGTAAGCTGTTAGTGGTTTCTGCTAAATATTGCCTAAAAAAAATTGTTATTGGCAAAACCTATTCAATAATATTGAGTAATAAAATACTTCGAATTAAAAATATTTTTATGGCAAGACTAAATTTCTCAAAATCACAGAAGCGCATTTTTGAAAAAAATTGTTAAAAAAACAAATAAGGTTTTTTCACTATTTTGCACTCGGACTCATTTGACATTTGGCAAAGTAAAAAACAGAAATATTAAAAAATGTTTCTAAGGATGCTTTCAGAAAATCAAAAATTTTTTCAAAGAAACAATATTTCTTATAAAAAAATTGCGAACTTTAAAGTAACAATAAGTAAACAATTGTTTTGAAAAAACGTTTTACGATTTCGATTGAAATGGTTTTCTGAAAACATCGTTCTTGCGAATTTTATAATATATTTCGTTTCTTGATAATAATTTTGGGTTAAATTTTACAACTTATTTCGTTTCTTGATTATAATTTTGGGGTAGGCACAATCGATCTCTTGGCGAAGAGATCTTTCGAATGGAATCCGCAGGATACCCGGCGCTTGTAGAAAAAGTCAGGACAGAGCGTCATAGGCGCTGAATTTAGCTCCACATAGGAGCTTCAAATTTAACTTTATTATTTTATTACTTTGTTTTATTATTTTGCAATATTTGGCAATTTTGTGCCAAATCAGACGACAAAAGGAGTAAGGATTTTTCACAACTGCAATTAGAAGACTTGGTAGACACTTTTTAAAAAGCAAAAAAGTAACAATAAAAAATCGTATTTCAAAAGTTTTTGCAAAAAAAAACAATATTCCGCGTAACTAAACTAGTAACTTTCGATCTTATTGCATTTTTTGAAAAGATCAAAACAATACTTTTGAAAAAACACATTGGATTTTGATTAAATTAATTCCCCGAATAGATCGCTTTGGGAATTTTGATAACTTCTTTCACTTCTTGATAATAACAAGACGATCACAGCTGCAGCTTGATACTTGGAAGTGTTGAACGTAAATTTTAGCATTTGTTTATAGGCATTGGTTTGCGATTTGTGTTTTTTTTTTTTAAAGAGTTAACTTTTAAGCAACTTTTCCGAACAACTCCTAAAAAAACAAACACTATTTTCACTATTTTTTGAGTTTTTCTAGCTAGTACACACCTCGAGTTACTTAATGAGAAAAAGAGGCCGAATAAACAATTTCGTACTAAGTGCGGATACGATTATAACATTTTTCTTGTCTTTAAGTTCAAGCGATTTCGAAAGAGTTTTCCTTATAAAAAAAAAAGAACGACAGCAAATATATGCAAAGCAACACTCACGCCCGCACTCACGGAATTCGACTAAACAACTAAGAACCGAAATTCTTTTTTTTTTTTAACTAATTAAATTTGTTGAACGTTGTGTTTCTCTCATAGGGGCGGGCAGCAGCATCCGCGAAGCACACTCGCCTCAACGATGACGACAACGCAATGAGAGTGTGTGCGTGTGGCACGAAAGAGTATGCGTCCGTGCGTCCAAAGTGTCTTTGAATTTTCCGCAATAACTATTTCGTTGCTAAAAATTTATTCTATTTTTATATAGAACTTTTCTCTTGGCGCTTTATTTCATTTAAAATTCATACCGTGCACTGGCGATGCCAACGATTAACTGATGGAGCACCGCTTCGACATGATCCGACAAATGAATCCAATGCTGCTGCTGCTGCGCGCGTACATACATATGTACAGATATATAACTTATGCTATATAAACTTGATGGTTTGGGTTTGTTTTGTTTTGATGCCATCCATGGCGGCCGTTCTGTTGCGTTTCGGAACTGTGGAAATTAGTGTTGATTGTCAGCGGCGGCGCTTGATTGAATTGAGTTTTGGCATAGTTTTTGTTGCCGCTGTTATGCACATCTTGTTGTGCCATTAATAGTTATTGTTTAATCAGTTTATCTAATCTTCGCCGTTTTGTTTGTTTACATGAAAAAAAAAAAAAAAGAAACCAAAAAGCAAAATACTTTTACAAAAACGCGCGCGCACAATATATGTTAGTGCGATTTGTGTGCGTTTTTAAACGCGCGTAAACAGCTGTTTCGTGCAGCGCACAAAAGTATGCTGCAGGAATTTAGTTTGCGTGCATTTTAGCGTGACCAGCCATTTTTTCGATTTAAAATTTTTTATAACGGCTTCAGAACAAAAACAAGTCAAAAATTAATCAAATTTCAATACAAATCCAATACAAATTCAATCCACATATTCCAATTATGCATTAATTTTATTTTCATAAAAGAATTCCACAAGGAAACGTTTTTTGCGGCAATGCCAATTGTTACTTTTTGAGAAAGCTACCAGGTAGCTACAAATCTTTGTTGTCTCTCAACAAACAGAGCACATTGTGAGTACAAGCTGTCGACGTCTTAAAGACTTCTTATAAGTTCAAAAAAAAATGGCTTAAGGACGGCGGGAATGCTGCATTAGCCGTACTTGCTGTACCCACATTCTACGCAAAAGAAAACAAGCCGAAGAGCGGTTGAGGCAATTGACCAATTCCGATAGACTTTCGCTTAAAGCTGAAAACCACAATCAAGCTACTGCTAATGACAGCCAGGTATTGGGTAGTGCATACAGACTGTCTACCAGGCAGTTGGCTGGTATACTCAATGAAAGATCAGGCAGCTCTCAAAGCAATAGATACAATTCAAACTTCATATATGAAGAATGCCACTGTGAGCCTTATGAACAACTGGCAACCAACAACAGGGTCTCTCTGGTATGGAGAGGACATGAAGGTTACTCAGGAAATGAGGCTGCGGCTATAAAAGCTAAGTCAGCCCCATTTGTAGGCCCAAGTCTTCTATTGCATAGAAGACAGCAAAGCTAGGCACTGGAGCAATCTAGATTTGTGTGCCTTGATGCGGCAAGAGCCAAGGAAGCTCTATACTTAAATGGGAAACAGCTTATATTACTTTGTGGACGTTGACAGACCATTTTCCCACACAAAATATGCCTTGTTAGCAACAGAACACGTAGATGCTGTGCGGAGGATGCCGTGTCAATGGAGCAACAAATCACCAACTGCCCAGTTCTGGCACGAAGGAGAGCAAAGCTCCTAGCCACCTATATGTATTCTCAGTGAGCAGGACCTGATGTATATTGCGGAGATTGGTCTGGGTTACACAATAGACCCATGGGCGTCGCACTGCCGAAGAGCGTAAGCTCACCCTTGTTCATACATTACATTGGGTACTGCAAGCTTGACCAAGCGCAGTGCCATACAACACGATCGAAACACGATTGTTTACAATGGCCAGGGTATTTCTAGGGTTCAAGTAGTGCAGAGAGAAGCCAACGCTAAATACAGAGAATCTGGACAACCACATAAAAATATATTGGTGATCAGCGTGCTGGGCAACAGGCAAACCATCGCTCCAAAGGCTTAAGATCATCCAATGATCTGACAGTTTAGAGGCGCATCATTGAGCTTGGCTAGCTTTTCCAGTTCTTGGCCAATAACCACCATTGAACTGATGGTTTAGGGGCTGATACTACGCCAGCGTAAGGACAATGCCCCATTATCACTGCGGGAATCGAACCATCGACCTCACCAGCTCTTACCAAGCGCCGCTGCTTTGCACGCGCATTCCATTTGGTCAATTAAACCTTTCATCGGATTTCACATCGAATACCTTATTCGCTCCTCCATCCTCGTTCAAACGAACGACTACTGCTGCGGCACCGACCAAATATATTCCATCTATTTTGCCTCCGATCCCCATTGAAACCAATTTCTATCTCATATATAACACATTAAAACTTTTATTTAGGATTTGAGGACTGAGGTGGGTGTGCTGTCGATGTAGTTACCGTTGTTGCAATGTTGTCATGCGATGAGGGGGTTAAAACTTAATTTAATGTATACAATGTAATCCAAAAATATGTTGGCCTAAAAGTGCGAGCGACCAAATCAAAGATGTTGGGCAACGTTTTGCGTACTTTTTTCTAGGCGCAGCTGCGAGCACAGCACTGCTGTTGTACCACACACACAGGAGCAGCTTGGATGAACTAAAAACGAAACTAAATTAACGAACACGATGTATAGCGAATGAAAAGCGCCTGAGATGAAGACGCAAACCGTTGCACAAAAAAAATAACTGAGCATCTCAGTGGTCGCATCAAAGAGGCTGTAACACACGTGAGGGCGCACTAATTATGTGTAACTTAGGATGTGTAGGGATTTTGTGTAGAACGAACGCGAATTGAGTGTAGTAGTGTAGGTGTGGTGTGTGTTTAGTAAAATGTTCTTTTAAAGCGATAACTTGAAAATATTTTTAAAAAGTGTAACCACCATCCGGCGCCTTGGGCTGGGTGGCATTGAACTCATTGGCTCCATTTAATTCTTGTGGTGCCAATTCATTTTCGGCCGCGTCATCGCCACCATTGAAATAGGCATCGATAATGGCGTATGCCTTTTTGTAAACCTCTTCGTTTTCATGCTGCTGCAGTGCTTCCAGCTTGTCCAGGCCACCCATTTCCTCCACCGTTAGGCATAGATTCTCAGTGCCGCCTAATTTTTCGGCCAAGGAAAAGAGATTTGTTAGACCCGTTTGTACCACTTTAATTGTGCGCGGATCCTTGGCATCTAGCAGATCCAAGAACGGCTTGAGTATATGATATTTTTCTATAAGATCAACTATCTGCTCGGGTGTGCCCGATGTAGTTGTATTGGTCACAGCCCAGGCTGCCTCCTTTTGTGCCTTAAAGTCGCCATGCTCCAAGACATTGCGTATATGTTCAAAGATGCCGGCGTCTATGACAGCTTGAATTTGTTTCTGATGACCAGCGGTTATGTTGCTCACAGTCCAGGCAGCTTCCTTGACAATATTGCTCTTGGGATGTTGCAGCAGTAGACCCAACTTGGGCAGACCGCCCGCCTGAATCACTGCATCAGTCTAGAGGCCAACGCGCATTAATATTAAGCAATGCATATAGGGGGCAGGGCGCTTACCTGTTGATCAGTGCCAGTTACAATATTACCCACACTACGTAAGGCTGGCACTATAATGCTAGGCTCATCCATCTGCAGCAAATTGACCAAACGTGGCACTGCACCGGTATCCACGACAGCCTGTATCTTATTATTATCATCATCTGTGACATATGACAATGCCCAGCAGGCATCAGCCAAAACCTGCACATCCTTATTCACCAACAAATGCGAGAGTACGGGCAGCAGCAGCTTAACTTGTTCAAACGGTGGCGTAGGATTCTTATTGCGGCACAAATTGGACATAAGCCAAACAATGTTGCGCAAAAAGGACAAGGGTGTATTTGGATTGATCAGTCGCAGTAAGCCATCGATGACGTTGTTCTGTATGACAATATCACGTGCAGCTGCACCATCGCCCGCTATATTACCCAAAGCCCAGACAGCCTGTTCGGCCAAGCTTATGGATTTGGACTGCAGCAAATTAATAAAATGTGGCACAGCATTTTGCTCAATAACACAGCGTGTTTGCTCCGAGGTGCCGGATGCAATATTAGTCAAAGCCCAAGCAGCCTCAAACTGCAGCATAGAGCTATAAATAGGCATACATTGAAGCTAATAATTCGCGTACTAAGACAAGCACTACCAAGCTTACTTATCATTATTCTGCAGAAAGCGTATGCAAATAGGCACAATACCATGGCCAATCATTAGATCAATTGGCGGATTGCGTTCACGGCTTAGCATTTTGCGTGCCTGTTGCATGCCTAAGAATTGACGTTCTGCATCCTCACTGTTCATGCAAGCCACTATTTCATCGACGGACAACTGCACCGGCGACTGACCATTGGGTTCCTTCAAGGGTGAAGTAAGATCCTCTTCATTGATGTTGCGACGTTTAAACATCTGATCTTCCTTCTTATTTTTACGCAGCTCAATAGTCACCTCATGGCGACGCATACGCGATTCCTGTTGAAAAAATAAAAAACAAAAAGTGAGGTTAATGCACGGCCAGGATGTAAAGTAGCAGCGCGACTTACCTGCGTATTCAATGTGTTGGACTTGTACGCGCCCTGACGTGTATTGGTTTGCCCTGTTTTACTCATTTTCACTTAAAAATTAAAACTGAAAAAAATTTTTTTTTTATTTTATTACAATATTAAAATTTAGCACCTTAAAATTTCGTGCTGCTCAATCGACAGGCAGTTAACAACTGAATAGAAATTTCCAAAGCCTTGTGCTAGCGACAAAGGCAGCGACTGACAGCTATTTCAAGGGCTGCTTATACATATGTATATACAAATATACATATATATATATATATTTCTGCACTTAATTTTTTTTTTAGCAGAAATCCGTTTTTTCGCGCGCAACGCTGAAAACGCTGCAGCCGCTGCTGACGCTGACCGCACAGCCACCGCAAAGACCGGCTCTGGCAGATCAACGCCAGCAGCTGCGTCTCGACGCCATTTATGCACAGCCGCGATCGACGTCTGTTGCTGCCGACGACGACGCTGCCCTTTGCCTTTGGTGGTCCCAAGAAGTCTCACTTTTATGCACTTACCGTTTCCCAAAAAAAATATATATATTATTTTTTTTTCAGCTCAACAATATTTTTTTTAAGAACACACCAAAAATTCTAATTTCCACAATAAATTTATATGTTTACTCGTTCGAATATCAAATAAAACTAAAATTTAATTTACACAGCGCCAAGTGACATGCGTTGCCGGCAGCAAAAAATTATTTCAATGCCTGCTTTGTGCTTAAATTACCGTTTAATTTGAAAAGCGATGCAGCAGGCTAAGCGAACGAAGCTTTTTCGAAATGTGCAAAAATTAACATTGGCCTTTGGCAATTTTTAGCGCTATGCTGAGATCTTCTTCTTTATGCAGTGATCACATAGCTCGCAACAGCTGTTAGCGCGCCAAGTCGTGATCTTTGAACAACAGATGGCGCTGGAGTAACTGCGCAGCAAATTTGGCGCGCAATTTATGTAAATTTAGAATAAGAAAATTTAGGTGCTAATAACTAAAATAAAGATTTCTGGCATCGATTTTTTGAGGCAAATATGAAACTGTCTCCATAAATGTAGATATACTTTCTGCAAAAACTATGAGCTAAAGTTAACTGATTGTTGTTCTTTGAACAACGGATGGCGCTTGAGTAGCTGCTCAGCAAGTTTGGCGCGCAATTGAAATAAATGCAAAATAATTAAATGAAGTTGAAACGGTGATAGACGTTTCCCGAATGGATTTGACGACTTTTTAAAGCGAAAAAACAGTTAAATAGCCTCTATTTAATGTAGTTGGACTTTCTACAAGAAAGCTACCTTGAGCCAAGCATAATTGATCGCATTGGTCGCAACAGCTGTTTATGCGCCTAGTGTTGTCCTTTCAGCAAAAGATGGCGCTAGCTGAACAGCAAATGTGGCGCGCAATTGAAATAATTTCTGAATAATAAAATTGAAATACTACCAACTAGTAGTAGACATTTCTCGGTTGGAATGTGATATTTTATAGCAACGGCGAAAAAAAGCCCCTATAAATGTAGATCTTCTGCAAAAAACATGCTTTGGTGGAATAATGGCTTATAATTAAAGTCAGAAGAATTTTTTTAAATGTCAACGAAATATGTTATTATTGGCGTCGGTAACGTAGTTGTACTGTTTTTTTATTCCTTGTTATACCGCTTGGGAACTCAGGGCCTCCACTAGAACCTTCCAACGAACCCTGTTTAGCGCCGTCTGTTTAGCTCTGTCTCATGCTGTGTTCAACTGTGCCAATTTTTGGAGGATGGATTGCCTTGGCTCTTGTACCGTACTTGCCTTTTAATGGAAAGGTCGTTGGTTCGTTGCCACCTTGCAGCTGCATTTGTCGAGCTGTGACACAGCTATCAAATATATAGACGCTATGTACCTAGACACCTCCGTTCGAATTAGGCTGTTTTCATTGGACAGCTATTAATAGTGAGGGCATGCTGCGCCTTTAGGGGCATAAGTTTATTTATTTTAATATGTTAAGATCAAATAAATAAAGCAATGTATCAAAATAAATATATATATGTTAACATTTGCTAAGATAAACGGAAAAATACAGATTATAATAAAAAAAGCACAACGATTTTCTATTGGCAATATTTATTCTTAGTCATTCCCCATACAAAATAGCCTCAAACGCCGCGGATTAGGCGATTGTCCATAGCTGCAAAAATGTGCTTTGGTTGAATAAACTTGTTGAAAATAGAAATTAAATTGAAATGAAATTCTTACTTAAAAAAAAAATCACAACGTTATCTGTTGGAATATTTATCTCAAAATGTTCTGCAAACAAAATAACCAACGATGGCAAACATTTGGTATTCACAAAGAAGCTATTGTAGAAGTTATTGGGCCTTTAATTTGTTGGTAAAATAAATCACACACCAGTCACTCTTGGCAGTAAAAGTGACTGCTTCGGCGATTTTCTGCTCTTCGTTTACAACAGATGGCGCTAATATATGCAAAGCGTAATGGGGCACAATATATTTTTTTAAAAACTGGCCTGAAATTGCACTTTGCATGGTTAATCTACATTTAAAAAATAAATCTAGTACTCTATTCCACACTTATGTACCACTTCTATATCCAAGCAAACCTCTAACAATGTTTGGCTGATGGACACACAGAGTGTAAGCATTTCTGTGCTTTTCGCGTAGCCATTATAGCCGCCAATTCATTGAACTACTTAATCTGGCATCGAGAGAAACTCATAAGCACATTAAGTCCACTACAGTTGGGCTCCTCAAGGGTAACCGCAGCTTAACCTCCTCAAAATTAAAAAAAAAAATAATAGTAATATTGACAGGCGAAACAAAGTCTGGCAACGCTCAAATTTTTTTCTTGTAAATTTAATTTTTGAATTTCAACAAAATGTGGCAAATATCTGCAAAATTATTACACGGACATGTCGTATCACAATTTAAACTCTCTTCTTTTGCTTCTGCTGCTGCTCCTTGGGCTCCTCGTTGACGGGCGCTGGTGCCGCTGTGGTGCTGCTGGCTTCCGAGGCAGAACGCGCCTCAACAACATCGGAGTCGTCAGAGTCTGAGGGTGCACCGGCACTTGGATAAGGCGGGAACTGCAGGTTGTCGGGATAAGCCTGTTGTTGCTGCTGTTGTTGTTGGGCCAGTTGTTGCTGCTGCTCCAGCTGTTGCTGTTGCGCCAGTTGTTGCTGCTGCTCCAGTTGCTGCTGCTGCTGCTGCTGCTCCAACTGTTGCTGCTGTTCCTGTTGTTGTTGCTGGTTTTCGTTGTAATCAATGGGCGCTGGCTCCTGATCGGGTTGACGTGGTGCCTCTACAACTTCGCTCTCCTGCTCTACACCAATCTGTTGTGGCTGCTGGGGCTGCAAAAAGTGCTGTGGATAATACTGTGGCGCTACATTAATGGGTGCGGGCAGTGCAGCAGGCAACACTGGCGCTGGTGCTGGTGCAGCTACAACAGCGGGTGCAACAGCAGCTGCCACGGGCGCAACAACAGCGGCAGCACGTGCAGCTACCAAAGGCTCACGCTGCACTACAGCATTGAAACCATTAATATCATCGGCGGTATACGTGACAGTGCGCTTATAACCATCAGCATCGATTAGACTGTAGGAGCCAACCACATTGCCACCATTGCGAGTTTCCACTTGACTCTTGATATCGCCGGTCAATGAATCGTGCACACCATAGGAGAAATCATAACGTGGAGCAGACTCAAGCTCTACTTGTTTCAAGACGGGCGCAGCGGCGACAGTCTTGACAATAGGCGCAGCAGCGCCAGGTGCAATGGGTGCAGCGTAGGTTTTCACCAATGGAGCTACCGGTGCAACAGTCTTTACATATGGCGCAGGCACTGCATAGGTCTGAGCAATGGTTTTGGCGTAAACGGGTGCAGTAGACTGATGGTAGACTGCTGGTGCGGCATGATAGACCGCGGGTGCGGCATGATAAGTAGCTGGAGCTGCATGGTAAGTAGCGTATGCGGGATGATAACCGGAATAGGTGGCTGCAAAGCCGGCCTGGCTACAACCGGTCAGGGCCAAAAGGCACAAAGTGGTGAAAAACTGTAAAGGAAAGAAGGATAGGTCGTGTCTTCGCTTAATTTTTACAAAATAGAAGAAACCGAATTTCTAAACGAATTTAATGAACCTAATGTATTATATTTTCCATCGACACGAGCTGCGCGGAACGGGTTATAGGTTACAAATAGTCAAAAACCTATAGAAATAAGAGTCAGCTGCACATAGCCGATAATCAGTTTCGAAAATGTCTCGATGCTTTTTTTGTGCACCAAATTCTTCATAAGTGCTGGGATGCCTATGGCTCTTCAAGCGAGATGCCGACTATTTTGGCGACATTTTGTAATCATTCATGCTGAGCAATGGAAAAGCTCCTAGTGAACCATAGGTCTCGCTCACAAGTTCCTCAATCCGTCAAAAATGGGTAGTTCCGTTAACGGCTTTTAACTATCGCGGAGAACCTTCAACTTGCATAAGAGAAAATGGTCAAAATACTTTTCTTCTAAACGCCAAATTCAACGACTATGACATCTATCAACACTATTTGAGGCGTTGGAACTCGAAAATTAGCTGCCCAAATTGAAATCAAAGTAAAGTCCTCTCCCATGCCTGCATCTTGACAAATCCTCTTAGATATTGCTTTTTAATCAATAGCAAATTTGTTAGACATTTTCTTTCAAAAGTCTTGTCTTTTATCTTGCGGACTTTTTCGAAATTTTCGCCTATTTATTGCCAATTCTTGACATCTCACTCCCATACCTTCAGCAACTTACCCTATTTATGCCCACTTCCGCCTAATATTAACTATTTATTTTGCATACACAATCAATCCATCAAATGTTCATTTTTATTGAAACATTTAGCTTAGGACTCAGCATCGATTTGGCAATCAAGTCTTTTAGCTAGAAGAACCGGCGCACACGCTTATCTCTCCAACAAGTCAGCCAATCATTCAATTAATCAATTCAGCCAGCGTACATGTTGGTTATACAATATATATGGCCAACCATTTGGCCAACTATGAATGGCGTCCATTAGAAGAATGCCTACCCCGGTGGTACACGTTTGCATGTTTGATAACAGGTCCTTAACCTTTACCTTAACATTTCATATTAACGCTTAGCTTTGGATATACCCTGTACAATTCTTTATATCAAATAGCTCTTGCACTCTTATGGGAGGCAGCGTATGGCCACCCACCCACCCAACTGTCATGCTGTGGCTGCACATAATAAATCACACAGTTGGCTCAACCTTGTCCATTTATGCCTTGTCTGCTACACTGATTATTCCCAGCAGTAGCAACCACAAGGAGTACCAACACTAGGAACCACTTACTTTGCTTGCCATCGTTTGCTCTCTTTAACTTTTATTAAATATTTAAAACACGCACCGCGCAAATAAAGCACAAACAAAACACCAAATAAAACTTGGAAATGAAGTAAAAACGAGCACAATATATCCGTGTGTTGGTCCTCGATACTTTCTGTTTGGAGCACAGCCAGCGAGCGCGTGCTTTAGCCAACGTTTGCCTAATGATGAGATCCAAGTGCGCAGCGCGTCACTTTATATGAACGTGTCGAGACTGGCGTGTGCCCAGAATTAGTGCGTTACCTTAAGAAGTTGCACCCACGCACACGCAGTCTACCACAGAAAACAAAACCGGTCCTAAGTACACGGCCCAAACCGAAAATGTTTCTTATAGATGTCAAGTGACAATTTGACAATTGCTCCAAACTGGTTTTTGTTTGGGTTTGCTCTGATTTGCTTTGCTTACGTTTTCAAGTTCAACGCGCTTCCTTGTAGCTCTCCCGCGGCTCGCGGGATCTACGTAGGCCTACTCAGACGTAATTAATTGATATTTGACTTTTATTTAATTAACTCAACAATTGTCATAGTGGACTTAAGTCATACCAGGTGGGCTAGGCCTGAGGCGCCATCAGACGTCTATGGCTCATATTACATCATGGTAGTTGGCTTGCTGTGCCCGTAATTGTGGCACATTTTGCACTTGAAATATATTTTCAGGCGAAATTTGCCACACTTGAATTGTCAACCTTTGTCAAGTTTTTTGGCGCTTAGCCTCCTCCCCCCACTCCGTGTGCGTAACCAAACATCTTTGTAGCTTTTGTTGAAGTGCTCGTCAACACATTTACATGGCGCACTGTTCAGCGGCTACGGGCGTTGTCTCTGGGCATTATTTGGCCTGCTGTTTGTATGTCAGCAACGTTTGCTTCATTTACCGCATGAGTTTCAGTTTTAGGTTTTTAGAAAATTTATTATCTCTTTTTTTTCAATTTTAGCTGACGCTCGGCAGTGACGGTTCCAGCGGGAGCACAGCACAAATATTAAGACATCCCAGGGTGCATTTATCAAAGAGCCCATGTTACGCACCGCCCTTGTGTGTTACCCAATGAATCGCCAATAATCCGTGTCCCTGTCCCACATGCAGGCGTTGGTTAGCTTGTTTGACACTGCACGCTTTTTTTGTTGGTTTTGTTTTTTTTTTTTTTTTAATTTTGTTACAATTTTAAATTATTATTTGCGTTGCTGAATTTGGAATTTTTTGCATTCAATATGCAATTCGTCTAGCTTTGGGAGCTTTGAAACACACGCCCAGTTTAAAGTTACTTAACTCGAGTTTTCTCAATTTTTCATTTCCACAAAGTTAACACTCGCAGCAAATATTTGTTTCAAGTGTGAAAAATATTTGCGCAAATGTTTGCTACAAGAAATATCTGCCCAAATGCATGTGAGGGTTGCCTTTTTATTACACAGAGAACAAAAATAAATATTAATCATTGAAAAACGCTTTGTTTTTTTTCAAAATATTCCCCATTAAGATCTTTACACTTTTGCATGCTTTTGAAACAATTGTCGCAGTAATTCTGCCACACTGATTGAGGTGTCTCCAGAACAAGCATTCTGAATGCATCAGCAGCTGCTTCAGGTGTCGAACAAAGTTGACCTCTCATTTTATTTTTAAAATAAAAAAACAAAAAGAAGTCATAAGATGCTTTGATTTTGACAAGGAATTAAAAAACCGGTGCCAAGTCAGCACTATATGGCGGATGACATAAAATCCATGTTTTGAGTGCTCAAAATGCAATTGTTTGAGCCGATGTTGGAGAGCTCGCATTGTCCTGCTGATGATTCATCCGTTTTCGGCGGTTGGTTTACCTGATTTCTTGGCAGACAACTGGCAAACAAATAGTTGTGTACCACTTAGAATTGACTGTTCTGCATTCTTCTAGTGGTTGCGACATTTCCAGTTTTTTTTAAAAAAAAACAGGCGACCATTTGCTTGGAAGTGCTTCTTGCGCGAACAACTTTTGTTGAATTTGGCTATTCTTCAAACACCCAAACAGTCGACTGCTGCTAGCCTTCGAGCTCATATATCCTTATCAACCTAATTATTGTTTAAATGATTGAGCATATTGGAAATTGTAGTTAATTGTAGAGAAAGTGTAGAGAAAGTGCAGATAATATTTGTTTAAAATGCATCAAATATTTGCCCAAATCTTTGTCAGCCTGATTATTGTTTATATTATTGAGAATATTTGAAACTAGAGTTCATAGGAGTTACGATTCTTGGTAGCGCGGCGATTCTTCACTTGCCTTCAGCGTTCATAGATCAACACAGTCTGCCTAAATCTTTTCAAGTGTATCTTACTGGAATCCTATTGCTGTACGCTAGCCTACACGGTTTTCCAGCACAAATATAATTTTTACCGCATCCAAAAAAATAAATAAATTTAACAAATTAAATCTCTTAAAAAGATACCACCCGTTCGAATACATCTATAAATTGAGGGTCTCTGTTCTTGTCGAACAGCTATATCCTCCTTCTCCGCCTTTGAAGCTGAGACCTAAGTCAGAGGCAATAAAATAACTTGTTTTTTAAACTTTACCAAAGAAGTAAGTTAACAAATAATTCGAAAATTTTAAGCAATTAATAAAGATATCATGGACAAATGTATTTGCAATGAACCGTTCTTCACACCATTGCTCGTAGTTCGATGACTAACTACTCGTGAATCCTCTACCAAGACAAACGGATTTCCCACTTATAGAAAGGGTCTTGCTGAAGAAGATATAATACTTAGTAATAAAGCTGAACCAAAAATAGAGTGAGTTTTTTGCAGAATAGTGCATTATTTTTGTCGTGGCAGAACTAAAATTTTTAATCTATTTCATTTCAAAAGCTTTTCAAACTTAGAAGAAAAACTTTTACTTCAACAAAATCAAAAAAAAAAACCTTTATTGAATTAATTACCAAAGTGAGTCAATTTTTATTTTTGAAAAGCGTGAACTAAAGTACCAGAAATTATGTTACAAGATAGATTTAAGCTTAATAACAATGCAGCTGTTTGCTTTCAAAAAGAAAATGTTATTTAAACGCAGCTATCTATAAACATTAAATTTTTCCTGTAAACGAATTTACTGCAAAAAATTATTTATTGTGATCACCACAGTGGAAATCCTAAATTAGCATTTTTCGCTATTAAAAAAAAAGTAAACAACACCTAAGTCAATACAATTGTTGAGTGATTTTGTGTACTTGAAGCCAAGCGTACAAAGGTCACTTTTAATGTGTACCCAAAAACACATCTAAAGGTTAAAGTGCAGCTTAAGTTCTGTTTTTCAAAGCATATTCGAGTAATTTGACATAAGTTGATTCCAAAGCAACAAAGAAATTAAATAAAATAGTCTGCAAATTGGACTGCAATTTCTGCTAGTGCAAATTCTTAGGCTTTAAAGTCACTACACTTGACTTCTAGTCTAAAAACATTTGTTTTAAATTTTTTGGAAATTCAAAATTCTTACAATTGACTCAAATTATTCCAGAGAATATACGTTCACATAAAAATTTTAAATTCATTATATCACAAACCTCATAAAGCTACAAAAAAAAACATTCTTAATAATAAATAAACGTTTATTGTAATGCCCTACAGTCTTGGCATCTCTGTAAACGCATTTAATTGGGCTTATAATAAATATTTCAAGTTCAAGTCGTGCGACTTCTTCCACAACCTTGGCTTAAGTACATAAATTTATTTTTTGCAAGCCTCTCTGGCTACAAATACCTAAATATCTGTAACTGGCTTTAACTCAACTGATATACATATCTATATCAGTAGATATTTTAATTTCTACGTGTCTGGAAGCTCTAATTGGATATTTTATGTGCTACAACCTCCGTCTCAAAAAAAAAAAAAACTATACGCACTTTCAATTTTAGCAGTTAAGCGTTTTTTTTGTTAGTCATTCCAACAGCTCAGCTACCATCTATATAAAGTCTAGCAACCACAATGGGACAATTACCGTAGACACGACTTGAAGATTTTTCCCAAAACAATACCAAAGTAGGCCTAAAATTCCTTGACTTTAGCGGCTGCAGTTTGATACAAAAATTCAAATTCTTTAAGTGTTGTTAATGAGTTGACAAAAATCGTATTGATTTCTGTGCACTAATTTTCTTTTATTGTATTTTCGGAAAAAATAATTTAACTTGAACTAACCTTGAAATTTTTCAAAAGGGCAATAAAATTTCATGGAAAAAAAAATGCACCAATTAGACCTTAATATTTTGTTTGATAAGTCCGCCTGAAGGTTAGGTAACTTCCATTTTATGGCAAGTTATAGAGCTCTGCCAAAAATATATATTTCTTTTAATTCCATTTTTGCTTAATTTTTGATTTTGTTGTTGCAAGCCTGCTTAATTAATTTCCGGTGCGGCATCCTTTGTATTTCCGCTACACATTTATTATATTTATGTTTTTTTTTACTATTATTAAATACGTATTCTCTGCCATTTCTTATATTTATTTTTTGTTGGCTTATTTTGCTGAATCGAGTTCTGTTTTTTTTTGTATTTTGTACTTTGTTTTGTTTGTGCTTTGAAGTGGTACAAGGGGGTCTTTGGCGCCACGTACTATGCTCGGCTGTTTAGATTTCAAAAGGGCTTATGTGCTTTATATAATAAGCATTTATTGTCGTTTAAATTACATAAAAAGCTGTTGTATGTTTGCTTTATTTTTATTTATTTTTATGTATTTTTATTTTTTTTGCAATGTTATGCTAAGTGACTTGCATGTTTAAGGTCGCTTTGGGGTGTTGCAGACACTTTTGGAAAAAAAACAAGCTATTTGCATTGTTTATAAAGTGCATGAAGTGCAAGTAACCTTGCTGCAAATAGTTTTATAAAAATACTTGAAACTACGCTAAGTTTAGTTTTTAGAGCTTGATTTGCTTTACACGGTTTTCTTTCAATATATAAAAGTAATTTTTGGTTGTTTGAATTAAATTTAGCCAGGCTCATTTCTCGAAAAAGCCGTATTTGTATTTCCCTAAATCAGCTGCCACCATATGCCGTCAGCTGGTTAAAATCAGAGCTCCCATACACTGAGTGTTCCGCCTCAAAGCAGTGTAGCAATTATTGGTACATCCGCCAGAGTGTGGTGACGGCTGATGACTCTGACGATGCTCTAGAAGTTATAATAGGACTAACAGTTGGCTTCTGTTTAGAAATTTGTGTAATTAAAAACTAAAATTGTATGCCAAAAACACTGATTGCCACTTGTCAGTGAGACTGCAGAGCTAGTAAGTTCCAGATATTCACTCTGAACCCACGATCCAGACCCAGATCGAAAGCTAGATAAGGCAACAACGTATACGACTTTGCAGATATCAAGCATCATTAAGACTGATAATTTGCAAAAGTATCTATCCTTATCCAGAAAAATCGCTTTTTTAGTTTTAGTGCGACTTCTTTAATTTTATGATAGAAGGTTTTTATATGGACCCCGGTAGCGGTGTGGTAGCGCACATCGGTAGGTCTGGGATTCGATTCCACCCAGCAGCACTGGCGCATTATCGTAGTTCCCAGTTACCTAGACAAATCTCTATTATTTATAGACACTGTCGTTCGGATTCAGCTATAAGCTGTAGGTTTGTTCTCTTCCAACAGCTACTTATAGAGATATCCCAATGCGCCGCCTGTGGAGCGCTGACCATAGTCAAGGGTATTAAAATTATTATTATGTTCGTCATCAAGCCTTCGCTCTTTTTTACTAAAGTGTTGAGCTCCACGCCATTGATATTGATATCACGGGCAAAGCAGTAGCGCCTGGTACGAACTGGTGAGTTGCCCATAAAGGGTAAGACATTATTGATAAAATTGTACTTTAATCTGGCTGCGGGAAAAGCCTATGGGAAATGCTTCAAATTGTTAAGTGTTTAAAATAATAAAAGTGGCAAATGATAGAACCGTCAGAAACAGAGACGCTTCTGGCGCCAAATCTTCTCACCTGGCGCTACGCCTTCTCAGGCCATCCACAGCTATTCCCTATCTGGATTAGGCATACTAGTTGTGGCTGTAAAAGATTACCATTGCAGATTTCAAATAAGGGATAACAAATTTAAAGCGTGACACAGAAAACTGAATGATAAACCAAGAAACATTGTAATTCTTAAGCACTGCAATCTTAAGGAGGCAACTGAGGCAATTTTTTTAATTATATAATAAGACATTTAATGCATGGCTTATAGAAAACTGGACGATATTTTAAGGAACATTATAACATTTGACCACTGCAATCTGAGGCACTCTAGTGTCTTCGATAAGGGGCAGAGAACAGAAGGGAAATTTTAAATTAAACGAATTTTTTCTCAAACGTAGTGATTTTTCATAAAAAAAAAAGAATTAAAGAGGTACTCTTTGCTTCATTAAGTAAAAATTTTTAAATTATTTGAAATATTGAAATTTATATGTCCTTAATACATACATCCACTTTAATATAAAAAAAAATATTAAGCAGTTATTTTGAGACTGGTTTAAGGAAAACATCGCTATTAATGCATCCATTCCGCTAAGTTACACTTTCAAACTTTTAAAAACATAAAACGCTCGCTTAACTTTTATTTTGCACGTTAAAACTAGCGTTGCCAATGAGTTCAGCCAAAGAACCGGAAATTACGTAAACCACAACTAAGTGACACCACAAAACGGAAATGTGCCTATGAAAAGCAATCATCAAATCAATCGCAGGAGTTTTCCTGGTGAGGACTAACTCGTTTCTAGCCATTTCACATATACTTAACACTATTTGCAAAGCTTAATAAACTTGTGCTCGTTGACTCCTATCCGCATTAGCTTCAGCGGCGACATCAGACGTGACACTAGACAGAAGTGCTATGATTGCAAAGATCGCCGTGAAGCACTGCACGTGGAATAGGTTGGCGTCCATCGGATTGTAAAATGGCAGAGATACGGCAATGATTGATTGCACGTTAAGGCACGAGAGCATCACATCATTTCCTTTTTACACTTGACAGGAAATGCATTTTTAGCTAGCGAAATGAGCGATGCTCTGCTCCAGACGTGTGTGTGTGCGAATAGTGTGTGGGTGTGTTTGTTTTGGTGTGTGTGTGTGTGTTTTGGTGAGTGTATTTGAATGTGCTGTGCGTGTGTGTGTGTGACAGTTAAAGCGGAAGAGGAAAAGGTAAAAAGTAAAGCGCAAATCTCAGCAAGTGGCGCGAAAACTGAGCAGAGAGTGGGAGCACCCATGCCAGAAGCTTTCCACAGACAAGACACACGCACACTTTCATTCGTAGGAGGTTGGGCTAAAAACTATGCTGCTATGTCAAGCAGAAGATAAAATTTTGAATTATTTTAGTTTATTAGTATTTTGAGATTATACAGGAAGTGGAATCTCATACTAGTCTTAGCATTTACTTTCATTCCCTGCCATCAACGAAACCATGGCAACCGCCTACTTTTCAGCCAACCCTCGACTGCTTTCAGCACATATACGCTTGCATCTCTATAGAGCATGTTTGTGCACTTTGGTCATTGAACAAACCATTGAAATGGAAATGCATTCAAGGTTGTGTGCAAAGTTTTCGCCAAGCCACTTTAAAGCTCCCAAATACACCGGAGACGGCACAAAGCGAAAACCCAGCTCAACAGGAACTGGCAATTTGCTCCCAAATTTTAGCCAATTAAAAAATCAACGCTTTAATACCTCCTTACCATAAAAAATCAATCAACATTTTCAATCTGCTTCGAGCGTATAATCACCTTTCCGCATTCTATGAATGAATCAACTCTACAACTTTTGAGTACAACTCAGCAGACAAGTTGCTTATGTGTGTCTGTCTATCTATGGCAGCGTAAGACAAACGATCCAAAGCGAATTGCACGAACATGGTACATGGTAGCAGTGCGCCAATGGAACCACCCAGACTCATGCCCCAAGCATGGGTTATTTATTGTGAGTCCATATGTGTGACAGCTTGTGTGTGTCCGCCTTTGGGGTGGGTGTAGTTTGCAAACGGAGCTAGTCGCGCTTTTGTTTGACGCCAAGTTGCCGACAACTAATGTCACCTCCATTGCGATAATCCATCAAAATTGTCGCTGAAACGGAAATCAAAAGTGTATTTATCACAGTAGAGTATTGTTTTGAGGGAAGTTGTGTTTAAAAAGAAAACGGGGGTATTATATATTTAAATGATTATTACAAAAAAAATATTGTTAAAAGTTAATAGTTTTTGTTTTTTTTTGGTAATATTTTGGTTGCATTTGCACAGCTTTGGGACGAGAGCTGCAAAAGCAAAAATCAGTTGGGTATTGTCAAAAAAAATATATATACTATTAGAGTGATTATGCAGTTTATTTTATAATTGGTTTTGATCTTATATAGGCCCCATAGGGCTTTAAACTCCAATTGTTAATCACGACGAAATCTGACTTCGAGTCAAAAATTATCTTATCATCAAAAGAAATTGAAAGAAATTAAGATTCAAAACTTTCAATGGCCATCAATGCTCAGCAGAGTGAAATGTTCTGTCCTGTTCCTCCTGTTCTTTTCTAAGCTTTATATCCACAACTATCGGTTTTGGAATTTTTTCTATAACTAATAAAATGCATATAGCTACAAATAAACAGTCGTAGCGGATGGACACCTACATAGAAGCGGTCGCGATGCTCGCTGTTGCGTTTACACGTAGTTCTCAATAGAGTTGGCTCTAGTCACCAAACTCATCTCTAAAGTGCTTGAAGGCAATAGTAACTCGCTTTAACAGATATTTTCATCTTGGGGTCATCTCTTCGTAGAGAGATTATATCCATGCAAAAACAGAGCCCATTCCAATCTATGTATTTCTTGCTTTTATCGTTGTTTATGATAATAAAGAACCCATGGATCTTGAATGCTGCAAAGAATTGGTATGTGTGATGTCAGAACTTTAGTCATGCTGTCTGTAGTGCCCTTACACCCTTTCTCTTCCACGTAAGATCATAGGTAGGTGCGTCCGTTCCCTATTCATCCGACTCATGTAGTGCATGATGCAGCGATCTTTTCAGCGCGCAATTGCCATAAAGCTGCTAATACTGTTAGATATTCATCCTAGCAGGATTTGCCTGTGCTGCCGCCTTCAAAATCTATGTCTGCTTGAGCAAAGACTTTTGCAACAAAATACCTCAGATTTCTATAAAGCCCATGGCTCGCTTGCATTGGTGCTAATAAAGAACACATTGGTCTTGGCCTAAAATGCTACAAAGAATTGCTATCAGTCACTTTAAGCCAAGCTGTCTGTAGTTTCGGTTCGCGATGAGTGCTGGGTTGTTCTTGTTGTAGCTGTTTGTCCTTCCGAAACAGAGCAGTGTGGGCAGTCCTTGGGCAGGCCTGAGCCTGCTTCGATTCCGGTGTGTAGGACCGACTACCGTGGGAATCGATGATTGCTTGGCTAACTAGATTGCTGAACACTAGGAGCGTCTAGTCTCTATTCATTCGACTCTTGCGATACATGGTACATGCATCGTTACAGCTACAATTGCCACGGAGCTGCTAATATTGTGAGGTATTTACCCTAGAAAGCTTGGCCTGTGCTGCCGCTGCCAAAATTTATGTCTGCTTCATTAAAACTTTTGGAACAAAATAGCTCAGATTTTTACAAAGCTCATGGCCCACTTGCATGCCGAAGCTTCAACATTAGAAAAGTGTCTTAAATTTTAAACTCTGATCGAAGACGAAAAAAATTAAACTACAGCAGCGCCAATGCAGATTATTAGAAAATAAACATGAAATAAATAACATAAATAAATAAAATTATATTTTAGGAATCTTGCTTTCGAGTAATACTCTTGAGTGGTGAGACATTAAAGTTAGAGAAGAACACACAGAGATTAAGTAACAATTTTAAGAGTTGGCGAAAAAAAGAATGCATTTTGCAGGATGTTGAAAAGATTCACTTTGATTTGTGGAGTTAAATTGTTTTTATTAACTAAATACGATGTAATCACAGAATACGCCACATTAGAAATATTAGTTAAGTTTTGCTATTTTTGAGATATCTAAATGAATATCGATGAATTTGTATGAAAAAATATTAGAGTTCGAAACTGCCTTATGTGGTTAAATGATATATATATTATTTTCGTATAGTTTCCAAGTTTATACAATAGTTTAAGCACGATAGTATTATAAGTGAAATAAATAGACGCTTAAAAGCCAGACGGTCTTAAAGGGGATACCCTTAAACCCAACAAATTAAACGTTTATTAGGAATAATTTAAAATTTATTATTAATAAGAAAAATGCACTGCCACAATTTCAGCTAAAAACAAATAATTGCAAAAACTTATTTGATTTATAAGTGCACAAGCACTGCGCATAATCTGTTTTTATTCATGAAAAATTTACATATAATTTATATATTATATAAAAAGCTGTTGAAAAGAATTCAATTATAATGCTGGGCTAACATTTATAGCCAAGTTTATGAGTAAGCAAAAATGTGTACGCAATAAGCAATTTGTCAATATCCATTTTCAGTGCTCCCCACGAGGAACCAAGCGCCAGAGCAACGCCATCGCCGCCACCTACACTCTAGAAAATCTAAACTGCCAAAAAGCTAGAGACAATTTTCGTGGACACAAACAAAGAAATTAATCAATTTAACGATGCGATTAGAATCAAATGGCGTCAACTGACGCCAAAAAATCGACTGTTAGCAGAGCTGCACGATTTTTTGTGATTTATTTCTATCGATTTTTTTATTTTTTTTTTTACTCTTCGTTTCTCGTTTTCTAATGCTTGCTAAGCCGTAAAGATTATGCAATAGCAATAAGACTACTTTGAAGCGGGTTCTTACAAAAAAAAAAATACCGAAAAAAAAATTGAACCCAAACAAACACTGATATATATTGACGAGACTTTGAGGCTGTCAGCTCGATTCGTCAACTAATTATGTGGTTGCTAAGCGGATTGACAATGCGCTAGAGTTCGAGTTGGAAGTTTTCGAAAAACCAAGTCATTGATAGAGTTGCGCTCTTTAAGTGTAGCTAATGAAGCCCTGGCTGGCAGTTTAAAGTATTAACAGCTTACAGCCACTTTAAGACTTTTACACAAAGGCTTGTAATTAATTCATGAAGTCTCTACCGGGGATTGCTATCGACTACTTTTGCAGCTAGACATAAACTAATCGATATAAATTGCAATAGCAGCAAGAAGGCAACTAAGTAAATAAGTAAAGGCAAAATGTTAATTGGGAGTCAATGTTAGGAAAAAATAAATAAAATAAAACTGAAATAACGAAACGACATTTAAAAGGTAAATCATTTATTTTTATCGTCTAATTATAAAAAATGTAATGTCAGAACAGAGCACGAAATACGAATACACTGTAATTTTTTTATAAACTTATGAAATTTATATTTTACAAATTCGAATTGCGGTATTTAAGCAAAACGTGCTCGATATCAAGTAATAAATCGATTGTATTACGTATTTGCAGAAAACTCGATGCTGATTCGTTTCTTGCCGAGAGAAATATGTATATCGATAGTATCGCAGCGATGTTTAATTATTTATGCTGAAAGTATTAAAAAAACTAAAGGTGATTTTTCGATCGAATACACGAGTTGCCATGTTGGTCGAAGTTGTCATATAATTTTTCGTACTGCTAATTTTGTCAATTGCAAAAATGTAAAAACTTTCTCGATAACGATACTCAGCTTCTTTTTATAGAACCGCCGTTAAACTAGAACCAAACTATGGGTACCGAAGGCGTTGAATAGACTTCAAAATACTTGATACTTAAAATATCATAAACAATACCCTGCATTCCTAATCCAAGCAATTTATGTTCTTAAAATAGTCTCAAGACCAACCCTTAGGGCAAGGTAAACCCTCTTCCCTTATCAATATACTTGATACTTAAAATACCTTATAGGATACCCTGCACTCCTGATCAAACCAGTTTATGTTTCAAGACCAACCCTTCGGGCAAGTTAAACTCTCTATCCTTATGCTCAAACAAAATACTACAAAAAGTGATGCAATGTGGCGTTCAATTTTCAGGAAGCTGTAGGACTTCGCCTATAAATGGTCAGCAACCATCATTCTCAACCACAAGTTTTCATTTTGTATCATCTATGCAGCCAAAGCGGATGTAGTTCTTATCAGCTTCTATAATACCCTCTACTGTAAATTTATAGTGTATATCAAAAATATATTTTTAATGATCCAATTATTTGCTTATGCTTTAAGGACAAAAAGGATGCAATATCTAACCTTTTTTAATATTTATGGTAAAGTTTTATTTTTACAGACTAAAAGGTAAGAGATGTTTATTTTATTGATATCAAGGTTAAGGTCATGAAAAAAGTAAAGTTGTGAAAGACAGTGAGTCGTTTAAAGGGGAGCTGCAATCATTAAATATTATATTGAAATCTATAGTGAACGCATTAAAAACATTTTCGAGATTTTACTCAAGCTGAAAGCATGCAAAAACCTAATTGTGTCTGGGTGATCACAGTCACGTATTGAGCAGCACATCAACCTTACCTCACCAAATTTTAAAACGACTTGCTAAAAGGGCACAGCCTACTATTAGAATTTAGCTTAGCCAACGAGTCGTATACGCAATATGTACTCTTAAATGAATTTCAAAATCTTAGCTCTGCATATTTGAAACAACAGTCGAGGGAATAAATGTGGCGAACTTAACTTAAGAAGCATTTTCCTTTTATTAGCCAAGCGCATTATTTTAATTTAAATGTTCTTACTTCTGGGTACGTTGCAATTTAAGTTTCTCATCCCGGTCTACCTCCACAATGGCTGTCTGCAAAGATCAAATTAGATCGTATTGTATATTTTTATAAATTGATATTTTGTTAAAAAAATCTTGACATTTTTAATTGTTTACTTAATGTATTTTTTGATACTTTAGAAGGATAATCACACAAAAAATGTGTTCCTCTTGACTATGCTCATCACTCCAAAGGCGAATCAGATAGATATCTCTTATAGCTGTTCGAAGAGAATAGGGACCTACAGTTTATAGCCGATTTAGTACAGCGGTGTCTTTAATTAATAAAGATTTTCTTAGGTAAATAGTGTCTATTTATTTGCTAGCTATGTTAGTGCTAGACAGATGCACCATCGACTTTCCGCATTAGAGACTACTACTTCTCTAAAAAACTTTACATACAAATCGGAAAGAGCATTGTTATGCTTTCAAAAACTAAAAATTGCATTAAATACGTTATAGTCTTTAACAAAATTTCAAGCGTCGCGCTTATAGCGTTGCCCCATCCCCGCTTCAAAATAGCAGCATGGGAATATCGATGTTCGAAAAGTACAACCCCTACGGTTTATAGCTAAATCGCATTGGTGCAAGCTCTGCTAAGCTAAATTTTATTCCTTAATGTATTATTCACATTTTCAATTAGTTTTTTAAACCAAAACTGAGAAAATAAAACGAACTAAAATATTGCCATTGCTGCACATAAAATCGTTTATAAATTTCCGATTTTAATTAATATATTAAAATTCACTGCCGAATTGCACTTAAGCCGTCTTTAGTAAATGGCTGAATCCTTGAGCTGCTGCACAAGTATTAAGGATTAACCCTTTGTCTGACTATAGTTTGCTCCCTATGCATATCCCATTTGCACATATACCCCTTGATATATATAAATGCTCGTATATTATTATGCTCTCTACTATATATTTTTGTCACAGCTTTTTTAATTAAAAGCAATTTCTACAATGTCAAACAACGTCAAGGCAGGATGTGTGTGTGTGTGTGCAGTATAAAATATTTTACATAGCCATAAAATATGGCAACTCTTGCAAAAATGATGAAGTAACAAAAAACAAAATGAATCGTAGGGGTGCTCCCATACCCATTAACCCTTAGCAGTGCGCCCCCAAGGCCAAGTGAGCGCGTAACTGCGACGGCAACTGCGTAGCTTGCCACGCGACGCGTTGATGCCAAAGTGTCAACAAGTTGATGATGAAGCTGACATGTTGTCGCTTTGCATGGCTCTTTGGAGTGGCTGCAGCAGCTCCCTCCCTCGCCAAAAACAACCGGCCTCAGTAAATATTTTAGGCAGCTTAGAGTTTTGCCTTTAAAATGCCAAAATAAAAGCAGAAGCCAGCAACTCAACAACAGCCAATCAATATGCAAAATAATGACAATCTACGTCGATCAGGATTTCAATACAATGCAGCCCCTGTCATTCAGCAATTCAGCTAGTCAATATTTGCTCATTTGATTTTTCACTCACTCGAGAGTGTGTTGGTAGTCAGCCATTGTTTTCTAGTATTTGTCAGTTGCATCGGTGCTGTAGTCCGTAGTCCGTAGACCAGGTAAAATCTGCACTTCAACCGGCGTCAAGTGTTCTACAAAACGCTTGAGGCATTAACAAGTGCCACAGCCATGACACCGTCGCACACTGTGTCGAAATCACACTCAAATTTGCATAGTTCCTAAAATCAGAATTTTGAATTACAATGTAGTCGTTGTGCGCAGTATTTTTGAGTAAAAGGGTTTCTTCGCTGGGTATTAACTAAAGATTCAAATAAGACTGTAAAATGTTCATCATTTTCCTCTAGAAAATCTCTAAGTTTTAGTAGAATTTAAAATGCGCCAACAAGTAAAAGTTTTGTTCCAAAGTAGGAATTCGATAAAATAATGCTATTATTTCCAACTTTTTAAGACAAAAACTGCACAAAATTTGTGCATCTCTGCTGTTGATCTATACTTTTATTTTATGAAATTGACTCTTCTAAGAGTCATACGGAAAAGACATCTGTTTTTAGTTTTTTATCTCAAAAAGCGAATGTGAATGCTTCCAATGGCTAACGAATTTGGCAAGGTTTCTTTGGGTCGACATAATGCAATTAAAAAATAAATAATAATAATTGCTCCCTATACATTTATGTCATAAATCATCATTATCTACAGATGCAGGCAATATATCTTCAGCATATGGTATATCCTTAAAATCTATTAATTTTAAATTTCTGCCAACAATGTGAATGCTGCCCTTTTTTACGCCTTTCGTTCCCGTACCAGATAAATTGAGAATTTGCCTAAATCTGGATAATAGTCATGCTGTTCATGCATTTTCATAAATTCCTTTACAACTGTATAACGTTTTACCAAGGATTTAGTAAATAAGTAACCATAAGGCTCAAGGTCTGTCTAATCCGCGTCATAATTTCAACCACCACTGATTGTGGTGTGCGTGGCAGTGAAGTTAAAGTGTCGGTCCGGACGAGCGTTCGTTTCTTGGTTTTTTCGACGACCCCACCATTGAATGCTCGGGCCAAATAAGTACGCAAGCTTGTGCCAGCGCACGTGGCTCAAGCTCAGCCTAGATGCTGAAATTCAGAAGGTGTCTGCAAACACCGCCTGCATCACGTCCTGCATCTAATTGAAGTCGGACTTGTTTGCAACAACCACCGTGAAACATAAATAGCAAGATAAATGGGGCCTCACATGCCCGTAGCCATCATGCCAGTAGAATGAGCGAGTCATACTTCCAATAATGCGGAACATATTGACACTGATTCAGGGCATAAGCATCAAGAATGTCAGCAACGGCCTTATGTCGATGCTACCGATCATGTGGCAGATAATGAGGATGATGGGCATCACACAAGCTTACCGCTGTCAGTGCGGCCCAACACGTGAGCAGCTACCGACAATGTGGTCCATATCCGCGATGGTCGCATAAATAAACATTTAAAAAAAATTAAAAGGAAAATCGAACTTTTTAAGCACTTTAGCTCCACTGTGCAACGTGCATTGTCTGCACACTTGCCAAGTCAATGACATTGTTTTATGTACACATATATATATATATAAGTATATAAACGGCAGCAGGGCGATGTGGGCGTGGCAGGCAATGCAATCAATTCTCGTTGTTGTCGCTTGTCGACGTTGACACTCAAAACAATTGGGGCCAAAACGGCATGCATGATTTGACAGTTGTTGCAACAAAGTTGTCCATTGAAATTTTTTCTAAGCGCCCTTAAGTATGCAACAGAGAGGAGTCGAAAGTTGGCTTATAGTAGAATTAGCCAAATTCACGCATTTACACGTAGGTTTATTAGGTTTTAGGGAGTATATGAGTGCGTGGGTGTAAAGGGTAAAATGCTTTTTTTATGTTTTGTATCAGCAAAAGCTGGGAGCAAAAAAACTTGTGGAATATAAATGATAGGCATGATAGGCGACAAAATTTGAAAGTGCTGCTAAAAAAAAATATTTTCTTTTTCCTTCTTAGCTTTGGCAATACTTTCGGACTAACGTACGATCGAAAAACCCACCGAAGAAAGCTGAGATTGTATAAGCACACACAATAGGCGCATCCCTTTTATTTCTTTCCGGTTAGCGTCATGCCGTGTGAGAGTTTCGTACAAACGCTTGATTGCCATTGTCCATGTCACTGACCAAAACAAAGTTTTAGTTGATAGTCCAGTTACCGATGTTCTCCGTCTGGAATACAGATTGAACAATCTGCACTTGACTAAGTACCGCATCAAGTTCGGCGCATTGTGCGTAAGGCCTGGGTTGTTAGTGCTTTGAAGGCATAGAGGAAAGTCGGTCCCTGGTCTGCCAAGGCCCAAAAAATCTGCAAGCGACCAAACTGCTGACCATTGACTTCAATGCACTGAAAAAAAAGGGACACACAAGAAAAGGCCAAAGGGTGACAAAAAGGCTGCTGCCAAGAAATAAACAAACATATTTGTGAAAATCAATGCTGATTGATTCAACAAATCATCAATAAAGGTAAAATAAGCTGATCCTAAGCCATGTTGGCTTAAATTTGCCAAAGATGGCAACAAATGCTTTAAAGAATAAAAATTAAATTAGACAGTAAAGACATAAGTCTCTTAGCATAAACACACGCGCAGACACTATATATTGCCTATGCACAAAGTATATATAAATTCGACTTTCCTTTGCAGGATTAAAAGACTTTCAAACAAAACTTTTGTGGCTTTCTAAAATATAAAAATTACCCACTTCATTGCTTAATAATTTATTCCATACGACACATATTGCAGAGCCTTGAGCGAAATTAAAAATTCAGCACAATAAAAATCAATTTCAAATATCAATTTTAAGTCTCTTAATAGCCTAATTTAGATCTTTTGCATAAAAAATTAATTTGCAAATTTAATGCTTTATCTGTTTGAGTCGCATAAAAAAATATCTATTTGCATAAAACAGATTGCTATTTTATGTACTTTTGTTTAAATCGTAAATATTCTTTACACAGTAACGCCAACGCCTCCATTGATTTATAACAAGCGTGAAATTGTTCTGTAAAAAAAATTTATGCAAATATTTTTTACACATATAATATATAGTGAATACCCCTTATGTTGTTTTTAAAGTCAGCAGAGTGCAAAAGGGAGCGCAGCACACGCGACATTTCCAGTCACTGACCGCATAAATTTATTAAATGCTCCCAAAAGTATGCTACAAATTTTTTATTTTACTTGAAAGTAATTTTCCACATTTTGGTCCAAAGTAAAAGTTGAACAGAGGAATGAAGTTTATCGGAATTTTAAAATTATTTAAGCAAAAAATAAAATTGCGAAAATTCGCTGTTTGCTTGATTTATGAGTCGGTACCGACACCAACCGACTTCAAGCCTACTTTTGATTTTAAAGCTAAAGTTACGTCTTCAAACAATACATCGCAACTAAATTGGCTGCCGCTTAATTAATAAGACTTTAATGTACTTAAAATATTGCTATTTCTGGCATACCGCTGTACTTATTATTAGAAACAAAAAAAAAACTTGTTTAAAGTCTGAAAACTTTTGTTTTGTCTGTATACTTTTTATAATGGAAAGTTTTATTTAACTATAATGTTATTTTGACACCAAAGTAACTTAAAAGAAGGTCGCGTTTGGATAGGTAAGAAACTAATTTTTT
Source organism: Chymomyza procnemis (assembly GCA_035046065.1). Classification (NCBI taxonomy): domain Eukaryota; kingdom Metazoa; phylum Arthropoda; class Insecta; order Diptera; family Drosophilidae; genus Chymomyza; species Chymomyza procnemis. The sequence continues at coordinate 16,495,939 of JAWNOJ010000004.1, read as the reverse complement.
TTTTCCTTGTCTGGGCCAATTCTTGGATGGATCTTCGGAAGGTTGCCTTGAGTCTTCCGAGCCGCCTGGTGCCTTGGGAGTTTCACTACAGTGCCATCCACGTCCATTTCTTGTTTCTTAATAAATAAACTATTAAAGACCATTATCAATCAAACCACAAATGTACCAAGGCCCACAACTTAGTGAGCTATACAGCTTGAGTGATTTATTCTGAATAAATCGTAAAAGTCTTCAGGCTAGCTGAACATTTCATAAAAGTATTATTATATTGTTATTGTACTCTATAAACATATGTCTCGAGATCAGAAGAACGGTTCAGAATGATACTGGCAAATAGCTTAACAAGCTTAAAAAAAATGCTAGATATAAAGACAGGTGGAAGTCCTATGTTGAAACCTTGAGCTGCTAGAAGGATTATGGTTGATTTATTATTTATTATAGTCTTGGCGAGCATTTTGAGACCTAACTTGTCTTAACCTGCTTTCATTGTTGTTCCCTTGAGAACTCACGCATTTTAATTTGGTTTCCAGTGTTGTAAATCTTCTTTTTACATTTTTTGTTTCATTCTGGCAGCCAATGGCTAAATGGTTTCAAACGTTAAAAATATAGCTTGTTACCGGTATAACGTCTAACTTCCTTCTGATTGCTCATCGCTAATAACTTAGTTCTTGCAGCTACTACTGTCAATCCTTTGTCAGAAATATCCTCATTTCAAGCATTTACTCATTACAGCTAAGACTTAGCTTGTGCACTAAAAAATATACAACCGACGTGTTTGTGCCCTAACAGTGCTGCCCAAACCTGTTCAATGAACCTTACATGAGGTTTATGGCAACAGATAATGCCAGCAACAACTTATAACATATTTATAGTAAAATTATAACTAGATTAGAAATGCTACAAAGACAACTTAAAAATATATGCAGCAATTTTCTTTGTTGCCAATTGATGGCAGTAAGCTATATAGCAACAAAAGTAATAATTTACAGCTTTAAGACGAATTGTAAATTAAACTCAAATGTTGCAGAATATTTTACAATAAAACAAACTAACCTAAAACATAGTCAATTGTAACGAAATAAATGCATACCTCACTCAACCTTCAAGTTTTTATTGCGCCAACGTTTTTGTAGCAAAAAATCAGCTGTGATCCCTAAACTCCCACACAGCTTGGCGTCCAGTGCTGGCAATCTGCTTACAAATGTTTGTCCCTTTGACAATGCGTACAATCAGCATAAATGAATAAATTAAAATTGTTTGAATGATTATTACCTGGATAAAGTCAAATGTTTCCACACATGATATCTACAAAATAAATCTCGGAAACAAAAATAGTGCGAAATTTATCAAATTCATGCTGACCATGTCCGTACAGATTATTCATATGCTAATTGCATGACGTGTTTTTGTTAGAAAAACCTAAAGGACAAATACACAAAATCACAGATACACAAACACACAGCTACACAAACATGCGCATACACTGACAAAACACATAGATACTCGCACAAACACACACACACATGTAGGCAACTGCACACAGGGACAAACCCATTGCAGTTAATTTCATTGCCGAATTATGACTCAGGGGCAATATTAACATGAAAATTATGAATATTGTGGGCTAAATGTAAAGAGACAGAAGCCGCCACAACAACATTTACTACTACAACAACAAAACATGGAGGCACTAAAAACAAATTGCGGAATTGTCCAAGTTGAAAAGCTGCGCTGCGGTAGTCATCCCAGAGCCCCCAGACTAAAGCAAGAAAACAATTTTTGGCGTTTACATTCTAGGAAAACAATAAAAACTAAATATTATGGCGAGTAGAATTCTAAACTCCCTTATATGGGTTGAGGCGAAAAATTTTTGTAGCCACCCGTAGCTTAGGTTAAAGCATTTGGCAAATTTATGTATCAGAAGGGACTCTCAAGTAAGAATTAAGTTAGGGAAATGACTTTTTTTAGAATACGGTTTTCTTTTATTTGATAAAACCAATTTGCAGAGTTTGTAACTAGAAAGTTGTTGGTTCCACGTTTAAATTCCTTTTACCATTCAAAGCGTTTAAAAAATTTAAATATTTTTGTTTTTTGACTTTACGTCCTGTAGATTTTCGATTTTAAGGTTGCCAAAACAGGCATTCTTCATTTGTTACTTTATAATAAGTAAGTAATTTTGATGGAACAAAAAAAACAAATTTAAAAATTTGAATAAAAAACTTTAAGTAAAAATAAATAATTTTGCAGCTCTACCGACTTGTCATCAATCTTCGAATAGGTAATGTTTATTTCCCATGTAATTTGTGGCATAGAATCCTAATTCGGAAACAGATTTGATCAGTACTTTTAAATATTTGAGGTTATGCACTCGAAAAACTAAGTTTATATTACTTGTGAGTAAGACGAAATCATCATCATCATCATTCAGCTCTACAACCCGGGGTGGATTTTGGCTTTCTGAACAATTCTCCTCCATTCATCTCTGTTGTTAGCAAGGCCGCGCCAGTTCCTTACTTCCATCTTCAGCATATCAAGACGAAATACATTTTTAAAAATGTAAAACAAAATGTAAAACGAAATATCTACGTTTCATGGCTTAGAAGACCATGCGAAGAATCTAAAATTAAGATGGAGAGGTTCCGCTTAGCTATAGTTTTTCGTTATTTGAGCAACTTATTACCATAAGTTGAACAAAAAATTCGTTTAGGCTTGTTTGAAAAATTATAAATTGTTTTCTTTAAATGAGAGCAATACCAAGAAGCCCATATTTTAAGAGTGTGACAATGTTTTTGTATTGTTTTTGCTTTAGTTATTATAACTACCTCGCACTTCTTTCATCTTGATGTTATAGATTTAAAAAATATCCCTGATTGAAATATTAAAAAAAAACTACAATATTGCAGTATTGGCGACCTCTAGCGCCCAAGTTTCGCAAAAATTAAAATATTTCAAAATTAAATCATGAACTTTCTAGACTAGTTCCAGCTCATATTATTGGAGGTTGAACATGGATGGAACTGTTTACTTATCCTTCGTCTTGCCAGTTACCATTCACCGAATTTACCAAAATCGCTTAATCGATTTTGACAGTAAGTAAACACTTCGAATAATCTTTATTTGAAGAAGTTACAAAATTCACACAATATTTCAGAATGCCCTTACTCAACTTCGCATTCTAACGAAAATATTTAAAAATTGTGCCGCAGCGGTGCAGTTCTGTCTGGACCAAATGCAATGACAGGAATGGGAACTTGTTGTCAACTGGACAGAACAAAAGTGCACAGAACTGGTTAGCTAGTTGGCTAGCTTACTGCCTGCCACATTGCATATTTTCTGGCCGTTTAGGGGGAATATTTCAAACCAAAAACAACAACAATATCAATGAACAACAATTTGGTTTGTAAGGAATATATAAAAAATGAAGACATGATGCAAAAATTTTATATGCTGCTAGTATGATTTATGTGATCATCATAATAAATTCATATGATTTATCTGAACGTTGGGTAACAATTTTCTGCGGTAAGAGTACGAGTTATATACAAACATATCTTTGGCTTTAATTGCTTTGCGTGTGTGTGTGTGAGTACGAGTGTGTGTGAGTGTGTGCGTGCAATGCAAATTCATAACTTTTGACAGTTTTGGGTTAGCACCGAAATGAGAAGCTCTTGAGTAAAAGTTTTTGTCGTACCAAAAAAAAAAATAATAAAACTAAAAAATAAAAAAAATGTACACACTTTTTGACTGGCTTTGGCTAAATTCTAAGCTTTCCAGCAACTTATGGTGAAATTAATTTTACTTGCGTTTTATTTTCAGTCCATTTCTGTACACAGCAAGAAATGTGTTGAACAAAAAGTAAGCAACTTCTGTGATGTGAAAAAATATATTTATAAAGATGCTCAAAAAAACACTAAATACAAAACTTTTGCGCTTTTCACGACTTATGTTTGTCACGCAGAAAACAGTGCAGCATATCGAATTTATTATCGATATACGCAGTTTGAAAAAAAATGAAAGAAGTGAAAATGGTTACAAATGTTAGTTAAAAGTTTGAAAAAGTCATCAAACAAACGCACAAATCTAATCAATGTATACAAATCTTAGCAAGCAATACTATAATTATTTATGGCACTTTAATTTATTAATCAAATACGAACTTAGCAACACCAGCAGACAGTTGCAAAAGTAGGCTGAAACTAAGTCAAACTTAACTTCACATGCACAGCTGAGTGTATGACACATTTAAAACAACTAATTAACAAAATATTGACGTTTAAATTAATATAAATAATTTTATATAGCTTGTGGGCCATTTATGCTGGTTTTCAAATCATCGTGCTTAGATTTCAACTGAATTAACAACAGTTTTGATTGTAATGACAAATCGATTTCGTATATCGATTGCCAATAGCAATTAGTAAAAAAAGCAACACTGTTTCTGAGTAGCACTTCAAAGGGCCGGGATCAAGCGTGTACATATTTCATTAAATTTTACAACAAATGACAAGTTATTTGAAACTGTAATTAAAAACATATTAATTAGTACAATTGATGGCTACAAGCTTAATCAAGAACTTTTACCTAATTATCTTTCAGATGATGCTACAAATTTTGTAAATATTTTTAACTACAGAGACAGATTTCGCATGCAACAGACTAAACTTTTTCTCTTTGTGTACCGATAACTGACAACTCTCAGCTTTCACATCAGTCGAAAGCCAACTTACATATAGCAAGTTGCCCTGAACTTTGTGCAAAAACTTGCTTAGTGCAACAGACGCTGCAGTTGTTGAACCAAATGCTTGCCACAAATTGGACCAGCATTAAATTAAAAAATTTAAATCAGCCAAGTCGGCAAACGACCGAAATATGCCCTGCAGTCAAAGGCAGCCCAAAAAAGAGAAGAAAATGTAAGTGAAAATGCTTGCATGAAAAGAAGTTTATTCGTTAAAAAGTAAGCTATTTTTTAACAGATTATCATGAGTCTCTGATGTTACTCTAATTTTTATGTCAACATCGAAAGAGAATTAAAGATGAATTTTACAGCATTATTGTCAATTTATTGTATTATGATTTTTTCAAACTTTCATTTGAGCTAAAAATGTCAATATCTAAAGAGAATTAAAGATGTATCTTACTACAAAATTGCCAATATGTTTTATTATGATTTTTTTAAACTTTCATTTCAGTTGGAAGGTTATCGCTACAGCTCAAATCGGTTTTTGTTTTGTTTAAGAGCCTTAAGCTGTCTAAATTGTAAATTCGCTTTTTAAGCAGACGCTGAAGAATTAATAGCCACAATCCGCAGAAGGTTCCCATAGAATTACAACCGAGTAAATTTTTGACTCATAATCCTACCCAAAGACATAATGATAAACAAATAGTTAAAGAAATTACAAGCTTCTTGAAATATCGATAAATAAATAGTTAAAGTTACTTCAGCTCTAAAAAGCATAAATTGATGAGTGGTAAAGTACAATATTGTACCACGAATTTTAAAAACCTATAAATTATAATAATTTTCGCAATATCTAAGCAAATAGTGTAAACATATGCAAATATAAGTAAGCTTCATATCTAAAACGCATACTGCAATTGTCAATACACTATTTACAGGGTATACAAGTGTCATACAAGTTGAAAAAGTTTGTTATTTTAGCAAATTGACTGTCAAAATGCTTTAAGCGTATTCATGTCTGGCTTATGGCTGCAGCTGATGCTATTTCTATAAATATGCAAATTTTAGAAAATCAGAAATTTATGAATTGTTGCAAATTATGGCTTGCATGTGGCAGCTGCACTTAAGAAATATTACTAATAGCCGCCATTTAGTTCATTAAACTATGTTGCGCCGCAGAGTATGCAACACTTAATTAGCAGCCAATGTTGCTTTTTGGTGCAAAAAGTTTAATGAACTCACTCACACATACATAAGAACACGCCATAAGCACACCAAGCATCATGTTAGTGTTGGTAAACATCCCTAAAATCCCATTTAGAGCCTGCCAGCCAGTTTGGCAGACAAACAAGACCATAATGTTGGCAGCCCGCAGGTCCAAAGCGTCTGCACAAATTAGTTGCTAAAAGCCCTTCTTCAAGAGCCGCCAAACAGGCGGAAAGAAGGATATGCGAAAGTGGTCAACAATTAAGGAGCACAGTGGCAGCTGCGTGACACAAACAAAAAAAAAATAAAAAAAAAAAATGAAAAAGGAAGAGTGCAAAATAAAATGAAACCCCGAACGGGAAACGACCTCAATGAATGACATTTAATTATTTCATCAAGAAAGCAAATAACCCAAAGCGCAAACAATCAACTTGTGTGCCACCATAAGGCGACATTCAATGTGTAGTGGGTTTTCCTTGGTCCTTTTTTATTTTGCTTTCTAGGTTACAATGACGCTGCAGACGACACATTAAAGCAAAGTGGCAAACAAACTTTAAGCAAATACTAACAATGTTTATGAGGGTCAATGAGGCAAGACAAATAAGGGGGGGATATTGTTAGTAAAACAAAAGCAAAAGCAAAAGTACAAATAAAGAAATAACAAGAAAGTTGTTGAGGTATTACAAAATCATGGTTACCTTAGCTATGAACAAAAGGATTGCAAACCAAAGCAATATCGATTATTTTGTCGGTCTGAGCAACAAGGAAGATTGAGTAAACATTAAAGGCATCTTCGATGGGGTTTGTAAAAATCAGATGTTATTTTGGAAGAAACCCAAAGCAAAACGGGTTTATTTGCGGGGCTTGTTTGCCATTTTTAAGACTAAGATGTTGCAGAACTATGTTCGAATTCCCGAACTACTAGCACTCTGATTTCGAATTTGGACATCATCAGCTAGCCGCCCTAGTTTTTTTGATTTTTCCAAAGTAAACATAACCTACAATCGTGTAACGTATGACCCAACTACTTAAACAATAAGTTCACATTTTTCATCTGGCATATTGACAAAACTTGTTTATGAAACGTGTGCCAAGCACTCGACCTTCATAAAGTTCTTGAACTATAACAATTCCTAGCCAAGTGCCAGTTGATCTCTATCGTATTTGGCATATTAATAAAGTTCCCATGTGAACTTGCGACTTATAGTTAACCTTGCCAAAACCAAAAGTATCACAAAAAAAAAATAAAATAGTCAACTCATGCTGCAAAAATTAATTACGCATTGTGACTGCGACAATTAGGAAACAAAAGAAAACTGAAATAAGCAGAACAAATGTGCAACAAGGAAAACTTGGTAACCCTGCTGCTTGCTACGCTCTAATTCGGTCTGACAATTACGCAAATTGTGGTTGTCATTATGTAAACACTTGCTCACGTCAAATTTGACATTTGATATGCTGGTCAGCTGTGACTATGGAGCAGAGCGGCGTGCAAGAACTCCCACAGAGAATGTATATGTGGTAATGGAGATGATGAGAGCGTGACTTGACAGAGAGATGAACCGAACGTGATACGATATTTTGTGTGAGAGCTTGCTGTAGGTATTTGTGATTAAAGAGACTAAATCTAAGAATATAGTGTACAAATCCTATGACCCAACTGTACGTGGGGTACAAGTCTTTAGTGGTAGATTCAGAAATTAAAAATAATGCTACATACTTCTATTTCTACACTTACCGCCACGAATCTTCATCGTGCTTCGTTCTGCATCGGTTTTTTATACATAGAGCGATGTGATTTTTTCAGAACTCATTGAACAAAGCGTTAACATAGTTTAAACGCACTTGAGAACTGACATCTGGTAATACCACTTCAATACTGCTTTATGGTTACGTTGCTTTGATTCTGTTTTATTTTCTAATAGTTTCTATAGGCGCTAGTGAATAATAGCTCTGCTAAGATATGTTGATCTTTAGACAATGCCGTTTCAAATTACAAAAGTTTAGTATCCTACGTACTTCTCAGGTTTTTTTCACACATTTGCAAGCACTGCCTTGCTTCATTTTGATGCCTTAACTCTCAGTTTAATCCACGCACTTCACATTCTTTCACACTTTAGGATAGACTAGCACTTAAATTCAGCTCCAATGCATCGATTTTGAGAAACTATCTGGAACTTTTAATCATCAGTTCTAACAAAACCTCTAAATTATCAAAATTTGAAATCGCTCCACTACCGAATCAGTATTATTGCAGTTTCATTTTTTCTGTATCTTCGGTTTTTCATAACCTTATCCTTTTCCAGTAGGTTCGTTGCACTCCAAAGTTTAACTAAATTTTTTTTTAATTTTCTCGATGTGGAATTATTAACAATAAGAAGCAGTCCAGCTCTCATAACCTCGACATATTATTAGCCGATAGTGTATTTTTATGCAACATTACTAAAGATGTTCATTTCCTTTAATCTATTGGGTGCATGTGGCATTCGTATTGCATCAAAATCAGTTATGAATTTGAAACAATGACTTTACTTCATTTTCACATTTTCCAGAGTCCTACACTTTCGTTCGTCCTTAAGCGTACTCTTTTTGTTCCCATAACGGTTCAGGTTAAGGACTTTTCCATAAACTTTGTGTGAAGCTGTCATCCAGATTTGATCCATTCAACAAGATTAACCACTTAAAATTATGTTAAATATCGAATAAATTTTGGACATGAAGGAACCTTCACAGACTAACCAACCAATGGCATAATTTGTGTCTTCGACTTATTTGTCACGCGTTCATCTCTAACGCTTAACAAGCCATAGCTACAACAGCTGCGTTAGCCCACAAAAAGTTGTTAACTTTAAGCCAAAAATATCACCACCGCCTGTATAGTGCAAATACTAATTCAATTACACGAACCAAACGTGACACGCATGACAGTCGACTTATCACGTGCTCATACCTAGCATAAGCCACTACAACCAGATACAGCATATAGACCTATATGCTAGTGCTGACGCAGGACCAATATACACAAACATATATCTGCCGGCAGGTGTGCGTGTAACTGTCATCCAGGCGGTACATGCTCCACTTGATTAAGTAGGCGTTGAGTTCGACGAAATGCTTTTTAGACGCTCCCACCGCAAAGACTCACAGTCAACTTGAGTTGACACGCGCTCTACGGGAAGGTAAGCCGGTCACTGGACGTGCAAAATTATTGACAGCATGACGCGCTTGGCTTTTAGTAGTCCCCGACAGAAGTGAAGTATGTGTGGGTCTCTGTGTGAGTGTGTGTGTGTGTGGGATTGAAAGTGAGTTCCCCGTATTGCTTGGGTTAGTTGATTAATTAGACGCAGATGCCATACCTTTTGGTCAGGTGAATGTGAGTGACTGTGTTGCGAGTTATACGAGTATGTCATAGGGCAACTTGGGTTAAGATTGAGCTGTTACTCGTTAACACCCAACAATGAGCACAAGCAAGCTACGAGCTGGGGCTAGACATCAGCTGTGGCATGTTTTGAATTAGTTGGGGTTTCATTTTAATGCCTAGGTCAATCTTTGTGCCATGTTAGACAATTGCCTGCAGCGGGGCTATGTGTGAACTAGATGAAGCTGTTGTTATTGAATGATGATGATGTTCAACTATTTGGTTAGAATTATTAATGAATTTTGCATGCGCTGCTGAAACTAGGTGAGACTTGCTTATGGTAATTGAAAATCAAACTAAATTCAATGTAACAACAATGCTTGATTGATGATGTGGCGTACTAGAGCAAATATTTCGGAGCATCAACCGATAAACAAAGCGAAGTCTTTTAGGCTGCAAGCGAATATATTAGGACTACATTGAAAATCTTTTTGGACAATTCATTTAAAAGCCACAACAAGATGTTGTCACTTTCTTAATCTACTACGTTAAACTTAGCTTCGTAAAGAATACCCCTTGTTTCTTGATTCACGTTTGACGAGCTAACGATATATTTTATTAATCATTAAGTTTTAATTCCACTGGCTTACCTTTTTATAAAAATGTCTTTTGTATTTATTTAATTCATGAAATTTTAACTTAACTTTAAACCGAAGCTTTAGGTTTCAATGGAATACTTTATTGTAATAATTCTTTTCTCAAGCAAATCTCGTTTACTTTGTTAATATCGCAAGAACAACGGGTCTTCACCTGACAATCCATCGAACAGGCTACGTATTTAAACATACACAGGTACTTTGCTTAAGAAAACACTTTCTATATACTTTCTATTGCAGCAATTTTTTAAAAATACCCATAAGTTGCATCAATGCATGACTATTGCCACTTCAATGCCATTTTGTTGCATATATTTCAATTGCCCCGCTTAAAGCATGCAACAGCCCTTATCTATTTACTGTCCTAACCTTTTCAGTATATCTTGTCTCTCAACTGCCGTTTTGTGTTACAATTTTCAATGCAATGCCAATGCGTTTTATCAAATACTTTCTTTGGCCTCCCCTTTTTTTATACCCTTTCTTAAGGGATACAAGTATTTTGAATATTTGAATAAGTTTAAAGAGGTCACAACAAAATCTGCATACCGAATAGTGTAACTATTAAAGCATATCCATGAATCTGTTTGTGTTTGTAAGCTTCAAAAGATTGAAGAATATAGTACGATAAGAAAATTTTTACGAAGCGCAGAATTTTTATGAAAAAAAAACGAAATATAGCGCCATTCTTTAAAGCAATGCTTCAAAGTCTCGAAATAAAGTCTTTTTTTGAAGATAGAGTATCTACCAGTCTAACGTTTCAGTTGATTTAAGATTCCTGGCAACTATGACGCCATCTTCCAAAACGTCAGTACACATGTCCAATGTAACCCTGCAACGAAGGGAGCGTGTGTGTGTGTGTGTGTGTGTGTTTTTGAATGTGTGAGTCTGTGACTATTTTGTTGCATAGTTTTGAGCGCACTGCTTGGTAAATTGAATTTATGCACCAGAGGCAACAATCCTTACCAACAAGCAGTATCAGGACATTTATGCTATGCATTGATTTTGTTGTCAAACAGGCGCCCATAATGCTACTTGAGAGAGGGTCACTGGCGCCCCTTCATCGTAGGGTTGGAAGCTCACTCTTGGCAGAGCATCAATTTTATGCTACTTTAATTTATATCGACTTTGTATATAGTAAGGTTAGCTTATCATTTGATTAGGATTTGTTTTAGAAAAAGTTGCAAAATGCTACTGACATAATAATTTAGCCATTTAGGCGAGATATTAGAAAACGTTGGTGCTGAGCAGGGCTACCTTAAATAATCTTGTCAAATAGTTATTTCACTTTTGATATGTTAAATTGCTTACTTCATTGCAACTTTTTCACATTAATTTAAGAAAAAAACAATCATTTTTTTTTTATCGTTTGAAGCTTGAGAGCCTTAATAATTTTAGTTCGATATAAAATTTTTAATAAATGCTTCGAACTCAAAATGGATCGAATATTTGCTTTTATTAATGCATATTTTCTATACAAAAAATATGTTTTTTAAGAGAGAGAAACAGTGCAGCTTGTTATTGGGGGTCAAGGCTAGCTAACCAAGCGAGCAATACTCGAAGTCCCCTAATGCGCATTCAAAACACACACAGACTCAGTATATTGGCCAACCCAAGGTATCGCTTGCTCATAGAATCCCGCTCTAACAGCTACATAACCTTGAACTACCATCAACATTCGCTACATTCAATTCCAGGCACTTGTATATTGAATTTATTTGAAGTATTTGCAATCAGCATAATTTCCAAAATGATTTTCATTTTTTATTTTTTTGTTTATTTGCCATACACTCGATTGCAAATTGATAGATTTATTGAAAACAAACGTGCTACAACACTTGGCTGCTGGCATTGATTTGATGCAATTATGGGTTAGCAACTCGGGTTGCATTTCAATAATATCGATATACACATTCGATACACGCTTTGTTGCTGTGCAGCATAAATTAGTTTATTGGCTTAAAGTTCGGCAGTGAAAATGGCAAACATGCTGACATTTATCAACCACAGACAAATTTTATGTCTTCGTAGTGGGCATAAAGTTCATATAAAATAAACTTAAGACTAAAAAGGCTTGACTTTTACTCTTCTGTTGGCTCATCTTCTTCGGGTTCCACGGGCTTGACCACCTTGGGCTTGGGCCTGCGACCACGCACACGTGGCGGCTTCTTTGTAGTCTGTGGCGTAGTCTTGGGATTCTCTAGCTCTTCCAACTCGGCATCAGTTAAGCGATCCTTATACCAGTCCTTGCTGTAAGTTTGTAAGTTTGAAGTTGCTAAAGACTAGTACTTTGCAGCTTTGTGCACATTATGCTTACCATTCAGGCACTTTGCGCGCCCAATCGCAGGTTTCTTTTTCCTCATCAAAAGCCTGTCCCAAACGGCAGCCATTACGTCTTGGCACATCACCATTAACACACACATAGAAAAATTGACAGTCCTTGGGATCAGCATAACGTGGATGTGTTGCAGCAACGGTTTCATTGACTTTGGGGCAAGTGAACTCAAAGACATCCTCTGACTTGCAGCCGGTAACACCTACCTCATCAGGCCAGGTGCAAATGCCAGTTTTAGGATTGAATACCAGACCAGCTGGACAGGTAATCATATTAAACTGACCATCCACACAAAAATAGAATTTATCGCAAACGCCAGGTTTTTCATGACCAAAGTAGCCATTTTTACGTGGGCAATGCTGCGAGGGCTGCGGCTCCTCTGTAAAGTTTTCAAATAAATTATAAGTGTTTTTAAATCGTTAAATATTGTCAAATGTAATAGAAAGCTTGCGAAACTTTTGCATAAAATTACTTGGCTCGAACACTACTTCGCTTAAATACATTATTTTGCACACATTAAAGGCAGTTAGAACACATTATAAAGTACAATTTGAGCACCTACAATATATGCCCAGCACATTAGAAATTTCAATTAGCTTTGTCTATGACTAAAATATGGCTGGGTAAAGCATTTATGCATGGTAAATGTGCACAAAATGCTGTACTCCTTTGGTGACAGTAAAGGACACACTTGTAATGCATTTAGTTAGAGCAGCACTCACTCTTCGGCCAAGGCATACACATCAAAAAGACATTCACTGACTGCCATGATGCTGCCTTTGCGCAGGAAGTATGCCCCAACTTTGGCTTGGACAGCTCAGTTCAGTTCAGTTCATGTATGCAACAATATGTTGCATTCAAAGATATGAGCATGCCGTTGTTGTGTTTGTCCATAGAATGTGGCAATGTTCCCAACTTGCCAGTGCAATAAACATGATACGAGTAAAATGTGCCACATACTACATAAACAAGATGTCCGAGAAAAATGTGCTCCCTTGGACACAACAAAGTTGCAACAAACGTATATACAATAAATTGTTGTTGCACGAAGCAATGCCAAATGACTTAGAATGCAGCAGATAGACAGCATAAGCAGGTTATTGAAATCGAGCAGCACATTAGTTAGAAGTTGTGCAAAAATATTTGTTTGTGCAACGAAAATGTAGAACTAATCCAGTTCAATTGTGCTGCAGTTATTGTATGTGGTTTTTGGTTCAATTTTCCAAATAAATCTGTTGCCTGTCCAATTGATTTTAAGTCGTTGCACAAAATAGTTGTTTTAAAAAGCTAAAAAGCTACTGTTACTATATAAAATTCCAGATACTGGCCAGTACCTGCTGGTTCAAGCAAGTAGAAGCAAAAATTTAATAATATACAGACACTCACTGACAAGTATAACAATTCTAAATCCACAAACGAAAAAAAATGAAATATTTACCATAAGCGTGCAGTTAAAATAAGAAAATCGCAAATAAAAAATAAAATACGACTACCAGAAATAAAAACAAAGCCCGGGCCAAAGACCCATTGACGACAACAATTTAGGTTAACCGCGACGGATGCCGTTTGCATAATAAATAGCTTAAAAAACACGAAGAAAGAAATAATATCATGTAACGAGCCAATAAGTATGGCACTGGTACGTATACACAACGCGTTTATGGCTTGATTTTGGGTAGATTTATATATACGGCATATATATATAGGGACGGCATGGAAGAGAAGATATTTTTACGTTTTCGTTAAACTGCATGACTTGCATACATAAGAGAATTTGATAAATTAGTTATTGAAGGTATGGAATTGGTTAGAACTTGTTAGAGACTAAATCCACTACCAACTGCTCTACCCTAGACTTAACTCAATCATTTACAAAACACTTCCAGCAAGTAAATTAAAAAGAGCAGCGTATGATGGTTTGGGTTTCTTGAATTTAAATTGTTTGCGGTTTTATTTAATGTTTATGAGTACATCAAATCTTTTGATAGAGTATAATGCACAAAAAACATGCTTTTATATGTTATTTGGTAAGTGCCCAGCGGGCAAATTTATACATTAAAAATAACTGCCATTTCGTTAAGAATTCAATAAAATAATCTGTCATCTGTACGCCACTTAATATTTTATTTTGTTTGATTAATCTATTTTTCTGTTGATCTACTTGTTTGCGTATTGGACTATCAGTTGCTCTTTAAATAGTTTCTATCTTTTTTGTATCTTCGTAAATTTTTAAATTTGTATCTGTGTATCTTTGTAGCTTTCTATTTTTTAATCTATGTATCTTTGCATCTTTCTACGTTTTAATCTATCCATCTTTGAATCCTTATATATTTTAAGCTTCCTATCTTTCTATCTTTCTATCTTTCTATCTTTCTATCTTTCTATCTTTCTATCTTTCTATCTTTCTATCTTTCTATCTTTCTATCTTTCTATCTTTCTATCTTTCTATCTTTCTATCTTTCTATCTTTCTATCTTTCTATCTTTCTATCTTTCTATCTTTCTATCTTTCTATCTTTCTATCTTTCTATCTTTCTATCTTTCTATCTTTCTATCTTTCTATCTTTCTATCTTTCTATCTTTCTATCTTTCTATCTTTCTATCTTTCTATCTTTCTATCTTTCTATCTTTCTATCTTTCTATCTTTCTATCTTTCTATCTTTCTATCTTTCTATCTTTCTATCTTTCTATCTTTCTATCTTTCTATCTTTCTATCTTTCTATCTTTCTATCTTTCTATCTTTCTATCTTTCTATCTTTCTATCTTTCTATCTTTCTATCTTTCTATCTTGCTATCATCCTATCAAATATTTAAGCAGTTTTCTGATCAAATGTAAATATGTAACTTTTGGGCATAATACTTATAGAATCTTCAATATTTATATTTTTCATAATTAATTTTGATTTAAAGAAAAAGTAATATATGAGAATTCTTATTGCATGAAGTTTTCTATGAAATTTCTAATAGTTTAAATACTTCTTACAAATTCATGTTCTCTATTTCAATATAAAAATTCGAAATCGAAATGCATTCATTGTGATTTCTAGTTACACTTAACGGAAATCTAGAACCGACCGAATTCAAAATGGGAATTTCATATATCAAACTATTATAAAAAAGTTCTCTAACAGAAATTACTTCGCAAGATACTTACGCAGCTTGGAACGCTTGGTGCAGTCAATGTTATAAGGCAAGTCACACTTCTCCTCAATGGGTGAGTAATCATTGAATACCATGCCATCCGCACACAGACGCTCGGTGGGGACACCATCGCTAGAATTAAAAGCAAATACATGTCCCATGAGTCAGGCACGTTTAAACGCATTTTAAAGCATTCCGAACAGAAATTTGTAAAAAAGTTCTTAAACGTTTTACAATAGAAATAAAGTCATATTTGTACAATTTAATACTATGCGCTATCCTGCATATCCTGTATATGAAAATATAAATTATTGATTATGCGCACTTGGCACTCAATGGCGCGAAAGATGAAACGCGTTTATACACATCAGTGGTTCCCACTGAGCTCCAAAGTCGTGGTAGTTGCTGCTCCGCGCATTATTTACAAGAATTTTTAGCAAAGCTAAGCATTTAAAATATACTAAGGATACTAGGAATAAAAAAATTAAGCATACGTTGCTTTTGTGCGCTTTCCAACTTACAGACAGGCATAGTATTTATCGCACTGCTTGCTGTCTGGATAGAAGCCATTGGGCTCGGGGCACTGCTCGGTGGCTACGTATTCCTCGGATTCTGTTTGTTTGCCTTTGGGTGTTGAGGCTGCCTCTCTGACAGGATCACGATTACGTGGCGGTAAATGGCGTTGAGATGGCGGATGACCGGGACCAACACGGAAATTGGTACGCTCTCTTTGGGCTATGGTGGTGCCTAAAATGCGAGATGGAATATAAATTTAAGATTAACAAAAAGTTTGTAGATGATAGCTTTTTAAGTTGCTTAAGATAGAAAGATACATCGATAGGGCGTGTACGAAAGTGTAGGATAGTCAATTGACAGAGACTATTTGTGCAAATGTGAGGCCTTTTGACGATTTTGTAGTAAGTTTCATAGAGGCCTAATCAAATATTGATTCATTTTTTAGTAATAAATCAAATAAATGTGGATAAGGGAGTTTTAATAAAATTTCATTTAATTTCTAGGTTTTAGATTTATTTTATACTAAGCTTAGAACAGCTTGAATTGTGCAAGTAATACTAAGTAATTACTATTCGAAAAAAAAATAAATAAAATTAACAAAACTAGGCATATTATTTTATGTTTATTACTTCTTTAGATCTATTATTATATATTTTTATATAAGTAGGTTATAAGCATTAAAAAAAAGCGCGCCAGAAATTAAAATGATTCCGAAATTTATTAAAAATAAAAAAATAAAATTTGATCACTTTAAGTCGTTTTTTTTTGGTTTCAGCGCTGAGTCAATATGAATATTAGTTTAGCCCAAAAAGAGCTAATTTTTTAACAATTTAAGCTCACTTATCTAGGGTATGCCAAAGTCGTTCAATCCGAGACATTTATTTTGAAAAATTTTTTGAAAGAAAACCTTAAACTCTTTTGATGAATTAATAGTTGACCTAGACAACAAAATATTGAAAAAGCTACCCGAAAAAAAACGAATTTCAATCTATTTTTGTTGTCAATCAGTTCATTGAATGACATGATAGACATTTGATACTACTCTTTTTTTATAGCAAATTTTTAATCCATTTAATGTTCATTGAACTCAACATGCATGTTCAACAACTTTTTTTTGTTTTAATTTGATGTCGTTCCTTAGACAACAGCTGAACACCCCCAAGGTGTTACTTCGTACCGAGATACAGCTGCTTGCCTGTGCACACGTGTGTGACTTGAATTCAATCAAAAAGTATAAAAGATTTTTTTTTTTGGACTACGCTAACGTCAGTCAATTAATCTAGTTTAACCGGACTGCAGAGCAAGTCAAAAACGACACAAGCCGGCTTGAGTCCCCCCTCAAAAAAAAGTTCCAGAGCACACTCTAGCGCTATGACAAACTTGTTGACAAAGTGTCAGAGCCATGGTTGGGTGAGTGTGTGTGAGAAATCCGAGCTAAAGGGAAGCTGTTTCCCAAAAAGACACGAAAGTGTAGCGACTTTTTCTTATTGAGGCTGCAGATTTTGTAGCTTTTAGCCCGACTTTTTTTTATGTATAGACGTTGTATGAAACATGTTTCAATGACAACTATAACAAGTTATAGTTGTCATAGTTGTTGTTGTTGTTGTTTGTGGTTGTTGTTGCTGGCAACGACTTAAATGCTGGCTGACACTTTACGCACTAATTGCTCTGTGGAATTGTTTCTTTATGGTAGGAAGGCTTAATCGAATGTCAGGCCAACAAGTTGGCGGCATTGTTGATTGTGGCAACATGAAATCGAATTCGTCTTTTATGCTTTTGAATGCAATTTTGAAATGCTTCATTTAAGTGGTTCACCTTGAAGAGCTCTTTCAGCATTGCAATCTGCCGGAAGTGCAAGGCTTGGCATTTCGTTAATGGTGGAAACAGAACCACCTAGTCATTAAGTCAGTATGTGCTGGCTGGTATTTAAAACAAGTTAAAGCCAGGTGAAAAATACACACATATTTAAAATATACTACTTTCAGTTTAAATTTGCCGGCTGTGCGAGGGTTGACTGAAACTTTTTTATAGTTGCAAGAAGAAAATTTAGTAAATTATGTGGGTATTAAGCGCATATGACTATTTGATCTTGTGTTTAGTGCTTACCTACTACTAAAACATGATCATCTACTAGCTCATTTTCGTCTTCTAAATTGGTCACTTCATCTGAAAATGACTCTTCACTGTTCCGCTTGCAATCCTCTATGATATGATATGATATGAACTTTTCATAATCAATTAAGTTGAGTAAAAAACTAGCGAATGATACAGCTTTTTTCGGTGTAAAATCTCAGCTCTGTATTCAATTGCCTTAAAAATATTGGAAAAATTCGTACGTTTTGTGTAAGGAATTGTTTAGAAATTGTAAGAGTTGTAATATTCTAAAAGAAATAAAATAAATTTATGCCCCATAACTATGACCTTCACTTAAAAGGCGGAACATGGAGATATCTTCTATTAATAGCGGTTCATACAGAAACAGTTTGTAGCCGTATCCGAAGCGGTGTACTTAATCAATGGAGATTATCCTAGGTAAATAGACTTCTATTTATTTGTTACCTATGTCACTGGGAGACAAATGCAGGATGGATTAATAATGCTAGATCCAAAGCTCTAAATTATATAAGATCGGATCCATTCTTAACGGAGTGTAACTCTAATGCTTAGTTTAGAAATATTTTAACTTTTAGAATGTTATTTAACTTTTACAACGAAATACCACTACAACAAGCAATATCTAAAGGCTTCAACTTATAGTTGCAAAATATCTACAGTAATTACTTTTGTGCCCACCCTCGCTGCTGCGATATTAATTATCAATAGCTGCCTAAAACTAAGCCAAATGTTCACAAAGTGATCACATAATATTTAACGCATAATACTTTCGCTTTTAAGGTTAAGTCTAGTCGTGAGCTTGGCCTATGTCATAAGTTTTGCAGATTATAAAAACATTTATGTGTAAAATGTAAGAGCAAAACAAACTGTGGACAAATCAAAGTGTATTTAAGTTCACCGAACCGGTTTCTCATTTTTTTTTTTTTTTGAAAAATAAAAGCAATAATAATACCAAAGAAATTATGAGATAGCAACAGCTAAAATTGTATTTCTATTTATTGTAATAATAGTATCAAGTTTTAGCTGAAACGGATGGTGTTCATAAAAAATTCACTATTTTTAACAACAAAAAAAATTATTTTTAAATATTTCTTAATTTTTGTATAGTTCAATTATAAGGTCAACTGAACTGAATTGTACAAATAAATTAATAATAAATTATTAATTGACAATACTTGTATTTGAAACATGCTTCGATATATTCTGGCCAAACATATTAGCCAATGCAGAGGTGTCTCGTCCCACAGCAGAGCCCCTTATACACCTCCAAATAAGAAAATAAAATGGACGTGGATAAGTCATGCTCTCAGGCAATATTGTCAGTATGACACGGCAGCAGATGACCTGCACACCTAAGGCGCCCATCCGCCAAGAACTGGCCCAGTCGAACACAACATGGGACTGAGATAAACAGGCGGCTCGAAACAAAGTTCGATGGATGGTTCTAGTAAAGGCCCTAAGTTGCCAAGCAAAATATTGGAAATTAAAAAAAAAAAAAAAAAATCCGAAATATAAAGAGCAACCCTCGTATTGCAAAATTAATTATTCCGGTTGTCTATTATACGCAAAAGTTGTAAATAATAAATTTTAGCAAAAAATTCAATAATCAAGTTTGTTGTACAAAATATTATTGAGACATTAAGTAAGTATTTGTATACATAAAATTATTAATTAAGAAAAAAATTTTAAATTAAGATAGCGTATTACTTATGTTTTTAGTATTAATTTTAATGGTAGACAGATTTATTTTTTTATTTATTTTTTGTTAAATAAATTCAAGTTTAGTTTGTAATAATTTTATGTTTGCTTCATTGTTCAGGTAAATATTGTCCTATAATTATTTGGCAAACATTTTTAAAATTACAATATTATTGTAAACACTTATTATGTGCTTTGTTATACCAAAACATTGCCTTTTAATTATTTTCATAATTTTTATTTTTTTATATTTAAAAGTTTTTTTAAACAAAACAAGACCTCAAGCGATATCTGACAATTACAAGCTCCAAAATTTTGTTTTTGTTAAAACAAACCCACAACAATTATAAATACCAATTGAAACTGGTCAAAAATATATAAACATGCAGCACTATTCATTAGTCCCTCATTTGTTTTCACAGCCACATAGCAGAACCAGCCGCCCCTAATAACCTTAAAATGTAATTAGCAAAACAAATTCTCATATAATTTCCAACAAATTTCTAATAATCATTTTAACCGAAAAGCGCAAATTAAAGTCGCATTGTTTCACTCACAAATGCAACAGTTGCATTCCATATCAATAGTCATGTTGTTTCATTCATAATTAACATTACAAAATTTTAATGTTTAGTTAGTGTCAAAAAAAAAATACATCTATTTATATAATTCTAATTTGCATATTTTTGACAATAAATAGTAAATTTAGCAAAAATTAAGCAAAATTCAAGTGAAGTGAGAAACCAAAAATTATGCTAATGCAAAGAGCAAAAATTAACAACAAAATTCAAATAATAGACAATATGTTATATTGAGCGGCTGAATAGCTATTTAAGTTTGCTAAAAATTAAGCGGAAAACTCACAAAAATATTTATAAATAAACACAGAAAATGCATATTGATTTTGAAATACTCTCTAACAATGCAGCAAAGTAATGCAGCCATTTTGAAATCATTTATATTGAAAAATGTTCTAAAATCGTTTTCAATAATTTTATGACGATCTTGTTGCGGCCCTGTATAGGCACGCATATATTTTTTCTAATATTCATATTAATTTTTGTAAATTGAAAACTAAACATGGGGAGAAACTTTTATATTTACATTTTTCTGCTTTCCAAATTAAATAATTTGTCATAAAAAAATACAATTTCTAAGCGTATTTCAATCACCTTTTATTTTGAAAACGTTGACAAATTAAAACCAGAAAAACATTTAATTGGCTTTGCGCTTTTTTTGCCGACATATCATCAATTAAGTAAAAAAAACTTTTTTGTAACTTTATTTGCCTTCCAACACAAAATTGATATTCCCCAACTTAGCCCCTTTTTTGGTAGGTTAGGGCAAAACAAGTTTATATTGTATTATGCAGTAGACAAGCATATTATTTTGGAAAATTTAATTATGTGGCAAAAATACTATTAAATTGCAATTTTAATGAGGAAAAACAAATTGATTCAAAAACATATTTCAAATGCTATATTGCACACGCTAAAACAAGTTTATATATTCAAAATATAAATATCATTTTTTTGGCTTACCTATAAATAAGGCAAATATGCAAATTTTCAAAACTTCCATTTTGAAATCAGCTAGAAACAGAATCACAATAAGTTTATTATTGAAAACTAATCAAAATATTATTTAAATAGTTATATTTCTTTTTCAATGCAGAAAATTTAACAACGTTTTTTTGTAACTTTTAAACGATTACAGTTCGCACTATTACCGTTTGTTTCTTCAATGCGGACGCGTCAACTACTCAGATCAAACTGTCCGAGAGGCTTTGTTAAACAAAACTTTTATAAATTACCTTGCTTGGCGACCTGTTTTGTTTTTTATCTTTACCTCTACTTCTTCGTCTTTATTGTAGTTGCTTTCATTCGTTCGTAAGACGGAAAAAAGCAACAATACCAAACAAGAAATAAAACATTTAAAAGTTTATGCAAAATGCAGCCACTTAAAGCAGAGTCCGCGGCGCATGCGCAATTTATAAACCGGCTTTGAGCGCCATTGCAGCCAGTGAGCTTTTGGCCAAAAGCTTGACGCTCTTATCAGCCGCTAGAGATGAGTCGAGCATAAAGCTGCGCAAAAGCTCGTGAGTGAGTGAGTGTAGTTGAAACTGTGGTCTATAATATCCATTAATACAATTATTATATTAACATTAGAATTATTAACAATTCTATTATTAATTATTTCGAATGCTTGGGAAAAATGATTTTTCAGCGAATTTTGTGTTTTTTGCAACAATAGCAATTGCTGGATTTACGAAATGTTTAGCAAAAATTATTGCAATAGCTTTGCAAGCAATATTCAGCTTTTAATATAAAATACATATATATTTTTTAATTATTCCCCTTGACTATGGTCAACGCTCCAAAGTCGGAGCATAGGGAGATTTTCCCAGGTCTAACGTCTATTTATTTGCTTGCCAAGATATCCCACTGTTAGGCAACTGCAATAGTGCTACTAGGTGGAATCGAACTAGCGACTTTACAATGCGAGTGCGCTACCTCCACGCTAGCGAGGTCCACATAAGATATATATTATATATAAAATGCATGAATAGAAAGGCTTCTCTATAACTATACTACATCATTTTTTGTTAAAAGTCTTTGAAAAGAAATATCTCCGTTGAGAAAGATCGCTTAAACTTATTTTAATATACAGAAAATGATTATCTAGACTGTAAGCTAATTGTTTATATTTTGTACTCGAATGTGTGTACTTCCTTTATGCACATATTCTTCTCTTCAAGCCTCACCGAAGTGTTAAACCAATAATGTAACCCGAAATTTATATTACGAACAGTCGTAAATAAATTGCCGAACTACGAATTCGGCTGCTTTTGGCATTAAAGCTCCATTGGCTTTTTTTGGCCAAATAACCCAATTTGAAGGTGTTATCCCAAAGTCCTGAAGTGATAATGACTCCGATATTTGTAAATGCATTTCTTTTAAGCTTTTTGAGGTATGCGCTGAATTATTCAATACTTGCATATTTTAGTTAAAATTACTTAAACTTCATTTAAATATAATCGATAACTTGGCAGCGTGCTGATAGCGCATGATCTATTACTCTAGCGTTTTCCGCTCAAAAACCACTTAGCTAAACACACCTGCTCTAAACTGTGGACTTCGTTCCTCTACGAACAGCTATTAATAGAGCTTTCCATGCTCCTTCCACCCAGCACCGTCTAACCAAATAGTCACACAGGTAATTTATTTTTTTTTACATAATACAATTTTCCACATTTTGCGATGCATTTACAATCCTGCAAACAAGAGATAATTAACCAAATGCCAGAACTTAAATGCTAAATGTTATGTTCCGACAAACTCATTTCAATTATTATATCACAAACTATTACTTGCAAATCACAAACAGTCTGTGCAGTCAGTACTCCTACACATATGATATCAAAAATGTCAATTAACCAAACAAAAGAGCAAGACAAGTTGAAAAACAAAAGTAAAGACCACAAAATATGCACAGTGTCAACAGGAACAAAATTCAGCGAAAGAAAAAAGAAGAATAACACATTTGGAATATGCAACAACACAAAAACGAAAGAGAATTGCACTATGGATAGCAAACAGGAGCGAAGTCAAGTTTATATTTTGAAAGAGTTAAAAAAAAAACAAAATGTAAATGATAAAAATGAAAGATGATGTGATAGTAAATGAGCTCATCTACAGAACAGTGGTGGACGAATTATAATATTACGCTTTATATTTTACAAAAAAAAAATAGAATATCAATAATTAAAGTATGGAAAACAATGCACTTATTGATTAAAACTATATATATAAAAAGATAATACGAGAAGAAACATATATGGAATGTATTAATATATCATTTGACAGGTACATGAAAGAATTAAACTTTTTCTTCACGGCTTTTGGTCAGTTATGGAAAAAAAAAAATTCAAGCAAACATATCTATGAGTAAGCAGCGCAGTCAGCAAGACCGTAAATAAGTGCGAGAACGATAATCAAGCATATGCTGGTGGGCCCTAATCCTGCATGGTTTGATAAATGATAGTTCACCCATTTCATTTATAAATTTATAAATGAAGCTTTATATGGTTAAAACTTAAAGTACATCGTGACCAAGGGCAAGTTCCCGTTTCGCCAAACCACTTTTAACACAGCGGACAGTCCCTATCTAAACAGTGCGACAACCATAGATATTCCAAACTTACTTACCCACTGTCGCCCTGAACACCTTGTGAGGCAAACAATCTTGATATGTGTCCCACTCTAGTCAGTGCTTCACGGCATATCACATCCCAGGTATAATTTACAGGCAGGCCTAGGTAGCATATTTCCTTTCCAACTTAATTTTATTTATTTTCATTGCTTGATTTGTTGGGCTAAAAAGATCAACGTAATCGGTCTGGACATCAAAATCCCAAGACAATTGGATTTTGGTTTCTATGTTCTTCGTTTTCCTATACGACTCCGTGTCGTAGTAAGGCAGCGATACAACATAAGAAATAAAAATTCTTGGCTGAATACTACGCTTTCATAATTCAGTCAATACTTATAGCAACGATTATTTACCTATTTTTCCCTAAAGGTCGTCGTCTAAGGCAATCCCATCTCCAAAATGCGAGTGAGTATTGCAATTCTGATAATGGACTTAGCTACGCAATAACATTGCCATTGGGATCTCTGTTAAAGTTTCAGAACAATTATATATACAAAAATGGTCATCATACCAAAATCGCATGCTAACTCTGATCTTTACCCCTGAATCCGCTACTGTGCCCAACTCAAGCTGCGTATAAATTAAGCAACAGTAGTTAGAACCAGATGAAATATTGCATAGACGTAACGAGCATATTTGCCAGAACCGGCTTCAAATGAGCAATGACTGCAAAATTTGTCAAAATGCTAAAGTCCCAATGCAGCAAATAGCAAGCTGTTGCCGACATAGACACTTGAAGGCGGACCGACGGTGAGGCAGGTAAGTTGGAGCCAAGCGAAGGCAGCAACAGTAGCAGCAGCAGCAGCATCATCATCATCATCAATGATTTGCATTTTACGTTTTTAGAAATTAACCAAAAAATATGACAAAATGTCGTAAATAAAGAAGCACGTTGCCAGAGGAGGTCTATGTGGCAACAAATGGGTAGTAGTGGTAGTAGTAGTCGAGGTAGCTGAATCCAGCAGCGTTCGGTGACTCCTGTTGCAATGTTGTTGTTGTGGTCATGTTTGCTGCATCATTTCGCAAGCTCACAGTAGCAAAAACAATGCTGCCAAGATGGGGCGAATGGTGGGGAGAGAGAGTCTATCTACACTGCTGCTTGCCACAATTTGCTTTGGCTTGTTTTCCAGCTGCTTGATTTTCATTTGCCTGTCATTTTGTGTGTTATAATTGTGACAAAACGTTGCTTTATGTGACAAATTTTTAAATTAGCAACACTTTAAATGAAAGATTGTACAAAAATTAACTTTATTAAATTAACTTTGCATATATGAATCTTTTTGCGTTGGCAGCAGCCAAAAAAATAAAGCTTAGCATAATTACAGGCGCATTATGCCAAACATCAACGTTGCATGCAACACATTTCGCCTTATAATCAAAAGTGAAATTAAATCGTTGACGTTGCATTCGCCTTTATTCCAAACGCGCTTCCACTATGGATTATGCCAGTGCGTTGTTGCATGCTTCAATGCGCCAAAGCTTACGTTGCGCAAAGCATGTTCCAATGGCAGTTTCAAAGTGCTTGCAACGTCCGATAAAACTTTACCCAAAAGCTAATCATAATTTCTCGCTGATAGTTTTTGCCATACTTGTGCACGTACTAGCTGATACTAGCGTGCTACTTGCTTCTTGATTCTAACTGCCACCACACGCCACACTAAGCGCAGTTTAGTTGCAGCTTAGTATTTTTTATACATATATCATGGTGCCAGCTGAAGAGTACATCTGCTTTATGATAAAGTTGGTAGGGCATAGAAGCAGTTGGGCGTATAAGCACAAATATCTACTTTTCTGTTCCAGTCGAGGCTTTATTTTGAACTGTTTTTAAGAATAAAGCTTCTTTGAAATGGAATTAAATAACACGCATCCTAAGATCAACAAAGATTTCGAATTTCAAATAATTTTAGAAAATTAAATAACATTTTTTATATTTACCAATTATCTATTTTTTAGCCTAGTTTGCCTAACGATAAAACTGCGCTTCTTGATAAAAACTTTGAAAAACTATAATATAGCAGCTGTGTCGCCCCCTAGCGCCTGAAGCTTATGCCTGCAATATTATTATAAATTTAATGTTGAATTAACATTTTTTGTCTCAAAAAGTGTCGTAATCTGAAAATTTCTAATAAATCCCAAATGTTGTACCTAGCTGGTAAAACGGAAAAATTGCTGTTTCTGGTAATTCCTTTGGAAAACTACAAAACAGCAACTGTCGCCCTCTAGTGACAAATACATAAACTAAAGCTTATTTATTTGCAACAGTTTTGAGTTAAGTTTTTAAAAACTTATGCCTCGTAAGGTTTTTTAGCATTTATAGTATATATAAATTGATGCAAAAATTTTTAAATGCAATTTGGACCATTTTTTGACACAGAAAAAATATTTTCAATTATGAATGCTTTTTTGGCTTGCTCCAAATTTTACTTTCGCAGCGGAGTCACTTTTCCTTAACATAAAGCATAAGTGTACCCACACTTTGCCACGTTTAAGTGAAGTTTTTTTTTTATCAAAATTTTAGCTTTTATCTTTGCAACACTTTAGTTTTATTTTCAATTTTTGGGTTTTTTTTTTTGTGTGTGCTGGCTGCCACCCCCCACATGGACCATAAGCCACGTTATTGTCATGTAATTGAATTTAATGGCAATCTGAGTGCGGTCAAAATTGCGCGCATATTCATTGTATTAGCCGCAGATTATCTGCCACTTTTGTGCTGCGGTTGCAAAACTTGCAACAATACGTACATCCTGTGGTATTTTCTTTTTTCTCCAAATATTTTAATTTTTTTTGTCTGTTGTAATTTTTGTGACATTATTATCATGACACTACGAAATGGCGCAAGTTGGCGTTGGTACGAAAGTGTGCAACGGCATGTGCGCCATTGCATCATTACTTTGCAACGAATTCCAACCAAAAATCCACTTAAATTGATTGACATAAAGTATTCAATGATTTATATCATAATCCTGTCACATGCTTTACTGATTAAATACATAAACCCAACGGTGTGTGGCACAATGCAGCACAGCAGTCCTGGTGGGTAACGACGCCTCACAGCAAAACTGTCGCTCGTCACGTCGCGACTTGTCAAAGCCTGTCCTGCGCTGCGCCTGTCACGTGCGTCATTGGTGAGCATTACGTGGCAACAGCTTGTTGGCCGCGACTACTGTTGAAGCTGGTTATGGGTCTCTCGGTTTTTGTAGCGTTTGTTGTCATTATGGGTACGTTACCTATTAATATACAGGGTCTGTCTTTAGCCATGTTCGTACTTCTTCAATAGCTGAGGAGTTCAATAATTTGAGGTGGTATATTTGGATTATACTATTATTATTTTTGAGATATATATAAAAAATAAAGAATAACTTTCGATCGAAAGTCTAACTAAATTGGAAACGTGTACAGATTTTGGAATATATATAAAAAAAAAAAATAACTTACGTTCGAAAATCTACGAATTTCGAGGCAGGAAAACAGAATTCTATCCAAAAGCTTGTCGAGATTCCTAATTCTTGAAATAAAATCAAGTAACTTTATTTAATATTATACTTATAAAGTTCTTTTCCGCACAGCAATTAGTGGCGGTTTGAGAAACATTACTCCGCAACCCCTAAACTTTCATATAACAACTTTTTGGTTCGGTGACGCTTTTTAGCAGACCCTATAACATTCATTATTGTGTTTTTCAATTTTTAATTAATAAGCAGTTACAAAACTACCAAACACATTTTCATATGCTTCCGCTATTACGATATGCGAAAACCCTATATAAGCTTGTATGCAAAGAACCACCCGACAAAGTATATTTGTAAACTAAGCCGCTTTTGGGTCACGATTGCATTCCCAGAATAGTTTGTATGTCGTTCTGTATTAATTAGCTACAGTATATTTGTGATGAGGCTACGAGTGTCAAAATATTTACTCACATACGGAATTCGTGTCAAGGGCAACAGGTGGTGCTGCTTACGGAAATATCTGCCGAATTGTAACAACTGATACAAGGCAGCAAACTGAAGTTGAGTTTTAGATAAAATTTAGAGAAATGTTTGTGCTACAAGAAAACTAAAGTCAAAAGGTTTAAGAATTCAAATTGTTTAAATGTTTTTGTATATATGAAATCTTCTTAAGTTTTTTTTAAACCAAATTCGATTTACCATCTTTTTGCAACTTCAAGACCTTAAACAACTGCATTCTTCTTACCCATTTTTTATGCAAAATTTGCATTATGCGCTCAGTACGACAAAATTTAGTTTTTCTCTCAGAATATGGCATAATTAAAATCCTCAAACCACAAAATAAAAAAATGAAGAGCTTGAAAAGAATAGCAATGGAAATGGTCTGCAGCACAAATTTGTGCAACATAAATTCATTTCACTTATTACGCCCAGCGTTGCAGCAAAGAAAAAGCGCAGAAGTTGGCTGGGGCGTTACGATAATCACACCTTGGCATAAACCGGCATACAGCGAGGTAGCCAGCCAGTCAGGTTGCTAGTCCGTGCTTTATGCCACCTGTCCGTGTTGACAGTCGCAGTCCGCGCGCACGCACACACACACTCATATTATACATGTATACACACGGACTCCTGGCAGCGCCATTTAATCTCAGCAACATTTCCTTTGCAGTCGAGAATGACTGTGCCTGCGGTATGACATTTCCTACTTACAGGCATTCCCACAGTCCTCAGCCTCAGCAAGTTGGCAACCCTTTGCCGTTGTCAAAAACAAAAATTAGCCGTGCTCTGCCATGCCAAAAGGGAAGTGGTAAGTACACTTGCAGTAAATGCAAGGCCCAAACAACACGCACAGTGGGCAAGTTAATTGATCTGTTGCCATTGAAATGGGCTTTTGTTGGAATTTGCAAAAATTGTATCTTTTTTACATTATAAAAAGTACAATTTGAGATAGGTACTAGCTGAGCACTAGCACCACGTATGCCGTGCCTTCATCTCAGGAAACTATGATCTTGAAACTGCTTCTTCAAATAGTTACGTATCTCAACATATTCCACACTTTATTTTAAGATACAGCATAGCACAATTTTAGGTTACTATTATTTTTACAGATATAGCAAATTTCAGATGAAAAAAATGTAAAAAAACGCTTATCTGTACAATATTTTGTATACCTTACTCAATAAGAAAATTGTATATTAAAAGATTGTGGTATCAAATAAATAAACAATAAATTGGGAGCTTTGAAGATGGTACAAAGAAACTAATGTTGGACAATAAAGTGAAAGGAACTATTGGAAAAAAAGTATGTACCTAAGAAAAATTGTAGTCCTAAGCGTTTTTTATAAAAAAAAAACAAATAAACCTAAAGTGTCTAAAAACGAAAAATCCCACAGTAGGAAAATATTATATTTTAATCTTACGCTTTGATTATTATACCGATTTTGTCAGATTATTTACATCCATTTGCTACAAGTTTATGCATTATTTATAAATGAAGTTATTCTTAAATAAATTTGGGTTTTTTATTTCCCATATTATTATAAAAATATAGTTTATATTAAAACAAAAATATTACAATAGATTACAAAAAATGTAAATACCTCAGCTATTACTGAACACTGAAAAAAATGCTAATATATAACTAAGAAAATACTACAAAAAATATACAAAATAAATAAAAATAAAAATAAATTTAAATATTTTTTATGCCTGAAAGTTCACTATTATAATTTTCAATATTTTATTATTTACAAATGCATTCTTCGCACCACCGTGCACCGCACCCTACTGCCATATGCAGTAAAAATTCGTTAATGTGCAGCTAATTAAGTTCAAAGCATAGTTCTAGGCGTTTACACATTGCTTAAATGTAGATAACTACGCACCCCCAGTTCTTCACTCTCTTCCATGTCTAGCCAAATGCTGCGGGGCCGAAACGGTATTGTACCCATGATTGTGCAAAGCTAGAGGTTCTCTAAAAATTTAGTTTTTTTCGTCATTGCCTTGTAATTTAAGTTTAAGTTTGCTTTAAAAGACAAAAGATTTTGTTTTCAGTTTAAAAAAGTTTTTTTAAGTTATATAATAATTAAATTGGTTTTTAAATGCTAAAAAAAATTGCCATTTTTAAACAAATTTTACTTACGCGCAGTACGGTTTCTTCATGAATTCGAGAATTTCATCTGTGTAGCCACTTACTCTACATTGCAGATTTTTCACGGTCTTGGTATGCTTGAAACCAAGCCATTTATGATATAGCTATTAAATTATCTCAACTTGATGTCAATATCCCAAATGCAATTACTTGACAGAAACTCAAATAAGTCTGAGCACTACGTTGCTGTCCATATTTGCTGAATGCAGCATGCTATATATTCTTGCATATATTCAGATGCCATTAGGAATGCAAAACTTATTTCTCCGGGACTACGGCAAGTTGAAACTATAATCATAATCATAGTACTCTCGCTTCACTTCATCTGTCACATTAGCAAAGTTATGAGACACAATTTTTTTTTATCTGACTAATTTATATGCAGACACAACTGTACTTTTGAATGCATAAAACTTTTGGCGGCATTACAATAACAGTAATTGCAATGACATTAAAACTATATAGCAACACTGCGCGGCCGCCATTTTAAATTAATTTTGGTTTTAAACTATTGCCAGAGAATGTAGATTAAATACTTTTTATAAGTCCATAAAGTATCACTTGGTTGAGTTTTGGGCATAAAAGTACAGAGCATGGGAATGCGAGAACTTCAAATGGGTGTACACAATTATGAAAAAAAATGTAACAAGGCAACGGGGGTCACGTCAGTTAGCAGTTTTATTGGTCAAATAATTTATAAAAAGGGATTAGCATTGCCCATTGAGTAAGGACTTTGAGATAATTGCGGTTATGCTTAAGGTAAAAAACCGTATAAAGGTTGCAACCCTCCATAAGCAACTTTATAATGGATTTTGCCCATTCTTCTATATCAATCATAGAAAATCAAAATCCATTATTTTTTATTTAATTTAAATTTCGCAAAACCAAAATTTCAGCCAGTAATTTATAACATACAAAATATTTACATGACTTTCAGAATTTCTTGATCCAGTAGGCGGTAAAATTATATGTCAAACTTATCCCTAAACGACTTTTGTGCTAAAGCTCAGTTTTTATAGAAAATTCATTCGGTAAACAAGAAAATTTTTCGTATTATTACTATAGTGCTAAATTATTTAAATTATTGAACATTGGATTAAAATACAATTTTTACCATGAACAATATAAACGTTTTTAAAGCTCTTAAATCGCTTGAAGGTCCTAGCACAAAGGAGGAAATACTAATGCAGGTCGCTGAGGAGAAAAATGTTCGGTTAAGTGTACTTCCCGCACTAAAAGAAAAAGTTTTTGAGGCAGTAGAGTCGGCTCACCGTCAAGGATTCCTGGAATGCAAGCGAACCAAATATTCTATATGCTTAGATAAAGTGCACTGGGATCAACCCAGAGAAGGCTCTTTGAACAACGCCCCAAAAAGTATCTTACAGATGGCGGAGAAGAATCTTTTATGCCTGGACGCCTACTATAAAAAGCAAGCAATGGATAAATGGACTTAAGGTACATGTGGTGAAAAGAGATTGTCTCTCGATAGAAATAAGAATGTTGCCGACAAGCCTAAGAGATGACGCTAAGATGATTTAAGCAGCTGTTATAGGATCTTGTTCGTATGTTAAAAATTTTAAATAAAAAATGTGTACATTTTGGCAGTTAAAAGTAATGAGAAATTTGGTATTTTTTTCCATATATTGGCGCTGCAGAACTAAAAATTTCATATTGCTTACCCTAAGCCTTTGCAAGCATTAGAACTGTTCAAATTCAAAATGCAATGCAAAAAAAATGATATACAATATATCAATGCAATTTAAGTGCTGCCCACTCGTTTTTTTGTTACCAACTGCGACATGCAAATATGGCGTCGGGTTCGCCATTTTGTATAAATTGCTGTTAAAACTATTTACAGTTATGTGAGAGCCAAGAATGTGTAACAAAAACTACAATTTGCCCAAATTGACTCTCAGAGCGCTATGTTTTTTGTGAGAGTGTAGATGAGTAGCGAGAGCGTGAGCGTGTGTAGAAAGCTTTTGTCTTTGTGTGTGTTTGTGTTCTTCTATTGCGCCTTTGGGCATGCAACAATATTTGTTAGAAAGCTGATAAAACCTTCTTACTGCGGTGCTCTCTGTGCTAGTCACCCATGCGACCAATCCGACCACCAACGCATTCTCGTTTTGTCTGATGAGTTTTTAAGTACAAACAATTACAAACGACAACTACAACAGTAACTACAACTATAACTTCTATAGAAGCAACAACCACAGGAATATGAATAGGCAAGAGAAGTCCATAGTCGACAGTGGAATACACTGTACACTTTTAAAATAAATGAAGTCCGTACTTTTGACTATGCTGCAGTGAGTATTAACGCCTACCTCATTTATTATTATAAACTGTGCGTTATCTTAATGCATTTAGGAGTTTTCGTTTACAAAGTCAGCTCCAAAATTAGAACAAAATTGTTGACTTTTAGAATGCTTAGATCTGCTTTTTCGAATATCTAATATAAAATGTTATAATATTATACCTTTTCATTCTGAAAAAAAATTTCTGAAAAAATATGCTTTCTAACTTAGCGCATTTAAAGTTGCATAAATATTAGCAAATACAAAAAAGCGTTCAACCTCACCGGCATTATAGCCAGCTTGACTTACCAATCCTCAATAATGAACCCTAGCGGCAAGCAGTATCGCCGCCTATGTCAAAGCAAAGCTTGCATACCAATACGAAACGATAATAAGAGCATAAGCTATGCCAAGAGATGTTGTTATCACCGATAATCTAATCTCTTTATCACTTCGGATCTCTTGTCGTCTAATCTACAGGCAGACGGTACCACCATTGGCGCCCACTCTAATTTAAGGTACGTCTAAGTTCTCACTGTACATCCAATATGTGCAGCCCTGTCAACGCAACCCCCGGCCTTTCGACCTAACTTAATTTAAGTCACCGAAAAAATCTATATAAACGGACTTTCGAACTAACGCAGTTTAAGTCGCCGTAAACCTAAACGTAAACATTATTAATTAATTACAATTAAATTATTCTTTTACTTATGGCCAATGAAAAAGCTCAGTTTATGCTATTTGGTATCTCTACTGAAAAACTTAAAGCTGCATTTGCATCTTGCAATTTTTCCACCAAAATAGGTTTTCTGAAATAAAAAAAAAACAACCGAACCGTATACTACATAATATACAAAAGAGTGAAAATTTTGAATATAATAATATTATTCTACATGAATTAATAATATTGCAGTTATAGAAATCAAATCAATATCAAAAACCAACCACTGACAGAGACAATTTTGGAAAAAAGGATAGGCATCAAAGAAGTCAATGTGACAACTTAGTAACGAAAACTTCACTGTAATTTCTTTAAAAATAAACTGTGGCACATTTTACTTTTAAGTGAATTTTGTTTTATTGCTGGCGCCATCTATCGCAAATTAATAAAAACAAAATGAGCTACATTGTTTGTGGCGAAACCGCCCCCTTTTTTATCTCAAGTTTGAAATCCAAGTTTACTTCAAAGTTATTAAAATATAATTAACAAAAACCTAAGCAACCTATTTTCGTATTAGTTAAGAAAACTCACATTTTTGCCGCATATTTAATATTTACCACACACTTGCACAAAACTATAATACCCCTGATCCCTTTGGATACAGTGTATCCACAGCCAGCTTTGCGTAGTTTCATAAGGCGGTTCTTGGCTTGTTAAGTCCGCCAACGCCTGAATTGTCGTCTTTGTGGTTGTCACGTTCTGTTGGGTATTTAAGTTGGTTGCATAATTGAATTTAATTTCAATTTAAAATGTTAACGTTCTTGATTTAGTTTTGCTTCCGTCTTGCCCAACAGTTGTCAGTTACCGTTTAGGACTTGTTTGTGGTTTTGATTTGGCCATAGCTTGTTAATTAGCATTGTTTGAAGTGTCTGACAACTTTTATTTACTTGCTTATATGCCAGAGAAACAAAGAAAAGAGCTCAGTATGAGGTTAGTCTCATGCTTTGCTTTGGTGCTATAAATAAATACACTTTCTGCGTCATTCGTTAGGCACTTATTTTAATTATAAATGATGGCTATTTAACTCAGGATAATTACATTTAATTTTATTTTACCATCATTGACATTTACATTTTGCAGAATTTGGCTTATACTTTGGCCTTTTGTTGTGTATAAAAAGCAAGTAAAGAGTTTATTAATAGCAAAAAGTAAGTTGAATAATTGCAAAATGCCAAAAAGAATGATTCAACTTAATGAGAGATATTAAGTAATATTAAGTAGATATTTTGATGGTTTCTGTACTAATTAAATTAAATTTGAAATTAAATTTTAGGAAATATCGTCTTGCTGTATTTTCAAAAATTAAAAGAATACTAGCTAGAAAAAAAAGTAGTTCTTTTTACTTAGAACAATCTTTAATACTGTTTTGAGCTTGCTGCCAGTTTCAATAAGTTAGCTCTCGAAACTCTCTAAGTCGCTCATCTTAATTTTAATCACAACTAGTCAAACGCTTTTTACTACAGCAAAAAAAATGTAACATTTCAAAATAAAACCTTGTGCCTTAATCAAAAAAAAAGTTTTATTCGCCAAAGGTAAAAAACTACGTTACGTATACGCCGTGTAGTTCAATGTCATGAACCAAAAAAGGCAAAAAAGCAGCCCAAGTAATTGTGAAGCCTTCAAAAGATCGCAACGTAACATAACAAAACTTATTATATGCTGAAAGTATGCATCTTTCGAACATATATTTTCACACTGAGTTTTTAATACACTTTACCTAATTTTGGGTAGGAAATAAAAACTTTGATTTTCGAATCTTACTTGCTTAATGTAAATCTTTATAAGTTTAAGATGTACAAAATCGATTTTTACAAAGGGTAACAGTATTAAATTATTTAATATCCAAAAAACTGAAATCGTGTAGGACGCATTATAATTTGAATATAATATAATTCTGGCAAAACAAAAAATAAAAAATGGACTCAAATTTTTTCGAATTAAAAGTGACGTAATTCAAGAATGACTAGGAGCTCATATTCCATAGCCCAATTTTTCGATATGCAAATGCCAGTAAAATTTCTATTTTTTATATCGGGAGTACAAGACATGGTTCCCATTGGAATGCTTCAAGGAAACCTAAAAAATTTAAAGTTTTACTGGATTTGATTGTTTTCAAAAATAAAATCCACTTGCCTAGCAGGGGTAAGGCTAGCAAATAGACTAAATAACGTCTAGCAAAATCGCCATAGCACAAAATCTACCATAGTTAGGGGCACTAAGTTTTAGTTTTGTAATATTAATATTAGCACCCAAAACGGAAACTATTTTTCACAAAATTCGTTTCATTTTGTTCGTTTCCAAGCCTACATACGGAAATCTAATAATTATTAGATTGCATTGGTCACAATGTATTCTTATTCTTATTTTTATAATTTACTATATTAAAGGTCAACCAATTCAACGTGTTCAACTTTGAAGTTATAACAGATTTAAGTGCAGATAAGAAGTACGAGTATTTAAATGTTTCCCATCCTGCTATTTTTTGTCTTTTTAAGGACATTGTTTAATATTTCGTTTTAATTGAAATTATTGATATTAAACAATAACTTAGCATCTTTTACAACCGTTCTACAACCACAATTTTTATCAATATTTAGGTTAATCTTATTTTTCTAGGCTACAAGCTTCCGACTCAAGTCATATGCACTTTAGTGAGAGTAGTGAAAAACTTTTTACTATAGTTGCATAAATTAAAAATCTTACAATAAAAAAAATTATATACAAACTTTAAAGTATCTGCCTTTGAGCCATAGAATAAACGTAAAGTTCTTGCAAAGGTTTTTGATTAACAAAATTTATAGTTATTCTTTTTATGGCAAGAGGTACGCCAAAAGTTATGGCAATATATTAATTATATTTGGCTTTACCGAAAACTTGTTGGGCAACAATGTTCAAAGGTCTTTTTTGAAGAAAAAAAAAAGACAAAAATTCTAAATGATGTATTTTTCTTAAAGAGCACTTTGGGTTTTCATTAACTAGAAAAAAAATCTAAGAAGTCCACGAACACTTGCCCACTTGTATTTGCATCACATCAAGCATATCCAACGGGAAGGTAACGCGCTTCTCATACCTATCATGCCAAGTGCAGCGCAGTTTGCAGACTTCATCCCAGACGTCCTGCTTTTGTGGATCGTGCTGTATACAAATAATTTTCTCAAAGTAAGCGCCGGATTCATGACCACAGTTTTTCCACAGTGCCGCAGCCCTATGTCAAAGCTGACCGAAGTTGACCAATGAATAGTCATTTTTCTTTGGACTTACTAGCTGGGCATTAAGTTTTTTATTATTATTTTTACATAAGATATAATAAATTTGATGGATGGAACAGAGGCTTTGCTGCAACTATTAACAACAAATTTTTGCATATTAATTCATATAAAATGTATAACTTCTGTTGAAACCTTAAACTAACGTATTTGGTAACTTAATTAATATAAAAGTTTAAAACTCTGCATCTGCGTAAATTGCAACACAAAAATTAGTTATACATTTTTTTATATTAGAGAAATATCTTCCAACGATACAAAATAATGTATAAAGTTTATTTTAATTTTTTAACTGATTGCCAATGAAATGTTTTTGATTATTGAAATTAAACCGCTTAACGTGAAAAAACATTACGATTTTACTCTTTAATATATAATAAAATCCTTCGTGTCTTTATTTATAATTGAAAGTATGCGAACAGCTGCTTGGTTCCATGGAAATTTTTATAAAAACTGCATTTTCTTAACCAAATACGCTGAGCTTCAAGTTTTTATTAAAAAAAAAACATATTTAAGCGTTGTTAAGAAATAAATAGTTTTTTATTCAAATCTAATTTCGTTGTTCTTAAATTGTCGCAGTTTCTGCTGATTTTTTTTCTTTGCATTTCTTTGGCATTTTTAACTTCT
The DNA here is from genome assembly GCA_035046065.1 of Chymomyza procnemis. NCBI lineage: Eukaryota > Metazoa > Arthropoda > Insecta > Diptera > Drosophilidae > Chymomyza > Chymomyza procnemis. The sequence continues at coordinate 16,459,022 of JAWNOJ010000004.1, read as the reverse complement.
GCCTTTGGACACTTTTATCGTCCAACAGCGTTTAATGCATATTTACTACTATTTTTCAGACACTTTCCAACACTGCACCTCTCTGTCATATTTTGTTTCATGCAATTTAACAGCTTTTGACTAAAATAACAAGCCAGACAAAAACAAAACAAAAACACAACTTTGCAATTTCAGTCCAAACCCAGCCAGCAACAAACAACAAAGTCACAAAAAAAAAAAAGTCAAACCAAACAATACGCCAGGGTAAGCCAACTCCATGTCAGCTCCCAGGGAGGAGCATCATACACTAGCTGTAGACCAGGGACCAGAGCAAGTGACTTTAGCCGGCTGCATATTTTTGTAACACAAAATAAACCGCAACAGCAGCAATTTTCGTTGGTTAGTTTTGAGTGTTGTCCAAAAATTACATGGACTGGGTGGATTTTTGAGGGTCTCCACCGGCATTCCACACTCACATGAATGAACATGCAATCTGCAGCATAAACTGGACTCTGTACCATGCGCTATGGTACGTACTTCTGTATAATAAAATGAAAATGAAGTACGTAGTATATTTTTAAACAATTACCTTAGAAAAGCTTTTATAAAACGGAAGCCACTGGGTTAGGCAACTATTAACCTCATAAATGCATCAGAGCAATGAATGCATTTATTGTATTCCATAACAATGGGTTAGGTATACATACATATTTTTGGAGAGTATTTGAGACCAAACAGCATAATCCTAGCGACTCTTAAGCTTTGAAAAAAACGAGAGCTGAAGTTGAAAATGAAAAGTTTAAATTTGAATGGACTTCTACTTAGTTACATTTTGGCGAATTGGGTTAGATTCTCTAAAAATAATATTTATGCTTCTGTTGGCTATTCTGACAATTGCATGGGGATCCCTGTACTGTTCGAAGAGAATATGTTAACCCACTAATCCCAACGAGGGATTCTAAATTTATATATTTATTAAAATATTTTCTTGAATATTAGCTAATTAGGTCATACTTGAATTCTACATTTTAGAAGATCAAAAACTCTCGGGCTCCAAACAATATCCTGAATCTCTACTACTGTCAATTATTTTTAACAATTGTTTATATCGTCATTTCAATCTGAACCTAGGCAAAATATTCACCCATTTCAGATAGTTATATCCCAGGCGTCTATATTCGCTTACAGAATTTAATATCTTGTATTTCCCGAGCCTAAAAAATATTTCTTGTGCGCCTTGGTAGCGTAGTAGAAGCGCACTCATAAGGTCGGTGTTTCGACTCCATCCAGCAGTAGCAAGGCTAGCAAATAGACGTTATTTACCTAAGAAAATCTTTGTAATTTAAAGACACCGCCGTTCGGATTCGGCTATAAACTGTAGAATCCCTGTTCTCCTCTCACAGCTATTAATAAAGATATACATGCCCATGCTTCACGTATGGAGCGATGACAATACTCGAGGTGAATAAGTTTATTAGAAAATATTCTCGTGAGAAAACTAACCGTGCGGAGCTCTTTTCGCACTTTGCTGCACACATGCATTTTATATCGAATTATATTTTTTTTTAAGACATTCATCAATCGATTTTTTTCTTTTTTTTAACATAATTTTTTTAAGCAGTCAGACTACTATAAGATATCACTACTTCAACCTCTTCTTTAAGGGATTTTAGTTTAGTTTTGTCGGAACGATTTCAAAAATGAAACCTGATTACAAAATACCACTAAAGATAGACCTCTCTTGACAACTAAAGCTTTGAATAGAGTTCTTTTCGTCAGCATAGTATCATCAACACAAACATGTTTCAAGTTTTCTTTCTAAAGATATTCCAAGAACAACAAATTATTTGAAAAATAATTGTTATATTTTTGAAGCCGTTTGCAGCACGCCATTTTGTTCGCTTAGAAAGAAGTGTTAATATTTGTCACCAGTCAATTTTAAGCATGCTTAAAATTTTCGAACCATCCTCGCTGCCATGATTTTCCCTACTCCCAGGACACATTGAGCCAAGGTTACGCATGCGTGGTTTTAATACAAGTAAAAACTTTTAAAATATAAAAAATTCTGTTAAATAAATAAACAGTTACTTTTCATCTTACAGATTCCCTTCAAACACACACACAACCGAACAAATTCCCTCAACAATTCCAGGGGGAAACCCTTGAAGCTTTATGATGTATGCATTCTGACCGCAGACACGCACAAGTCACGTCGCATCAAGTTGGCTGAATAACATGAACACGGTTGGGTAAGGACTACAGCAGCTACCAGTGGCTACAGTTTGCATCCAAAGCCCAGCTGCAGCGCATAGCACGGTGTAAAATTTAACCAAAAATATTTATGACCAGACAGGAAATTGTTTTTGTTAAATGGCGGATGTTGCAAAATTGTAATTAAAATGTGTTTAAAACTTTTACAGAACAAGTTAAAAATGCATTTTTGACTTAAATCGAAAAAGAAGGCAAATTTTGTAAACAAAATAGTTTTACGAACTGACAGCTTTCGTTGAAATTATGAGATATTTAATTTTCGGAATGCACATTATGGGACTTATTTAGTCTAATAGTCTGGAAGCTACACTTTATTTTGTCTTTCTGTTTTGAAGTTATACTTTATTTTTGATTAAAAAATATGTTCAACATTCAAGCTGAGAAAATAGTAATTGACGACAATTGCTTAAAGTTTTTTCGCAGTTAGGATAATTGAATTTTAAAAAGTAGAATCTCATATATTTTCAAAACTTCCAAATGTTGCATTTAAGCTAGAGATGAGCAGATCTTCAACTGGCATAGCACGCTTGCACATGACAGTGTGTCAACTCACTCACACGCATTGGCTTGATTGACGCTCTCGCTCTCATTTGCTCTCTTCCCTTTCTGCTGACTGTACTTCTTACCCTTACAAAGAGAAGTTAGCTTTTATGACTCTTGACTATCACTGATTTAAACTTTCAGGCACTATTTTTGCTAATTTTTTAAGGTCTGACACAACACTAGTTGAGTGATTCCATGCTTCGATCAGCTCCAAAAAATATCAAAATTGGTTCAAAATCTTCATCTGCGGAAGATTGACTAAGAACTAAAAGTAGAAGGCATATCTCAAGGCAGTCTGTGTAGAAGAAGCTTTCAGGATAAAAAGTTTTGCCAAATGCCACAAAAAAGCATTAAATATTCCAACAACAAAAAAAACAGAAAACAAATCATTTTCTTGCAATACAATACATTGAACAATTAGGCGCCAGAGCGCAAGGCAATAGATGTCTATGAATATGTTTTATTTGGTCTGGGAAAATAATCAATGGTGCGCATAAATGCAAGACAGCTGGCTTGTAATTCACAGTATAACGACCGGGTTTCAAATTTATAGCCTTCACTTGAGTCTATTTTTTATAAATTTTTTTTTTTTACGAAAAATAAATAGATATGCGTACTGTTCGATGAGAAGGAAAAATACATTATTTCGTTTAGTAAGTTTTTGTGTCTAGTAAATGTCGCAGAGCCAATGCATTTTTAATGTGTCTATTGACTCTTAAAATTTTATAGAATAAAAATAAACTTTCAGAAGGAAAATAAAATATATAATAATGCAGCAACTGCAGTTGATAATATACTTTAAATTTGAAGAATTAAAGATTTAAAAGCAGTGAACCGTTTTAAGGCAATTCTCGAACTTACTTTATTTAATCGGCCGTCGCACACCCGTTACAGCCTTCCTAATTAGCTCTTACCCGATGCCCCTGCTTTGCCCGCGCTTGCTTCAGACCCTGTTCCACTTGGTCTTTTCATCTGAGCTTTGGTCGTCCGCCTCTTCTTCCTTAGTCGGCTTTCGCATCTTCTTCGCTGGAAAGAAAGTCTTCAACCATACGAACGACATGGCCGAGCCAACGCAGACGTTGTGCCGTAGGACTCTGTACGATATCTATGTCCTTGTAGAGGTCAAAATTTATTCGGATTTATTGCAGGAATTTTTCTCGCGCAGCTGCATCCATCTGGCATGCAACCAATGTAAATCGATCGCGAGAGGTCTCTGCAACACATTTGCTTTCTAAGTAATACCTATTGACAAGTGTGATTCTTCGCTTAATCTTGCTGCAAATATTATAGTCGATATTCACGGCGGAGGCAAGGTTAACAACTTCAAAAGGTAGCAAGCTGTCCGCTATGATATGGCAGCCTAGGCATCGTGAGTGCCTATTTGTAGACAGTATTGACTTTGTTTTGCTTTCGCTAACCGCAAGACCTAATTTCGCTGACTCTTTTTCGATTTTGGAAAACGCAGCGGTAACATCTCGCCTACAACGCCGAAAGCTAGACACTTTTGTAGAAAATTGTATCAGTACGATATACACCAGCCTTGCGCAATAGCTCTTCCATTATAAAACTGCAGAGATTGCACGAAAGAGGGTCGCCTTCAGAAACGAATTCAAAAAAAAAAAAATAACTTTTTACAGAAACTAAAGAATTAGCTACAAAATCGATTGATGTCATAATTGAAAAGTCATGCTAAATGATTAATCCAACGCGGTCTGAAGGTAATTTATTTACTCAAGGTAAATCTTAGCAATGGAATGGTAGTAATGGAATAAAAGTAAAAAGAAAAAAAAAACTATTAAATAAGAGAAATTGTACGCAAACAAAATATAAGGCCCACGGCGAAAAGTAAGCTGGAATAAAAAGATATTTGCCCATATGGTTGAGTGTGACCATACTCAATTAAGGAATTCTTCCCCATATCAATATCAACTACGCCAAGCAGTATAATCTTCATGACCAACACCATTTTATTACATGTTTTCTTTACAACGCTTCCGTTTAGACACAATTTCTCGGCTTTAAGCCTTCATTATAGGGATCCACGACTGAAGTCGTTAAATACTTTCGATCATATTTCATTATAGCTTCCTCAAGAGTTTTTAAAAGTTTAGTACGCGTAAACCACACATTTCGCTGCGTGTAAAAGAATCCGCCCATGAATGGAATGTCACATTGCCTTAAAAGCAACGAAGGATCTTGCTTGCTTAGCAAAGAGAGTCTAATATGTTCCATCAATTCGTTATGTTCACGCGTTGCAATTAGACCTATATCGCGTGAAACACTTTTATGTACTCCAAAGGGTACACTCATTCCAAGCATTATCAATACATCAGTGTCAACAACAAATTGTTCAAGGGCAGACTGCGCCCCGTACTTTTGTATAAAATGTACCACCAGCGTGGGCATCTTTACAATTGTTAATTTGAAATCTTTAGATGAGATAAATATGGCATTCGATTTCAGCACCTCTTTTAGTGTCAGCTGCGTGGTGTCTACATGTACAGACATCAGCTCGTCCAGCAGCATGCTGCGAAATACAGTGCAATCTTTCCGCTGCCCTGCATGCAGCGTAATTTCAAGTTTTTCGACCATGTCCAAGTCTCGTTGATTGAAGCGTGCCTCACTGGACAGGAAATTTATAGTATCCTTTATTATAGCTGCATGTAGCAGCATGGTCAAATAATGTGAACGCGGTTCCGGCTCAGCGTAATATAGCTCAGCTACTAAAGTTGCGCATGAAGCAATTTCGGGCACTATAGTGGCCCAACAGTGGCCGGGCACCGAGTTCATTCTTGGAGTACTTTTTAAGGGTTTGTGATCGAATACCTCAACAACATTGGCGGCAAAGGGACTAGAATGATGATCCACCAATATGACTCTAATTTCTGTTGGCAGTATATCGGGTATATCATCACGAAATGTCAGAATTTCTGGTCTTATGTCACATTTTGCTAGCATATATAGACCTGTTTGTTTAAGATGGAATAATTTACGTGCTATATTAATTACAGGCACATAATCGTGTTGCTTTCGACGCACGGAGTAAATATAGGCCAAGGACACTACACTGGCGACAGAGTCAAGATCGCACATTTCATCGCATATAACCAAATGTAGTATACGAGAATTGCGATTCAACTTCTCTTCTGCTGCAATTGCTGACAGATGCTATGAAGTGGAAAGAGGCATTCAATCAAACCAAAGCTTCAAATTTATTAGGGTATTTGGTAGCTTACGTTTCTTAATATTTGGCCTGTTTCTATAAGATATTTTAAAAAGTACATTTTGAGCAAATATTGATGTAAATTAAAACAAAAAATTTAGACACTAAATACAACTGGAACTGAAATGAAAAAGTACAAAAAATTGTCAACAGACGAAAGCACTAGTCGCATGAACAATTAACTTTGCTAAGTTAAAAAATAAGGCACTGTTAATCCCAAAAATATAAAAGTGGACCTGAAAACAACTATTAAAATTAAAAACCGTGCTTGCAAAAAATAATTGTCTAAAAAATTACCCTTTATAATGCTTAATTGTGCCTATGGCATATATTCGAAGAAGACAATAACTTTTCAAAAAAAAATGCTGTGAGTCCCGGCACTACAGCCTGCAGCACAGCCTGCAGCATGGCGAACTTATAAGTCGTCATACATATATATATTTGTAATTTTTTTTCTTTATTATTCCACTTGGAAACTTAGGGCCGCTTCGCTTTTCACCGGACTACGTTTTGTGTCATCCGATTAGCGGTGTCCCACGACGAGCTGATCCGAGCTGGTGCTTGAAGAACGGTTGCTTTTGTCCGTCCTGTTCGTCTGCTTCCTTGAGGTTTTCTGTCTAGTGCCATTCGGACAATGCGGCTTGGATTTTTTATGCGAGCATTCCCTATCCAAGTCCATTTTCTTTTTCTGACTGAGAGGACCTTGGGAGACCCACAGACATCCAGAGTAAAACTTATGACCTCGGCAGTATAGCCAGCAGAGTTGGTCTCGAGATAAATGCAGCAAAAACTGCAACCATTGAAACTTCACCACATATTTGATAAACATTGTACATTTGCTATTGTTGTAAATCTGTTAGTATAATCTATTGGTTGATTTCGAACTAAACATAAAAAAAGTGTTAATACTAATAACCATTTTAATTTATAAAAACCAAACACAATAATTTATATATGGACATACTTGTGACGTCACCATCGTTTTTCTCTTACGTAATGCGTAATGCGCTTCTTCACTTTCCAGTGCTTCTTATTGGAAATGAACGCAATATTCCCATGGCAATATTGCTTACGTCGATAACTTTGCTATCACCACAAAACTTACCGTATGAAACTTTCATCCAATCAGTCAATGAATATTAAACTAAGCAACATTTTTAGAATTTCAATTCTTCAAATCATTTAAAAAAATAAAGTTGCTATATTGAAGCATATAAGTTAATGTTTAATGCTCTTAGAAAAATTAATCGATAACAATTGTACATTTGCGCTTCAATTGCACACCGATGCAGCCCTACACACTTCAACGTGAAAGTGCTGCCAAAAATTTGCTTCAGTGTTAAAAATTTTTCATACAGCACCAACAAATGTTGCGTTTTTTTGAGCTTTACTGGCTTTATTTAAAGAAGATGATACCAAATAATTACTGCACTTGCGAATATGTGCCCAGTGAAATAACTAGAACACAAATTGACTGTAACTTTTGCGGCTTAACGCGTCGTTTGCACATTGAGGAAGCACTTGTTCAGCGCATGTCTGGAAAACTTAACCTCGAAAACTCGAAGTTTAGCACAGTTTCGGCACGCTTGAAAGTCTTTCACAAGGGCATTAAGCCATATAACAAAACACCGTGCAAAAAGTGCGGAAAATTGCACCTGGCAAGCAAGTGCTCACAAATGTTTGGCATAACTGGTCCGCCTACATTTGTCGCAGCTAAGCGCGACAAGGCAGCAATAGCACCAAAGGATGAGAAGAGATTGTTGCCAGTTGCCAAGTGTGAAACAGAAATTTTGAATCATGTGAACAAAGAGTCTATATGGGAATCCCCAACACCGGCAATGCCAAGTCTAGTAATTTTGGCGCATATTGTCTTTAATCAATCGATGAAACCACTCGAAACAAATGCATATGAAAATCTATACATAAGTGATTATATACCAATGACTTATGGCATAACCAATCCTGTTGGCGGTGCCATATCGAAGTCATCCAGAGATTTATTTTTTAAAGCACCACCTAGAAGCCGTGCCTTACCACCGCTTTCCGTGGTCGTTGAGCGCATTGAGCTAGCAGCCAAAAAGAAAAAAGCTGAAACTGTTAAGGCTGCGGAATTTTGCGCACATTCCAGTCAATTTGAGCCTTTTGATTGTTACAATGAAATTTCCGAAGATGCACTGGCAACCGAGGAAGCACGCCAAATGTTGTTGCGTCCACAAACTTTATATATCGCACCACGTCCAGATTTGCCTTCAACACAATTGCCCTTTGTATGCTTGAATAGAAGCCGCACCGCCTATATGCCGATTATGTGTGCCGAACCGCCCATTTATAAGTCCAAGTCTAGATTCTATATGCGCAGCGTTTACATGGAAAACGAAAGTAACAGCAATGCCACAGCAATCGAAAAGCGGCCACAACGCAAGAAGCGTCTACCCAGCCCAAATGAGGTGATCGATACCAGCGCTTGGGAGTTTCCTGCTGATGGTAGGCAAAACAAATTTGTTTAAGCATTTTAACTAATAAGTTTTTATTTTTGCAAAAATGAAACAGATCCGTCACCCATTTACGAGTCGCATTTTGCTGGCTCATACAACAAAAACGATTGTTATAACGACGATTATGACGATGGTAAGCCGAAGCTCTGTTTTTTGTTATATATATATACACATATTTTTTTGCTTTTTTTTGGAATTAGAAGCCACATCACCTATTAAACGCCTTATACGCCGTAAGCTTTTCGACGATGAAATCAATCCGGATGAGGACATATTCGAGCGTATGAACAAGATGAACTTAATTGTGAAACCTGACTTATCGGTTATTGAAAATACAGTTTCGCCAAATTTGCTGGACATGGATATGGAGTTTACTATTTGGGACAATACCAAATTCAAAAATACTGTAACTAGTGACTTGTCAAACTTGTATTTCGAAAATAAAACAGAAACTGATGAAAATTATATCAATAACTTTTTAAATCCTATTAACATAAGTAGCAGTCAAGACTATGCTGGATCATATGGCAAGTTCATTGTGCAGTCAATGTGGCATGCAAAAAATTGATGTTTGTACGCGTGCAGCAAGCTCTGGGAATAAGCCGTGCGTGGGCAATAGTTGTGCCTTACACGCGACTCCAAGCCCACGACGTACTTCCACACAACAAAAAATTAGCCCAGAACCCAAGCAATCTGGCTTTGAAATATTTACGTCAATATTTGTTGGCAAAACACGCAAAATCTGTGCAGCAGCACATACGGTGCCAAACAAAATTAAAACAATTCCAGCAGCACAAGAAAACAAAAGTGCTGCAATCAAAGCGATGCCTCAACAATGTCGAGTTGCACACATAGCCCCAAGACTTATAAACAACTCGCCGAAACCGAAACCACCGATTTGCGAACATTGCCATTTGGTTAAGAAACAATATTCTCCAGAACTGAGGTTCACTAGTGCCAAACCAATAGAGAGCTATGCAGCCACTGAGAAAGCTAGTGAGTTATCAAGTGAGTTATCAAGCGTTGCATCCAACGAGCCAAGTGAAAGCTTCAAGGAAAGCTCCAATGTAACTACGCAGAAAATTAAAAAACCACAGCAACTTAAGACAGCGAGAATCACATCCCGAAGCGCCAGATTACAGCCCATAAAGTACAAGCCACAACATCTCAAGCTGCAACATAGCACTCCAGAATCAATAGAAGACAAAAAATGGTACATAGCACAGATTATAGAGACGGTAAAACACAAATGTGTGCAATTAATTACACCGCAAACGATTACCTGGATAAGCCATGTAACTGGGATAGGTTGTTTAGAAATACGTGATGTGCCTAAGCGTTCCATTGAAATTTTCAAAATCCCTACGCCCAATATACAATCCGATTATATACTTGAGCAACTTAAGCGCAAAGAGAGAGCAGCATCAAACAATTTCAGAAAGCAACTGGAATTTACGATTGCCGACGACTCAAATGGTGCAGAACTGCACACAGATAGGCAACAGAAAGCAAAATCGGTTGATGAAAAGTTTGAAATCGATTCGAAGCGTTTTTCTCAGCGAAACATAACTGCAGAAGATCAAAAGAAGCAAGCAGCTACTAATAAATTAACAAAAGATAAACTGTCTTTTAAGAATGCAACTTTGCTAGTCAATGCCCAGTTGTGTACATGTCACGATCAAGCATCAAACAATGAGCAGCTTGATCTTACACACACTAAAATGCAGAATCAACGCAATTTTTGTAATCCCAACCGGTTGGCTGCTGCTGGCAATAGCCATGCCTTCAAGAACAATAACAATTCCAGAAGTTCTGAATATGTCAATCAGACAAACAAAGAAGATGATGCTGATTATTTAGCCTATTTAGCTGAAGCTTTTAACAAGCCACTGAAACTTATTAAGCCCACGGAAAGCAAAGCAATGTACGAAAAGCAGTTACAAGATGATGCACTGCTGCAAAGTTTTAGACCGAAATCTGTGCAATTCAATCCCACGGCAACAAATTATGCCAACAAGAAGTTAACAGATATGCTACATAATCGACTTCAGAAAATAGCTACACAACCGCTGCGCCTCATACCAAACGGTACGGGGGAACTTCAAATTGAATTAGAAGATCAGGAGAAAAACACGGACTTACAATTATTCAATATCTGGGATGCAGCTAAGTCGCATTGCCCGGTTACCGCTTGCAAATTACCAATAACACCGGATACCTTTCTAGCCCACTTCAATGTGGCGCACAAATATACAGCAACTGTCGATTGCCACTTTCAAGAGCTTAATTATCGCATTGTTGAAAATAGGCCAACACAGTTGACATTTTCCAGCAAAAACTTGACAAATGAAAGCACTTTTGTAGCGCTACTCAGCTATAGTAGCTCCCCGAATTTTACGTAAGTGGGTCAAAAATAAAAACGTACATATGATTAAGTAATCTCATATTGCAGCAACAGCGAAACGCGCATAGAAAATCATCCTTTTGCATTGCTGGCATCTTACGATGCATTTCCCAATCTAACCATGTCCATGTCCGCTTATATAATATTCTGGTTAGTTGGCTATAAAACTGCGACGCCTCTGCAAGTGCATCTGATGTTGCACGATACCTGCAGTAATTTTGTTTATAACCAAATGTGTTCACCAAGATATATGAACAATGTGCAGGATCCACATTATTTCGAAAAAGACGAAAAAAACTATATTCTAATTAAGAAAGAAAATATCGGACGCAGACTATGGCAGATAACTTTGGTTATTAATGAAATGCCTTTGGAAATTTAATGTAAGCAAAAGTTGGATGGGCAGTGTATTCAGCTGTTGGCGAAAGTATTTTTTATTAAGCGATTTATGAGAAAGAGTGTATTGTGTATTGGGTAACTCTTAAGAACTGAGCAGAAGCCAATGGCGATGCGTTTTGTAAACCAGTCTTCCTATGTGAGCTACGGCGAGTTGGAAATATTTCAATAAGTGCGCTCCTTCAATCCAGTTGAAGTTCTGTAATTGCTCTATTGGCAATTCTCCAAGCAGAACATTAAGAGAAATTTTCTTTTGTTTGTAGGAATGTCCGCGTTGCTAGACAATATTGTCATTGCTTCATATATAGAATTTAATCTACAATTTTGCAAATTATTTGAAGCTCTTCTATTGTTATTTCTGCCTTGCTTATACAATATTTATTTTTATTTTTACTTTCTTGCCGATTCTTTAAATTCCCAGACATAATACTTACGCGCGAATTTAAATTAACGTTAGGTTAAAATAGTTGAATCTATCCCTGCGCCGATATAGCACATTATTATTTAAAATATCAGAGCGAGCAGGGAGCTGATTCAATTGATATTCTACAAATTAATTTGAAAACCTTTCTTACAACTTTTTAAAGAGATATTAGCTGGAAATCCCCAATCATAATACAGCGCGAATTTAAATGAACATTAGTTGAATCTAATTCTGTGTCGATATTGTTGAAAATTATAGCAGAATATTATTGCTATTTACAAATATACTTTCCCCAAATTGTATATCCTAAAGCTTCTAGGTTAACATTTTTCTTTCACAATTTGCAGATCGTGTACGCTGATTTGACAATATGCATCCGTGACTGTCCTAGTCAGTGGATTATTCAGTTTGTTATACATTAGTTACTATAATGGATGTCACTTATAATTATTAATGTAAGTTTTTGAGATACTTAAAGTAACATTTTATATTATAATCATTACTTTTGCAGTTGGTAGCGTTTACATTTATATTTGATTTGATTGTGCCGATCCATAAACGAACACCACTGCAGCGATTACCGGATTCGCTGTTTTAAAGATGAATTACAGAAATCAATTGTTTGCATAACTTATATTTTTTCAATAAAAACAAAACTACAATTTAAGTATTACTCACATAATAATTGCCTAATTTTATTTACTCAATAATTAATTAGATGATTACACTACTAAGATCATTAAGTTTTTAGTTGTTTTTTTTTTAAATTACATTTAAAGTTAATGATCGTATATATATATTTAATAATAATAATATATATGTATATAGCATATATATATGCATAAACTTAAATAATCTTGCACTTCAAAAATATTATTATCAATTGCAATGTTCGCTTGCGCTCAATATATATAAAAAAGCAGAGCTGCGTTTTGAATTTGTTTGTGTATAAATTGTTATTACATATTAAAATATTTATATGACATATTTAAAAATTTATTTTAAAACAATTTGAGAATAGATTTGCTATAATTAAACAACGAAAACTGTTCAGGCCGAGGAACAGCAACAATAAAAGCATTTTATAAATCAAAAATTATTTTACTTTTTATGTTTTTTCTTATTTCAGTTCAAGAAATGCTTCGATTTATGTTGTAAAAGAGGAAATGTCACGTCTTCAGGCACAATATTATTAAAAAATATTTGATTTTTTTTGTAATTGAACATAAATCAAATATTAGTGCCTACTGATTTCGGTTTGTGTGTGGAAAAGCCATACATAATTTTTGTAGTAATTATTTGGAATCAACTTGCTATGTGTGTTTGTTTCAGCCACTGCCTTATCAATGGGCTTAAATGTGGTTGTGTATGTGTGTGTGTTGCACTACAATTATAATTAATCATTATATTATTGGTTTGTTGTTTTGTTATTTTTATTTCATCTGCAGTTGGCTTTCAGTTGCCCGCAACGTTTTGCACTTCACTTGAACTAATTATTTCGTAATCTTTGCTAGAGCTTTCCGAATCCGATTCCGAATTTCGCGGTGTACTGTAAAATATAAAAATACACTTTTAGTTATGGTTTTGTTTATTTGTTAATTATACAAAGCAAAAGGTTTTGAAGTAACAAATTTTAAGTTAAAAAGCCAAAAACTGTATGCAGCAAAATGTGATTTTATGTATGTTATATGTTAGAGGCACTTGAAACTTACTCAGTCTTTAGTGGGTTAAACTTGATTATTCCAAACCTTAGCTAAAAACAAACCAGATGAAAAATTGCGCTGCCAGAGGTAGAACCAAAACAGCAACGAAAAGTAAGCAACGTTTATTTGCTCAATGCTGCTTAAAATGTCAACTATTTGTTATTTCTCTTAGTTTTAATAAACCAAGCCTTTACGATAAACCAACGTTATTTTTTTTAAGTAATTCTTTTAACGCATTCGTTTAGTACAAAATCTTTAATAAACAATTATTCTCAATTGCCTCATTTCTCGTAAATGAAATTTCATTTTCATTCAATTTGACAAGGCTAAACCTGTGTTTCACTTTGAGATGTCCAACCAACTACCAATTAAATGATTTTTAAATGATATATACAAATGATTGGCCCAACAAACAGCAAAATGATTTGATGATGACTTAATAAAATAAAAAAATAATATTCAACAAAATACATATGCACAAAATGTAAACTTATGAAACAATAAAATTTACTGCATTTAATCATAATATATATTATTATTTATTAAGGAACAAATATTTATGTACAATTTAAAACTAAAGTTAATTTGACTTGCACTTGTGGAAAAAGATGTAAGTATGTTTGTAGCAAACAAAATAAAAAACTTTCGAGATTTCCAAATAAGAAACAAAAGCTACCAGCTTACCCAGCTTTGGTATCCTTTGCTTGCGCTTGCGTTTCGTTGCGACGTGTTGTATCCTCCTCATCATCATCCTCGTACTCATCAGCGCCAACTTTGCGACGCTTGCGCACTTCCATATCGGCATCATGCTCTTTGATTTCCTCAATTTTTTCCGGTTCCAAGGGTGTTGCATCGACATCAGCATCGCCATCAGCGTCTACATCAGCGGCAGTATCCTCTTCAGCATCACTATCCTTTTCCTTTTTCTTAGATTTTGATTTCTTATCCGTTTTAGAGCTACTCGAGTTGGACTTGGCAGTTGCATCGCTTGCATAGTTGCTCTATAAAATAAACAAAAATTTGTATTAACAAAAATATTTAAAATCTTTCAAAACTATTTACCTCATAAAGCGGCCAAAATGAGGCAAAGAAGCCCACATCTTCGGTCAAATTGGGAAAGATCCAGAAATGCAATTTACCGCCAGTCAATGCCCAAACAATGGTGAAAACGATTAAACGCAAGACAGTAAGCGCCAGAATAAAAACAATGAAACCAGCGGCTGCCATCGACAGATAGTAGACACCCTTGCGCAACAGTGGTGGCCAAAGCGGAAACAAGCAAATGCCTACAGCACCGAGCAACACTATAAATCCAAATATCCAGTAATGCAGTGGTATTGGATCGTAGATCCAAACATAGGCCTCAGAGCCGTCCACAAAGATTTGCTCAGGATGCATGTCCAAACGTATTTTCCGTTTCTTTTTCTCTTTCTTATCGCTGGCTGCTTGCTCAGTGCCTGCAGTACCCTCGCCATTACCGCTATCTGCATCTAAATCGGTATCCTTTTTGTCATCTTTAGACGTAGTTGATTTTGTATGGGATTTGCTGCCAGTCTCCGATTTATCCTTCTCTTTATCTTGTGTTTTTCCCTCACTCTTTTTCTCAGCTTTGCCACGTATTTCCTCAAGCGTTACGGGCACTTTTTTGGCGCGATGGAAAAACTTATGCTCCAACATTATATCAAGAAACTCTACAGTCTGTTCGCGCGTAGTGAACAATGCCTGATCTCCTTCAGCAAATTTCGATTTCATTAAGGCATCAATAGCCTTGCTCGAGGTAAAATACTCCACAACATGACTAAGAAATTTTGTTTTCTTTGTCTTAACGTTTTTCTTTAGCCACTTTGCCACATTCTTTTCATCTTTCGAAGGCTTATCAATCTTTTGCTGTCCAGGCTCGGAGTACTCCTGCGAAAAAGCAATTGCGTATTAATAAAGTTACACTTGTGTATATAGGCGCTTTATACTACGTATTGCAGCCAATTTATAGGCCACGACAACAATTTTCTTATTTCGTCACATTTGTATTTTAAACATAAATAAGACCGTCACACACCATGCCATCATCAAAGATTTCTTGTTCCTCCTCTTCTGGTTGCTGCTCAGCTAAACTATCACTCAATCTTTCATCATCAGACATGTTTTTTTTATTATTTATTTCTTATATTTTTATTTATTTAAATCACTATTTATTATTGTTAACAAACTGAATACAGCTGAATAAGCAGCTGAGTTGAATTTTTTTAAGCTGTGACGTGTAGCAATCGGTACGCGAGTCTAGAAAGTATTAAAGTTGAGAAACAGTCTGCTGGTTGGCTGGTCAAACGAGTGGCGATCAAATCAACAACAGACTGCTTACTGTGGTAGAAACTTTCCCCAACAAAAACAACCAAAGCCACGACAATGAAACCAGCAACTGAGCGCCAAGTGCTAAAACGCCAGCTCACATACAAAACAAAACAACTGATAAGTGGGTGCACATGAGGCGTGCAGAAGTGCGAGGCGAAGCTTGAGTTAGAAACGGCAACGGGTGGCCTTTAAAGGGGGCTCAAAGAATACTGCTGCTCAAAACGCATAAAATTTACCTTGATTAATGACATTATCGAGAAAGTGAAACTTTTTATGTATAATAAGTGTCAATATTTTTTGGGGGAATTTTGTTTAATAGACGCTTAGACGTTAATGAAAATTACGCTGCAAATAGTTGTTTAAAATAGGAATTCACTTTTGAAGAAGTGTAATCAAGAACATTATACCGAATAGGGATTAGTGAAGACTTCGTTTGTAGATTAAATCGGCAAGAAAGTAAAAGTGTGACAATAAAGGTTTATTTAAAGACTCGACTGCAGTATGCCTTATACTGATGATCCCCCTAAACACACGATTTTCAGCACCGCCTATGGCTTACGATCATGCTCCAGCACACTTACACCTTTTGCGCATTTTGAAAACGTGAGCTTAAAATCTATGTCAGCAGCTTGATTGGTAAGATAGTGCTGCCAGATCTAAATAAAAAATACTAAATTTCAGCTGTTTCGACAACAAATTTTATTAAGACAGCTAAAATGTAAAACCAAGCTGATGGCAATTAATTAAAACCAAATACTCAGTAGAGTACTTTAAAAATCGTGCCTTTGCGTTTAACAATAGCCGGCTATTATGTTTCACGCATTGATTGTAGGCAGGGGGTAGCCAGTGCAGAACGCCTACTCATATACACACACAATACAATGAGAAATAATAGCAACGCATACAAATATCCAAGAGGGCACGGGCACTTTTTAAAATATTGAACCTGCAACCCACACACACACACACACATACACTCCCTTATATATTAGTTACAAAGCCATATTAATTGAGTGCCCTTTGGCTTGATAAAATCAACAGCGCTCTTCATTTTGCGCATTTCAAAACAAAAACAAACATAAGCATGCCAATTGAACAGTGTTAGTTAATTTACACAAGCGCTTACATGTGCTTATGTATGCATGATGTTACTATTTGCGACGTTTGCTATTTATTGCAAATGAAGTTTATATTTGTACACTTACATCTTTGCGACGGCGTGCGCGTTTTTTCTCTGACATTTTTTCAGAGCACAAAGCAGCAATAAAATTTTTTTTAACAATTAATTGCTTAAAATTTCTTACGTTTTTGCCACACACGCACGACTATCTTGTTACTGCAGTTCGAGACTGGCATACAAAATATCAACAAGTTGGCAGCACGTTTAAGGCAGCAGTGCTGTATAGTTCAAGTTTTTGCAGGACTTTGCAACACTGCATTTTGTTGTTAAGCGCTACCAAATACACAAATCAAAAACTTATTTTAAACAGTTTTACAGTAATACAATTAAATTAAAAAGCACTACAACAGTTATTTTATCACTTATCACTTTTTAATGTTGTCTAAAGTGATTTTGGTATAAGTTATGTGATTAAGCATGGCGCTTTGACGGTTTCGCAATAAAAGCGAAGTGTCGCAGTTTCGATATGGGAAGACCGAAAATTTGGGCTTATAGAACATTTTCCGAATATCAAGCTGGCAACAGGGTTAAAAAATGTGGTTTGCTGCACGATCATACTTTGAT
Organism: Chymomyza procnemis; assembly: GCA_035046065.1. Taxonomy (NCBI): domain Eukaryota; kingdom Metazoa; phylum Arthropoda; class Insecta; order Diptera; family Drosophilidae; genus Chymomyza; species Chymomyza procnemis. Next base: position 16,441,491 of record JAWNOJ010000004.1, on the reverse strand, counting down.
ATGTATTTCTGAGCTGCGCGACAAATTTGAAATGTTATAAAATAAAATTATTTCCCACTTTTTTTCTGTTATATTCATTTTAAAGACTAAACATTATTTATCACTGTAGCAGGCATTTAATTTTTAAACTCTAATACACACAAATACTACAAATTTTATAAATTTTACAAAAATGCATTGCTAAACTTTTTAATCCACGAATTTGGTCAATACAAACTGTAAGAAACACTGCATTACACAGCTGACCAAAAAGCATACAATGCACAGAATCATCAGATCAATGGGGGGCACAAAAACAACACGGCGAAATCGCTCTTGGATGGACTCAAAATTATGAATGGTGGTGGGCCCAAAGTAGAGTATACATATGCACGCTGACACCAAAAGCTTATTTATCAAAATGCATACACGCTCAAAGCGCGTAAATCTTCGATAACCAATCCGCCAACGCCATGATCCCCAAATCGGCTGCATTAAAAACCAATTGGATATATTTCGTTCCATGGAGGATCTAAAGCGCTTTTTCCATGTCTCAGAAACTAACCCATCCTTTAAATGCCCCGCATTCAATACGATTTGATTACATCTGATCCAACGTTCTATAATAAATTCCTGTGTTATGCCTGCTTCCGTATCATGGATTACCACGCTTCGCACATACCACGATGGATAACGACCATTACCATCATGATATATTAATATATTGGCGGGAAGCACTAAAACACTTGATTGCACAATCACTGTTTGTGTTGAATTAGTCCGTAGCTGCGGTGCCGTTGGATCTTGCATTAAACCGAGTCGAGTTTCACGACGTTTTGATAAAAAGTATATATACACATTGGCTGTGGTGCCTGCAAATTGTCGTCCACCTGTCTTTATTCTCATTATAAACTTACGCTTGTTCCCTGTTGAGTCGTCGGTGAGTGTAGCAGTCATAAAATGCAATTTGTCAGCATAAAACCAATAAAGTAACAAGATGCCCATTGTCACCGGAAACAATAACAAAGTTAAAATGAGAAAAGCTACATTCAGCTCCAGTGTCTTAGAGGATACCGGCACTGAAATAGCGGGTGCTAGAAACTCATAAGCCGTATATGTGCTGAGTACTGGACAAGTACAACGTAGGCCTATTTCAATATCGACATCCAGGCCGGGTAAACAGCCAGGTTCCCAATGTGGATTGTTTTTATCGCTGTACACCCAGTAGTCACAACTTCGCATTTGAAAAACGAAATGAAACTCAGCTGGTCCTCTATTTAATGGGAGTTTTGCTTCCTTGGGGCTTAGACGCCTTGTGCTATATATCGAAATGCCAACATAACCCTTGACCATATTATGGCATTTATTGCGTAGTAACATAGTGCGATCCGTTTCATTGGCAAACATTATGCAAGTTCCCAGCCTTATGCTCTCACGTAAGGGCCGTCTTTTCGTTTGTAATACCACCCGCAAATCATGTGTTGTGTTGAGAAAACTCACGGCCAGCAATGACATTGAATCAATGGCTACGCGATAAACTTTGACATCGAAATGTGACTTAATTTTGTCACTAACTAGCATATTTTCAAATTTTCCTTCAGTAGAAATTTTACTTAACGAGTCAGGTTCAACCACACGAGCCTGACTTGCAAATGTCATTGACTTGGGAATTCCTGCAAATTTGCTCATTAAGCTATAAATAAATGAAGCCAATTAATAGCCAAACAATATTAGACCCGTAACTTAATAGCCTTACCAATTGTCGCATTCGTATGTATTACTTGTATACTTAGTTGCAGGTTTGTACTTGCCGGTTAGTATAAAAAACTCCAATGAATTGGTTATCTCAATTTCCACATCGAATTGTCTAAACTTAGTATAGGCATGAACCTGAAGCAATCGTTCGCTAGGTTGTCGCTCATCCGGATACCACCAATTCAAGCTACGCACTATTGATATAACGCGCAGGCAGACCATATCTGATTCCAATTTGTAAGCTAGCTCTTGAAGTAGGTCTTTTGTAAGCGTTACTTTATTAATGCCATCAGAAGTATTTACGATAAGCGTATTATTAGGATGGACGCATTGATTCTCCAAGGCTATACCCAATGAAATAATGGAATATTCTTCATCCTTATGTTCCAAATCCCGTTCCAAATCCATTTCTCGTACAAAGAACAAATTATGATACAAGCGATTCAACTGGTACGTGCAGTTAAGCCAAATGTTTGCACTCAATTGCATTTCCTCAACGGGAAATTTTTCAATTTCAATTAAGGCTTCATTAATATGTTTCTCGGTTAAGCGATCGTGTTTCATGACCATCTTATATATAAACTCCGGTGGATTTACCATATTATTGATGACGGTCTGAAACATTTTATAGACTTTCACACAACGTTCAGTTATATGGCGAAATGCAAGTCTTTTCAATAGTTCCACTTGTTTATTATCATATAGATTTTCAAATATAGTGTTCATGACACGTACGATTCTGCTAATGACAACGGCTTCTTCATCATTGATCGGAACTAATCTATATATTATGGTTTTTGTTAAATTTGCTAATTTTCCCAACTCGATGGCCGAATACATTTGAAATTCTTCATAGTAGTTCAATATAGTTTTCGCCTCGTATGCAGTTGTTAAACGCGCAGCTGCTGCATTTAATATAAGGTGCGCCGGCAGGTGCTTTCCCGTTTTAAACATATTGTGCACACGCGTGGCTATAAGATAATTCTTTAGTGCATCGTGTTCATCCACTGGTATATACTTCATATATACGGTGACGGGCACACTTCGTTCCACGCAAGCAACGTATGAATCGCAAATAACAATTTTGATTGAATTTCCAGGTGGAAGTTTCATGGCATATTGTCCAGTATAGAAGATTACTTGGGCCACTTCGGCTGCTACAATAATGAAGTACAACGGTTTGTAAGCACTTTTGAAGCCCATACACAATAGTTCGAAATAAGTAGTAAATTCCCAACCCTCTACAGGTTTGATACTGCAATTACCATCTGTGGGTCCAATGTTTTTATGCAATATCATTAGGTTCATGTTGGAAAGTCCATTGCTTGACTCTATGGTCAATTTCACAGTGGCTGTCTTGTATTGTGTGTTAACAATAAGATTCATATTTTTATTCTCAGACACTTTGCTATTATCTATGTACCAACTCCAATGATTTCGATTATCCGGACAGTCTACGCAGACGGCCGTAAGCCTGACCTTTTCACCTGGATGATACAGACCCTGCATGCAGTTGTATAAACATTTAATGAAAATTTGCACAGTATCATATTTGACGACCACAACAGATTGTAAATCCTGGGAGACTTTTATTCTATCATGTATGTATGCAATTTTTAGTTTATACTTGTAGGTGCAGCCGTCCGTTAATACATTAGCAGGTATGATAATTTGTTTGGCTGCCGATAAGAAACAATTGATTATAATTATGATTTGCTTGGATTAAGGGATACAATGTAAACACTTTAAGGAAGTACGAAAATTGGTTATTTTAGTTTAATATCACAAAATTTACTTACATTCTCCCATCCTTCTTTTACAATACCGATTATGGGGATCGCACGAATCGGCATAGCATTTCCATCGAAATTTCAACGTTGAAGAGCTCTTCTCTGGATTCGAAGACAAATCGGTACTTAACGAACCATCAATGATAATTTCTCGGTAACTGTTAACAAACCGAATTGGACCGCCAGTAATAAAAGCAAGTACATCTCCCCATACCATACTTATATAACACTTTCATATAGAGAATATATATTTTTGAGCAATATACAAAGATACATATTCTACCATATAATACTTACCCTTGATACTAACTTAATATCTCCAACAAGTGCTTCTAAACGTAGCAAAATATGTTGCTTTTCAGCTTCATCGTTTGTGACTGGCTCAAACTTTAAGGCATAGCGTCTTGTATAAAGAATTGGTATCTTAGTCTGACCGATATGGGCTAAACGTACTGCAGAATCCATAATATATTAACAATTTTTAAACATTGCTACTCACTTTGTTCAGTTATATCCCAAACGGTCCATGTAAAGGCTGACACGTTATAGCCACAATCGTCAAAATGTACTTCGAACCGAAGATGATGTGATACAGCATTTGGTTGCGGATGCAGCGGATTGAAACAGTACTTGTTGTACAGTTCAGGCACACAACCCGATGGTCTTTCAATAAACACCTCAAAAGTTGCACCAGAAAATGTATGTTCTTTCAATAATTGTGAAGGTGGTACATTTTCCGCTCTCAAAAAAAAACTGCCAAAATCCCAAAAAGTGCCATAACAATACGCATAATATCCATATTTATAAGGTAGTGTCATGTCCGTTTTTATATCAAACTTTTGCAATGTTTCCAGAATGTTATTCGAAGGCGTCCAGACCTTACTCGCAATGTAATTGAAAGTCAAAAATTTATACACCAAATAATTATTGTTCGAGGTTGTTATTCGTGTGGAAAAATTAAGACCTACGGGCAGCTCAATAATAGTAACTATGATGGGGCTGGGCTTGCCGCGTATTAACTTATAATTCGCATAGATTTGTAACTTCAACTGTGAGTAATCTTCTTCATTTTGGCAGCTGCCATGCAGCAACAATTGTAGAAGCAAACAAGCAAAAAAATTTAATGATATTGGTTTCATTTTGTGTAGTAGATACAATTTTGTTTTATAGTGTTATTGTATAGTGCAGTGGTGTTGACATATCCAAAAGCTGTTTGCTTTGTTGGTTTACAATAATTCAAATTTCTTTATTTTTTACATGTAATTTTAAAATTAATTTTTTTTTTATTACGCTTTGTTTTACAACAAAATACAGACTAAATAATAAGTAAAATATATTTATATGTATATAAATTATTATTAAAGACCCACGCAACTTGGCTCTAAAAGATTTATTTTATTCTTTCATGTTAATTTGTATTTGCATAAATGTGTACTGTTCTTTGTGAATTCTATGATTTGTATCTTTTTTTTGTTTTTTTTTTTTAAGCAAAGAATACTTTAAAATTTTAAACAAAACGATAGCTAAACGTTTTTACTTAACATAATTTCTGGCTTGACAACAAACTTAGTTACAAAAAAAAATATTTATAAATTGCATTATGTAAAAGTTATGCTTGCAAATTACTGAGCTGTCTAGCATGCGCCGCAAGAAAATGTAAACATAATAAAAAAATATAAACTACATTATGTAAATTGTTAAATGGGCGTGGCCCATATGCATACTTGCAAAAGTTGCACTGCAATTTTAAGGCCTAAATGTATAAAAAATTATTTGATTACCAAATTAGTCTAGTTGACATAGCATATTAGTAGTAGTGTTTGAAGTACAATTTGTTATTTTGTTTATATTTTACAATTTATTTGAATTTTACACTTAAATATGCATTTATTTGTAAAGCTTTGTACAGTCCATTATTATCAAGCTTCTCATACGCATATGAGTTTATAAAGTGTTACATAAATTTTTCAATTAATATGCTTATATTTCACAATTTTACACTTTCGAAAACTTTGATAAATGCATTTTTGAATAATTAAGCTACGTTTATACAGTTTAATTGTTTTTTACAGTGCACTTGTTGCTTCTTTAATATGCAAAATATATTTCATATAATCAAACACAAGCTTCTAACGGCGCACGCCCAAAACATTTAAAAATTGAACAAAAAGTATAATTAAAAATTGGTATATATATACTGCAGAGGTTATGCTCTTTTTAAAAAAATTGAAACAAAATATAAAATTAAATTTTAAAAACAAGCATGCAGCGAATTGAAGTAGTTTGTGCTCTTTACTTTTACTGTTTTGATCTTTTGCTGTCACATTCCATTTTCAGCGGCGTTCATACTTATCTCGGAAACCTGACTTATAAACCACTTTTATCTTATGTTTGATCTATGTAGAAACACTATCTACTTTAGTTATGTGAAGCAAATGCATGAAAGGATATGAAAGTTGGATCGATAAGCTGATTAAAACAAGTGCACAATTGTAAGTATCACGAATCAGTTGACCTAAAGGTATTGCCAAAAATTGTATAAATAAATTTGATATGAACATATTTTTTAGGTACAGTCAATATTTTAAGCTATAAATTTAGTACTAAAGCGGCCTTTCTATTTACAAAAATATTCATCAATAAATTGCACATCATGTAAAATATAAAGTTCATTTGGCGTATAACCAATTTTTTGAGTTAGCATTTAAACCAAAATATATAAAAAATGTATCTATATAAAAATAAGCTAGGATTCAATGGTTATGGAAAAAAATTCAGTACTATTTAAGCAATATGTTTGGACTCAAAAAAAATCCACAAATTTAAATATATAAAAAAATTAATGTGAAAAAATACCTAAGCAACGCAATCCGAAATAAATATTGCATACAAAATTAATTTGTAATTCGTCTTACCAAAGCTGACATGTTCGTCACCAAAAAGAGGCAACTCAGCCAAAAGTTGAAGGGTTAAAAATTTTCGTTTGTTATTTGAAACATTGAAACTACCAATATTGCTTGGTAAACGCAAATTTCATTGCACAATGTTTGTACACAATAGACTTTCTGTCAACTTTTTTCAGTTACACAAACAAATGTGCCTTTGCTAACATCGATCTGTTTTTGCATGATATTGGATTGAATTTTCGTTAGTGGTTTTTATGTATGAATGCACCTGTGCTATGTTGTTGCTGTTTGGTTGTTTAAACTAATTGATATAGTATAGTTTAAATTGTAGTTGTGTTAACTAAATGTTAAAATCTGGATCTTACAAATACAGCACTGGAGTCGTGGTCACTGTAGCCCAAGCGTTTGGTGTGCTTGAACACTTCATTTGTAATGCTTGTCACGGGCATTGATTGATCCAAATTTTCAGCCATATTAAGAACTAGTCGTAAATCTCTCTGCATGTGACTCAATGGTTGTTGTGGATTAAAGTCACCCTTGGCCATTTCTGAAACATATATAATTGAGTTGTTGCCATTTCAATAGAAAATAATCGCATCTTAATAGAAACTACTAGTTTACACCTACCTTTGCCCTTAGCCAGCAGCAACGGTGATTTCATAGAAGTCAAATCAAATATATCTATAATGTCGTTTAATGAAATCGAAAAGCGATCAGCTGCAAGGAAATATTTTTTAGATATAAGTAAAACAGTTTTTTTTTTTTTTTTCATTTTTACGCACCTAATGCTAACGCCTCAGCCAAGCCCACTAGACTGACACCAAGTATGGTTTGCAAAATAAGGTTCACTTTACAGGCATTCCCGACATCTGCTAGATAAGAACAAAATAAAAATTTAATTTAAATTGTTGCGCAGTGGGCGGCACTTAAAAAGTGTATGGGAACCACAACTTACTGCCCAAAAAGAAGGTATTCTTGGCTATAGTTTTAAAGCAGGAATGACACTCTTCAAAAACTGTGCGATCACCGCCAGCTAATATGATTAGCATACCATCGGCAGCTTCCTGACGCGAACCGTGTATTTGCGCTTCCAAATATCGACCATTGCATTGCTTAATGCCCTCGCCAATGTCCATCGATGTGTCTGGGTCTATTGTAGACATTTCCACATATGCCTTGTTGCGTAGATCCTTTAATTGCAGCACACCGCAGTTACCAAAGACAAGCTATAAAGATATCATAAAGATAGCATAAAACACAATAATTAAAGTAAAAGTTTGTATTAACACAAACATACATCCTTGGCACCCTTGGGATCTGATACACAACAGAATATAATGTCTGCTGCCTCCACCACATCCATGGGCGTATCTTTTACATCAGCACCGGCATCAGCAAAGGGCTTACACTGAAACATCAATTCTTTTAGTAAAACAGCTATACGTTTTATGAGCTGTAAAATCGGCTACCTTATCAATAGTGCGGTTCCAGACCACAACCTTGTGCCCCGTATATATCAAATCCTTAACAATCGTTGAACCCATCATGCCAAGCCCTAGGAAACCGAATGTCAGATCTGACGGCACAATATCGCGATCAGCCAATGTATTTGAGCGCGAGTTCATGTCAATGGCCTGCGTTTCGGGACGTGTTACAACCGGCCTATCCAGCAAAGCAATTGCATTCGGCGCTCGTTTAGAGAGCGATGCCAAATGCGCTTCTGCTTCCATGCGACGTCTAGCTGCGGCTGACGGAGAAGACGAACTTGCGCCATCATAATCAGCGGAATCAGCATAATTGTGTACATCTCCCGAAACAACGCGCTTACCACGCTTAGCACTTGAGGCACCGCCTGGCGTATGCTGTGCGGAAATGCGTCGCTTTTGCGCTGATTTTGTAGCGGACACCTTGTTTGCCTTTGGCACGACAACGGCAGCGCTAGATTTTGCTTTGGGTGTGCGCTTCGCTTGGCTTTTGGTGTGTGCTGGCGATGCATGATTTTCACTACCAAGACTTGTATTGGTATGATCGTATTCGTCGGGGCTACCCACAACATGTGGCACACCATTGTTAGCATCCACAGAATCAAGATTCTCGTCACTATCATTACCGTCACGTATTTTGTCAAAGTCCGCTTCTGTAGCATGATTGGCAACACCACAGCTTTCGTTAATTTGATCATCAACCTCAGAGGGATCGTCCAGATACTTTTCAATGTCCGTCATTGCGTGTCGAAATGCTGCTGGTTTGTTGACTTTGGCTAATTCATCTTTCCAGGGACCCTCAAAAGGCTTGATATTGTTCTCTTCAATCCATGCACTGTGTGTTAAGTTATTTTTCAGAAGAGCATAAATTATAATAACAAAAACGATGTACTTACAAATTACGTGAACCAAAGAAAAATACACATTTAGTATTTGCACGATGCTGTTGACTGAGCAAATCCAGCGGAGGTTCCACAATCTATGATTCAAATTAAATCAATTGCATATAATGTATAAAGTATTTTATGGTTGTTATAACTAAAACGCTGAGGGTACTTTATGCTGCCAAGACAATTAACATAAAAAAAAGAATTATAAAAGAGCTGAAATAAGTTTAAGATAGGGTCAAAACCTAATAGTTAAATGTTAAGTTCTTTTTTTGTTAATATAAAAAATATGAACAAAAAAATCAATGAGATTAACGCTATTATTATGATTTTAAACTGCTTGTGAAGCTTAGGTCTTCAGATAATTTTATATTTATAATATAATATTTAGTTGGCAAAAATAAATCGAAAACCCTAATAATTTGCCTAATATGCCCATGGTTATTTAATTAATTGCTCTATAGTAAAATATATTTTAGTTTAGACGCAACGGTCTCATTGCTTAAACTTTATTTTCTTAAGTATTTGGAATTTTCACTTGCCTTATCACAAAGGTTATTATAGTCTTATTAAGAAAATTACCCATTTACACATAACTTTACATTATCAAAAATGAAGCAAAAAAAGACTAATTGCTTGGTTTAGGCTCGTTGTATTATTATCATTTTTATACGCTGCCACACCTCTTGATATGATATGCCACATAATGGGTACACAAGCGACCAGCACAAGCGCTGGTAAATCTCAACACAAAATTATCTCCACCATAACTGCCTGTAAGCAGCATTTTCATCAAAATTAACTAAACTGTATCCAAAAAATATTTCAATATTTCTTTAAAGCAAACAAACTGCTAAACTAACGCTTTTTACTAAATTCTTTCTTCGTTGTATTTAGTATAAAAAAAAAATAAAATAAAATAAAACACATCGACTAACAAGCGTGCGAGTGCTTTACGGGCACACACAACACAATGAGGGCAGCAGCAGCGGCGGCGACATGGCTGCATATAAAAAGTACAGTCAAAAACAAACAGAAGCACTGTGAGGCGCTAACGTTTGTTGTTCTTACCATGCCAGGCCATGGCGTGAAGCCCTTCATTTTGGCCCTGTAACAAGAAAACGTCGTTTGTTAATATGCTACAAATAAGCAATAAATTTTAAAGCCTAAACATACAAATGCATTTGTTTTTATCAGTTATAGTTTCTATGTTCTTTGGCTATGAGAAAAAAAGCGCGCGCACAAAAAAGCGCCAACGCAGCGACGTCAACGTCGCAGCGGCAGCTGTATCAAACAACACAGCTAAAATATAGTCTATTTGCTTGCATATTATATGTTTGCACGCAAACATATTTGTTAAGTTGTATAGCAAATAAGAGTTTTAAGGTTTATTGTTTTTTATGCGCACTGTTTTGAGTTATTTTACTTTTGTTCAACGCAGCGCCAGCCGTGCGGCAAGTGAGGTTAGGTGTTTATAAATTAGACTTTGATTGCAAAGAAATTGCTATAAATCAAATGCATTTGTTTACTTTATTCTTTGTACACATTGCATTTTTAAGCGCACACTATTTTTTGTATTTTGTTTTTTTGTTTGTTGCACACAGCTTACCATATTAAATCCTTAGGCTTGTAGATAAATTTCTCTGTCGTGTCGCCGCCCGATAGCGACAATTTTTTATTCTTCGACATTATGCTATCTAGGCGTATATTAAACTTGTTTATTTTGTTGCCGTTGCTTTGGTACACACACTGGCTAATTGGTATATTAATAAGAGCACAAACTCCGCAATGTAGAGATTAATAAATTTTCTTTATTTTTTTCGCCTCTTCGTTTTGTATGTGTGACGCGCTGTGAAAACAAAAATGGCGATTGACAGCGCAACACCGATAGTGATGCAGTGTTGCCCAACGGCAAAGTGTTGTAAAATGCGAACACAAAAAAAAGTGCTGCCCAGCGGCGCTACGAATTTAATATAAATAAAGAAAAATAGTTAACGAATTTATCACATATTAGAATATAAGTTCTTTATGTGTTAAAAGCGCATAAAAATAAATTTTTTTATAGTAAAGCTTAGCGTTAATTTTCTACTTAATGACTTAAACGTTTCAATGCCAATTGACGCTTTACATGTTTTTGCTGCACTTGAAGTTTGAAATTTGAGACTAATAAAAAATTTTTATATTGTTGCCACTTGAGTTTGCATACGTTTAATTAATTATTTGTAATTCTATCCATTCTATTTTTCATTTATTTTTTGAGCATAACAAAAATAGCATGAAATGTAAAATATACTTGTGGCAATTAAAAATATTGTTAATAGGCCTTTTTTCAGTCGCCACTAGGCTGAACCAAAGCAGGTCTATTCGAAGTTTATAAATGGGCCAATGTCTTTAATTCATAAAATTTTTGTAGGGAAATGCACCTGTGGTTTTATTGAAAATCTAGCTATGGACCGTCATAAATACTACTAAAATATTTTAACATTTTTTACTGCAGTTCAGTCCATTATTGTTGGGCAGTCTAGCATCGCAGGCTCTTCTGGGTTTTGAGACGTCTTATAATCCCTGAAACTCTTGTTGAAGTTCCAATGCTGTTAATATTGCACGTCCGCAGGATTTTAGTGAATCGGTCTTATCAGTTGCATATGTTGTGCTATTCGTTCGAGACATAAATGGGAACCTACGTCTACTATTGGTTGCTTGAACAGTATAAGGGTTGGTTTGGTAAGCGATACGCGTTCGTCCTCTATGCGGCGATCTCAGCCTGAGACCGCTACGCTATTACGCTAATATCATTATCACAATCCTAATTAGTTGAACTGCATCATGTTCGCACCTTGGGCCGAATAAAAGGTCAAGTACTTAAGTATCCAGCGTAGGTGAAACAAGACACGAGTGTTCCAGACTCCAAAACCTTCGCTCAGCAAACTTTTAAAATGGACCTTGCCATGGGCGCCAAAGTTCTTGTATACTGGAGGGCAGCAACAGAATGCGGTAACCTAATCATCTTCCAATCGTTAAGAAGAACATCTTCCAACATCATAAGTGGGGATATCCCTTTATGTGAGTTGACAACACTCTTAGAGTTCTTTGAAAAGAGAATATAGTATCCTATAACTAAAACTCTCTTTTATGTGGGGTAACGTCCTTATCAGAGGCTTGCTATAGATTTCTTTTTGGAAAGGAAATCTTTAGTTTTTTTGCAAGCCTAAAAACACTAATTCATAATTTAGATTATAAAAAAATTTAAATAAGAAAATTTAAACAAGTTTACATAAAAATCAATATTAACTTCTTATTCCATTCCCATGCTGAGGCAACTGTCACAATTTCAAAATTTGCACAACTTTGCAAGTCCTTAACCTTAACTGCGGCTTTAAGGCTTTTGGGCAACATAAACTGCATCAATATTATTTCAGTCCAATGTGCATGAATCCAAGTTTGCCAAAAATAAAAAAACGAAAATCTTATGAAGCGACATTTGCAAAATACTTGGACTGCAGATTCGCAAAATAAATATCAGTGCGTGCCAAATGGGTAACCACTTTTACCCTTTCCCAATGCCCAACTCCGTTCAGTCCCAAACCAATGCTGTCTGATTTGTTTAAATAAACACAACCAGCCTTAATTCAGTACATTTCAAGCAAATGTTACATTTCTAATGCGAACTTTGTGAGACCAACTCAACCCTAACAATTGCTGTTTATCTAGTGCATGCGATCTAAGAATGTCGCATTTGATTGTAATTTTTATTTTTACCAAACAATACTACTTTTTTTTTGCAATATGAAACTTTCACTTAACCCCCAAACATCTATCAAAAAGGCAGACGCTCTTAACCGCAAATAAATTACCTCACGCTTTCAGGACTCTTAGCTATTCAACACTAAAGCATAATCCTCATAAATATGAAACAATCAAATAAAATGAAAGCAACAAAAAAAAGAATCATACACATAAGTGGGTCGTGGTCGTGGCTTTGTTCCAAAAAGCAAACTTTTTTATAGCCAAACCGAAACCACTGAAGTTGACCCTTCCTGCCAGTCCTCAATGACAAAGCAAACAACAAATGTCCAACTGGCAGGGAAAGTTGAAAAACGCCAAAAAAAGGGTGAAAATGTGCACTTTTCAATAGAAAAACTTATACTTATTTTGTTGGGCAATCAAATGGTTAACACTTTGTACTGCAATTAGCGAGGCAAGGGGTGTTTAGCTCGAATCAAATAGCAAATGATTTATAAAGGAAAATATGTGCGCTTAATTGAGTTCGGGTTGGGGGTGCACAACAAAAATATTGTTACCAGGTAACGAAAATTATTTTGGAAAACTACAAGCAGAGTTGAGTATTATAGAAGTGGAATCCTTAACATCACATTCAGACGATGCTATGCCCCCACTGAGCTGGCAACAGACCATTATTTGATAATCAGCACTTATGGTAACAATCTTCTGGATAATACTACACGCTGCTGGTCTAGCGTAGGGAGATTTTAGGTATAGCATCTATGAGGGAGAATAGATCTTACAATTTGTGAGTCTATGCTTTAAAACTTGTCTTTGCATCATTTGTAAAGTCCAAGAACTTTTAATAGAAAGTCCAAATTATAATGAGATGATGGTAAAGGAAACGTGAAATAAAAGTATTTACTAAAAATTGATATTGCATCATGCGCTTTTTTGTTCTGTCGTGCGTAACTTAAGTACCAATTTCCTTCTTCCTTATGATCCAGGCTCATATAGATGAGATTTGGGTTATCAAATGCTGTAGACGCACACGCAGATGTTCTACAATCAGATTGTGGTCTCACCGAGGCCATACGTGCAGTAAGGACTTGTAGAACTGTCTGCTTATCAGTAAATGATAGATCTGATTGCGCATGAGACTGTCGGGAAATTCTCAAGTGAATTTATGTAGGGTTGGAGTTGGAAATCTGGTACTACCGAAAAAAATGACTACATTTGCTACATAGATCTGAAAGCAGCTCTCCGTTGTTATTTCGGTGTTCAGGCGGCCCGTGTCGTCCCATAATTGTTTCAAAACTAGCATTGTTGTCACCAATTTTAGCTTAAAAATCATCAGCAGCATAAAAATCAACCAGTACGAAAAGAATGTCTCCTCTTGGCGCGGATCTGATTGTATTATTGTAAAGGGCATCTTTAATTCCATGTGCATCCGACTGAGTGAAGCATGGTAGTCGAAGATAGTAGTACTAGGCAATGCCTTTGGAAACGGGGTTGAGCAGTTTGACTATTCGTGCTATGACAATGCTTACGGCATTAATTCATTGGTTGTTATTGTTGCCATATGACCCTGACCATTTAGCCTCACAAAGTCCTTGAATTAAGATTTTATAACGCTCCACACTCTGCAAGCCTGTGCCAGCTTTGAAGCTTCCGAAAGAGAAAGAGAGAGAGAGGAAAAGCAGTCGTTCCATGTTCGGAATCTAGTCAATGTTTCAAAGTTAATAGCTGTTTTCGATTCATTGTTCTTCTTGCCTTTTATTGAGTTGTAAGTTTTCTGAGTTATTGATCCAAACAGTTCATTAAAACTTAAATTGATACTAAATTGGCCGTAATTACTTCTTGTAGGCCACGACCCAATGTTAGACTATTGAGGAGTTAAAATTACTTTTAAAGATTGCTTGGAAGAAACGCTATGTTTCTGCACATTTTTTATAAGCTGAATAGAACTTAGGTCTGAATATTGAGCAAAGTACATATTTGAGGTGCTTACAGCGCCCAATAAGCCGGTTTTCCCTTATTTGTTTGTTGTTCCAGATGCGGTAGAGTCTTCCAAGTGCTGATCGGGCTTTGGCAAGTCGTTTTGTGACTTTATCATCCAAACCGACATTGTTGGAGATGATAGTGCCAAGGTATGGGAAGCTAGTGACGAGGTAGCTTACGCCACTTTTTGCGCACATATCCGCGGCATCTTGAAAAATTCATTGCAAGAATTGCATATGTATGTAAAAATATACAAAGATGTAAACTCAAAGGAGTTAGAAACAAGCACTATGCCTGTCAGAGTTATAATCTGATATCCAAATAAGTAAACATACATGGAATGTACGTACATATTTTTTATATAACAAAATTTAGATGGCGGAAATTTTTAATATAATTCGACTTTTTGCAATGTTTCAACATTTTGGTATTCAAAATAAGCTGCATGCTGCAAAATGTGCAATTAAAAAAAATTCAACTAATAAGCAATTACTAAATAATTCCCCGCTCTAAAATGTTACTTACGCCCCTGCACATCTAATTCGTGTATTTATGTATGCATATGTGTGAGTGTTGTGTGTGTATATATGCATGTGTGCGTATGCCGCACTTGCAATGACAAACGTCAAAAATCTATCGCGTTCAATCAGTTGCCGGCTCCTTCTTTGCATAGACGTAGGTACGTTCCGTGTGTGTGCAAAAAAATTAAGCACGACTGGTTAACAATTGTTTCTTAATATTTGCAGATTTAATAATCTATTGATTTTTTTTTAAGTTTTAAAAGTGTTATTTGGGCCGCAAATTGCTAACGGCAGCAAAACTTTATCGCATTGCGCACAGGCACGCACACATGCATACACAGACACACATACACACACTCATGCAAAACATCCATTTTTGTTTTGTTTACATTTCGCTGATTTTTGTGCTTGCATGTGTGTTTCAATGTATGTGCGGGATTTTTTTTCTCTAAAAAAAAGTGTTGAAAAACGTTGATTTGCCTATTTGCAGCTTAAATTGCTATCTCATTGTCCTCTGTCTGTTTTGTGCTGCATTTGGTCGGCGCAAGTTGATTTGTGCACGCATTGAAAAAGTTTATTAAAACATAATTTAATTGAAATTATCATTGCAGTGAATAACTTACAAGCCTGGAACAAAAATGTTTCATAACAGCTCAGCTGGAACAGGTAATTATTCATACATATTTGCACTTTTTCTAAATTTAATAGGAAATCAATGAGTAAGTAGAACTTGCTTTGGCTTTGTCAAAAAGTAGGCCTTTAAATGAGTCTGCATTCTAGGCTTAAGTTAAAACACACACAGCGCGCAAATAGTTTAAGAATTTGTGAAATGTTACACTTGGCAGACTGTGTATGAAGATGTAGCTTTGTGGGTTGATGAAATATTTTTCACAATTGGTTTCAATCCGAAACCACAAGTTAGCAGAACTAAGAGGCATGCTGACATACATATAAAATTACAATTATTCAAACATTCTGAAACCCAATAATTTTTGACCTCAACGGTAGAGCAATAATTATTTTATGTGCGCATATACACATGTGTTTGTTCGACTGGCTGGGCAATCAGATATGCGTTCTATTTCCTTTTATTTTTAATATTATGCGCAATCTATCGCAAAACAATAAGCAAATTTAATGCAATATTTAATAATTGCGGAATTATTTATGCCTAAGTAAGTGCAAACAACATAAATTACTTGCTAAATGTGGTTACGCAAATCTCTCTGGCGCGCCCAGTGTTAATTTTTTACATATTAATAATATACATATCAATAAGAAGACATTTTAAAACTTCCATATAAAAATTCTGTATTCAAAAGTTATATTCTAGTGGCGTCGCAGTCTGTCTGCACGATATTTATGCCTATTTCTTGCATACATTTCACAAACTACGCAACATCTGCAATATTTCTAAGAGTTTTTGGCTGATACCTTTGAACTGTTTCGATACTTGTCCCCAGAGTTGCATGACATAGCTGCGAACTGGCTTAGGAACTGCCTTGTGAAGCCACGCATTACTTTGCAGGCTGAGCTGCAAGCGCGAGTGCCAAAGCCAGTATATTTTCTTCGATTTAGGCTGAAGCTAACACCGTGATTTCGAAGGTCAATGTATTTTTTTCGATTGAGTTTAAGCAGCTTCTTTGCTTTTGTTTGAGCCTTCCCAGTCAATGGTCTACATATACAATGCGCTTAGTCAGCATAATATCTTAAAAAAATCGAATATGTATATGAGATCAAGCCCATAGGCATATAGATTGCAACAATTGCCAGCCTATCTGCACTTTCAGTACAGCTTAATACACATCTTATCAATTAGCTTGATGCTTGCGCATGAATTGTTAAATTTGATTGATTTGCGAATGCTTCCCCCCTTTTTACGTAGATGTTTTATTCGCTTATTTACATAATTTTATGCACGGTAGCTAAGCTAAGAATTTACGCGGTTTTTATGCGATTTTTTATGTGATAATTCTATTAATATTTCCTCATTGCTGTAAGCATAAAAATTAGGGTGCAACGTAGCGCATATGCAATTGGCAGGCATTGTCAATCAAGTGGTTTGCATCTCATGCAAGCTAGGGAGGATTAAATAAAGGGCTCATAAGCAATGTGAAATAAAGTAAAGCAGCTTCCATCATCAGTACTTAAATACACTGCAATATACTGTAGAGTGTAAAAGAACTTCTCTGAATTTGTAAACATTTAAAATGTTCCTTTTTTCGAAGTTCAAAACCTGCAAAGTACGACGTATGCTAACTGCGCAGGAATTTAGCAAAAAAAAAAATAAATATAACTAAGTTGATGCTATTGGCTGCAGCAACTTAAGGTCTGCATAAATGCCAAACACACTTGAAATAGGGTATTATGCAGTGATTGTGTCGCTTAAATGTGCATACAGTTTTTGCATTGCCAATTTGTAGCTTCTCGAGCAAATCTCTAAACCGCTGCCAACTGCCGGCGTTTACTTTTCGCCCAGTTTATTGCCGCAATGACTAAGTGTTGGTACAATAACAACAAGCGTGGGGAAGCAAACTGGCACACATTGGTGTAGGCATGCATGTGGTGTAGGGTGGGGGACGGTAACTGCCACTGATTCCTGCAGCACAAACAAATGGCAAACATAAGATATAAGCTGCCTACTGCAATACTCTTTAAAAGCAATTTCAATTTTATGCTATGAGCTTAAGTTATTGCTTAGAGTTTGGGCAATGAGTTTCAAGGCAATCCCTCTCTGAAAGTTGCAAATCTTCACCAACAATATGAAACCTCAGAGGGCTACAAACCATGCAGTCGGATTTAATGTTTCCAGCAATACTGTGGCATTCGTGTCAGCTAACGATAACTTTTAAAACTGGTAAATCCATAAGTGAGTCCCCTATTCACCTTCAAATCAATAAAAGAAAATTAACTTGAATAGGGCATGCACTCAGAAAGAAGCCAAGCAGCATTTTTCGAATGTCACTAGCCTGGAACTCTCAAGGAAGCAGACGAACAGAACGACCAAAAGCAGCTTGGAAACGAAACGTTTGTCAAGCTCAGGTCAGCTCGTTTTGGGACACAAAACAGAATCCGGTGGAAAGCCTTCTTAGAGACCCTAAGTGTGACCAAGTGAAATAATAAAGGGAAAAACAGATAACTTTTATTTTGTTTAGGGCGACCCTGTCACCATCGCGCTACGTATGTCAATCTCCTTCTATCTTAATATAGAGCAAGCAAATTATAATTTTTGTGAATCTTTTTATCTATTCCACTTTAACATTGCGATTGCATCATATTCTAAAGAGTAGGTAGGGGTGGCATTGTTTGTTGTCTACAGCGTAGTTCGATACAAACTGCTGCTGTATTTATCAGTTTGCTTAAATATAAACAAATATTTTCAATTAAATACTTTTCATATAAAGTTTAACTAACATTGTAGCAATACTCATAGTAAGAGTATAATAAGCACAAGGACCTCTCTCGCGTAAGTTGCGGTTTAGATTTTTTTTGTAGTTTTTATTTACGTTTAAATCTGCGTTAACTGTGCCGCAGTTTCTTTTTGTACAAAAAGCTTTGGCTTAACTTTAATTAACTAATTTGCGACAATTTTAGTTTTTTTTTCATTTCATTCTTTAAAGCTATCAGTATAAAAAGCAAATACAATTACTTAACTTGGTCATAAGTTGAAACGGAAAAAAAGTATATTTCGCTTTGACTATTTTACTTTAACTTTTTGTTGCTACGATAAAAATTTCTCGTGCGTGGAAATCACAAAATTTCCGCATGAGCAGTTAATTGTCTGTCATTCTGGGAGTTCAAAAAAAAGTGCTTTAAGATGTGCACCAAAGAAGATTTAAATTTATAAAAACAATTAAAACTGTATTGTATTTTGCTGCTTTCAGATGCTGACCTGGGTGAAACCATCATTATCACTCAATATGTGAATCCGCATTTATTTGCGTACTTGAACCTAACGCAGATAAAGGAACATGCGGCACAGCTCAGTCAATTAGAGAAAAGTTTGGTGGAATTCTGTAATGACAATCAACAATTGGAACTGCTTGAAAAAGATAGATTTGTTATTGTGCATTACCAGACACGACAAGATAGTAAACATTTGCGTGGCATGGTGTTTGGACGCGCAGATAGGGACTACTTGGTGCTGGCAGTTGATTACGGTTTCACCATCAAAACGGATGCCAAACATATATGGCCATTACCACTGGAACTAAGTCATGGCATTTTAGATTTTAAATATGGCGCTGTTGAAGGTGTTATACCTCATGGTAATATGGTTTGGCCCTATAATGCAATACGCCAGTTTGGCGAGCAACTCGACAAGGCTACGGTACTGAAATTTAAAATTAACTCGCGTCAACCCAATCTTAATATTGGTCAACTTACGCTAATTGGCTTAAAATGTCCCGATGCAGCTGTTTATTTGCAGAAAGCGCAATTTGCACGAATTGGTGGCATACAACATTGCGACACTTATAAAATCATATCAAATGCGCGAAACCCTAAGCTGGCGGAGATTAATCATGCAGGGAGTAAAACCGGTTTTCGCATTAGCAAAATTTTTCAGTTTATAAAAACGGAAGCAATCAATGCCAGTTTGCCTAAGCCAATAAAGCCAGCAATAACGCAAAGTTGCAACGCATTTGGAAATAATAACAATAATAATGCACAGTACATTTATCCAAAAAGGCGTGAATTCTCCGATCCTTCGGCAGAGCCGCAAAAAATGGTTGTGCTGGCTGAACAATTCCGTATAGACACACAAAGACCAGCAACAGCAAAATTGATCAGTAAAGTTAAAAGCAAACAAGATAATTCGGTTTTTGAATTACCGGATGAAGATGCTGGTAAAACTATGAAATTTGATTTAAAGCGTGAAATAAAGAATGCAAACGTTACCAAACATGATGTACAATATGATGCAGTTGTTAAAGCATCCACGCCGTTGAGTCAAAATATGCATGAGTTTGCTAAAAAGGGACTTGTAGATGGTGATATGAAATGGCAAATAATGAGTGAATTAAATGATTCACATCTGCAAATGATGAGCAGAAAAACGCAAGAATTGCTTTACAAAATACCAAAAACTGCACCCATAACGTCGACTTTTGGTAAAGTTATGCATCGCGTGCGTGCTGGCTTATCTTATATAAAAGAATATCATAATAACGAATCGCCTGAAAATCTAATAGCAACTACAACGACGGTGTGCGGTTCAGAAATTGATCAATTTTATAATTTTGTAGTAGCTCATAGCAGGGACGAATTCACGCCAGTAAAGTCGTTGAGTGAAGTAGAGCTGGATGCCAAAATTGTTAGGGTGCTGAAAATATGGAACTCCTGGCGTACCACGTCATTGCATAATTTTACCTGGCCTCATTTGATTAAGGGCAATTCGGTTTTTCTATTCAAAAATGATGATAAAAAGCGCACATCGTGCTATCTACCGGTGATTTGTACGCATTTATTAAAACGCCTAAATACGCCAGTCATCACACTGAAGCCAGTTACACTGGGGCCCATGGCCATACTGATTACCGATAGTTGCACCATACCGTTCTACGATTGCAAGCATATGCTGGACACAAATATTGAGCAACGATTCACAGTGGTTAATGCACTTGCGCAGAGCCTTGATGAAACTTGTCGCATGTTAGTTCATAGCTGCGTCATACTGGTCACCACCATAAAAACTCTATCGCAACTGCTGGAGAGGCACACTTCGGGACTGCGACTTTTTTATAATGAACGTTTGCAGCACATTATTATCGATGATTATGATAAAATTATGGAGCAAGAGCCCAAATTATTAAGGAAAGCAATGCACGTGTTAAGCAAAAATCGCACAATTCCACTACAATTGGCTGTAGTTGCTCATCACTGGCATGCAGAGGAGTTCAAGCACTTGCTGCAACTGTCGTTAAATCCATTGCTGATTTTTGAAAACTTTTTCGAGGCAGCCTTGTATGGCGGTGCAAAGCTTAAAGTGGAGTTATTAGCAGATACTACGAAGTTGCAGCAGCTATTGACTTTTATTAAATTGCGTAAGAAAATGAATGAGCGTATTGTGATATTTTGCAATACCGATCAAGAATTAGAGCTGCTGTACAAGCAGCTAACGCGGGAGGGGCTACAGTGTCTAAGCATTACCCAGACATTGGAAGGGGTAAGCTTAGTGTTAACAACAATGGACATTTATGACAATATTTATTTTTGCGTCTCTCTCTCTCTCTACACAGCAATCTCAGGGTATTATGCTACTCACTGATGAGCTGCTAACGACTGTATCCATAAGAGACAGGCAACTACTGGTGCATTATGTGCTGCCGGAAAACTGGTTACTTTTTACTATGCGCTTTCGCACAGTTGTAAACAATATTGGCAACTTCTTTACAACTTCAAAGTGTGATAAGCATATTACCAGCTATGTTCTGCTGGACGAGCACAATGTATACTTCATGACGCCGCTGATGCGTTACTTGAACACACATAATATTGTGTTGGACGAACATATATTGGAAATCGTTAGCAAATGTGACTTGCTCAAGTCTCAAAAGCGTCAATTATGTGAAACTATGTTGATTAGCGGAGATTGCACGCAGCCGTTGTGTGCCAATAGACACAACTTTTTGCAGTCAGATTTGCCGCAATTTGAAGATGTGCATCAGATGAACTTGCGTCAAAAGGGCAGCTTGCTGCACTGTAAATTAACCAAAGTAAGTTCAGCTATGGCCTTTGTTACAATTGATAAACTAAATTTGCCATTTAGGTGTACGATCCCGTGCATATGGCCGTATTGCCCATACGTTACAGGACCAAGGGCAGTAAAAACTGGGTGACCATATCGAATATGGAACACGCTAATATAATAACCTTCTCCCTACCGCTGCACATGAGCGTGGCTGCCAATCGTAAGCCACATGTGGCACCCAAAGCTGGAGACGTTTGCATAATTGACGTAAACGGAGTTTTTAAGCGTGTGCGTGTACTTAAGACGCCTGCTACAACTGATGCATTAAAATATATTAATGTCTGCCTTATGGATGATGGCATCGAGCGATTGTGTGTGAAAGCTTGTAATCTACTGCAATGCGATGAAAGCTTTAGAAAAATACCGGCGCTGTGCCTGGAGGTGCGTGTGACTGGACTTGCGCCAGATATGGGCACATGGCCAGATGTGGCTTATAAGCATGTTAGCGACTTGCTGGGTGATCTACGCGGACAGCAAGAGTTGCATATGACCGTAGATTTCGCTCTAAAGGATATAACATTTGTCGACAAAATTGCCGTTGTGGAGCAGTGTGAAAAAGTGAAAACGTATGTAGTCAACCTCTTGTATGCCAATGCAATGCGTCGTTATTGTAAACAAAATGATAAAAACGCTACGAAGCTGCAAGAAAAATACGCGCTTTTATGTATAGAAATGGGTTTGAATGAAGAAGCTAAGCTACAGGAAATAACAGAGGAAACTACAGGAAACACAGTAGATAAAACCACTCAGCACATTGCTGATGAGTTTAAGAAAAATACGCTTCAAACATGCCAAAATATATATAGAAATGACATTAATAAGGATAAAACTGGAACTCCAATGCAAGATATGATTGTTGATATTGATATTGCTAGCGCCGAAAAAGAAGAGGAACTAATGAGCAGCGTGGAAATTAATGATACTGTTATCAAAGATGAAACTTGTGAGGCAAATGCTAACGAAATGATGCATCCAGCAGAAGAGGCGTTTTTGGAACATGTTGAAAAGCAATTGTGTGCAATTTTGAAAGATGCCATGGACAAAGGCAAGCAAGCTAAAAACAAAAGCGACGTTTGTAACGACACCCAGCTAGACGAAAAAACTGCTGAGATAAAAACCAGCGTATGCAACGGCCCTAAGTTAGATGAGAAAGCAGTTCAAGCCTTTCAGTGTACTGTTGTGGCCGATAACGCTGTGCGTCCCAGAATTAGATGGTCCCAAGGAAAATGCCATATTAACTTATTTATCGAAAATACGGAACAGCCGTTTGAACTGATAGTCAACGGCAACTATGTGATATACGAGGAAACTCATAACTTACCGATTAAACGTTGTATTCTTAACCTTTTGGCAAATGTAAAGTTAGTCTCTACGAAACAAAATGGTTTTTGTGTGCACGTTAAGCTGGAGAAGATTATTAAGGACGATTGGCCTATATTGCTTAATTCTTTGTACGCACAGCAAACTGCTCGTTGGCTTGTCTATGATGCAGAGCATGATAATATAGAATCTGAAGCTTATAATAGTTTTTGGAATTTTTGTTGGAATCGATTTGGTACACAGGAAACCATAGTGAATGACGACGACGACGACGACGATTCAAACATTGAAAGCGAAGCTCTGCTCAGAAATAATGAATATGATTTTATGCATTAATAAATGGTAAGCACTTTAATATATATTTTATTTAATTATACATTCAGCTTTTATATTCCAGCGCCACTATGACACTTTCGTCTTAAGAGGTTCTAACTCACGTATGCTTTGTTTTGCATTGGCCTCAATCAATGATGAGGGGAAAACTTTTTTATAATAAAGTTTTTTTTTTCAACTTTACAAATAAAAATCTAAATATAAATCCAATCCAATTATTATTTATATAATTATTTTGTTTGGAATTAGAAATATCAATTAATTATCATATAGAACAGTTTACCAAATGATGATTTTAGAATTTTAAAAGTGTAGTGCCAGTCTCCTGTGCATACAAGAAATGATCTAAGTGGATTATTTTCAGCACAATGGATTATTCAGTAAATTCAAATTTAATTATGGCGGAGTAAAAATCATAAACTGAACATAAATAAAAAAAATTAAAGTGTGAATTAGTTGCAGGTATCTTCTTGAATTAAGTAGAATTTAAAATTTTAAGATTATAAACAAGGGAAGGGTAAAATTTATACATTTTTGCCAACAATTTCCATTGTGCTTGTCAAGTTTTGTTCCTTCGGCAATTTTACTGACAAACTTCAGTAAGTGCAAAGTTTGGCGTCTCAGTGGTTATTTGCAGTCTACCATATCTATGAGTTCATATGTTCAGACAAACTTAGATGCAACATTTGCTACCCAAGATTACGATAGGCATTTTAGTACAATGGACTTGGGGAAAGAGAATAATTCTTACACTCTTCGAGAGGAATTCACTTTATAAGCTTTACATTCGAGGTAATGAAGTCTATTAATAAATACGGCAACTTTTGAAGCTTCACAACAGTTTTTGTAGGAACCTGATGAAGATAGATGCTTTACATAAGGCCGAACTTGGTCTAAACGCTCCCTGAGTGTGTCTCAATCCGCAGAGAGATTGACAAGTTAACTAGCTGCATCATCATCATCACTATCACCAAATAACAATCACCATTATCATAATGTCCATGATCAATACGATCTACTAACTCTACCACATCCAGGTGGAAGATCCCCTCAAATGTGTATTCAGTTATAAAACTTCTGCTCAACACATCATGAATTATAAGCCTTGAAAACGAAATTGGTTTGTCGCAGCTTTATATCTGGAAGCCTTTTGCTATTCGCAATCCGTGTCCGGTTGCTGGCAGTCGGCAGTCGTAAGCTAACCACGCATAATAACAGCATGTTGTTTGTAGAACATTTATTGTATTTAATATAACCTTGTTTTTATTTTATTTGCTTAACTTTTATAATGTTTACTAACGATTATTATTTTAATTTAATGCATTTTGTAAAGTAATTATATATTTGCTATAATTATACACATATATTGTTTGCATATGTAAATATATATAACTAGCTGTCTTTTAACGCTTATTAGCCTAACATTTACATAATATGTTTTTGTTAATTAACAATATGTTTAAAGGCTTAGCAAAACACTGATATATTTATATATACAAATGGAGCTTAATTACAAATTAAAACAAATTTTGGCTTCATAAAAAAAATAAACATAGATTTCGCTTAAAAAAAAAAACAAGTAAAAAAATGAAAACAAAAGGATTTGACTTGCCATTAACTATACGTATCAATCAGTCTAAGTATATTTCGATTAAATTTTTATGATTTATAATTTACGTACGTTTTGAAATTGAATGAGTATTAATCACAAAACAGCCACTTTGGCTAAGTTGGCTTGTTTTGCGCAGAATTTTATTTTAACTACGTCGCTTTATGTAAAAGTTTAAGGAGTTTTTATTTTTTTTTTTGACTGTGACACTCCTCTTCGGAATTACATTCTAATAGTTATTAACTCTATGTGTATATGGGTAGTAGCATTTCTTATATGTATCGTTGCGCTAATTCATCGTTGTTTATATGCTGCTAGGTAATGAGTTCCTTGACCAATAATACAATGTGGCTATGCTTTCATTTGTCTATATGGCTATATAGACTTTGAATCCTAAGAACTAGGCTACATTACTAAGTATATTTATTTACTGTACGTTTCCTTTGGATGCCCGTTGTGTTGCTTACAGTAACTAAAACAAACTACTTTGCTTGGCTAAAGTGCAGCTATGCAGGGTCATGGTGCCAGCGGGATGAGCCTGCAGCTGCGGATGCATTAGTGGCACCGTAATGGGACCCCACGAGAGCCGCTTTCAGTTTGGTCTTAATGGCAACATGCCATAGTGTTGTTGTTGCTGTGCCTGCTGCTGCTGCTGCTGCTGTTGTTGCTGCTGCGCCTGCTGCTGTTGGTGTTGCTGTTGCAGCAACATTTGCTGCTGCTGCTGCTGTTGCTGAGTTGTTGGTGTTGCCGCTGATGTGGTATAGGTCACTGCACAGGCTGCCGGCTGGGATACTACAACAGGTGCGCTTACCTTACGCTCTGATTGCGTGCGTATGGGCTGTGGGTGAGCAGCATTGGGCTGTGGTGGTGGTGCATACATCAGCATAGGTGGCGGTGGTGGTGAGGGTTCCACATTTGGATGACGTGCAGGTGGTGTAACTGCTGAACCATGATAAGAGCCATAGGAACTGTCATCGGATTGTGCAGACTGACCACGATTGCGTGGTCCGGTTAAGCCGTAGAGTTGTGAATCGCCCAGACCGCGTCGCTCATACTTGTGATTGCCATCAAGCGGTGTAGGATTTGTGCGTGTGCCATAGACGGGTTGGAAGCCCTGTGGTTGTGGCTGTGCTTCCGACATCATGGGCTGCAGTTGCTGCGGTGCAGGCTGCAAATGTTGCTGTTGCTGCTGTTGTTGTTGCTGTTGTTGCTGCTGTATTGTGCCTGGCTGCTGTTGTCCACGCATAGAGCCACGCATGCCATAAATACTTTCCGTGCGCTGCTGCATTTGATTCTGCACATTCTGATTTTGCAAATGTGAAGATTGCGCAGCTGTAACCGCTGCCTGCTGCTGCTGCTGCTGTTGTTGTGTCGTGCGCATAGGATACAAGCTTTGAGCTGGCACCAAAGGACCTGGACGCGGTACTATGTCCCTATTAATAGCTGTATTGCTTTTGGCATAAACCGATTGTGAGCGATTAAGATTGCTGCGTGTTAAAGTGGGAGAACGGCAGTACATAGAACGTGTGCCACCATAGAGCGGCTCCTGCTGCTGTTCATACTTGCTGGACAGCGGTGGTGCTGTATATAAGTTCTGACAAAAGTTGCCCAAGCCTGCGCCTACAACGCCAGACATTTGCGCCATATTAGCAGCTGCATGTTGTCCCGCATTACCAGCTGCACCGCCCGACTGACTACGCGGATATGTGCCTGTTGATTGCTGATACTTGTTGGGCTTCTCCATATCCATGTCATAGTTTAGTTCATCATCGGAATGTATTGAGCTTGAGTCATTGTCAATGCTGCCCTTGGCCTGACGCAGATTGCGACGCGAATTAAATATGTACTCATAAACCAGTCCCGAAGCCATGCCGCCAACAAGTGGTCCAAACCAGTAAACCCAATGATTGTCCCATTTGTTAAGCACAAATGAGGGACCCAAGGAGCGTGCTGGATTCAGATAAGGCATCTAAAAAAAAAAGAAGTAAAGAGAAACATTTAAAGTCGTGCTAAATATTTGCTTTTGATTTGCGCGCCGTTATGCGGCTCTATAGACAATGACTGGCCAAATTAATTATACATGGCTCAGGGACTGCTGCAGCTTGCTACCTGCTGACCATTGTCACGGTAACTGCTAAACCTTTTTGCCACTTAAGCGCCGCACTGTCATGCTGCGATTTATTTATTTCTTTTTTTTTGCATTCAAAGACATAAAAATGCCTAAAAGGCAGGTGGAAATTTTTGTTGCTTATTATATAGCAAAAGGAACTTGACTTACCGATACAAAGCAGCAGGCACTGTATGCAGCACCAATGGACATTGCTGAGTTGCCCATGAATTTCTTAAGCGAATCGGTGGATACGAAATAGCATAGCACCACAACAAATGTCAAAATGAATTCAACACCAAATCTTTCCCAAGCGGCAAGGGTAGCGCTGTGTGAGATGGCCGCTTGTAGGTTGCCTTGATAACCGGGCACGGTGACACTGTAAATAGAAAGAAAATATAGAAGTTAGTTGTTATTTTTCTTTTAAATGGAAATATATGTTTATTACGAGGATATTTAAGTATTATAAAATCAGCTATTTTCAGTTTCCGTTTATTACATTTTTTTTCTTTAAGATTTAGATGACGATTTAGATGAAAGATTAAATGAAGCTTGGTTTGGCTTTGCATAGGTTCTGAGTTGTGCTGAAAAAGTCATCATCGGTCTGAAGGCATATGTTGTACTTTTAAAGGCATATTTCGTAGTTCAGAGAAAACTCCTCAAACACTGATTCAGGGTAAGCTAAATTAAGTTATTGATATTGGTAACATTTTTCATTTAAATGCTGGAAAGTACTGAAACATCTTAAGGCTTTAGTGGCCACAGCATCAAGCGATGTTCAAAAATGTTTAAAATGTGCCAACATTTGCAAAAAAAAGCGTTGAAAAGCGCTCTAGCAGTGCTCGAGGGTCCTACATAAAAATATATAATCCAAAGAGACAATGTGAGCGTTATAAATTTTGTTGCTTACAAACATTGAAGAATCTTAAAGTTATTTTTAAAAAATATGTAAAAGCAAACTTTCTTTGATTCAGCTTATTATTTCTTTAACCATTTTACTGAATGAACATAGGTCAAGGAACTGGTGTCAACAATGTAAGGTCCCGATGACCCAAACACATCATTAGTATTTTTGAATTTCTTTTGAGTAACTTCAAGCCCAAACCAACATTTAGATAAATTAACCCAACTCTGACTACAAGCATGCTTTGAAATACTCGAAAACTGTTGCCTTTTGATTGCATTTCGCTTATTAAAGCGTAAGGCCTAATTTATTTTATTTGTATTATTTTACGTGCAAACATACAGCAAGTGCTGCTGTACATAACGTCCATGTGCAACTCTAATATTTACCACAGAACACATCATAATTTAAATTGTCAAAGTTTCAATTACATAAAAGTTGCCAAAAAGTTGTTGCCTACTTCAAGGCTCATGTTATATGTACAAACTGTTATACAAAAAGGCATTTGTTGTAAGTGACATACATACTTTAGATTTGTTGCAACGAGTCTGTATGTGCGTGCGTGTGTGTGTGTGTGTCTCGTAAAACTTTCTGGTGTTTTATGATTTATTAACAATTAAATTTTTGATAATACTGATGAGTCTTGCCAGCATATGGTGCCAGCAGCATGTTGATTAGATTGAAAGACCTGCTCTCTCGCCAGCAAAAGCTTGTGTCACCAGCTACCTGGGTTACACGTTATGCTGCTTAACACGAATGGCAACATAATGCTAAAACATGATTTACTGAATAATTTATGAAGCAGCAGTAAATGCCTAAAAATAACTTTGCTAAAACGCATAAGTTGAGGCATCCTTCGCTTGGCTATCAACGCAAGTTTATCGATAAAAATAAGCTGACTGATATATACAACTCGACAGCTGATATGTACAGTTTGAGTTTCTATAATAATTTAAATTAAGTTGGCAGCGCTGTTTTAAAAAAAAATGGCGATCATTGCTGTGAGCATTCCAAAAACTCGGTTTATGCGCTTAAATTAGAAAAACTCGTTTAATAACAAAAAGATAAATTATTGTCAGTTAAAACTTAAGCAAAAACAGTTTATGGCCATTGTATTGACATTTAAACTTACTACTTGAGCATATATAGTACATAGTTCATGTGTGCCAAAAACCAACTTACCGCATATTTGTCTTAAATCTTATGACTGAAAAGTTTTCAATATGTAAACGTCATAATATCTCTCTCTCTAACTCTGTCTCAAAAGCAAGCATTAAGGACAATGTCAAATAAATATTTGCTAAGCTTTTTGCCCACCGGATTTATACATAACCTTCAATATAGCAACAACCATTTTACTTACAGCATGAATAACTGAAAATCCGGAAATAAATGCTTTCGAAATGCACTTAAAAGTACTTGAGCAAATAGCAACCAAAAAAAGTGAAAAAAAAAACTGAAAATGGGAAGCTAAACAGCAAAAGGCAAATAGGAAACAGCATTGAGTGACGCCTGGCAAAGCAAGGTGCAAAGTGCAAAATGCGGAAGGAAGTAAGTTAGAGAGAGAGAGAGAGAGAGCGGGAATAATGTGAGGCAGCAAGGATGTTGGGCCTTAAATGTTTGAGCACAGCTTAGTGTGCTGTAAGCGGCAATAAGTTGGCGCTTTCTTTAGCCTGCGGCTTGGCAACCAAATGTGGCAATAAATTGTGTGCACACAACATGCACGCTCAAACAGATAAAGTGAAAAAATATATATATGAAATATGAAATTTATTTCCGAATCAAATTCCTTTTGGCAAGCATATTTCACACCCAGTCTAAATAAAGATAGTTGCAAGCAAACTGTTTGCACATGGTCGTTTATTAAAGTTGCAACAAATAAGCACGTACAACAGATACACACACACTCGCAACAGTGGCGGGGGGACAGAAAATACAATTTGAAGGGGGTATGTTTAGCATGCTATTTGCTGTGTGTTCATACAGTAAAGTCCAAGCCGACTCCATTTTATAGAAAATTTATTTTTTAGGGGTATTCACGCTTGCATTCAAATTAGGCAGCTAAAAAATTGAGCAATTTTGCAACACTCAACATGTGCTGCACTCTGCTTTTTAATTTTTCAAAAAAAATATTGCAGTTGGCAATTGTTGAAGATACAAAGCGTATTTCTATTTATTTTGAAGACTGCTAGTGGGCCCCTTTGGCACAGCTATGCTTTGGCTCCTTTGACTGACCAGCAAGTTTGTTGTAAAGTTTGCTTTTTCATTTTTCAGCTTTATTTTTGGATTTCTATTTTGTCTGGCTTTTCACATAAATGTATAACGTGCTAATTTCATAGCCGAGTGTGAACACACACATAAACAGCTAAGTAGCAGGAAATAAGAAAATGGCGTAAGTTTATGCTCCTGTTAAGCTTTAGTTACTGTTTTTCTTTTTTTTAAACTGTTTGCACGATAAAACCAACAAAAATTGCAACAATAAAGGAAGCGGTTACGTAGAGAAATATTTTCGAGTGTTCGGGATAACAACTATTAGCTACGCTAACACGAATTTTGCAAAAATTAATATTTTAGTCTAGTAAAGTCGGCAATCGTAAAAACCTAAACGTAGAAGTGCCAGAAGAATAGTTAACATGTAAGAAAGTCAGTCAAAAAATCAAAACACAATTTAAAACAATTACTAAGCAGATTGCTTTAATTTAAACTAAATTGTTCAGTTAAAATGCTAAAGTAGAGTTGTCATCTTAGAAGAATGTCATAAGATTAGTTTTATGTCATTATAGTTATTTTCTTGGCAGAAGAATCTGCCATCACGGTAATCTTTGCCTGGAGTTAGAGGCCCCTAAACGAAAAATAGTCAGCAACCGTCATTTTCAGCACGAGGCAAAATCACAATTCCTTCTTCATCCAAAGAAAAGAGTATGTGTTTGGTTAACCAGCAACTAGATTTGTAAAGTCTGATGAAGCCTGGTTAAAACATTCACGCATAAAAACCAAACGATCAGCAGGATCAAGTTTTAGGCTTTCACGAAGAGATGAACGAACGAGTTGAAAGCAAGGAATATAAAACAACAAGGCGTAAAATTGAATTGGGATTATAGAAGTAATGGCTATGGATTCTCTGCTCTTGGGCTTTTTTCCTTTCTTTTTTTGTAAAAGACCGAAGCTTGATATTGGTTTAACGTTTATAAGGTCTACATAAACGTTATGAGGGTTGATATCTTCGCATGAGGCCCCCTAGTCATGATCAGAACATAAGTTTTGAGATCTTAATTATTTATTTATAATGAATTATTTAGTTATGAAATAATGAATATATGTATGATATTAAAAACTAAGGCAATTGGCTCAAATTAAACAGAACTCTTAAAATTTGATTTCGTGTACTGAATGTGAGTGAAAGAAACAGTTCACTTCGAAATTATATGAACTGTGCGAGACTGACATTCAGAGGAACTGAAGTATATTCATATTCCTGGAACTTTTATTTCAAAAGTCTTCTATAGTAAATACAAAATTCCGCCTTGTTATCAATTTCTAGATTCCGTTTTGCTTTGCATAATCCTGTCCATACCTATGCCCCTACACGAAAAGCCTCTAATATTAGCCCTTTCTATTCTTCTATCATATAACGGCTAAGCCAGTCCCCTCCAAGATTGACATTCTTAATTAAAAGTTGCGCTTTTGGTTAACAAAGCTTCATTTTTTGTTCTCCCTTTTACCAACTCTTTTTCTTGCTTCAAAATCTAATCTATGCCACCGCATACGTATCTTTCAATCTGGCCAATTTTTTCATTTTCAAACAAACTTAATATGCCGCACGCATTGGTCACAGGGTATTCTATACCCTTACAACAAATATTAAACTTCAAAATCAGTTTGTCTGTGTGCGTGCTTGAGCGATTATGTTTGTTTTTTTTTTAAAAAAAGAACGAAAAAATAATTTTTTTTTCCGCATTGAAAGTAGGGTTATGTTTAATGTACGAAAACGCTTGGCTGCACATTGTAAAACATCTTCAACTCCTGCTCATAGTATGCAGCTGTTACCAGTTGAAGTTATGCTCGGGCATTGGATTTTATTGGATACTTTCGTGTTTTCGTTGTGGTTTTAATGCAATTATTGCATGAAATCAAAATTTTTGTGAAAATTCTTAAGTACTTACTGCAGATAAAATAAAACGTGCTGTACTTTTGAACTTTAGAAGAATTAGAACTTTGTTAAAACTAAGTCTTTGTTTAAAAAGAGTCTCTGGACCTCTTCAAAGATATTTTTGCATCAATAGTTGATGCAGCATTTTTGTTTATTTTCGAGTTTAATAAGAATTGCTAATGCTATCATCTTTACAAAAACAAAAGCAGTTGTGATTGATTAATAAAACTGAACTTTTTCTCAATAGATCTGTTGCAACAAATATAACATAGAATTGAGTTTTCTAAATATTTATTTAATTACAAAGTAACGCTAACAGCGCTTATTTCAAGCACATAAATCAGTTGTTCAAACTTTAACAAAATAAAATTTAAAACCCATAAAAGTTGCATGGACAGGCGGCTATTAAAATGCCAAATTTCTCACATACCTCGCACATTTTGAAAACAAATTCACACCCTTAAAAATGCATATATTAAGGACAAAATGATAATTTATTATTTTTGTGCAAATATTTTGCCACAAAATTAAATTCCAAACTGAGCAGTATAACAAATATGCTTGCTTATTTTAACTAATTTTGCACACATAATATTATTGAACCTGCTAAAAATGGGTTAAATGTCACTTAACTGACATTGCGGGCGTTGGTGTTGCATAAATTCTGGACCAGCTGTGCAACACAAGCAACAACTGCCACCGGATGAGGCAGGAGAGACAGGATGCAGTAGTTTCAATGCTGCAAGTCGATAAGCCGAAAGGTGAAACATATTTTTATTTTGTGCCTTCAGCTTATAGTTGTTGGTTTTTCGAACTTCAATTGCCATGCCGACAACGAACACACAGTGAGCAACAAAATTATGCGCACGCATTTGAACTTTAAGTTAGATATTGTGTTTGCTACAGAACTTTGTTGCTTGATAAATCGCAATTTTATTACCAGCCGCACTTTGAGCGACTTTATATATTGTATTTTAAGGCATATATAAATTTTACACAAAGCATTATTTAGTTGATGATGACGATGATAACCACAAGGATGATAAACAACTTTCTTATGTAGCAAGCTACTTATTTTTATAATAAAGTTTACAGCGCAAAAAAAAAATAGAAGCAAAAATCTGACATAAGAATACATAAAAAGACAAAAGAAAAACACTTTTACACAGATGAAGTGTAACATAAAAATCCATTTCCAAAAATTAGAAATAAGTTGAAATTGAGTGATATGAATGTAAAGAAAACTGAGATGTGATTTGTGGGTTCTTGCAAGCCAAGTGAACGTTTAAACTTAAACGATAAGTAAAAAATATTAAAAGTCTAATAGCACAAAATTAAAATAAATTAAAATAAAACTAAACAAAAATTGTGCTCTCTTTATGCAGCAC
This sequence comes from Chymomyza procnemis, assembly GCA_035046065.1. Classification (NCBI taxonomy): domain Eukaryota; kingdom Metazoa; phylum Arthropoda; class Insecta; order Diptera; family Drosophilidae; genus Chymomyza; species Chymomyza procnemis. The sequence goes on along the minus strand of JAWNOJ010000004.1, from coordinate 16,407,883 downwards.
CAGTGCGGACTGTTCCGTCCAACATTTCAAGTTTTCAAATTAAAAAGTTTAGCTGGATAGAAAGAAAACTAATCAGGAGCACGTACAACATTTTTAGACCAAGAAACCAGTACGATTTCCACTCTAATCAGGTCTTATATAATACGTATGACTATAATCGGCTTGATGTATATTTATCTAAGCTCTCTATCAATTTTCTAACCAAAAACAGCACGAGCGCTAATCCGGTAATTAAAGGTATAAGCCAAATGTATAATACTAGTAATTTAAGTAATAACATACAGAAAAGGACTGACTACATTTATAACTTATTCTTAAATAATGTTTTACTTGACAAGAACAACAATCTATCTATATTCAATAGATCAGCTTGCATATCTCACCTACCAATTTATAGTGAAGTGCAATAATATGTCATTTCTTGTTCCTTTTTAAACTTAAGATCAGTTTACTTTTTTTTTTTCTGTGTAAATCATATTGTTAGTACTCCATCTTTTCCATCTTACAATCACAGATCACATATCTTACAACCACGTCTGTGGTTGTTTAATTATAAGCATTGTTAATTGTTTTTTATGTTAATAAAACAATACTATAAAAAAATTTGAACTCTTTAAATTATCATTTTTGCTAAAATCGAATTGCAAACCAATGCCGAATTTTAAAATTTAAAAATGTGCGTTTTGTTCGAATACTTGTCTTAGTAGTTTTAGAGTTTTAGTTTTAGAAATTACTAAATATTTTGCAACATTCTTCTACAAGAAAGGAATTTTGTATAAGGAAAATAATTTAGCAAAACAATTTTAGGCACGACTTTAAAACCTGTCACAGTTTTTTAATTAAATCGGCATACCATGTGCAGTAGGTTTGCACGCAACTATTCAAGTTAATGAATGAAAAGTCACAAGCCCTTAAACAAATTATAGTTTTATTATCTTAATTAAAAACTCAATACAACGGACACTCTTGAAAAAGACTCACTCTCATAAAAAGACCAATTTTATGTTCTCTAACACTATTCAATGAATAATAGTTTAAAAAACCCTTAAAAAATTAAGTTTTGGTTAATATTATTAATATTTCAATAAAACAGAGACTATTTGGCATAAAGGAACAAAACTTATCAAGTTATATCTACATATTATCTGTTTTTTCTGCGAAAAAAAGGGAAAAGTGCAGCAGTATAGCTACGGAATGGTAGAGACTTAGCCAGATCAATTGTTTTTTGAATAAATGGATTTCGTCTTATTTAGTGGCTTTGAAAAGCGCTCCAACGCTACATTTTCAATGATTGAAAATCGAACAATTGACTGTCAATAAACGCTAAAGTAAAAATAAACTGGGCTTTTAACAACCTAAGCTTAAGTTTTTTTTTAACAAAATAAAAACACTTTTCCTCAATTTCCACAGTGTTCGGCCTATTTTTTGAACAAGATATGATTAGGCGTACAGCATGGTAGAATAGACTAAAAACGGACTTGAGCTGGAAAAAATTAGCATACGAAAATCAATTTTGCGCATGTTAAGAGGCATTTCGAAAAATTTAAAACCAAAAAGGCTACCGCCACGAAACTGAGACACTCTACACAAGAATTTTTTAAGGAAAAAGTTGAATTTTTTTATATTATTTATAAAAAAGGACTACCAGCAAGCATAAAGCTTGAAAGTAACGCAGTTTCTTGCTAGCTTTCTCGACATTTTTGACTGTACATCGTTATAAAAGATTTGAAATTATTAAATAAAATTTTTCAAAAATCATCCAAAGTTTTACAAAGCTTTTATAATTGTTTTCAAAAGCACTTTTATTTTCATCATTCTACACTGCCCAGCAGCGCATCAAAAGCCAAAAATTAAAAAGTGTACGCATAATTGCATTGCGCACTGTATGCACGGCTTATCTGTACATAATGTGTATGTGACACGAATTGATTTTTAGTTACATTTCGTTCAGGAAGTGCATTTCCATGCTACTACTACCAGTAGATAGATACAAATCTACGGCAAATGCAAACGCATTCATACAACATAATGAAGAAATGATGTTGCCGTGGCCCAAAGTATACCTAAGCCGCACAATACACAAGAAACAGTTTTTCGTATCCCAGTCACAGGTTTCTTTGTCATCTCTCTCTCCCTCTCTCCCTCTCTTTCCCTTCGCAGGCCCCATTGTCTGCGTATTAAAAATTCAAATTTTGCTCAGCAACAGTCGCAGGCTTATGCAGGCGCTCTCTATCTCTCTGGCGGCTGTTGAGTGTCGCTCGCTCGCTCGCCCTCCTTATGGCATTTTGAAAATCCTGTTTTTGTCTGCATCCAACCAACTACTGTAATTTTGGGCAGCAGGTGTGCGCCACAAAGCAGTTTTGTACAAGTATCTTTTTTTTTTGCTTTTTTTAATATGTATCTTGTCCGTTTTTTTGTGTTTCCAGCTGCTCGCTGCTGACCAACCAGACGCAGTCCTGAAGGAGTTGCTGGCAATAACACTGCGACACGTGTTTGATTTCAAGTTTTTGAATGCATCCTGCGCTTTGCGCATGCGCACAAGGCGCAACAACAACAACAACAAGAACGACAGCAAAGGCTTGACCCAATGTTAATTATGCTGCACTCCTTTTTGGCCCTTGGACTACCTGATTTTTATCTGTCCATAATTTTCCAGTTTTCAAAGGTTTCGCCTTTGACTTTGACTGCGGCATTGGCATTTTTGGAACGTGCTTGGCGCGCGTGTTCGGCGCGTCCAAGACGAAACCCAGCAAAATTATACACAAAAAAAAAAAAAGCAAAAGAAGACCTCCAGACGTGGCATACATCAAAATGCAGCTCAACAACAATAAGACAGTTCAAATATCTGACGGGCAAAGCGGATATCAATACTTAAAATATTCTGCGGGTCTGTTTTATTCCTGATCTCTGTCCCTGTCCCGAAAAAGAATATCATAAAACAACAAAATATATATTCAAAAGAGCAGCTACAAACTACTCAAGTGTGTTATCTACAGCATAAACACTCCAGCACACAAGTACTTAATTTAGCTGAGGATTTCAATGCGAGCACATGTGCACAGGGTAGTGGCCATGCCAAGTTGGTTCAGTTATGACTGGCGACAGCAGAACATGTCGCACGACCCGACGTTCTAGGCAGCCAAAGATAAGCATAAGAAGCACCAGGATAATCTTGAAGAAAAATCATTGAACTTTGTACTTCGCTCGTATTACGCATTTTTTATTACCAGCAAGTATCGCCTCATTGACGATTTAGTACTTTCCATCGCTGCAATGTAACGAAGGAGCTAAGATTGTTTATCTTATCTATGTCTTTGGTAAATTCTGAAACACTTCAAATCTTTTATGAATTTCTTATGAAGCTGCTCATTAGTTTCGTTACAAGCGAGTATCGCTTCTAATCATGAAGTACTTTGATCTCTACAATGTGACGAACAAGATATAATACTTTATATTTAAAGTTTATTACATTTGTGTAAAAAGGAACATATTTTAATGAAGCTTCATTATAATTTTTTCCTGCATCTATTGCAGAAGTATAATGCCTACTTAACAATATGTCAATGTCAATTTCAATTGTGGTTTAATCTGACCAACAGGAAGAAGCTCTCTCTGATAATATGCTTCTTCTACTAACATTTTCAATATCAAAACATTCACGGTCTTATAAAAAACAGATAATTTGTGAAATCTTCTTTAAAATTAAACCAAATGTATTATTGATTGCCGGGTATATTTTTTCTATAAAAATCTATTCTCATCTTTAATTTTTACTAATTTCTACTCGGATGTTTTGTGCTTGCTTTTAAGAATGTCAACTCTTCTGAGTTTTTGTCAAAAATCTACACACGCTAGGACGTTTTAAGCATCGATTTTTAAATATTTGCTGTATCGCTATTTTAGACGCAATGGCTTTTGCGAAGTTTTTTCCAAATTTAATTTCTCAATAGTAATTTGAAACACTTGGTAGGAACTGCTAATCCCAGACGCAAAAGCACTAGAGTGATTTCTACAGCTGGATCTCTTCTGCATCTTCTTCTTGCAGGAAAAGTAGTACAGTGCTGGCCTATGAGGACCATAGCAGACAGAAGCGTAAGAGTTTGAATGTTCTCTAAAATTTAAACTTTAACATGTGTATTGGGACGATAATCCTTTTGAAGACAAAATATATTTTATTTAATTTTTATTTATATTATTTTTGAAAGAATTTCAAATTTCTAAACAGAGCCTAATTTTCTAACAACTTTTATTGCAATTTATATCTGTTTTTATTTGAATTCCCTAAGTTTCTTGGGGGTTATATATATTTGCAAAAGACTTTGTGCAAGCTGTCGGGGCACTGATTCTCTATTATATTTATAAACGTTAGACTATTAGACTTAGTTATTATTGCCTTGAAGCATTTAAGAACCAAAATTACTTAAGCTTTATCTCAGTTCAGGCATACAAGTACAATAAAGAGTTTGTGTATTTATAAAATTAAAAAAAAAATTGAGACTCTTTGCTGCATAAACTGCAAACTATGTTTGAGATTCTCAAGCAGCCTGTAAAAATAGCCGCAGGCAAAATAAATAACATTTGCTTAAAGAGATGTTGGTTTCAAAAACATTTCTTAATATTTGTACTTAACTTTTTTGTGTTAATATGTAAGACATGTTGCACTGAACAGCAGTTCGAAACTGTGTGAAAAAAGCGCCAGCACATCATCTGCCTGAAGTAGCTCTATCAACTGCAAATCTGTACGACAATTGACATTAAGATTATACAAACTAACCAAAGCTCTAACCGCAAAACACGCTTAAGGCATATGCAACATCTAGTAATTATCTTTACAAAAACCATAACTTGCCGCTTTCACACTTCAATCTCAACATATGCTTCGAAGAAACCACAATCTCGCAATCTTCCATGCACAAATAACTAATAAACCCAAAGAAAAACCACAAGCCAAGCGAGCAAATCTAAACCAATTAATCAGCAAAGAGTATACATTTTAGCTGCATACAATATATTGTGCATGATCAATTCTGGAACATATGTTTCAGCTAAAAAGTGAGTAGAGTTCCCTTTTATTTTTTTTGGGCAGAGCAGCTGAAACATGTTTTGGAACTGGACGCGGTAGAAAGTAAACCAGCGCGCAAGATGCCAACGCACACTTGAGGGAAAAAACTGAATCGAGGCGAAGTTAATACACATCACGGACGGACTTATATGCGATGTAGCACAAAAAGAGGGTAAAAATCCACAACAAAACAGATGTTAAACAGACTGCTGCTTTCCAAAGGAGTTCAATGCACAGCTATTCTAAAAAGAAGACAACAAAAATTGGAGCGCAACGCTACGCAGGCGCAGACATTTTTCTTTAGTTTTTTTTTTTTTTTTCACAAAGTTTGTTATTCCACACGCATATCCTGCGCGCAAAGTGTGTGCCTGTCTATCTAATAGATATACAGGAAAAATGTTGACAGCACCAGGGTTTACGCATTTCAGATTTCACATTTTAGCGCTGCCTGCTTAGGTATCCTTGAACAATTATCTAGCTGCCACAGGAACGCACAACGCACACAAAGAACAACAAGGCATTTTCAAATGGGAAATCACATCCCTAGCGGCAGATGTTTTCTTCTTTTTTTTTTTCTACTACTCCTACAGTAGATAGCTCTAGACATAGTAGTGGCATATACCCTGGGTAATGCCTAGCTACCTGCGTATGCTGCAGGTGTGTGTGCGTTTATGTGAAGGACTTTGCTATGTGTATGCCTTACGATTTGTCAGCATTACCTGCATATCCTATTTATATAAACGTAGATATATTTTTTCTTTCTCATTTTTGCACATGAGCGACGTAGTTTTTCGTATTTCCTGTAAATGTTTTCGGTTAGGTGTCGCCCCTTTCTTTGGAATCGAGCATGTACAGTCTCGCTACCAGGAATAACTGCAATGCACTGTTGGCCCTGGACTGCCGCATAATGGGATTTCTATGGCTAGTGTTGGGTGTAAATGGCTTGCACATTGATTTACAATTTGACATTGAGCACCATTAGATTTCATTTGAAATTCTTTAGTTTATTTTATTTTTCGTCTAATACCATAAGGCAAAGAGCTTAGAGCACTCAAAGAGCTGAAAAATATCTGTGTTGGAAAGTTGTGGAAAATTGCTTTGCTTTTTTTGTGTGAAACAAGCATTTGAACATAAAACTTGAGTGCGCTACATACAAATATAATAAATTGAGCTCGTAACTTGGGCAGATTTTAATATATGATTGAAGGGACTCACAATTTTTAATTTAAAAATTGACAGTTATCGAGCAATTTTTAATTGTATGAGCTTTATTTATTTGTATCCCTTGTTTGTTAAGCAATCAGATATCAATTTTGTGTTGTTCAACAATAAGATCAGTGAAAATTATTTTTTGTTTTTTTGATTACAGGCAAAGGCATATAATTTATAAAAATATGTTTTCAAATACTATTGCACTTAAGAATTAAAAAATTAAATCGAAATAAAAACTTTAATTTGCTTAACGAATTCGACACATAAACACATCTAATGTGATCACGCTATATCAGAAAAAAAAAATGAAGTATATCCTGTATATTTTACTCCAAGTTAATCATGGCGCCTGCGTAACGTTTTTGTATGCATTCTTCAAGATAATTGTGCTGCGTTATAAACTCTTCCTGCATCGCATGCCAAACTACTTGTAGCAGATTTTCTTCTTCGCATAAATGCTTTTCTACTTTTTTGTAAAGCTTTTCAAGACCCTATTTGACTTCTCGTGCTGTATATTGACTTATGACTTTACGCAATTCTTGTTTAGAGAATGCCATTTGATAGCTTATTTCTGTTTCTTTGACGCCTTGTGCCACCTTTTGTTGAACGCCTTCAAAAAATTGATTCAACTTCTCTTTTTGTGCTGCATATATAAATATTCCTGAGTGCGCTAAGCACCCTTGGGCTGGTATAATTAAGTTCGATAAGCAACTCACAACAATGTACATAAAATTAAAAATTTACAAAAATTAAATTTCCTTTTTAAATATTATGCAATTTCGCTCATTTTTGAAGCCCACAGTTTCAGTTAAATTTTGCTTTGTTAAACACTACAAAAAGAAGAGATCTCTTGTGAAGAGTAAGGGCACTAAGGACGAGGCCAGACTCTGTAGAAACATAGCTTTTTCAAACACTACAAAAGGAAGAGATCTCTTGTGAAGTGTAAGGGCACTTAGGACGAGGTCAAACTCTGTAGAAAGCTACGGTCAATAATGGTCTACGGATGCACCCTAAGCTGCGGAGGTTGTAGAAGTTGGAATCGTTGTATCGTACACTAGAATCTCTATTGGTTTGAATGGAAACACGATCGCTGCTGATCTGGCACGACAACAGCAGCTCTACATCCCTATAATATCTCATTCGCGCTTTGGTTACATAGTTGGTTCACAACCAAAATTCACTGGCAACTTAAAAAACTCTGGTTCTCTTTAGTGGGGCTGAGACCAGCTCTTTTAGCTATTCTAAATAAAATCCAAACCAATTGGGTAGAGTGTCTGCAACTGTGTGGTTCACATAGTACACGATCGTGTCTTCAGCTCATAGCTAGGCAAGAGGCATCTCTAACTGTTTATGCGCAAAGTGAAAAGACTTATGAATCAACCTATGGGCTCTTCGGTTAACGAAAAATCTTTGGCCGCCCTATCCCAGTTACGATATTTCATAAAAATAACAACAAAAATTTCGCTTGCTTATAAAGTTGTGCCTCTCATTAGAGACAAGAGCTACAAAAGCAAAAATTCTGATGAATTTGTAGATAGATTTTCTTCGATTTTCCAAATCAAAACCGAATCGCAAGCACTTTTTTTTAAATTCAACCTACAAGTTCCAAAGTGATTGCTTCTTTCGCAACAAACAAACATTCCTTCATTTTACACATAAACCAACACATTATAACTCATAAGCCCCACAAATATCATTTATATAAAATTATCAAAAGCAAATATGTTAAGAGCCCTCCCAACGCTTAATGCGCTTCCCTCTGGGAAAACACCTACTTAACACATCAGCGCAGCACTTAATTCCCATTTTACTCCTGCCCCAGCTTCATTCAATCTGCTATTTTTTTTCCTTTATTCCTTAATTTACTTACCCATAGAGCAAGGCCGCACCCGCGATGCCGCCACCACATTGTGCGGTTATGTACATGGCAGTTCGTATCGGTGATATGGTGCGGACTACGCAACAGGCCAATGTTACGGCGGGATTAATATGGGCGCCTGTGGAGTAAAACAGAAACAGATAAGTGGATTAATTAGTCTGAATTGAAACAGATTATAGAAAGACGCTAATACCAAAGGTTGGGTTTAAAGGTTTTAAATTATAATTTAGTAATGAAAAAAGGAAACAAAAAATCGAAAACTAAAAATAAATGTATTTCTTTCGATGCCGTAGCTAATATTTTAAATCGATTTAATTTAATACGCAGTAAAGGGTAAAGATAAGTTTGATAAGTTTTTTACATAAAAGAGCATACAAAATTTAACTTTTGATTGCTCAGGGTCATGGCTCAAAGATTAAGCCCAAATAAGATTAATAACTAAATCGATTTTTGTTTGCATTCGGCAGTAAATTATGTTATGAAAACACATATATAGATGTAGATACCTATCCACGCGTTATTTTGGTGTATGACCGAACCAGATAGCATAGATAGTATACTTAAATAATAATCTTTTTTTTTGTTAAAAAAAATTGTCTAAAAATAACAACTTTTTATCCGTTTAAATCATGTTAGGTATTTCTCTTTATATCCAACATTTTGGGCACGATTTGAATGAAAATTTACCAAATTTTATCAGAACGCTATTCAAGTTGAAAAGCAATATATAAAATATGCTGCATGTCTTAAACCAGGATAATTGGAATATTCAATTAAAAGTCAAGAATAATTATATCAGAAATCTTACACTAAGGCTTGAGCTCAACTAATAACAAGAACAAGTTTAAGAACTTAGAACGAGCCAGTAGAAACTATGGTACTTCCATATTCGTGGCATACAGAGCTCTCTCAATGATTCGACAGCCTGGACTTACTTCAGTACTTTATGCAGATCTATAGCGATAACCTTATCCGGTGAGGTTAAGGATTCTATGGCACAAATGGTGCACAGTTCCGCACGCAAGTGGTGTGGGATCAGTCACAGTCTCAGAAAGCATAATGAGAACATCTTAAAAATATCTTAGGAACAAAATTCACAACGATATAGAAAAGTTGGTCGACCCAAGGCAACCTGACTATCGTAACATCAGCTCTAAAACCTGAGAGAGAGTGCCTTAAGCTACATGTTCTTAAGAATTATTCTATGGCACGAATGGAACTGTACCAAAGTCCAGAACAGGCAACTGGCATTGAATCAGTCATACTCTCAGAATGGAAATCAACAACATCGTAGGAATATCTAAGAAAGAAAATTGACAACGATATGGAAGATTTAGAAGGCAACCTGGGTCAATGCGAAATTATATCATAGGGGATGCCGCAATATAAACTGCTACAACGTTGGAAAGAAATATTATTGTAAAACCCCCAAGCTTGCTGGTGGTGCACTAAGATGAAAATAAAGCGACATTCAGCACTCTAGTACCAACAAAATTTAATTCCAAATAACTTTTTGTTACAAATAAAATTTTTCAAACCCAACGAGCTTGCCTGCGCAACTATCTGCCCCCAGTTTCCTCGTATAAATAAAATAAATTATTTTCATAATTTGCAGTTTAATAATTTTTTTGACAGAAAATGATTGACGCGTAAAACAAATTAGGTGTAATTTTTTAATTACTTGTTTTAATATTTTTTCAAAATGATTGATAGAATTGTAATTATATAAATCAGAAGCAAATTAATATTTAAAAAAAAAATATATATAATAATATATAATATAATATAAACATGATTGAATGGGAGGTATTCTTTAATAAAAACAGTGGCTGATTTGACAATGAGCAAATAAAAGCCCGCCCAGGTTTGTTCTCTAGTTGACAAAAACGCCTATTCAGCCTTTTCAGATGCGCTTTTGCTTCTCATGGAAGTAATATTTATAATTTGGCTAAAAAATAGGCGAAATTTTTTAATTGCTTAAAAATTAATTTATTATAAAATATAACTTTTATTTAATAACGCGGCACATGTCACTGTTCCATGAAATAAATTCAATAGTTTTTCATCTGACACAAACAGCAGTTTCATGAAAAACAAAATGCCTCAAAAGATAGCCACTTGTAAACAAGCTGGCAAAATATCTTTTAAAGTTTTCTGTACGGTTCTGCTCCCTACTTGCCTCGTTTAAATAGAAGCTTGACACTTGCATTGGAAAAAAATTCCAAAGAAGAAACATAAAAGATAACATCATAACTTAATGCACTGCCAATTGGCTGTGAAAATAACACAGTAAAATTCAAGAAAATATAATCAAAAAAATAAGTTTTATTTCCGAAAAAAAAACAAGTAAATCAAAAACACATGTTTCACTCGAAAAGTGTTCAAGAAACAGAATAAACAGAAACTGCATAGTTTTGGAGCCCCAGCATTGCAATTTCCCAGCTAAAAAATACTGCAAAACATTTTTCTTGTTTTCTTTCATTTCTTTTTTTTTTATTTTTTTGTGTATATAGAAACATTTAATTGCCTTGAATGTCAACGCAAATGAACAAATATATAAGTAGTCTATATATGTACGTAGATACGAGGAGTGTGGCGCAGCAGCAGCCAAAGTCGTCGGCACTACAAGTGCGCCCGGAGATAAGAGCCTGCCCTGGTGCAGACGTTAGCGGCACGGTCTAGCCAGGCTTTTGGATGACAACACAACTGCAGTGTGTGTTGTCTTCTTTTCGAAATTAAAAAAAAAAAAAATGAAAAAAGAAATGAGGGTTTGTTGTCTTCTGGTTCTTATGTTATTGCTCTTGGCTGTGGTTGATGTTGCAGCAACAACGCAACAAAACGAAATTCCCACGCAATTTTTGTTGCGCCCCACCACTGGGGCAAGCACTGCACACACACACATACACACACACAGCAGACACACACTCCAAAAACACACACACTCACAATAAGCACACTTGCCGCCCATTTGTTTATTTGCACGCCTTGGTGCCTCTGGCGGGCGGGTTGGCTGACTGGCTGGGCTGGCCGGCCAGCTTGTTTTGCTTGTACCCTACGACTTACCCGATATATGCAGAAAACATTGCGTTAATGTTGCCATTGCCAGTCCGGAGGCCAAAGCTGTAGCCAACAATACGGAGGACACACTGGCACCCACACCAGCGCCCGCAGCAGCGCCACAAACGATAAACACATAGAAGAACGAAGCTAAACATTCGCTGATGATGGATCTGTAAGCAGAAAAGAGAGAAGTAGAAGGAACATTAAAGAGAGTTAACATTAAGGATGAGCAGGGTGGACAAGTTGTGCAGGGAATACACTCTCTGCATAAGCATGTCATTTCATATGATTAAAGTAAATATTGTTTATATTATTTTGTGCTACAATTTGCAAACAATGCCAAAGCGTACTGCTTATTTTTCTTATACACTACCTGAGGGTATATCGAATATCAGATGCGCAATGATTTTGAAAAAGATTTAACAAAAGGCAGTTTGCTTTCAGATTTCTATGCAAATCTCCAGGCATAAAATGTTTAATATTAAACTTTTACTTGCATTGACAGCACAGAAAGACAATGAGAAGTTGCATATTAATATTTATTATTATTATAAATAAATATATATATAATTTTATATAATAAATATTTTATAATAATTTAATTCTTTTTATTTGATTTCTTTTAATTTCTAATTTGTTAATATTTCGGTTTCTAATGAAAATTCTTTTATATTTCCTCGATTTATTATAGAATTTTCATACATTTTTTCCGTACTTTGTTGAATTTTAGTATTTGATGTTTTTTGAAAAATAATAATATTAATTTAAAAATTAGCATAATTTAAATGGTAATTTTAATTGCAATATGTATAAAGCAAATTTTGAGAATAACTAAAAATTGTTCTTAACAAACTAAAAATGTTGTAGAACTTCTAGAATTCAAGGAAAATGCAAAGAGAGGGATCCTACTTTCTGGTTTAAGACTCTTTGAGTAAGGACATTTTGCATGTCCAGATTTTTCCTGGTGCTGTACAAAAAATTCATAAATCCGCACATATGCTATGCATCTTACGAGAACCTTAAACTTTTAACTTTTTTTTTTGCATTAAATTTTTGCGATAGGTAGAGAGCTTAACACAAAATAACTTAATCTTTTATTCTCACGGCCTAGAGAGTACTAACTAACAATGAAATTAGCGTAATGTAACGCTAAATTCTATAAAGACCAATGGAACCCAAGAACGAAGAAAAACAGCTCAAGACTTTAAGGCAAGTTTCAAAATATGGGAGTATAAATACATAAAACCTATACAGTTCAACCGAAAGCAAGTTGTTAAAAAAATCACCCTTTAAAACGCTATCACCCATACATAGGGGATATAATATATGTATATATATTTTACATGAATAGAGAGTTCTTGTTATAATATTTATTGATATTCGTCTAGCTTTACTTCATTTTTGATACATTCCTTATTAAGGGATAAGGATTTATATCCTGTTTTTTTTTTTGTACCCAATCTATGAACTTTGTCTTTAAACTTACCAAAGACCTGCGCTTGCTATAAAATCGTCTCTGCATAATGCACAAGCTGTACCCATGTGTGTGTCTGCTTCTTCACTGTTTATCTTAAATGAGCTTTCACAACCTTGCTGTTTTCAATAAAAACCCATTCGCCTTGCCCAATGTTGTCTGACCGTGCTATAAGTCCATCGATATAATCTTTCTGAAGGGCATGTACGCTTCAGCTACTCCTCGTTAGCATCTCTCGCTCTCTGCATATTTGCAAGTAAGCTACAATTAAGCTTGCGACAAAGTGTTGCAACGCAAAGGGACTGTGTGCTGTGGATTGAGGCAGGGATATGGTCACAAGCAGCTGCCGGCTGTTTGCATTCGCGCGTGTAGCTCCCCCACGCTCAAGGGAGCGACCAGCCGACCGACCGTCGCACGATAACGAAAAATCAAACAAACTCCGCGCATTGAAGTCCCTCACAGCTGCAAAAGCCAAACCCTTGGTGGGCTGCCATATGCCCCATAAACCCCGTCGTCTTCATCCAAGTAACGTTGCAATTTTGAATTTTCATAAATTTCTGTTTAACTTTTGAATTTCAGCGCAGTTTTTTAAGTGGAATCGGCAAATAGCACTCTGGTGTTTTCTTTGTGGTCAGCTTTCTGGTGCTGGCTCCCTACTGACCCCATAACTGACTCACTGTCCCTCATATAAGCGGCTGTCATTGTGCAGAGAAGTCACATGGTTATTATTGCTGCGGCTTGTATGTTTCCTATAAAATATCGCGTAATTATAAAGGAATTTTTTCCTTTTCAATTGCATGGTATTTTTGCGACTTTTTCATGTGCTGCTGCAACTGACGCGCCTTTTATATGGCGAAAAAGATTTAATTACTTTATGAATTCATGACAAAATGTTATTTATTTTAATATATTTTCAAGTGATTTTTATTTAACACAAATGGCTTGAGGTTAAAAATTGATTTTTGCGCAAAAAATGAGTAGCTAGCCAAACATGTATGTGGATGGTGTCATCTGTTTAAAGAGTGTAAATTGCAAATTTATGTATTTGCAGAAAAAATTGCATATGATTATAATTTTATATTTGTTAAATGTATTAAATTTCCTACAGAAAAACGAACCACTAAAAAGCAACAGAAGTTAACACCAAAAATTTTGACAAAAAAAAGTTTGCAAAATAATAAAATTGAAATGACTGGAAATTTATTTGTGCGTTAAAAAAAATTAAGCGAAACTATATTGGGAAAACTTTTAGACAGAATAAAATGAATTTGAGTATGTTAATGATAAAAATAAACATTTAAAAAATGTTGATGTTCAGCACCCTGTCGCTGTCAACTGCCTCCACCATCAGCAGCTCACTCGTGTTGGGTAAATGATGCGCGGAAAAAGTTTCTATAGAATTGAGCATAGTTTCAGCGCTGGTGCACAAAAGCAGAAGGATTATGTATTCTCATATAATATGGTACAGTTTTAGGAACTCAATGCTATAAAGATAGGCACACTACTGAACTTTATACTTGGCATTGGACCAAGAAAGAAACTCTAAGTTGAAAAAGAGGTTACAATAGACTCACGATGCGGTGCAAATTTCTTCCAATAATATATATATATTATAGAGATATACGAAAAAAACAAAAGAAAAAAGCTACAATCAAATCTAAAAGAATATTTATAAATACATTTATTTTTAAATATTTTACTAAATTCAAATATGTGTAAATAAATTTGAGTAGTGTTTGTTTTAATTGAAGTTGAACATTAAGTCAAAGACAGTTAAAAAATCAAATAAATATTTTATGCTTAAAGATTCAATTTTTCGAATACTTACTTAAATTAAATAAAACTAAATTTGTTTAAAAGCTATTTTAAAACTTATAACGCTTTTAAGTATATATAATTTTTTTTAGTTTTTTTTTTTATAAACTTTTTTGCGCAATAACTTTATATACAACGCAATGACGTTATATATATTTGAACATACGAAATATGTTAGGTATAAAGACGTAAAAGAGCTAAACTCTATTGTATATTGTACATCACACTCAATAACAAAATAAATAATTAATTTTGCTTTAACTAATTGTTAACAGACAGCTTGATTCTCATTAACACGGCTTTTTGGTAATGCTTTAAAAATCATTTACTATGTTTGCCATCCTATACATGCAGACTTCGCCTTATAAAATTACCTTTTCTAAGTGATCGTAGAACATGCCACGGCGTGCTATAAGCTTTTACTCGGTCTCATAGACTCTAACACACTCCCTTATAAAATTTCTTTCATCATTCCTTCCAAAGTAGCTCGTAATTTTCGACCTCTAGCATTAACTTTTTGTAGAACTAATTATGCGTTACACGATTCTTTTCGTGTCTTATGCGCAAATTATAATAACCTCTATGATTTCGTTTCCTTTGAACGGTCTATCCAATCCATTTCTTTATCTATCCAATCTTATCTTGATTCCCCAAATCGAGCTTCTTTGACCAATCATGAAGTATAAAAACCTATCTTGATCAAAGCTGTTCTTAGGCTTCTATTTGGAATAAATGTTTAAATTTATATGCTACTTTCTGTTTTCATCTTTTACATTGTAAATCCAAGTTCCTGGCTAGTCCCAGATGTGAGACGGTGCACAACTATAAAAAATTTCACCCATCATGCTAGGAGTACGGATTAGTTTTATTCTATTTTTTCCTAGTTATCATTTATTATTTCATAATTTTTAGAATGTTTAACTTGTCTAATCTTAAGGTCAACTGGACTTAGTTGTACCCTTACATATTAATAAATAAATAAATAAATAATAAGATTTAAAGATTTGAAATATTTGAAAATAAAGCAAAAGTTATATTTTTTAACTAAAAATTATAAGTTCAACATTTTAACACAAAAATTGATTATTCTTTATATTATTTTTCGTCATTTTAATTAATTTAAGGCAACAAATAGACTTACGGCTAACCAATTATCTGCACTTCAAACAATTCCATTTAAGCAAAACTCTGTTTATAAATTTATTTTAAATTTAGTAAAGTGACTAACTTTAAATTATGCTTAAAGTGTCAAACCCAAAATGTGTAAACAACAACCTATGCCAAAAATATATAATATTTACATATTTATTTTCTAACAAGGCGCATACTAAGGCCTGGAATTTGTCAAAATAAAGTAAAATAAGGAATTTATTCTAGGCAAAAAAGTGTCAAAATAACGCCCCTTAACGCCCCAGTCAAGCTGTCAAAGAAATTGCTGCTTTTGGTACAAATTAAAAATATGCGCTGCCCCCCGACTAAAAAAAAAAAAAAATATTGTCAATAAAAATATTTAAATGACGTTTAGGCATTGCTAGCTGCTTTGATTGATAGCGCAAACAAAGCAACATACCATATGTAGCAGGAAGTACGACCAAATTCTGCATGTTAAAAAGTGTATGACATGTGGATGCAACATATTCGGGGCCATAAAACTGCCAAAACTGTATAAAAAATGGCTTTTCAACTTTTGCAATATGAATTTTATACGTGCCCTCACTGTATGGCAAGTGCAAAATCCATTATGCCCCCAGAGACAATGGCCAAAATTAAAACAGCAACTAAGACTATATTGAGCCGCTGCAGTGGGCGTCATAAACAATGGCACAACGCGACTGGGAGCTATTGCAAACTAACTTAAGCTGGCAAACAAAGTCTAGCTGGGTATGCCCAGACAACAGCCATGCTAAGACTTACACGGGGGCTAGCGACACAGACTACAAAACTAACAACTACGTGTAGTGCAAACAATACCCACCTCCAGAACTCCAAGGTGCGTATCTCCGCCTGCATGCTGCGCTTGGGCGCTTGCAGTGTGCTGGAGAGGCGATTGTTGATGCCATTGCTACCATGTGCATCTTTGCGCAATGCCTCCAAACGTTCAAACAATGTCACAATATGAAAGTCTATATTATGCTCCAGCGGCATTGTATGCAAACTTTCATCAGCCATTTTTCGTCTCTATAAGGGGGTTTTTGTGTATTTTGTGTTGCTTTGTTTATGTTTTTGATTAGAGAACTTGCTGTATGTTAATGGCCCGACTGTTGGCGTCGTCTTGATAAGACAAAACGGCACGGTTCAGCACAGCACACGCGACTCAATTTAATTGCAAAGTCTGCTTAGACAAACATTTTACACAATCTACAGCCTGTGTCTGAGTAGTTTTGCACAAAAAAATGTACGTTACACTTTTGATTTTTACACAAATTGCATTAAATTGATTTTAATTGAGCTGACGGCGTTTTGAACTTTCCAACCGTTTTCTTTTGATTTAGAAAAATTTAACGATAACAGCGGCAGACAGACTCTATACCAGATCAAAGATACCAAGCAAGCAGTTTGGGCTAAGAATTCGATTGCACGCAACAAAACACGACCGTACTCAAGCGCGTTTAGCGAGCGAATGTTCAAGTGCCAAGTGCATGCGGCGCTGCTTATCCCACAGGAACAAGTTGAATGCGAAACTCACCACCAGCAGGCGTGCAGGCAAGGCTGCCCACACCACCAACGCAGCACAGTGTCTGTGTGTTGAGTAAACTACCCTTTTGAGACAGTATGGAATTGAAACAGCCAACAGACGACAGACAACAGACAACCTGCAACCTGTTGTTGCACGACCACGACGTAGTGGTTGCGGTCGTTGTTGGTGGTGGCTCCGGCGATTCGGCAACGTTGCAACATAATCATCAAAAGCAACGTTTCGGTAACTTGATTACGCTGAGATCAATAGCAGAGATTTTGCAAAAGCCTCCCTGAGGTGGCCTGACTCTCAGGCCTGGGGATCCACAACGTCTCGACTTTCATTGAAAATATTTGGACACTTGCAATTTTGTCAGCGCTTTGCTTAAGTTTGTCAAAAAAATTATGTTTTTTAATGAATTTGCTTGAGGGTTTCCAAGTTGCCAGTTGAGTTAGTCTTACGCAAGTAGGAGCGCTTCCGTAAAGTATGTACTTTTTTTTAACACAATTAGGAATTTTTGTTTATAATTTTTACTTTTAATATTAGATCAGCATATATACCCCTATCAAAGTACTTTTTATAATCAAACTTCGAGAATGTTTTCTAAAATTTACGAGTTTTCCATAGTTTCTGTTGACACAAAAACAGGACTGTTATGAGAATATTGCCACTGAGATTTATTTTAGATTCAAAAACACAAATTCTGTAGATGCTGTAATAGCATAGGTTAGGTTAGGTTAGAGCGGTTGCCAAAGGGAATATCCGCTTGGCACACTTAGGCCGAGCACAGCCCATTGTGATGCCGCATGAGCCCATCCAGTGACTCGTACTGGGCCTTTTACTAGCAAGATCTGATAGATCCGCGAAAAAGTAAGCGCCGACGATATGTTTCCTAGCCTTACAAAGGGCTGGGCATGTACTGAGGAGGTGGGCGACCGTTTCCTCCTCTTTCTCGTCTCGACAGCTCCTACAGAAGTCATTGTATGGAGCATGGAGCCTGGCTGCGTGCGTGCCTATAAGCAAATGCCCCGTGAGCACTCTAGTAATAGCATAGACACATGTAGAAATTTGGCAAGGGAACTTTAAGATTTCCCGATTTAAGTACAAATTTATCTCAGCAGCTTATGCAGATGTACTTTATATAGCTTTTATATCTTTAGTCAAAATCGCGTACATTCGTATACACAAATTACAATTTAATTAAGGACTTCCGATCGAAGCAAAGCAGGAATTTGAAAATACAATGTAATAACATCTGTATATCAAGAAGCGAAAGCATTGAAGCGAATTCTGTACTCGGCATTTGTATGGAAGTGGTTATCCATAGCTTATGGTGTGGTTTAAAAACGAAGCTCGGAAATTCGATTTACGGGTTTCTTATGTAAACTTAAATTAAGGAAGTGGTCGTGGTATGGTATAGTTTCAAACCGAAGGTAGAAGTTTCGATTTACCGAATTATCTCAAAAAAATGACATATTTTGTTGCAGTCTACATGCAATATCCATAGATATTCGTTTATAAAGCATTAAAATGAAAATATTTTTTCCTATAAAAGCTTTCACAAGCTTTCAGAAATACTAGAGCATAAGATTTAAAATGTATAGAATAGTAAATTGTGCCATACCGTAAGAAACTGGAGCTTTTGGTCAAAATGTCAACTTAATTTTTATTGTAAGTTTGTGTGCTTACGAAAACTCTGTAAATCTCGAATATTTAGTCAATCAGTGTAAGTTCTTAGTTACGATCGCCTGTCACGATTTCTTGGCGTCATAACAAAATTTATTTACCAACAACTAGCTATACTCTACAGCGCCGTCAATAGAATGTCAGGGGGTCTGGCTATCACGAAACCTTAAAAACATTCATTGAAGAAATTGGTAGTTTTAACAAATATTTAGGCATCTCCCAGTTTCTAACACCCCGATTTCAGCGCAGCTGCAGTGAAAAGATTGGAAATTTAGTTAACAATGAGTTGTAAAATTTAACTTTTGTCCCAAGACAAAGATTTTAAATATAAAAAATAAAAGATTTGTTATCAAAACTAAGTTGAGTTCTAGCTAATATCTGTGCAATTTTAAAGATTTTAGAGTTGATTACTTTGGATACTTACTTTAAGTTACTTACTTTGATAAAAATACAGTGAAAGAGTAGACTCAGATGGAAAGAACAAGTGAAGAAAGAATTATCTTTCCTGGGAGTAATCAGATGGAGCGCAACCAAAAAAGGGTGTGGCCTGGCAAGAGCCGAGTAAAATTTTGCCAGCTTGTTTTTTAATGGCAACAATCCTACGCAGTTACGTTTTAGAAAGCTGTAGAACAAAGGATGTAACGTTTGTGCCATCTTCTATCAACGAGTAGCTCTGAAAATAGTTTTTTTTCTAACTATACAAAGCGTTTTAGATTTTATTTATAAACTTACTTTTGCTTTACTTATAAACTTTTTATTTATTAAATTAAAAAAAAAATGGATCTTTTTTAGTCTTTCTTCAAAAAATGGAGTAAGGATAATAAATACAGACACAATATAGATTTCTGGACGACAAAGTCTAAGGTATAGCTATTATAATATAAAAAAATGATAGAGCTGAAAGGCCTCGGCCTGCGCTAAATCTCTAGTAATAATCTAGAGTAAGTATTACTTATGTTATTTTAAACGTTTTTTGTATAGCAAGCCTGAGGTGGCGTAGCCCTAATCAGCTTCAATAACCTATCCCTACGACCGGACACTTCGCAACGAAAATACTACGAAACGGAAAACTGCCAAAACCAATTTAAAGGCCGAATGCAGCCAAGTACCACGAATTGTATAATACGCAACAGCAACCTTAAAGATTTTGATATCATTAAAAATAACTTAAACAAAACGATGTATATTACCCGAGCTTGTTTCCTGACTAACCCCAACTGTGTTAAAAACCAAAAATCACATACCAACCAACCCAAAAAAAAAAATAAATAAAAAAATGTACATTTTACGCACCATTTAAGACTTTAATTATGAGACCCTATATCACTTGATACCTGTCAATTGACAACCTGTCCCTTCGGTATCTCATAGTTAGTGATTTTTCAAGCTCAATGAGCTGTGAAAGTCATGAAATTAAGCTTGACCAAAGTGAAATCAATCACAATGTTAGCCTGGTGGTACGGCCTACCCAGCTCATTTTTATTGGGGGGCGTTGTAGAAGGCATCAAAAAAATTTCGACACTGCTCATTTTTCGCACAATCTTGTGCTGGACTGCACAAAGGTTGCGGGCAGCGGGCGTTAAGGACGTTCGTTGCAGAGAGTGCGCACCGCACCGCCTTATATGGGACGCTGTCGACAAGAGGCTGGCAGCCTGAGCGTGGGAATTATTTTTGCACGCTCTTTTTGTGGCAAGACGTAGCCTCTGCAGCACCACACATCGAGGTCGCACGGGGTCGTTCCTTTGGTCGACTCTGGTCGTTTGGCCGGTCGTAGGTAATAATAAGATGTTTTGTTTCAATCACATCGAGTCGCATCATCTCGCTGGTGTAGTATGCATATGTGGCGGCATGGTTGGTATGCCTCCAACAGGAGAACAGTGCGATCATCGTTCCTTGTTGCTCTTTTTCTGGCACACAGCTTTAAGTTTGCTGTTTTGTTTGTTATCAGTGGCAGTTGGGGGAAATAAATTTCCAAGGGTTTTATAAACTACTTAACTGATATTTGTTGGTAAGAGTATTTATCCTCTTGGTAGCGCCGCTGACTGTTGTTATTGTTATGCCCGAACTGTTGCGCAAGTTTCTTTGCATTACAGGCGGGCAGACGGCGGTCCTCCATGCACTTGGCAGCGGCGGCAGCCCAAAAGATCTTCTTTATTGTAGGATGTTTCTGCTGCTTGTTGTTGTTGTTACTTGTAGATGGTGTCATGATGTGAGAAAACGCTGCTTGATGCTGAATTTTGAGTGCTGAGTGGCCCAACGTTCAGAGATTGCCAAAACTTGAGCAAGGCATGGATAATGAGCATGAATTGCAGAGAATTGCCATGAGAAAAGTTTTGAAGGTTGATTTATAAAGATGCTTGCAATCGTTTTGCGTATAAGGTTGATTAGGGCTTTAAATAAGAGAGTCATTAAAAACATAAATTTAAGGCGAATAAGCAAAGAAATCGGCTGTACTTGTCTTTTAATCTGGAACTCTTGTAAGACGTATAACACTAGCAAACGTTAGTGCTGATGCTTGAACCTGCTCAGGGTTGACTTGCTCAACAAAGACGGCCGCAAGAAAAACACTGTCCAGTATTCACTGGATAAGGTATGGACACTTCAGCACAAGTGCTTTTATAGAATTTTCTTTATATTGAGAGCGTTTTACTTAAAAAACTTAGATTGTCCCAATCTTGCTGCTAAAAACAATGTATCTCAGCCGTGATAAATGAGCCAGATAACTTGCACTTCTGGATAAAGAAATAAAATTTTTAATGATAATACACAGCTAACAACGTTGTATATTTTCGGATAATCTACCCGGAAATCTTTCTCGGACCATATAAATAGCTACTCGAAGAGAACCTTGTGGGTACAACTTAAAAACTGTACCTAGAAGATCTGCCGTACTTGATTTCTGAACGCAATAGCTTTCGACACCTACACAAAGTTTCTTATTACCGTTTTTACGCTGAAATCTACTTCTGCTCCGAAATTCTTTTGTCCATAGTTTCAATAAGAGTTTTATTTTCGCAGCAACCTAATAAAGTGAACATTTTGCTTTGATGCAAAATATAAGGCGATTCTTCCACGCTTTACTAGAACCCTTTCTATATCTATATCATGTCCCAAAAGTCATCACAATGGACTCGGTGCTGAGCTACTTTTTAATTATACCTTAGTGGTGGCCTATATAATCACTGTGAGCGGAGCTGCCAGAATTCCCTTTAAGCTTATGATTTGTTGCCAGAACACTGCGCACTATACATATATAGTAAGTCCGAGGAACAAGTACATACTTTATGTATTCTCTTTTGCTCTCAACAAATTACGATTTTGAACGATTCCTTGTCTGCCAATTCTTTCTACAAACGCAAAAGTATCTTTCATACATCAATTAAGATTGATCGCAGAATATTTGATTTCAAAAACTTTGTTGTCCAGTGTAATCATTTATAGGCTGCGCTGCCCAGTACGACGGCGTGACTTATGAGTGGATTAAATGCGACTGGTTTGCATCTGTATCCAATGCAAGCTTCTTTCAACACTAAAAAAACCTAAGGAAGGTAACTGACTTGTCGACGCTTGCTATATTGGAGCATATCCTCAGTCTACTAAGGCTTTGAAACTAAACAAGGTCAAATTTGTTGTGGTGGCTTAATCAACCATCAACAGATGTGAGCGTGCGTTTGGCAGTGTGGGAAGCAGATAGGACTGCAAAAAAAAAGACGTCTCAAGCTGGGTAGGCGTTATGCTAAGGCAGGCAACCAAATCGAAACTGGGGCTGATCGAAACTTAATAGACTAGACTTCCAACGAAGTAGAACTTTTATTACAGATGTTAGATAACAATTAGTTTTGAGTTATTTTCCAGCTATAGCCAAGTTATGTTTAGCACAAAACGCTGTGAACCAACACATGTGTATGCAAATGCCAAGCACATGACCCTGGCATGAATGAGGCAGGTTTTGCCAAAACGAAAAGTTCCCAGCCGTTGCCCACAATGACAACAATACGTTGTACATTGTACACGTGCTCCTTCTTGTAACCCTTTCTGCCAACGTTGCACTGATTGTTATGATGTTACCACTGCCACACGCACTAATGATGCAGCATTATTTGCATATGCTTGCTTCTTGTCCAGCAAAGGGTTAAGCCGCGCTCAGCTCTTCATACCCCGGCGTTACGTTAATGAAGTGAAATATTGTGCGACTGTTACAGTTTCAGATAATTTATGCATGTTTTACAACCCATTGACTTGGGATTGTTGTCATTGTCAAGTTTAGGCTTTTTTTATGTGATTCCTATATGGAACCACTGCTATATATAGTAGGATTTTAATGATATGCCAGCGCAATAAAAGCAAAGGGTTAGCGTAGACTGCATGGCAAATTT
Organism: Chymomyza procnemis; assembly: GCA_035046065.1. Classification (NCBI taxonomy): domain Eukaryota; kingdom Metazoa; phylum Arthropoda; class Insecta; order Diptera; family Drosophilidae; genus Chymomyza; species Chymomyza procnemis. The sequence continues at coordinate 16,384,642 of JAWNOJ010000004.1, read as the reverse complement.
ATAGTGTATCAATGTCGTCATGAAATTGGGGTGGTTTTTGCATTTTTTTCTAAAAGAGGCGTGACTGTAAAGTGTGCTTTGCGGTGGGCACAGGTGTAAAAGTGTGCACAATGTGGTTTTTTTGCTGTCAGGTCTGTGGTTTTTCGGTTTTTGTTGGCTTTTGAGTGGGTACACAATGTCAAAAGCTTGTGTTTTGTGGAACATTTCAGAGAATCAATTAGAAGCTGCAATTTGTGTTCTTAAATGGCGCAAAAGTAGGATAAAATTGAACACTAGTGTAGTAAAGTTGAGAGAGGGCTCTGCTGTTCAATTGCCTCCTGAGCCCAAAGTAACATCGGTTGGCAAGAGTTATTCTTCGTTTAATCTCGAGGCTGACATTGTTGGTGTTTGTCACAGCGGTGCCAAGGTAAACAAATTCCTTGACAGACTCAAATATACAGTCATCCGTATTTAGCTCAGAATCAAGACGCCGCGATTCTCTGCTTGAGCACACCATATATTTGGTCTTGCCCTCATTCACCGTTAGACCTACCCTAGCCGATTCCAAAAGCACCTAATGTCAATGTCATTCGCATAGCCAAGGAGCTCTGCACATCTGTTCGTCAATATTGTGCCCGTCCGATGAACACCTGCTTTTCTTATGACACTCTCCATCAGCAGATTAAAGAGTGTGCATGATAGCGCGTCACCTTGTCTGAGACCTCGCTTGGTATCAAAGGTTTCGGAGAGATCATTTCCTACCTTGACGGAGCTTTTCGTGTCTCTCAACGTCATACTGCAGAGTCGGACTAACTTTGCAGGGATACCAAGTTCAGACATGGCGGCAAATATGTGACCACGGAAGGGGCTATCAAATGCGACTTTGTACACTCTACAAGACGCTCATCCTCCCAGTGTTTCTTTATGCTGCGGAAGCCTGGACGATGACACAAACGGATGTAGCCGCTGTTGGAGTGTTCGAGAGAAAAATTCTTCGTAAAATCTTCGGTCCAGTGTACACTGACGACGACTATCGCATAAGATGGAATAACGAGCTGTATGAGCTATATGGGGACATTGACGTGGTCAGGCGAATCAATATCCAGCGTCTTCGCTGGCTGGGTCATGTCGCCCGTATGGATGCCGAAACTCCGGCTCGTAAAGTTTCCGAAGCGGTGGTTGGCGGTCAGCGGAGGAGAGGCAGACCACGGTTGCGTTGGCAGGACCAAGTCGGCGATGTCCTGGCATCACTTGGGGTTGCCAACTGGCGGAGGCGCGCGCAGAACAGAAGCGCCTGGAGGGAAATTCTGCGTCAGGCCGAGACCCGATAGGGTTGGTATGGCCAATTACGTAAGTAAGTGTAGTAAAGTTTAAAGTTTACACAATTGGCCACCTATCTTTTCAAGTGTACCAATAGCAAAGCTACTCCGGTGCAGCTCCAAAAACTGTATCACAACAAAATCGCCGGCAGCAAGAAAACAAATTAGTGAGCTTAAGTACAAAAATTGACCTTGTTTTGATGAAATTAATCGTATTTTACTCTTATAGTTTTATATTTCGGTTTTTAGAGTCGACAAAGATGCTTTATGTCTGCTGCAGCCAAACCCGACTTAAGCGAACTTTAGAGGACTTTTTCGAATCTACGTAACGTATAATTTGTACAGACTTAAATTAAACTCCCTTCAATAAGGTGCAAGGTCTTTAATTTTTTTCTATTTTGTCAATATCAAGATTGGGAAAAAAATAAACTACTGCAACAGCATTTTCTCTACCTTCTCAGCTGGGAGTGCAAATACAAAACAAGGGAGCGCTGCCCACTGTCTGTGTTCTTCACACGCCAACAACCATGTAAAAATAAAAAAAGTGTATCTTTAGATTACGAATTTTTTGGAGCAAATTACATGGCCATAGACTTACTAACTTAAAGTACTTTTAGCTTGATTGGGATGAGAGACTACTTTTTTTATTTCATTTAAAAGATACATATATCAAACTTGCAATAGAAAGCCAGCTGGACTTTACGATATTGAAGTAAATCAAAGCCGGTTTACTTCAAAATCAAGCTCTAAAGTTAATTATTTTCAACAAATTTATTTTCGAAACTATACCGCAAAAATTTGTAGCCACAATTAAATTTAAAGCAGTTAAAACAAACAATACCAACTTGTCTCTACCAAAAGAACTCAAATACTCCTCCTCTACATGCAGTACACTAAAAGTTTGAGCGCTGCTTGAGACAAAACAAAATGCAAAACAAATAATCTTTGCTTTTAAAAATTAACGAAATAAAACTTGTATTTGGCTTGCTAGCATTTGCTAAAAACATTTGACGCCATTTTATATACCGAAAGCAATTGAAAAGTTCTTCAGGCGCAAAACCAATTAAGCAACTGTCCAAGTCCCAACAGTCGCCTGTCCAACAAATTTCACTTTATCGCATAATCATCACACACAAACTACAACAGATTTAAATTTTATACTAAAAAACACATGTTAGAAAATTGTCCAGAGACCAAGCAGCCCAACCCAATTCGAACCAACCAACCAAACCACCCGCCCATTTTGCCAAACAAGTGAAACATTTGAATGCAAACCGCTTTAAAATCAAGTGTCTGTATGTAATGCGATATTTAAATTTTGTAGAAAAAAAACTAAACCGCATATAAAAAAAAAAAAAAACTGTCAGATAAGCCAATCGCTAGGGTTGTCTAAACCTGTTAAATGTAACAACAATAGCGCTACTTGTCAGAGAGACCGACCAGCGCACAGCGCAGCCCTTGTGACCAAAGCCAAACGATCATTTAATCACGCCGTGGGCCTGAAATCGAGCCACCCCGAAAAGGTCGTTTCCCGCCGCCTGACTTTCAATTAATCAAATTAACACGCGGCTGGAGGGTTGCCAGCTTGCCACTTGAAAATTGCAGATGCGGTTGGGATGCAGCACATACTCCATCACAGCCGGGCAAACATTTGTCCAATTTTTTTTTTTGTCGTCGTATTTTACTTTTGGCAATTTGTGCAGGTCAAAAGTTTTGCTCTCTGCAGTTTATGTTGCACTATTTGATTGTTTTTATTTGTCGCGTGTGTGTGTATGTGTGTGTGTTGATTGTGGCTACGTAGTATCAATAAATTGTCAAAAAACTGTCAAAATTTTTAATGACTGTGAGACGCTTAATAACCGAAAATCGATTTGTTCAAGGCACGAAATTGATTTGGATTCGATTTTGTTTTTTTTTTAAAGTTAGGATATCAAATTTTATAATACTGTGAACATTTTTATGAATTGCTGGGCAACAATTGACCAACATAATCAACATGATGCGTGGACATTTTAAACTTTTAACGTCAGTGGTGCATTTTTTATTCTGGAAAGTAAACATGTGTGCCTTTGATTTGAGGGTTAGAGAAGTTATCAATCAGCAATTGAACAGCAATTTATAAAAATGCATACTTTGACAACTAGAATTTCTTAGTAACCGGGCGTGAGGTATGTTTAAATTCTATTCTAAAATCTATGTGCACTTTTTGAACTACATTTTGAATTCGATTCTGTTTGTAAAAAAATGAAATTTTCGTCACGTTAAAAAAAACTTTGATGCAACTTAAAGCTACTTTCACAATCGACATTAAAAAACAACAAAAACTTATAAAATGTTTGGTTCAAAGTATGGCAAATGCTAAAATCGAATGTGTGTCGCCCACTCTTTGAGAAATTAAAAAAAAAGGTTCAATGAACTCACTTACGTAGCTTATTTTTTAAGTTCACTTACCAATCTTTCATAAATAATAATAAAAATTTTTAGTAAGAACACAGCTGTGCACTTTAATAGGCTAAAATTGTTAAGCTTCCTCAAGCAGTTGAAAGTCAATCTTCAATCTTTATATTGCATCGATAAGTTTACCTACAAAATAAATATTTTGCAATTATTAAAATCGTTTAAAATACTTGAGTATTTTCTTACCTTAGTATTTAAAACCTCAGAAAAACAAGGATGCTTAAAAGTCTCTATAGGAGATAAAATCAACTGAGAAAGAGCCACTAGCTGTGCAGCTTCAAAGCTCTACAAGAATTCTTGTAGCAGGGAAACAGCATCAACTTTACAACAAAATGGCTTCAGCATGAAAATAGATGGAAGTATCACTCATGTTGAATAGTTTTGTAAGCCTAGGTGACCCAGCTCTGCAATGAGACCAAGCAGCATCTTCGTAGCCTTGGGTTTATTAAATGCCGGAGGCTAGCTTAAGACATAAACTGTTGACGAAATTGGCCAAGATAATGCTGCCATAGTTGGCAGTACCGTTCGTGTGTTCTCCCGCGGGAACAAAGCGATGGTCCCCTGAAATTGAAATGAGCGTGAAATCAGTGCATGGCTCACTCATGTTGAATAGTATTGTATGATTGGGGGACCCTGCTCTGCAATGAGCAGATCAGTCAGGTTATGCATAGCCTTGGGTTTACCAAATGGCGCATGCAAGCATAAGATAAAAACTGTTGACCAAAGTAGTAGTATTGACCGTACATAGTTAGTAGTACCATTTGTGTATCCGACCAAGGAGAGATTTTCCTGCAATCGAAATAAGTTTAAATCAAGCAAATGTACCAGAAATTTCAATGATCTAATACTTACATTGTTATAAAGACCAGTTACTACTGACTACATATGCAGAGCATCTCTGTGTTGCTTCAAAGCTTGCCATTAAACTTCTATAGAAATTTATCTTGGAAAACTAACAGATGGGTTAGGTTCTTTGTGGCCCAACAACGACCTAACTAAGCTATTCAATTTCATCTACAATACATAGTTTTTTTCCAGCATAAAAAATGCATTTCCCCTGCCAAAATCTCAGCATACAATAAATGCTTATTATTTTGCCATAAAATCTACCAAAAAAAAACCCAAACAAATTAATCAAATATGCAAATATGTACACGCCCTAGGCTCAGGTCACATAGCCCAATCTAACAATAACAATATCAAGTAGACACACTTCATAATTTTCCCTGCATAAAATGTTTTCACGCTTCATCTATCAAAAATTGGCATGCCATAAAAAAGCGCAGAAAATTGAAAGGACCCTCATGTTAATACAAACACTAAACCCCAAGCAGTACTTCGGAGCACTTACCTACACCGTCTGTTGCTTTTTTATGGCCAATTCAAAAAGCATCTAGTGTCGATTATGTGATCAATGAAGTTGCATTTCCAGCTGGGGCAGAAAACTAGCAACAAATCGTAAAGAATGCAAATTGCAAGGCGAATCAGACAAATGGGCGCGAAATATCACAATCGCATTAGAATAAACACAATTGCCGTGGAATTTGCATATGCAAAAAAAATAATTGGCAAAAAAAATGCAAATGAGGCAGCATCAGAGAAGTTGTGAGCTGAATAAGGGTGAGAAAGCATGCCAACAACATTGGTATGAAAAATTACAAATTACATCCAACCAACAATTTTCGCTGGTGACTACTTGGTAGCGCACGGTTGAAAGTTGAATGTCCTTTGGCGTTGACGTGACGCGTTTCCATTGCCCAACGGCACGAAAGTGCAGCTCAAATCAATTTGCATGCACATATGAGAGGCGTACACAATAACAAACGGGGGCAACAATTACAATTGCAACATTTTGGGGCATTATGCCAGTACAGTATTACACACACTGTTTCGCATGTCACTGCACTTATGGTAAGTTGAAGTTTTGTTAATTTATGTTGCTTTCATATTGAGCAACTACAAGTTTGAAGTAAATTATTTATGCGTTGGTTCTTGTTAAATAACATTATTTAGCTGAACTTGCGTGTAAAGTCAACAAATTGCAATAATGTTTATATATACATAGAGCGTGTAGTAGGGTATTGTACCGGATAAATGCAACAATCAAAGAAACGCAATTCTGTAGACTTTGTGGAAATTGAGTTATTTAGAATTTTGCTGTGCAGGAACAGGCGTGCAGTTTGATGCGTCCAGTTAGTGTTGAAGAAGGCACTAAAAATAAAAGACTTTTAAAAGAAATTTTTCTTTTTGGTATATAAAAGTTACTTTACCACTATAAATTTTCATATTTGTTGCTTAGTATCGATGATCCGTGTATTTGTCAAAGACTGTTGGCGGAATGCTAAGCTAATAAAGTTTTTTGATTAAGGGATTTATATACCAATCCAATGGTAGAAAAGTTTTCTACCTGCTAAAGATATAAATCCAATCGGTGGGCTTGGCCTTTATTTGAACAGAACTAGGCTGCTGATTGCTATCAAGTAAACGATGTATTTCTCAAACGATTGCAAGTTGACAGACAGCCTCCTAATGGCGCCACGTGGAGCTATCTTAGCATCCGTTAAATATGAGCTTTCGTGTGTGCAGCAAGTTATCCGAATGCCAAACGGTTCAGCGCAGGATTCTAGTCTATTAGGACCCGCCTCGTTAAACAAAAAAAACCAATAACAAAGTCTCCCCCTATGGTGACGACCACTGCAAATTGAAAGTGAACACAGTATATGCACCTAGAATGTGCGGTCACTTAATAGGGATGATGCCGCTGTCCAAGTTAAAAAATGATGGCTGATATAACCAGAATATAACATAGACAGGACAAGGTTTTTCTGAGCAAGCAGGCTGTGATCTACAACAACTGTCATGCGGAGAGGCGCAAATTTGTACTAAGCAGACGACCTCGCCAGCCAGTCCCTTGATTTACTACTGTGAATGAACGAACGAGCAGCTGCCTACAATCCATGTCAAGGCAAGATTCTTTTATCATAAGCTAATTTGCGGACAAGCCTAGTTGGATAAAGAGGATGTTGCCGTTAAGGATGCATTCTATGTTAGACTGAGGTACACCTACGAACGCAGCTCAACCCATTATGTGATTACATCCTCGAGGACTTCAATGCAAGCAAACGCTTTTTGAACGCCGCAGTCGGCCAGTTCAGTCTCCCGATCTTTATTATCATAATATTTTAATTCAAATAAGGTACTTCTTCTTAAGAGCTGACTAGGCACTAGAGTGAACTGAACCAAATTTCTAAGCTTGGGATTTATTTTTCTCAAACTTACTAATGGTGTAGAAATGGTTAAAGTTTTTTTCAAGTGACGTACATAAGACATACAATCCTAAAAGTGTAATGTTGTACAAGGTTCGACGATGCCTAAGTATTTATCCTTTTTCGACCATGAAAAACAATTTTTAAACAAATATTTTAATTACTGTCACCGTCTATGCTATAAACGCGCAATTAAATTACAAAAACCACAAAAGTAAACTCACATCATGGGAGGATTATTGAAAATTTGCATATGTTTTTAATCGATTTTACAGCAGCTTAAATTGTGCTTGAGCATCTTCCAAATGCCAATCGTACGCAATGTTGCTCTCCAGCGTGTTTAAGGGAGGTGCAGCAATTGCCTTCAAGCATAGCTGCTCCTGTTCCTGCTGCTTCTGCTGTTGTATTTGCCTAGCAGGCACGCACTAATCCAATTGCTGTATGGATCATTAAGCACTGATTGCGTTTATGGTAGAGCACATATGTAGATATGTGCTGTACAGATGCATGGCTAACATAACATACACATGAACTCATAGCCTATGGAAGCCAGTGGAATGACACTTCACATGTCGCACAAATGTATATGCAGATTAACCAACTACTAAGGGGATTGCTTCAATAGGTTGGTGGCTGTTGTGCAGTTGGTTTGCAAATGCATTCAGCAATTATGTTGAAAAACTTTCGGTTGAAAATCAACTCACTAACCCAGTTACGTTTCGAATCACTTTGAGGTCAGACATGGGAATTGAGGCACATTATAGAATTACAGCTTGCTTGAAAATAGTGCAAAACATGTTTTTAAAACTACTTTCAAGAAGGAACATTTTCGCTGTCAAGATCAGGTCTATATATATTTGTGTGTATGCTGCTGCATTTCCCTATTTAAAGTTGTTCTTTTAGGTACTATAGCTATAGCTGGCGAATCGTGAGTATATAAATTGCTTAAACATTTACTAAAAGCATAAAAATCTCCTCACAATAACACAACCTGATCTATGTTGTATGAACCGTCCCATTAATAAGCGAACTCGGTCTTTGTTCTAAATAGCTCCCGATTTTTTAGAGTCAGTCCGTTTAAACTCACTCTTGAGGCCGTCGCACTGCATCATAAAAGCGCCAAAAGTAGCTGCTCCAATCAATTTCGCTTTAAATTGTAAATGCCCAAATGCTATTCGCCGAATTTCGGCAACTACCAAAATTTATTTAAAAGCTGACAAGCTCATTCATTGCATTTAGAAATAATAAATTAGTGCGAAATTGCACAAAATTCAATTTAATTTAAAACAAAATCGTTTTTTTGTTCACCCTGAGACTTAACCATAACACTTTATCACATTTAAATGAAGCCACAAAATGAAATCTGCATTTGATTTGCTTGCCGCCGCACACATGTTGCAAAAAAGTTTATTACTTGGTAGCTGCAACTGCCACCAAAAGGTGCACAAAAATAGAAAAACAATTGCCAATTATGTTTGCTGCTGCAGTAGTTTCCTACTTTACCGCTTCAACCACCAAGCCCAACCACCAGCATAAAGCCAAAGAGCTGTGCTATAAACATGACAAAAAGTTCCGAAAAAAAAACTCTGGGGGGGGTTGTATAGAAAAACTATGTGGAAAATCACTTTTGCGCTCATAAATTTCAATATTAAAAATTTGAATGCATTTGACAAGAAACAAGCGACTGAGCCGGGGGCAACTGCGCACCGCCCAACGACTCCGAAAACAAGGTTGAATGAAATAAAAATCAGTGAAATACATAAACAAGGTTCAAGGTGCGGGCTGGTGTCACCGCGCGTTCATTGTCAGCATCCGCAACCCGATAATTGAATTGGGTCGTTTGAATATGTTGCCAGTATGCTTGTTTTTTTCTGCTTTCCTTTGTTATGGATGCTGCAACCCTTTTTTATACGCATTTTATTTTTTTTTTGTGGTTAAGCAGTGAAAGTTTTGCTTTTGCATATGTCAGAGTGGCATAAATCTTAAATGTGGTTAGCAAGTGATTCTAATTTCGAGATGAATTGTGGTCATGTGTTTGCATGTCAAGTGGTTTGAATGCAAAAGGGTTTCGTAGATGAAGCAGCTAAGTGTTTTGACATAGAGGTTATAAAGTTCAACTGTTTGGATTTATGCAACGAAAGAGTTGGAAACGAATTAATATGTACGACTATAACTATCAAGTTCACTTACCCGATTTTACGCAAAAGTGTTTCCAAAGGGTAGCACATTTAAGCTGCGAGCTGTGCCTGTGAAGATAGTAGAATATTTTTTTGACTTTCATGGTAATAAGCAAGCAAAGTGATGTACAATAAATATGGAATCATCATTTCCTTTGACTTGTCTATTTTGTAAGTATAGTGTGGAAGTGTGGGGGTTCGAAGAGTACCGGATACCACATTTAAGTTTATAAGGAATTCGCATTAACAATTAAGGTATTCTTGGCAACTTTTTGCTACCAATGCCAAATGCAGCAAGGCGGGAAATCTAATTTTGAGGTGATTTACGCTACCACGGGTACAAGCATTTGAAAATCAATTTGATATTGCGAACGATGGGCCCAAAGTGGCAGCCGATTTCTGAAATTGGAAAAAACATAATTAGCATATTTGAAAAGAATAAGAATTCAATAAGCACCTGGATCAAATTTAAGTTCACTTGTGTAAAACCTATAGTTTCACAGCCTAACATTTTCTACATTACCTTATGGCTACGTCGAAATTCTTAGGTTATTACTCATCAATTGATTTAAGATTTACCAAGTCGTATCATAAATAGGCTTAAAAGTTTTAATAAAAACGTCGACTTAAAACAAACAACAAATTAATATTGAAAACAAGCTGCTCAGGAAAACGAGAGAGCTAAGTAACAAAGAACGTTGGCTATAAATTATGCGCTGCTGTCAAGTTGTACATAAATATACATAGTTTCCTTTTGTTGGCTAAACATATGATGCAATTGAGTATCCTAACCAAGACTAGCTTAGCGACTGCAATACCACAACAGTGCCTAAATCACATAAAGAAGGACGAAACAAAAGATCATGTAAAATCATAGAAAAGAAACAAACAATCAAGGACTTTGTGTACACCAGGCACGCCAAATTCTATAAACAGCTGTCGACAGTTTGACTGTGATAAAACCTGCCTCTTACCTGAGTCTTATGTGCGTAACGCTGGGATTAAAGGAAGCGCGATATAGTTTATAAAAGACATATCTAACAAAGAAACGAAGTAGTCTGTTTGGCAAATGTTGGACAAAGGTTAAAACACATTAATCACACAATGACGAGAACACGTTCCAATTGACACAGATTTCCCGGCAGCTGGCCGTGAAAGTTAAGAATATAAGCTGAACTCCAACCAAATCCAAAAGGATTGCACGCCGTATTCCCACATAGATTGGATATTTTTATTTATATAATTATTTACTTTTCTTCGTTTTAAAGCTCAAAGAAGCTAGCTAATACGTTCCTTATTTCAAATAAAATAATCCAAAAGATTAAATTCGAACGTTTTGTTGGTCTAGCTCTTAATATATCTGTGATCTAAAAGCTAAGACGAACGTACAGTCAGGCAAACGGGATTAAACTAAACTTACTTTGTTATTAGAACACATTGTTTAGCTGCATATTGTCATAGACATGAACATGAAACCTTCTTTTTAAGAGAATAATACAGATACCACTCTGATCAAATACTAAAGTTATTATCGTGGCGTGGTGCACTATGAATGGGTGCCGCTGATGACAATATGAGGGTAGATGAATAAAGCCTACAACTGCTTTTAGCACCTTTTCACACTAAACCTGCCCTGCTTAACTAACTATTGCGCTAATACTCAACGGATATTATTCAGTAACCATCCAATTCAGCTGATTCGGATTCAAAGCCTACTCGAAGACGCTGTTTTCAGACAAGAAAGGATTGAACGTGAGTCAGCGGGCTTGCAGGCCACACTTGAAGCAGATTATTTTGCATGCTGTGAGGATTGGAGGAATTGTCGGCTTAAGATACAAAAACCCATATAAAAATTGACGCTTGTTTTGAGCCCCATAGGCCCATATATTGCATTGGTTGAGCAAACATGGATCCTATGTATGCAATACTATTGCATATAATAGTAGCACGCTAATAGTAGCTCAATAGAACTTCAAATTACTTTTAAACAAATTGTTATTACATACGATGCATTTGGCACATATACATGTTTAAGAATCCATTTTGCAACTTTTTCACTCAATGCATTTCATGCTGGCATGTTGGAATTCTCTGCAGGCACGTACATACACACATACCTATTTACTGCAGGTTTACCATGGCGCCATACAACAATGGAACTATGCACACGCACTCTACAAATATACATTTTTAATTTGCGCAATATTTCTAAAAAACTTGACAAATGCGTTAAAAATTAATAGCGCGACCAATTGTTGCGCGTCGTATTTAGTTAACTGTAAAATGATATCGTTTTACGATTTGCAGGCAACAGGTATCGATTTAAAACGATAATAGTGGAAACAAACTGAATAATCAATCGATTTACAAGAAACCCAGGCATTCATGTTTATGAAAAATTTAAAATTTTATTCTGGTTGTTGTTATTGTAGACAGAACTATCAGGTTTAAAGGCGATTTACTTCTTGGCCTTCTTGGCATCACCCTTGGCACCTTCCTCATTCTCAGCAGCTTCCTTGGCCTTCTTAGCGCGAATGCCAACCAGACGAGCATCAGTGCGAGCCTGTAAAAAAATTTAAATGTTTTAATATGCTTGCATTAAAACAACATTTGAGAAAACTTACCTTGCGCAGAGTAGCGAATGCCTTAAACTTCTTCTCATCCTTAGTGACTTCACGGTACTCAATGACAGGCTCCTCCTTCTTAAGAGGCATAACTGGACCACGCAGTTGGGTAGCCAGCTTGCATTCCTCAACGGTGGATTCACCCTTGCGGATCTTCTTCTCGTTGAGTGGGAACAGAATCAATTTGCTTCTGTATTCCTTCAAGCGCTGAATATTGCGTTGACGCGACTCCAACGACTTGTTCTTGCGACGACGATCGACTGCAATGCCAATTGTCTTGGCAAAGCCAGGGGTCAAACCAGCACCCTTTAAAAAAAAAAACAAAACATCTGTCAGTTTTAAACCTTGACAATAAGCTACGTTGTTTACCTTCAGTTCCTCCACAGTGAAACCACGACCGGTACGCAATTTTGTGTGATAGCGAATAGTGGGGCAACGCACCGTGGGACGCAGAGGACCACTTGCAGGACGTGGGAAAACAGCCTTGGCCTTCTTGACGCGGTTCTGATGTCTGCGTAGTTTACGCGCAGGCTGATTGAACCACGTTCGCACATGGCGTTGCCACCACTTGTGGAAGTGCTGATTTGGAATCATATTATTACCCTTACCCATCTTGGCTGTTTATGTAGGCTGCAAAAATAAAACAAAAACCAATTAGCGCTTACTGTGACGACAATAACCAAATTGTGCTGCTGGTGCACAAAAGTTACAGCGGCTGCCGCAACACCACGTGGCTAGCAATATTTGCCAATTTTAGGCACATAAATGCACATATAGCTATAAGTTTTCCATAAGATTGCATAGTGTTGGATGGCACAAACATTATGTGACGCTTAGAAAATCATATTCCATATTGTTTGTGTGTTAATTTTATTTATTTCTGTGCAACACAAAAAATTCACGCACCTTTTCTTCCCAACAACTAATCAAAAAGGAAATCGCAACCAACTTCACGCCATATCATGAAGTAAAAATGTCCCATGGAAAATTTCCCTTGTCGAATACACAAAATCCCCAGCTATCGATTGGTGATGCAATCAGTGTTAACTAAACTACGCGTACAGAAACATTTATTCGCCGCTAAAGCAGTATAACTATTGAAAACAATAATTAAAGTACTCTGAATGTCTAAAAATATAAATATTTTATGGTTCTCGGGCGTATTACACATTCTATTAAAGCATTTACTCAATCGATTGCCTACCGTGTCGCGTGGCAACTCTGAACTGTACTTTCTGATACAGATAAAAACTATTTATTGACTATCTATAATCGAGAAATTGCGCGCTTATTTTTCGCATTGAACCAATAAATCGCCATCGACACTAAATAAAACACAACACAGAGCACCAATATGACTGAGGATATCAGCAATCCAATTACCGAGATTAAATTCGAAGATGTTTCACAGCTCAACTTCTCGAAACTGTATTCGCCGAAGATGAAAAGCGTCTATTGGCGCTACTTCGGCTTCCCCTCCAATGATAATGACGAGGTAATTACCAAGCAAAACGTGGTATGTATTAAATGCCACAAAGTTTTAACAAACCACGGCAACACAACAAATTTGAGGGCGCACTTGCAACATAGACACAAAGAGCTGTTCAGAAATTTGTGCCAGGAGCACGATATACAAGTGCCGCCGCGTAAAACGCCGCGTAATGTTAACCATCCGCCATTGTCGAAGCGCAATGTATCGTCTAGGCGCGTAAAATTGGAATTCATTAATAATCGCAATCATGACAATGGTTCCGATGACGACATTGACGAGGCTGCATTGGCCGCTGCAGCCATGCAGGCCGAAGAGGAAAATTCATCCCAAACTATGTTATATGAAACCATGGTACCACTCACTTATGACGATGCCGACAACTTGGTTGAAGAAGAGGACCGCTCTATTACTATTGAGCCGCGTGATATTAAGTATGGGCGCAAACGCAAAAGTACAGCACCCCCTGCAGCTATGCACTATACACGCGTGCCTATTAAGACCGAGAACAGCGGAGTTAGTACGCTTGTGCGCAGCTATACGCCAGCAAATATTGCCAATTTGCCCGAGGCTATGGCCGATATCGTCATCAAGGACTTAAGAAATGTAGAGACTCTCTATGATTTGGGCATCAGCGAGTTCATACGTATGGCTATGGGAAACTCTGCAAACATTCCCTTGCCACAGAAGGTAAGTGTGACCGCATTGTGGCGGCATAGATTAAATTCCTGAGACTAATGTGTGTGTCATTTGTATATAATTTATAAACAGATTGATTCCCTAATAAGCGAGATGCATGCATCGAAGTTCTTGGAAGTTGGAGACTTTACACGTGACTACACTTCTGAGAAGCCATATTCACTGGCTTTTGAGCTTTGGGTCAATGTAGAACAACGTCGTTTCTTGAGCATCTTTCATAATTATTTGAACGAAGACAATCAAAGTGTACGCAGTGTTTTGTATGCTACAGTGGAGTACACTGATTATATCGTCTTTGATGAGCTATTCTCCGACTTTTATTTACCAAACTGCACCTTGGCCAATTTGAACTATGATGATGAAGACGATATACTGCATATTTACTTGAAGGAAAAAAGTAAGTTACAATTTTTGTTTTTATGTTGCAAAAGCAATATTTCTAAATTACAAATTAAAAATTTGCAGATATACCCATTGTGCTGTGCTATGTAGCGGTGATTGACAAGTGTTTGCGCCGTGTTTTTGAACTAGATGAGGTAGCCACGCTGCTGGAGCAAGTCAAGGACATTATGCAGCGTCATTCAGCAGAGATTAGCTCCAAAGTAGCAGAGTTGCCCTCATACAATGAACATTTCCCGTGGACATTATATGAGCTTTTAAAATTCTTTGCCGAGTCTATATCCTGGTCTGAGGACATGGATCAACTTGTTATGGCCGCTAAGACTGTTACAGAAGCACTAAGTGCACTTGTTGTAAGTTATAACTTGGTCGATTTTAAATTCTTATAATAAGTTCTTTACTTTATGTGCAGATTGCTTTGGACACTTTGCGTGGCGAAGATATTCCACTTTGCAGCATGCTTTCACCCATAACATCGAAAATTCTCATCAAGAAACTGGGCATAGTTGAGCAAGATGATGCACTTATGATGAATATTAAACGCACAATTTCTGCAGTATTGCAAACTCATATAATAAGCAACGATACATTGACAAGCGCTGCGCTGTTAGATCCCAGATTCCATCGTCTAACAACCATTGAAAATTTGGATAGATGCACTCGCATGCTGACACAAAAGTATAACAAAGTTTTTGGTGATGTTACAGGGGACCATAGCAATGAACCAACAGAAGTTGCAGCAACTACTTCCATAACCACAACGCCGACAGTTACCATTAAGACGGAACCACATACCAAATCAATGGGCAGCGGCTCCAAAAAATCAAGTAAGAAATTATTGTTTGTCTGTGCTATACAAGTTTGTTAACAAAAAAAAAAATATTTGTCTTAGAATTGGAACAATTATTTGATATTGCTGACATACCTAATCCACCAAAGCGTGATACAACAAGCACTGTGGAGACCGACTTAAAACGTTACCGCGATGAAGTTGTTGTACAGCTGGACGAATCTCCGGTAGAATGGTGGTCTAAAATGGGACACATCTACGGTACACTGCGTGATCTGGCTACACTTTATCAGGGTGTACCCGGTGTGGTGACAATGAATTTCAAAAAAGTTTTAAAGGAACAGATTTATGACTTTAATAAGCGCTTTATACTAACTGGCAGCCAAATTGATGCTATATTATTTTTGCATCATCATAATAACTAATAGAAAGACGCAAAGTTGTTGTGCATTTTTATCTACTTTAAATTAACTATTAAAATTCTAATGTAAATTGTATAAATTTGCCGCAATAGGCACAATAAACCATAAACATTTTCCAAAACATTAACAGCTTTTAATTATAATTCTAAATGCTTTAAGAAATTCTTACATTTTGAACTCATCCAAGTGCTGTGATTTTTCTTATCTAATGATATCGCAATCTACACAGTGAATACAAGAGATCTACAGGTCGCCAACAATAATAATGTGTATGTACGTACGTACATAGATATAAAGCTAATTACAGCCGATTAGGCTTATGACCCATTTAATATAGCTGCGTCTTCTTGGTATAGTTGTGTTTCATTTTTAGGCTAATATACTTAAAGGGCGACCACGAACTTCTGTCGAGAACTTGGAATTAGCATTGTTCTTGCATCTGGTAAATCTTAAAATTTATAAATACGCGAAAAGCGATTTCAATAAAAATTAATATTCATTAAGTTATAAAGATTAGTTTCGATTTAAATTAAACTAATAAAACTTGGCATACTACATTTTTTACAAACATTTTTAAATCGATGTTAAAAGAGCCGCCAATATTTAAAGCGCACCATAACAGTCCTTTAAATTTATCTTCTAATGCGATTTATTTTTATCAATAAATGTAAGCTCGATAAATTTAAAAAAAACCTGTAGAGTACTCGCCTCTAAAACCAATGGTCGGTGGTTGGATTCCCCGCAGCAGCACCGGTGCAACTGACCTAGCAATTGCATCGCTAACAAAAAGATGCTATTTGCTTGAGTTACTAATTAAATACTCCGGCCAAACGGATTTCACTTTAATTTTTTGGTTTCCGTGTTCTTCGAACAGCTATTAATGTAGATATCAACATGCTTCGCCATTGAAGCGATGATAGCATAGCCAAAGGGTGTAAGTTATTACGTTTATGTACAAAAAGTAAGTATTTTCATATTTTTCTTAATTTTATAAATAAATCATACTAGATACATAAGAATTTGCATAAAAAATCATTCGGGCTATTATTATATTTAATGCGAAATAAAGAAACAATATACAGTCACTTATTGTAGTTTTAATTTGTTCCTTTTGCTTATTTAGGGATTGTTAATTTACAATATTATATTATATAATTATAATAATTATATTAAAAATCATATTGCCTTAAAAAAATTTATAAATACGTACATACATATGTATATGTGTGTATGTCTGTATGTATATGACAACAATTAATTGTAAAGCCATAAAAGAGCTGAAACCCTTAATATTTTGTACACCTAACTCAATAAAGAATAGACTGATATAAAATAACTTAAACAACATGCATACAAGTTATTAAACAATAAACTAAATGTTTTTTTTTACTATCCAATATTATATTGTTTATTATTTTCTTTGGTACTTTTCCGAGCATAAAAAATGTGTGGTATTTTTTTGGTTTGAAACTACGGTCACACTAACACAACAGTCGCCTACATTGCAAAAAGTAAAACAATAGCCCAAAAATTTGCATAAAAATAAACATTAATTGCTTTATATTAAATTGATTGGCCCCTCGAGACCTTTAATATGTACGTGAGCAATATTAATATTGCACATAGTGATAAAATTTAAATCATGTAAACGCCACAGCAGCCTAGTAACGAATTTGTATCAGTAACGGGGCGGCGGCAAGTGCAACAGCCAACGAATAACATCGCCGCTGCTGCTGCGATTTGTCGTCGTCGTTGTTTTGTGACGAAAGCAAAAAAAAAAAAAAAAACATACAGCTGCAAAAATATTTCAAAGTCTATAACTTAGTTGCTTCTTTGAACTAAAACTTGATACACTTACACGCCCACGAGCCAGATGTGCCGCTTGAATATACGCCACTTCTGTGAGGAGTGGCGCATCTGGATACGTCCACTGCTCATAGTTACCTATGTTGTATTTGCAATTATTGTGGTGCCACTGCTGATTGTCAACTCATTGAAAGATGGATTCACGCGTAAGGATCAGGTTATACTCATTGGTGGCTTGTTTGTGCTCTCAACGGTGCCTGTGTCAATATGGCACATTATTCAACACGTCATCCATTTTACACAACCGATATTGCAAAAGCATATCATACGTATTTTGTGGATGGTGCCCATCTATGCGTTAAACGCGGTAAGTGGGTCAAGCGAACGTAACTGGAAACCGCACAAAGTCGCAGCAGTAAACATAAGTTTTATTTATTTACAGTGGATTGGTTTGTTCTTTCCAAAGCATTCGATCTATGTAGATTCATTTCGTGAATGCTATGAGGCGTATGTTATATACAATTTTATGGTTTATTTGTTAAACTATTTGAATCTCGGCGAGGATTTGGAGGCGACTATGCAGTACAAGCCACAAGTCTATCACTTCTTTCCATTGTGCTGCATGCGTCCGTGGATCATGGGACGCGAGTTTATACACAATTGTAAGCATGGCATATTGCAGTATACCGTAGTGCGGCCCATAACCACATTAATATCAGTGTAAGCATGTACAAAGCGTACCAACACTTATCGTTATATTAAAGTATTCCTCATATCTTACAGCATTTGCGAGCTGAGTGGTGTTTACGGCGAAGGTGAATTCGCTGGAAATGTTGCATTTCCATACATTGTGGTCATCAACAACATATCCCAGTTTGTTGCCATGTATTGCCTGGTGTTGTTCTATCGCGCCAACAAAGAAGACTTACGACCCATGAAACCATTTTCAAAGTTTCTTTGCATTAAAGCAGTGGTGTTCTTTTCATTTTTGTACGTTTGCCACAAGTCGTATGCAAACAGACTATCTAATCAGCTACTTTAATTACAGTCAAGGCGTGGTGCTCAACATACTGGTTTACTATAAAGTTATCAAGGGCATTTTCGGCTCCGACGTGGGTGATGCTAATTTGGCATCGCTACTGCAAGTGAGTAATAAAAATAATATTCATAAGTTAATTTTAACAGACCCTGTGTGTTATTGCATTGTATATATCGCTGGTAATGAGCTCATATTTTTATGCATAATTTAATTAATACAATGCATTATTTTGGGTCAAAATGTGAACATACAAAAATGACATTCGTCACCTTGGCCCAGCGATAGGTACTCTGCCAGTGCACTCAGCTGTTGGTAACATTTATTTTCTGTACTAATTCTACTTAAAATTTTATCAAAAAATTGCAGAACTTTCTCATTTGCATTGAAATGTTCATTGCTGCCGTGGCGCACATCTATAGCTTCCCACACCATCCATTCCACATAAATTCTCCCGATTATTGGAACAATCCCAATCATAGTTGGTGTCGCGCTTTCCTCTCCATGATGGACATTTCAGATATGCAGGAAGATGTAACCGAACACCTTGGCGTTGTCAGCAGCTCTATAAGTCGTCGTTTCCAAGGGCGTACTGCCTACCAACCACTCGCGCGAGCTCCACGCCGTTCTAGCAGCGAATCTGAGTACTTAATCGGCAAGCGGCAAGAGCAAGCGCTGGCCACAGCTACTACTCAAGCAGGTAATATTAGTACAGGGTCCAGGGCACATAATAGCACATATGGGGCAACATCTAGTCGCCTAATTGTGCCAGTTAATGTTTGCATTGAGCAACGCAACAATCATTTGCATACACTTACTGAAATACAAAATCCCTCTCGATTTCCTATAGCAGGTGGGGCGCTTGAACTCGAAAACAGCAACAACTACCAACAACAACAACTGCAACTGCCAAGAGCTACTAATTTTACGGGCATAGGTATACAAAGCTCACATCCAACAGCCACATCTACGACAGGGGCACGTCAACGCGACACACAACATCTGCGCGAGCGTGAACGCAGTAGTGACTTTCAGCCACAGCATTTTCTAGGCGGTGTAGGACCGCCACAGACTAGTGGTAGCAGTTTTCTGCAGCCACGTGCTGCTGCGGCTGCTGCACCCATACCTGAGTCCAACGATGACTATGCGCTGCTGCTGGGCACAGGTAGATGACAACGTTATAACGATGTGCTGGGCTATGGGGATGGGGATGATGTAGATGTTAGTCAGAATATGAATGAGCCCTCATCGGTCAGCGCGTCGTTGTCGGTTTCGTTTGGCATGTCGAGCAGTTTGAAATTTAGCGCCACGTGCAGCAATCAAAGTGCATCCGAATGGTCAAACTCAACAGGCGGCGATGATGATGATGATGATGATGATGACGATGATGATGCTCAACAGCATGATGATAATCGACAAGGGCAGCAGCGACCAGTTGTAGTAGTAGCCAGAAGCAGACACGATAGAGAGTACATCACCTAAAATAAGTGAACTGACGAAACTTAACTAATCATTATTGTTTGTGTTCATTTATATTTTCCTTACAGTTTCATATTTTATTATTTGGTCAGTTATTTGGCAAATATAATTATGTTTTTATATTCCTTTGTAGTAAGCTAAAAAGATTTATTTAAAATACTCAAAATTGAGATACTTTTGCGTTTAGAGCGCTTCTTATGTAAAGAGCATATAAAATCGTGGCCTTAGTTTCAATTGTAAACAAGTCAAAAAAAATCCTAACTGATTTTATGTTAGTTTTCACATGTGAACCTTTTAATTCCAAAGAATCTTTATATAGCTTCAAAATGCTTATAATGCGCAACGAATTGTTAGGATGCTGTCTTAAAGAAGAGCACTCACTTATAAATGCGCGAGTGTTAGGTTTTTTGTTTTTCAAAACGTCACTGTTTTGGTCCCGATGCTTAGTTTTCTAGTTAATTTTAAAGTCAATTCAGAAATGATTAAGCTAATATCTGTTTAATTAATTAGTATAATACCTTTTTTGAGCTAAAACCGCTCTAAAATCGGGCTTCAAATTTTCATACAAAAAAAAAAGATTTTTATACGCGTAGGGCCATACCCTTTCCATGTAGTAGTCGCCACTTTGATTAGGCTAATTATACCTATAATGCATAGTGAAAACATAGTAAATTAATATATACATATACATACATACCTAAACCATTGTGAATTTTGTGACTGCCGGTCAGAAAAGGGCGTAGCTTATTTAATAAACATACATACGTATTGTAATAAAAATTTTAATATAATAAGGAAAACATTCAATTATAATTATACATGATGATGTTTTAAAAAGTCTTATTTGCTTATTTTTTGTAATTGGCTTTGCTTTATTTTTGTATATTTATTTAATTTTTAGTTAAAAGTTTTTATTAATTATTGCTGTAATAATAGAACAAGCTGCCAAGTTTCGATTTGTGGTTTTGCCAGTTTAGGCTAAGATTTCGTTTAATTCATTTATATACCTTATAATATCTGCTTACCCCAAAGCAATAGTCTTCGTTTTATCTACATTTGTGTGTTCGCTGTGAAACGTTCCACATGCACTTACTTGATTTAATAAGCGTGACTTCAAAACTAATGAAATGTACAAATTTGTTGCGGATATGCAAACCATGACAAAGTACTTCACTTATATAGTATTTAGTAGCGAAGCTTTTTATAATTAACTTAAGCTATTTGCTACGCCTTCCTAAGTTCAACCATTTTTGCACTGAATTCCACAAGCTACTAATAAGTTAAAGCTTAGAAAAACTGAAATCATATTTTTAAGTGTTTTATTTAAGTTTTTTATATTTTTGGTTCGGCAGATAGCTTGCTTTTCACTTTGCTAGCTAACAACCACACAACCACAAAACAAAGAGCATAAAAAGTGACTTAGTAAATTTGTTATCAACGAAATGATTGTCGCTCTTTTTGGCCAACAAACAAGATAAAATTTGGCTTTTAAAAATCACGTGAATCGCTACAAAGTAAAAATAACTTGTTCTTCATGTACTCACAGCTAAGACTGATAAGCTGCAATAATTACGCGGCACAAAATTTGCGACAACCATAAAACACTGTCGTAAAAATCTTTTTAATACGCTTTGATTTTGTTTTGTAAATTGTTTTATTTTTAAGCATTTCATTTCATGTCTTTTGTTTATAATACTTGTATTTAACTTCAGAACAGAATGTGGCAAAGAAAATATAAAATTACCTGACATTTAAATTAGACACAAAACAGGCAGATGCAATTAGTAAAAAAAAGTTACACCAAAAAGGCGACAAGACGTTAAGTACACGCGGAATAAAATACAATGAAACGACATTGCATATGACAATGTTTTAAAATACATACAAAAATACAAATACAGTACATATATCAAATCAAACACAATTTGCTGATAATATAAAACAAAACCGATGCTCAATCAAAGTCGAATTGATTGATATACAAACAAAATTCAGTCCACTCATATATAACATGTGCTGCTTGCGGCCGCCAATAAAAATATAATATATATGTAAATGTATTCCCCGTAAAAATTTCGCAGCGGTGAAAGGCACACCTTATATTGCTTTAAAGCCGCAAATCGTACAGGTTTTATTGCTTTAGTTATTATAGTTCTGCCTGCCACCGAGCTCGAGCAAATAACGATCCGGATGATCCATCCAATCGGCAGCTGTTAGCTTGACTGTGCGTTGACGTTCCGCTTCCTTGATTTGCCATTTTTTAATATCCAATTGCACCTCACGTGATGTTTTGTCGCCGCAACCCCAAACCTAATGGATACAAAAAGGCATATATGTAGTTTTTGTTGTTGGTCAAATGTTGATAATAGTATGGAGAAATGTAGACTTATTTTAAAAACATATAAAGGGTAGTGAATAAATATAATTTGCATATTTTTTACTCTTTACGTAGCTACGCAATTAAAAAAAAATAATAAATAATAAAAACTAAGTCACATAACTTTATGTGCTTAGTATTTTTCGAGTAGGGCTACGAAGAGAGTATTTAAGCTTTGGCAAAGCCAAAGTTAGTGTTTTATTTTAATATTGTAATGTTGCATGTCATTGACTAAAAAGTTAGTAATAAAACTCTAACTCAGCGTTGTGTGCCATGCAGTGTTAATCTTACAGCATTACAATATTAAGTGTTAATTTTTTAAGTGCTTAGACTGGAACTTTGCCGTTGATATATGTCTATGACTTTTTATAGCATATATATATCACATATATACCTATATATTCTGTGTTAAATATTTAAAGCTTAATGGCTTAATTATTAAAAAAAAAATACACATAGAAAAAAATCTATACAAATAAAATGTATTAATCGTAAAACCAAGGCTAGCCATTTTTATGGGGGTGAACGCTATTTATCTACGGTTGTTTAAATCTAAGTTATATGGTTTAAATTCACTTACAGCCGCAATTGTATAATATTCAAAACTTTTCAACTAATACTGACCTCAATGGACATAAGACCTGCAGCGATGCCTTTGCAATCTACATTCTCAAAGTGTTCATCAACTGATATTATGGGTTTGCGTGGATCCGATCCAGCGCGCAGTCCTTTAGGATAACCACGTATGCTCGTGTTAAGGTACAATATATTGGGCTTTTTCTCCAGTATCACAAATCTAAAAATTAAACATGTTACTTTAAATTTATGCCATAATATTGCACGCTTACTTGGGCAACAATTGCACAACGCAGCTACCTTCGCTGCCTACAAACAAATGCGTTTCTTTCCACTCACTGGGCGCTGCTATACAATATGTCTGATCATCCTTTGTATGAAGCAGCACAAGTGTAGGCCCACGATAGCCCAGAACATGATGCAAAAAACGATTAGCACCCACACCATGTTCATTGGAATCGTAGAGCAATGTCCAGTGTGATGGCATCATTGAGAGTTTTTCTTTAAATATCTGTACGGCTGTAGAGGCGCTGGATGTGGTTGCTTTCGTGCCAGTTGATTGTGGCGTAATAGTTTGTGGCTTAGAATACAAGGGTGGCAGTGCGCCAGCAAGCAGCCAAGCTTGCGAGAGCGGCATGAGTGATTCTAGTTGTGTTGCTCCAGCAGCGCTGTGATCTGTGGTATCGGTAAAGGGATTACGTTGCTCCAGTACTGGTGTTTGCAGCTCTATGCCGCAGGATTGTGACTGCAGCTCCAGCCCACGATAGGCTGTTGATAATGTATGTACACAATATTTGTGCACGAGTAGCACCAAACGTATTAAGTTTTGCTCGAACCAGCGGCAAACGTAGCCCAAACTAAGGCTATCGTGGCATAAAAATATGGACTTGGTAACCGAACCAAAAGTACGATTAATCTGTAAATATATAAAAGTATAAAAACTATCTTTGTGTTGCACTTAACTTCAAAACTTACGTGAGTGCAGAGTACTGCATTACCAGAGTGCTGCATGGCAATTGTATAGCATATGTGTAGCAAACGCGTGACACCAGTTTTGTCAATGAAATCGGGATTATCTTCCTGTGCATACATTTTTATGTAGCATTCAAGGACCTTGGCATCATCCATTATGCCCAAAAAACGCTCACATTGTTGTCGAAATGCTACAGTGCCCAAATGCTTAGTCGTGGCCTTGGAGTTTATATGCATTTGATGAAACAGGCGTTGACCCAAGTCCACATATTGAGGGAATACTTGTGACTGCAAAAAGGCATTTACAGATTGTAAATGACGTCAGAGCTACTTAAGTGCAGTGTTTTACTTGGCAGATAATTCGAGCTGTTTTTTAATAAAACAGCTTAGAAATCAATACTTTATATGGTTTTATGTAAAACATCAACATTTTTTTTTAGCGTATTTACGTTATATGAAAATATTGCGAACGCCATAATGTGCAAGTAAAACAGGGCGTAGTTACAAACATTCTTGCGCTAAAATTACTCACAACAAAAACATCTGCCACAATGCCATTAATGCCACACTTTGCCGACGTCTGTTCCTTAAGTATTTCAGCTAATTTTTCAATCGGTACCAACTGCGTCAAGTACTTCTCGGTAACATCGGCACCTGAGGCCGATCTAGTCATTGTTTGTTGCACCTTGAGACTGTTATTGCTGCCACTGCTGCTAGCAGCGCCTCCATTTTCGTTGCCATTGTTATTGCCGTTTGTTGGGTTTATGCTCGATTTGTGTTGATAATGATGATTTTTATGTTTCCCACCGTCAAGCGGTGGTTCACTGCCGTCAGCGTCACTTTTCGTACTTGCGTTATTACCCATTTATTTTGTTGCAATGGTGTGTTTTGTTGATAAACTTCGACGCAATTGAATTGCAAAAAATTTCCTCAATGAGCAGTGAAGTAAAGGGCACAAAAGGCGAACTAACACGCAGGCTTGCACTGAAAGATATATTTTATGAGCGCAACAGGTGCAGGAATTTTATTTTTTAAGTGTAAATATAACTGCGCAGCAGTAAGGCTTGTTATGAAACACATACACAGAAAGCGCTAATAACTCAGACAAACATATTTACATAATTAAATTGAATATCAAACGCTGAAAAGAGCTACAAAACAAAAAAAAACCAGCTGGGTAATTTTGCAGTTTGCCATTTACATATATCGATAACATTTAAGCATTTTGCAACACCAAAAAGTGCTGTAAACACATCAAAATAAGCAAACAGCAAAAGATAAACAAATGGTTGCGCCTGCTAGTGCATTGCAAAATAATACAAATTCTGACGATGAGGAACTTACATCATCAACAGCTAGTGTCTCTTCCAGCTTACATGGCTCAAGCCTTTTACTGGATGCTAATTCAACCAAACGCAAAAGCGCTTTTCTACCATATCGACCCCAGGCCACAGTCTTGACCAATCTGCAACGCGGCAATACTGAGGCCACATTTTGTCCTGTAGAAGTCTCATTATCCTTTCATGAGCGCGCCGGTCAAGGTGAAATCACAGAAGAGCAAGTAAAAGCAGAATTGGCTAAAATGCAGAGCATTGATCTCAAAGACGCTAATGGCTTTACGCCGCTGCATTGGGCTGCTTCATATGGTCAGTTGGTGTCAGCGCAACTACTTGTAGCTGCAGGCGCAAATGTAAACACAGAGGCTCCAGAAATGGTAACACCTCTTCTGCTAGCAGCAGCTGGAGGGCATAATGAAATTGTACGTTTTTTATTGGATCACGGCGCAAGTGTGACACATATGGACATTGTTGGCAACACAGCGCTCATGTACGCGGCAGCAGGCAATCATCCACACACTTGCAATGAGCTGCTAGCAAAAGATTTGGATTTTAGTGCCACAAATGAACATGGTGAAACGGCCTATGCGCTGGCTGTGGAGCATGGCTCCCACTTAGCACAAGCTTTGTTGGAGCAGTATATGTGTGCAATATTAACAACTGGTTCTTTTTCTGCTTAAAATTTTTAAATTACACAGTCGTAATTAGTCAGTAAGCTAATAATTAAGAAATTAATCTAAAACTCAAACATTTTATTTTTACTTTTCCGTGTTTGTTGCTCTTTACTCAAATTTCGTTCCTCTGCTTGTAGAGTGGCCAGTTCCTGCTGCTGCATTTGCAACTGTGTACTCAAACGCTTTTTTAGCTGCACATCACCTGTGTTACGATCGAGCGACTGTTGTACCTTGGCTATGTCTCTTTGTTTGCGTCGTATGTCGTCTGCCACACGTACGGTTTCTACATTGAGGGTTTTGTTTGAGTGTTGTTTTAGATCGCTAGGCTGGCGTGAATTATTTGTTTCTTTTTGCTTGCTGCTTAACACATTACTATTGAGGAATGAGAATACATCGGTTCTTTTGCATTCACGTTCGTAAGCTTTTTCACTAGCCAATTGCTGGCGACGTTGATCCCGTTTAAGTTTGCGTTCTACAGTAAAGTAGTCCTTGTCACCATTGGCAGCTTCACGAAGCTCCATACAAGCGTCTAAAGATCTTCCTTGTGGTAGGATTTGTGCGCTTACGGGTGTAACAATACCTCGACCATCAGAGCCGAGTCCTGTGCCATGTACGTAACCCATTTTGGCCATTAGTTTGGATCCGATACCCTGATTAAATAGTATACGGTTTTTAACTAAAGAAAACATTTTGAGTCATTGCATTATTACCCTTGTATGCTTCTCCCAGGCACCCAGCCGCTCCGTTGGCTTAAAGGTAAATAGACTGAGTTCTACCATACGCGCATGATGGGCCGCCGCCAAATCGTCCATATCTGATTCATCTTCAACTTCACTTTCACTGCTGCCACTAGAACTATCGTCATTGCTGCTGAGACTGTCCCCTTCATCGGTGGTTAAAGGGAACAGTTCCTCAAATTTAAAGTCCCTTTCGCGCTCCTTATGCTCCAATCCATCTAAACGCACGCGACACGATTGTTCCACAAAGTTAACACACAGCACGCGTCCACGATGCCACAAACGATCTGGCAGCTTGGCTAGCACAGCACAACTTCGTGCTAGTTTGTGAAAATCTGGCGCATTGTATGGTTTTATTGCAGCACCAGCAACAAGTTCGCCATGTGAGTAATGACAACGTGCTTCATCAAAACGACATTCACCCTCCAGGTAGTAGTTACAAGGCAACATTTCACGATGCGTTGGATTTGTAAAGAGCACTCTTAGCCGTACATCTAGAACGCCGTTACTGTCCACGATAACGTCATCATCCACAGCACAGATTAATGCATTGTGATAGCTTAGGGCGCCCCAGCTATGCTCATGTGGAGCAGAACATTTTTCGCCCACCATTGCATTATATTTTTCTCTTAGTGTTTTCAATTGCTGCTGCTCATTTGCTTCATCCACAGTCGATTGTGATGGCTGCAAGTCATTAAGCTCATTGTGAAACCGCTGCAGCTCGTCATCTAACTCATTTTTTTCCGTTGTTGGTTGCTGGGTAGTTTCTCTGGTTAACTCCAATAGCTCCTGCAAATTTGAACGTAGTGCTATTAGCTCCGAACGTTGCGGTTCATCGTTGGTGTCGAGCAATGCCTGCTCTACGACCAATAGCTGCAAAAGTGGGGAAATGTTTATTGCACATTATGGAACATTTTTCAAAACTTACTTGCGCTTCGTATTCATCCATTCCACAATTGGCCATTTACACAAGCATTCTTCATTTTTTATAAATGAACAAATATCCCAAACAAATCGCGTTTCCGATATATAAAATAAATATCGATAGCCAGCCCAGGGATGGCGCTTACCATATGGTCATTACCGGCTTGTGCTTGCTCTTACACCCCCAAGTAGTCACACTGTTTTGAATTTTTTCATAATATGCCTTGTTATTATAAATAATTTATTAAAATGCAGTTTACATTTAAAAATCAAGCAAGAAGACTTATAGGTCTGCATGTGTCACAACGCTTTACTTGCAAAATAAGCGTAAATGTGGATGCAACGGTACTAACAGGTTTGGAGGAGGCTACATTCAAAGCTCGTAAACATCCCGGCATCATAAAAGCAAATCATATAGAATTAACTCCAAAGCTAAGCGATACGTTGAGGCGAATTGTTGGCGATCATCCTATCAAAAAAGTTCAACGTGATAGTCAGTTGCTTAACCAGTACATTAAATCACGTCACCCACCGCCGACCAATGCGGAAATTGAAAATAATAAACAAAAAATTATAGAGGAAATTAATGCCAAGATGCCCTTGGAACGCTTAGCCACACTGAGCCCAGACGAGGCAACTCGCTGGCAACGTAAACGCGAGCAAGAAATGAATAAACGATTGGCACAACGCACCTATGCCTGGAAGCCCATAGAATATGGGTCATATGAAGCAATTGTCTATGCGGTTGCAAGAGGCGCACAAGAATATGCAGTGCTAAAACGCGTTTTCTCTGAAATAACAACACGCGATCCCCAGTTTATGCCGCGCAGTTTTTTTGATTTTGGCTCTGGCATAGGGACGGGTCAATGGGTAGCAAGCGAATTATGGCGGGACAGCATATTTGAGTATTATAATGTGGATAAGTCGCGGGAAATGAATGAAATATCGGAATTAATACTGCGAGATGGACATGAGAACAAGCAATTGACATTGAAAAATGTTTTCTATAGACAGTTTTTGCCTGCGATTGACACTCAATACGACTTGGTGCTCATTTCACATACACTGTTCGAGTTACCTGATTTAAACAAACGCAAAGAAGTTTTGCGCAATTTGTGGCGCAAATGTGATGGTTATATGATAATTGTGGAGGAGGGCACACGAAGAGGTAGTGAGCTCGTTAATGAGGC
Source organism: Chymomyza procnemis (assembly GCA_035046065.1). Lineage (NCBI taxonomy): Eukaryota > Metazoa > Arthropoda > Insecta > Diptera > Drosophilidae > Chymomyza > Chymomyza procnemis. The sequence continues at coordinate 16,355,913 of JAWNOJ010000004.1, read as the reverse complement.
CAGGCGTTTTCTACTTAAATTAAATGAATCTGACGAAGGTCACACCTTTGCTCCAGTAAGTCTTGATATAATATATTTAGTTGTGGCTATAAGATGACGAGATAAGAGATAAACTTGCTTACTAATTGATTTATTTTGCACAGTGTCCACATGATCTGCGGTGTCCACGTTTGAGTGATTTAAATGATCGTACACCTTGCAATTTTTCCGTGTCTTATGCACCGTTAAGACTCAGTAACGATGCTCGACGCGATCGTAAGGAATCACTTTTTAGCTATGCCATATTGAAGAAAGGTGCCGTAAGCGATACAACGCAGCAATGGCCGCGAATAGTACGTCCCACTTTAGTACGCTCAAAGCATTCTATTTGCCGTACCTGCACATCTAGTGGAAAATTGCAGGAAGTCATCTTTACAGCTGCCAAACATGGAAGGTATGACACAATCGGTTCACAATTGTTGACACATAAGATCATTTGTTTTATATATGATTGCAGACCCGCATATACTTGTGCCAGAGCTAGTCGTTGGGGTGATCGATTACCAATGGATTTTGGGCCATACCAAATGGGAGACAACAAATCAAAATCTGCAAAAGCTACGGATACAACAAAAGATGAGGCGTAGTCTATATTATCGTTCTAACTTTTTTTTGTTAAGTTTATTGTTTACGATGTGCGCTGCACCCTGCTTATAGCTAATTGGCCTTAAAAACCTAACGCACAATTAATTTAATTATGTGCAAACAAATCGTCTCGTTGCGCAGGGCGTAGCAAAAATTTAATTAAATACTTAGTTGCATTTAAATTAACCATATACACACATTGTACATTCATTGATAGACAGCAAAAGCTTGTAAATTTTGTACAAACAGTCAAACACACCCTCGCCTAGATTTTTAATGGTGAAATAAAAGGCAGCTAAAGACAAAAATACGAGAGAGCAAATGTTATAACAATATACACATACCAATGGGATGTGAAGCTTCTGGGTTGGCCGCAGCATTGGTAAATAGATCGCTTTCGTATATACAGGGTAGCTTTATGTACATACATACATATGTGAAAACTTGTATACAAGCTTATGTGTATATAAGCATCTGGTTAACCAATGACCAACGCTTTCAGCATATCCGGGGCTTTAATTTTGGTTGGTAACAAAATGTGTTACTAATTTAATAATGCAATGTGATTTGTTGTTTTTATAATTCTTCAACGAACATTGTGCTAAATTTCCTATACAATGTGCTTCAAATATGTATATTTATTCAATCATACACTGCGACCTTTATGGGGCTTGTGCCTCAGATCTTATACCTTATAGTTTTACCTCTTCTAAAAAATTATGATGATTAAGCTAATTCCGCATAGTTTGGCTCTCTGTATTCTACATGTTGTATCACCGCTCTAAATTTGTTAAATTAGGTTCTTGCATTTCTTCAAGTGATCCCTTTAATTTGACATATGCTAGGTAAACTTTCATTTAGAACCTTTGTATTAGCGCCAAACCTAGTTCTGTTGGACTTGCATATGTCAACTTCATGGTTACACACACACGCTGACATTTCGCTATAGTATATTAACATGAAACGCGCCCTTTAATAACATGAACAGAACCGCGGATCATCCCCGCATTAAGCAGGCAAGTCCTTGCGTGGCCAAATGGTATAATGTACGAAGTGAAATATATGGCAAGCAAGAGGGAACTTCTGGGTGCTGAAACTGGCACGTCGTCTTGTATATAGTACCCTGAATGCATGAATGGGTGGGTGTGTGTTTTGTTCATTTTTTAAGGATTGGCTTTATAACAAGGTGTGTTCACAGCAAAAGACATAACTGATATATACCTATTTTTTGTATATACATACATATGTATATATGTAAACATTTAGACATATTTGTATGAAAGTGGTTTGTACTATATTGGCAGGAAATTGCTTATAAGTATCCAGCGGGGTGTCGGCAAAAATTTTAACAATTGAATAAAGCACCAAAACGCAAATCATTATTAATTTTTATAAAAAACAATCATTAGTGGTGTAATTTACAATATAAACTTTATAATGATTGTAGTATTGAGGTAATCCAGTAAGATTTTCTTAAATAAAGGATTTTCCGAAAAATCTACAAAGAATTTCTTACTTAACTTATTATTATATTTATTTATCCTTGGTATAATTTCCAAATGCACATATAAAACAGAGACGTGAACATATTGGAACATATGTACATTGTGTATTACAATTAGATTAACATAAAGAGTATATAAAGCACTGCTTTTGCTTAAGTATACAAAGAGACTTATATTTTAATTAAACAAAATGTAAATGCAAATTCAGAAATTTGTCTTGTTGCATTACACATTGGCCGCATTGATTGGTTGCATCCTTACAACTGATTAGTTTACTCTAAATCTTTTGGGCTCGTTGCTTTCGAATCTTTGACTTCTTCCACTTGGCGTTGTTTGCGTTCATCGTTTTCCTGTTCGTACTTTTGCTCCCACTTGCATTTTAAAGCTGCTATATTATCAAGTTGCTGTTTTGTGCGTTGTTCTGATTGAATACCAAATCGCTTGGAATCTGTTTGAGATGTACAAACATTTTTTTTGAATTGAGACGGCGGTTGTTGCGTTATTTTCGTTTTGCATGTTTTAGACGTTTCTTGTTCCTTCAAACGCAACTTCTCCTGTTGTTCCTTTCTGCGAGCTATGTCGGCATACCAATGCTTCATTGTTTCTGGGGTCTTTGGCACTGTTATCTTGTGCACCGCAGGTATTTTACTCAGTCTTTTATGACATGCTTTAAAATTAGGCATTGGTTGACTATGAAATTGGCGCGCCTTGCGCTGATCCTCCTCTAACTTTTTTACTGCATCCTGCCGTTTGTGTTCATATACATCTTTAAATTTGTACGCTTTTGGTATAGCACCAACAGATACGCTAGAGCTGGCTGCACCTTTCTTGCCAGCAGGTGTCCATGCCAATCTTAAATTTGGAGGCGCAGCAGAATCTGCGACAGGCACGTCGAAATTCTCCGTTTTTGGTTGGAGCGGCATTTTGAGCTCCTCCTCTGCTGTTTTAGGTTCCTGCTTAATTTTTATATCCCAATCAAAAGGCGTTAGTTCACGTGTTTGATTAACCATTTCACTGCAATTATTGTTTGCATTTTTTGCTGCCGCAAAAAAGTTTTCGGAGTGATCCAAATTAAAATCCCCAACGGCAATGTTATCCCAATTGTATTCCATAATTTCTTGTTTTACTGACTCGGCCATGGTTATAAAAGTAGTGTTTTCGATGTATTTTCGACTTTATTCAATATCTCTGATAATTTTATGGATCTACTCCTTGCTATTTTCTATATTTACAGTTTTTTGCAGCTTTAATTTGGTGGCGTCCGCCGACATAGGGTTGCATCGGCTTTATCGATTTTTCGGCGTTGATCAATAATCGATATCGCTTAGGAAAGCGTTTAATTTTTAAATTATTGTTTTTTTTCGGAATAAAAGGCAAATTTATATAAATAGCCTAGTTATTCAAATAAACATTTGCAAGTGGTATATTTATTGCATTAATATTAAAATTATAGCTGATTGTTTCAGGTCTGAAATAATGCTTGCGAAATCAATATTGTGCATAGCACAATATTAATATAAAAGATTATATAAAGTATTTTTAATTTCTCAGTTATCTATGGAGGCAAATCACACTCTTGACCAGCGCTTCCTCATCCTGTTGTTTATGTTAAATTGTGCACAACTAGAAAACTGCTTTCTTACTTAATAAAAGACTATAAATAGAACACATTTGTTAACCATATACATACATTTTAATAAAACAATATATATATTTTCTTTCAAGCGTGTTTTACAAACAACATTTTACAAAATAATTTTTAAAAACAAAAAAGTTTGTGTGCGTGTTAAGAATCGATTTTGTATTCTTTTACATTGTATTTTTGTACATTGTTGTTTTGTTCAGATTTTTGCTCCCCTTGGCACTTTAAAGCATTCTTAACGCGTCGATCTGCGTTTAAACATAATGGCGTAGAATCTGTTGTAGAATTGCATGAAGTATTTTTGCATTGAATCGACTTTTCCTGTAAACATTTAATTTTGTTAGTTTTTGTTTGTTTAAGTCTTTACCTTTGCACATACCTTCTCCTGGCGCTCCTTTTTGCGAGCCGAGTCTGCGTACCAACGCTTCATAATCTCGGGGGTCTTTGGAATTGTTATTTTGTGTACAATAGGAATTTCAGCCAGTCTTTTATGATGTGCTTTAAAATTAGGCACCGGTTGGCTGTGAAATTGACGTGCTTTGCGTTGCTCCTCCTCGTGTTTTCGTAGGGCATCCTGCCTTTTGTGCTCGTACACATCTTTATATCTGTAGGCATTTGGTACACCAAATGTAGCAGCATTGCAGCAATCAACTTTTTCTTTCTGAGGCGACCACGCTAATCTTAAGTTTGATGGTTTACGCGGAGTGCTTCGAGCAGTTTCTGCGATGCGCACATCACAATTATCATTTTGTGCTTTTAATGGCTCCTTTGACACTTCTGTTGAATGTAAAGATTTGTCTGCCTTTGTCATGTTTTTTTGTGTACTAATATTGAGAGGTATAATTTCATGATTTGTTTTGAGTTCGTCGCCACAGTTGCTTGCGTCGTTTTCTGTGTTTGTGTGATCCAAGTTAAAATCTGCAAAAGCTATCTTATCCCAGTTGTTTGTCATTTTTTCGTACTTAATTAATTCAGTCGCATTTACAAACTTTTCAAGACGCAAATGCATGCAGTCCCGCACTTTTTTGACTTTACAGTTAGTTATGTATATTTTGTCACTTGCCAACACGAAAAGGGATTTGCAACCCTATGATCGATATTCTGATGTGCATTAAATAAATAATTGATATCGATAAGTTGGGCGGTGATTTAAAATTGTATGTGTAAAAAATAAAATATATTTTTTATATAATTGCTTAAACTTCTTAAAAATTAGCTAAGTTTATAGCCTTAAATGCGCATGCATGTGTTCAAAGTTTTTGTTAAAAAATCAGATCAGTATAATAAAGCATAATGATTAGTAAATTTAATTAAAACCACAAATATGTTTGCGTTTCTCAAGTCATTAACCCATTTTGTTGCTAACAGAGTAATATTGATACGACAGGATTCAAAAGGATATGCTGTGCCCAACCATGAACCAACTATTACATTATATACAAGTTCTTTTATATGCACACTGCGACCAGTGCCACCCCCAAGCCGAGTCTAGCTAAACCAACGGACACACGTCATAGCGCCAGCTCTCTGTGGCATCTTTTACTAAATGCTATATACTAGGTGGGGTCACCTATTAAAAAGGCGCGTTTGCTGGTGTCAGCTGTCGCTCTGTCTCTATCTGGCTATTTGTATTAGTAAGGTGCGTCCCACAACAACAACAACAGCAGCAAAAACTGTGGCGGTTAGAAAGCATGCGCCGCCGTTGTTGCAACATTTTAGTAAGTGATGACCCACCCAGTCGGTTAGCTTGTTCTGACCAGCTAGCCCAGCATTGTTGTTCCTTTTGTTTGAGTCTAGTTCTAATGTCGCCTCCCCCGTACCAAAAAAACAACAAAACTTTTTACATAGTAAATACGTGAAACATTTAAGTTGATCAAGTGGCATTATGGGAGGCTACCTAGCTGCTGTTGGCACGCTTGTACATCAGTTTTGGCTCGGATGTCGTCAGGAATAGTTGCGGTAAACGGTGTGCTCTATTAGACTAAAGTTAAATATATTTTTATATATGAAATAATTTACTGATATCCCTAACCGGCATATTTCATTCGCGCCTGTATCTTGCTGAACCGTTACCATTGTGACTATCATTTCCGGTTGAGCAAAATTTCAGGTGTGTGAGAAATTTGTTACGGTCTCATCGGGAACTTAGTAAAATACTTAAAGGAAAAAACTTACGTTCTAGTGCTTATCTTAATTAAAATAACATATGCGGAGATTGTGTAAAACTTGCGTTATAAGTGAACTAATTAGTTTTTGACATAACATTTTTATTAGATGGTGACTATTATGATATAAAAACAATATTTTCTATGGTTCCATAACAAAATTTGTAACTGTACACATAAGAGGTCCGATCCTCTTTAAATTTTATGGTAAGCACGAAAGGTGGCAACTTTCTTCAAGGGGTGTGTCTAAATTACCTAATTATAATGATAGAAAAAACACAGTAAAAAATGGATATTAGGCTAAGAGCCCACGCTCTGAAAACGCTGCTAGATAGTAGGTCGGTATATCAGTACATGTATTCCAGGATTTTGAAAGTATTTTAAAAAATTAGTTTTTTCTTTTCGAGGCCTGAACAAATAAATGTATAAATTTGGGGTCACTGACCCAGCCATTTTCCATTTTTATATTATATCATCCCAAATCTCTAAACGCTGAATAGCTAGAGCACTTAGGATTTAAATTCAACTTAACATAGTTACGAATACCATATGTTCAAATTTTCTTTGTGGGTCTCCTTTGCAACATGTAGGGGTCAAAAAATATACATTAGAAAAAGTGAGAGTATGCCATCTTACAAATATTTTTCTATTAGGCTCTTCACTTTTGATATTAAAATATTAATATAAATATAAACTACAATATAAAGTATTGGTAGAATAAGTTTTAATGAACTTAACCATTGGTTCCGAAAAGAAAACGTAAGAGAAAATTGATTTAGATATTTCAAAGATTATGATATCCTGCGCATTTAAGTTCAAACATTAATTTTTCTAATAACCTTAAAAACGAATTCAGAATGTTGACTACACCTATGCAGACTCACACCTTCAAGTCACATTTCGAGTCAGATTCAGATTTTATTTTGAGCCCGTCTTCTATATTAAGAACACCTTCAAGTCACATTTCGAGTCCGATTCAGATTTTATTTTGAGCCCGTCTTCTATATTAATTTCAAGAAATAATCAGAATATTGACCACACCTATTTAACTTAGGATTTTGCTGTATTTTGAGTATGAATTAGATTTTTGTGAGCCTGTCTTCAATTTCAATTTGAAAACAAAATGTTTTAATACATCGATTACTACATGTTGAATACATTTAAATTTAATATACGTTTTTTATTAAATCAACGCCGTTTTCAGATTTTGGAGCTCGCAATATGTTAAATATATAATCGGTACGCTAAGGTACGTTTTTAAATTAAATTTCAACAAATACACTTGTAATTGCAACGAATTGTGAACGTCTTAACAAAAGAAACGTTTAAAAAAGATTATTGATAAAAGACAGAAGAATAGAGGTCTATTTGTCGATATTGTTAGAATTTTGTGTGGTATTGCTTTCCGGAAGTTCGTATGCACTCTGCTCTACATATATTTTTGTTAAGAAATCGACCTTAAGTCTTTGGGTATCGAAAAATTCCCCAGTTTTAAGTAAGCTATCAATGTCGTTGTAGTAATATACTTGTATTCTAAAAATGCCTCGTGGCTTTTGAAAACCGAGTACTGCATACCCATATCATTCACAGCCGTTGCTGAGTAACATTGTAGATGCAAGCTATCAAAGAAGCCGCTTAAAATTGGACTTTGTTGCTTAGAGAATATATAGATTACAGTTTTATTAATAATATACGACATAAACGTTGAAATTGATAAGTGATAACTGTCAAGACTTTAAAAAGTTCTCAGCAGTATGGACGGGGCTTTGCCAATAACTGGAATCCATTCCTCTAATCATAAAATTACTGAACTTTTTTAAAGTGCGTACATATGTAAATTTAAAGTACGTTAATCATTTATAGTTTTAATCTTATCAAATGTTTATTGTTATTAATCATATCATATTTATTTTTATAGGCTGCACCTGAAAAGTACTGACAAGTTGCAATAATTGAAAATCCATTCAGTGCTTAGGTGGTACAAATATTTGTTGATCTTGTTTTGTTCTTTGGCAAACAATGACGTATGATTTTTATTAGATACGCTTTTATTTACGTTTTTGTTTTATACCTAGTATTTCGAGGGCTCTTTGATTTATTCAAAGCATTGTATTGAAAATAATAGGTAAACTATGTTGAAGTTCAAGACATAGAAAAACATTGCTTAGGGTTATTCGGGTTAGTGCAAAGCAATATATTTGAAATTATTTTTCCAGCAAAGTCCAAAAATGTAAGTCAATGGGCATACATCCCAAGCTGCTGCAGAAACGTCTAAAAACTGCGTTCATTACTTAACATGTTTTTGAAACAGGGAATAGCTTAGTCGAATTGTTGCAACTCAAGCCATTTCATTTGATTATGTTTGTTTTGTTTCCTCTAATTTATTTAATAGGCTTTTGTCTTTTGTTTAGCTTGAAGCGTCAAAGTTAAATTCAAAATCGGTTCAAAGTCCATCTGTTTTATTTTGTTAAGCTGCAAGTAATTCCACTCAATGTGCACGAATCGTTCATGAACTGAAAAGCAAAGCTTACGATAATAATTAAATAAAATACTCAGTAAGCAAGTTTTATTTTTTTTCATTAAAAGCCCAAATACAATAAAAGTTGTATAGCAACACTTTGATAGAAAAATGTTGCATATGAATCACAAAACTTTAGCTGATTAAGGTCAGCTTGAAGAAAAATAATATATAAGTAAACTCAACAAATTTTCTACAATATAGTTTCTTGTAAATACAATAAATGATATCATAATAATTTCCCTTAGAGTATAATTTTCGATTTTTCTGAGATTTTCATAGGGCTACAAAATTGCCTGGCGATTAACGTTTTATTCTGTTTCATGATATTTTATGGGAGCCGTCTATTCTATAACGAAATTTTGAGATACTTATCTCCCCTGCACTGGTTACAGATTTTAAACTATTTACAGATTTTAAACTATTTAACATTGCAAATTTAATTTTCTTTCAATAAAATGCACAGATAATGCTTTCAACAAAATAATTATAATATTTATAGGCTTCGGCAACCAGCTAGGTAATGCTTATAGTAAGAAATCCTTTAAGAGATAAGAATGTTTTATAATAATATGGCGTGTTATAATTTTATAAATACATGCGAAGCTTTTTAATTCGCCCCATAGTGCAGATAATTAAAAAAAAATGCTTAAACAATTTTGAATTATTGCAATGTTCTAATTATTATTACTAAGCCTTCAAGCAGATTTCGCTGAAATAGTAAACATGCGCTACGTCACTGATTTGTACTACTTGGTATAAAATCACGCTTTAAATTAATTTGGAAATACCCTTGAAACGTGATTCTGCCCATACTAGACATGACAAAAACATTAAGAATCATAAAATACATTTGATTCAGTTCTCAATTAAATTTTAGCAATAATTGATAAGCAAAATTTCGTAATGGCATGACAAATTTTTAAATGCGACGTTCCTTTCATTGTATACTAAATAAATAAAATTATTATATTATCACTCTTTATGTTAAAGAGTAGCTTGAGGAGAAAATATAAATGTTCGCAAACACAAAACTGCCGTAAAGAAATGCTGGGTAAGTGTTTTTATTGGAACAATAACCTTAAAATATATACAATTCTTACTCGCTAATTTCTACTTCTACTCAAGCTTGGTCTCTTTGCAGTAAACTCTAACAAACCAGCCAAACCGCTGCGTAAGGATAAACTTGTATGGGTACATGGACACAATCGTGCAGAAGTCATACAGTCCAAGTCCTCATAGGTCGGGCCGTCGTGGGCTCTTGCTCAATTATGTAAACTTGTCAGTTGCATGGACTTACATAAAACGATATAAGAAATATTAACTGGGAAAAACCTATTAATATGTAAAAAACTATTAGAAAAACTTCGAAGAACTTCAACAACTAAAATACTTGTACAATTATGCAAAAAGAGATACACTGAAGCCCTTACAGCAAAGTTTCGTGGTACCCATTCACTTCATTCTTAAAAAAAAAAAATCAGAATTAAAATTAATGGTTTAATAGTTGTTATTAAAAATATTGTTTTAATGTGGGTAGCAATTAGTTTAATTTACTAAACTAAAAACTAGGTAAGTTGCCAAAAAATCGTATCTTAAAGCAATAAAACAAAAAAATTAAATAAGATATATTTTCCCCCAAAAATCGGTTTTTTAAATTGTTTTACTTTTTAGTCACTATATGATGTTAATCGAATTATTTCCAATTCCACAGATTTAATAGTATATAAAAATATATTTACTATGATCATCGCTCCAAAGGCGCAAAACTAGCTATTAATAGCTGATCGACGCGAACAGGCTGCATCCGATTGTTGGCATCTTTAATTAATAGATTCCTAGGTAAATAGAGTCTATTGATTTGATAGTTATGCCACTGCCAGACAAATGCAGCCGTACCGCAGAGTGGAATCGTACCACCGACGATTGCGCTACCACTACGCTACTGAGAATACAATATATTAAATTCATAATAATTATATAAAAATAAAATAAAAATCCATAAGTAACAATATCTTAAGAATTCAACGAAATAAAACGAAATTTATGCTTAAATTGTTTATTTTCGTTAAGGTTACACCCTTTTTTATTATACCCCGATTTTTATTATATTCCACACTAGAAATAATACAAAACTGTCATAATCTTGCCAACAAATGTTTGGAAAATGTAATTATGATACATTTTCCTAATAAACAGTCGGCCTATCATATCAATAATTAATATCAGAAAATAGAGTTGAATTGGTCAGAGATGAAATTCTCTACTTAATATCTCATGAATGGAATTCGTTTGGTAGACAAAGTCGTGCAAAAAATGCTTCCAATTAATAAGTAACAGCAATTCAACGGATGTTATTACTATACCGCAGAGTATCAAGTTACGATGCGTATCCAATGGTTATGTGGTACCGCGGCTAATGAAAAGGATTTTTAAATCTTTCAATTCTTTAACTATTTTCTAACCACAGCATAGATACTGCAAACTAAATGGGAAATACTTAAAGCTTAAGCTAAACAACGGGAAAGTAAATTTCTAATAGAATAATATCTTATATATTAAAGTAAACCATTGGATTGCGCATTGTATATATATATAGTATTTAACAAACTAAACCTATGAAAGAGCGACATTTGTGTGATTCATGATTCCCAAGCACAAAGAACAAAAAACATATTCCCTTATATTTGCTTTCACTAACAATGTAAAGCTTGCTTGATAATGCCGCGCACCGATCGTACTACAGAGCGTGCCATTGTTTTTACTTAATATATTGACAATAAAATGCTTAAAGAAACTCAAAACAACAACAATAATGAAATTGTATTTTTATTACGTTAATATAATATATACACATAGAAGGGTAATTCGATATGTGGACTTCTGACCCCAAACGGTTGTCAAGCTAACCTAAAGTAGAGCTATGCTAACAAGTTGATACCAAAAAAAAGAAAAAAAAAAAAAAAAGCATTTGAATCAGCCGCAAGTGTATGTGTGAGCCGCTGCCTTATCAATGAAGGAAAACTACAATATAATAACGTTAAAACATTAATAACCAATGCGAAAAATACGTTAATAAAATCAAACAACAAACGGCGCAGTAGCAGCGGCACACGAAGTGGACACACATCGTCGTTGTTGTCATTGTTGCTCGTTGTTTTGATAAAGCTTGCATTTCACCAATACCGATGTACATGGCAGCTCATAGATACGCAGGCGTACACACAGATACACACACACACACACACGCGACGCACGGCGCACAGCTGAGATACTCGCTGGTTTCTTTGTGTTGGTTGATCGCTTCGTTGTGCTGATCAAGTCGCGTCAGCTGGCACACAGGGAATCGCCGCTAGCTGGGATTATTATTTGTTTGCTGCTTGCCAGTCGCGTTTGGTGATCGTCACCTCAAGACGGTTAGGGTTTGTCGGTGCACGCTTCTTAGCAAAGGTTTTTTTGTTGTTCGTTGTTGTTTTCTTTCTTTATTCTGAAGCAGAGATTCGGTGGGTGCTAAAGTGTAACAACTTCACGTACGAACGGGTAAGATTGCGTATAAACGTATAATTTTGAAATGTACTGCGAAATATAACTTGTAACTTAAAAATAAAAAAACGGCTGTGCGTGTTGCAAAATTGAACAATGTTATAAAAGCAATAATCGTTTATTTGCAAAAGTGCTGTTAAGCATTCCTTAATGCATAGAAAAATCTTAGCCGAAAAAAGCCATAAATGTCGTGGTTTTGTTAACAAATTAATAAATAAATAATAAAACTATTAAAATAAAAATAAGTAATTTAAAGCAATAACAACTTTTGCCAAAAGAAAATAAAACATTTTTAATTGAAAAAGTGTTCCACATAAACCCAATTTTTTGCATGAAAATAACAGCAAACCGTTTTTTGCCAAAAATGTTAACAGCTTACATAAAATTGTACTGCTAAAGTTAACAGACGTTATGGAATTTTCGTATTTAGTTTGTGAATTGAAAAGAAAAATATTTAAAAAATGTTTTTTCCATTAAAGTGTCAAGCAAATAAAGCGAGTTTTTCCACTTGAACATATTTAAGTACAATAATTTTTATTAACCATGCGTAAGTTGCGATTGAAACATAAATTGTAGTAAGTTTTATAATTAAAAGATATTCTTTACAAAAAGATATTTTAACAAACAACACAGCTTTACATTAAAAACGCATTTACTGAAGCATGCAAAAGAAAATCTGTATATATTTAAAAAAAATAATAGTTTTCAACTAAGCTGTTTATATACAGCGGCTGTTTGAAAAAATAAATCATTAAATAACTTGAATGGAACAAGTATGCAATAATTAATACAACCGTTTTTTAATTTAAAGTAAACATTTTTTAAATATATTCAATACAACTATAAAATTACTGTCCAAAGTAAACTCAAGTTAAGTTATGAAATAAACAACATTTTCAAAAAATGACTGCATTTTGTAATGGAATTGATAAGAAATATATATTGTGGCAAAAAAATAAGTATTTTTATTTAACTTCTAAAAGGATTAAATGATTTCGTTCATTTTTAAAAAATGTGTTTTTAATATTTATATTTGTTTAAACTATAAAAAATAATTAGTTTGTTTTGCTATAAAATAGAACATAATTTAAATGTGTGAAAAATAGCCTATGGCTTGTATATCCTAGGACATAGTACTCCTGCTCAAAGATCTGAGGCGATCATTACAATATAATCGCAAGCTTTGTGATTCTACAATCATTGGAATAAATTTTTTTCAAGGTTTAAGCAATAAAGAACATTTTTAAACTGAAATTTTATTGTTGCATTAATAAGTTGCTCCTTGTCTTATATTAGGTTTTATTGTACAAGTAGAAATTATCAACTACAATATTATTGTATAATATTGATTAAAAGCACATAATATATTAACTTGTAAAGTATTGAAAGTTTATTTTATTGATGTAAGTTACGTACTTTAATCATATGCAAATACAATTAATCTGTAATTATTATTGAGAATTGCAAACAATGCAAAAAAACTAATATATGATGTAATGTACTGCTGTTATTTTGACTTTAGATTTTGAACTTAGAAATGTTTTGAAGTTTCAATTTTACGTTTCAAAGATTACGGGATAACTTTCATTTATTTTAGTATCTGCTAACGATTACCACAAATTCTTCAAAAAGTTGGTTTCTTTACAAATTATTTCAAAAAAAGGGTCTTTTTAATTTTAAATAAAGACACACCTTATGGAAACCAGCAGCAGACACACTCATTTAATAAAACTTACTGCCAAAGACAGTGCCTATATTTACTTTATTTGGGAAATTTGTAAAAGAGAAAAATGCAATATTTGACAATGGCTCTTCGCACAGCAAGTGATCAGGATTAAGTAATCACTTAGGAAGAACAAGAAAGCGTAGAGCACTTGTTCTGCAGCTGTGAAACCTTGAGTAGGCGTAGCAAAGAGTAGAGTAGAGTACTTCCTATAAAAATATCAAATTTCATTGTAGCAACAAACTAGAAACGCTTTTTTAAAACATTCTTTAAAAGAAGAATTGTCTATAGTTCTATGCTGTCTAGGCTCAAGTAAGCTTGTTTTTCAAGCCAGTCGCCGCACCAGCCTAACCACAGCGAGGCAGTAAATTTGCTACAAAGCCCTTAAGCAAACATCAACTCCTCCCATATAATCTCATAGCGATTTAATCTTGCTTAATCTAAAGACATAAACAAACGCAGTTAAGATCTGTTTGCATTGAAAACCAGAATCTCATTGAAACCAGTACCACAAAAATGTTTGTTCAAATGGAATTAATTTTTTATTTTTTTTCAAAAATTATCACACTATTAAGCCATATTTATGAGTGCGCATATGACTTGTTTAAGTACATATAACTTCAAAAAAAACAATGTTTATTTCCAACCGATTTGTTTTATATTTGAAATAAGCAGCTGCTGCTCTGTTTTATTACAACGACTGACTTCCAATGCGTTTACCGGCTTGGGTTGATGCTACTTACCAGCGACGTAGTAAGAGGGATCAGTTGAGTTGCTGAATCAAAAAAAAAATTGTTTGGTTTGGTTCCGTCTGTGCCTCTGCTGCGCCTACTACAGCTGCAACTGTTGTACTTCCAGATCGCAGCAACCGGTTTCTGAGCGTGCAAGCAATGTTGCTTATAGTAAGTTGTGTGCAGCTAGTAAACATAGGACATAATATTTGAGAAAGAACAACAACAAATAGTTAGAAGTGCAAGTGCAGTAAGTAAACAACTGGTTTAGTACGGTATAAGGGAGAAACAACATTTAATAAGCTAGAAAAATTTACATTAGCTGTTTCAATTTAAAGATTTCAATAAATCAGACAAGCTCATTGGGGATAGCTCATAGTATCAAGGGCCGACAACGTGACTTGTGAGTGAGCGGCTAGGAAATCAATCAATATTGAAATTGTGCTGATTAAGAGATCAGTTTCTAGCTATGCCACGAGCTTAGGCAAGTACATTGACTTTAGCCCTTGGCATTGGCAGAGAGATGTTTGCGATGCAAAGTAACTTAGAAAACAAAGGTAAATGGCCGCCTTAAGTACATTGTAGTTGTGCTTAAGTTTGAAATTGTATTGATATTCAGTCTAGTTTAGTTATTGTCAGTTGTTTTTGTGTCAGTTATTTTGTGGTGATAAGATGCTGCAGCAGCTGCGGGTTAAGCATGAGACACAGCTTTAAAGATTGGGACTTGGGACTTGGATTGCGACTGTGACAACTTCGTCACTGCTAAAGTCGTTTGCATTTTATTGTTAAAATTAATATGTATTGTATATAAAACAATGCTTTTGTTTTGATTAAATGCATGCATGTGCATATAAATTTCTATATTTTTACATACAATTACAATTAATTGTGTTTTGCTGGCTTGTTGTACCTTGATCTTTTTAAATGTATATAAATATATTAAAATGGTTTTTACTGCTAATTGTGGGGTAAATAGCGTGCTACTTTAAATAATAAAGAGTTTTGCTTTTATTTGTAAGACTTGGCACTGGCCGAAATAATTTATTAAGTTATAAGCTGCGCACATAATCTTTATTGTAATTTATACAAAAAATTTGCAATAACTTGTTAACGCTTGTTAGATAAAATGAAGCAATAAATAAGCTACATATTAAAGTAGATATTTTATCCACATTTAACTTGTCTTAATGTTTTAATGGCTTTTAATCTTTGTATTTGTTATAATTAGTTTTATATTGTAAGACGTTGAAGTGTTATTAAACTTGCACTTTGCCTAGTTATAATTGTTGCACATAAATGTAATATGCTTGACCCATGTTATTTATAACATTTTGAGTTTACTTAAATTGCACTTAAGCTAGTTCTAATTGTGCAAATAATTCAAATTTTCATCAACCACATTTTGAACTTTTAACTGACAGCATGTCTGACAGACTGTTAATGCTGTTGCAGCAAAATGCTGTTAAAATAAGCCACTGTTAAATGCAGGCTGTTGCTAACATTTTACATTACAGTGCATGCTGAATTTTGATTTAAACTACGCAAATCTGGACTATAGGATTCGTGCACTTTACTATTTTATTTAAATTGAATTGACGTCATTTCCAATCAATATTTACGTAAATATTTACGCGTAAATGTTTATAAATAAATAGGTATTTATTGAGACAAGCCCATTTTAAAGTACTTGAGTTAAAGGTAAGCCATTAACAATAAAGGACTGATAAGACAAACGGATGAGTGTTGTAACAAAGGGCAGCGTGGGAAATATGAAAGATTCTAGCTAGCATTTAGTAACAAGTACTTGAATAAAAGGTATTACAAATTTGGCCAAATTAATGGCTTTCAATTCGACAATATATTTAAGAAATAAATAATCAACTTAAAACATATAAAAAGGCTGAAGGCTGAAGACCCTGTTATCAGACATAAACGTACTTTAGCGACTGTGCAAAGTGCAAACTTTAAATGCAATTAAACACGTTTGCTGACTGATGTCAGTCATAGCCCAGTTAACATATGCCCCCTCCAACCAAGCAATTGCAGACACATGTTCATCAAAACTTTTAAAGCAGCAATAGAGCAAACGCGTGCATGATCAAAGCATATGTAAGCCCCTTGCGTGTTTGCTGTAGCTACCACTGCTTTGGTTACATAATTAAACATACATATAACCAATGAAGCAAAAAATTCGTTAGTTAGTTGTAGCTCTTTTAAGCCAAGAAATTTCATTTCAAGTCTTGCTTAACTATTTTCCAGCTATGCTTACAGCAAGGGAGCAGTTTTTTAATGGCGCTGATGGCACCGCTGGCGTTGGTTTGGGCATAGAGCTATCAGAGCCTTCTGCTGCGCGTGTCTATAATGCTACCACAGTGCCCATGACAAGCACGAGCAGTTGGCGTAATGGCGGTACCACAACTACCACAACAGTTAACACGGTCAGTGGTCATTTAAGCGTGCCAGCAACCACGAATGGCGGCAATCAACTGCAGCCGCTGCAGTCGCAAGCTACGCAGGACGTAACTGAAGAGGAACAAAACAACGATGGCTTGTCCAATTTGCCTGCTCGCGATCCTGTCGATATTGAATTTAAAAAACTATCGCTGACTGTTAAATTGGGCTTTAGAAGAGGTAAGTAAAACATTTATGACAAGCGTATTTATGGTTGAGCATTTTAGTTGATAAGATTGTTTAAAAATAAGCGCGTGTTTTGGCCCTGTTAATAACGGGCTATGAGCCAAGTAGCGGTGTTTTTATAAAGACCACTTGGCATCATATAAAACTGCGGTCTGTATTCAAACTTTATGAACATACATACTATATATCTAACTTGACGTACTTTGTGCTATATCCAAAGTTAAAAGATCTAAAAGCAACTACACGTTGTCTTTCAAGGTTGCTAACTTTTTACAAGTTCTTGGCGCTTCTGAGCCAGCAAATTCCTATTGATTAGATAGCATCAATACCCTTGCCCCTGCCAACAGCTGCCTGCCACATAATTAGTCATTTTTAACATTAACTTTGCGATACCTTAGCCATGTTCGCTAATTTTGTTAACACTTGTACCAAAGTTCATAAACGACTAACAACAAAAAATGAAAAAAAAAAAAAAAAATCGCTTCATATCGGCATTTTGTTGGTAACTTGATTAGGGTTATGATTATGGAGCGTTGACCAAGCGTTTGTTGCCCTGCCTGCTTTTTTGTGGCCCATATAATCATTCGTTGTACACGTTTATTATAAAACATTAAAAGTTACTTTACTTAAACTATTAAAATGAGGCATAGAAATAAAAGAAATTATGTTTTATAACAGTGCTAAAAAGTTTTTAAATATTGTAGTTAAATGCTAAAAATATCTATATCTACCAGTGCAGCGAATTTTCGTAGATACATTGATCATTGCTTTTCTTTAACTTTAAATCAAATTATTGCAGAAAGTAAAATTATGTGTTTTCTGCCAAATTAAGGGTATTTTTGTCTCTCTAACTCTCAGGAAGATTTGTTTCATATATTTATAATTCGATTAAGACAATAAATAATAGAAAAACTTTAAGTCCGTCTGATCAACTTATTAATTTGGTATAACGCATTCTACATTAACGCAGTCTTATGGTTTGTTAGAAAAGTATTTTATTTTTGTATGCTATTTATTTTCATTTGTTTTATATTTAAGATCCTATCATTGATAGAGTTTAGAAAGCTTTAAGCTCAAGATTGTTAGTAGCAGTAATTTAATCAATTCGGAATTAGAGAAACTAATTGTCGAAAAAACTACGTTTTGGTTCCATAACAAAAATTGAAGTAAATTATAAATGTTAATAAAGTACATTACAGGGCACTCAAACAACTTTCAAAAAACTTAGACTTCAAAAGAAATAAGTCAGATGAGTGCTTGACAAGTTTTTCTACAGCGGAATGCGTATACTTTGCCATTTTCCAAACCTAAGAGTTATTTTATAAATGATCAAAATTCCAGCAAAGTATTTTGTTCAAAAGCTTAGTTGATGTTGTTTCCAATTAGAATGGTTGAGCAGTAAAGTTCATAACATATCTAAACGAGTGCGCCAATAATATAAAATGTATTTCTTAATTTACGTAAACTAAAATAATCAACTACTTAAGGGATTGTAACAGATCTAATGAAAATCAAAATTTAAAAATAACTAAAAAAAATATATAATTCCAAAATTTCTGCAATTTAAGGTGACAAAGAAATTTTACACAATGTTTGTGGCAAATTCCCTGGCGGTCAGCTTATTGCAATAATGGGTCCATCAGGAGCTGGCAAATCAACACTATTGGATGCACTCTCTGGTTTTAAGACTACTGGCGTAAACGGTTCCATTTTACTTAATGGACGTAAACTCGATTTACGTAAGTTTTTTATTCATATACAATTTATTTCAACAGTAACTAAGATATTGCTCTATATTTATAGCCAGCTTTCGGCGCATGTCCTGCTATATAACTCAAGATGATCGCCTGCAGCCCTTATTGACGGTCTACGAAAATATGCATGTAGCATCTGAACTCAAATTAGGAGATACTGTCAGCTATGATGAAAAGGAACGCAGGGTATGAACGATAACATATTTTAAAGCTTACAAATTGTATTTTTGTGCTATTTACATAGATTGAAGAAATTTTGTTGCTTTTGGGTCTTTACGACCACCTTGATACTATGACAAAAAAACTATCTGGCGGCCAAAAGAAGAGGCTTTCTATTGCAATGGAGTTAATCAATAACCCCACTGTCATGTTTTTAGATGAGCCAACAACGTAAGTTGCAGAACTTGTTTGAACTCTTGTTCAAATGATCTTGTATTTTGCATATCTGGTATCAATTTTTTGCACTTTAATTGTAGTGGCTTAGATAGCAGTTCCTGCACTAAAGTACTCGAGTTGTTGAAGAAGCTCACACTTCAGGGTCGCACTATTATTTGTACCATTCATCAGCCCACTGCCAAGTTATTCCAAATATTCGATCAGGTGTATGTACTTGCCGCTGGTAACTGCTTGTATCAGGGCAGCACACACAAGCTAGTGCCATTCTTACAAACTGTAGACTTGCCTTGTCCAAAGTATCACAATCCTGCGGATTACAGTAAGTGGCTGATAGTAAAACATACTTGTTTATTAATGTATTAAGAATTTATGGATTTTGAAATAGTTATAGAGCTGGCATGCGGAGAATATGGCTGCGATAAAATTGAAACGCTTAAAAACGCTGCCGATAACGGCAGCTGCCTCACCTGGTTCGAAAATCCCAATGCCTTAATGAGTTCCACACAACTCATGCGCACGAATCCCATACCAAGAAAACGTAAAAACCGTTCGTTGGAGGATACAAGCTTTTCGAATCAATGCTCGGTGCTTATGCAACGTGGCTACATTAAGGCGAAACGTGATACTACCATGACACATTTGCGTATTGGCGTAAATATAGCTGTGGCCGTACTTTATGGTGCTTTATATGATCATTCCGGGCGCGAAGGCTCAAGAGTACTGGATAATTACAATCTATTATTTGCCGTACTGATGCATCACTCCATGACTACCATGATGTTGACCGTTTTAACATGTAAGCATGCAACATACTTAAATTCCAGCAAGGATTAATACATTTTTGGTTTTTTAGTCCCCATCGAGATGTCTATATTAATTAAAGAACACTTTAACCGCTGGTATTCTCTTAAAGCCTATTACACAGCCATGACACTTGTGGATCTGCCAATTTCGGTTAGTCAACAAAAAATGCTTTTTTTAATTCACGTTTTAAATTTACCTGCGTATGCTATAGATTTTGGGTTGTTTTATATTCACTGTCATCACTTATGGCTGGAGTTATCAACCAATGGAATGGACGCGTTTTTGGATGTTCTTTGCCATTAGTTTGCTCACTGTATTTGTTGGTCAGAGCTTTGGTCTAATGATAGGTGCCTGGTTCGATGTAGTCAATGGCACATTTTTGGCGCCTGTGCTTACTATTCCAATGATGATGTTTGCCGGCTTTGGAGTTACATTGCGCGACTTGCCTAGCTACCTTAAATGGGGTAGTCACATATCATATTTGCGCTATGGTTTAGAAGGCTTTATAGGCGCTATTTATGGACTCAATCGCGGCGTTTTGGAATGCAATGAGGCACCCTATTGCCACTATAGGTACTTTCTACATACTTTAAAACAATACGTTGTTACATATATATCGTTTTACATTTTACAGATATCCAAAAAAATTCCTTGAGGAGATTACCATGTCAGGAGATCAGTTCTGGAATGATATTATTGCACTTTCTGCCATGACAATTATATTTAGAATTGTTTCCTTCATAGTGCTTAAGGCAAAGATCAAATCAATTAGATGAACAAAGAACTACTTTAAATTTAAACTTTTTTGTATTATAATAATTGTTGAAAATTACTTTTAGTGCTATTATTTAAATATACGTATTTTCATGTACATTAATTTTTGTTATTAAAGCTACAAACGACTTTAATCTAACCTATCCGATTTGTCTATATATCACATGGTTCAGTTTACTAAGCCTTGCGCCGCTTTTTCGTCTTGTGCTGGGTTAGTCGCTTTTTCGTAATTTTGAAGAATTTGCTGTAATTCCTTTACATTCTCAGCCATGTTGCCAGAATGCAGCTGTTAAGAAAGTTGATTAATGAAAGCTGCTTAAGTATTGTATGATAAACTGACTCACCTTTACCACCTGCTGACCTGAAGCCTCTAATAACCGACATTTGAGGTTAATTAAGGCTGTTGGTTTTTGGCTAAACTTTAGAATTTGCTGCGACGTTAGCAGTTCCACAAAATAAATACGCGAGTCTTTGCCCAGTGTTTGTACGCGCAGGCTGGGTATATTGATGCCAACTATAGGACATACCAAATCCACGCCCTCGACTTCAGGATCCAACGCTAATTGCTTCGTATACTCAGCGAAATCGGGACGGTTAGTTAAAAGATAGCCAGGTGCTCGTGTCAACTCCTTAAAAGCAGACTTAGCATTTGATTCTGACCAAGAAGGTTGCTCAATAGATACAGCAGAGCGCAAAACAATCAAACGACTGTCAACCTTGGGCTGTGCAGCACGTACATTTCGGTGTGTAGCTTTGAGTTCTTCAGCAGCATCAATAAGCTGCTTCGAGTAGTGACCCAACATGCAGAGAGATAAGCATGTGTCGACCAAATTGTCGGGAAAGTATCTAAATTCACCATTATCCAGTTTTCGTAAAGTAGCAAGCTCTATTTGCTTAAGCTGGGCTGTGGTTAATTTGCAGTTAAGTTGCGCGCAAGACCATATAAATGTGGCCAGGTCTTTAGCACGCAAAATACCGGGTTTTAGTAGCGTCATAAGTCGCTCTACAATAATGTCAAGGCAATCCTTGTCGTCCCACAGCTGTTCGGCAAAATAGGCAAAAATATGCGCTAAGCCACGCGGCTGCAATTGCGACATTTGTGTGGGCTCTAAACAAACTCTTGTCAAATGCTTTGATACGCGCTCATCATTGACACGCTGTAAACGTAATGATTTTACAAAGTTAACTAGAAGCGCGTCATTGCCATCCTTCACAAGTAGGTTTAAAACTGCATCGGTAAGGGCCGCCTCATACTGAGTGCGAATATCTCCGGTTATGACAGTGGATGTTTTGTATGCAGCATTGCTAACCAAAGCCAAGTCAAGTAAGCTTAGGTTTTTTAGATGCTGTGGAAGTCCCGTCGTTAGCAGAGTTTCCAAGTAGGTAGACGATTGTGGGTTCTTCATTTGCTTTTTCTGTAAGGCCATGTAAAAGCAAAGCTGTACAAAACGTTCCTTACTGCTGCTATAATTTGCCGGCTGTTTAAATTCCTCTTTTGCGAGACGTCGTATGGCAGCATGATAAAAATCCGTACGCTTTAGCCAATTAGGCATTAGAAAGAGGAAGGCATACAATGTTTCCAAAACAGTAGTGCTATCCATATCAGGCAGCTGCGCTAAAGCATGTGCGTCCAGCGTGTTTAGAGCCATTGCATATTTTGGTGGCGGTGCATTGGGTCTATAACTTGACGCATGTATAATCAGCGCTGGAAGTTGTGCGGCTGGTGTTTTTTCTACCGAACGTTGAAAGTAACGATCTTCTGTTATAGGAAAATAGTCCACATAACGTACTTTCGTTGCTGGCAGTACTTGCTCATCGATTTTGTAGCGTTCCATAGCAATGTGTTTTGCGAAACGCGTAAAGAGTGTACCGGCCTCATCGGAGGTGTCGCGTAGTACATCTTGCACAGTAAATGAAGCATAACTACGAAGCTGGTTGTTATTTTGGGCGCACGCAAAACGGCGCAACAAAGCAAACATTTCTATTGGGATTTTATTTTGATTAATAAATTTATGTAACTTATTTACAAGAAAACGTGCCGCGAGAATATAAAAAATGTTTTCTAACACGGATTCTATAATTTACCAACACAGTTAATACGTTTGCCAACACTTCTGCCAAAATAGCTGATTTTGGATAGGCGCAATGGGTAAACGAGCGGCAGGATTTGTACTTTTTCGCAGATTGCTTGGTGAAATCGAGTATTTGTTGCTAAAAGCATCATACGGAGATTTTCATTGGAGCTCTCCAAAGGGGCATGTTGATCCGGGTGAAGACGATTTTACCACAGCGCTACGTGAAACTCGCGAGGAAGCCGGGTAAGTGCTCAAATGTTCTCACAACACACAATATAACTGACTTTTAATGTTGCTTTTTAGTTATGCTGAGAAAGATTTGACTATCTATCGTGACATTCCACTTACGCTTAACTATAATGTAAAGGGAAAACCAAAATCAGTTATTTATTGGCTTGCAGAGTTACGTGACCCTAACCAAGCACCCGTGCTTTCCGAAGAACATACGGAATACAAATGGTTAACTAAAGAAGCGGCAAAGGAAATAGTAGGCTTCAAAGATAATCAAGAAATGATTGATAAGTTTCATAATATAATATTAAATATGAACAAAACATAAGCTGGCAAAGGAAATAGTAGGCTTCAAATATAAGTTTCAAAATATAATATTAAATATGAACAAAACATAAGCCGCAACATAAACAAAATCATATGCTTGTTATCAAGAAAAAAAAATACCGTAAAATACCAAAACATCGTACAATGTTGTAAATTGTTAACGAGAAAAAGCTAACATTGATTATTTATCAACACTATTTTTAAGGCATCTGCAAAAATTGTTCAATATTTTTTAGATTTGCTACAAACGCCTTCTTAAATACAATAAATCATTTGAAAAATATAATTTTGCGCTTTTACAATGGGTTCACGTTCCCGCAGTCCATCAGTTAAAAGGCGGCATCATAAAAGTAAGCACAAAAAACGCAGTAAGTCACACAATCGAGACCATGACCGGAGCAGCACACGCAGTAGTCGCGCCGACCGAGATAGGGACAAATCGCCTACGCATGGGCGTGGTGGTGGCAGTAGTGGAGCACTTCGTCGCGATCGTGATAGAAACCACAGCGAAAGGCATACAGACCGAGAATATCGGCACTCACACTCAAAGTCACGTAAACGCTCCAGCTCAACAGCCTCCAGTAGTGATAGTCAATATTCGGAACATGAGTCCCAACGCAGCAGACATAAGCGCAGTCGATATAAGAAACTTGAAGAGGTGAGCAACTGTTAGTTTATTGACGTAAGTCAATATTTTAATGTATATAAATATATTATTTTTTGAAGCAAAACCTATTGCAAGTGGAGCGCTTGGCCG
Organism: Chymomyza procnemis; assembly: GCA_035046065.1. Taxonomy (NCBI): domain Eukaryota; kingdom Metazoa; phylum Arthropoda; class Insecta; order Diptera; family Drosophilidae; genus Chymomyza; species Chymomyza procnemis. Next base: position 16,331,707 of record JAWNOJ010000004.1, on the reverse strand, counting down.
AAATGGAAAGACAGAGGCGACAGAAAGAGGCCGAACAAAAAACAATTGAAGAGGAAGCCGCTAAACGCATAGAACTATTGGTGAAAAAGCGCGTCGAAGAGGAGCTCGAAAAGCGACGTGATGAAATTGAACAGGAGGTGAATCGTCGCATGATGCTGGAACTAGAGCGACGGCGCGAACTTATACGCGAAGAAGAACGCCGACGCGAGGTAGGTGCTCGTATTCACATTCCGCTGGACGACTGCTGCTACCACACACTACTTACCAAAATATCAAACACTATAAACAGCTACTGAAAACACGTACAAAAAATAAACAGCAGTTGCAAACAGTCGTCTTGAAAATGCTACCAGAAATGAGTGCGGGCGGCCAAGTGCAGCGGGCTACGCACGGCTCATTTTGCGTATTTTTTAGTAGAAATCATAATATGCATTGTTGTTCTAACTACGCACTGTGCCATTCAAATACGTTTAATGCATTAACCAAATTTGATAGCTCAATTGCTCGTTCATACATAGATATATCGTACTTATTTCATGAACTCATATATTTAATCATTAACTCGCATAATGAGCCACTGACTCGCTGCCTTGCGCTGTCGCGTCTTTACTCGTTTCAATACTTTCTTGTCAATAATTTTGTAATTTTTATTTTTCCTACCAAAAAAGCTAATGAGACACCCAACCAGAAAAAAAATGAAAAAATCAAATGGTTGTGTTAAATGTCATCTCATGCAGTTTCTGCCGCCAATAGCGCATAAATCTGTTTTGCATACTTTTTAGCTTCATCTATTGTTTTGTTTGTTTACACCATATTACTTTTCTTTAAGTACAATTTTTTGTTAATTGTCGTTGTTATTGCGTGCAATGACCTTACGCTTCTGTAGAACGAACGTAACGCGTTATCGATGCGACGATGTTAACGAAACACACACAACACAAATATAAACGTAGCCCACAACGTTCACTATGCCGGACGCAATGCAAAACCAGCTCTGAAGTATTTTGGCCCAACGGAACGAATATATACGTCTGCAGTCACAACAAGCAAGAACACAAGGCGTTGTTTTACATACCATTTGCATATAAATCCTAACTCCAAACACCGCGATCGCGACACATACATGTTGATATGTACATACTATATACATATATATATATATATGATTTAAATGCACCAAACAGTTGAGTAGTTTACGTCTGCAATAGTTAGTGCAGCAGTTTTTGTAAGTCTAGTTGGGTTGGGCTTAGACTGTCAGGGCTTATAGTGCAACTGTACGCTGTTTACCAATATTTTGTTGGACTATTTAAAAACGGGTGAGTTCCCTTACAAGGCATAAAATGTGATGAACCGGTTACAAGCCACGTACCTAAGTGAATGTATTAAATTATGAGCAACAAAACGTTAAGAACCTAAACGAACCTTTTAAACTGTACAGGTGTTGTTATTCCGGATACACATCTTGCTGCATAAAGCTTATGACTTTTATTATTCTAAAACCTAAGTTGCATATACTGAAATCATTTGTGTTTTTCTTAACGCATTTTTATTTTAAAACATACATATGTACATTTTTATTGAAATTATATGTTTATCTGAAAGAAAACAAAAAAAGAAAATCTAAAACAAAATTCGCAGACAACAAAAATCCTTAAATTAACAAAAATATTTAGCCATTAAACTGGAAAAAATGATCTATTTAAATAGTAAGTAGCAAAAAAAGACAAAATTAAAAAAAAAAAAAAACTACTACAGTAAAATTGTTAATGTTGTGTGCTCTTAATATTATATTAAAAAGTTGCAACTATCATTTAAACATTTTTATTAGACACTAAATGTTTTTACTTTCTACCAAATTATCTATATAACTATTGTTAAACATGAAAATAGACTTAAAAAAAATGCAGCCTTTTGCAGCAAGCAACAAAACTTGCGCCCCATTGCCGTCGCACAGAGGCGTGTCCAAAACGTTTAAAATTAAAACTATTTCTTAATTCCCTAGCCATAAGTTTAAGCTTTATAACAAAAACTTTGTGTATTAATACGCCATTTTATTTGGGTTTTATAGGAGGAAGAAAAACAAAAACGCGAAGAGCTCGAAGAAATTTTGGCCGAAAATAATCGCAAAATTGAAGAAGCACAAAGAAAATTAGTGAGTATCATTGGCAAAGTATATGAAAACTTGTAACTTATTTTATATTATTCTGCAGGCTGAGGAGCGTCTGGCCATTATTGAAGAGCAACGTCTTATGGACGAGGAGCGTCAACGTATGCGCAAAGAACAAGAAAAGCGCGTCAAGGAGGAACAAAAGGTCATATTAGGCAAAAACAATTCAAGACCAAAATTATCGTTTTCACTTAAACCTGGCGCATTATGAGGCGTTTTAGCTCTCCCTAATTATTTTTTATTTATTTGTTAACTTTGCTTTTTATTTTTACACCTAAAAAATTTGCTTTGCTTTTGCCTAAAACAAAAGCGCTTTTCTATAATTATGTGCCACTTGTTTATTTTTATTTTGCTTCTGGTGCATTGTTTTAAGCACAAGCAAAGTAGTTTGGGTTTGACTTCTATTATAAAAATACCAATAATTTTTAAACTAAAGTCCAATTTATAATATTCTTGAACGCATTATGAAGCTCCTTGTGGTAAAAAAAATGCTTAAAACAAAACACATGCAATATACAATATTTATATAAAAAAAAAAATAACAAATCAACCAAACATAAGTCAAATGATTATGTGTAGTGCAACGTATTGTTAACGCCGATATATTACGCGATATATTTAAAAATTTTTTAAGAATACAACATGAAAACAAAAATCGCTTATTAATAAAAGAGAAAAACACAATAAAGAATATAAAAACTTACAAAGTGGAATTGTTTCTTGTGAATGTACTGGAGTAAAACTGCTTTGTCTGTTTGTACTCTTAATAATTTTTTATGCTTTTATTGTGGCATTTATAAAGAATGTTTACTTTGCTTTTTGATATATCCTGTTGATAATATAATAGTTTTTATTCTTTACGTTATTACAATCAAGCAGATCTTAAAACCAACAAATTGTGTTACATGTCAAACATACTTAAAAAATTTTATTTTAAAGATTTTATAAAAACTGCAATTTCAAACTTCGCTGCTTTGCATCTGCAAAGCATGCTTTAGTTTTTCCAAAACTACTTGTTTTCGTTTGTAGGAAAAATTGGTTTTAATTAAATAGCTTGGGGCACAATAGACCCATGGTGGCTGCCACTCTTGTTCAAACATTTAAATATCTTATACAAGACAATCAATAAAATTCGCAATATCTTGTGGTATTTGTCGATATAGCGATGTAGTGAAATAGAAAAACGCTAAATTTTAGCTTATTACCTTACAGGAGGTAGCCAAATATCCAAACACTGCTAAACTTTGCACACGTACTATCGCATCTATACATGGAACTGACGCCGGCCACAGGCTGCATATAAAATTTTGTGGAAACTTCTTGTAGGTTTTGGCGTTTTAGCTTGCTTTGAGTACTTTTGCTGTGTTTGAGCACTCGTCGTTTCTTTAAATCAATTAACTTTAGTAAATATTAGTTTTAAACGTTTATGGGATTTAATATAGAATCTAAATTTTGCATAAATCACAAACTTAAGCAAACAGTTCATAAAGTTGCCAAAGCGTCGTCGTTCGCGCTTGCACCAATTGCACTCTTGCTGCTTAAAAACAAACAAACAAACCTTCTGCACCAACTAAACAAAGTTAATTCTTAAACAATTTTCAAATAAAACTTACAACATAATTTGTAGTTTGTTCTTGTTACAAGCTTTGCTAATTTGATATTTATAGATATATAATTACTGTATAAGTTTAAACATTATTTGCAAATATATATCCTTAAACTTTTACTTTTCTATGCACTTTAATATTTTTGTATTTTGCTCTTATCAAAGTGTTTACATTGCAAAGCGTTCGTATTTTTATAGGCTGCATTCTTTTTTTTTCCTTGCGAAAATCAGCCAACAAATTTTTTGAGTTTCAAGTCTTTCACGTTGCCCAATGCTTTTACTTTATTTAACAAATCTTAAAGTTTTGTGTTTTTTAAGCAGCTAAACAAGCAAAAAGTTTTACAGAAGATTTATTTATATATATTTTTTTTTATAATTGCACTTGAGAGTTTTTATTTTATTTTTTATATTAAATTAAGCAAAAGGCTTAGCAGAGTGGTTTATTCAGTAAAAAAAATAATTGAAATACATTTATAGTTGCGCACATACGCGTGTGCATTTTTTATTTTTAAATAAAGTTTTGCATAAAAAATAACAAATAAAAATATATTTAATTTAAATATTGCGACAAAATAAAGATGAAATAAAATTTAAACGAAAATTCGAAACATAATTTAAGCTATGAAATAAATAATATATAAATTATTTTGAAGACAAAAATAATCATTTAGATAATTTATATAGTTTAATAATAATTTTAAAAGTTATATATAATTATGTATATATACAGCTTGCATTCATTAACAATCAATCTTTTCGTTTAAAATTTAAATTTAATAATATGCTTGCATCAAAAAGTTCCAATGTCTCTAAACGAAAACAAGTGCGCCAATTGCTAAAGCGCCAAATTATTTCTTTTTTATTTTGACTAAATTTGTTCTATTTTGTTGTTTTGTTTAAGGTCCCACATAATTTCGCTAATTATATAAATATTTGTTTAACATTTACATTACAATTTATTTAATTTTTTTATATGTTTTTTTGGTTTTTATGTTGCCTTTTGATTAGCTTGTCTGACAAAATTCAATTGCATAGTTTATTTTATATTAATTTAATTTTTTTGTTTGGTATATAAAATAGTTTGTTTTTGCGTTTGTCTAAAATTTGCTTTCTTTTTTGTTTTATAGCCATAATATTTATTATTATATATTATATATAATATTTATGTATATTGTTTAAACATTGATAATGTTAAATTGTAGTTTAAATTGGTTTGTTTTATCATTTTAAATTACTTTTACATTAAATGTGTAGAAAAATTCGTTAAATTGATTTGCATAAAGTTTGCCCAGTTTTTCAAATGCTTTTTAAACATTTAGCGGCAATTATATAGTTATATATATATTTATATAGTTTAATAATTTGTTTACTGCAAATGCTAAAAAAATTGTTAGCTTTAGCCCCCCAACAAAAAAAAAATATGTATAACCACACACAAATTACAACAAAATATTGTGGCAGCGGCTGGCTTACAAACTGTAGGCTGCGCTTGCAAGCTGCTGCAAAAAACTGCAAATAGTGTTGACCCAATGCGTCAAATCCCAAAAAAGGACAATTGCCTTGTGCACAGTTTGAGCGGCACTGTGCCTGCGGCGGCCATTGCAGCGACATGTTTGTAGCTACTTTTGCTTTGGTTGCGTGTAGTTTCGCGTATCCTTCGGCGCTAGGTAAGCATTTTAAAGAATAAAAGCGCCAAGAGTATATTGACAAACATCACTAGCAGCACCAGCTGTTGACGCACAAACCAATCCTTGAAAACAAATGCAAACAATTGTAGTAAGCGGCATACTTTTATATTTGGTATAAAAGCATTAGACTCACCTTGACTTGTGGACTAACCAAATAGAGCAAAGGATTTGCCTTAAGACGTTCATTGACTTCAATTTGTCTGCGCACCGCTTCGCGTCTGGCCGAACCCAAGGCGGATACCTCCTCGCGACTCATGGCCTCAGTGGCGCGTGGTAGTTCCTGAAAATCGGGCATGGACTTTTTGCGCTGCAGCGACACATTGATGGGCACCGTCTGTCAAGAGTTAAAAGTAAACTTTTTTATAAAAACTTGTACTTGGTTCATGCTTGTTTTAGACAGCCAGCACCTCTACGGGTGGCTCTACTATCCAGCTTTCGCTGGCACGTCGCGCCAACAGTGCCGGCGAGAACATCAAGTCCTCCTCATCTTCTTCGGGATACCAATCCATGTTTGTTACTTTTGTTTGTCTACAATTTTACACTTTACACTATAATTCAAGGTACTACACTTGCATAACGCTTTAAAGGCAAATTGTATGCTTCAAGCTTGTAAACGAGTTGTACATGGCGCGTGTATCCGTATCCGTGTAGTTTCAATAGAAAAACCGTATAATGAGCAATGCGCCAATTGGCCAAAAATAGTCCAACGCACGGCAATGAGCCAAAACAACAAAATAAACTAATACTTGTCGTTGTCGCAGTCGCTGCTCGCCTCTACGTCGACGTTGCGTCGCACTTAATGAAAATGGTTTTTGAATTTTTATTTATTTATTCTTTTCAACGGCACATATATTTCTATTGCTCTACGCCTCGTCTCACAAAATAAACCTTGTATATGTTGTCATTAAAATTCTTGCCAACCAAAGCGGCCAAACACAAAAACAAAAGTAAGAAGTACAAGAGCGACGCGCCTCTATAGCGTTCAACGCATTGTTTGCTACTAGCCAAAATAATTTTCAAAAAATTGTCACTGCCAGGCAACAAATGAGCGCTGTCTACAAGTGCCCGAGCTGCACGACAAATGCCGGCGACAAATTCAAAAAAAGCTGCCTTCCAATGGCCACTTGTGAATTGAGTTCACTCTCGAGTGTTCATCAGGCGGCTGCGAGATTCAGCAAACGCTTGCTAGCCGCGGGCGAGCACATGCATTCCATTGGGTGGTTGCTGACTACTTGGCCATTGCTCTTGGCGTCGTCTTGTGCACTCGCAATCGTTGTGTGCGTTTATTTTTAGTAGCGCCAACGAATGGGCACATGGCTCAAAAATGTTTGAAAATGTATGTATCGCATATGCGTGCCAGCGAGCGCCAGATAGTACACAATAGTATATGACATAAATTAAATTAATTGCATGGATTAACTGTGTGTTATGAAATCTTACAGCAGCATGTAAATTAGGTAATTTATTTAAATTTTAATTAACATTTTTTTGAATTTCAACGGCAATTAGAAAACGATTAAGAAAGGTGCTTGAACTTGCTAATAAACGACGCTATTGGTTTGTGAACTAAATACATTGAACGTTACCAACACTGTTCAGTTACACTCAAACTGTAGCTTAAACCGGTTCTACCGTTTGCAATATCATTAAGCGGCAAACAGAGACTGCCTAACTTTAAGCAGCTTTCAATGGCAACAAAACTTTAACCGTTTGAGCGTGGCTTAGCAGCTTACAGTGCATGTCAAACTGTAACCGCTTAAAATTGGTTTAGCAGCTCACAACGCATGTAAAACTTTAACCGCTTGAATAAAAGTCACGATCTTAAGTTTTGTTTTGAAATTCGAAAGAAATTGTTAGGAGAAGATCAGCTTCAAAAAGTTATTCAAACCAAATCGGTCTTAAAAAGTTTTTGGAATGTGAAAGAAAATTCAACAAACATAACTTAAGCACTTTGGGCAGTATTATAGTACGGCACCCAGCAAGTTAACAAAAATATTTTTTTTCCTACAGTCAGTTCAAAATGCTTTTGGATCCTTTCAGACAATTTAAGTTTTTTGTAGCAAACGCCTGTCTGGCACATTCGCCAAAACTCAGTCATTAAAACACTGTAAGCTTAGCAGCTTACAATAGCCACAAAACTGTAAAACTCCAATAAGTACGCATAACCGTTTGAGCAACAACAGTTTCAATGCTCGCAGAACTGTATTGACAACTGTAGCTTTAACCTCACGTAGGTTCCCAAAGCCCTCCCACTGCAAACCGTCTCCATTTGTACCCAATGCCACTACAACTGAAGCTTTCCTCAATTGGCAACGCATAACGCAACAAACTTACCTTCATTTTCTTGCCACCTCCACCGCCGCCGGCTTTGCCCATGGCCATGCCCACCGGCGTCGCCGGCTTGGCTGGCAGATACAAACTCTCAGTGCGTTTTGGTTGCAAGGGCGAGGGAATGATATCCTGACCGAGCGTACGCTGACGTAACAGCACATCCTCAAACGGCTGATTGGGCGTTGAAAACAGCGGCTCCGCATTACTTTGGCTAGGCGCACGTCCCGTGCTGCCCAAACTGGGCGTGCCGGCGCGTGATAAACGTCCACCAGCGCCCGAGGGCAGTGTGCCATTGCCTGTCATCGTTGATGTGCCCGTTGTAGGCGCACCGCTTGCGGGCGCTGGTGTTGCACCGCGAAATACTGAGCCTGCACGCGCACGTCCATCGGGTGTGCTGTTGCCGGCTGCAATAGCCGCTTCATTCAGGCCCGAACGATCCAGCGAAGCCTGACGTGAGCCAGCAAATGCGCCACTCATGCGACTGGCAGCGCGTGCATAGCGATCTATGGATGAGTCGCGACTGGGTGGTCGCTTGTAATGATCGAAATGATCGATTGATGACTGCTGACCAACTTGACCCAGCATGGGCGGCCGCTGACCACGTTGCTGCTGATTAACTGCGGCCATGGTGGCGGCGTTGGCTTGTGCAGCAGCCGCATCGGCTATCTGTTGCGAGGGTCGGCGCATTACGCTGGCATTGTGATTAGGAGTACCTTGCGCCGCCGCTTGTTGGTTAAATTGTTGCTGCTGCAGTTGCTGCTGGAGTTGCTGCTGTTGCTGCTGGTAGAGTCTTGTTTGTTGTTGTTGCTGGGCAAAGAGCTGTTGCTGTTGCTGCTGCTGTTGCAGCATCTGTTGCTGTTGCTGTTGTTGTTGCTGTGGCGTCATACTGCTGGCAGTCTGATACATGGGTGTAGCATTCTTTGCTGCATTTGTAGGCGTCATGTTGGCCATGGCACTGCCGAAAGGCTGCTGTTGCTGCTGTGTTTGCTGTGCTCCACCGGGCGGCTGTTGCTGCTGGAATTGATATGCAGGATTCATTTGTGGATTGCTTTGTTGCTGCTGTTGGAACTGCTGTTGCTGATGCTGCTGCTGATGATACATCTGATTAATGGCACTGACTACCTGCGCATGGCTCGGCTGGCCATGACTGACCATTGCCGAGAGATCCGTCTGCGGCGACACTGGCAGCTGCTGTGAGTACATAGACGAGGGCACCGGGCATTCCGCCTCTCCGGGTTGCAGCTGCTGCGACATGCGACGCTGTTGCTGCTGCTGTTGCATGGCTATATACTGCTGCTGGCGCTGTGCTTGCGTAGCATATGCATCCGATGTGCTACCACTGCTGGCAGGCGAGAATTGCTGCGTTGTGGTCATCGATTTATTGCCGGTCATACCGCTGCTGCCGGCTAGTGTCAAATCCGCATTGGATGGCATGCCTCGAAAGCGTTCACGCAGTCGTAGCTTCTCAAAGCGTTCAAGCACCGCTGGCTTAAAATCTGGCGCAAACTCCCGTGCCATGCGTACTGCATTTTCGCAGTCGTAGCGTGCTTGTTCGGCTGCCATGTCTGCGTTTTGGGCTTTGGCTGCTGCTGTAGCCATGCGCGAGATGGCCATGTCGGAACGTTGCATGGCCATTTTAAGAGCACGCTGTGCGGAATTAACTGCAGCTGTAATGCGATCGCGAAATTTACGCGAGCGCGCGAGGAACAAATGCTTCTTCTTCTGGCTGGTGATAAGTATATTATTTTTATATTTGCCTTCTTCGACGGTGCCGTCGCGAAATGTGGTCACACCATAGCCATGCTTGCGATTGTTATACCATTCGCCTTCGTATCTGCAATGTGAACCATTAGAAACGAGGGATGACTAAGTTTGCTTGGGGCTTAACTTACTTCAGACCATCACTGCGTTCGGCCACACCATGACCGCAGCGTTTATCCTTTTTCCATTCACCCATGTAGGTCTCAACAACTGTAGGATCCAACTGCTCATCTTCCATGGTGAAGCTGGCATTTGATTCAGTGTGCGCGGATCTGAATTGCATAATATTTAAGTATTTGCAGTACTGTGCAATATCTGTTGTACTTACTTGGTAGTTAAGTTGGACTGCTCAGAGCCTGTGCTTATCCAAGAGGCCGACGACATGGTTGAGCGTATGCTGCCTGACGCAACAGTGCCACGTTTCTCTAAATCCCCAGTGCTGCGCTGTTTGCGCATTTTTAAACCCTGCAACCATTTAAAATGAAAAAAACAATGCCCACAAAATCGCTAGCAGTTACTTACCATTAAAAACCCCTTTTTGGTCTTCTCAGTCAAACTGTTGCGTCTTACCGGCAGCTTGTCAGACTTGGCCGTTAGCACGAAGCCGCCGCGAATCTCTTCGGACTTTTCATTTACCTTGGCCGCGTTGCCGTTTTCGCCGCTGCGCAGCGAACTCAATGAGGCATGCAGATTCTTACGTCGATGATGCGAGGCCAGGCCATAGGGCGCTGATGTGCGTATGCCATAGCCATGGCGTTTACCCTCCTGCCATTGACCTTGGTATTTTCCTGCAATAGTAATAACCAGAAGCGGGTCAGTTGCGGCTTAATTTACATGACAGCTAGCCAATTAAAACGGAAATGAAAATGTGAATTACAAGCCGCAGTATACAATAGTCAGTATATAACGTATACATGTAGTTGCGTAGAAACCCCACTCTGCTCAAGGTCAAGCATGTCTAGCTTGTAGTTGGCCAAGTTATTTACATATACACGTATTTTATTTACCTTTCGCCTAGCAAGAAACATTTTTGCTAATTGCAAGGCATTTTGTTGCTAAATTCTGGCTTATATGCACCAGGGAATCTACTGACCTTTGGCCACTTATGAAAATAGCTTGTACCGGTCTGGTGTTGCTTAATTTAATAAGAAAACTTTGCTTGGGCGCTGTGTAAATAGAAATTTATTGAAACGGCTAAAATTAGAGCTCTAATTAAAACAACTTCCACTTTCAGTTGCAACAGGACGAAAATGAAAATAGAAAATAAGAAGAGACTTTGTTGCATACCCCAAGGCTGACTTATTTAGCATTTTTGTATTTTGGGACAATCATTCTTATTTAATAATTAATTTATTAATTAATAAACATTTTTTTTTACTATGCAGGCTCCTAAGCCAACTTTAACGTTTTGTCGCCGATAAAAACTTTGCATGCCGATCCTTGCATATGTTTGGTGAATCGATATCATACAGCTATCGTCTCCGTGAAATCGATACAAGCCAAGATGCTTATCGCTTAAATCGTTACGTTAAAGTAAAACCAAAATTCATTTAATATCGTTTTCGAAACGATAAAAATGCAGAAATAAGCAAATTACGGAAAACCCATTGCTATAAATGGTTTTATATAGCAATGGGTTTTCCGTAATTTGAGTAAAAATGATTCAATTTGTATGCGCAGCAGCAAGTAAGCACCATTCATAGAGTCTGATGACAAAATTTAGCAAGATTACATCTATTGTTTTGCATCAAAAACATATTTATAGTTAGCTCTATATATAGACGGATCTACTATACACTGTGCCAGTTGCATTAGACACACCTACACAAAGGCAACTGCCGTATGTTTTTAGCTAAACGAATTTCCCGAGAAAAAAAATCACTCATGCTGCTAAAATGTATAAAAAGGAAAAACGCGAAGAATAGCTGGCAAAATATCATTGAACCGCAATGAGAAATAAAAATATGACGTCAGTTTTGGTCAGTGTGTGTGAGAGATATTTTCTTTGCCGGTAGGGCGCAGCGGTCGCTTTTACCAAAAATCTTACGCAGACACATGGACATACGCAAATGTGCACACACATTATTATAAACACATGCAGAAGCGTAATTTTTACAAAAACGTCAAAAAGCAAATAAGCCATAAGAAGAGGAGAAAATCATTTTTCTACTGGCTGTTTTGAAAATGAGCCAAAAACGAAAAATAATGAAACAACAAAAGCGAAATGGAAATAAAATGATCTCATGCACAAAGCTTTAGTTCCACATTACGTATACGCAGCGTATGATTTTATTTCATTTTACTTTGTATACACTAAAAATCAAAAGGGTAGCAATGGCTTAGTTCACTAAAAAAAAGCGGTAAGTCCTAATTAAGCAAGACTTACGAATGCTACAATGATAATAAACATTATACAAAACATGTGTTTTGTGGCTTATTCTGCTACATTCAGAAATTGAAATATATAAAAAATTCCAAATATTTTTCTATTAATCATATTGCATGCAGCGTACGCGCAAGTCGTCTATGTTTGGCAGTTGTAGCACGACGCTATGCTTGTTAGTTTTTGCTAAAATTTCTCTTTTATTTGACTTACCGCCATCAGCGTAGGTTTCACAGCCGGAACCATCTTGGTAGCCTTCGTTCCAGGTTCCTTCATATTTGGCCGTCGATACGGTGCTTTCCCTGACGCCATAGCGTCCCTTGTGTCCATCCTTCGACCATTCACCGCGATAAATTTGCCGTCCAATTTGTTCTACGCCCAAACCATGACGACGTCCATTCTGCCACTGACCCTCATAGTGCGAGCCACTGCACAAGCACAAAAGTTAGTCAGTCGCTTGCCAGCCAAACTTTTTGGTGTTTTTTTTGAATACGTTTTGTTTTTTAACTTACCTAGGCCATATATAGGAGCCGGATACCTCAAAGCCGTAGTTCCAAGCGCCCGCATAGGCGCCTTGATGTTTGGGGCCCGTGCAAACACCATGGCCATGCGCTTTTCCCTCATCCCAGCCGCCGCAATAGGTGCCGCCATCTTCGAAATCAAAGCGACCGCCACTCATGGGACCACGCCTTCCGGAGGCCTGCTGGCCATAGGCAGCCATATCACCGCCATTTTGTTGCTGTTGTTGTTGCGCTTGCAGCTGCTGTTGTTGTTGCTGTTGTTGTTGATCAGCTTGTTGCATGCTCAAAGGTTTTAATGTCTACTACTACTGCTGCTGCTGCTGCTGCTGCTTCTTGTTGCTATTATTGCTTTGAGTTTTTTATGCTTTCGTTTGCTGTGCATTGATTTTCTTCTCAATAGCGGTTGTTGTTGTTTATTTTGTTGCTGCTGCTGCTCTTCTGCTTCTTCTTGGTTTACTTTTCTATGCATTTATTTAGTTTTTCTTTTATTTAAATCTAACCTCCTCTCTTTGCTCTTTTTTTACTTAATTTGTTCGTTTCGCTTAGTTTCGTTTTTATTTTGTCTATGTGTGTGTGTTTACTTTTGTGTTAGATTTTATTTAAAAAAAAGTTTATTTTAAAGTTATATTTTAGTTTAATGCTAAATTTCACTGAAACGCGAAAATTGTAATTTGTGTTTAGGTTTATTTTTTTTATTATTTATTCTTTTTTTCTTGTGTCGTACTTTTTCCAAAAGTTTTTCTTTTATCTTTGCTTCTTCTGTTTGTCTTGACTTTAAGGTTTTGACCTTGTTCTGTTCGGCACGGCAGCATTTATCAAGATCAAGTATTCGCTTCAAGTAGAAAATTGCGCTGTTCTATGCTAATGTCGTGTGCCATTATAGCTCATTTATATAGCTGTAGGTAAGAGAAAAAAAATGGAGTTAGTTTGGAAGTTGTAGGAGCAGAAGTAATATAAGCCTTATGATTTATAAAAGCTGCTTTTCTGGGCCGCTGCTTGGCCTTTTGCACTAAATTATTTGTCAAATTTGTATAGCAGATTTGTTTAAAAACTTTCATTTAATTTAAAGCACGTTTTGTAGTTGATATACCCGCTGGCAAACGCTAGAGATTTAGCTAGCAGTTATTAATACACTTATTTTTTCAAAGTAAACATGAATACATATTAAAAAAATTTTATGTGCACATGTAGTGGATAAATATTGCCATGAATTTTCATTTCAAAATTCTCGTGTGGCAGTTATAAACATTAAGTAAATTTAAAATCAAAAATTCATATTCATTGCACATTTCGAATGATTTATAACGCGCATTTCATTGATTTTTATCTGTCGAACAATTTTATAGCCACGCGCACATAACCCAAAAAAAATTTACGATGGACTAAAACAAAAAAATAAAATTATAAAATATTCTATGCGGTTATACACTTACTCTATTATGGTCAGGGTATTAGCAATTTATGCAAACTGTTTATGTAGGGGAATAAGTGTAAAGTATATTTTTAAAGTATCGAATTTAGTTCGGTTGGAAATATTCCAAGTTAAGTTGCTGCATATTACAAAGAGTATAACGAATTCTTGTAAACTGTATATGGGAACGATTAAGTAGAAAGTATTTTTGGGAAGGATCAGTTTTGGTTTAGTTATAAATGTTTCAAGTTAAGTTGCTGCGCAGTACAAGGCGGCCACGAGAACTATTTTTGTTTTACTTTATTAAAACAAATTTTCAAAACTCATTTTACATTGTTTTAAATATTTTGCCTGGACTTAATCGTCTAGTTTGATATATAGAAAATTGAAAACAGAATCGAAAAATGGCGCCTACAATATACGCCATTTCTAAATCGCCATGCTGTGCTTAGAGATGTTGACAGCAGTGTTCAAGCACCTTCTTGGTTAAACTGTGAACTAAGCAGAGCACATATATTCTACTAAAACTAAACCTTACTTAGGTATTTAAAGGGTATTATACTATCGAGCAATGCCTAGAGTTTTTTTAGATTTGGGCCAAAGTAAATAAAATCAATTGTTGCAGTGCAGCGAATACCTTAAATCATGTCGAGCACTTTTAAAATTTGATGACGCCTTGGTCGCAAGCTTGCTTAGCTCATTTTGATGCTCAGTATGTTGATGATGATGTTGTTATTGTTGTTGTTGTTGATGATTATGATAATGTATGTATGAAAAATGTATTTTGTATAATCGCAAAATTATGTTGGCTGCCTGTTGTTGTTATTTTAATTACAAAAGCGATTTTTATTTCAATTTTGGCGGGGTATGCGTCACAGGCACCAGAGACGTGAGTGCCCCCAGCGGGAGCCCAAAAAAAAAAAACACAACACAAGAAAAAAACTCTCTATATAGACGTTCAATCTGCGATATAGCCAGAGCCCGCAGTTATGTATACTTGTATACACCAGTCGGTATGGATAGATAGCATGTATATACGTTTGTATGTAGTCGGTTTGGGCCAACGTCAAAAAACCAAAATTCTCAATGGCGCGCTGTTTTGAGTGGGTGGACCATACGGAGGCGCCGCAGGTTGCTGACAAGCTCGTGCACGCTCAGCTGTTTGCCATCATCATGGCAACGAGTGACCGTCATGGCACTCGCTGCTTTATTATCGAATTGGAATTTTTGATTTAAATAGTTGTAGTTATTATTGTTGTTGTTGTTGAATTTTGTTTTTGTTTAAATAAATTCACGATAATAGTAATAAAATATTAGAAAAATCGCATAGCATATTAGAAATGTTAAGCTTAAGGCCTGCAATGTTTTTAGCTTCATTTTGTTAACTTATTTATGCCTGAGCTGCTTTTTACAAACATTTCTCGTTTTTTCAGTTCTCTGCTTTATACTTTAAGATTATGTTTAATTATTTATGTTGCTTTGGGCGCAGCAAATTTCTTTAATTTTTTTTGCCTTGAGCATTTTGTGTGCGGTTCTTTTTGCTTTTGGGCCATGTGTTTTGTCTTGGCATAAGCGATTGACTTTGCTGCTGTTTCGTATTTTGTAAAAGTTTTTTATGTAAATTGTATGGAATTCCTCTCGTATTAAAGCAAATATTTTATAACAACAATTAAAAGTTGAATAATTTATATGCATGTGTTTTTTGACATTGGATGCGTATGATTTTTATTTCTATTATAAAATTGGCATGAATTGTTTGAAGTGTTAAAGCTACAAATAATTTTGTAATCCTAAGCAGCAGTTATAATTTTGTAATAAATCGTATTTTTTAGGTATTGCCGAGAATTCAAACATTTATGAAACTTCCTATATTTGTCTATATATTCAGGCTAAACGAAAATAAATACATCATACAAAATATTGCGTATACGCACCATTTACTCTTTACTAATAGTTAATAGATGTTTATAATTTTTAAGCTCGCAAAAAATTAAAACAAATTGCGCTATTATTTAAATAAATTTTAAACTCAGTAAGTACAATATGGCCCTAAAAGAAAACTTTAGTATTTATGTTTGGTACATTTACGCTTTTTTCAAATAATTTTGTCCAAACAAATGTCTTATTTGCAACCAAATGAAAATAACCATATTTATTGCTAAATATTGGTTGAAACAGTAGTAGCTTAGCTAGACTAGAAAATAAATGGAAACATAAATTGCGCAAGAATCTTCAAAACAAACAAAAAAAAAGCCTGCAAATTGAGTCGGAAGAAATACTACTTTTTGAATACGAAAAATAATACAAAATGCTTAGGAAACTGGACGAATTATGTTAGTATTCAAACGAAAGTATCTTAAAGATAGCATTTTTGGCAGATACTATTAGAGACTAAATTTAAATTGAAATAAAAACTATTATAACTACTATTAAAAAAATTTTTTTTATATAAATTATATTTAAATACAATATGCAAGCAACACTTCTTGACAATCAAAATCCTTTAAATCAACTGAATGCCTGTTTGATGCTACAACTTATTAAATAAGCTGTTACCAGGCGACAACACTTCACTTAAGGCCCTACTCATTCATATTCAAGTCATGTCATATTTGTATAGAACTCAAAGTGAGCATTTGATTTATTATACACTTGAACAATATGTATGAATTGTCTGTGTTTGGTTTTGATCTACTTGAACGTATTGAATGCGGCGCCACAAGGCGTATACGTAATATGATTTTTCTGTTTTTTGCGCTTTTCCAAGAAAATCGTTGCCAACATCTTCACAATGTATATTTTACATCTCATATGAAATTCCACATAAATTGCCTTTAAGCTAGCTATTGCATGTCAGTAAACACATAGGTAGTAAATATAATATATAACGTTGCGTCTTTATTACTTTCATTAGCTGCAGGGCTTAAACTCTAGTAAATAGATTTACGCGAAATTTTGCAGCCAGTTGCGGTTCTTAATAAGAAATTTCAACTAGACTGCTGGGTTTTTTGTTTTTGAAAGCAAGGGCAAACTCTTGAAAACAAGCAGCAAAAAGGCGGCAGGAAACGTTGCGTATACGCCATGTGCTGGTATGAGCTTTGAGACTATTTAGCTAAAGTGGCGGAATAAAGACACAAGTTTAGCGGAAATTATTTATTTTGAAATTCTTCACTTCAGTGTGTTTCGAAACATTTCTTTTCTTTTAAGTTTGTTATATGCCAGCTGAAAGATGGATGAAATTTTGCCAGTCATTGCATGTTTGTTTGAATGCTTAAGTGGTGGAACTGGATTTGCAGTTAAAAGTTTTTGCTTGAAAAATATTTCAATTTATTAGAGTTTGCCACAAATGTTGACTTTGACAATAATTTAATTTTATGGTATAATTAACTTCTAAATGGCTTTTTTGGTTACAGTCTGCACAAGATAACAAGTGGAACATTTATTAGTCTTTTAGGCGCATAATGCTTCGTAAATCAAATTTATTAAATAATATAATCGAAACTTTTGTTATAGCTTAATGAGCAGTAAAGCGATTGAGATACAAAAAATGCTGTGCAAATGATGAGGTCAATAATAAAAAACAAATATTGTCTTTAAGCAAACTAATTTTGTATAAGTCAATGTATTAAGGTTTATAAAAACAAACTACTACTGCACATCAAAATATAAGCAAAGTTGCTTGTAGGTATCCTATTTCATAATTAAATATTTATAAACTATAGAATAGATAGGAAATATGGGACTTGCTAAACCTGGCCTAGTTGTAGCAACTAAACAGAAAGCAGCCTGTGGAATGTGAGCCGGCCGCTGCTATTTATCAGTTGCTTTTTCTATTTAAAAATTATGCATTTGAGCAGACTTCTTCGACCTAAGAACTTGGTAGAGGCGTTTTTAAAAAAAAAATTTGCCCACCAGCCTTCAATTCATACGAACAGCATAGAGTTGCTCTGCTATTTAATTCAAATTGGTTAAAGTTTACTGATGGTTTCTTTTCATGTTCTCACCTGCCCAGATTAGTTCTTTTACTTCTGTTTATGACTGCCAAGAGTTGAAGCATTGTAGCTACACAATTTTTGTGCTTTTCTTTTGTTTTGGTTAGATTTTAGAAAACACCTATCAAGATAAATTTATCTTGAGCTCGCTAAAGTTAAACCTATCTTCGACGTGGCCAGATTGACAGAAAGTACTCTTATTCAGATAAATATAAAACCTATCTGCCGTGCGTCGTGCACAGATTGATTGATATAATTGAGATATATCCTCACCAAATAATTTCAAAGATTCTTATGTGCTAGTCAAATATAATCGATACAATCGTCCAATACAAAGACCAATTCTTAAACTCCAAATACGACTAAAGTTTCGAAAACCAGCTAATAAAACTCTTGTCCAACATTGGCCAAGAAATTATTCCATATACATACAAAAATTATCTTTGGCTAAATTGTAATTACCTTTGGGAGCATTTAGTTAGCAGTGACTACCTGCCCGCCCCTGCTACACGCATACATATATGTGCTTCGACTCATTGCCGCTGTTTATGTTTTGCGGCCCCAAATTGCTGCTATCTTTTTTCAAATAAAATGAATTTGTTTAAAACAACAAAAAGCATACAAAACGTTGCCTAAGTACAGCATGAACACATGTATACATGTGTGTTGGTAGGTACACACATGCCACACACCGCCACATACTAATACAAAGCCACATACAGTAGGTACACAAATTATATGCTCAACATGTTAACTTTTTGGTTTAATTTTTTGGCAACGCAATGAAGACGTATACTTTTTGCAGCTAATGTATAAACTTGGCTGCGTGTGTTTTCATCATCATTAACGTTTAAACAAAATAACATTGGCAGGCAGTCGCTCGACTTTTCTCAGCTCTTTGCATCTTCTTCTCCTCTCAAACAACAAATCCGCCCGCGTTTCACCACCCCCTTACCCCTTTTGTATTGTGCTGCTCGGTGTTTGTATGTTTCTATTAATAATAAAAGCTTTAGAAGAATTCGCTGTTGCTTCTGTTTGCCGCCACCTCATTTCGTAAAAAAAAGCGATTTAAAAAGAACAATAAACCGAAAAATGCGAACAACAACAGCAAAAAGTGGCCGAAATGTTTGCGGTAATATTTAGGCCCTTTACAATAATTGTATTGAAAGATTCTTGAACCTAGATATGTTGTAAATGAAAACCATAGCTGATTATTTGTTTTGATAAATATTATGCGAGTGTGCTTGAAAAAAGAAAAAAAATACAATAGATAAAAAATAGAAAAAAACAGGTGCACAGGCCATAACTCAATTGTTCAAATGCGAAAAGAATTTCGATTAATTTTATTTGATAGCCAGATTATTTATTGACTATACATTAAATATAATAATGATACTCGTGAAAACAATTGGGTATGGAATTTAAATCGCTAATATTTTGTTTTAATTTTTGCCTACGTAGGTTGAAGTAGCTGAAGTTGTAGCCGATTAAACGGCAGTTAATGTTATCGGCTTATTTATCGAAATCTTTGTGTTTGAAGACACCGTTTAAAATAATTACAATTTTTTAAAGTTTAGCTTTCTCTGGAATACTTTTCCAGTGTTGAGAGTAAAGTGAGCCTGTAAGAGCCGTTTGCTATGCTTTTAAGGGAATATTAAAAATTATAGAAAGCGCAGTGCATTTAAATGTACTCTTTACGTTATATTAACTTTTCTGTGGGGAACATTTGTAATTCTGACCAGAATTTTTGTTTCGAACAGTTACTTGCTAATTGGTCATATTCTACGGTCAAGAGAGAATCCTACTTTAGAATAAAGTTGCAGCAATTTAAAGGATTATGACCTAGGCTTATTGATATATCAGCTTAAGTTTTCTCTGTGTGAAAATTTATACACAAAAATAACATTTGAGTAACATTCATTACAGGATTTTATTATTGGGAATATTTTTTTTAAGTAAATCAAAATCGAACATGAAATCAGAAAGGTAGGCTTTATATTTTAATTATAACATTTTTGCATGAAATGATTTGCCTTAAAAAATAAACATACAATAATAAAGTACCCTAATACTCGCTCAACTCTCAAAAATCACTTACAATTTAGAAAATGTACCAAATAAAGGTAACTTTAATTGGTGACTGTTCGAAAAAGTACACTTCATGCCACAAACAAAGAAAATCATTGTGCATGGATTTTATCCTAATCTATAATTGAAAATCAACTGTTTTGAAATTTGTTTTCTACTTCTCTGTGACTTGCCAGACAGCTTGGCTCAGCTTTAAAATTGTATCTTAAATTCGAAATAATCAACAATTGCTTTAATTTCTGATAAAAGCAAAGCAAACAAGCGGAAAGTATAAGATGACAATCATCAGGCGCTACATTTTTGAATGCTTACTGCCTGTGAAATCGAAACCGATTTTGTAAAAAAAAACTTTGCAGTCGTGGGGGATTTCCCTCAACATAGTTATGTGTAATTTGACGTTAAATCCTAGCATTTTTCATTTATCGTTTATCGTTTGTTTCTTGGGCACTGCCTGATAAAAACACTTTATACGTATGCATTTATTTATAAACAACGAGCCATCCCGCATTGTATGTATCATTGTTATTTTAAAAATGCTCCGAGCCGACACAGAGCCAAATCAAATAAATTCGTTTGGCAAGAGTTTTTGTTATTGTTGTTGTTGTTGTTCTATATAGTATTTGGTAGTTGTTGTATTTTAGTGCTGGCAAAAAGTCTATTTCATTTTCGAGCAAAGACGAAAAATTAAATAATAGTTGTTGCCGCACATTGCCGCCTTATGCCGCAGTCGATGCTGACATTGCATAGTGGAATATTTTCATACAGTGGTTTCAACAATTGTTGGCCTTAAAACGGATTTATATGGATTACAAAGTGCCCAAAAACCTTTTGGGACTTTACTTTAAGTGTGATAATCTCATTTACATTAAATGAAAAAAGAAAGTATTTTCGGGTATATAGAATGGTTTATGTAGCATAAGACTCAGCATTCCAATAAATGATTTAGGCAAATTTACAGCAAAAACAAGCTTAAGTCCCTTAGTGGTGGAAATTTTTAACTAATTAGAATATTAGAAGTGCTAACTAAAAATTGCAAGACTTTTAGATACTCCAACATGTAGCACTTTGCTGCAGTTTATGTACAAAAATAACTGTTTGAAGACAATTTGTTTTAAAATAAAAAGCTGTGCAACCGAAAAGCAATAATTTATTTTGGGAAAACTAGCTGTCTACAATAACATTGTTCTTAAAAAAGCAAATAGTTTAAAATTTGAAACAAATAGTAATCAAATACATAGCAAAATTGTGCGATTTATGATCTAAAGCAGCAGCTACTTTTAATTTGTGATTATTTAATATATATAGTACTTTGAATACTACGATTCGATGTTAAATACACAAAACAAAATAGAATAAGCTTCAAATTTAGAAATTCTTCAAAAGTTCCCAAAACAAAAACAGCTAGACTAAGTCTGAAAGGTATTACTATGTTTTTAATGCAACAAGATATGCCAAAAATTGCTATCATCAAACCACTTAAAAATCGGAATAAATAATAGTGTAAAGTTGATTGTATTAAATTGAAAACCGTTTTATTCCAAAAACAATCGATTTAAGAAAATTTAAAAATTTGTACAACACTTTTTTATTGAAAGGTTCCACTGTAAATCTTTGTGTCTAGAGCACTGACGTCGAATTGTGGTGTAGATTGTGAGACGGCTGACAGTCGCCAGGCAAGCCAAAAAGTTTTATTATCTTTTTCTTGTTGTTGTTGCATTTAGTGGTATTTATTTTGTTGTTGTTGTTTTACGTTGTTTTTGTCGAATGCGTTTTTGCATTTTGCATTTTGTTGTTTGTTTTATGCGTTTGGTTTAGTTTAGTTTGACTTTTGGTTTTAGTTGAAAACTTGCTGCATTTCAATCAATTCGCACTGGCTACACACACACACACACGCACGCATGCACACACACACAAAGATACCAGCACACAGATACAGCTGCACTGCAAACAAACACTCGCATACACGCACATTCACACACAGTTACACCTATACACTGACACTTGTGGGCACAACAACAACGGCACATCGCAGCGTACAGTTTTTGATATTTTTAGCATATTATGTTTTTTTTTATTTATTTATTTATTTTTATTTATTTATTTATTTTTTTTTTGGTACAACTCGCACTAGTATTATATGTAGAGAGGCAAGCAGCACATTCTCTAAATTGAAATTATTTATAGGCTCACATAAATTAAGTATTAACACAAAACTCTTATTGTTTTTGTTGTCGCCATTGTTGTTATTGTTGTTGTGGGTTTGGTGAGGTTTTTACTGGGGGTTTACTTGACACGCTTTTTGCAGACAATTCGAAGGATTTTACATTTGCTTATTGCATGTAATTTATTTTTGCAAATGTATTGAAATATATTTTTAACATAGGTATTTAAATTTGTAATTTGATTTTTTTAAATGCTTTAAAATAAAATTTAAAATCACATTTTTATTATTGTTTTTATGTGGGGCAACAATATCATGGCATTATTTTTAGTTAATGGAATCGTATTATATTATGTCATATTCATTCATTTTTTTCACGCATATTATGATTTGTTTTTAAAATAAGTAAATTAATGAATTTAAAAAACAATTATTTATTTTTATTTTTGTTGTGTGAAAATTAACTGATTTAATGCAAGACTTGTTGAGACTTAAAAAGTCTTTGTAGGCTTAAGAAAGCATAATTAGCTGGAATTCAAAACTTTTGTAAAGACAGCAATATCCTTCAACACATATTATAAATAATTAATGATTTGATTCTTAAATATTAAATTTCATAACAACAATTTGGAAAAAGTGTCAAATATTAAGGCAATTTATGACTATCTAAACCTTTAAGTAAAATTGAAAATTACACCATTTTGGAAATAATTTTTAGACAAAAACCAAACCATGTTGTTTTAGAACTAATAGCAAATAATAAAATAAAAAGTAAAAATATATATATAGATATTTTTCAATAAATTATTTTAAAATAAATTGATCTTACAAGACAACTCATGCGCTTAAGTATTTTTATTATGTCTTCAATTAAAAAAATAACATCTCATCTTGTGTATCTTAGCAGATTTAGGTAGCTTAAAATCTTGAAAAAATATTTTCGAAATTTAAAAAATGTACCAAAGTTAAGGTCAATTTATGTTCCGCTTGCAAATGTTATACAATTGTTCCAAAGGTTATTCACCTTATAAAGTCAACTCCAAATCAATAGATTTATTTTTTTGTATTACTTAGCAAGCCTATTGGGATTCCCTATATATATCAAAATTATAATTTATTATGATCCACCCTTAGTTACTCTCTGATTAAATAAGCGCATAATATATACTTGTCATTAGCTTAAGCAATGAGGCTTCAAAAAATTGCAAGAAAAATATGAAATGATTTATTCTTTTTAAGAAGCAAGTCCGCAGAGACTATGCGAAGACGTAAAAGTTTCATTATTGGGTTGGAGGTCTGAACGAGCTCCCCTCAAAGATCAAATCCAGAAATTGTATTTAAGTGCCGTTTGCCTATGCATATACGATGCCTATGTTTATACGATTGTATAAAACTAAAAAATATTTAAATTTCAATTCACAGTGCATTTCAGTTTATTTTTAGTCTCAAAAAAGCGACAACCCAACTCCCAAGAAGTATTGTACAATATTATACAACTTTTTTTAAGTTTAAAACTATTATGCGTATAAAAATAACATTTTATTGATTATGGCTGACACGTTGACACATATTTAATTATATTTTAATTAACACAAGTAGTTTTTTATGCATATCTATATATGTACCTTTTTATATTCGCACGCATAAATATATTATATAAATATATGTACAATACGACATTAATGATTTCTGCATAGCTGCTAATTTTTAAGACAATAAATTTGTCGTTTAATTCTTTATTTTTTTTTGTAAATTAATTATTTTTTTTGTTCAGTTTTTGCATGTTTGCTTTTTAGCTTTAAATATAAGCGCACTGCAATATATGTGTTTGATTAAACATTTACTTTGTTTTAAATTGATTTTTTATATAAATTCAATGGCAATGTATATGTATATTCCATATATGCATTGAATTGAATATATTGTTTTATAACTTATTTAACATAATCTGAAATTTTCCACGCATACAAATGCAAAAAACGCACACACACACGTTCCAAAAAAGCAACGTAGGAGCTACTAAATGCCCAGCAACAAGAAAAAAACTCGGGCAAATTGTTAAAAAAACTTTTCTTATTTTTTTTGTTGGTTTTTTTCTTTTTTTTTGTGAGAAAATTTTTGTGTTTTGCCACCCCGTTAAAAATAGCAAGTTGAAAAAGTAGAGAAAATCCCGTGCCTTGAAACGTTTTTAGTTCCAAACGGCGCGGCTGGCGAGCTGGCTGAATGACAGCTGGCAACGCGCGTACAACAGCGAGCGGGCGAGTTACCAATACCAAGACAACGGCTATCGATATCGATATCGACTACAAGCTTGAGATCGATTGACTCTAGCACGAGACCGAGCGAGTGCAGCAGCAGCAAACGAAACGCACGAACGGCGCGCAACGACTGACAGACAACGGTCGCTGTAGATCGAGCGAGCGTCACGAGCAGCATCCAACGACAGCAAACGAGCAACGAAGTAATGTTGGCGACGACGGCAACTATGGCGACAGCGACAACGACTAGGACGACAATTTTTTTGTTGGCAACTAGTTTTTTTTTTCTTGCCTAGTTATTTGTATTTGTCAAGCGAGCCACAGGGCGTATGCTTAATATTTGCTTTTACTAGCTTTATAATGTAGACGAGATCGTACTCGTTGTTGTTTTTACAAGTAATTGAACGCAACGTTTGGCGACACGGGCGACACACGTCCAAACGCTGTACGTTCGCAAAGTGAAAAGAAATTGCCCACATGTCTCAAATGAGATTTAAGCCAAAATAATTGGCTAAATGAGAGAGCTAACGTGCTCTCACAATGTATTTTCGGAGCTGCCATAGCAAGCTGAATTTATCAGGAAAAGCGACTGGAAAGCAGAATGAACAAACGCGGCGACAGAACGGCAAGCGTGAGAGAGTGAGAGTGAGAGAGCGTGCGTAAACAGTTGGCTTGCATTTGTTAAGAGAGCAAATGCATTGTTCTAGGCTTCTTGGCCGCGTGACGTCATGTGATCTCATTTCTTTTCAATGCACTATGCGTGCAGTAAGCATTTTAATTAATGATTTAGATATTAAGCAAGAAATCGTTTAAAACCCAAGCCATACATTAAACAAAATAAACAATAATTTAATATAATACTAAAAAATGCAGCATGCATATTGTTGTTTATAAATTAACTTACTTAGACTGCTTAGATTTTAACTAATTTTGGTTTGGCATTGTGAGCTATATCAGCATTTCTTAAAATAGCCGCATGTCGTGGGATACTAGAATCTTAAAACAAAACACAAATGCAACAACAAAGCAGCCAGCAAACCTTTTTATAAACTCAAACATGGTATCCAAATTTTATTGCAAGTTACAAACATTAATTCGGAAATAAGTTTAATTTATTTTCATAAAATATTGAGCAATGCAAACAAAATATTTCTCATCTACTGTTTGCTTTATTTTTCTTGAACTCATGAATGAGTACTTCCAATGAGCTGCATGATCTCACGCTTTATTGGTTTGCATCTCTCAGACGCTCTGTCGCTTTTGCTCTTTTGTAGCTTCCGGTGGCAAACAGCTGTTGCCTATTGTTGGCTTATACTAATATTTTGCCATTTTTGTTAGCCTTTTGTACCTCACCTTTGAGACATTTGGCTTTTTCTTTTTGGGCATAAATTAATTGCCCACTCAACATAATATAGACATAAAAATATGAATGAATGAGTAGCTCGGTAGCGTTCTTGCTCTGGCATTTACCGATCACTTTATATCGTGTATATAGCTGCTATATACTATATCTATGTGTCTGCCATATTAGTGTTTGCTTTTTGGTTAAGGTAATTGCCTAAATGACAGCCAGGTAATGCGGTATGACTCATGACACCGCGGCGGGGCTAATGATAGACAACAGCTTTGGCTAGGTGGTTGGTGGGCGTACAGCTGGTTTGCTGCTTTTGTTTATATGTTGTATTGTATACATATACAACATTATTATGTATGTGCAGCTAAAGTATATTCATTTCAGTATAGCATCGTTTTAAGCATATATATCTTCTATCTGTATATATATATTTAAGTTGAATTAAAATTAAAGGGTTAAGCATAGTTAAGCATAGCCTGGGTATTAGGCAGAAATTCGTTAATTGAATTAAGGAATTGGTTTCAGTCTGGTAGACCTTATAAATAGGGTAAAGGGCAAGTGTGTTGGTAGCAAAGGGGACAGAATAGATAATTTTCCAATTCATTTTTCTACTGCGTGAAAAATATTATTTTCTTATAAAATGCTTAAACAGAGTGCCTCTTATTTAAATTGTGCCTTAAACGTGTAGCTTTAAAATTTGTAGAAGTTTAACCCTTGCAAAAATTCAATAGGTGTCTGCGACAAATATACGATTTGCCGTGTATTTTTACGCAAAAAGTTAGAAATTCTGATAAGGTCTCAAGTAAAAATGTGTGAGAGGTATATGGCCTATTAGATATTATGTTTCCTTTTGTTTGTTTTTGGCATAGAATAATACGAAGTGAAAGTTTTTATTTGAACTCTTTGTCTCCAAATCCACAAGATGGGTAGCAAAGTCAGATAAATTTCATAAAATATTTTGCTTTTCTGGCTTTTAAACTCGGTGAAGTTTTATAAATGGTTACAAAACATTTAATAATAATAATTTTTACCAATAATACAGATTACACATACGCGTGTCTTAACTTTCCATATTTTACATAGACAGTGTTTTTAGAATAATTTGACTTTTAATTATGACTACCAGTATATTACTCATACGCGGTGGTGCACATTGAAATAGTAATAAATAAATATCTATATATATACGCAACAAAGTATGCAACAAAAAATAATTACAACAAATCTTATATAATTAACAACAAAATGCATAACAAATGTTCAATTTTCCGGCCAATAAACAAGTAGCCAAAAATAAATACATAAGCCGAAAATAACTTAAATAAATTTAGACAAGTTAAACTTAGCACATATTTAGTATTTTGTTGTAGAAACTTTGACCTGAGCCTTATATATAAGCCGTTTAGCTTATAAAAGAAATAAATTCGATTAAAGTATAGACCATAAATAAGTGTCGCTTACCCATATAGCATTTAAAATGTAAGCCGCAAATACTGTTAATACATTGCCCTCAGCATGGCCAGGATACCACGTTGAACCCTCCAATTCTCTTGAGCTTAGAGACAAACTAACATTTAAAAGGTGCGGAAAGTACGGGGCGGTATGGTCTAAATAATAAAAAATAGACCCGCAGTGGCCTAAGTTACGGGTGACTATGGTTTTGTTGCTGGTGTTGACTTGTTGGCTGACTTGCGGTGGTGCACGTCACAAGCCATTAAATGTAGTATATAGAGATGGATCCAAGCAGACAGTGTGTGCCACATAGCCCAACACGCACACGCACACACACACACACACACACTAGAGAATGCTCCTGAGTAAACAGGTTATACAATTTCTAAATTAAAAAACAAATAAGTACATATATACGTATACACAATGTTGCCAGCGACCATCGACATCGACATGGTCACTGTAGCCATTGTTGTTGTCTGTTGCTCTATAATTTTGGGCACTAGCCGCATGGTAATGATGTATGCTTCTGCTAAAAAATTGAGAGCAAAGCTACTTTCGTGCAACACATGTCGTCTCTACGTGTCACTCTAGAGAGTATGGACAGCGAGCACAAGCGTCTAAGTTGAATTTCAAATCCTAACCAAGGACTTCGACTTGGGTTTTATAGCTTGGGTAAAGTGTAAAGTGGGGTAATCCTGGCCTCTGAGTATTATTTAGATATGGTTAGTTTATTTTAAGGCTCTAAAATATATTCAAAATTACATCTAAAAAAATATTTGTTGGCCAATATTTGCATTGTCAATCGGCAGGAAACTTTGTTATATTGAGGTTCCATAGTTCCATGCAGAAGTGCAGCCACTTCTTATTTCATTTTAAAAACTAAATTGTAGTTAATACAAAAATTCGTTACATTTGAGAGCAACTCTTTTGCCTTTTTCTCACAGTGCTTGAATAGGTTTAAGTTCAACCACCTTACGCTAAGTCTGATGAGCAATAGCACCTAAAGGGCGTCACCCCGCCATTACTTGTTCCACATTGTACAGCAATTATGATTAATTAAACTAAATAGTTAAGTAGAACTTATTTAATATTCCCACATTTCTCACTTCAGGGACAGCTTGTTGTATCAAAGATAAGGTTACTAAAACGGCTATAATGCAGCTGCTCGAGAATTAGGTGACATGTGAATCCAATAAACGAAGAAAAACAAAACCTCTGCAATCTAACCAACTTATTTTATGTTAACTTTAATTTACTAACTTAAGGTTTCCAACAGAAAAAAGTAGCTTAGACTTCAAATAAGGCAGACATTGTATAAAAATCTTTATATTATTCCCCTTGACTATGGTCAGCGCACTTCGGAACTTGAACATATATCTATTTGTAGCTGTTCAAAGAGCACAAGGACCCAATTAATGCAAACTTTCTTAGGCAAATAGTGTCTATGCCACTGCTGGGAATCTTTATACAAAAAATAAAGTTGTATACAATATTTCCTAAAAGTGACCAGAATAAAAATCATTTTGATTACTTAAAAAAAACTGCTTGCAGAGTATCCTACTTTCGTTCTCCATCTAATCCGCAAAAAAAAAATATTCTCCTCTGTTCCGTTTATTTTTCATTGTTTTATATACACGCAATGGCTGTCCGCCATAGTAGTGTGCTAGCCCCGAGCGGAGAGCCAGCGGTCAGTAGCTACTCAAAACATGGCCAACACGCACTTGAGGCCCACTGACTGACAAACTGTTTTGACATGCAGTCCGTCAAAAGTCTTACCGTTGGCTCTCTTCTCTATTCTATACTCTTACAACCAGGCTGAATCTCTCAGCCAAAATTCAGACAAACCAACTAAACGTTTTGTTGCTTGTTGTTGTTGCTTTTTGGTGCGGGTGGCGCATATTTCTGGGGCTGGCTGCATGGCTATTGTTTGCCAAACTCATAAGACGGACGGATAGACGGACGGACGGACAGCATGACAGACAGTGGAACGAACGTACAAATATGACAGCAAAATGCGTGGGCAGGTGAGATACAGGTTAAAACGACAGTTGTATATACTTATATATACGAACTGTCAGTCATGAACCGTTTGCTGCTATCAGACTGAGGTGGGCCATTGAATTTTTCCATATACACATACATATATATTATTTATAATTATGTGAGTAAGTTATTTGTTAATGCAAACACAAAAATGAAATAAAAAGAAACAAAAAACAATGTAACAGCTAAAATGCCAAATTAATTTATTTGTTGTTTCCCCTTGGGGTAGCAGAGTTTTGCGTACAGCTCGGCATACGAAAAAAGAGTATATGCAGTTTACTTTAATTAACTGTCTGCTTAATCACATTAATTATGTGAATATAATAAATTAATTGTGAAAAGTTTTTGTAGCTTGAACTATCGAAAATCGCTCAAAAACCTTATCACTCGGGATCAATTCAAATAAAATGAATTTTTCGTAAGTTTTTGAATTTTAGGCATTATGACTGACTAAGTGCATCAATGAAGCTTAAATTAAATGACTTTTTCGTGAAATTTTTAAGTTTGAGAAATTAAGTAATTATGCCTAAAAGCTTAAGAGATTCTTTTTTTAAGATTTGTCGTATTGATAATTTTTGACTTAATTTTTCTCGATTAAACATTTGTTTGTTTCAACCTAAGTGTTCTGTTACCACCGAACCCCAGCGACGCATCCTATGTCAAGGCAACAAAGCCTGCAATTACATTCGAAACGATGATAAGAGCATAAGCCATGGCAAGAGAAGCTGTTATCACTTATCACAACTCTCCCTGCTTATGCTTATCTTTTTGTCGTTTCGGATCTCTTGTCGCCTTATCTGTAGGCAAGCGCTGCCCCTATTGGCGCTCACTGTAGTTTAACCTGAAAATAGTGCTCGCTTTTCAAACTAATATAGTTTAAGTCGCCAAAAATAAATAAATAAATATTATCAATTAGCTTAAAATTAAATTATTCTTTTAATTAAGGGCCAATAAAAAAGTTTGTTGATCCAACACTAAGCATTTAACAAACATTATTATTTAAAAAATTGCTTTAAGTGTATTAATTTTAATGCTTAAATAAAACAAATTAAAAATCGAAAATATAATTTATTTTTATTTTTAATTATTTATCTAAACATTTAACTAATAATTATGCTGTCAACGTACTAAATCGTCATATATTTTTTTTTTTATTTTTTTATAAAACTTTTATTAATAATAATAAACATTATGTTTAATATAAAAATTTTTTTAGTTTTAATTTTTATTTATTTATGTGAGCAGTAAAGCTTAGAATAAAAATTATGCATCGTGACCAATGTAGGAACTCGGCATATACTTTATTTTTAATTCTGGGTAATTATTTTTACTAATTTAGTACGAGATATTTTAAGCTTTAAAGCAACATTTGTAAGAAGCAATTTAAAGTAAAAATGGTCAAATAAAAAATAATTTTTTTACAACATTTGAATTATAATTTTTTTAATTATTATTTTCATTTATTTATGACAGCTCTAAAATATAAATTAATAATTATGAAGTGAGAAGCTTTATTCAATTCTGGGTATATATTTTTAATAAATTACGATAAATTAAAAAAAAACATTTACCTAAAAAACCGTTCAATGTCAAAAAAATAGATAATTTTTCAAAAACTTTATAGTTCATTGCACTATATTATTATTATTTCTCTTGACATGGTCATCGCTGCAAAGGCGGGTCATAGCTAAATAACGTCTATTTGCTAGACATAGCAGTGCTAGGCAAATGCATCAGTGCTGCTGGGTG
Organism: Chymomyza procnemis; assembly: GCA_035046065.1. NCBI lineage: Eukaryota > Metazoa > Arthropoda > Insecta > Diptera > Drosophilidae > Chymomyza > Chymomyza procnemis. The sequence continues at coordinate 16,300,739 of JAWNOJ010000004.1, read as the reverse complement.
GAATCGCACCATCGACCTTCCGATTTAGAAGCAATGCGCGACCACTACGCGTCTATTTATTATTATTTTTTTTATATAATAATTCCAAATGAATGGCTTAATTTTAAAAATGAAAACTATTTTAATTAAAAACATTTTAATCAATATTTAATGCACTCAATATATGCAGAAATAAATTCGTCAAAATAAATCAAGTTATTTGCAAAAATCTAGTGTGTTGTAAGGATGCTGGCAATTTATGCCTTTATTTGAAGAACTCGCTTAAAACCTTACTTATGTCTAACGAAATCCATGCAAAAACTTTATCACTGTACAAGTTGCATTGGCGCAAAAAAATAGTACCCAGAAATACCATAAAAGGCAATCATTTGCCATAGATTATTTTCAAAAAGCAGAACGCGAGACTCAAATGTATGATGAATCAGGTAAAATTTAATTTTTATTTCTTTTGACCAATCATATCTATAGACACTGCAGAGCTAAAACACTTACACACAAACGTATAATATATACATTTCTTTCTACGTACAACGCTGGAATTTCCCAGAAATAATTTGCTCATCTTTAAATAATCAAAATCCATCAAATTGCTTTGTTCTTCAATCTTAGTCATGCATGTAATTGAACTACCAGAAGTATTTCAATTTCCTTTTGTGCTAAAATATGATTTTAAATGCTTTTTAAATTTAAATTAAATTTTGATTGCTTTGAGATATATATTTTTTTATGCCAACCTCCAACATAGATTTGTTTTATTTTTGATTTATTTGCTTCATTTTTTTGTTCTTGTTGTTGTTGTTGCTATACATTTAATTTGTTTTAATGCTGGTAAAAATATTTCCATGAATCACTGCGAATACTGTTTGATGAACGGACGGATATGAAATATGAAAACATAAACAAAAAAAAAACACATTTTGTGTGGAACTGGAGACAAGCAAACAAACAAGGCGCTGGTGACGATGCCGATGGTGATGGCGATTAAACGTCAACCAATTAAGATGAATGGCCTAAAGTTATGAGAGGTCATTTGTTTTGGACAATTTGTTTAAGGACTTTAGAATGCTAGATAAACATATGAATAATTATATGCATGTCTATAGGTATATATATTTAATACTTTGTTAGATGTTAGAAGGTAAACGAACTAAGAGTTTTGCAAAAGCAGACAACAAAGCGTGTTTAGATAAAGCAGCTACAACTTGAACTACGACACACTCATGTTAGAAATAAAAGCATTATTTAGCAAAAACAAGCAACTAAGAGCATCAGAGATTCATAACAAAAGCATTTCAATGTAGTTTGTCCACCATAAATTGATGTGCTCTACGTTAAAGAACAAAAAGAAACTCTAACATTCATTGGAAAAAATTGCTTTGCCACAAAGCTAACCAAATTGATGTGCTCTCAGACAGCTTTGTTGTATGTGGCAAAAGACCCATGTGTCATTAGTAGAACTGATGCCACTGTGCTTGCCTGCTGTTGAAGTGTCAAAGCAGCACCTACGTTCCAGGCACTTGTCTACATTACCGAGGTGTTAAAGTCCACATTAACGTTGACACTATCAACCTTAATGGCAGCTAACCACCAGGGTATCCAGACATTCTCATCTCTACACACAGCTGGATGTAGTCGTTTGAAAGTGAGAAGTGCAAAGTATTTTTTACAGAAAAAAAAAATTTCAAACAAACGCTTTGAGCAAAGGCGTATAGGCATACTACACTGACGACAGCATCAGGTTGGAGTTAGATGACGTGCAAAAAACCCAACGTAGGTGGTCAAAAGTTTGCAGCACTTCTCAGAAATGACACATGATAATCCCACATGATACTGGCAATGGAAGCTGGTACTACGATGATGAAATACAACATAGTTTGGTATGTTAGGCAAAAACTTTACCAAGCGCAAAAGACATGTTTGCCTAGTACAAAAATGTATATCTGTAGTAGATTTCGCTAATTAATCGATAAGAATTTCTTGAGGCACTCGTTTGCTGCGAGTACACTAGCACTACACTACCGAGGTTCCCAAGAATCCTTAACCGAAAGGGCGTTTGTGCGATTCCACGCTGCAGCAAGCGTGTATTGGTCTAGCACTGGCATAGCTAGCAAATATATAGACGCTGTTTACCTAAAAAAAATCTCTATTTATTAAAGATTCCACCGCTCGAATTCGGCTTTAAACTGCAGCTGTTCTTTTTGAGATATCTTATGCTCCGCCTTTGGAGCGGTGATCAAAGTACAGGGCAAGACTATATTTTTTTTTGTAATTTCTTGATCTATTTGTTTTTTAATCAGGTCAACAAATCATTTAAGATTACTAACATAAAAAAATTTTTTTTGTTCATGGATAAAAATTTACAATTTTTTTGAAATAGCGAGCTTTACAGTAAAAAAATAAGTTCAAAAATAGTATTCAGTACTAAAAAGCTGCAAAAAATTACAAACCTCCCACTCCAAGTTTCGACAATATCTAACAAAGGCAACAAATGACATTTATACACATTTATAGCAAAAAGAGAAAAGCAGCTCTGGAGAATATTTTACTATTAAGAGTATATAATTTTATATTAAATTTACGCCAAACACTTGTCAATAATATCATACTTAATATTTTTATTATTTTTCAATTCTTCCACAAAAGAAGTTTTACTCTTGCAAATGAGTTAGAAAATATTTTAAAGGGATAGTTTATTTTTTGTACATCACGTAAATTTTATTAAATTCCTGCATAAGCTTTTAGCAGCCTTAAAAAAAATAATACTTGAAAAACAAACATTTTCACTTCTTTGAAAATGTTACATTACACAAACTTAAATTTCTGCCAAAAATATTACAAACCAGTTGAATCTTGTTTTACAACCGCAACGAACCGGCAGACCACAGTAGTATTATTTATGTTTAATAAAGCCCAATGCACATGTGCTATATAAACAAAAAAAGAAAAAAAATACAGATGGCATAATAAAAAACGTTTAAAATTAAATACAATCTCAAGTAGTACATTTTTATTGATTTTTTCTGCCTCTTAGCAAATATTACGTATACGCATTGTGCGACTATGGTACTTACTAAACGAAACAGTGAATGCATTAATTATAAAACAAAACATTGGCATATTCGAGAGCCTCCCAAATCAAGCACTCAAAATGCTCTAGAAAATATATAAAAGCCAAAGCACTTCAAGTAGGCGAAAAAGCAATGAAGGCCGCTTAAGGAGCGCTTTGCGCGCTGTTGGTGACTTAAATGCAAAAGGACTTGATACTAGAAAAAATCCGATATAAATAATAAAATATTTATGCGAACGCAACTATGCCACATGGATGGTGTCTGTGCGTGTGTGTGTGCGAGTGTGTGTGTGCGTGTGTGTACATATGTATGTGTGAGCCTTATTGTTGTACCAAATACAAAAGGATTGAAAGCAAATACACAGACACATACAGTGCAAGGCACACGAAGGCAGGCTGCATAGTTATGGAATTGGAACTAGAGGGGAGTAACCAAGAAAGAGGCGATACGAATTTTGTAGAAATTAAGAATATCAATGGATTCCAAAACAAAGCATACCAAATACAAGCAAATATAAGAGGCAAATTTTAAGCTGATTTTAATATAAATAAAAATAGAGGTATTTTTAAAAATGCTGGTAGAATGCTCCAAAAACCACATCTACATAACAATCTAGCTTAACTTCTTATTAACAACAATTTCTTAGTCTACCCTCGCAAATATTATAAACACTGACTGACATACAATGCAAGCTGGGCGGCATATAAACAATAACGAGCATTACAACGACAGCTCCAAAGTTCTTTAAGTGAATACACACACACGCACATACACACACACACACGCATAATGTACACTCACACACGCACAGCTACCAACACATATGCATGATATGTATATTTTGTTTAGGCCAAATGGATGAGCAAGTCGCTGTGATTGGCGTGATAAGCACAAAAGCCGACGAAAATGCAAAGAAGGATGAGTAAGAATCGACAACGTGCACGTTAAGTGTTTATAGGATAATATGTATAATGTGCCATGTTCATGTCCATCTTCATGTAAAAGTGTGTGTCTCCACACGATTACAACAACAAGCGACATAACAATAACACTAAAAGGCAAAAACCAACAAGCCAAAGACGGTCAAACATACAGGCAAGTTTGATAGCCAAACGAGATGGGCGTTTGGCATAGATACGCGTACTTATAGATACACTCAATCTCACACACTGTTAGATACATGTATATATACATATATATACATATATATACATATATTATTTAAAATGAAAACGCTGCGTATGCTTGCCGACTACTTGGCTATATCCTGCTGTGCCAGTGGCACACGCCAATTGAGGCCAACTGGGCAAGCTGAGAGGGCTAAAAAATAAATGTGCAGTGCTTTTGCTTAGGGCAGATATTACTTTAAAAATTTTGGCTTACTTTAAAAGACGAAAAAATTGAAATCAAAGTTAAATAAATCAAGTACAGCTCAATGGAAAGAGTCTTTAGGATTATTATAGACAAAAAAAAATAAATGAAGAGTAAAAAAAATGTTACAGAAATTATAAAGCTGTGCAACAAATTCAACATAAAATATAAAAAATATATAATTATGTTATATTTCAGTAAATACAAAAATGTTGCTGTGAGGCTTGCAACAATTCAAGATTTATATTTGTTGATAAATTAATATATTTTATAAAAATAAATTGTTTTACTTTGAAACTAAAGAAGAAAGAACCTAATGGTTCTTTATTGACACAGATTCAACTTGTAATGTTATATGACTTTTTTTCGGTCAATATATATTATTTCCAATACGATTTCAGCACATATACCTTCATATTTGGTAATAAATTAATATTTTTAATAGCAATAAATAGTTTTACTTTTAAAAGAGTTTTTTTGTCAATTAGATTATGACAATATTGGTTACAATAACACCACAAATGATGTCTTGCATCAGAGGCAACATAAATTGAAATCAGTTATGTGAATCCAGAAACAATTGATGAACTTAAGTACTTTATCAAACTTACTAAAAAATTGTTTGGATGATTTGATTACGGCCGTTAGCCTTAAGTCATTAAACGAAATTATTTTTCGCAAATAAATGTGATAAAGCAACCATTCCATTAAAAGCTTAAACATAAAATAATACTCAATTTTAATTCATACTTCAGCCCTAATGAACAAAAATTTTCAATTATGTAAAGATGCTTTCACCACCCTGATTGATTTATCCAATTCAAGCTGGCAACTGGCAAAGGAATTCCTTCTTACAAAAATTTGTTTATATATTACATACTCGGTTCGATTTATTTAAAAGCTACAAAATGCCATAACACTAATGATGACTTAAGGTATACACCTGATAAGTTTAATAACAACTTAGAGCCTTGTGGCACGTTACCAAAAATTGGCTTTTTTGATTGTAATGCACTTACACTTAAGTCGCAACTGCAAAATATGCAAGTCAGAACGCCTTCGACTTGGCCATTTTTATCAGCCGGAATCATAAAAAGTCAGTCATTCTGCTGGCTGGCATGTCTGCGCACCTAAAGATTGCTACGTGACGTAGTAAAGTCAGTGTACAACTGGGTAGTCCAATGAGCATAAAGATGAAGGATGGTCCCAAAATCCAACTGAGTGCACGTTCAATTTAAAATTTCCTGTGCTGCATTTGCAAGGACGAACGCTGACTGACGAAATGACAAGCAGCGAGGGTGCTCTAAGTAAGGCAATGCCAAAGCTAAGGCGAAGTAGTGGCAGTATGCGAAAAGTTGGCCAATGCCGAGCAAAGAGCACACGGGATATCCGTTTCCGCTGTAACAAGTGCCACCCTAAACATACAACATACACACACACGTATATGTTTGTCTTGTGTGTGTGTGTGTTTGTGTATTTGTGTTTGCGCTTAAAGTTGCAATGAAGCGCAGTTTGCGCTAGCTTCCGGTCGTTAAACACATAGATACAAACTTACACACACACACACACAGAGACTTATACATCTAAAGAGAAAAGGCACATCAACGGACACATGCAAAATTCAAATTGACATTAACACACACAGCTACATAACACAAATACAAGCATGTCCGCTTGATTGTGCGGCTTGTCTGACTGTTGCAAGCTAAAGAAACTCTTAAGACATTCGACAACAAGCGCATGCTCTTACTTGAAAAAAAAAGTGAAAGATAAGACATTCGCTATTAAGATTTTATTTACAAAGTTTTAAATTTTTAAATCCGTTAAATTTTTTGACACAGGTTGTACTATTAACTAGCCAAATCTAAGCGACACGCAGCTACAAGAATCAAGTATACGCAAGGTTGGCAGTTCACTAATAAAATTATTCTACTTTTTTTGTTGTCAACCTTGCGTATACTTGATTCTTGTAGCTGCGTGTTAAATCTTTTACTATGGACGACTCATTTAAGCTGAAATTTTTTATTTATTATTTTATTTATTAAAATAATGCACTGAATCAAGGAGTACTTGTCAATGACAGACTTTTACCAGTGCCAATATACTTGATTCTTGTAGCTGCGTGTACGCAGATTCCTTTAAGCTGAAATTCTGTATATTTTCAGACACAAAAATTGCATTTAAAAATGAATTGTGTTCAAAATTGTACAAGGAAATTGTATACATGAACTCGAGTGGCGACACCGCGAACACCGACAGCAATATTAGGATGGAGGTTAAGCGAAAAATCACACCTATGGTCTTAGTAAGCAAATGTGTAGCAGGGGCCACTTTGGATTGACAAGAATAACGTTCTACAAGACAAGGCGCAACAGCATGAGTTGTGTCCCCAAATGATGTAGCTGCGCTTGGAAAAAAAATTGTTCGCAAAATCTAAGATCACTCATGCATTGGGGACGACTATGGCATCCGAATGAACCATGAGCTGTATGAGTTACACAACGACATAGATGTCGTCCAGCGTAACGTCTACGTTGGCCATGTCCTTCGACAGGGCGATGGCGCTCCGGCTAAGAAGGTGTTCGAAGCGAAAGCTACGATCGAGAAGAAGAACAAGTGGAGGAGAACCTATTTTCAGAGGCGCCTTTCGAGAGTTAGTAAAGTCGGCTGTTACCCGAAAGTAAAAGTATCAAGCGGACGATATTAAACAAATATGCTTTGCAACTACTGCTTCTGTCTGTCACATAATCACAAGACAAGCCCAGTGGACCTAGACTCCAAACATGTGCAGTGTATTTAAATAAGCTCACATAGACTTTCCCATGAAAACTCATACGCCGTGTGGTACCAGTGACAAATAAGTGTATGATGGCTGCAACGTCTGTGTGTACGTGAGTGTGTGCGAGACTTTGATATTCAGCGGCGCTTCAGAGTTGTTGTACATTCGCATGTGTCACAAGTTTTTTAACAAGAACAACAACAACAACGACGACGACACCAACAACACGAACTTTTGTATGTATTTCGTTTTCATTTTTTATCAGTGCGCAGCTAATTTGATCAACAAATTTTCAAATATAATATATATTAAGTTTCCTCAAATGGAATACAAATTGAATTCGAGTTGGCTGTTATTAAGTGAGCTTTGAAGGCTACGAATGAAAAATGTCTAAAACAGACATGATTTCATTACGATTGCTGAGCTAAACTAATAAAATGTTTTTAGTTGTTCAATAAATGCATTAAATTTTTGGGGAATATCGAAATTGATGTACGTTTTATGTAAGTAATTTAAACAAGTTGTATACATTATTATAATCGCATTTACAAATTAAAAATATTTATAGGCACGCTGGGTTATTTGTAGCACCCATGCGAGATACCTTTGCATTTAATAAAGACTTTGCTAGACCAATGTATTGGGCACAACGCAAAGGCTAAGCGCGCTAGGGCTAGTCAAATGTCTCTAAGGGCCTCAGCAATGCTCTGTACCTATACGCTTTAAAAATATTTACAAAAATTTAATAATAAATTTGTCTAAATTAAACGTTTAGGTTATTTAAATTCAACCGAAAGGCAACTCGTTATTTATTTATTTTCTAAACAAAAGAAATTAGTCACAGGTTTATTTCAGATATACAGCACTCACTGTATACTGTAGTATGGCAAGTATACATAGCTGGCTAATTGCAACAAGTCTTTAAACAAAATTATGTGGCTCAGTAAAATGAATTAATTGCTACGTTACAGTATAACTAAGATAATTTTTATAAATTACATTTATTTTTTTTGGCAAGCCAGTCTTTTTCTTTATATGAACTTACATTTTTTTCCAATCGAACACTTTGAACTTTTGAAAATTTCAGTAACAGCTTGATTTGTATTTTTTTTTTTAGCTGAATTTTTATGTTTAAATATACATTTTTATTTTAAGTACATTCCGCAAAAAGATACGAAACAGTTCTGTATGTTGTAGTTGTACTAAGCTATTTCGGCTACTTGTGGATTCAATGTTTCTGGCTGCTATTTTGTCGTATGTTCGAGCGTACACGTTAATATCTTTTTAATTTGTTGTTAATTTTTTTTTTACGCTTTAAGATTTTAGTATGTTATTTAAATTAAAGTTTAATTTGCTTAAAAATTGTTGTTATAAATTGCCTATATGTTTTAGTTTAAATAATTTGTTTAGTTAAAGATATTTCTTTGTATTTTCTTTATAGATTTTGGTTGGTATTTTACGCGCGCGTTCGTTTCGTTTAAGTTGTTGGTTCGTTTCACACTAAGCAAAATATAACAAAAAAATCATTGAAATTTTCTACTCAAGCGAGAATGTTTGTGTCTGCAGCAGCGGCGTTGTGGGAGGCAAAAAAAATAAAATGTTGCTCTGTGTTTTTTTTTTTTTTGTTGCAACAAGGAGGCAAGCCATACTACAGAGAGCAAGAGTGTGAGCGTGAGTGCAAAGAGAGCGCAAGAGCGCGCACTAATGGCTAGCAATAAAAAGCTTTTTTTCCTGTTGTTTGTTTGTTTTTGTTATTGCTCGCCAAAGTTGCCAGACCGTGCAACACGGCGTATACGTAATGTGTAATATGGTTCACTTTCAGTTCAATGGTTGGCGTAGTTTATTTAATGTTGGGCCAATTGAACTTGGTTAGCGTGCAGCATGGTGCTTATGTGCAGCAAATGCTATGCGAATTATGTTCACAATTTTAATAGCCATTTTTCTCACATACAATAACTTTGGTATGTCTTGGCTTGGCTTGGCTGGCTGGCATATATTGATAAGGTAAAAGCGAAATAGTTTTGCCCTAAAAGCTGGGATTTCCCGCTGTTTGTTAAAAGTTTAATGCACTTGTAGGTTTGGTTAATCGATAGACTTGATAAACTCGAATAGTTTCTTGTGAATATATTTTTATGGACTACGTTCTCTACTACGATTTGTGCAATTGACTGTAACTTAGTTAGTTAGTGTTACAAAAATTAGTGAAGCGTGAGTACTTCACTGAAATGGTAAGCGAATTCGAAATTTATTACAATTTTTTTATGGTGGCATATGTTTCTGTTTTAATTCAGCTTTTCTATTTCCAAACCCGTGTTTACCCACTTTTCATAGCTTATGCTTTTGTTGATGTAAGGTTAAGCGTTCCCAGCGTTGTTCGGCAGCCTTTCCGACACTCAATCAGATCATCGTGATGATGCAACTATAGTTCATTCATATTTTAAACTAACTTAGTGGCTCCAATTAGAATGATAGCGAAATTACAAACCATTCTTTGATATTATTTTGTAAATATTATTACTTTTAGTTAGAGTCGGCTATCGTTCATTGCAGCAAAAATTATTTCACGCCAATGAATTCTATCTAGTGCTTACTAGCGCAAAGTGAAACTTCCAAGACAACAAAGTTCTTTCGTTGCCTGATGTTTCCATCGTGAATGTGCGCGATTCATGGCATCATCAATCTTCTAGCAGTTTTTGCTTCATTTTCGTCCAGCATTTCATATAGCTCTTTTTCTTTCTGCAAATTTTTGACTATCCGTTTTCAGATGGGGTGATGCTCTATCTGAGGTGTGAATAAAGTTATTGGCTCCCATAACTTTATCCCAACTTTATAAGCCCGAAATTCAATAAATTTCATTACATCCTCATACAAAAACAAAGAAATACTTTTATTCATCTTGACTGTGGTCCACGCACCAAAGGCGGAGCATGGAGATATCTCAATTAATAGCTGTATGAAGTGCACAGGCACCTACAGTTTATAGCCGAATCCGAATGGCGTTTTCTAGCTAAATAGCGTCTATTAATATACTATGACAAATGCACCAGTGCTGCAGGATGGAATCGAACCACCGACCTTTCGACTAAGAGACTAGTGCGCTACCACTACCGAGGCTTACACACATCCTAAAAATTTTTCATTTTTTTTATATCTATCACTATTTTGAGCACTACAAAAACAATTGTTTTACAAACAAAGAAAAACTAAAAACTTATATTCTAAAACAGCATTTTTCCTTAATGTAAATTAAGTCTGATTATTTTTAAAATATTTTATTGGTTTTTCTATAAATAAACAAGTCAGTTGCAGAAAAAGAGCAATTGTGAACTTTTTCAAATTTTCTCTTTTTTGCTTAAATTATTAACTAAAAAAATAATAAATTTGCTTTCAATAAAAGCATTTAATTTATTTTATCATAACACAAGTTTTTCTATAGTAAACTTCAAAATAATTCAATCGGCATGTCGTAAACCTTCATAATGCACAACTTTGAAAGTATTCTAACTTTTCGAAAAAAAATCGTACTTCGACAGACTTTAAGCTTCGTCATATTTTTAATGTTTTAAAATTCGACCACCTTTTGTAAAAACTACGTTCTGCTCTGTTTACAAAATGTTAAAAAAAAGATTAAAAAAAAAAGAAATTTGGCAAAACAATTTTTCTTAACCAATTTTTTTATAAAAATATTTTTTGACTAAAGTAGTTGAGTTATTTACAAGATTATTTTTGAAGCACGGTATTTTTTAATGGGAAACATATTTTATTTAAAAGCTATGCTTTCGACCTTGAAAAAGCTAGTGTTTGGTCGCACTTCACGTTGCAGACACTGGAAAACATATTTTACTTAAAAGATAAGCTTTCGACCTCGTCTAACCTTCTCAGCAAATTAAGCAAAATAATAACCAAGCAGAAAATTAATTGAAGCCAGTAACTGTTAGCTTTTTGGTTTTGTTAGGACATAAAAACAAAACATACGCACATGTACAGCAATCATTTGACTAATGTTAATGCCAGAAAGTCGTAGACGCCTAGCAATTTGGAAACCTTCAAGTCGAAGACAGAAATCAAAGCCAGAGATAGCATTGCTAGCAGTCCATCATATTTAACCTTCACTGGCAGCTTATTGGACCTTGAATTATAAATTAATTAGAGTCACAAAGACACGCATCGGCGTGCAGGAGCCGTAAAAACAGAGCGGCATTTAAACAATACAAAAACAAATAAAAAAAAACCCTATTCAAGGACTTTGCAGGCAACTGTCACTCACACACAAGCACGCATATACACAATGTATGGAGTATAGTATCTACAGGTAGCCGCAGCAACGGCGCTGGCAATGACACCCGCACCTGACACTTTTGATTTACAAACGAAATCGAAACTCGAAATATACAAACAAAAGCTGCGTATGAAGAGAGAGAGAGAAAGAGAGAGTGAGAGCACGCGACTATTCTCAAACAACTAGCGAGCGAGAGAGTGAGTGCGTGTGAGAGAAACTGCGCTTCAGAAATGCAGTTTTTGGGTGCATATTTTAAGTAAAACAACTCAGCATGATTTTGGATGCTTGGATGGACCCATTTTTTATAAGACAAATTTTTAATTTCGTAAAGTTTGCTTACTTTTTGGTTTTCCACGTTGACAGCTGCTGCTGCCGCTGGTTTGCGCTCATAAAAAAACACGTTTCTTTTATGTATTAAAAAACTTCCATCAATTTCACTTTACATTAATAATTCACAACAAATATTGTAAAGCACACACACACACACACTATAGTACACACACACTCACACACACAAGCGCGCACACATTTCTAATACGCAACAGTGAAAAATTATGTGGTCTACTTTTGAGCGCGCCGTAAGACACATGCACACATCCCGAGTGTCCTGTGGCAACTGAGCGTGCCGCATAGAAATCTCTTAGCTTTAAAGCGCCATGTTGTTGTGCGTTATGCTCCTCTCCAAGCAAAAGGATTGCACTTGAAGCTTCCGTTGACCAAGTTAGCTTCGTGTTCAGTGCGCTCGTGTGCGTTCGTGCGTCCGCGCGCGTTCGTGTGCATGTAGGCCAAAACAGAAGCGAGCCCCCTTTTATTGAATTTTTGCCCGCACGCATGTCAGTAAAAGCTTTTTTGAGGGAAGTAGGCAGGGGCCTTGTACAAAGGTCCAAGGAGACAGTGAGAGAGAGAGAGACCGAGATGGAGTGTGTGTGTGTGTGGTAGAGCGTACAAGGTATCAATGCTTGCGGTAAATTGCAAGCCAACGTAGTTGTAAACAAATCATTAAAGTTAAAGGAATAATAATAACGAGCCTAACAGCTTGACAGGATATGCTAACTTGGCAGTTAGATTCTGACTGCTGCTGCTTGAAGCTTCCATAAATTATTTTTAAAATAAGCGTTATTTGCTGATTTGAAGCATGTGTCCATAGTTCACATATAATAGGGATTTTTAATAAGTGAGTCCAAACGTTCAAAAGGAAAACTCTTTTGTTTTTAATTTTAAGCCAAATTGGTTAGAAAATATTTATGATTCCATCTCATATTCCAGGACACAATAGACCTATAGTTCCCGGTGCAAATTTTCTCCCAAAATAATAAAAAATTACATATTCTATATTTTTGGGGTAGACCATAGTGGTAGCTAAAGTTTGTTTAATTAGGCTTGAAAACAAAGTTGATCTGTTACTTTGTTAAGCAAAGGAAAACCTTTGACAATTTTGTTCTTAAGAAAATAATAAGTTTAGTTCTCATTCAACTCAGCGTCTTGTTATCTCGTATTCGGTATTCGGCATCCTCATCGGCAGTGGCTACTTAATACTGTTGGCATTCGGATACTAAATCGTTTATGTTGCTCTCGGATTCCCATAATTAAACCAAACTTACCATTATTGGCCGTATACATATAAGCATTTTTGATCTTTAATAGGAAATATAAGAGATGTAGACGAAGACGTTGCCATTTTGTATCAGTGTAGCTTAGATAATCAGAAATCTTAAAAAAAAGAAGAAAAAAATAAGCTGAGAGCCAGCTTACAATAAATCTTAAATCAAAGACCAAAAAACAATTAAGGGCAAAAAATTAAATTCTTTTCAAATTTTTCTATAGCCCTAATCAAGTTGTGACTAGGCATTACAAACAACAAAGTAACAATATTTAATTTAGTTGTTTAAGAAAGTTTAGCATAGACTACATTAATATACCAGAAAGTGTCAAATAGAGACAGAGAGCTTGAGATTTTCTTTTAAAAAGCTTGTTTGAAATTTGAAGTTCCAATTAAGTATTATAGAAATAGGAAATCAATTATAAATCATAAACAACATTTACTTTGTTAGATTTATATACTGATTCAATACATATTTTATTCTCAATTATTAAGCATTTACTAGTTAATAAATACGACAAATTAATAATTTAAAATTTATAAATCACGCAAGCGCCCTCTATTGACTTTGTCTAACAATAATTTCAACTTGCGCCGTTTAAAAGCTTTGCGAATAAATTATAAAAAGCAATGCGTAAAAAAAACACTGACTGAGCTAACATAAACAAAAATTAAAAAGCTCTAAGAGCAACACTCACACTGTACACCAAAATATTAGCTTAAGGTACACTGGTCAAAAGGCCATTGTTAATTTTATCTTATTTTCACATAACACCAATATATAATTTTAAAAATGCAAAATATTAATAACTTTATCTGCTTGTGTTTATGTAGGAAAGTCGTTTATCTTTCTTTGTTTTTAAATTTAGCTTTGGATTCGGCTTTTAATCAAGTTCAGTCATTGTAAATATGAGTAATGGGCAAGTTGTTTTAATCCTGATTAGAACATATTCTGCGTCCTGAACAAAACGTTTTTTTTTCTAACGAAGTTATTAAAAAAAAATAAATTTATTAATTTAACCGTACTAAGCTGTACGAAAAGAGCAGGGACTTACAGTTTGTAGCCGAATTCGAACGGTGGTGGCTTTAATTAATGGAGAGGTAGGTAGATAATGTATAGAAACTGCTAGACAAATGCTTTAATCGAATTACTTTAATCGAATTAATTTAATCGAATTACTCATCTTTCGAGAGTGCACTACCGAGGCACACTAAAGGCCACAAAATTAAGAAAAAAATTTATTTTCCTTAATTATGCTATTATCGCTGGAAAGTCTAAGCCAATGATATCTCAATAGATATCTCTGTATACAGTTTAAGGCCGAATCCGAACGGTATCTTTAATTAAAAGAAATTTATAGTACTTAAGCAGATAACTTCTATTTTGCTGCTTAGCGTGTTGTCATAATTTTTTCTGCTTTTCAAAAAGTTGTTTTGTTTTATACGCAGACTTTAGTTAGAAAAACCAATGCAAAAGTTGTTTGGTTTAGGAGTGGTATAGGAGATTTCTACAGTCGCAGACTTGACTTTTTAAAATCGTTAAGTTATTATTTCAAAGCCTTCGTTAATGTTAATTAAACATCACTTTTGAATAGGTATTTGAATTTTAAAAATTCCAAAATTCAATTTGTTAAAATTCCAGAACATCACTTTTGTATAAGTACTTGAATTTTAAAAGGTCTAAAATTCAGTTAGTTAAAATTTCATACACTAATTAAATTAAAATTGCTCTCAAATCAAGAATTGGCGAAATAAGCTAAAGAGTTAGTCAACTTATTCCCGCAGCACTTGGGGCAAAACTCAAACTTAAAAGTAATACTCTTTATATCTGAGATTCATGCGGTTGCAGAAAACTCACCACTTTGAAAATAAGTTTTTTAAAGTTTCCAAGTTACATCTATATTAATTTAAACCACTCGCAATTCAAATTATTTATATATATAACTTTTAGAAAGATTTTTAAAAGTCAGTTAGTTAAAATGCCAAACACTAAAAAAACTCAAAATTGTTTTCAAATTTAGAATTGGAAAAGCTAGCCAAACTAAATCAACTTTTTTCCACAGAACTGAGAGCAAAACTCATGCTTAAAAGTAATACTCTTTATATCTGAGATTCATACGGTTGCAGAAAACTCACCACTTTGAAAATAAGTTTTTTAAAGTTTCCAAGTTACATCTATATTAATTTAAACCACTCGCAATTCAAATTATTTATATATATAACTTTTAGAAAGATTTTTAAAAGTCAGTTAGTTAAAATGCCAAACACTAAAAAAACTGAAAATTGTTTTCAAATTAGGAATTGCAAAAGCTAGCAAAACTAAATCAACTTTTTTCCACAGAACTGAGAGCAAAACTCATACTTACAAGTAATACTTTTTAAACAGTTACTTGTGGGGCAAAAATCACCTTTTAAAAGTTTTTAAATTTTGTAGTTTATTTGAAATCTAAAAAAAATCTATTTCAACAACTTTCAAAGCAACTATTTCTCCATTTTGCACCTGTAAACTATTGGGCTCGAAAAACTACATTCTGCGCCGTGTAGCAGTCAACATTTTGTTGCACAGTGTAAAAATAATAAACTTTATGCGCAAGCAGCAGCAGCATTAGTCTTAAAGCAAAAGCTTTCGAACACAACAACAATATTGTATTTTGTGTATTTTTGTTTGCTTGCTTTATTGTTTGTTCTGAGAGTCTGCAACAGTGAGACAGCAACAGTCAGCAGCCACTGAGCAACAGAAACTATCTCTGTTTCAATGTTCACTGAGAGTTACACACACAAACACACACACACATATGCAGCAACCAATACATACATACGTACAGTTTATTTGTATTATTGTTATTGTTGTTGAATATATACAGTGGGCTAAGGGCTGCGCTGAAGGGTTTTCGTGTGGCGGCTATAAATTGCTAATAAAATATGCAAAGATTTTTTCAACCACTTAATGATTATGTAAATACTAACTATTATTAACCTTCAAGAAATATGTCAGCGAAAAAAAAGCAGGTAGTAAGGTTTACTACTTAAAGTTATTAGTTACTTAGAACAGTTGACAATTGACGAAATTATTTGTTAGAATGTTTGTCCAGGTGTATTATTTTAGCATGTTATTTTAAAATGGCATTTAACAAAATATTTTTGTTTATAACGTCAGATGCACATGTCAGCGGCTAGATAATATGTTTAAGCGTCTAGCGTTCTTAAACCGCAGGCATTTCGAAGTACATTCAAGATACTTGCTTGAAATTTCACGTTACCTGCTGTTAAAAGTAATGTTCTCTAAACTATTGTCTGATTTCTGCTATAATGCCGTTTTCTAAAAAGTAAAGCTCTGTATGCATCTTAAATTTGGCAAAACTTTTAAATACCTATTAAACGTAGAAATAGAAAGTAATCCACTGTTCCACCCAACTTTCTTATAATTTAAAACATTTAGTTTTTGAAAACTTTTAGTCGCAACTGAATTGAGGTTATAAATCTATTTTAATGCAAAATGGATCATTGTTTATGTTTGAAGCTGAATAATCGTTCTTTATACATTAAATCTAAACGCATATATAAATGTGAAAAAGTTGGATATTATATGTTGCTGCTATTCCGACTTTTCTTATTTAAAATAAAGTACCCTAGCACTTTTACAGAATAATGCTTTGTTCTTTTACATGTTTGCCTTGTTTTCTAGATTTGTAAAACAATGGCAGTAATGTTCAAAAGAAAGTTGACATAAACTTTTTTAATTGTAGTGTACCGCTATTTTTGTTAAACAAATAAATTAAAATAAAACTTAAACTTTTTAATTCTACAAATTCACATAATTACTACACTAAGAGAGTCTACCTGTAGTTTTTGGACAAATGTTTTTTTGTTACCTTGCAACCAAAGGCACAATGGGTAGAAGGGGCTCCACAACCCTTTACACAAAAAATTCTTAACAAAAGCTCATGTAGTACTGGAACTTCCCCACCTGCACAAGAAAAATGTGCGCTTCTCGTTTCAGGAAATATTTAAGAAGATTTCTAAAAACAAATCTGCACAAAAAAAGTTATAATAAACAAACCTGCCAAAGACAATAACCATAAATTGCATCGCTAAATTCTTAAGTCCGTTAATTCGGATTTTAAGTTGCTACTAGGAAGTCTTTTGCAACTGTTTATCAAGGGAATACCAACTCTGCTACAATTGTCTGACAAAAACTTATTAAACCGCTTAAAAAATATGATTTGATTTAAATGAAATCACCGAAATATCGGTTTCCCTAACAAACCTCTTCAATGCGATCTTTCCGTATGGCAATCAACCAACTTCACAACTGCTAATCGAGGGAATACAATTCTCTTCTAACAAATCTTACGCTTTTAGATTAATTAGCTATTAAAAAGTTATTTTGCTATAATTGAAATCTGTATTGCAGTCAACAATTTTTATGATTTTTCAAAAATTAATACTAGTGCAGTGGGGCTTAAATATTAACGCATTTTTAACCACTGTGCAACAAATTTTTGTTAGCCAGTTTGTCTTCTGTCTCTTTGCATTTCGTACAAAATGTAGCGCGCAGTAGCCATAGCTCTGCCATGGCTGACGTCGACGTCGACTGCGTGCGGCTGCTGCCTTTTGAGCCTGTGGTGAGTCGCATTTGTTGTTCGTCGTCGTCGTCGTTGTCGTCTATTGTTTGTATTGTTTGTTGTTCAGAGCAGGCAGCAGCAGTCGCAGTAACGACAGCGACGACAACAACAACAAAAAGTTGGCCGTTAGTATTGTTCGTTCGCTCGTTTGTTGTTGTGATTGTATTGTTGCTCAGCGTGCGCGCGTGTGTGTGTGTGTGTGTGTGTGTGAGTGTTTGTGTGCCAGAGAGAGCAACGTTTTGTACGTTGTTCTCTGTTTGCTGCGCTGCCTGCTGCCGTCTGTGTGTTCGTTCGTTCTACTGGTAGCTGATAGATACACTTTGTTTAGTCTCTTGCGTCGCTTGAAACCGAAAGAAACAAACGCGACAATCGTAAACGAAATTGAAATTGGAAATATTTGTACGTTACGTCAGTGGTCGGTCGCATTCAGTGCAACAGCAGCAGCAGTTGGAGAAACGCAAGCGGTGTAAAGTGCAACAGCAACACACACGCGCTCACACACATACACACAACATTTTTGGCGCCGATATTGTGTGCCGCGAAATAAATCGCGTTGAGAATTTTCAAAACGTTTTTTCAAAGCCGGCTGGCTGCAGAGCAGAGCAGAACACAAAACACACGCATAGATAAAAAAGGTAACATAAACAAAAAAAAAAAACTGATGATTGGAAATTTGCAATAAACTTTAAAAAGCAAAGAAAAACAGCAGCTACAACAACAATAGCTAGACCAAGATAAGCAACAACAATGCAAAGGCAAAAACAAAATTCTACATAATGCCATATTGTAGCTCTGTGCGTGTCTGTATGTATGTTTCTTGGTGTTGTTGTTGTTGTTATTGTTCTATCTAACAAAGTTATTGCCTTTTCTTTGCTGTTATTTTTTTGTTTTTTGCGCTTGTGAGTAAGGTGGCTGCGGCAGGCATTGAAGGGGGCGGGTTTCTGCAAGTTTTGTGTGTTTTGTTAGCTTTAGAAATATATTTTTTTTCGTGCTTGTTTTGCACGTTGCTGTACTTTTTGTGCTGCTGCTGTTGTCATTGTTGTTGTTTTGTTTTTGTTGCTGCCATACAAATATATAAACAGACACATACAATTGTACATATTTACGTATTTGTGTGTGTGTGTGTGTGTGTGTGTGTAGCTATACATTATACATTTTATGTTAATAGACGTAACACAATAAATATTTCTAGCAAGCTGACTAGTTGTTGTTGTTGTTACTGCTGCTGCTGCTGTTGTTGATTTTTATTTCTACTTCATTTTATTTTTTTGTTATTGCTGTTTTTTGTTTGCTCTCTCGCTTGCGCACATACAAAACAATACAACAACAAGAACAATACGCAGCAGTCTTTGCTGTCGTTGTTGTTGTCGACGTCGTCAACGTCAAGCTCAACGCTGGCTGTTGTTATTGTTGTTGCTGTTGCTGCGTCAGCTAGTACCTACACACACACACACACAAACATACATACATATGTATGTATGTACACAGCGACGTACATACATAAGTTGTCTACGTTCATGGGACATCGGTACACAGGCAGCGGGACGTATGACGACGACAACGACGAACAAACAAAACTAACGAAAACAACAAATGACGAATAATACAGAATGTTGAAACAGCAGCAGCAACAGCAACAACAACAATATCAACTACAGGACAACAACAACAACACATGCACAGTCTTTGCGGCCAAAATACAACGATACAAAAGCAATACCAACAACAAAAACAACCACCGCAGCAAAAACAACAGCCGCAGCAGCAACAACAACAATAACAAATGCCAGAACGAAAACACGCGCAATGATAATAATGATGTTGATAATAATGATGACGACTAAACAACAATGCACAGTGGCACAAAAACAATTTGAAACAGTTGCTTTCATAAACGTATTTCAATATTTTCAAACTGAAAATACTTAAAAACTTAGAGATGATGCCTTAAAATTGTAAAAAAAAAACACTAATAACTATAGCTCAATTTAAACAATGATAGCAGCGCCATGAATTGCAAGTTCAGCACAATCTCAACATAGTTTAGGTTAGGCCGGCAGGCCCCCGGGGGAGGGGACCTCACATAGATCAATGTGATCCTTAGTGGAAATCTCAACATAGTTCTAAAATCTTTTTGTATTACAGCATGAGATAGTTAAAATACATTAAGATAAATTTCTTTACATCAATCGTTTCTGTGATGCTCTTAGCTCTCTGCATTAAAGGTGCGTCTGAAATATAAAGGATACATAGCACATACACATATAGAAACATACACATATTTCTATCGGAACAGATCGAACTTAGAAATGCTTAAGATTTTGATTCCGTTGGTAGAACACATTGCTATATTGTTTAGATATTCAACTTTAAAGATAAAAATACGAAACATAGATTAATCAAACTGAAAGGCCGTTATACATTAACGTGTCCTGTAGTTTTTATCAAAGAATATACAAAAAGAATTAATATATTAACAACTATTTGCTTTGTTTATATTTATACTAAGCACAACTGCAATTTGAGCCCACTGTGCGCACGTTGTTTTTGGCATGTCTCAGCGCAAGGTGCTGACGGTGGCGGGAAAAATCTAAAAGATTTTAGTGAGAGAGAGCATTGCTACGCTGCAGAGAAAGAGAGAGCGAGAGTGAGTGAGAGCGAGAACAACCGCTATTAGACGATTAGAGAGTTTGATTGGAATTGAAAACAGGTAGTTGTCATAAAAGATATGAAATAGATGAGATAGATATTTTGCCGGACAGCCTCCCAAATGCCTACAAATGATTCATTTGTTTAAAACGTGCTTACGGCTGCGAATGAAATGAAAATTATTGCTAGAGTGGGTGGCTGGGTGGGTTCGGGCATGGCTGCATGCGCATTTGTTTTGTTTTGTGTATTTTTTTTTTAAATTATAATAAATAATAATTACAACAACAAGCAGTTCAAACTATTCGATTTAATTATAGCTTGTTGTTTGTTTTTAGCACACACAAACGAGTTGTTGTTATTGTTGTTGCAAATACTTTGTAGCTGCTGTTACATATCAGCAACACGCATATAGTTTCAGATAGAGATGGCTAGCTTGTTTCGTGTGCGATAGAGAGAGCGAGACTGTGTAATGTGTTGGCTGGGAGCTGTTATCAGTTAACCAGACGAAGCTTTTGTCGATTAAAACAACAGCAGCAACAACAACAAGTAGCTACAAACAGCAAGCAACGCGGAAAGAACTTGAAAATGGCGAAAACAACAATTAACCATTGCTGTTGTTGTTTTCGTAGTTGTAGTTGTTGTTGTTGTTGTAGCAGCAAAAGCTATAATAATATGAAAAGTAAACAATGTTGCGCTGCTGTCGTGTCGCAGCTTTTTACGCGCGCAAAACTGTACTCGCAATAACAACGACAAAAACACCAACAACAACAACAACGCGAACAACAACAGCAACAACATTTATAGCAACCACAATGTTTTATTAAGTTTTGCAAAATGTGGGCAGTTCGATGAATTGTTGACACTTTACAACTGTTTTATGTTTTAAACTTAACATTCAAAAACGACCCCTAAATTTGTTTTTTTTTAAATTTACGGAAAAAAACCCAATTACACAATTCAGCACGCAGAATGCTTTAAAAGGAAATTTAGGATATATGAAAAGACATGCTAAATATTTCTTACTTATTTCATTCAATGCTACACATTCATCCAACATACATGAAAAGGTTTTTGACAAATCTATACTTATTAGGTTAGGTTAGGCCGGCAGGCCCCCGGGGGAGGGGACCTCACATAGATCAATGTGATCCTTAGTGGAAATGTATACTTATTATTAAGACGCGTTTGCCAAAAAATAGTTGCATACTCTTTTTTTTTGTCAGTTATAAAATAATAAAAAACAAATTTCAGCATTCAGACACTTTTACTAATAATATCTTTCCTTAAAATACTTTTGCTTACCCAAAAATACAGTTTATGGTTGAAAACCCTAAAAGAAATATTTAAAAATTATAAAGTTAGCTTTCAAGCAAATTAATGCTTAAAAAATTATGTAATAAGTTATACATATCACTTGAAATTTATTCATTATAAGATGTAATCTATGCTGATAATAATATTTCGATCAATATCTATTTTTTAGCTATTGAAGATATAATTTTATATTTTGTAAATTTTTAGTTGATTCGATTAGTATAAATTTTTGTTTGTTATGTTTTTCATGATTTTCGATTTACAATCAACAATACAACAATTATTCAAACTAAAAAATTATTCAACTTTTTACTTTGAGGCCTAATTTCTTTTGATTTGGAGACAGTAGAACATTTTTTTAATGAAAGTATAATAACTTCTCAATGTTCTTAAGAAAAACAAATTCAAGAAAATTTCAAATAATTAGCTGATATATATGTCTCTTTTGTATGAGTTTTCGTAAAAGATAACTGAGAATCCAGGATCGTCTAAACATGTTTAATTTAAAAACTCGGTTTTTGCATGTTTTGACATGTCCAAGGTTGGGCTGAGGCAAAGATGTATTACGAAATTTACGCCAAGTAATGCTCAAGTTCAACATGGAAACGCGATTGGGAAGCTAATATGAAGATTTAGCTTTATTCTTTATATTGTTTAAAAATTTAATTTTAGAGCTGAATTCCGGTTAAAACATTGTAAAGCAGGTTGGTTAAAAGTTACAGCTTGAAGCGAAATATAGTCATATACGTGATTGAAAATGGGAAAATATTGGTTTAAACAATTTGTTGTATGTATGTTAATATGTAGATTATTATAGATATTCAACAAGTTCAGATTTGATTAAGAACAAACTATTAGTAATTCAAAGTGGGGCTCGATTACACTCAAATTGTTTTGTATGTATGTCGCTAACTTATCGAACTACTCTCGTTTGTATGTCTGTTTGTTCGCCTATAAAAACCACAACATCAACAACGCATTGTCGTCACACGAATTCGCTGGCTGGTTGGTTGCTGAGACAGCACACAATCACTGGCAAACACAAGCAACATGAGCGTAAGAAGAGAGTGAGAGCGCTCTGCCATTTGTTTTGTTCGTTTTTTTTTTGGAGCTGCTTTTGTTAAAATTATGAATTTTTAAACTATTAAAGCAAAAACAATATTATTTTAGCGAGACTGTCCTCATTTTGTTATCAAAAGATTTAGCAAATTGAGAAAATAAAAGAAAAAAACTATTTGGAATAACCAAAAATTGCGTTGTTGAGCTAGTTCCAATGAGAAAACTGTCAACACAACTAATGCAACTTTACAACACTGATTTTTCAAAAATAATATCCATAACACTTGCTTCTTCACCAACAGTTTGCAATAACAAGAAGACGAACTTTAAAGAGCACTGATAATATGACTACCTCCCGAAGTAGCAGCAATGCTGCAACCAATGATAACAATGTGCAGCAGCACGAGGCAGCAGCAGGAACTACTGGAATTTCTGCTGCATCATTTGCAGCTTTGTGTAAAAGCGATAGTCCCAATGCAACAGCCAATACAACAAACACAACACCACCAACAACAACAAATGCCAATCGTGGCATGCAAGCTGATGAGGATTTCAACATACGTTTTGTGAATCTTGTGCGCCAGTATAAATGTATATACGATAAGAAGGTGCCCGAATATCGCAACAGGTGAGTGCAATGATTTAAGCGATACAATTGATAATAACTTTATTTATGCAGTTGCAATGCACCGAAGTAAGCATTTTAAAAACTAAAAGTTAATGGTTGATTTGAAAAGAATTCATTAGCTCATTTTGAGAAACCAAAAAGCGCAATTTTGGATTGCTTAGGTACACTGTGTTCTAAAGGCGAAAATTAATCAAAAAAATATATTTGAAAACCTCTAATTGGCATATTTAAAAATCGAATAGTTGTATTTTATTTCGTTACGATTTTTAGCTTTGTGTCGTTTTTAGTTCTCAAGTTGTTTCAAAAATGCAAATAAGAAAATACATGTGAAAAAACCACAAAACCATTTGATTAGATTTCAATTTTATGTTCTAA
The DNA here is from genome assembly GCA_035046065.1 of Chymomyza procnemis. Taxonomy (NCBI): domain Eukaryota; kingdom Metazoa; phylum Arthropoda; class Insecta; order Diptera; family Drosophilidae; genus Chymomyza; species Chymomyza procnemis. The sequence continues at coordinate 16,276,992 of JAWNOJ010000004.1, read as the reverse complement.
CAATTCCTATGATTTTGCTCTCTACTCATATAGCTGTTGCGCTACTGCGAGCATAACTCTACATTTTGAAGATAATCTTAGAAAAATCTCTTGTAGTCTGAATCACAAATCAGTTTGCCTGCTAGACATATGTTTGAAAGAACTTAAGTAATATTTTAAAAACATAAAGTAAAAATTGAAATTTTTGTAATATACCGATTTGTTTTTCGATTGAAAGAAAATTATTGCTTTTGTAACGCAAATGAATCAGCAAAAAATTTCCGGCATTTTTAAAAGCGTTTTGAATATTGACAACTTTAGACATTACAGTGACGATCTAAAAATGCTAGAACTTTAGTCGAGCTGTCAGTCGCTTTGTTTAATTTTAAAAACAGAATACAAAACTGATTGAGCTCAAGCTACTAGAATCTCTTTCTATTAAACAAATCAAATATAAAACCCACTACCAAATCTGTCAAGAATTTTTAAGAAATTTTGCTTTGCCATTACTAACTCTTCTAATTTATTTTTTAACTTATAGAGACAATCAGGAGAAGGCGTGGGTGCTTATATCACAGGAGACACGCGAGAGCGGTAAGTTGTGAATTTTAAATAAAAATGTAGCCCCCGCTAAACGTTTTCCGTTTTCTCTCAGTGATACACTGCAAGGAGCGTTGGCGAAATTTACGTGCCTGTCTTTCGCGCTATATCAAGCAACAATGCGGCTCCGAACCACAACATAAGCCCTACTATCTGAGCGAACATATGGCATTTCTATTGCCCTTTCTCAAGTCTACACGTAACTCCTTGGAGGGCAATAGTAATCTGGCTACGTTGTACCAATTATCTCAACAAAATCAACTGCAGAATATGTACTGCAACAATAATAATAATAGCATCGAAGGTGGAAATCTTGAGCTAAAGCAATCAATGTCGGACAACGATGACGAGGAGACAATTGATGCCTTCGATCCTGACATAGCTGCTAGTCTAGGTCTACAGCGAGTGGTGAACAACGCCGCACCAGTTAGTGTGGCAGCCATAACTCAGCGTTCCGGTTCTCCAGGACTTAGCGATACGGCCAGTGCGAATACGCTACAAAATTTTATACCCGATGTACAATTGGCAGAATCATCGCATGATTTAATTTACGATAACTCACCAACCACGCCGCATCCGCATCATTTGGGGCAGCATCAGCAGTTACCTTCACACTATGAGCATAGCAGTGCCAAGCGGATAAAAACCGAATGCGAGCCTACAACAACGACAGCAGGTGGCTACTATGGCAATGGGCTGACGGGTAGTGAGAACACGGATATTGAGTTCTTTCGCAGCATTTTACCAGATATAGCTGCATTGACGCCGCAACAGCGACGTAAGTTTAAAATTGGCATATTGGAGCTTATCGATGATGTGGTAGAACGTTATCCAGCACAAGAGCGCTACAATGGCACAGTACATGGTAGTGGAGGCAGCAGTGGAGCTGGTAGCACTGGTGCGGTCAGCACTGGTGCCGGCAATAGGCAACAACGCCGTAGTTCAGGCAGGGATTGGCGCAAGTAAGCAGTCATTAGTAGCTAGCATTAAGTTAAGTATTGTTACTTATGTTGGGTCGGTTCAGAAGAAATTAAGCGTTGATCAAGTTTTCGAAATCAAAGAATGAACAAAATCATGAGAATCGTTTGCCATACTAATTTAAGCCATTCGTGTGAAACGGCACACGCAGTCAGATAAAACTGGTTAGCTTAGATGGGCTAAGGTGAAATATGTACTTTTATACGTTCCATGCGTGTTGGGAGGCAGCTTTTTAATTTGTTTGGAATAAGATTTAGCACTACACACAAGATCTTTGTTAATTAAAGTTTGTATTTATTATATAGTTCAAAAAAATCTTACAAAATGCTTGGTAGGTAACTAGTTAATCACGGCAAATAGGGGGCATAGTCAAATTGTCTATTATCCTTTGGTAGCGCATAACCATGTCCAGGTAAAACTTGCGGAGATTTGTATAAGCCTCTTGAATAGTTCCAATAGCTCTGTGATTTTTAAGTTCAAGCTAAAGTAATTTTTGTCAATCGTATGCGTTCGGTTTACATACCTTCTCGCCTTTGCGTTGTCTGGCCAAATGTTTTAAATCCGCATTGGCTGCAGCGGGTTTTACCTCCAAAACAGTGGGCGTTGTATCGGAGATTGCCTGTTTTTCATGAGATTTTAGCTTCAACCTCAGATCTATCACGGGAGGTGGCTCATTGCGTATGCGCTGCTCGATCTCGTATAGCTCTTGCTAAAAATACAAAAAATATGGCTTATATAGCTTAAGCAGCTATTGAATAAACGCTTACCCGATTCTTATAGACCATACAGCAAGCACGTAGCGTAAAATAATAGATAATCTCTACGGCGGATAGCAGCGAGAAGCCAAGAAACAAGCTGGCAATGCCGCCAAATGATACTAACAAATCTACCCAACCAAAGAGCACTTCACGCTTATAGCGTATGGTGGGCCAAGTCAGAAACTCCACGACCACGCCGGGAAAGCTGGGTCTGTCAATGCTGTAAAATAGTTGTAAGAAAAGGATTTTTTGAGAAGTTAATAATTTTACGCTTACGTTTTTATAAGCGCATCGATATTAAAGACCGTTTTGGAGCAGCTTAGCTCACAGTTCTCACATTCCTGCTTATTGGTAATATTAACTTTGTGCTCGCTCAGACAGCCAAAGTCCTTTACCGTGCACATGGGCACATTTTCTAAAAAAAATACGCGTATGTTAGCCGTAGAGTCTCAAAACAAACTACCTACCTATGGGCTTGTAAAACGGTGGATTACATTTGCAAAACTGTATAGCCTTCTGTATGCGACACTGCTTCATGCAGGACGAGAAGGTGTAGTCATCGGGAAAATACGTTAGCTTAACCTCATCGCCAAAAATACACTTTCTTTGGCCAATAGATAACTGACGCGCATCATCCGTGGTATAGGTGTTTTTCTTAGAGATGCGCATCTCAACTAGATGACCCACAGACCAATCGATTTGTGAATTAAAATCGGAACCAAAGTATTCGTCATTGGAAAAAATGAAAAGCTAAGCAAAAATTTCGGCTAAGTTCAATTAATTTACGGGCGCAACTCGTAATACTTGTACTTACGCGTATGGTGCCATTGGGCACAAAGTTGAGTCCCCATTTTTTGTCCGTTTCATAGAGACTATTTACCTTGCTGTTGAGCACGCTACAAGTGCAAAAAAGTTAGCTTATGCAGTGAAAGAAATTCAAACTTACTCCTGATCCTCTTGCGATATAAAACGACTATTGAAGGCATAACAAAAGCCATGCTCCGTGTAGACGGGATGAAAATAAGTGCAACATTCTATGTCAACATCGCGGTACTTGCAAATATTAAAAACGCTTTCACAGCTGATGTGCGCTTGAAAGACCAACTTTCGCAGATTAAGCTCCTGCAGCTGTTCTGTAGGTATGGCCTCTGAGAGATTGCCAACATCCGCCAAGTTGCCAAAATTCAATGTAGTAAGCGCATTCAGAAATGGCGCGTACAGCAAAGCTGTGCTTGCATCATAGTTGCTGCAAGTAAACAAAGTATTAGAAGCTTACATGCTTTTTCGATTATAATTAAAATTTACCCCAATTTTTTGTACGCATAATCGTAGGATCTTTCATCATCGTAGGCCAAATCTGGACATACAACTGTTGTTGGAAATGCTACTTGCTGATTTTGAAAATCAGTATCCAAGCCCGTAATGGTTGGATTTGTTTGAAATTTTTCCCAAAGACTCATAATAATGACCAGCGCCGTTATAAAACCAATCGATGTAAAACAAAACCACATGAACTTTTCGCACATGGGGCGACCCGTTTCGGCTATATAACGCACGCCATGTAGTGTTGAATTCTGAAAGAACTCCTTTGTCTGATAGATAAGACTACGACGAAAGATGAGCAATGTCTCCAAAAAACGTTTCGTCCTGGTTGCTGGTTTCTTGGCTTGTGACATTCTAGTGTTTGCTACAAAGTAACACTGTAGTTGACTACGAACTAAGGATTACGTTTAAAACGGCAACGAGAAGTATTTGAAATTCAATGCTTATTGTCCTGGCGCTAAAAGCAATCTCATGTTACCATTAATTGCTTGCATGGTTAGGTGGTCATTAATGCAGGCCTGCAGCGGCGTGTTCAACGCGGGGATTTCAAATTTTATTTCAAATGAAACTATTGATAACTTGCGAAACTTGTGTGCACAGTTTGCTCCCCCAAGGATACGCCTCTGCTTGCACAAACTTGCAGTTGCGGGGATTGCTAAATCTGCTCTGTTGGTTGCCTTTGGAATTATTGTTGTTCGGCAAAGTTTGCGGGTTAAAAGACCGCTTAAAGCCGGAATATTTGAACTATTATATTTATTTAAATTCGTTGGTACCTAAGCCCTAAGGGGGATTTTTTTTTTGGTCTTTTTGCAGCATGATTAAAATAAATATATTAATTCCTGTTCCCATCGCTACATAGTCAAAGCATGGGGTATATCTATTCAATAGGAAGCTACGGTTTTTAGGTCCGAACGGCGGAGTCTTAAGTTAATAGAGATTTTTGAAAATAGCGTCTAATTTGCTAGCTATGCCAGTGTTAGACGGTATAAATAATACATCATAATTTCCCAGGACGAGACTTATAAAAACCCACCGAATACGTCGAATAGCTCTTTTATTTTACATATTGCTGCCAGTTTGACAAAAGTTCACCAGGTGTTTTTTTTATACAGAAAACTGTACCTTTATTATGTATTGTATACCACCAAGTTACTGTCTCTTCCAAAAAAAAAAGTCCTTAAATTTCGGCAGTGATCAACTCTTAATATACTTCTGACCATACAAAAGGCCCTTGTCCATGTGTTGTGTGCTCAATGATAGTTAATATATCATATAAACTACCTATCGAAAAAGTGTATAAAGCAGCAGTCCTGCCAACCTGGTAACTGTTGTATTGTCAATTGTTTTGTTTGTTTTTAAATGTATCCTAGTACTTAAGTTATTCGCTAAGTCGTGTCAATGTTTATATATAGCTTAGTACTTAGTTTTGATGTACAAAGTCGTTAAATGAAGTAAAGATAAATGTCCTTACAGCTGTGTCAAATAAAAAATTTGAAAAATTACATAAAAATCATAAAGTAAATTTTATTATATAGTTAAACAAATTCTGTAGTGTTCATAAAATGAAACAAACATTTACACAAAGCGATGCATCGCAATCACTTTGCTTCATAAATGCTGCTATGAGAAATGCTACAAATTGATTTTTCTGGAACTTAAGCTATATGTCGTTCGCTATGGGAGTTGTAGTTTCGATTGTTTTTGGCTGCAACAACGCTTACAATTTGGAAGCACCAGTCTTGGGATAGAATTTCTTGCTAGGATCCTTGGCCATATCGAGCAGTACTTGGGCAGGTTTGAAAGGTGCGCCATACAGTTCAGCGTATGATTGCATTTTATTTACTAATTTGCCAGCGCCAAATTGATCGACCCAGCGGAAGGGACCACCGGAGAATGGCGGGAAACCCAAGCCAAAGACAGCGCCCACATCTCCCTCCAGCGGGCTGTCAAGGATTTTCTCTTCAAGACATAAAACAGCTTCATTGACAAAACGTGAGACCATGCGCAGTGTCTGATCTTCGGGTGTATTGGCGCCCTTTGAAACCAAAGCATACTTTTGCTTAACAATCTCAACGGCATCGTTGTTAACTGGGCGGCTTCCCTTAGACTGACCGTCATACAGGAAAATGCCTTTGCCAGATTTGCGACCCAAAAAGCCAGCAAGCACTAAATCCTGCATGACCTCCAAATTGCCACCACTGAAGCGCTCACCGAAGGACTACAAAAGCATAAAAAATTGCTATTTACATTTTCGTATTTTCAAACTTGGCTTGAACTCACCTTGGACAGATCGACGGCTATGTGTGAACCCACATCAATGCCAACTTCATCGGCAAGTGTGGCAGCACCCACAGGAAAGCCAAATTTCTTGGTATACTGATCAAGTTCTTTGGGATCAACACCTTCCTGCAGCAGTCTGAGAACAACAATGAATTTAGCGTTTAATGCACAGACACAGCCATAATAGCCTACTCACCTTATAGCCTCTGACAACATTGTGGCCAAAATGCGTGTGGTATAGAAACCAGGTCCATCTCCGACAGTTATTACCACCTTGCCTTGCTTCAAGCCAACGGCAACAGCTTGCGCTACCGTGTCCTTAGAAGTGCCTGGGTGTGTGATAATTTCAAGCAACTGCATTTTGTCCACGGGCGAGAAGTAGTGCATGCCCACAACTTTTTCTGGACGCGCACTACCTGCAGCAATCTTTGTAATGGGTATAGCACTGGTATTGGTAGCAATGACACAATGCTCAGGCACGACAGCTTCAAGCTCCTTAATCACACGATGCTTTATATTAATATCTTCGAAAACAGCTTCGATTACAATGTCGGCTTTCTTAAAATCGTTATAGTCGAGTGTGGGACGCAGATGAGCCAACGTTTGGTCACGCTCCAGCGCTGATATACGCTTGCGTTTGATAGCAGTGTCCAAACCCTTTTGTACCTGTCCAATGCCACGCGCCAGACCAGCATCAGTGGCATCCTTCATGACAACATCGTAGCCCTTATCCACAGAGACTTGAACAATACCAGCACCCATAAGACCTGCGCCCAAAACGCCAACAGTCTTGACTTGACGCTGAGGCTTGCCGAAGCGATTCTTTTTGCACTCGGTTTGACCGCGGAACAAAGCAATCAATCCTTTGGATTCTGGTGTGGCAGAGAGCTCACCAAATCCATTACGTTCAGCCTCGTAGCCAGCGTCAGCACCTTTGTCAACGCCAGTGCGAATGACCTCGAGTATCTGCATAAAGTTGATTGGGTTTAGTTAAATTTACAACAGGCTAGCGATTCAGACTTACCTTCAAAGGAGCTGGATAAAGGCCACCAGAGGCCTTGAGCACCTGCTTGCGAGCTGTATCAAATATTTTGTTCTTAACAAAATCTGTATCCATAACAAATTCCTGCAGTTTGTTAAGCAGACCAGTCTTTTCGCGATTAACCTACAAAAATGTAAAGCTCTCAAGTAATAGTTCTATGCGCATTGCAGCGTTTTGCTTACCTTCATTTTGCCGCTGGCTAAGTCCTTGGCCACCTGCACTGCTGTTGCCTCCAAGTAATCCATTGTGTTTTCTTCAGCCGGCTTCAAACCAGGACCCAGTGGATCAACAAGTAAATCAACAATGCCCAGACGCTTAGCACGATCAGCACGCACTTGCTTGCCAGTTAACTCCAAGTCCAAGGCCGTGGGCACAGATGTTAGCTTGGGCAGACGTACGGTACCGCCACCACCTGGCAGCAGACCCAGCATTACTTCGGGCAAACCCAATTTCGTTTTGCTATCCTTGGTGGCAATACGATAATGGCAAGCCAACGCCAGTTCTAAACCACCGCCCAAGCACACACCATTTATGGCGGCCACAATGGGTTTGCGACTGCGCTCCATGCGCTCAAACATAATCTGTGCGCCATGCGAGATAAGCGTAGCATCTTGCGCAGTTTCGCAGGCTTCCAGCATGCCGATGTCGGCACCAGCCACAAAGCAACCAGGCTTGCCAGATATAAGCACTGCTGAATTTACGCTAGCATTTGTTTCCAGCTCCTTAATGACGCGCTCGAATTCACTGCTAACCTCATTGCCCAGCGAGTTGACTTTGGCATTTGGTGAGTCAAATTTGATAACCAGCACTCCATTCACCACTCTAGTATGCAAATGTTTGTTGGCAGACGCAGCAGCTGGTGCTACAGCTGGAGCAACAGCTGGAGCCGGATTTGTGGCCATAAGGCGCCGTAATTGCAAGACAGCCGGTTGTACTTTAGCATGAAAAACAAAATCAAACAATAAGTTTAATCAACGCATAGTTCTGATTGCCGCCGTTGAGATTATCTGGAAAGCTAGACGCACAAATACATGGGAAAGTATATATGTATGCCATGTGTATGTAAGACGCAGACATGCATACAAATGCCGACAGCGTCGACGTCAAACAGTACAAAGTGCAAAGTCCAGTTATGCGGCAGCAGCTGACAGCGCCGCTTATATATTTTACGCTTTTATTACGCAAAATTAGGCATTTTGTATGCATATAAATATAAAACATAATTGCTTTGTGCATTTTATGTTTATTTTTAGCATTTACCTTTTATACATTTATTTTGCAGCAGCTGCTGTCGAGAAATCTGCCCAATTGCAATAAAAAATCTATTCGCTGACATTACGTTTCGATTAATATGTGTACACAGTAATTAGCTAAATTTCGTTATTACGCTTAAAAGAATGTAAAACACTTTAACTTTAACAAAACTAATAGAAAAATAAGATGTCTAATGTACAAAAAAAAGTATGTGGCAAGCAACTAACTTGTTGCTTACTTCAATTCACTGCAAGACTGCTGACAGATTAATCGATACATTTCCGATAAGGCATGCGGCATTTTGAAAATATCGATATGTTGTTCACAATAGATTCAGGCAATTGGTAAACGATATATAGCTCACAAGTTAGCTCATAGATGGCGCTGTTGCCGGTCTAAAAAAACAAACGCTGGCAAAGCAGTTGCTGTTTATTTTGATATGTATTTAATTATACATTAAATTTACATAGTTTTTTACATACAAATTGTATTTTTAATGGCTTGGCTTTTAACTTATGTCTTATTTTATTTAAATTTGCGTCAACAAAAAGTGTACTATTCAAACTAAGGCGCGCAACAGTTGCATATTGTTTGCCTTCTAAAGTAGGCCATAGATGGCGCTAGTAGCTCATTTAGTTTTTAAAATTAAGAAGCGCAAATTTGATCAGTTCTGCTTTGAATTCCTTCCAAATTATAGCATTTCTTGTGTTTCCAGCAAAATTATATAACACACAACTAACGCGAGCCCAATTTTACTGATAATCTTAGACTAAATTCAAAATCTATAAACTATTCATTGCACAAAAACTGCGCTGCTGCTATTGTCAGCTGCACTGTTTATGTTTCAACATTTTTTTTGTGCACAATTTTTGACGGTGACCCACCCCGCCTCTTAAAAACAATTTTCCTGACACGCATGTCACTCGCATTTTTTTTTTTTTCAGATCATTGCAGCGCGCTTGCTGCCAAGCGGTTCGCTCATCCATTCATTGTCACATTAAACTCGCCTCATTTGTGTCGAGGCGTTTGCCTTAGCGCTCCTCTTTGTATTGTGCTTTGAAGTGGACACTCTTAAATGGTTTCCGATTAGTTTTTGGCAATATTGTGTGGCCTGCACTGATATTGTGGCTTTTATTGTGACCAACATTTGACATTTTATGTGCACAACTTTTGGCCGTGTATTATAAATTAAATAGTTAATCGTTTTTTTTTTTTTTGCTTTGATGCAGCTGTGATTTTTGATGTGAGGCACTACGTTGACATGTGAGGAGTTCACACTTGAACTGCATGCTGGTCTGACCTTTTCCAAACTCAGCGAATGTCAATTAGTCAGCAAGTAGGTAGCTCAGCCAAAGGCAGAGTTAGGCGACGAAAAGCGGGTGCGCTAACAATGACAGGGGGCTTTCTGCTTATGGGGATTTAAAGGGAAGACTAAAGTTTATTGTTAGAAGTTGGGTCTCCTACGGCAGAGTTAGATATAGCTCTGTTGAGACGGTATACAGAGCAGCATCTACAAAATTAGTTCGCCAAGTGACATTTGCATTAAAAGTTAACACACCATACTTTTTGTATTGGACATATCCCTTTCTATAAGACCTTGCGCCAAATGTATGTTAAGTTATATTTTTATTATTCTTTCACTATGAGGCGCTTCATTTTTTTAAGTTTCATAAAATAAGTACTCTACCCTTGTTTTACTGATAATTTTTGATTGAAATTGTCAAACTAAAATAGGCAAATATAGGCAAATTCGAAGGATTATGTTAAATTTTGCTGGCGCCACCTACTCTTCTAGCCGTTTCTCATTATTAACAGAGATTTTTTTTCGTTTTTTATGCGTTCTGTGCTTTTCGTTTTAGAATAGGAAGAATATTAAAATAAGACAAAACAAACAAGCTACATATATAGATTCTTTTACAATCTGCAAAACGCGTACCTTAAAAATTGTAATTACTCGTCCGACCAAACCTGAAATATTGCTCATGCATTTGGAGCGCTTAATACTATCACTAAATCTTGCTCTTTGTGACTTAAATTTGAGTCCTAATAATCAAAAGTCGTCCTATTCTTGTAGACTTCGCGTAATAAAATTGGTTTCTCCAAATGATTGTAGAACATCAATATCATGTTATTATGTTGTGTTATTTCTGCTCTAAGTCACGCCTATTAATTCCAAAGCACTTTTTAACAGTTTTTTATCATTCCATCAAGAAAAATTCGTAATTTTCGACCATAAGCATATAGCTGACATTTTGTATATCCAATTATGTTTTGCAAAATGCTGAAAGACGCGCAGTCTTATAACATTAACGATTTCCTCTCTTATGAACGCTCCTCTATTCAATTCATATATTTCAGGGCATATATTGGGTGAGAATTTATTGATATCTGTAGATAATAATCTCTGTATGTTACTGAATCTAATTTTGTTGTTTTTGGCGAATCTCTGGATTTGTGATAAATAAGCGATATTTTCGGAAAGTTTTGATTTTATGTTTAAATCGGAAAGAGTGGTGATTTCGGCGTCGAAGACAAGATGAAAAGTGTATAACCTCAAGATAAACCTTAGCGATGACATCAATGCCAAAGTAATATGGTGAGAGCTGAAAGGTATGTCCCACTAGGTGAAACCATAAATGGAGCAAATTATAGATGTCAAATAAAGCGCTTAGGCCCCGGATTGCGTGAAAAAATACCAAAAATGACCAGACCCGCATGATTACAACAAAACACTTGGGCGCATGTAAGACTCAAAAATTATCTAAAAACACAGAAAAAATCTAATAAAACCTGTAATTTTCGATGATTACTGGATGGATTTGGGGTCACCTAAATAATTGCAACGAGGCTAGAGAGCACTAAATTTAAGACATAGTATTTGGAAATTATCTAAGAGTTGGGGAAAAGTGAAAACTCACTTGCAACGGATAACAACTTAAAACTTTGTTCCATAAAACAATTACATTTTGGAGCACAAAATTCACTAAATTTGTAGATACAAATAAAACATAACCTTCTTATTTCACAAAATATATAAACTTATTCCGCTTAACTATGGTCAGCGCTCTAAAGATGGAGCATGAAAATATCTATATTATCTTCGAAGCTGTTCGAATCCGAAAGGCGGTGTCTTTAATTAATAGAGATTTACCTAGATAAATAGCATACCGATCTTTTGGTTTATATTGGAGAACATAGCTTTAGGAGACCAAGGACTATTTTTATATTTAATTGAAAGATTTAAAAATTTGCTATTTTTTATTTATTTCCTAGCCTATATAGCCAAAGGATATTATTTAAATTGAAGTTTCCGAATCCAAGAGGCCCAGTTTTTTATTTCTTTGAAAGATTTAAATGCGCAAAAAATTGTTATTTTGTAAACAACATGCGCTTCCCTGCCATCATTTTCCTAGCCTATATACCCAAAGGATATTAAGTAATTATTTAAATTTAAGTTCCTTAAAACCCCTAAACCATCATTATAGTGACATAAACACCTTTTTTTTATTTCCGAAAAGGTATCAAAATATTATTATGCTATAACAATTTCTGTTCACAAAATAAGCCTGCTTGACAGGCGCCACTCAAGTTTTTAAAAAATAAAAAAACAATTTATTTTTTTATGTGCTTGCTCTTTTTTTCAACTAAGCCGATTATAAATAATTAAAAACGTAAGGTAGCGCCTAATGGAAGGGGTTGTTGCCATTGGTAAGTAATGAGGGTTTGAGCGACCATAAACAGAACGCCCATTAGTTGTCATGTCTCGAGCGTGCGGCGCGTGCGACCTTCAAGGATATTCGCACACTCTGCCAGAAGTAAAAAAAAAAAAATTTATAGTAAAAAGTGAAATGACTTTGTTTCAAATAATATTTGCATACATAATTTTTTATTTTTTGAAAGGCAACCCTCTCGAAAATAAAAACATTTATAATGTTTTGATTTCATTTATGTTAATTTACAACCATAAATCACACAAAAGCGTGTGTTTCCTGTCATACGCACAGCACACCAGCTTAACATATTTGTCCTTGTTGTTTGATTAGCCCCTGAAAGTCCTGGTCGTATGCAAATGAAGCTGCTGACTTTATTGCTGCACTTTTTGCCATTAGATCTTTTGTTGCGCTTGATGCGGTATCAACGCGTCTGCGTCGGCGCCTGCTCATGCTCCTGCGCATTATGCAAATTTTCGTTGGCTGATCCTTTGGTAATTCAATATGCGCGTGAATAGCGCAGAGAGGAGCTAGCTGCCTTTTGCGAATTTGCCTTTGTTTACTTTGGTTTTTTTTTGCACTTATCTAGGGTTTCGCTGTTTGCAAATTTTTCGCAAACTAATTAAATATGCATGAAAAGCAGAGCAATAGGCTAATGATGCACTTGGTGCCAATTTGTTAATGGATGTCAAGGGTTGCCAAAGGGATAGGACATTAATTTAGTTGTTGCGATAGTTTAAAGTTTTGATTGACTAATGAAGCAAGCAAAAGTTGCGGAGTGCCATAAAGGCCGCATTATTTTTAACAGAATAAGTGGATTGCAAATTGAAATTAAACTGGAAGTGATGAAGGAAATTCGTTTATTGGAATTTTTCACTAAATTCGTAGCTCAACCGACTTTATTGTAAGAAGATGTGAGCTTCGATGGCGTAGTGGTAGCATCATATCATCATCATTTATCCTTTATTTATATATTATTTAAAGCAATGTATGCACGTGGGTGGGCGTACGCCCTTCGGCACTGCGATCCCCATGGGTCTATTGTGCCCCTTTTGTCCCAGCTCAGTTTTCATGTTCTCAGAAACTAAGTTAGACCAGTCTGTGGGATGTACATTAGGTGCTTCTCCCTCAGAACGTAGTAGCCTAGCAGCTTTGCTCTTCTGCGTGCGAGGGCTAGGCAGTTAAGTGGTTAGATGCTCCATTGTTTCGGCATCCTCCTAACAGAATCTACAAGTCCTGCTGCTGGTAAGGCTCATTTTGTGTAAGTGTTCGTTGCAGGGAAAGTGGCCTGTCAACGCTCCACAAAGTAACCACTTGGTTCTATTGAAGGATGCAGCTTCCATGACTCTTGCCGCATCTAGGCACACAAACCATTTGAGATTATTATTATTATATTATATTATTGGGTTGCCCAATAGTCCAAGCGATCATGGTCCAACCATGGTGAACCAGCTCAAACCACTTCAAAGGCTAATATCCACCAAAAGAAGGTTATGCTGTCTGTTTGGTGGGATTGGAAGGGTGTGGTATATTTTGAGCTGCTTCCAAGGAACCAAACGATTAATTATGATGTTTACTGTCAACAATTGGACAAATTGAATACAGCCATCAAGGAGAAGCGACCAGAATTGGTCAAACGTAAAGGTGTCATATTCCACCAGGCCAACGCTAGACCGCACACATCTTTGGTCACTCGCCAAAAACTGAGTGAGCTTGGCTGGGAACTTTTGATGCATCCACCATATAGCCCTGACCTTGCACCATCAGACTACCATTTAATTCGATCTTTGCAGAACTCCTTAAATGGTAAAACTTTCGGCAATGATGAAGCTATAAAAACGCACTTGGTTCAGTTTTTTTGCAGATAAAGGCCAGAGGTTCTATGAGCGTGGAATACTAAATTTGCCAGGAAGATGGCAAAAGGTTATAGAACAAAATGGCAATTATATATTTGATTAAAGTTCATTCTATGTTTTATTAAAAATGCATTTACTTTCTTTTAAAAAATCCGCAATTACTTTTTAGGCAACCAATATATTTTGAAATAATGTCATATCATGTAAATGCTGTCCAAGGCTAAGCTGCATATAGTTCATAGTTCTTACAAAATCTACTTTTATAAGAATGGATCTTCATATCGTTTTGATGCCTCCTTATCGTAGTCTTACTGTATTCAGCTCTTTATGAGTGAAGTGCCACTGATCCAGGTTTTGATGCGTCCCTAGCGTAGTCTTACCGTCTTCAGCTCTTTATATGTCATCCAGATATAGACTTAGGCGTCATTGTTCGGGAACGCTTAGAGGATCTGTTACTGGCAACTCTTTGGCAGGAATGTTTATTGACATGTAATGTTTCAGTCTTATCTACAATATTATCGCTTGTCAACTTGGTTGAAACTTTTTTCGTGGACTTTGTCACTACAGTTGCTGTAGTCTTCTACTTATCTTCTAGAATACCCTGAGCGTTGTCTGTTGTCATAGCAGTTGTTTGTATAACCGTTGTGGGTTGCCGAAGAAATGCCTAGATAGCTTCGGGCCATTTAATTGAACAAATTTGGAAAATTGCTCTGACTGACATGTTTTTTTCGTTAAGTCAAAGGATTCACTGATTGAATTAATTCAGGTACCGGTTTAAATGCGATTTTAATATGAAGCTTAAAAAGAGGCGTGGATCTTTAATTGTTTTTTTTCGGGTAACTATTCCTTATCCTTTCATGTGCAACAATTTGATTTTAGTGGTTTAGCTTTGGATAACTTATTGGCATCTTTCTGTAGTCCAGAAAGCGTATAGTACATTTTTGTAGAAAATCTGGAAATTTCCAACTCTAGCACCACCATTTTGTAGCTGCAATTATGCATTGTACGATCCTTTTGCGTAAACTATAATAAATCGTACGATTTGCTGTCTTATGAACGCTCTATTCATTTTATATCTTTCTCTGAACTCTGAACTCATCTTGACTTGCCAAATCGCGCTTTCTTGGCAAAACACGAAGTATGATCAACGCTGAACTTTCGGCTTCTTCTCTGTTACTTCCTCTTTTCATCTAATACAACGTAAACTCGAGTTCCTTGCCAGCACCAGATGTGAAACGTGCATTTCTATAGAAAATTCAGCCATCAGGCTAGCGATATTTTGCTCGTTTTAATTTAATATTTCTTAATTTTAATTTTAACTGGATTACGTGTTGTGCCCCCAATTACTGTACATAGCAATTACCCCATACAAGTCTCAAAAAAACGTATTTTGTGTATATTTATTTAGTTTTTACAGGAGTTTTCGAACGGTATTTCCAATTCCAATATAACATTAACTTTTAGTTTTGCATTTTTCAAGTTTAACAAAAAAATAATAAAATGTATAAAGAAGCTTTTTGCTAAATTATAAAATATTACTACGCACATCTGATTTATCCCTAACAACTAATTTATACATTTTTCAATGAGCTACCCTAACCGTGTTATTTTTTGTTGTTTTGCTGCTTCTTCTGTTGCGGCTCATTCGATTTTAATGTAGTTTTGTCACTTTTTGAAAAACATGTTATCTGTGGGCCATCTCCGATTTGTTCGCCTTTATAAAGTGTCTCGTTTATTGATTTATGGCCAGATTGGGCATTAGGAACTTTAACCAGCTTATCTCGAGATTTTTTCGAGCGCACTTCTTTGCAGTCTCCGATTTGTTCTAGTTTAGCTTGCTGCTTGGTAGTTTCTTTCGATGGCAGCTCATTGGCAATGTCTTCTTGAGAAGACTGCTTGCGCGACTGTAGCATCTGCAATAAGCTAGAGTTACGTTCCAAAGTTTGACGGCGCACCTGCTTTAAATGCTCAATAAGAGTTGCGTATTCCTTGTCTTGATCTTGCAGTGAAATTGATTCAGTTTTTTCTACACGTGACTTTGAGTTTGAAGACTTGACAAGCCTTACACGTGTTTGTGATGCAGTGGTCGTAGTTGGTATCAAATCCAGCTCTACTTGGGATGCAGTAGACGAAGTTGGTTTCAAATCCAGCTCTACTTGGGATGCCGTAGACGAAGTTGGCTTCAAATCGAGCTCTGTTTGCGATGCAGTAGTGAATTTTAGTTCTTCTTGTGATTCAGACATATTTAGCTTAACTTGCGATTTCAAAGTTAAACAGGATTGTGAGAAACTGGTTGCATCAGCACTATTCCCCAACTTCGATGTAGTAGCAGCTTGCTTGTTCTGCCAATATGCCTGCATTTCCGACCAAGGTATTTCCGGCTCATAAGCCAAGGGAAACGCTTCATCAAGTAACTTATTGAAGGCTTCATCATCAAATTGTTGCGCTTCAGCCAGTTCGTACAATGCCACGGATATTGTCCGTTGTATTTCAGCTGTGCGGTTGCTTAAAATACTCATATCACTTTTCTGTTTGGTTACAATTTGCTTCACAATCTGAGGTAATGAGCATTTTGGACGGGCTGAATTTGGTGTAAAATGTGGCGAACGTAGTTTGATCAGCAGCGTTTTAGCTCCACGTGGTGCATTTCCAAAACGTCGAGCCAGAATCCGATGTGATTTTCGCCAGTTCGCAATTTGCTTTTGCACAAAACCACAATTGGTAGCTTTCATAATACTTTTTTCCTTTTTTTTTTTTTTCAAATACACAGAAATTCAAAATGACCTAATAGGCCCGATAGACCTGATTTTTATGAGAAATTTAACAAGTAACTGAAAAGTTTGAAATTTTGACAATTAGCAACAGCTGACTATGTTCTACGAAACTCTTTTAGCAGAGACATGAGCAACAGAAGTCTGCACAGAAATTGTGAATGTTTAACCTTAAGTAGAGCTCACTCTAAATGTTTGTTCGTTGATTTCTTCAGCTGCATAAGTTTCTAGAGCTTTACGAACTTTCGAATTGCCTTAAAAGGTATACGCTTAAGTATAGCAAAATAGAGAGTATTGGATGTCCATCTAGACATACGGACCACTAGGCGTAAGCCAAAGCTATGAACCTGAAAATGAAGGCAAGATGCCTAGCGGCTTATATATGCTCACTCTCTGAATAACTCTATTCTAAAGTCTAACTATGCTTAGACTAAAAGCATCCTTGACACTGTCCGGCGAGCGCAGACTAAGAGAGTACAAAGATTGTTGGTCCGTGGTAGAAATCGTTAATGATTCCAGAAGTAACTAAAGTCTAAAATCCTGAGCACAATTACTGGTGTTCCGTGGTGCCTACAAAACAAGAACATCCACGGAGACTTCACAATCAAATCAAGTAAGTAATCAAATAATACGGAGAAAAAAGCGAAACTGCTCCGAATTCAAAAAGCTCCGAATTGAAAGCCTCCCTCAAGGATGTACATCGAATGATAGAACGCATTCTAAAACAAAGGATATACAATTATTATTCGAAATCTATTAAAATGATTATTCGAAATCTAAAGTAAATATGACGACAGTCAATTGCATCATTCAGTTAAATTAATAATGCTGTAAAGGTTTCTTAAATAAGTTGAGAATTATAATGTCGCAACTATAAAAGAACTTACTTTCCAAGCAATAGCATAAATTCTCTGTATCTCACGTTGTATTAGTCTGAAAGTCTTCCGAAAGTTAGCATGAGAAAGATAACATTTCGTACCAAAAAAGCATTTCTGACAGATTTGTGAGATTGGCTGGTCGAGTTTTGTTTTAATGTGTGCGTCAAAAATTGATACTAGCAAGCAGAACGCTAAATATTGTAAAGTTTTTCATCGACAAGGGCGAAAATGCAAGCCAAGCGGCTGAAAAGGTGAATATCTCTTATGGGCCTGATACTGTGATAGCCAATAACGTGCAATTTTGATTTCGTCGGTAATTTCCATGTCAAAGATTGTCGAATTTTAATGCAAGCAAGTAAGTTTCGATTGACCAAGAGCTAAAGGTTGCACACAAACGGTTTGAAACCATTTGAATAAGAAAGGCTGGATGCGAAAAGAAGCTCCATGTAAGGGTGCCACAGGGATTAAAAAACCTCATGGACCGTATTTCCATCTGTGAATCGCAAGAAAATCGATCCATTTCTGCAGCGGCGACAGCGTCATGCGAAAACGGTCGTGGTCGAAAAGCGGTGAGCTGGCGGACACGCTGGTCAAGCCAGGATTGACGGCCAGGAAGGGTTTGCTGTGTGTTTGGTGGTATTGGCAGGCAATTATCTACAGACAACTCAGAACTCTACTGTCAACAATTGCACCGTCTGCAGTAATCGATCGCCAGAAGTGGGCAGCTTTGGTCAATAAAAGGGGAATTATGCTCCATTAGTCACACACATCGGCAGTGACTCGCCAGGAGCTCCGGAAGCTTGGTTGGGACGTTCGTATGCATCCAACTTATAGTTCGGATCAAGGCACCAAGCAATTTCCTGCTGATCCTATCCATGGCGAACAATTTTGCTGGTGACAAATTCGCTTCAAGAGAGGCTTGTGAAAATCGACTGTCTCAATTTTTTGTCAATAGGAACGAGGGCTCTCTCATAGCAAAACGGCGCATATTTGACCTAAATCGGATAATTCTAACAAAAATAAAGGATTTCCTTTCAAAGTAATGCTTCGTTGTTACGTTCGACAAAAAAGGAATTCATTTCGGAATAAATCGATGTAAAGTTTTTGGAAGGCATGTTTTGTGGGAATATAGATCATTTGTTTTGTGTCCCAAATAGGCAAATATTGTAATGTTGTGACGCTGTGTGACGCCTTCAACTTATTTTAGGTTAGGTTAGGTTAGGCCGGCAGGCGCCCGGGGGAGGGGACCTCACATAGATCAATGTGATCCTTAGTGGAACCGGAGTGTTTCGGCTGTGAGTCATTGTCGTGGACAGATTAGCCATCCACTATGCGCGTATGTTTTGCGAAGGCTAACAGTTTCTGGGGTGGCCTCTGCGAGCGAGTCAAGCACTGGTGTCCCTAGGAAGTTAGTTCTCGGGGTGAAGAGGGTAGGACAATTGCATATAAGGTGTTCCAGGGTTTCTCTCACCCCTGGTTCCCTGCATTCATCGTTGTTGGTGATGCCCAGCTTTTTGGCATGGACAGCGGTCAGGCAGTGACCCGTTAGTAGGCCAAGCATTAGTCTGCAGTCCTTCCGGGGAAGCTGCAAGATGTGCTCGACTAGTTTCGCGTTGGGTTCTACAGTTTGTCGTGCTGTGCCACCTTCTGTCGGAAGCGACTGCAGCGCTTACTTCCGATTTGTGGTTTAGAGCCCTCAGAGGTATCCCTAGGTCCTCAATTCAACTTATTTTACCCCAACTAATATTTTTCCTTTATTAAAAAAAATGTATTTGTTAACCTTGAATATTGTCATTGCCTCAGAGACGGAGCAACCTACAGTTTATAGTCGAGTCTGAACGTTGAATTAATAGAGATTTTCCTAGGTACAGCCCACCAGCGCTGCAGGTTGGTATTGCACCAACGACCGTTCCGTTGAGTGGTGACTCCACACACATTTTTCCATAATAATCACAATAAATATATTTCATTTCCATGTTTTGCAAATTTATTCATCATAAATAGTTGTTTAGGTGGGTTCTTTAAATCTCTTAAATATCTAATAAGCTTAAAATTAGATGATCTTATGCTCAAAACTTTGGAATAGCTGAAAACAAATTTATTTAATGACTTAGAAGCTATAAATCTTAAAAATTAAAGCCAACAAGCAATATGGAACATGCACGATGATAACGTCAAGTCTGTTGGGCTGGCCAAACATCCAAAACAGCAAAACTTAAACGAAAACGTGTGGAGCAGCTGGAGTTGTGCAAAGGGAAACTAGAGACTAGAACAACGCTTGAGTGTGTAAGTGTGTGTGTGTGTGTGTGGATGAGTGATCGAGAGATCTAAGGTCACTGGTAAGACCAAAAAAAAGGCGCGTCCGCGTTTCATTAACAAAAAACACCCGCAGTGAGTGCCGTGCTGTGCTCGGCCAGCGTTGACGTAGTCTGATATGCCGCTGCATTGGCATCCATTTGTATGTTCCAAACATTGTCCACACCCGTATTGCTATAATAATAATCCGCACTTGTGGCTGTTGCACTTGCTGGCTGCGTTTGCTGTTGTTGTGGCGCATAGGATGCAAAGTTTGCTGCTGACTGCTGTTGATAGCCATTGTTTTCATCATAGAGCAGCTCCACATTATTTTGCGTGCCATTTATGGTGGACTCAAAGACGCTGAAGATTTCCGAGCTTTGTGTATAGAAATTATCGGCATTGGCTGTGCCGACAGTGTTGCTGTTTGCCTCCAGTGCTGCAGGCACATAACTATTTACATAGCTATAGTCATCGGTATTGTAGCCGGAGCTGCTGGTCAAGCTGGAGGTATCATCGCAGTGCTCATAGAGTAGCTTCTCCTGTGGCAAAGCGCTATGGCAGACATAATTGCTGTTTGGCTGTAGTGCTGTCTGCTCGTAGAGCGTGGAGTTGGCATAGCTGTTGCTGCTGCTATTGGGTTGCTGTTGTGCCTCCGTTGTGGCATAGTAGCTACCTGTGGAGCTGTTGGAGGATACGGGCGAGAATAGCATTTCATAGTTGTACATGCTATTGTCATAGCTGTTTGTGGGCAGTGTTTGTTGTTCCGGCGCATAGTAGAGCTCGTTACTCCATTGCTGATTTGCTGTTGCTGCATAGTTGGTGGCTGCAAAAGCTGCATTGTAGACGCTGTTGAGTTCCGCATTATTGTTGGGCAGCTCCACGTTGTTGGCCACGCTGTTGCTGCCCTGCCGCTTACGCTTGACAACGCTGGGCGCAGTCAGCTCCGTCTTGGCCTGCCGCTTGCTACCACGCAGACTGCACAATTTGTCACTCAAAGCTGCATCGCGTGCCAGCATAACCGCCAAGCTGCGCACACGCCGGCCGCCGGCTAGCAGACGACGTGCCTCCGTGGAACCCTTGGCCTCGGGACGTGCATGATCATGTGTGCCCTTGGCCTGAAAGTATATGGCATTGCCGGCACGTCGCCAGAAATGTGTAACCGGATAGCCGCAATGCCCGCGACAGGCTTGTATCTCCAAACGTCCAGTGCAATTTCTATTTGGTGCAAAACAGAGCGACGTAGTTAGCATAAAAAACGCAGCTCGTATTGCTACAATGAAACTTACCTATTGGGACACTGTTTGCCCTGCTGTTTGCGTCGCGCCTTATCGCATATGGCCGGACGCAGATGCACACTGGCACCATTGGGCAGCTTACACTTGGCACTGCAGAGCAGCACACCCAGGCAGCTTTTCTTGAGTATATTCACATTATGATTGTTCGTATTACGCATGGCCCAGCCACTGGCATGCTTTTTGGCATCCTCGTTGTGTGCCGCATAGATGAGACGACAATGTCCATTGGACCAGTCATTAAACTCATCATATTCATTGACCACCGGCACAACTGTATCATTAATATCCCAATCAATTTGTATGCGCGATTTGGTTGCTGGTGGACTTAATGCTGCTCCACAGGGCACGGCGACCGCAGCCGCCGCACTTAAGGTGTTGCAGTTAATGACCATCGTTTAACAGTTTATTTCTTGTTGCCCGAAAAAAAAACTCGCGCACGCACGCACCACGCTCAACGTTTAGTCAAAAACTGGTCTGGTACTACTGACTCTCGGGGCACGGCACACAGCGTACACGACTTTAAAGTTATTTCTAAATTTTCGGTATTTTTTTTTTCCAACCGACACAACACGTCCGTTCGCAACGACTGCGCAATGCTGAATGTTTGGCTCTGCGGTCCGCAGCAGCCAAGTCCCTTTCGAACGAAGCATTTTAGGGCAGAGAGAGCGCAACTTCGGGGTTGTTATGCTGCTCGTTGCTCATTGGCTGTCGGCTGCCTTCCAGTTTATCCGTTTATCCGTCGTTGCTTTGTATGTGTGCGTGTGCAGCGTTTTTATGTTGTATTTCCAGTCGGCTGCGCTTGTTTGATTGGATAGGGGGCAGCTGCTGCCTGCCTCGTCGTAGTGGCGAGTACATTCCAATCAGGCTTGTGGCACATAAGCACACCTGCGCTTTGTACATATGCAGCGCATATATAGAGGAATACTATTGCATATAGGGGGGAGCACGAGCCAAAGCTGGAGCAGGCTGTATGGCGGCTGGGGTATACAAGCTAATTAAGTTTTGAAAAAATTGTACAGCAATTGTTGCCACATGCCACCTGGCAGTTGGTAAATGTGGTTCAGCTGTTAGTTGGGCGGCTTAGATTGTGGCTAGTTCAGCAGAAGTAAATTAACATAGCCATATACATATATGTAGGTGTCATTGAGTGTGTGGCCAAATTGGGGTTCCCCAACAGGGGACGACTAATTTGTTTTATTTTTTGTTGTTGTAATTTTGGAAAGTGCTTTTTGTATACAATTTTAAAACAGTTTTCCATGCAGCCCAAAAGGCATAACATAATAAAAATTAAGTCTAATTTGAACAATGAAATTTTGTCCTGCTTATCCGCTCAATGTTTCGACTGGGATAATACCCTATATACACATTATATCAATGAACATTATATCAATGAATTAAAAGAAATAAAATTATTTCGTATTAATCCAGAAGAACCAGAAGGATTTTAGTCATAATATTAACAAATAGTTGGTGTATTGAAGTTGTAGTCTACTGCGCAAGCTTAAGATGTTCTTCACTTCTGCTAAACATAAAGCAGAAGATTTACTAGAAGCTATAGATTTTTGTAGAACGTAGACAGAAGAAAGTAGCAGCAATTTTTTTTATGTTTATTTGATGTATAATTCAAGCATATTACAGAAGCTAGACATGCAAAACTGTTTCCCATAAAAATTTTTCATATTGTTCTATAAGATCAGCTTATTTTGAAAAAAATTATCAGTTCTCTTTTGCTAAGTTTCGAAACTCAGTTGCAGAGGCACAATATTTCTTAAGTATTTCGTGCACATGCGGAAATGTTTTCAATTCAATTTTTGGCCACCTTTTTTATGCCAGCTTTGGAACTCTTAAATGTTTAAATGCTCATATTTTAAATTTAAATCTTTTAAAAATTTGAGATCCAAGTAGAATTGGAGTAAACTTTCATGTGATTTTAACACATTTTAGATACTTAATTTTGTAAAGTCAATCAGAGTGCAACAAAGGCATGAAAAAAATTAAAATTTTGAATAAGAGATTTGAATTTAGCAAATACACAAATTCTAAACTGTGAACTTTCAATGCTATTTTCAAAAATTCGGAAAGTTTGTTTTGAAGAAGCGCTATTATTATCAAATTTTAATTTTGACGAATGTTAGGCAGTTTATTTTAATTACAATATATTGTACAGATATTTACGTCTTAAATCATATATTCCTAACTAAAGAACCTAACGGCATTTCTTCTCACGATCTCTAAACCGATAAACGCTATAAACGTTTGCGAAAAAAAAACGACAAACGTTATCAAAAAGAAAATCAGTTTAAAACTTTACGCAAGATCATAAAAAACAATTTAGCACGTAAAAAATCCAATGAAAGAATTGTTTGTATAAAGAAAAAAAAAAGCAACCCTTACCAAAACCCAAGTCATACCATAATTCATGCATATGAAGTTAGCAAACAAATTCTTTTTATTCTCAACGATCTTCAGTCGGAGATAAACCAAACAAACATAATCATTAACACTGACGTAGCAGCAGTTTAGGGTTAAGAGCGAAAACCCCATAATTTTCACACTTCCAAGGCAAGATGGAAACCATGCAATTATGACACGACACAGACACAAACACTGTATGAGCACAACCCGTGGTGCCATTCTTAACCAAGAAAAGAGCGAAGAAAAAGATTCGGCGCATAGCACGCGATAGCAAGTTGCCAGCAGGCAAGAAGTTGAAAGGATTATGTGCAAAGGGTGCGCCTGAAGGGGCGTTGACTCGAAAGGAAGTCATGACTGTGCATATAATGAGTGTGAGCACAGCATCAATGAAACCAACAAGCAGCAACAACTACCTGGCAGCGAGGAGGTGTGCCAACTTAATTATGCCAAAAATTAACTGTTCGATTTCAATTACGTCAGAGAGTCTGCTGCTGGTCAAATTTATTTGACATCTTTCCTCCGAATGGGGTGTCAGTCGTGGAAACTCTTTTATTGTCTATTAAATTTTAACCAAAAATTACGCATAAATGTCATCGTAAATTTGATGTTTTGTCCAATGACGGGTTTTGTGAGTTGTGACAGCCAGTTGTGTCGTGGGAAGAAACGCCCATACAATTGGTTTCGAGTTTGGTTTTAAAAGGATTTGTAACGGATTGTAATGTGTACCGGGTTTGGTTTGGTTTGGGAAATTGCACAAACAAACAAAACGGTAGCACTTCATGGGTTTCTATTGTGAGGGTTATAGGCAACGAAGTGGTTTCAAACTGTGTTGATTGACACAGCTCTAGGCAGCTCAAGGTAGCTTCACTGCAATATGTTGAGCCTTGGAGCATAGTGCAAAGTGGGAATAAGTTAGTCAAATATAAACTTTAATAGCCGATTGCAGCGATTTGTTGGAACTGATGTCTATAGCGACTAGAAAGTAAGAATTGGTGAAATGGAAGCTAATATTATATGATTTATCTGTAAGATCTGTGGGCCTCAGTAAAGTTATGGTATCTATCTCGCATCTGAAGCGGAAGGTCGGTGGCTCCATGTCACTCTGCAGCGCTGATGTATTTGTCTAGCACTGACATGGCTAGAAATTGAAGAGACGCCATTTACCTAGAAAAATCTCTATTAATTAAAGATACTGTTCTGGTTCGTCTATAAACTGTGGGTGGTGGCGGCAATAACTACAATCCATCGGGCTCTGCGGCATCTGCTTACTACTCTACTTAGCCGTTGCCTATTTGTTATAATCATGTCATGCAGCCGGTAGTCTGAGTACAATTCTTCAATGAGTGCTAGCA
The DNA here is from genome assembly GCA_035046065.1 of Chymomyza procnemis. Taxonomy (NCBI): domain Eukaryota; kingdom Metazoa; phylum Arthropoda; class Insecta; order Diptera; family Drosophilidae; genus Chymomyza; species Chymomyza procnemis. The sequence continues at coordinate 16,252,203 of JAWNOJ010000004.1, read as the reverse complement.
CATTAAATCCACATTCGCCTTATTAATAGCCACAAAATTCACCGTATGTCACGATGCAGTCCATCTCTTCGAAAAGCTATTAAAAGACATATATGCATGCTTCTTTGGAGCGATGAAAATAATCAAAGGCGATTAAATTTACTTGAAATTTGTATGTGGAAGATCATATTGATGAAGAGAGTGCGAAATTCCAATTGTACAATTTTACAACATTAAAACAAAAAGATTAGAGCCAGAGAAAGGTAGAGCCCAGTTCTGGGTTCAAAATATTGTAATCATATATATTTTATTTGTATTATTATCTTTTTATGTGTGCTGGGTATACAATGCCTTGTATATACGCTTTTTCAGTATTCCAGTGAAAAATCCATTTTTTTTTTAAGTATGGCCAACAATTTCGCTAAGCTGGCCTCATTTCAGATCCCACACCCTAATCTATAGCCCAAAACAATGCCACGCGCTCATAGCGCACACAAATCTATACATAACTACCATATACTTATGGATAACATAGACCACGACGACGACGACGACGCTAAGTCTGCTCATTGACTGACGCACGATTACCAAATGCGGGTACCGGAATATGCCACGATAGAGCCCTTGAAATTTTAGATTGTGGGAGAAATTTTAATACATATAAATGTAATCCAATGCCATAATTTTTCTTCCATACAACAAACACTCATGACAAGTAACAAGTTATGTAAAAAAAAAAACCTCATAAATGAAGAACTGAAATTTTGCCAAAAAATTAAACAACGAAATTTGCGTGGGAAATTATGAAAATATTTTGGCTACACTTAAATAAACCAAAAAACAGTGTGAAAATATGTTGTCCTTTAAGCTCATTAGCTCGACCAACACCTGAACACACAGCCATATCATTGTTTTCTTGTCATTGTTTTGGCGGATTACCGCGCTGAGCTACTTAACAAAATGTTCCAACTTGTACCAACACTTGTCTCAATGTTCTTAACCAAAATGGAATCTGTATGCTTGTTGTATTTATGTTTAGCCCTAACAATTCAATTTTGCTGTCGGGGGAAAAAATGTGAAATAAAATTTTTACTGGTTTTACTTGGCTTGTCAGCTATCGCGAGCAAACGATCGGCCGCACTGCAGGATACACGCGGCGCTCGATGGCCGGACTCACGCAGAGTGTGAAAGGTATTATCGGTTTGACTCGATCTCTTTGTATTTAGTTGTTGCCGTTTATGTTTTGTATTTCATTTATCAGTTTTGTTGGAAATGCCAGTTGAACAATGAAAAATTATGAAACTTGGTTTAAATCATTTACCACATTGCCATGATACTTACTAAGTTTTGTCAGCAATCAGTCGGTCAACTGGGATCGCCTTTTGGGAGGGTTGTTTTAACACAGCTCATTGGCTTATCTAAGCGAGAAGATCTTTTAGTTTTGGGATTTTCCATGTTTTTCACTTGGTTGCCAAATGAATGATTTCCGTTTAAGCGATTTTAATTAGGCGCATACGAAAGAGATGACTACAATTTCAAGAGCGGAAAGTGCAGTTAATTAACTGCGAATTGTTATCGAGTTTGTTAGATTCGAAATGTTCGATAGGAAAAAATGGAGAAAATGAAAGTGCTTTTTGGAATGCTTCAATAGTTCGTTAGCTGCATGAAAGAATCAAAACTGTACTAGTTAGAAATAGTGAACATAATTACCCAAGACAATTATGTGAGAATCTTTTGGATAAATATATATATGAAAACTAACGAATATGTAGATACATTTTGTAGCTTAAATGGTTTAAACATAACGAAAGGAAAAATTTAGCGCAGACGTGACATTGTTAGGAAACAACTTTCTTGGCTAAACAACATCAGAGATTGGACTGTAATAAGAAGAGCTGAAGTTCTTGTTCATTTCACTACCGAGTTGAGTACTTCAACTTAGTTGCAAACATTAATTAATAAAAAAAAAAAATTATATTTGTAATTTTGCTTTTTAATAAATTCCATGTGATTGCTTACATGCTGTATAGCATCGCAGTTTAGAGAGATGAAAAATGGTTTTGAAGTGGCTGTGTATTTGGGCGATGTAATAACCGAACAGAGTAATTAATACTCTTTCGGCCTAACCTTTGATTTGTCTACTAAATCTCGATAAAATTTAAATATTTAGAAGCAGTGATGGGCTCATACAAACAAATTATTCTTGAAATGTGCAGTGCAGTCAGTAATACCAAAAAAGAGAACGAGAGCAAGCTTCACTCAAATGTGTGTGTGAGAGAATTGACATTTGAATTTAGACTAAGAGTGAGAGCTGCATTTTATGCTAGGCGTCTGCAGGCTGCAGCTTGGAACACCATGCGCGTCTTGCGAAAAATTAACCAAAGCGTTGATCGGCCGATTAATCGGCAAACAAGTAAAGAAGCCCGCCGATTAAAAAGGAGCCTTAAGGCTGTGAGTACTTGGACGACTGGTGATGGCCATCATTATTGCGCTTAGACTTGGAATTTTTTCGACAATGAGAACAAAAATAATGCCGACAGCGAAGAGCCTGCCCAACTCTATTCTAGAGATATAATTTAGCCTGCGTGGGACTGTTTTACAACGAATAATATAATAATAATTATAATAGCAAAATCGATTTCATATCGATAGAAAAAGCATTAAAATGTCAATACATTCTATGAGGGTTGGTTTTTTATATAACTTTTTCTTTCTATCACAGTGCACTAAGAACAAGAAGGCAGAATCTTAACGTGGTCATGCTCAATTTAAACCTCATACTAAAATAATGAAAACACAATAAGAATGCCAAAAAACTTAAAACGATTAAAGATTTCCGTCATAAGAAACCTTTCGGCTAATAAAGCAAAATTGCCGCATATGAGTCAAGGATACTCATTACTCTCTGAAGAGAAGACCAAGCATACGCTATAATTGGCCATTTGCTGTTCATTATGGCCGATGGGCAACATCACAACTTATACTTAGTAAAATGATACTAGCGACACCTTTACCATCAAAGCAGATCGTCAGCATTTGATATTTTTTACATACACTCAGATGAAATTAAATTCGACGACTTTTAGTTCCTACAAGGCGGTATGTTTTCTTCGCGCTTTGGTTCGTCTGAACTAGAGGCGTTTCCCGAAAATCACTTAATTTCCAGTTGTTGATGACTACAGATTTTTTTTGGATTACAATTTGTGGCAGAAACATCTATCATATCAAACCTAAGGAAAAGTGTGAAATACATGAAATATATACTTACAAACGTCACGAATGCATAATAGTTTTCTACAAATTATGATCTTTTTTACATCCAATAGCCTAGCGGATTCGAGTCCCACTCATGGCAAGAGGCATGACCACTCCGACGTCCCTCTTAAAAATTGCTTCTCTACTTAATAGAATTCTTTTCTCCATTGCACAATGCCTTTTCAACAATTTCCGGCAATCCCCATTGCCCCATTCTTCACCCCCCCACGCTAAATGGAGGGTACACCATAGAACCAAGCGCCATTCATAGCTTATCGGCGTACAGCAACAACACCAGCTAGAATGATGCCAACAATTAAAAGACTGTATCGCCCAGCCTTTCCGCGCAGCCAAGCGCAGTCGCCACTCCCAGAAGGCGTCAGGTGGCAGCCCCACCACTTGGATAAGTCGCATCTGGCCAATCACCAGTTCGATCGAAAAACTGAACAGATTACAGAAACCAACATAAGAGAATTAAACATAAACGGCCCCCCAAATTCGATGACGTCCATAGGCATTTCAAAACGGACACGAATAGGACAATGGAACGTTAGAACCCTAAAGGAACCATCAAGATTAGCACAGTTCGAGGAAGAAATGGAGAAACTGCAGATAGCGATAGCTGTCATCCATCCACAAGGCAGTAGACGGATCGGCAGACCCAAGGCGACCTGGAGAAGATCCATCCTCCAAGAACTGACCCAGGCGAACACAACATGGGACAGAGCTAAACAGACGGCGCAAATTAGGGTTCGATGGAATGCTCTTGTAGAGGCCCTAAGTTCCCAAGCGGAATAATAAGGAAAAAAAAAAAAAAACATTATCCCAAACCGAGCTTGTTCTACCCTGAAGAGACGGTAATACAAAATAAGCAAACAAATATAAATTATTATATTTATTTATTATATAAATTATTGTATTTATTTACTTTAAAGAAAGTCTTAACTATTTTAAAACAATATAGAACAAATTTAACAAATATCAATCGATTATGCAAACTATAAAAGTATGAGTTTCCACAATTCGATGCCCCAATTTCATAAAGAGGAGAAAATGCTACTGCCACTATTTTTATCTAGAATCACAGCTACGGATAGGCTAGACAGTAGAAACCTTAAAAACTGCTACTGGTATTTTTGTACAGTTTGCATCTTGTAATTGTGACCCACAAAAGACCTTAGTACAATTAGAATAACTTCAATTTCAATATCGAGCATGTAATTTGATTCTAGAATTTTCTTGAACATCTAATTCTTAGTAAATCGCAACTTACAAAATTGGAATATTAGCATATATCTATGCCTTCATCAACGGAAAACAAAAGAGTTCCAAAGTCATGCAAAACTGCAGTTTATAGGTCTCTTAACCATATACGTCGTTATCTACACGTCCAACTTTTCATTCGAAAAAACTGCTGTCATGTAACTCAGAGATGTTATATGTCATAAGCACCAAATTTTCAACTTTTATTTTTTATAATATGACTTTAAAGACTTGCCAAAATCATTGCCAAATAAAATTGTTTTCCAAGAAATTGCACAAGCATCTATTTTTTAGTACTTTTTACACTCTACGAAATGCATTTGTCACACTTGCCCAAAAATAGACAAAGCAATTCGCGCTACGCAATAAAATCTAATTAGTACCCTACATAGACCAACTAATCGCAAAGAACTGCAAAATATTCAGGTACTCGTAGCCCCCCGCCAAAGAAAAAAAAAAACAGAAAACATTGCAATTCGACATGGTGACGACACTTGAGCACAACAAAGATGCACAAAGGACACACGCTCCTGGCTACTGGCCTCGCCGTCCGGCCAACAACCCCTCCGCTGTTTAATCAAGCGCAAAAGCAAAAAGTTACAAACAACAATGAAGAGTTTAAAAATAAAAAAAAAAGAAAAATGAAAAATAAAAAACAGTTGAAATAAAAATTTTGCAATTTTGAAAAATCAAATGCACATAAAGTGGCAAGTTCCCGTAGCTGGTCGTGCGCCGTGTGTCGAATGTTGTCAATATTTCCGGTGTGTCTAATGACAAACGCATGTTTACATGAGTGCGAACACATCCGGAAAGGGGGAAAGATGTATGCTTGGATTGGGCGCTGATTGCGGAGGTTGTGCGGCGGGCCATTATACGGTGATTTTAAAGCAAAAGGATTTGCCAAATGCCAGTTGACGTTGGCAATTAAATGGATTTACTCAAGCGTTTTTTCGCTCTATTCGGTTTTTTTTTTGATAAGGCAATTTATAAATGATGGGCGCGCTTTAGGGATAGGTCTGGTAGGCGTTGAAGTAAGTTAGTGGGAAATATGATAAATGTTCAAGCACGTAGAAAATAAAAATATTTTATTTGAAATGTTTGGTTTCACGGCTTGAAATCCTTACACAATTTTTGCTAAGACAAATCTGAAAACTTGAAATTTTACAAATATAGAACTAAATAGTATAAATAATAATATTTTTTAATTATTATTTCATTTGCATAAAAGTAATATGCAGAATTTATTTCCTTTATCTAATTTTGTAGTTATCAAAATAAATTAAGAAAAAAGTATTCCGCTTGACTATCATCATCGCTTCAAAGCAGGAAGTAGCAGGAAGATAGCTATATTTATAATTGTTTGCAGAGAGCTTGAACCTTCAGTTTATAGCCGCATCCGAGTGGTGTCTTTAAATTAATAGAGATTTTCTTAGGTAATTAGCGCTTATTTATTTGGTACCCATGACACCACTAGAAAGATGCACTAGTTGTGCCGGGTGGAATCGAACCAGAGATCTTCCGATTTCTATGCGAGTACGTTTCCGACGCCCGCCGTGGTACAGACGTAAATAATAATATAATAATGATAATAATAAAGTCCTTTATCTACAATATTATTCATATTATCATTACATTAAAATGTTCCATTCGACCAACTCGTTCTTTAATATAATAATGATAATAATAAAGTCCTTTATCTAATATTCATATTATTATTACATTAAAATATTCCATTCGACCAACTCGCTCTTTAAGCCTTGCAGCGTTTCGTAATCGCTTATATAAGGTGGTACATCTGTTGACTTAATTGTTCAGGTTGTTTTTCTTCTCAACATAGCTACTCGACCATCTTCGTTCATTGATGTTCAACTTAAAGATTTTTGCAATAGCTTTTATAGGGTGAGACATCTGTTGCCTTGATTGTCCACGTTGTTTTCTTTATTAAGATTGCAAAAGCATACGCCAAATTTATAAAGCGAATGCTAGTTTGAAAGGATTCGCAATTATATACCTAGGGCGTCAACCGCTGCTCGCTTTGATGGCGTGCGCCAAATCTACTTTTGTTGTATAAATGATGCGCGGAAATTGCATCAAAAACAGAACTTCATGTCGTGTTTCAATTTCTTTGAGAAATAAGTAATATTTTTCTTTTAATAAATTTATTTTCTGATTTTTAAATGCAAATACGACACGATAAAGTTAAGTTTTACACTAATTCAATACATGTACCTGGGACGCCAGCCACTGCTCGCTTGATTGATTTTTCTTGCAAATGATGTTCCATAGTTTTCTCCGCTATTATTCGCAATTTTTTCAAATATATCAAATATAGTTATTTTCTAACATTAATGAAGAATTGGCTTATCTGCTCATTTATTGCTAAAATCTTCGTGTTTACCCAAAAGAAAACATTGCCAACACCCACTGCATCTTAGATCCGTTTCAATAAATTTTTTCTAGGTGGAAATATTGTCAGCGATATTGTCTCTCTCTCTCCCTCTCTCTCTCTCTCTCTATGTTCAAAGTTTATTCAACTGCATTTTGAATGTCAATTAACTTAAATTGCTAGTTTTGACTTGCAAAGCAACCAAAAACTATTAACAGTCGAGACGAGACGAAAAAAAACAACACGCATCATTCACATACACATAGATCAATTAAGGGCCGAGTTCGGTAGACATAAAAATAACAATTTCAGACACAAAACGTATCCATAACAATAATGGAGTGCATTAACCTCAGCTCAAACTATTTGATTTGCATGCATTTTGTGCTGTATCTTCTAGATACATTCAAGCCTAGGCTACGACTTCCGCCTTAAATTGTGGCAACTTCGGCTCACTCAATTTAATTTAATAAAATTTTTTGTTCTTGTTTTTATTTTGTAGGGGAGTTCATCTCTATAACGCGCACACTTTAGGCTATTTTTTGGGGTGCTTTTGTATAATTATTAATAATATGTATGTCTCTTTATATACAATATATTGTATATAGGAGCAGTAAATGAGTCTGTGCACATAAAACTCAGTCATAAATAAACAAAATGGCTGCACTTGAGAGAGGTGCTGGAACGAGAGGTTATGGCAAAGTTATTTTTATTCAGATCGGGCATATAACTTCAATTAATCTCAATTAAGTGGCAAAAATTTATGTTGATGGAGAGTTTTGTTTTAGGGTTCGAAGCGTGAGCGTAGCCCTTTACTTTATCTAAAAACGAAATACTTTAGCTTTGAGGGTTAGACCTTGGGCACATCAATATTTATAACTTGATAGAAATTAAAGATTTGAGCACTAAAATATGAAACAAAAGCAAATAGGGTTCGAAAATTAAGCTGAAAGGAAATAATAATAGAGAAATGTACATTAGGCAGTTAAGACTTTTGCGGCAAAATTTTTTTTTTTAAGAATTTGTAGCTGAATTAATTTTTATGCCTTAATTGAAATGCTGTAAAGTAAGGATAGCAAAGCGTCAGATGATTGCCGCTGAAAGAATATTCACAAGTAATTTTTAAAAAATATTATATATTTATATTCCCTCGTCAGCCCTGGGGCTGCGCCTTAGAGTTCAATCAAAAATTCTTTGATCATTATTAAGATTATTTTTTTAGAGATATATTTTGACGCAAGGATTGATATAAAGTTGGTCTGATGTAAAATGTACCATAATTCGAGGACACTAAGTGCGTTGCTTTGCAATGGATATTGTTTGGCCGCAAATAAATCAATTGGAATTCGAATTCTAAAAACAATCGGCTTCCTGCAATTTGTGACTAATTTTAATCTACCATATTCCGGCTATATTATATATTTCATAATATTTATGAAAATAATTTTGTTCAAACGACAGACTTGGCCAATTTGAACCACCCAACTTTTTCTATTATTTAGGAACTGCTAAAATATTGAGTTTAACGTCTTGAAATAAAGTATATCTGAATGAAATACGTCTCTTTTATATTAAGCAACTACCAAAATATTAAACTTAACGTCTTGAATTGTAGTATTCTTGAATGATATGCGAAAATCAAATAGAACTTGAGGTCTTGAATTATTTCTGAATAATATGCGTGTTATTTATACAAAGTCACTCTCCAAAGGAAATCAAAACGCTTCTTCTCAGAGGCCTGTCTTTATGACTATTTTTCTGAATATTTTTCCGCAAAATATCTATATTCAATCTGTGTCTATATGGTATATAGAGCCACACTGCTGGAATCAATTATTATGATGAAAATTATACAAAAATTCGAGCGCACTCCATGGACGATTACAACAGCTCCTTTATTAAAAATGGGATGGAATGATTATGCCACCAATTCTGAATGGCTGCACTTTGAAAGATCATATTTTCAACACTAGATATACCTACCAGACTTTCAATTGCATTCATACTAGACTTCGATGTTGCATATTTGGGCAGCTATGAAGTCGTTCAGTTTCATAAACTCCAGCTGACAAGCATTTTTTATTTAATTTTCACTTTCAACCAATAACTTAAATTAAAATATTGGAAAACTTTTCAATAGTTTTCAACAAGAAGTTGGGGGGAAAAAAAGTGTATCCCATTTATTTTAATCCACAATCAGAGTCACTGATCAGCGTCAGCCTTCAGCCGCACCAAGTCATAATCAAAAGACACCCCAAACTGCGGTTTCATCAAGACTGTCGACCCAAAACATATTTTCACACATCAACGAGTAGCAACATTTTAATAAAAATAAAGTAATTTATTTTTTTTATTTTTTTGCAACTCCCAACCTTTGCACAAAATTGCGACAATCTGCTGCTGTGCTTCGAGAACTTGGAACAATGTTTCAGGCACTTGAGTACGCATGGAGCGCAGCCGCAAGCTCTGGCAACCACCCGGCCGAGATCTCTCTTTTGGCACTACAGTTTTGTTGCAAATATATGAGTGGCCTCTTGACAGAACTCGTCTTTGCTGTTGTTGCAAGCTCAAACTGTGCCACTTGAGTGTTTTGTGTTGCATTGTGTTTGTGGCAGAGACGCGACATGCTAGAGCTTCCTGTGGCTTGATGACGATGTACTCGCGCACAGCAGACATGTCAAAAAATTCTCACGCATCGTTTGCAGATGTTGTGCAAAATTTTTACAAGAGTGGGAGATCTTGTGGTTGAGCAATGTACGCTTAGCTAATTGTTGCTGAGACTGACCTAGGTCTGCTGGGTCAGCCAAGCCGCCAAGGCGATCGATTTCAGTGGTTATGCCAGATTTGCCAAATGCAGCTGCCAAGAAGCACAAAACACTTCCGAGCTCAAAATTGAAATATTTTAATAACTTTTTGCATATTTAAATGTTACTCACAATAGTCGCAATTCTCAAGTGACCACCATGCCAAGACCCTTAGGCCAACAGGCAACAAAGCGCATAGAGCACGCCTTCAGTGACCTTAATACAATGCGCAACTCTGGAGCAACAATTGCCGCACGATAAACCACTCTAGTAATCAATCAAAGCGATAGGCATACAGAGCCAACAGCCAAGACTACATCTTGTAATGAATATTTAAAGATTCCAAAATTATCGCATTTGCCTATTGGTCTACGGCGCGGGGGGCCCCCGGACGGCATTTTGCATAAATGATAGCAGAACAATGGAACTATATCGTAATGCACTTAGGGGTGGTGGTACTTTGCATACTTGCACTCCTAAAAGCGATAATTTGAACACAAAAGTGCCGAGAACGCACATTACGTCTAATCTCTCACTCTCTATAAGAAACATTTTTCTTTTTTATTTTTTTTATTTTTTGTAATCAATACGAAAAAAATTTGTAGCGAGTACAAAAGAGATCGGGACTTGTGTGCTGTTTCCTTTTGAAGATCTTGTACTCAAGTGAGCAACCGTAGAAAATATGAAACAAATAACAAAAGCAGGAAACTTGAGGCTGAAAATGCTTGAGGGGTTGCGAAAGGTTGCCCTGAAGCCAGCTTGGCATTATGGATATTGTAATGAGCGTGACGTCTTAGTTGTGGCCAGACATGAGCACAGGAGCAGCTTCTTTCTTTGCATAAGACTGCTAAATATTTCACACCATTGTGCACAATTTGTTATATAAATAGGGTTTAATTTCTACTTGTTGGTTATGCGTCGAACTCAAGAGCTCTAATAAAAAGCTTGAGAGCAAAATTACGGCTTACCACTTAGCTGCCTGAGCTTGTGGTTAAAAAGGGGATTCGAATTTTTTTTTTGTTCGAAATTTAATCATCAATTTTGGAATTATTTAAAATACGCAATGGTATTTTGTTTCATTGATTACACAATTTTTAACAATTGTTTTTTGAGATCATCATTATTATTTTGACATTTTTCAATCCATATAATTCTAACACTCGGAAAAAAGTTAGAATACTTTTAAAAGCAGCCTTCCTGGTTTTTTGAATTCTTATGAAGAAAGCTAATATCAAAGTGCATTATACTTTTCGGAAAAAAAATCCTTTGACCAGCTATGCGAATATTGCAACCAACCTCAAAATTTCTACAATACATGCAAATACTTTTCTACCACATCTTTATCACTATTTGATATAGTTTTTAAATATTATTCGATTTAGCTTAGATCACATAATGAAAATCGGGCATCAATGACATGTTTAAAAATATTTAGTATATCTTACAAGCAATAGATAGTTCTAACGATGAAACAAGAAAGAGCAGTCGGGTAACTAACAACTCAATTCCTGAAAATGTAATGCCATTAGAAAATTGGCGCTTCATTATAACCATTCCTGAAAAGATCTTACGCCTGTACCTTTCCAAGTTCTGGTTGGTAAACTTGATTTTCCGCCTTCAAATATTCTTTCCATACCCTACAAATTTCCTGCCTTCAATTTATGAACTCTTATATATTTTAAAAATAATTATGTTTCCAACTTATTTACTTAATGGCAGATACTAGATTAAATATTTCAAGAACTTGACAATATTTTTAAGTTCTTACGCATTATTAACGTTCGCAATTTATTTACTTAACGTCAGCTTAAGATTAGATATGCAAATAACTAGAAAACTTTTTTTTTTTCAAAAAAGGCAATGTGAAATAGCAATGTATTTATTATATAATATGATTTTGTTAATTTAATATACCTTTTTAATTCAAATTTATTTTAATAAATGATACATTGAAAAATTATAATAATCTTTTGGTACTGATAAGCGTCGGAACAGTCTCTAAAGTGTTTTCACAATGTTCCGGGTACGAATGGATAGTTTAAACTTAGTCTTTATGTTAAGATGTTTAGAAATTTTTAAGTATTCAATTTTTCTAGATCATTACCAATAGTTGCAGTATCAGAAGTTCCTAAGAGTGTTGCGCAAAAGTTGAGAGGGGCCATAAGTTCCAAAACAAAAGTTGCTAGATGATCATTCTACAATGCTTTTTTCATGGTGACAAAACTGGTAGGTTTGTCTGAACGCCTAGATCTCAGGAACTCTCAGAACTACGTATTATTGTAAAAACGCAATACTTTTAAGCACTTCGATGCAAAAGGGCGAAATAGTTGATATTTTCAAAATCTTTTTAAATTGAGTATTTCCGAAACATATACATAATATTGCTTGCAATGAACAATTAATTAAATTGAATTAAGAAAGGTCATTGTCAGCTTGATATGCTGAACCGCTATAATTTTCACTTTTGCTTAACAAATCAATGTTTTCAGACGAAATTGTCAGATCCCAGTAATTAACACTCTACGGCTTATATCAATCAAAGAACTGCGTATGAACTTCTAAAATGTGAGCACTTTTAATTGAACGCCACAAGAGGGATGTGCAGTAATAAGGAAATCAATTTAAATCTCAGTGCACTGCCAAAGCCATGAGAAAAACTTTGAAGAAATCTGCGGGCGTAGGATCAATGCTGCAATGATATACAGCGAGTTTAGGGTTTAGGGTGCTAAGTGTAGGTCGAGGGTTGGCTTGTCCCACGTCTAATGGCTGCAAAAATAATTCAATGAAGCAATAAGTTTCAATTGAAGTTGGCAGGCCAAGGTTATGGCATATCTGACGATTTTTAATTCAGCAACAATTATATGGTTACAAAAGTCCATATAGCTTTGTAAGTTTATAATCTAATCAAAGTTTTATTCTAATAGACAATTTCTTACTAAGCGCATTGGTCATAAAGGTTTTAGCAGGTGCAAAGTTTTGGGGTCTGCCAGCTTAACTTTAGTTTTCAGGTATTAGCCGGCAGTGCAGTATTCGTTTTACTAATTTAAACATTATTTTCACATAAAACTAAGGTGTTTGAGAAAATGCTGAACCTCTTCTTCGGTCTGTTGTTGTTACTACGCCTTGGTTTAGGCTTGGAAACTGAAGAAAAGGCGCCCATTGTGTCCACCAGTTTGGGCAACATACAGGGAAGCATAATGAAAAATTTTGATGACGAAACAATTTATGCATATAGAGGCATACCCTATGCCAAGCCACCTGTGGGTGAGCTAAGATTTTCAAGGCCGCAACCAGTGGAAGCTTGGGGTGACGACACGCTAGATGCCACCAACGACTCCTTGATGTGCCCCCAGGCGTTGCCGGATGAATTAATGACCGAAGATTGTCTCAAAATCAATGTGTATGTGAGAAAATTCAGTGCAGTACTGCCAGTGGTTGTCTTTATACACGGCGGTGGTAATACACAGGGCAGTGGTCATAGCTTTTATGATGCCGGTCCAGAGTATATGATGAAGCATGACATTGTCTTCGTCAGCTTTAACTATCGCCTGGGTGCTTTGGGTTTTCTAAGCACCGGAGCTAAGACTAATTACACTGGCAATTATGGTTACTATGATCAGCTGTTAGCCTTACAGTGGGTGCAAGCGCATATCAACAGTTTCGCGGGTGATCCCAATAAGGTAACCATAATGGGCATGAGTGCGGGTGCAATGGCTGTAAGCCTACATGTGGCCTCACCTTTATCCAAAGGTTTGTTTCGCGCTGCCATATTATGAGCGGTGCAGCAACAAATCATTATGACATTAATAATCTTTATTGGACACAAAAATTGGCCTGGGAAGTGGGTTGTCCCCTGTACGAACCCGACGATGTAATTGGCTGCTTACGCCTTGTATCTTGGCAAACGATTGCAAGTGTTTGCGGCAAATTCGAGCCCTACAGATTTGTCAATCTCAAATGGAACTACGAGATTGATGGTGATTTTTTGCCCAAGCATCCCAGCGAGCTTATTGCAAGTGGAAATTTCAATCGCGTGCCATTGTTGGTGAGCTACACCACCAACGAATTGGATTACACTCCCTATCGTAAGTTGCTTGAGCATAAAGTATGACACAAAAGATAACAAATTGTATTTACTTAGAACACGTAAATAACGTTTATTTGTTGGATGATTTTAATAAGGACTTCAACTACTATGCGCCTGAGATATTCCAATACAAATCCGATGATTACAAAAGCATGCGCCTTAAGGACTTTTATCTGGGCAAAGATGTGCAGCAAATTAATGCGAATAATATTGAAGCTTTTGGCAAAATATTTTCCGATAGCATTATCGGTCATGGTGTCTATCGCTTGGTGAACTTGGCCAGAGCACACACCAAGGTGTATTACTCGCGTTTCGACTATATAGGTGAGCGCAGTGGATCACCTATAACGGCGCAAAACAAACATAAAGGTGTGGCGCATGCCGATGATCTGCAATATGTAGTGACTGGAGAAAGACATGGTAAGCTCTTGCCCAAGAATCATACGGATATCTTTATGATGGAACGACTGACGAATTGGTTTACATACTTTGCGGCAACAGGGTAGGTTTTCTTCAACTTTTCCTTTGCATGCAGTCTCTTTATGCGGTTTTCTTTATAGCACGCCCTTGAGCTACATCGATCGATGGCCATCCTGCAATGCAACACATATTCATTTGTATTATAATAATGAGACGACGCATACGGGTGAACTGGCCTATGCCGAACGTTATGCACTTTGGGATAAACTATTTCCCAGCGGCAGCAGTCCTATTGAAGTACGCTTCCTAGCAGTGCTGCTGAGCGTCGTGGTGCACAAATTATTTTAATTTTGTATACAGTGCGCAACGCTGGTCACTTTGCTCATGGAACTTTGCAATAAAATTGTTTTTTTTTTAATTATGGACGGAAAATAGATTTTTTTGGGTGGTACAGAGGCTCCCTTTAAGAAAAAAGCTTTTTTGAGGATTTCTTTTGTTAAGAAACTACGTTCAAGGCCTGTGTGACCAGGCAGGAAAGTAGTGTTCTTCAAAAGTATAAAAAGTATTTCGTATGTGGGCCGAAATTAAAGTTCTTTGAAGAGAATGTGTCTAGGAACTTCTTATTTTGTTTAGAAATTTGCTGACCTGAGCGTGACCGGGAAGGAAAGTAGAGTGCTACAAGAGTATAGAATAAATTAGTCTGTGATGCAAAATAGAGTGTTCTTTTAAGAAAATGCGTCTTGGAACTTCTAAAGAGGTTAAGAATTAATGGAATGTCGTGATAATGTGCAAGCTGTAATTGTTTTTAGCCTCAAAATCCCAAGCAAGCCGCAGAGAAATACAATATCGCACTTTATATATCGCAAGAGAAGAAGCTTACTTAATGAAAGCGTTTGGATTACAGAACTAGAAATCTTTTGGATTTATTTTTTTTTATGGGATTAACGATAATAAAATCTAACTTGATGGCATGGAAAACGTTGATTATATGAGTGCCAGGATTTTAAATAATCTTTATCTTCATGATGGAATACATGTTTAAATGGTTTGCCGATTTTGTTAGTACAGGATAAGTGTTTTGAGTTGGTATAATTGTAGACATAGAATCTTTTTTGTTAATTATTGTATTTCGCCGCTAAGTAAGCTGGAAGAGTGGTCATCTGCCTGCAATGAAACCCACTTTCAGTTGATGTAAAATCATGATACAACTTATTTCGGAGGCCTTGCTTTTGGCGAAGTCTATGCCTTATGAGGTGAATTGTTCCCCAAGCCCAAATAATCTGGGTAACAGATTAGCAAACGTAAAAAGAATTTTCCCAATAAGAATAAGTCACGTTTGTTCACATTTAAAAAATGTAGCTCCGAGATATATAATTTGTATAATAAATTCGCATAAAATTTGTTTTTGAAACTAAACATTATTACAGCTGTGCATAATACATATTGCAAAGGGATTCGATGGTTTTCCCTAAGTGAATTAAGTTTCCTTCAGTTGAGGAACTGCAATATTTATATTGAGCATTCACCCTTTAGTGTCAAAAACACTCAAAAAGTTTGAGCCTAAATAAGTAAACATACCACCCAACGAAATTGAGTTTTAACAAATAAAAGCACTCAATGTTTCTTTTAATCAAATTTATAGAAGCTAAAATTAGAAATAATTGAGATATAGTGAATCTAACAAGTAATCGCAAAGTTTGATAGGCTCGTCAAATAATCGAGGCATATAGCAATAGAGCGATTTGGGTGATGATTTAGTATAAGTTTATAAACGAATGCTCATGGAAGCGTTTTAGAGTATTACTTTCGTTCTAATAAGTCAGCATAATGTTCGCGTTGCTTGTATGGCTGTTTTTAGTGCGTTCCGTTGTTGCGCTGGAATCCCGTGCAGATGCACCTTTACTGCGCACCAGTTTGGGTCAAATACAGGGCGGCACAATGACTACTTTTGAAGGCGAAACTATTTATGCATATCGCGGCATACCATATGCCAAACCTGCCGTAGGAGAGCTCAGATTTGCAAAACCACAACCCATAGAAGCTTGGGGTGCTGAAGAGGTACTAAAAGCCACCTCAGATTCGTTAGTTTGTCCACAGCCAGGACTGACCATATTTATGAGCGAGGATTGTCTCAAAATAAATGTATTTACCAAAAAACTGGACGCCGCCTTACCGGTAATTGTTTATATACACGGCGGTGCCAATATTGCGGGCAGCGGACATAGTCTGTATGAAGCGGGGCCGCAGTATCTGTTGGATCAGGAGCTGGTATTTGTAGCATTTAACTATCGCCTGGGCACACTTGGTTTTCTAAGCACAGGCGCCAATAGCAGCTACACTGGCAATTATGGTTACTATGATCAACTGTTAGCCTTACAGTGGGTGCAAATGCATATTTCCAACTTTGGCGGTGATCCCAATCAGGTGACCATTTTAGGCATGAGTGCAGGTGCAATGGCTGTAAGCTTGCATTTGGCTTCACCTCTATCCAAAGGTTTATTTCAATCTGCTATACTTATGAGCGGAGCAGCAACAAATCATTATAATATAGATAATGTCTACTGGACGCGCAAACTGGCCTGGGAGCTGGGCTGTCCCATGTATGAACCCAATAATCTCGTGGGTTGTCTACGTAATGCCACATGGCAGAGCATTGTGGAAACATGTGCCCGTTGGGAAACCTACAGTTTTGTTAATATGAAATGGAATTATGAAGTGGGTGATGAATTTTTACCCAGGCATCCTAGTGAGCTTATAGAGCTGGGAAACTTCAATCGCGTGCCTTTGCTGGTCAGCCATACAACGAACGAGTTTGACTATACGGGATACAGTGAGTGCACAGAATGCTGCTGACTTAAATAGCAACTAATTGCTCATTTTTTTAAGAACATTTGGACAACCTTTACTTGCTGCCCGATATAAATGCGCATTTTAATGAGTATGCGCCGGAACTTTTTCTATTTCGTAAGGATGAACAAAAGAGTAAGCGTATAAAGGACTTTTATCTTGGCAATAATGTAGCGGAGCTAAATGCAACAAACATTGAAAACTTTGGTCAAATTTTTTCGGATAGCATTATAGGACACGGTGTCTATCGTTTGGTGGATATGGCCAGTAAATATACAAAAGTTTATTACTCACAGATGAGCTATATAGGACAACGCAGCATATTTGCGCCCATGACGGAGCAGAACAAGCCCATGGGTGTGGGGCATGCAGATGATTTGCAATATGTCATGCCAGGTACTTGGTATGGCACTATGTTGGCCAAAAATCATACCGATATCTTTATGATGAAACGTCTGACACAGTGGTTTGCACATTTTGCCAAGCATGGGTAAGTTCTACATTACTAGTTCCTAATATTTTCCAAAATATTGCTGTTTTTTTCAAGAATGCCATTAAGCAATGAGGAAGAGTGGCCATCTTGTAATGCAACGCACATACCGATGCTCTATAATAATTTAACCACGGAAATGGGTCATCTTGCATATGAAAAACGTTACGCTCTCTGGGATGAATTGTTTCCCAAGCCAAGTACAAGTAGCGCAACTGCTACTTACATATTTTGGAGTAAGATTATAATAGCACACTCTTTGGTGGGATTTTTCTTTAATGGATAAATAATGAAATGCTTACAAAAAATTTTATAGAAAATTGTTTGTATTCAAGGTTGACCCATAAAATTATTTTTGAAGTGTATTTATAAAGCTAGGCAACGTTCATCTTAAGTTTGTTTCCAAAAGATATGACAAATATATGGCAGTCAACAAGGCTAAGAGCAATCCTTTAAAAAAAGCAACCAGTAAAATAATTTCTTTAGATTTAAGTATCTTTCGGAAACAATATTCACAGGCATTATTGTTATTTGCTTCTTCAATATTTGCTGTATTCCTCGCTTCCTGTCCTAAATTGACCAGCACAAAATTAGTTCGATGATTGTTTTCTTCCAAGAAATTATCTTCCAACGTATTGTCATCTATATTTAAAATGTTATGTGCATTTATGCGAAATAAATAATTGATCCATTGACGGGAACTGGACAAAGCTATGCCTAAAAACAAGAAAACTGTTTATATATAAGTACAGTAACATTTCTATCGAGTAGTGTTTACTAGGTGCATCGCGTAAGTTATTATCTAAGACAGTGTCATCATAAGGAGAAATATCCGGCGCATCACAAGTTTCTTCTATATCCGCATCAATATTATTTTCATCATAAGGCAACTTGAATAAAATTTGCGAATTAAAACAGTGACAATAAATATCAAAATATTAACAGTGGTACCCCTGAAACTTGCTTTTCCAAACAATTTTCGCTTCCAAATTTGGGTTCTCTAAAGTAAAAATGTTTACCTCTGAATTGGTTCCTGGTTCATTAGGCGGCAATACTAGTCGTGGAACACCTTCAACTCTTACAGAATCAATTTGATCGTCTACTTCTCGTGCAATTTCAGCATTGCTTGTACCACCAATGCTCTCTTCATACTCCGATAATCGTGGGTTTATTGTTTTTCGCGAATTTTTAACTTCATTACCCTTAATTAATCTTGGACGCTTTGCCATTTCGGCCTATATTGAAAATGCTCGCTTACAATTAATTCTCACAAAGACAAATATTTAACAGCTAACGATTTAAAAATCAAAGCTAACTTCGATAACTTTCCTTACGTCAAAGTCTAGGGTTACCATATCTATCTGTTTCTCACTTTTTTATTAAGTTTTTATCGTTGTGGCTTAGTTTATAGTTTTTGTTTAATGCAAAAGAATGTTTTTCCGCGCATCATTTATCCAATTGAAGTGAGCGCAACCAGCAGCTGGCTGAGAAGATTCGAAGATACTCATACAAATGGTGGTATGGCATATCTAAGTACAATATTATTAAGTTAAAGTGTTAAAATTTTTCAAGCTGATAACAGCACATATTTCTTAAACATATCTTTGCAGCACAATTTTAGATATCGTAAATAATATTTATAATATGGTATATTATGGGAAAAAACACAGAAGCGCCTAATTTATGGTATTTAAAATAAATAAGAAGGCATAGAACTACTTTACACGGAGTTTTTATCTTTGTGATTCACAAATTATACAATTTAAATAAAATATTATTTATTGAGGGAAATATTGACAGAAATAACATAAGCGATGCCATAAAGTATGGCCTATGTTCAAAATAAAATACGTCAATTAAAGTTGATAAGCACAGAAGAATATCAATTCGGTTAGAAATGAGTAACATGAGGCACCGCGAAAAGCGAATATTTATAGGAGGTCACAATCTTTGTTGTCTGTCAACTCATCAAGGCCGACTAAAATAATTTCCCTATACTTTTTTTGTTCTTTTGTAAGGAATTGCTGATGATGTATTTATTGATTATAATTCTCTGCGAAATCGCTTATGACGACGACATTTTCGTAAGAGGAGTTTGACTTTGAGCACAACCAAATTAAACAGTTTGAGTTCTTTAAAGACTCAAGGCTAAGACCAGTAAGTTTTTAGGTATACTTAGATCTTATTTTAAAGTTGTGCTTTTGTAATGAGAACCTAAACAAGAAAGCCTTCTCGGCTCTTTGATATAAGGCCCCAAAGTGAGGATGTGCAACAATCAATTACGTTATTCAGTTTTTTTTGCTCAAATCATTTATTCCTATCATTTATGAGTTCGGTAGCTTTTGCTAGTTGTATGTCCGGTTTTCGTCTTGCAAATATTTTGCAAACCAGCCTAACCCATTCCTTAGTGCCGTCTTGAAAATTTGTGCGATCAATCAAATTTGGGGAAAAATTTTCTTCCAATTAAAAAGCTTCTTTGGGCCATAGTTTATGCAAGCGAAGCGAGCAGAAGTATGCCCCCTTTGTTGTTAATTAATGTGTCCTAATAATTAAAGTAAGATTATTAATTCAAATAAAATTCGCAAAAAAAACGTTTGCGTTTTGTTTTTGCGAGAGATTAAAGATATAAAAAGAATGTAAAACTCTGCGATGATATCGGCTATTGTCAGCGGTCAGGGATTATAAAGACTTGCCAGCGATTGTATCCAATAAAAACAAAAACCTTACAAATTATAAAATAAATCTTTTAAATTATTATCAAAAAAAAGTTGAGATACAATTACTACTGGGCAGTGAGTAAAAGTGAGTCAGTAAAAGTGAACTAACATGAGCTTGGACGCTTGTAAATAAATACCCACTATCATAAGAACTGATAATGATAATAAGATTTTGTATAGCATATTTACGATTCCATGGCTTATCGAAAAGATAATTCTTGGTATATTTCGTTTGTGCATACCTCATACAGTGTCAATTCGTTAGAGTTAGCGCTGCTGAGTGGTGGCCAATGTTTGGCTACAAAAATGTGCTTGAAAATATTTGGACTATTTGCTGCTCTGTGGCTTACTGTTGTAGCGCAAGATGAGGTACCCGTGGTAGAAACCAGCTTGGGTCGCCTTAAGGGCAGCAAAATGGAAACCTTTGAAGGCAAAACAATATACGCCTATCGTGGTATACCTTATGCCAAGCCACCACTAGGTGAGCTTAGGTTTGCCAAACCGCAACCAGTGGAAGCTTGGGGTGAGGATGTGACATTGGATGCTACCGCAGATTCGTTAATATGTCCACAGGCGGCGGATACGAATATTATGAACGAGGATTGCTTAAAATTAAATGTCTTCACTAAAAACATAACCGCGCAGCTGCCAGTTGTGGTATTCATACATGGTGGCGGTCATGTTGAGGGCAGCGGTCATAGCGTCTACGAAGCCGGGCCGCAGTATCTGCTCGATCAAGATTTGGTTTTTGTAGCTTTTAATTATCGCCTGGGTGCTTTGGGATTTCTAAGCACAGGCGCACATAGCCAGTATAAAGGAAATTATGCCTTCTACGATCAAGTGCTGGCGCTACAATGGATACAGACGCATATAGCACATTTTGGAGGAAATCCGCAAAGTGTAACCGTTATGGGTTTAAGTGCCGGCGGCATGGCCATAAGTCTGCACTTGGCTTCACCCTTATCAAGGGGTCTATTTCAACGAGCCATACTTATGAGCGGTGCGTCTACTAATCACTATAACATTGACAATGTGCATTGGACGCGAAAGCTGGCTTGGGAGTTAGGTTGTTCCATGTATGAGCCAAAGAATGTGGTTGGCTGTCTGCGCAATGTCACTTGGCAGCGCATTGCCGAAACTTGTGCACGCTGGGAGCCATATAGATTTGTCAATGTAAAATGGAATTACGAGATTGATGGACATTTTTTGAATGCACATCCAAGTGAGCTTATATACTTTGGACAGTTCCAGCAAGTGCCGCTGTTGGTTAGCTATACAGCAAACGAATTGGACTATTCGGGCTATAGTAGGTGAAATGTTTAAAAGCCTTTAAAAAATATTTAATGCCTTTCTTTATTAATTAGAACATCTGGAAAGTGGCGTGTTGCTGCATGATATAGGTGCACATTTTGAAAAATACGCGCCGCGGCTGTTTATTATAAAGCCGGATAAGCACAAAAGTTCTCGAATCAAAGATTTCTATCTGGGAGAGCATGTTGACGATATAAATGAACAAAATGTGCAGCAATTTGGGAAGATCTTTTCGGACAGCATTATTGGACATGGCGTTTATCGTTTTGTGGATATGGCCAGAAGATACACTAATGTATATTATTCGCGCATGGATTATATAGGAGAGCGTAGTCTTTCAGCACCCAATACGACGCAGGGTAAACCCATGGGCGTAACACATGGTGATGATTTGCAGTATGTTATGCCGGGTACTTGGCATAATGAGCTAATGCCAAAGAATCATCCCGATGTCTTTATGATGAAACGCATGACTGCATTGGTCGCCCAATTTGCCAAAGAGGGGTAAGTAGGGCATTGTGCTCATTAGAGGAATTTAGAATCTATCATCACGGCGTGTTACTTCTATATCTATGGATTACTTTGATTTTTAAGACATAGGGAATACACTTAGAACTTTCCATTTGCCACAAACAATAATTTTAACGCTCTTTATCTTCATAGCACACCGTCGGAAGACTTCGGCCAGTGGCCACCAAGTAACACCACAAACATACAGCTGCTCTACAATAATGAGCAACCTCACATAGGTGCACCGGCCTATATGGAACGCTATACGCTCTGGAATGAGCTGTATCCGCTGCCTATAGCTAATAGTGGCGCTCGCATACCATTTGGATTTCTTGCCACATTACTTTGTGGCATATTGTGGAAATTATTGTAGCTATTAGGTGTAGAAAAAGCTTATCAATGAGCCATTTAGATTACGCTAATGACATTACTCGCTTGTATCTAACAACTATTTACTTTGATTAATTAATCAACAAAGGCGTGAGATTTTTCGTGTTTAAGTTGGTGTGTGAGTTCGTTTCTGTGTGCACTGCGCCTTTGGGCAATTAGTCTTTGGGGCAGCTTAAATATACATTAATTTGTCTTTAAATGTATCTTTGCACTTTTGGTTGGTTGGGGGCACAATGCCTTTGACCTTTTTGTAATTGAGCGCTGAAATGTTGTTGTTTTCAGGATTTGGGGATGTGGATATACAGATTGTATGGCAGTATGCTATTGACATTTGAGATACTCTTGTATTACAATCTCAGTCATGCAAGGATACAAAGGGATTATTGTCAGCGCTTGTTTGTTTGGCAATGGGTTAGCTAGAGTTGGGGGTTGTTGATGTTCAAGCGTTTTTGTCGTGCAAGTAAATCCGGTTAAGCTGTTAAATGTAAACAAAGCCTAACACTCGAGTTGATGAAAGTAATCAAAGTTGCAGCACTATGTGTGCATATTTTAATTGCATGAAGTTTTCTAGTGTGTCGATAGAACACCTAGGTTTTTGTAAAAAAATAAGTCAGCTTCGTTTGCCTGCACAAGATCGCCAAACGACTTCTAGTCGGTAATACAATCATAACTCAGCACACTAAAGCCCTACACTTCCTAAAGCTCCCTATTCTAATCCAACAGACTCCACATATTCTGAGTTCAATCGCTTTACTTCAAGGTGGCTTCGATAAATAGCAACCCCAAAAAAAAAAAACAAACCAAGCAAAACAAATAAAAGCCGAATAAAATTCACTTAAAATTCCAAACAAATATATTGTTTAACAATTTTAATAGTACGCCGACCCGTTCCAAGCCGGCCGGGTCTGTCAGTGCGTGCAGCCTTCCCAGAAACACACACAAAGCCAGTGCTCAGCATATTGCGCCTGCGTAAGGACTCACAATTTGTATTGTCATTAGCGATTATGAGCAAGGGCCTTGGGTAATACGATATGTTGACAAAACGCACGCACACACACAAATATTTTCGTCGATTTCTGACAAACCTATAAAACAATTTTTCCTATAGCCAGAACGGCGCTACTTCAAAATGCTTACTCCTTTTCGGGCTGTCGTGCATTGTGAACTCAATAAAAACGTAATCAAAACCGCAGACGCAGTAACTCGCAGATCATCATGAGACTACAACATGGCATGAAAACAAAACAAAAAATAAAAGAGCAAAGCATTCAGACACGGCATTTCGTATGAAAAACATGGCGCAGGCGTAACGAAAGTGAAATCGAGACTTGCTCTTAGCGTCATCATTATCATCATGATCATCAGTAACTACGACGTCATGAACATTGGCAGTAGGAGCAGCAGCAGCACCAGCAGCTGTATCTGCTTGTGGCTGGGAACACCTTCTCAAAGCAAGGCTTTGTTTGTTAGAAGCAGTACCCAGTCAAAGTCAGAAGGGGCACGCGCGCACGACGGCTAGGCAGGCGCTTCACTGCCATTGTGACTGATCATCGCTTGAACGTCTAGACAGGCCGCAGACACACTCTGACACACAAGTTTAATAGACTTATTGTAATTGAGTCACAAAAGCCACTCGATGAACTCCACTCACTGCATCCTTCTCCCTGATCTGAGCAATCCTTTTCATTAACAGCTGCTCCTGCTCGTACAATAGCTACACTAATCGAAAGGTGTTTATGATTAGATTCGTTTAGGATTATTGGCAGTTGCCGTAGCTCTGTAATTTTACATATGCATGACTTGAAACTTTAAAAATTACTACATAAATTTAATTAAAATTGGCAAACATTTTCTTTGTCTAGGGTTTGTGTCATCATGTCATGTCATGCGTAATGTCAAGTTGACTTGACTACCTTTTGTGTGTGAGCATGTAAGTGTATGGGTGTGTGTGTGTATATCCTTTGTCCCAAAAAGGAATACTCGTATCTCACAATGCGTAGTTAAATGTTTGCTTATGCCCCTTATATGGGCGTGTGTGTTGGCCAAGTTAACAAGTTAATTTTCCATATTTTCTTTTACAAAACTTTTTGTAAAATTTAACAGCAAAGTCATTGTGTGGTCTCTTGTTTGTAGTTGGTCTTGACTCAGGTTTTACCGCAGCCTAGGAAAACTTTTATAGAAAAAAGTTAAATAATCATGGGATAATGATTCTTACAAAAAGTTGTACTGCTTATGCCGCAGTGTAGCCCTCATAAGCCAATTTGTTTCTGAAGAACCTGTTTATATTACTAGCCGATATGCCATTATTCTCATTAAAATGCAGAAAATGAATTTCTGTAGCGTGAACAGCGAAGACTCGTTGAACCAATTAGGCGAAGTCTCCATTTTGTCATCTGCTGTTTCAAAGAGAAATAGCAAAACGACTTCTTCGAATTGGGCGTAGCATACCCCGATTCATAAGGCAGCACTGCGCCATTACTTATTTTCAAAACACTCTGACGAGCTCTTTATATGGATAAGAGATTTCCATTGAATCGCTATAGCTAATTAAAAAACTACTTATTCGTAGTAATTGCAACTGGGTAGGGTTTCATTTACATCATGCATACATCACACCAGCGTGAAAATTTGCATAGCAATATCAAGTAATTTTAGAAAAGTCAACTCAACAATATATAATTTAAGCTGCATATCTGTCCATATCGAACTTTAACATAGCAGCGGAAAAATTGATGATTAATACTAGTTCATACACTTTAAAAGGTACGACAGACATCTACATAAAATATCTTTAAAAAATGCATAATATTTATTGATGAGCGCAGCCCAATCCTTTTTGAAATCCGCTTATTATAATGGCTATGATAAGTTTCACGATAGTGGCGCTATTGATTCCCAGTAAATGATCTATTAATATTCATCAAAATCTCGCTCAGAAGCCAAGATTGTGACAGGCGCCCAACTATGATATGACTACTGCCCGGTACTGCTTCACTTAATTAAATATTTATTTAAAAAAAAAAAGAAATGCTTTGATTAATGATTGTCCTGTTTACACACACTTGCAACGAATCCCAGGCTTGAAAAGTATAAAATCAAACAGACAACAACACAAAACAAAAAAAACAAAAAAAAAACATCAAACGCAATTTACCCAAGCCAAAAAAAAAAAAAAAATAAATAAAAAGGACAATTATCTGCTTTCTCCCACATACACACGCAAACACACACACACTGTGGCGCCCTCTTGCGCTTTAATGGTTTGGTGAAAGTGTTCACATGTTGAGCTGGTCACATCAAACGGCTTTAAAATTAATTGTTTTGCCTTTTTCGACATTTTAGTTTGTCTGTTTGATTTTATTTTATAAATTATGTGATTATTCGATAAACACACACATATGCATACATATAGACATAAGCGGCTCCCTTAACCCCAAAGAGAGCTCCCTTTATATACTATTGTCTTGCTGTCTATCACATGCGCTCACTCCTTCTGCCTGTCTGTCTGTGTGTGTGTGTGCATGTGCGTGTGGTCCCCGCTTGAGAGTCTTTTGTTGTTCCTCTGATATCGTCGCTTTTGTCATGGCTTTTGTATTGGGAACCCAATCATAATTATGCATATCTGTATTTGGTAAATTCCAAGGCCCTACGTTTCGTTGGCTCTACTGTTGTTGTAGTTGTTGTGATGGGCACTCTTGTTAATAAAAGCGTTAATGTTTTTGTTGATGACAACACAGACCACCCTCACAGCAAATATTATCATAAATTGGTGACTTTAAATAATTTCAAAGATTTATATATACTTAAGGCAAATACAATTAACTTGTTTTAAAGCAAATGTTCAGTTTAAGAATATTGTAATAGGTTATAGATATATTTTTTTAAGAGAAGTGTAAGAACTTAGTAAATATAATTTGAAAAGAATTTAGCATAATTTTTAAAAATGCAAATTTTGGGTTACAAAGGTTTGTTCGACTCTTCGAACAGGAGGTTTTAAAAATGCTGCACTGTTGCCAAAAAGTGATTCCCTTGCTATCTACAAAGAATTGAATTTCGATTCCATGATTTATACTACTTCCGGTAATCTACACACGGCAAAGTTTGTATTTTTAGTCTGCTGATCATTTACAAAAATGTATGTTGGTGTAGAACGAAGAATTCCACTTCTAAGAAGGATAGATACTTAAACAAATTAACGAATTTGTGACTTGCCTCCTCAATCTTATAGTAAGCTCTTGCTTATGTGTTTGTCAAACTTAACTTTGAAATCTTTTGTGATTAAATTACGCGAACTTGTTGTCTATTTGGTACTATTTATTAGAACTTGAGGTAAAAACTGTCGAAATAAATGGGAGTGGCCATCTTAGTTTATTTCTAAAACTGTCTACAATAAATGGTACCTATCTGTATCTATGCAGCCCTTTTTTTTATCAAAAATTTATTTTCATTTAGTTTTTTTTTGGCATATTTACACAGGATTGGTATAAGTCGTAAATAAATTAATGAAACCGGTTTAGTTTTTAAAATAAAGTGACGAATGTTCACTTAGAAAAAAAAGCCTGTAAAAATGAAAGAGTTCTTCATTTGAATCGAAAAATTGCAATCTTAAAAGGACATGCTTAAAATAAGAACTTTTAATTTAAAATAAAATAAAAAGGAACCAAAAGCGCTGCACAGCAAGCAGTCTGCTATTTGAAAAGAATTTAATTTTTGAAACCATGGCTTATGAAGCGAAATTCTTGAGAGAGAAGTACTTAAAGTATAATTCAAATTCTACAATCGAAAATTTCTCAGAAATTTTCGGTTTATTTTTCTATTCAGTGTAAATCAATAATAAGAACTTCGTTAATGAATTGGGCTTAAGATTCCAAAGTTAATTTATTATTGGGTAATAGAAAACCAAGCTCAAAGTCGCAACAGAAAAGCATTTCGTTAAAAAATTACTTGCGACAGTGTTTTAAATTTAAAACAGAGCTTTCTAATTGGCAGGACCGTGGCACACTTGAGCCTTTGGGTTATGCTTAAAATAGAAATAGCGACAAACGACGTATGGGGTTCAGGGCACTTAAATTTTTGTTATAAATATTACGTTTATGCTTAGAGTAAATTTTTCTAAAATTAATTCAACTTGGGCGTGTATGTCCTTCCAACAAAACTGCACTCGAACTAGAACACTTCTTAAGAAGCTGAGACAAATCGAAATACTTTCTGCTTTATTTGAGAAGCTTTCTTAGTAGGAATAAGTTAAGTTTCATAATGATATAAAGTGGGTTTACAAGGATCATTAACCAGCTACAAATAAGCTAGTTCTGGCGGTATCTTTTGAGAATCGTGTTTCTCATTAGCAAGCAAAATGTGTGGAATATAATGATTTTGGCTTGAAGAAGCGAAGAGCTGCTCTAAGCTCAATGTGACGCAGAAGAGTTGCACATTGTAGTTGCGTAGCTATCGTTGGTTCGTTGGTAAAGTTTTCAAGATACCTTCGCAATTTATTTTCAAGTACAATAACTTAGCAGCCTAACAAGCTCAAACCGATACCATCAACTATTATAACCAAACGCGCCCACCCACAAAAATCAACGATAATCCAAACCCCTGCACAAGCAAGCTCATAAAAAGCGCAATCCACAAAAACACTTTTGACTCCTGCTCCTCAATCAAGTCAACAACCAGCCACAAAAACACCCAATAATTACAAGCGTGTTAAAAGCCGACAATCGGTAATGGCAACAAAATGAGGAAAACATTTTTGCACATAATACTCTCGATACTAGTCCAAATAGCGCAAAATATTTGTTTACACAATTTTTGGATTGTGGCAATCAGTGGCACTGGGAGTTGTCGTTGTTGTTGCTTGGCATTGTCAAATGTGATTATTAATGTGCTTTAAATAATGGCAACAACACCCCCGGAAAAGGAATAGCAGCACCAAAAAAAAAAAAATCAGTGCGCTCAAAAACCGTATGCTAGTTGTCAAAGAGCTCGAGAGGGTGTGATCACATTGTGCATATACACCCGGAAAACACTTTCCCAACTAATGAGTGTAAATAACGTGTAGGAAAGGAAACAAAAAACTGCCACAAACTGTTTGATTTGTCGCTCAGGACTAATGAAACCAAACATTAGAGATAAAGCCTGCCGCACCCTCTTTCAAGAGGCACATAACTATTTTGCTGTATTGGGGGTTGGCAGTGAAAAGTGTTGCAATTTTTTTTTTCTTATTTCTGGTAGGTACAAAGGGATGACAGTCGTCAGTGTATGGATGTTTACTATTTTAGGACAACAAGACAACAGCACAGCACAGACAGACAGGGAGGTTGACAGTGCCGCTTGTGTTGTAAGTTGATTACGTGGTTGACGTTGACGCTGAGGCTGAACTATGAGGGCGCATGCTGCAGCAGTAGCCAAGCCACATTGGCACTGGCAGCTGTCTTCACATGGATTGCTGCAGTCAATGCTTGCGCGTAACTCTTCATGGTTGTAAATTTCATTTTTCACCTTTTAAGCTACGTGCCCAAACTATTTAATTGTTCCATGGCCTGAGCTCAAGCACCTGAGTGTCCAGTACGAGCTGTAGGTAGATGCCAGCTCGGGTTGACGCAGTCGTCATAGTGTATACATTGTTTCGCTAATGTAGCGCCAGGCCTTGGTCAGCGATGGAGTGGCTCAGCACTGACGCTTTCGTGGGAAACTCTCTTAAGTGGCATGCGGGTGTGGTTTTCCTCTATGCCTCTTGTATGTTTTGCTACAATTAATGAAATTGTATTTTAGTCGCTCCAATTTTGATTAATAGTTTTGAAGAGTCTGAGAAATAAACGTAGCTTGTTTTGGGCCAGGTTTTTTTTTTTTTTTTGGCTTTAGGCTCAAAATGCAGCTTCAATCTTTTTGGTGCTGCACTTGTTCTAATGAGCACAAGCTGTAGCGCATTTAATGGTTTGTTGCATCGTCTGCGACTTTGGCTTATTGAGTAATTAGTTAAACGTTCACTAATCTGTTGACAGTTAACGTTTTATCAATGAGTTTTTCGAATGAGGCAGAGTATAAAACATAAATCAAACTTTTAAGTGCAACTTTCACATGGCAGAACAATAATTTGTCAGCGCGTTGATCTTGACTCGACATACCCACCAGTAGAATTTTTGACGTGATCATTAGGGGTTTTACTAAAACAAATAACTTGGGGCACGGAGCACATAAGAGGCTATGAGCTTCCAAGGAAATTGAAGTAGGTGTTTAGGAAGAGTGTAACGATTTGTTAACAAGAAATGAGAAGGATAGCGACTAGTTAGTTTTTTTCTTATGATTGACTGCATATGCGCTATAGTTTGCAGTATCAAATGAAGATACTCAGCTTCGAGACAGACGAACATGCCTGCATCTTCAGGGTTATCAAACTGTAAAGTGAATTTATAATTGAAGCTTCCAGGGGTAGGGTATTTGAAGCCTAAGTAAAAATGTTAGCTCTTTTGCACAAAATTTTTGGAGTAATAAGTTGCTCAGCCGATGAATTTGGCTCAATGCAAAATAAATTATCTACCGTTGCATTCATAACCTGCTTAGAGATCGTCATGCGATCAGCATGAACACTCCGAGTATTGATTTCCGCAGCAGCTCCGAAGTTGGAAAATAAACGGAATCAGTAGAGCACTGCTTGTGCTTATGTGAAGCCATGGGGTTCTAGAGATTTCCTTTCCTTCTTCATATTTATCTCTCAAAAACAATTAGCAAATATTGTTCTTTTACGAGTACTCTTTTATATAGGAGATTTCCCTGGGTATACACCAAACACAAGAGACCTCTCTGGGGCATCCTTATTGACTCGTTTAAAATAATAAACGTTTAACTGCAAGCCGTTCCCAAGAAGAACTTTTGCGCATAAATTATTGCAACTAAAGAAAATTATTTTGATATAAAGTAAACTAAAATAAATTCCTAAGTAAACCGTCGCATACATACACTACAAGATATTTTAAACACTATTTTTTATTAAAAATTTTAAAGTTTAATTATCTCGATCACTAGCCTTTGCTGATAAGACTTCTCATAATGCCCACTGATTGAGTTTGCTCTATTTAGGTTGATCATTTTTTTTTTTTCCTTTTTTTCCTTGTCAAATTATGCTACAAAATAATACCACAAAGTAATACAATTGATGCAGTTACAATTTGACGCTCCTATGTGGAGCATACGGCGGACACAAACTCCTTCCAACGCCTTCTATCTTGGGCGACACTACGCAATTCATTCCACGTCGCTCTCTCCTGACTTTCTGCAAGCACAGTTCTCACCCAGGTCTGTCGAGGGCGTCCTCGGCGTCGGGTACCCTGCGGATTCCATTGGAAAGATCTCTTGGCGATGTTTTCATCTGACTTCCTGAGAGTGTGGCAAATCCAGGTCCATTTCCTTCTTTTAATTTCGTTGTTGATCGGAGTACTTCTAGAGAGTATCAGCAAGTTCTCGTTTGTGATAATATTTGGCCAGAAAATGCGACAAACAATCCGTAGACATTTGTTTGCAAAAGATTTCAGTCGTCTGCAGATTGTGTTTGTCGTCATCCACGTCTCAGACCCATACAGAAGCACTGGTTTGACGCTGCTGTTAAAGATGCGTAGGTTGATCATTCGCGGCAATAAAACTTATTTTGTATAATCAAGAGCTTAAGAGTTTGTACAATACAATATCAGCTTTAATTTATAAATACCCTTCAATCAATTTAATCTAGTGGTAGATAATGCATATATTTTGTTTAAACATTCTTTTTATTTCAAATCCTGGCTTATTTGTACTTTTAACTTCCACCAAGTCTCATCATTTTAATCAGCGAACCATATTTGTGCAGGCTACAAATTACAATAAAAACTCACCCCTCACAATGTGCCACAACCCACTGTCATTTAGTCACAACAGAGAGGCACACAGAGATAGCGACACCGTGCAACATGATCCATCATCAGTAAAGTTGAAAGCTGTAAATAAACAGCGCAGAGTTAAAACTATTATTGAAATTTGATGCCGCAATGACAACAGACAAAATGCACAATGTTTGTTGTTGGTTTTTTTTTTATCTCTTCCCTCCCGACAACCCGACAACGCAAAGGTAGAACTAACGCCTCATTCCCAGATACAAAGGACTTGCCGCACACACACACACACACACACACAGATAGATCAAGAGTGCCCACAGCATGAGCTGTACGCAGCTTGTGTGCGGCACGCGACGTTGCATATTCGAAAAGCAGCTTCTAATATTTTTCAATATATTCATAATATGACGCCACAGGATGGACTCGACTCAAGTGGCCCAGTAGTAAAGTTATTAAAAATAGAAATAATGTGTGCCGGGCACGAGCAGCCAGCCTCATAATTGTTTTCTCGCCAGCTTATCAACATACTTTCAGCGGCTACTGTTGTGGGCATCACACACGCGAGTCGCAGGTAAAGTCCCTGCTAAATATATAACACTTACTATGCTGATTAGTTGGAAATGACTTTCGTCTGGGTTGGTTTTCATTCGAATTTGAATACACGTTAGGTTATGTGTCATAAGTTACGAAAATAGAGGTACCATAGCTTGGCTGCCCCCGGCACTTAAGTTTGGCGATAAAATACATAATTAGATGCATGACTTGGCTCTTGTATAAAACATATAAAGTAGTGGCATTGTGGTATCAGAGTTCTTCTCATATAGCACAAGGTCGTTTTGTACAGATCTTTTTACTAAGTTAAGTCTGCAAAGCAGCTCATGAATTTGATTTATGTTTGCAAGTTTATGCATGTCAGCTGAGGGAGATTACAGTTTCCAATTGTAAGGTTTTGAAATATATAGTTAGAAATGGTTTTTTTTTATATATCCTCACTTTATTGTGTAAGATTCGTTAGTATAAAATTTGGCGTTACATATAGTAAACAATGCCGAAAAAAAAGACATATATAGAATAAGTTAGCTCTGCAGTAGGTCAATTTAGATCTCGCCTTTGAATTCCACAAACCACACACCATGTTAAACTAAGTAACTGCTACATAGAATAAGTTACCAATATAGATCTTGCTTTCCGATTCTACAAACTAAGTTATTCTTTAAATTCTTTTTATATATTTATATATGTGGCCAGCTCCCTCTTCGCTTCACTTGAATATATATTTACTTATACATTTATCGTAATTTTTGATTAAAAAAACATTTAAATTTTTTTTTGTTTATAAGTAGAAGTTGTTAGTGATCTATACAATAGGAACGGGAGTACCAAGTACCTTTGCCGATACCAATTGAATTTGATCAATATAAGTAGCCTGATCAGCTTAATTTATTTAATTTATTAATATATTTAAGGGTACAACTAAGTCCAGTTGACTTATAAAGAACTAAAATTGTATAACCAACAATTACTGAAAATCCAAAAAAAAAATTTTGCTTATGTTTTTGTGATATAAAAAGAGCAAGTCGTTCAAACGAAGAACTTGTTAGATTAGGTTAGGTTAGGTTAGGTTAGAGCGATTGCCAAAGGGAATATGCCCTTGGCACACTTAGGCCGAGCACAGCCCATTGTGATGCTGCAAGGCTTCTCTCCCAATCACTCCTGGTCTGCAACCGCATCATGAGCACATCCAGTGACTCGTACGAACCGCACTATGTCCCTGGGCCTTTTACTAGCAAGATCTGATAGATCCGCGAAAAAGTAAGCGCCGAGGATTTGTTTCCTAGCCTTACAAAGGGCTGGGCATGTACAGAGGAGGTGGGCGACCGTTTCCTCCTCTTCCTCGTCTCGACAGCTCCTACAGAAGTCATTGCATGGAGCATGGAGTCTGGCTGCGTGCTTGCCTATAAGCAAATGCCCCGTGAGCACTCTAGTCGCTGTAGAGCATCGAATTCTGTCTAGTAGGCAGAGTTCATTGGTGCGTTTCCGACACCTCGTCGGCCAAGTTTGGTGCGCTATGCGCGAATTGTGGGTGGCATTATGCCACAGTTTGTTAGCTTCTGATTCAAAGAAGTCTCGTATGCGGAGTTTGCAGGACGCGATAGGTATACCAGTGTCCTCCTTGTCAGGAAGGAGTGTCGAGGTAGTTCCTTCTCTGGCCAGTTCATCGGCAATGCAATTGCCCTCTATGTGCCTATGCCCTGGGACCCAGATGAGGTGAAGGTTAAACTGCTCTGCCATCTCGTTTAGAGATCTGCGGCAGTTATGAACAGCCCTTGAGTTGGACATATTTGACTCAAGCGATCTGATCGCCGCTTGGCTGTCTGAGAAAATGCAGATATTCCTATTTGCAATGCTTGGGGGGATTAATTTTAGAGGCTCGTGAATCGCCAGCACTTCCGCCTGGAAGACATTACAGTGATAAGGGAACGACCTATTTAGGTTAAGGGAAGTACTAGTTATTTGCTAAATTTTTCACTTGAGTATCTTCAACAATCTCCACTTCGCGTTTTTGGGGCGTACTGGCTTAACTTATCTTTAGCTAATGCCTATATAACTCAATTAAAGTACAGGGTATATAACACCATTGGTTCATTGGTTCTCCACTCACCTTACAGCTTCGTCCTAACCCACTTTTACGTAGCAGTATTTAGCCATGACATTTCACCAAAAATAGCTGCCCCATGCTTTTCCCACAACTGCAAACCATCCAAGTTATTCGAAATATGTCAACAAATTCAGTCAATGGCCATATGTGCTCAATGGCCCACTCAGTAAATAGCTGGCATTACTTTTGTGGCCCAGGTTCCAGCGCAAGTGAAGCACAGTGAGACTCGAGTGACTCATAAATTCTCAAATACTATGCGCATTATCGTCAGTGGGAGATATCAAAAAGTCAAAGAGTCCACAACCAAGTGGACACTTTCAGTTGCTGTGGATGTTGTTGTTGTTGTTGTTGTTGCTGCTATTGTTATTTATGAGTTTTGTGATGTTTGTGCAAATTTTTCTATGTAAGAGACTTGAGAGACGCAACAGCAGCAGCAGCAGCAGCAGCAACTTTGAGCTCCTTTGTTTTCATATATGTATGTTAGCCCCGGTTGAACTTGTGTTACCTTCCTGCCGCTTATCGCGCGTCAATTGCCCAGACAACTTCATTGTAAGCCACATGGCATAGACACATGAGTCTTAGCCACAGTTGCAAGCCAAAAGATTTGAATGTCTTGATGTTGACAGCAGGAGTTCCAAGCACGCGTTGTCATCATTGGTATTGCCAAAACCGCAGCAAGAAGTTACATTTAGGTTTGTGGTTAGAGCAGCAAGACGATTGTCTTAGACTGGTTGCTGCCCAGCAATAGTAAGGCTTTGGCTGTGCCATCTAATTACATTTTGTGGCCAAAGCGTAGCAAAAAGAAATTTCTTCAACTGCTTTTGAGCGATTTCCATCAGTCAATAAAATCTGTAAGTGTGAGTTGAAAGGCAACCAAGCTCTTGGCGCAGCAGGTAAACAACCAAACACATTACCTAGACCAACTTCAGGTTTCATCTGATATCCATTGGGCAGCCTGGACACACTGTGTAGTTAGCATATAACTTTATTTGCACTGCAGTTTGGCAGTGGAACGCAGCGGTCCAATGATTTTCGCGGAAATCGAAATCTTCAAGTCAAGCGTCGAAATATTTCGCTGGAAATTGCTGTGGCTCCAACAAACAACGGCAATTTTTATTTATTCATTTATACACTTTAGAGGGTATAGGATGTAGGGTATTGCAGTTTTGTGCAAGACTAGGGAATTAACAGAAACTGAAAGAGACTACATAAATTGTTTAGCTATAGTTGAGAAGTTGTCTCTTTTCTGTCCGCTTAAGACTAGAATTGTAGAGACAAAATAAATGTTCCTCTTTCTCTCTTTGTGAGACAAGACAGTCTACAGAGTGTCAATCTAAACTTGCATACAATTTAAATAACATAAGAGTATTGACTGATAGAAGTCTGCCCGTAAACTTTGGAAGCTCTTTTGATTTACGTATAAGATCCTCTTTAAACATACTGCAGTGCATTCAACCGTTCAGACTTCCAGTATTCCATAACTTCCACAAACATATATTTTTGCCATACTGCACCATTGCAGGACATCTAACAAATGATATACATATAAGCCCAAAGTTTAATGCATATTGCAAACATATGCTGCTGACAAGGCAAACAATTAAAACTAAAGTGGAAACGATCAAAAAGTTCACCCCAGGTTTGATCTATTGCCATAGATATGACGACATAACAACAGATCTAACCACACTGCCATACAATTTGCATAAATTAATATATTAAAATATAAATATCCAACTGGTGCACCCTAGACAGGATCTAGCTGTGGGTGTGATGATGGCATAGCGTGACTCACGGCTTGCTGGAATATTAGTACATCCAATTGGAAGAGCGTCATATGCGCTATGTTAATTAGTTTACTCGATCGCTTTTGGGTAGGCGTGCAGGACACGAGTCATGATGGGTCCAATACAGCAGCAGTTCATCCACAAAAGAGGAGGTAGACATCGCTACCTTTTTTTTCTGTCTTTTTGTTTTTGACATTGTCATGCTGTCAAGCGTAACCAAACTCCGATAAGAGCAATAAAAATAAAAATAGGTTGTAAGTGCCACAGAAAAGCAACAGTAAAGTTAATGCTTCCTAACGTGGTAACATCTGTGTGGCGAAATTTCGACCCAGCGCGGCAGTTAGTGGCGCAGTTACACTGAAAGAAATTATGTAGCTGCTTTAAGTTGGTATAATTAACTTATGAGTTGGGAATTTAAGAAAAAATATTTTGACTTAAGTCGGGAACGCGACAAAAGCACGGAAACAATTTAAACTGCTATAAATGTAACACTTAAGCTTATGGAACTTATGATAATTTTATTCATATCGTATATGCACATCACTAACTCAGAAAGTCTTCAAAAAATTGTATTGATTAGGATTTCAAAAACTTATTATGATAATTAAGTTGCATATCGTGCTAAAAATTTAGTTTTCGGTAGAGTTGGGCATCGATTATATTTAAAATCGACTTAATATATGCTTCTTTTCTTTTTTTGATATTACACAGCTAATTACTTCAGAAATGACCCTCAACTTTCCAATAGGTAAGCCACATTGTTGGTGTTATATTTGATCTAAAAGCAATCTATTTGGATACATATTTTATGTTTCCTTTTATTAACGCATATAGTGAGATTTTGTTTTTTTAAATTGAAGATCGAATCCAGTTTTTTTTGTCACCTCTTCTGACATAAGAAATTATGACACAGTGAAGTTTAAGACTTCAGTTGAAGGTTATATGAATTATTATATTTATTTCTTTGTATCTGAAAAAAAAAGTGTTTCAAAAATTTAATAATATAAATTTTTCGTAAATACGTCTGACCTCTTATTGCGAACAAATTATTTTTTAATTACAATATTTCTTCTTTTTGAAAAATATTGCAAACAGCACGATTTGAAGAAAAAGGATTAATATAAATTATTGAAAAAATTATCATTACATATATGATAATTTTCCGTTTATCATATTTTATTGTATAAATAGTTTAAAAATATTATAATTTGTTGGTAATAGTTTTGCTTATTTATTTGTTCGATCGAATATGGTTAATTTAATGTTTGTAATAGTATTAATTTATATATCTAGCGACTGATGCGTGTGAACTTGGTGACAACCGTGGAAAAACTGAACGGTGCTCTGATTGGTGTTGCCAGACGGTGATAAGGCTTGTGGGTTGCCAGATGGATTTCCAACATAATTAAAGGTTGCGTAAAAAGAAGAATGTGTTCGGAAAAAGTCTATATTTCTAAGCAGAATTTCAAAACGCAGAAAAATCGTATAACTAAGATGCTTCAAGTGCGCGATCATTTTAATCCTATAAGAACGATCAGTAATTAAATAACTTTACTCCTCAATAAATAAGACAAATTCGTTAAATCCCTAAAAAGAATTGTTATTCTAATATGTAGTAATTCTGTCTTTAGCGTAACTTCACCCTTGTATGGTTCAATGCACGAATACGTAAAATATTTTTGTTAATTTCTTATAACAAATTCTAAATAATAAATAAAAATACCAACGTTTTGAAAAGTCTTAAAGGCATATTTAGTACGATACCAAATCAGAAATAAATTTTGTTCAAACTCACCAAGTTGCAAAAAAAAAAACATTCATAATTTTCTCTCAGTGTAAAGTATAGCACGCGACACGCAAACTAATAATGCACGTAGCATGCAGCAAGTATTATCAGCCCCGAACCCCATATATAATATATGCACCCACACAGTGATGACACGCATGGTGCCGTCTAAAAAACATAAATAACCCAAACTGCAGCACTTCAAATTGGAGGAAAGTTCAAACTGAAAATTATGCCAATTGGTTTGTCACTTGGCAACTGGCAAAAACAAAAACAAAAAAAAAACAACAACCAATTTTAGGGTGACCAACAATTGCAATGAAATTTATTGGCAAACACGGAAAATCAAGCGAGCTCTATAAAGTTTAGTACAGTAGCTGACAAAAGTCTAGGCAACCCTTACCAAACGTAGTCCAGTGCCCAGCGTTCCTTCGTCTGACGTCGCCAATTAAGTGGAAAGAGACGTTTCCATATCTCATAGCGTTCAGCATTAAGACCTTCTTTCATGACCAGCTCATCGCCAATATCCAAATAATAACGTTTTTTAAAACTAAATGGACGCCAGCGTATATTGCGCAATTGCTCATCGCTGGGTTTGTTAGGATCTCTATAAGGAGCACAGATCAATCAATATAGGTATGTGTGTGAGACATAAAACGAACTTGCCCCTTATATGCAAAAGCGGAGAACATTCTGGTCATTTTGTCCACCATGCCAAACTCATCATCATCCTCGGTAAACATGCGACTAATCGAGGGCTCTACAAATAAATACATAAGATCATCATGATGCACAACACCATACGGCGCTGCCTCTGGATAATATATATGACTGCGTCCGCCCTGATAGGTAAAATGATAATAATAAACTTTGGTGGAGCGTGCGGCCAGATGTACAAAACGATGTATGCCAAAACCGGTTAGCGCATCCGAATATAGGTTAGCCAGCGCATTGAGTGACTTATTTGCATCAAGTGGCTGACCGTCGAAGTAATGCTGGAACAGCTCCTGGCTAATGTTCTGCGCGCGTGGATGGCTGCTATTGTAGAGAAAGCAAATGGGCGCCAGGTTTTCAAAATTGGCATTAAAGGTGCTTAGGAATGTGGGACTTTGCAGCATGGCTGAGTAAGAATGTGAGATGGTAAGCTTTTGTATCAATCAGTTCAATCACTACAATACCACTTCCACTTACATATAGCTGGACCCACAAACTCATCCTTGGTCATGCCGGTTATGACGGGAATTTTAAGAAAATCGCCATTCTGATAGCTGCGCACTGGATCTTCTATAAGAAAACGCTCCTGCCCAAAGTCAGGTTCCAGCACAGGTTTCCAAAGTATTAAGGGATTATTGCGCGCAAAGTCAAACATGCGCGGTAGTGTATTGGCATACTCCAGATAATGCTTCTGTGAGGGATGCAAGTGATGTAATAAAGATTTTTCCAAACTAAGTGTGCTTTCGCTTACCCCACGCAGACAATTCAACATGGCAGTGACATTCTCACTGGGGCAGTGCAACAAAGCGGATTGCTTGCGAGCCACATCCATTTGCTCCTCAGGCAGCGACCACTGACCCGTAGCAGCACCGCTCATAATAATGGCACGATGAAATAAACCAGCCGACATGGGTGAAACCATGTGCAGCGTTACAGCCATGGCACCGGCGCCATAGCCTAGCAAAGTAATGGAATTTGGATCACCGCCAAAACGTGATATATGCAACTTAACCCAGCGTAGTAGCTGCACTTGATCCTTGAGACCCATATTACCAGTCGCCTGCTCTGTGCCTGTCGCCAAAAAGCCCAATGAGCCCAGGCGATAATTAAAGGTAACCAAAACCAGACTACGATCCATAAAATACTGCGGTCCAGCAAAGTTCTTACTCTGCCCGGACAGTGAGTAAAAGCCACCGGGATGTATAAACACTATGACGGGCTTCTTAACATTCGGTTGCAACTCACTAGGTAGATCTCTTGTATAAATATTCAAACGCAAACAATCTTCGCTGATGTCATCACTAAACAAGCCCGGTTGTGGGCATTTGGGCCCATCATAGGTGGCATCCAGTATATCAAACCATTGTTCTATGGGTTCCGGCGGCTTAAAGCGCAGACTCTCAATGGGCGCTTTTGCATAGGGTATGCCACGAAACGCATAGAAATTGCGTCCGGCCTGTGAGGGCAAAATGGTGCCACGTATCTTGCCCAGCGCAGTGGTTATTACCAAGTCGGAGAGCTCTTTATCGCTGCCGGGTTCAATATCATCCAGTGTTTTAGCTGTATCATTGGTTGTGGCAATGCAAGCGTGCCCAAACCACAGACAAATCCATAATATGCTCCACATTGTGTGCGTGCCGCTGCAGTTAAAATAAGACTGTAAAGGCTGTGCCTGCAGCTCCAAGCTTTTATAGCTGCATATTGGCGCACTAACTTGTCACATAAAATGCACAAATTGATGAGATTCTCTTTGCCATTTGAAGCATCCCGTTTGGGGCGTGGGCGTTGTTGTACCAGGTTCTTAGCAGCAACTGTAACTACACTTCCCATGTCCAATTCCCAGCCTGGCTATGTTATGCATAAATAACACGCACATACGAAAAAGACTTGCACAAATCTTCCCACACACACCCATCCAGCAGCAACACCTTTCTTCCTGCAACCCACACACGTTTGCTTTTTGTGGTAGAAAACTTGCACTGAAGTACGGAATTGCTCCAATTTTCCCACGTAAACTTGTTCGCGTGTTTGCGGCTTATTAGATTAATACGCGTTAAAACACCCTCCTTTGGCAGTACAGTTTGGAACAACCCAGCTGATCCTTAAATGCTCGCTAATAGCGTTTAATGATGAGCACAAAAGGTGCGTAAGTCATAAAGTTTTTTTGCGGCTCAAGATGGCACACCCCTCTACGTGTGTGTGTGTGAAGTACCAAAATACCAAACCCATTGAATTGTGTTGAGTTCCTTTGTTGCTCCGACTTCCTTCCGTTTGTACTTTTCTTGGGCATCGTAAATTGTCTGTTGTGCAAGGCCAGACAAAAGCGTGCTAATTGGAATTATATTGGGTATTGTGAGCTAAAGACGGTAGTTGGTAGTACTTTGGCTGCCTGGGTAGTGTGAAATGTTTTCCTTTGTAAGGACTGTCTTTAGTCTTTAGGATACCAACAAGGAGGGTGACCGTGTGACTTCTGGGTCAGCGGCAGACAATAATGGGTAGGGTTGAATTTTCTCATAGTAAGTTGCTGTTGATTGCAACTTTTCCATGAACAAATTTAACTTTTTCGAAAGACCATATATTTTACAATAAGGCTCCATCAAGGTACTCCCAAAATGTTCTTCCCACATAGTGATTTATGAAACTAAAAGCCTGAGCATCCTTTAGTTCAGGTAAAATAAACATTTGCATGTTAGTGCATGCACGAAGCGAAGAACATTGCCTGGAGGAACTGCATCGGCTTGTAAGCGATTCGTGTCATTGTGTTTCACTAAGAAAATTGCAATTGTGAAGCCGAATATTTTTTACTTTAAGGAGCTTAGCACCCTTAACCAGTCTAAGCTTAAGCGGCACGTCTACTGCTTTAAAGCAAATTGTTCTTCAGCCTGTCTGCCTAATCGAAACGAGTGTGCAAACATCGTTCTACTACCCAAAATTTACATACCCCACGTAAGGGTATTACAATTGTTGGTCTTTTAAACTGGCGCATATTCAACTCCTACATTGCAACTGATGCTCGGGCAAGTCATTTGTTTTGACCGCAGCTTTGCCAATAAACCTGCAGCGTGCGCATAATTGATGACTTCACTAGACACAAGCCGGAGCAGGCGGTTAACGTTGCCGCACCCAAGTAGTGCAACTTTAGCGTTCCAACTTCACGCCTTGCCAGCAGCAACATCTTCCTCGTCGTTGTCGTCTACGTCTACGCGGTGTCTCTGCCATGGCAAGCTGTGACGTTGTTAGACATTTCTGTGGTCATCATCATATTACCAGGTAATTGTAACGTTAAGCAAGGCCCAGGCACGGCAGGTGACATAAAAAGAGTCCCAGTAGACACTAATGATCGTCTAAGCGCAGCACATGCGTAGACGACGATGTCGTGCCATGCGCCACAGGATGTGTCTGCAGATTTGTCGTGAGGTGTGAAGTGTGTGCGGCCGGCAATGTTTTGAATTACTTTCAAGACTCCTACCGAGTAGCCTTTAGGCCACAAAACAAAACAAAAAAAAAATTGCTACGATTTTAGACGTGCGTTTAAAACTGTCTTGGCTACGGATGGCTCGCTTAAGTGTTTCCCTTGGGCTGCCTGTGGAGATTTTGTGGGTTTTTCTTATTAAAAATGTTTCTTAATTTTATTTTGATTTAATTAGCTGGTAAACGTTGACATATTGTTGCAACTTGGTGGTCCAACACTTTTTCCAAGTAACTACCAAGCTTATCAGTGCTAGATTTTGCTGGATTTCGCCAGCCAAGTTTGTTATCTCTTGGCTATACACACAAAACTGTCAAAATACATAATTTATTGGCACAAACATTAGTTCGAGAGGCGTTTTGCTGTTGCAAATTAGCATTCGTTACTGTACCAAAAAATGTTCAAAAAACCCCTCGACTGAGTGCCAAAAACCCACCCCAGTACTAAGCACATATTGACTAATGAAATGTTTGGCCATGAGTTGGAAT
This sequence comes from Chymomyza procnemis, assembly GCA_035046065.1. Lineage (NCBI taxonomy): Eukaryota > Metazoa > Arthropoda > Insecta > Diptera > Drosophilidae > Chymomyza > Chymomyza procnemis. Next base: position 16,209,977 of record JAWNOJ010000004.1, on the reverse strand, counting down.
ACGAATTGTATAGCTCGAGTGCCTGATATGACGAGGTCGTTCTGGGCCAACTGATTTGAGTAATTTATGGCCCACAAAAATTGTGGTCACTGTTGTGCATTTTGTTTGTATAAAAATCGTATTCTATACAAATTTTTGTTATAATCGAATAACTTTTGTATTAAAATGTGGAATTTTGGGAGTTTTGTTTTGAATTGGGTTTTATGCTAATTTGCGTTGATAATATGCCCGCGAATTGTAGTTATTATCTATTGCAGCTAATTAGTGGGGTTTGTTTGGTGAGGTTTTTATGGTTTTATGGAAAACGTGTGCCAGTTTGGGCACGCGACAAGCCTAACGAAGTTGGGCTGACCAGCATCAATAAACCTTTAGAGATAGGTATTGAAATAGCTTTGCATTTAAACATTTTGCCAAAAAGTAATAATGTAATTTTGAATAGGAACGACTGCAGCGAATTTCGTTCAAAGGCTCCAAAGCGAGTAAATCACGAAAGTTAAAATATACTAGAAATTCGGACTCCAAAATTTATCTACTATTTTAGGAAGTAAGAAACTCTTCGTTTTGTTTATTTTTGAATCTTAAATTTTGCATGCGACAATACAACCTGATTCTAAATCGGCAAGTTAACTTCGAAAATAACAATAAGGAGCATAACATTTCAGCTTCTACGAACTATTCCACATTTTTAAAGTGTTTTAACTCTAATTACGTACAGACACGTTTATGTAGATTGCAGAGTTGTAGGAGCTCTAACGATAGAAAATTCGTAATTCAGCCTGATTCTAAATCGGAGAGTTCATCCACGTTGAAATTGAGATTTTATGTTTGAGAACGACAAACAGCAGCATAACAGTTAAGCCTCGGAAGTATTTCCCGATTAAAAAGTATTTAAATTATAAGTACGTAGGGACGCGATTGATTCTAAAGTTGAAGCTCTTAATCATCATTACCATCCTTGGCGCTACAGCTACAGTTCAGCTTTGGCCTTTCGAACAATTTCTCTCCAATAGTCTCTATCCTTCGCCGCTTCTTCCCAATTTTCGACGTTAAGTTTCTGTAAATCTGCTTCAACTCCAACTCTACTCTTCTTCCATCCGGTCGGTTAAAGCATGTTCTCTTAAGAATCGGGTTGCGTGTTCTCGCGACATGGCCAGCCCATCTTAGCCTTTGCGACTTGATATAGGCGGATAAATTTGCATCGTTGAATATCTCCGGCAGTTCTTTGTTGGTACGAATACGGTAGTTAGAGTCATCGACCCTTACCGGCCCCAAAATTCTTCGCAGAAATTTCCGTTCTGTTCTTTCCAGGAGATACACATCCGACTTTCTCAAAGTCCATGCCTCGCATCCTTATGTTAATATAGGACGGCTCATTGTTTTATATAGTCGGATCTTAAGATTCCTGTATGTTCCGTATGTTAATATAGGACGGCTCATTGTTTTATACAGTCGGATCTTAAGATTCCTGTTAATAAGAAGCGACTTCAAGTGAGTTAAGAGCGAGATGAAAGTGGAGTTCGCAGCTTTAACTCTTTCTCTAATATTATTAAGACAGTCGTTAGTAGCATTAATGTATGACCCAAGATATTTAAACTGATCAAAAACTTCAAAGTTATAATCGTTAACGGTTATATTTCGTCCAAACCGCCTCACCCACTGCGAATTTCCAGCTAAAAGGATTTTTGTTTTGGATTCATTTATTAACAATCCAGCCTCTTTTGCTTCCTTTTCTATTTTCACAAAAGCTTCCTTCATGGATACAACTGATCTACCGATTATATCTTTGTCATCTGCATATGCAAGAAGTTGCGATGAAGTCCCCTATATTGGTTCGGAGGTTCGAAGTCCAGCGTTTCTTACTATTTGCTCCACCGCAAGAATGAAAAGTTCTGTGCTTAGGCTGTCTCCTTGCCTTACTCCAGAGCTAGTTTCAAAAGATTGGGATATTTCGTTTTGAATCCTTATTACATTTTGGCTTCCACATGTTGCCATCCTTGCTAACCATATTAGCTTGCATGGTATTCCGAGATCTTTCATTGAGTTCCAAATAAAGGTCCGCTTTAAGCGGTCAAACGCTTGTTTATAGTTAATAAATAGATGACTTGTGTTTATTCCGAACTGAAGCTCTTACGAAACAAAATTCGAACTTTAATCAATATGGTCTACATCTAAAACGGAATGTTAACCCACGGTAATATTAAGACCCTATTGTTGAGAACGAAAAACAGAAGCATAACAATTAAGTTTCTAGTAACAATTCTGCATTTTTAAAGTATTTTAATTCTAGTTACGTATCAACAAAGTTGATTGCAGAATTGTTGGAGATCTTACAAAGAAAGATGCGTAATTCAAGCAAAATACAGCCAAACAGATTAAGTAGTTTCTCATCTAGTTTGAAATTAACTTTTAACTAAGTTACTTAAACTTAGCCTATCTACCTAGTAGAGAGAAGTCCAAAACCTTATGACCTAAGTTAAAATACTTTCTACTCAAGAATTACTTCGCAGCACACCAAGAGTTTACAAAAAAATGTAATTCAAAAGAGATCGCTGTGGCTCCTTAAAATGCCATTGTCTACTCAAGTACATCTTCAACCTTGATCTGTACACATTTTAATGTATTTTCCAATCGAATTTAGCCAATACAATTTAAATATCCATTAGTGACTGCTAAACCAGCTGTCCACAGCAACCAATATCAATCACTTATGTATCCATAGCTCAGCAATGTTAAAACGCACCCTCCGCAAATCGCATATATGCAAAAAGACACTCTTGAGATACAAACGAATATTCACAATCAAATCGGGCGCGACATAAACAACAATTGATTTAAACGGTAAAAACTGTCAAAGGCAATTGTTAGGAGTCTTTGTCTCGTTGAGGACAACAAACTGACAAACTGACAGCAAAGACCAGCCAGCCCTTAGGTGATTGATCATGGAATGTGCAGTCTCCGCGTCTCCAAGCTGAGATTCGTTATAACTGACTTTTAACTGTAATTCATCATACACCAGTGGGTTGGCCTGATCTCTAAATGAACGTGGGAGTTTCTATTTTGTCTAGTTTTTTTTTATTTTTATAATAATGTGCACCTTGAGTGCATCTAACTGAGCATTATTGGTCTTGGGCATGCACAGCACGTGCCAGCAAATAGACTGACTCGCGTCTGGAGGCAAGCGTCTAGAACCTACTACAGAGCGTAGAACATGCCATGCATGTAAATCTGTTTAGACACTTGCAACTGTGGCATGACAGTCCCAACGGGTAACAACTGGCGACAGAGGATCAACCGTGGCACAGTCCCAGCAGCCGTCGCCTGCATAACTTGGCCACGTTGCACACGTTGTGAAGTGGCAGCTGTTGATTTGGCGGCTTGCCACAGTCTTTGCCACTTCCTTTTCGTGCGCTGTTTAAAGAACTTAACCCGTGCCGTCGACGTGCTCTGCATGATTCCTTGTTTATGTCCTCATGCTCAACATCGTGGTCGTCATAATTTCAAAAACTAAATTAATTGTTGTTATTACTTACTTTGCTTTAACCTTTACCAGCTGTTGGTTGCTGCATGTCCTGCCTAGACTGTCGTCTTGACTCATAATCCGAGGCGCATATTAATTAAATTACAATAAAAGTTCAACTTCTTTGATTTTTTAAACGCAGGCAGCAATTTAATACTCTGTAATAAAAGTATGAAAGAGTGCATTAGGTTAGGTTGTTGTCGCAGTGGAGAAATGGAAGGAAAAGTAGCAAGCTGCATTAGGTGGCATATTGTTCACTTTGAGAGAGGTCTAGATCTCAGTCATTTCTGTGCCTCCCACCAGCCCTTAGATTGTAAGCTGTACTTATCAAAGATGTATAAGATTCTGTTTATATTTGGTTGAAATTATCCTAACTATTTATTCGGTATACCCACTATCATTTCATTTTTATAGTTTCGCATTGTTTCTTTCCAAGTCTACCAAGTCACAACTTCAGAATTTAGACCCTTTTTACAGATTTCTGATAATACAAAGTTCTCTCAAAGATCTTAAAAGAGAATCACAAACACGTTGTTCTTCAGCGCGCCCACGTTCGTTGAAAAAAAGTGTATTTCATAGTCAACACTTTCCATTAGCAAGCGTCCCACTTTTACTATAATCTCCTGCGATGGCGATAAGTTAAAACTACTTTGACTTATGATTGCCATAACCGTAATTAAGTTAAATGCTGGATTGAACCGTTCAATTTAAGCGTCTGGCGGACTGGTTATTTATCCAATCTGGCTGGGTTGCTCGGTATTCCGGTAGTCCTCTTGTCTGGCTGTCTGCTTGTCGACATCCCATTTAGCGTCTCTTGTTATTATTATTGTCGTAGGTCGTTTCAACTGAGCGTGGCTTAAGGTCTGGCGCTACGCTACTTGAATAAACCAAGTGTAATCAATAATCAAGGCGTATAGCCGATTAATTGAAAAATTAACTTAATTTAATAATACATTTTAAAGCATATTTGCAGCTCTGTATTTATATATTTTATTTTTTGTGGGTAAACACTTTTTATTTTTTGGCTATGACTTTATCTGCAAATTGTGGCCGATTTTACATCTTCTGTCGAATTGGGATTCATACAGATTGAGGTTTAGAGATGTCGAAATACGATATTTCACTGCAGAACTGCTTGTTGAAAGATAAGAAAGAAAGGCGGATCGTGACGAGTTGAAATATATTTTCTTTAGTATGGCTAAAAAGCAAAAATACTATGCTTAGTCTGTTAAATCCAAGTCAAATCAAAGCTAGTACGTTTCGAAGGTCATTCATGCGCTGCATAGGGTGGAACTAGGCGGGTGTGGTCTATTATAAGTTGGTCAAACCAGACCAAACCGTGATATCAAATATAACTAATGCGTTTATTTCGCACATTAGCTAAAAACGGCTCGAAAAGGCATGACAGAGTGATTCTAAAAGATAAAAATGCTCGACTATTTGTGGTTTAACTGTTGAAAATGATCTAGAAACTTGGGAAATATACTTGGCTCCTTCCGGCTTTAGCATATTTCTTTAAATTTGTTAGTCGAATATTACCAGAGAAAGAACGAAGATTGCAACTCTCGACTATTTGTGGCTGTAAGGTTGAAAATAACCTAGAAACTCTAGACACTTTTTACTTCTTCCGGCTGCAGACTTTTTCAACGCATGCAAAATGTTTATTGGGCTTGCCTGGTTCAAAGAAAATGCCAGAGAGGGCTAATTTTTTAAATTTGTTATTCGGAAATTACTACTACTAAGATGGTGAAAAGCACTCACTTTGGGCAATAATAAATGTTTTTAATAAAAAATATCAACTTTCTAATTTATACCAATAAAAAGTATTCCCGAAATCTTAGCCTTTATGTGGATTTTAAGTATGTCTAATTTTTATATCAATCATATATATGAAGATCTTACGAACTGAGTAAAAATCAGGCACTGAAACTATTTTAATTAAAATTATCTTAAGACAACAATTTTTTTCTATATCGTTTTTAAGCACGTATAATTTTTGTTATAAGTAGACTAGATTTTCGCTGCTGCTTTTTTAAACACCTTAGGGCTCATCTTAGGAACTCGGTACAAATCAGGAAGTGCAAATCCTACAATTAAAAGTTATTGAAATTACTTGAAAGCAAAAACTATTTTCTGCAACGATTTTAGGCGTTTGAATTTTTTTATCAATGCAAAGAAAACTAGAGTTTCGTTGGTGTTTTATTATTGAGCACCTTAGGGCTTATCTTAGGACCAGATTAGAAACCTGGAACTCTTAAGGTTTATCCTAGGAACAGGATTGTAGACCTTTCAATTTAAAATTATTACCTTGAGAGCAAAAACGTTTTTCTACAACGATTTTAAGCACATCTAATTTTGTATCAATGCAGACTTAGGATTTCGGTGGCGATTATTTTAACACCTTAGGGCTCATCTTGGAATCTCAGAAGAAATCTCTTTTAACTCTCTCTCTTTTAAAGTTTTTAAATTAAAAAAATTGAAAAGCAACCAATTGTTGGATTTGTTTGCTCTTTAAATCGAAAAGATACACTTATATCTTAAATTAAACCTTCAAATTATAAAATAGCTAAATCTTATTTTTTAATAAAGAAACGCGTAAAACTAGCTTTTTTTTAATTAAAATTATTTTTAAAATTTCTATTAAAAATTTGAAACAAGGGGCTTCTACTAAAAATAAAACAAAGGTATACTGCGAACACTTTAAATCCATCAAGGCTATGCTGCTCCACAAAGCCGACTTGGCCAGCTACGATGCCAAAGCAGCCGCCTCAAAATAAAATCAAGTTAAGTCAATATCGATTATAAATCGATTTCAACTTTCAACGCCACCCAGTAGCTGTGGCTTATCTGACCACTATCTTATCGCAATATCTCAGCCACTTGACTGCTGCACAGAGGCATTGCATTTTTTAATTAATGGACTAAATATGCAGCAGCAGGCGCATGGGAAGCGGGCCACTGACCACTGGCCACCAAAGTGTTGGGCAAGGTTAAGGTCATTTAGTTATAGTTCGATATATAAAGATGCATAGCCTATATAGCAGCTGCAGTGCAGCAATGGAGGGCAGCATGACAAGCCGCAGGCATCTAACTGCAAATGGGTTTACCAAGTTATTAAAAAGTCCGGCTCAATACAACTGTGCCGACTGAGTGAGCGACCAAACGAGCGCATATATAAGGGCTACATTTAAGCCGGGTTCCTTGACATGAAGTGTGTTTTAATCAAACGTTTCATGTGCAAAAACACATTACCAGCAAATGGCCTACGCCCGAGGCGGCCAACTTACTTATTGTTCAAACAGGCGGCAGGACGCGTGTGCTGTTTGGTGCCAAAACCCCGGCATTATAATCATTATGGTGCCCTCCAAATGTAACTTTTTAATTTTGTCTGCAAATTTTCAACAGTTCATTAAGCTGATTAAAGTGCAGCACAGCGACTTGCGCGATTCCGCGTAATTTGGCCACAGAAAGAGAGTGCAGGAGCAGGCAGGCTGCCACTACGAAAAGTGCTTTTTGCGAAAATTATAGCACAATCGGGCCACATAATTTTGGCACCTTTAACGTTTGCGATTTTTTCTGTGCTCGCTTCTCGCTTCTCGGTTTTCGGTTTTACTTTTATTTTTCAGTTTTTAAATTGTCACAGCTGACCAAAAACAAGTCATAAAATTAAGTTTATGAGGCATAATTTTTATAATCATCTTTTGTTTTAAAGGCAGTTAGTTGCTAAGTTGAGTGAAAATCATTTGCCTAAATGTGTTGGAATTTAAGCACCAAACCTCTTCGTAATTGGGTTCTAATCGAGCTCATTTATAATGTGGCCTAATATGTGTCGGCCCAAAAGCGCTAAGCAACCATTAACTTTGGCTTAACACTTTTTATAGGCAAATACATTTGTCAAAAATTTTTCAAAAAATTTTAATTTCTTGTAGTTGCCATTGTTGTTGTTGTTGTGGGTGATCTGTGTTTTGTAAAATATTAATCAGTCAATAGGCAAAATGTTAATTCGTCAGATTCGTGGTTATGCTTGTTGGTTCAAAGCCTTGCTTTTTTTTGTTTTGTTTTTGTTTTTTTTTTTGAGGTCTATTAGTGGACCTCCCATGGTGACGAGCAATTAATTGCGTAAATGGAAAAATTGCCTTTGTCTTTGGCATTGTTGGGTGCCCCACAAGTCACACATTCGAAAAAAAACAAAATTTTGTAGCTTCAAAACAATTTGTGGCTACATTAAAAAAAAATATTTGATCACGGGCTGAAAGAAATTTTTTGGTAAAACTTTTTAAAAGCCATTTTTATAGGGGCGCTCATTTTTCAGTTATTGAGTTTTGTAATGCCTACGGATAGGATTGGAAATCCATTTATGCGACATGTTTCCTAGTTGTAGTATGCCGAGACAAGATAGTAGGACAATTTGACTAACAAGTAAAAGTCTTTTGGTTAGAGGATTTTAGTAAATATATTCATAAATTAAAATAGTAAGAAGTCAGTAGAGAGCCAAAAGTCGTCAACTAACACTTCATAGTAATCTATCTTCAATCATTCAATCCTAAACAAACTCTTACCTTTTCGAGCGTTATTTTACTGGAATTAAAAGTTCTTGTATTATTTGTAACGTTAAAAAAAATACAAAAATGTAATGCGAAAAAGGGCAACTTTGTAAATCCTAAAACTCAGTATGTATTGCAGCTGCGGAAGCTTCACAAAAAGTATCAAATCAAGAATTATATGCGTTTTTATTTCATTGCGTATAGAGATACTTTAATTATTTAAAAATAATACAAATATTCCAATACGAATCGCAAACTTTTTAAAACTATTATTTTAGCCACAAGTTTTGAGGTATTAAAGTTATCGAAATTATTCTTAACTAAACAAAAGTTTGAAAAATCTTAAAAACGTTTAAAAATAATACAAATAAAAAAGCATATTTAGCATTTTCTATCAAAGTGAAGTGAATGCACTTCTTATTTCAAAAAATCTTAAAAATAATAAAAAATAAATGTTTAATGTTTTATATCAAAAAAGAGATACTAAATTTTCTAAAACAAATCTTAACTTTTTAGCATTCGTAATTTTGCGTTTTACTTTGAGGTATCAAATGGATCAAAATTATTCTTAATTAAGCAAAATTTCGAATAATCTTAAAATGATTAAATATAATACAAAAAAAAATATTTTTAAGATAAAATGCTTAATCCTTTGAAAAATGTTAAAAAGAAAAAACTAAATATTTTAAATTTTTTTTTTTTTTTAATTCTTTAATTATTTTAAAATGAGTACAAATATTTTTTTTCCATAAATTTGGATGTAACAAAGGGCATTATTCTTAACTAATTCATTATTCTTAACTAATTAACCAAAAGTTCGAAAAATCTTAAAATCATTAAACATAATGAAAAAATAAATATTTCCTTCAAAAATCATTTTATTTCTTTAAAAAAATAGTTTACATTTTTTATTAAAAAAACATTTTTTAATTATTAAAATATGATAAAATTTTTCTAATACGAATCTCAACTTTTTAAAATATTTATTTTTGCCGTAAATTTTGAATCAAAGGGATCAACATTATTCTAAACCAAGCAAAAGCTCTAAAAATCTTAAGAACTAACAAACATAATAAAAAAAGACCTTCTTAGTTCGAAAAATCTTTAAAAAAAAATAAAAGTTTATAATTTAACGAAAGGATTAGCTTCTTAGAATATGAAACAGCTTTTAATATTGATTTAAATAAAACAAATTTCATTATAAAGAAAGGTTAGATAACATGTTCCATAAATAATTTAAAATTTCTAACAAACTAAGAACTTAGTTTCTAGACTTAAACATTTTTAGCAAAATTTGACAAAAATGAATCTTTATCCATCAATTTTTTGTTTTTATGGAAAACCAAAGTTTGAATATTTAAAATTCTATCGCCAAACGAAATAAAATCGAAAGTACTGTTCCTAAATTATAAACAACAATTGCTATTTAAAATATTTTTAAAAATAATTGACTTAAATTATTAAACTTCACTACACCCTAAAAACTATAATTTACCGCTTTTTGCCAAGTGTAGCCCATTTGTAAGCTTAGCAAATTAATTAATAATATTTTCATAACAACTTAAAAAATATTGTAATCCATTTCAAAGTAAACCAATTTTATTTATTTTAACAGCACGATGATTAATTCGATGCGCCAAAAAAAAAAAACCAAAACAAAAACAAAACATTTATTAGATATTGTGAACGCAGAAATACCAGAGCTCAGATATAGCTTTGTCTATAAGGTTCATATACGTAATGCCATGTAGTACCTACTCGATGTGTGTAATCAACGACAGGCCTCTTTCAAACAGCTTGAGCTTTGGAGCAAGCACGCGCTCATTAGAGCTGCCAGCGTGCACCACAAGGGATCTCATGGAGACCACACAGGGCGCCACATGAAGTCCCATCCAAAGATTTGGATACTTACGCTAGGTAAGTATTTATTGTACCTACATTAAACTACGCATTATTATAAAAATGTTAAGCAATTAATTGCGAAAAGGCTGGGAAATGATGTGTGTGCGTACGACACACAGTGGCAGTGAGGAAAAGGGATCAAAAAAGTAAATTTATTCCCCTTGGCTATGGTGATCGCTGCAAAGTCAGAATATAGAGCTATTCTTATTAATAGCTGTTCGAAGAGAGCAGGGACCTACAATTTATAGACAAATCCGGGCAGCAGTGTATTTAATTAGTCGAGTGTTCTTAAGTAAATAGCGGCTATGCCAGTGCTACGGGAAAGAATCGAACCAACGATCTTCGGGCTTAGAGACGAGCATGCTACCACAGCCTTCAGCAAATAGATCTATTGAGATGAAATAAGAAGTAACCATTTTTATCAAAGAAAGTTGTAACAATTAGAGGCAAAATTATGTAGCGAATAAAGTATAGCTGGTTGGATTCAATCGGATGACTTCTGGGGACTAAATTAAGTATGATTTTAAGTATAATGCAATACGATTTAATTGTTAGATATTTATTTTATGATCTATATAAAAATATGCTTATTCCAAGAAAAGCTAAACAAAGTGGAAAAAAATTATGAAAGATTTTTTGAATGATATTTTTGCCTATTTTCATTGTGTTTTTTACTTTGAGGCTTCAAAATGTTATATGAAATAAATATTATTTTATTTATTTTATATTTGTTAAATAAATATTTTATTTAAATTTGCAAGTTGCAAAGCATAGCAATTGTTGTGTTTCAAAATGTTTAAGGTATTTCTAATGATAAATATACACTTTTCCGCAGTTTCTTTCGCTTTCAGATACGTGCTGCTCTATCTTTGGTCTGTCAATTCATAGCGAGAAGCCTAAAAAGCATCGACTAAAAACCAAAATTTTATAATTATTCAAGTGTTGAAAAAATTATTCAAGTTTAAAAAAATTAATGCCAAAATGTGGGCATTTTTCAAAATGCAACACATTAGCTAAAAAACGGACTCATTTCATTTCAACATTTCTTTTAAATTTCATTGGAAATCTTTTGCCAACCCCCACGTCAAATAGCCCTTCTAAGCCGCTGCCTTTAGCTACAAGCGCAGCTGCAAGCTTCTCCAACTTATCACCACAAGTCAAGCCACAATTTCGAGTTGTAATATTTTACAGAAATTTCTACCATTTTGCGATGTTGCGTTGAAATATTGCTTTTGTCACCCGTATAATTTGCTCAAGAGTTGGGCAGCGATCAGCGGATCAGTGATCAGTGAGCGTTAAAGCGATAACAACAACCAACAGCAGCAATGGGCACCACCAAGAGGTAGTAACAACGGTAATAGGCCTAGAAATGGCTAACAGCCATTTTAAGCTAAAGTTAGTAGTACCGCGTAGTTTAAATATCTTAAGGCCCAATCCCGTATAACCATGCAGGTTAAACGTTGCCCTTTTAATTATGGGTCACAGTCAGTGAACAGCGGCGTCGAAGAGACGTTTGCGGCGTCATCAGCTTCATGCACTTCCTGTCAACGGCATTTGAATTTTCACCTTAACGCCTATTTACCGGTGCAGAGAAAAGCCCACTTCTCGTGTGTTGTCTGTCTACTGTCTTTTTTTTCTCTTTAATTTAACTTGTTGTCTGTTAATTGTTTGTCAAATGGCTACCAAGCGACGTACCAACCAACCAACCAGCTCATGGCCATAGCGTATAAATTTGTTTTACTTTTGTAACTTTGGCCTAAATGGCGATGCGGGCTGATCAGGTGAAAACAAAAGACGCATCAGTAACAACAATAGCAACAACAAAACATTAGTTTCAATGAATGTTCTGCTTTTGTGGGTAAAAGCCAACCATGTTATTGCTCTGAATTAACATTTGTTTATGTTTATTATTATTTTTCCCTTTTTTTATATACCCTGCAGTCAGTGGTACCCATGGAGCGCAGCTGTGGTTGTAATTGGTTATGGTTGATTTTTCGGTTATAAGTGGTATGATCTGCAAATGCTGAATAGTATAAAAAACTGATTATGTTTGTTGGAAAGTATTCAACTTTATGCCTCTATCGTCAATAAATTGCTTAAGCATTTGTGAAAAATCTTCAACTTTTACTTACAGTTACCCCCTATTTAAATTAAATATAAATTTCTTTCTAATTAAAAAAAACTGTATAGTTCATCAATGCGTACAAATTGAGTTCTTGAACTTGAAAAATCGAAAAAATTTAATCAATAACAATAATTTTAATATGTTTTATATCTATTCTTGTTTTTACACTTTTGACAGAAAAGAGTATCCCACGCTCATGCTTCTTGTCATAGAACTTTTTAAGCATATTCTCGGGTTTAAAATTATCAACTGTAATGCAGTTCTGGAGTAAAGTACAATGAACTGCTGCAGGCGTTTCTATAGCCACGTTAACTTTTTGCAAAGTAATCAACAACAGGTTTTACACTTTATGAGTATAGCGAGTTTTCAGAAAATGTAAAATTCCTTTTCTATGCTGGTCTATTCTAGTTGAAATATCAGATATATTTGAACCACTTTTTTGTATACCTTGTCGCTAGAAGTATAATTTAATAGCACAATATACTTAAACCTTATATAAAAGCATATATTTAAAAGCCTTGTATATATGCCGATGATTCTTTTGAAAACCAATTTCATTTGTACCGATTTCGTTGCGGCACTTTCAACCTGAGAGATCCGCTGATTTTACAAAAATACACCAAACACACTCACACATTTTTAATAAAAGGATGCAATTCCATTAACTAGTAACTAGTAATTTTCATCCTCTAGTACTACCATTTTGTAGATACAATTATGTATTACCTTATACGCTAACTATAAAAAACTTTACGATTTTCTATCTTACGAAGGGTTTATACAATTCATCTGTTTTGATTCGCCAAGCATCCAGCATCCAGCAATCACGAACTAGAAAACCCCAATGCTGATCTTTTGGCTACAAAATATTTGTTATTGTTCTATACAATCCTTTCAACACTGACATTTAAAGCAAGATACTTGTATATCTGAAGGATTTTAGTCAATCTTTATTTGACTGAATTTATGCTCTTTAAATCATTTTTGTTTACAAAATTTCTAATATCGATTTTGTCTCAAAAACAAAGCGACCTCCAAAACTCGAAAAAATTCAACTGATAAAATCAAGGGTCTGAACTTACAAATATGCCACATACACGCACACGCATACATGCGCACAGCAAGCCACACAGATACTTTGCTGTTTGTTTGTGTACGTGGGTGTATGTGTGTGTGTGTGAGTGTTTGCATATCCTTGAGCAAAACAAAGCATAAAGCTGTGATAAACGACATAATAAGTAATTAAATTTCAGTGATATTTATCGTGTTTGAACAAATACACCAATACATATGCAAACTAAACACAGATACATAGAGATACAGATACAACGCACCTATACATGTGGCAAACGTAGAGCAATTAGAAAAACCACCCAAAGCAAAACTTCACTCACACAGCTACACACACGCACGCGTCCAAACAGTTATGCATGCATGTATCTGTGTAATTTATCCGACCAATGAGCGTTGAGCGCTAACTGGAAGGCAGCCAAAGCGTTTATATGAAAATGTATCTGACGGATATATTTACCAGCAGCGCCAGCAGCAGCAGCAGCTGTTTGCCATAGCGGCCAGGCGGCTGCTGCTGCTGCTGCTTGCTCCCTGGCAGCTTGGAGTTGCTGTTTTCTTGTTGTTGTTGTTGTTACTCTTGTGGTTGTTGTTGATTATGCGCCGACGTCGTTTGTGGAGTTTTGCCAAATTTATGCGGGTGTGTGCGCCTCGTCTACGTCCGTCCGCACATAGATACTACCACTACTACTACTACTGCTGCTGCAATCCAGCCGACCGACCTTTTGCGCTGTTATTGGTTTTTGTAGGTGGAGCCAGCCGTATAATATCTTTGTTGACAAAACTTGGCAGAGGCATTTTGTGTCTTTGGTTGAAGTCTTTTTGTTTTGTATCTGTCAGATACGTTAATTTTGCCGCGCTAAACACACTGCGCGCACAGGTTGCCCCACCGCGTCGTCGCGTGCGCCAAAAAGCTTCATATTCAAATTGCGACGGCAATTGTGTCCGTATACCATGACGGAAGTTTTCGTTTGTGTGTATTAAAATGCGACGGTTAATTAGAATATAAAAGGCTATCTTAATTAAGTGGAGTGCGGAGTGTTGAAGTGAAGTGACTGAATGCACTTGAGATACAAATGTTAATGAATAATAAATAAATGCATGCAGCAGTCAAGTAATTGGATATACAAAAAGCAAAACATACAGAATACTGGATTAATCTAAGGCAATAGATACATTATTAAATGGAATATGGTTGTTTTGTAAGTAATGCTTCTTCTGAAAAACAATTGTATGCCAAACCCTCAAGCATTCTGTGGTTATAATTTAAAAATAATTATAAGATATAATATTTCTTAGAATCTGGTTTTATGTATTAGGTTTCACGCAATATTTATATTTTTTATGTTTTAAGTGGTTTGATTCTTGGTAAAAGTTAACATATTTAGCAACTACAACAAAAAACCGCAAGTAATTCAGATAGAGAAAGAGATAGATTAAATAGATCGTTCATAAGATAGGAAATCGTAAAGGTTATTATAGTTAGCACCCAAAGAGCAAAACTTGATATTGTTATTCACAATCCCTTCAACAAAAATTGAAGAATGGTGTAGACCGTTCGTAAGATGGAAAATTGCGAAGGTTACTTTAGTTAGAGCATAGAGAGCATTCTTAGAAAAGGATCGTGTATCTAAAAAACGAAAGTGCTAGAGGTCGAAAAATAAGGGTTACTCTGGAAGCAATGACAAAAGAACATTTTTATCTAATTTTTACCTAATTTTAGTTTAGCCGAAGTTGCTTTAGTTTTGCAAAAATATAACTACAAAACGCTAAAGAAATATAAAAATAATAAAAAATTAAAATGATTTAAGTTACCTAATTCTATGTATCAGTTTAGTTGTTAAGCCTTATCATCTATGATGATAGCAGCCTGAACGCTGCGGCATAATATAGAAGGGTTTTTCTGGGCAATTTTTCTATAAATTAATTAAAAAAATTTTGCAAAATCTATACTTTTTTATAAATTTTTTTTTAAATCATTCACATCATCATTTTATTCATATTAAAATATAAACAAATTTCATTAAAAAATAATGATTTCAACTTTTTATTGATCGTTTCTGAGCTATTCCGTGATGACTGATTTGCGATCATTACGCATTTTGGGAATGCTCATTATCATTATCACAAACCAGTCGTGGGAGAAAAAATATGAATGCCGTTTTAATGCTTTAAATTTATCGTAAAATAAAATATAGGTTTTAACAATTGTAGTTTTTGATCATCGATTAGCGTAAATTTAAGATAAGCGACAACTAGAAACATTAGTTTCCATCTATCTAGACGAGTACTATATCCCGCTGAAGGTAATCTTGTGATAAAGAAAACTTAACTTAAGGCTCATATGTTGATAATAGACTGCTCGCTCTCGATAGCATCAACTCTTCTAGAACTGAATTTAAGTTTTCATCATTTTTGCACCAAATGCAGATAGTTTCATAGTCAAAGGAAATACATATACCCTGAGCTATGTACACTTTTAGGTTGGCCAATTTAATTAAAATTTAAATGTATCTAATATAATATGAATGTCTTCCATTTTCTTTTCGAAAAAAAAAGAATTCTCGTCGTAATATTTAAAAAAAAGTGATAAAAACAAAACAATCAAGCGGTCATTTGAAAATTATTAGTATTTAATAAAAGCGTTCAAGAGGTTTAAGTAAATAGTATCTACAAAATAATCGTTTATTTACATTTTAGTAAAATATTTACTGTTTTCAATTTGCATTAAGAGACAAATTTTGAATCCAAATTTTAATCGTGAAAATTCAATTAATTGCTTACCATTTTCATTATATTTATAACTCTTTTGAGTTACCAATTTTATTCACATATAAATTTAAAGATAAATATATACCAGCATATTTTTTAGCTCCCTCAAGACGTTTTCGATTTGTGGATATCGTTATGAAGCCCGTTTAAAGTAAAATCGCAAAACGATTTAGTTTATGACGGAAACTTTCGAGCATATCATAATTAATTATCTAAAAATTTCAAAATGTAAAAAAATTTGCATATTCCAAGCCAATATTTTTGTTTATTGAAATCTTTTACCGAAGTCCTGCTGCTGGTTTAGAAACAAAATATACTTTATATATGAATTATTTTTATTCAGTTATTAGGTCTTTTTAATTTTTTTTTAATACTTTAAATCTTTCAATAATACTATGATACAAATTATTTAATTTACTGTAAAGATCTAAAAAACTATAGTTTTTCTGAACACTTAAATTTATTATAATTGTATTAGAAACAATTGTTAGGATATTTATACTTAATTGATTTGTTTTATTATATATTGATAGTTATACCTATTTATAAAATTTTATTTATGATTTCAGAACAATTCAATTTAATTTTTTTACTGTATCACTTCATTTGTTTATTAAGATAATATGAACACTATAGTCAATAATCCAGATATCGAACTTTTTTCATAGTTTTGCTTGAATTTTAAAGTAAATTTAAGTTAATTAGCGAAACCCTAAAAAGCTAAAAAGGATTTGATGGAAGATGACAGTTTTAGATTATTATTGAAACTAATGCGCAATGCTCGCCAATCAATCATCATAGTAACATATAGCTGAATAACTATTATTAAAAAATTAAAAACTTTAGTTTTAAAGGAAATTTATTTTTTGTTAGATTTAAAATTGATAAGAAATATGCATTTATATGAACTCTTTATAAATATTATTCAATTTAAAGGTATGTTAAGTTGTGTGGATAGAGTTTATTAGAAAAGTAGTTTCGGCAGCTTTATTTATTTATTACTGAACTATGTTCAGCTGACCTCATAATCAAACAATTTTAAAATTAAGAAATATTTAATTTGAACGAGAAAAAGGTATTATAAAGCTGATCCGTATCTCTAATCTGATGGATGAATTTTATTTTATAGATATGCACTCCAAGCTTTTGAAATGGATTCAAGAGGTTTCTGCACACTTCAACACTAAAGAGAATACACACTTGCTTCCAAACTGAGTCCAAAGGCGTTTTCAAAACGCAATTTGACATATATTTGAAATCGAAGATTTTTCCATAATTTATGATGATATCTATCTATACTCACAATTTGAAAAATACTTTCATTTCAGTGTGTAGAATCTAAAAGTGTGCTCTTAATTGTATTAAAATCTTTTACGTTTCGCGATATCTTTAGAATTCACCCATGCCGTGCTACGCACGTAACAATTTAAAATTCTTTCAAAATTTTCCCAGCACTTTTTTAACATTCCGAACTACGAACGTGTAATGTTATCTTATATCAATGTGTGCATATTATCCATATTATATTCAAGTTATTATAACACTAAAACCATTTGATTTGTAATCTAAGCCCAACAAACTTAGTAGCCTAACTTTTAGTTGTAGTTAAGAAACTCGAAATCTTCCAGAGTTAAATTACAAGCTTGGCTGACTCATTTCTTCTTATCAAAACTCATTTATTTTGTGTGGAACTAAATAAAAAGGTATATAAGCTAAACGTTAGGCATGCCCAAAGAATTTTTGGGGCTACTAACCTCTGCATCGTTTGGACTCTAAATATATTGCTGACTAATTGTTTCTTATCAAACTTAGTTATATAATGTAATATTTAAAAAAAAGTAAGACCAGCTTAATAAGTAACAGATGCTAATACTTGAAATAACGCCTGGCAAAAGCGTGCAATGATATAAAAAATAAATTAGTTGGGGAGTTCGCGCAACAATGGGATACTCTACAAAAATTTTGAAACAACAAAATCTATAATTTATATGAAATCAAGTATTTTTGGATGGGTGAGGCTTGGATACCAGTATTGAATCTAAATTCGAGCTTTGGTTTTTGGATCGAGTCTGGTAAATTAAAGAAATTCTTAAAACCTAGAAAACTTCTTTATAGAGGATGTAAGCTGCAAAATTCTTTTTTTGAATCAAGGGATCGAGCGGAAGCGAAATTCGGAGGACAATTTAATAGCATTCATTAAATCTTTTCAGAGATGTAGCTGTTTTCGCAAACAGGTAGCTGTGATACTATTTGGGTACTTGAAACTGAAGTTCTGCCACGACGTCTTCTGCACAGTTACAATACTAACCCCCAGTCTGGGATACACTTTGGCAGCAGTATCTAAAAATAACACTTGCGTATACACTGCTAAGGTTGGTTGCGATTACTTGAGAACTTGCGGGTTTGGTCTGGGGGTTTGTCAGATAAGCGTGCCCAGGGCCCACAGATTTTTAGCACGAATGTGCTTGCACTTGAATTCAAGAGAAACACTTCGTCGGCTTTGGGGGTAAAGCCCACAAAACAAAAACAACAAATAATAAAAAGAAATTATTTAAATTATTTCAAATGCTTATTTCATCATGCTGTGCCCCACGGTTTGATGCCACACAGCAACCACACCACAAGAACTAAGTTAATGGCACTGGAACCAAGCGTTAGATTCAGAGCAGCGGGGGTGCGCTGCCTAGCATGGACCACACGCATGCGCCGCGAGCTATGAGAAACGCCAAGCAAGCGGGGGCAGCACCATATAACAAGTCAAAGGTTCAAAGTGCCATATGAATACACCTTAACGTATATATTAGTAGATATACCTTAAGGTGACAAAGTTATTATAGGCAGCGCGGCATGAGACATGAGAACACAACGCCGAACACAACGAAGTGACACTATCAAGATCCGATAAGCACGCGTTCCCAGTGTTCCGAATGCCACAAAGTGTCAAGCAAGCAATTTACGAACCCAAAAAACAAAGCCGACGTACGAACAGGTTAACATTTTGGGGGACCACCGTCAAGTCAACTTAGTTATAGCCAAGTTATGGCTGAGTTGAGCGCAATCTGCTCCATCGAGTGGCATGCCACAGACTGCGCACTAATGAGACGCAATGCGTGCCACAAATTTATTGCTAAATTGTAGAGTTCCAGCAAAACCCACTAAACGTTTAACACATAAATCCTAAAACGTTCCAAGTTGCTATAAAGGCTCCCTCCCACACATGGCGCGACAGTCCATCAAAGCTGTGGCCCATGTTGTAGTTGTTGCTCGGGGGGCTTGTGTTTTGGGCTCGTGCCCGTGCGCTGACTCAGTGGGTACATAATATCAGTTTAGTGGTAATAATTTTTTTTTGGAACCTGGCGCTCAGGTTACCTCATCTGGCTTGCATTACCTGTAGACAATTTGGGTTAACTTTAACGGTACCTGTCGGAAACTGGCAGTTTAATAACGTCTTTAATCCCCGGTTTCCAGAGTTATGTGCATCTAAACATTTAAATTGTTTTTATTTATATTTATTTTAACGCTTTTTGGCGTAGGTTTCCAAATGGGGAAAACTCTCATAAATTCAACTTAAGCAGATGCAAGTATTTTAAGTTCTGCATGTTTTTTTTCCAGTTTTAGAAGTGTAATTAAGATAGAATTTCTTTAAATGATTAAATATCACATTTGGTTGGGTTATAAAATCAATGAGCTTTTTCCCAAACTTTATTGATTTTGTTTGCAGCTCGAAGGTAGTTGAGTGTGAGTGGGTTGAGCGTGAGGTCTATTCCGTACTCTGAGTTACTTCCGTCAGTACCATTTGTGTGTACCGAATTACTTTAAGGTTCTGCTTTGGAAATATCTACAATTGTAGCCAAATCGAAATCGAAAGAGAGTTTGTCGGTTAAAAATCGAAGATATGTTTTAGCGGAATATATGGTTGATTTTCTTTGTTTTTCTTATCTGCGCCATACCACATTAGACTTTTGTGTGACTATTTCGTTCGCAGCTGCCTTATGCGCAAAATTTGATAGATACAATAGCTTCTATCTATTCCCAAAACAGCGAACATTATTGTGAGTTCAGCAAAAAGATTTCACGTGAATCTGCGCATGTTTTGAGTAGCAGAAAAGACATTGGCATAGGAGCATTAAGAGCGGGACCATATTGAAAGAAACGATATAAATTTGAATGTTTAGATAAAGTATTTTCGAAATATTACAATACACCTTAGTTTTTGATGACCTACTTAATTACTGATTTGTTTTCAAAACAATTTATAAAAGATAACTCAAGCTAAGCTGTTCCTCTACAAAAATAAAAGCGAACCCAAGCTAAATTGTTTCTCTATAAAAACAGATCGATGGAAATTAACTTATTTTAAGCTACCTACTTGTCCTTTGAATTCCCAATATTTATTGAATATGTATACTATGCTCAGAAAAAGCGAAGAACCGAATGACATAAATTTTGTTCGATTTCTGGTAAAAATACGAAATAATAATAAATTCTTCCTTATTTAATTAACTAGTTATAGGGATGGGTATTCAATAAAATTATATTGTCAATATTTGTTCCCAGAAATTCAAACTAAGATCTGGATGCTTATGTGTTAAGAATTACCATCGAGGCGACGGCGTTGATTTGAGTCTCCTTTTCACCAGTACGAAAATATAAAGTGATTTTTAATTCAAGGTTCTTTAAAACGAATTAGAAAAATATGCCTAAATAGTAAATATTTTATACTCTATAAGAGATAGAATGTTAAAGACTTAAAAAGTTTTCCAAAACGGAGTAAAACTGTGCTTATGTCATCGCTTCAAAAACGAAACATGGAGTTATCTCTATTAATGGCTGTTAGAAGAGAACAAGAACCTAAAGTTTAGAGCCGAAACCGAACGGCGGAGTCTTTAATTCATAGATCTAATAGAGATTTTCCTATATAAATGGTATGTACTTATTTGCTAGCTATGATGGAACTAGACAAATGCACCACTGCTGCTGGGTGGAGTCGAACCAACGATCTTTCGGTTAAAATTCGAGTAATCTAATATAACCCTACTGAGGCCCACTGCTAATAATAGGAAAAGAAAAATAAAAGTAGATGGCGCCAGCTTAAATTCAGTGTTTTCCGCAGCACACAATCGAATCCGAAAGAAATTGATTGGCTGCTTTTTCATTTTTCGGAGCATTGCAATTCAAGCTGTCCCGGTGCATCAGGTATAGTTTGGCTTCCCAAACAGAGGGCAGACCTAGGCCTGCGTTGATTCCGATATGTAGGACCGACTGCCGTGGGAATCGTTTTTCGTTTTTGACCTTGATAGCTGAAAACTAAGCCACTACTTCTTGACTTTACTGCAATAGACGAAGCGAGGACAGAGCTTCTAATAAAAACGAAAAATCGATATACCTTCTTTTACTAGATTTATTTAATTTTGAACCTTAGCCATAGAAGGGGATTCCCTTCTTGTTTGTAGACTTTTTAAATGATGTCCAAACCTTTGAGCAAGGCTATTCTGCTGCCTTCAGCAATTACTAAATCGAAACTTTAACTTATCAAATCTTCTCTATAAATATGTTAACTCGCCACGACAAGTTAGGAGCAGACCTTCATTTAGATAACAAAGAGCATCATCAGCTGCCTTAGCCAACCCCATTTCCATTACCCATTTGTCATTTTCCCAGACTGCCTTAACACCTACTCCTATTAATGAGCATTTTTCTATTCCTGCCCATTTACAGAAATGGCTTCTCTTTCAAAACCCACCAAGAGCAACTCTCACAAACAGAGCAGCATACAGCACAGCACGTACATCCACATAACTCCCAGCAGGCACAGCAGTTGCACTTGCCCAACATGACGCAGAAAGCCAAACGCGATTGGGACATTAATGATGCCATTGTGCCCCAAATAGCAGATCTCGATTTTGATGAGTTTAACGAGTGGAGCGACGGGCATGTGCGACTTGTCTACTCGGTGCACAATGAGGAGGCCAAAAAGCATATCTCCGGCTGGGCCATGCGCAACACCAACAATCATAATGTCAATATACTTAAGAAGAGCTGTCTGGGTGTGCTGGTTTGCTCGCAGCACTGTACACTGCCTAATGGCAGCAAGATTAATCTGCGTCCAGCCATATGCGATAAGGCGCGACGTAAACAGGAGGGCAAGGCATGTCCCAACAAGAGTTGCCGTGGCGGACGACTGGAAATCAAACCCTGCCGTGGTCATTGCGGTTATCCGGTTACACACTTTTGGCGGCATTCGGGTAATGCCATATTCTTTCAAGCCAAGGGTGTGCATGATCATCTAAGACCCGATCCAAAGAATTCCAGCGTCTCCAAACGTGCATTTGGACGCGTTTCCATGACGGCCAGTGCGGCCGGTAAGCATTCAGGCAGCAAAGCTGTGGCCAAAAAATCAGTTATAGCCGGACTAGTTAAGCAGGTTAAGGTGAGTTGGGCAGCTCTTCTCTCACTCTCTTAGAGAATTACAACAAAAATTGCTTTTTTGAGCAGCAACAGAATCTTATGGGTAAAGTGTTGAAGCGCACGACAGCTACTAATCCGTTGAACCACTCCGCTTTGGACATCTATCAGTTTAATGGTAAGTTGCTGGCTCTGCACTTGCTAGCCTTGCCAACTCGTAACGCTTTTGTTTACTTTAGCTTGTGGCAAGTGCACTACCTATAGCCACTGCACCTGCAGCTATCTGGAGGATACACGCGCGCATCAGCTTACCCAGCCCGCCAACTATATGAGCAGCTCGTGGCCTTTGGCCACAGCCGAAGCAGCAGCACCCTGTGAGACATCCGGCAATGTGTTTACCGTCAATCATCAGCACATTACCTATAATTATCCCATCTATCATGCAACTCCTGCCGCAGCTACCGCTACACCCAGCAAATCACCCAGTTTGCCATATTCCTGCATCTCCGAACTGGCCTATCAGCCGTATAACAACAACAGCAACAACAACAACCAGAGCCAAAGCAGCTACCACAATACGCCCAGTAACAATAGTCATCATCAGTACCAACAACATGCAGGCAACAGCTCCAGCCTAGCATACGAGCAAAGCTCACAATTGGCCACACCAGAGCCCGAGTTTATCAACTATTCCCAAATCAAACATCTTACCAATACGTCCAGCAATGAGCTGGGTGAGCTGAGCTGCAAAACTGAGACAACACCGCCCACCATTAAGTACAATGCCACTGTGGAAACACAGCCCTATGCCGGCCCAGATGAGAGCTACGACTACTATTACAATCGTGAGGCTAAATCGGATTATGAGCTGCAGCAGCAGTTTAGTCTGGGCACTGGCAATGTCTCCGGGCACTACTATGAGAGCGCCAATAGCTACAATGGCATCAGTTACTTCGATACGGGCACTACAACTGGGAAACTGCATCTAGCCACGGGCTATGAGGCTGCTCATGCTGGCAATAATAGCGCAGCCGTGGAACATGGTAGCTACTATGAGCATTATGCCAATTATGAACAACAGATGGCGGCAGCAAGTAATTTTGCCGCTGGCAACTCCATGGCAACAGTGGCAGTTGCTCCCGCCGCTCCGCCGCCACCTACACTTACGTATCACCATCATCATCATCATCATTTGCATCATGCACAGGCGCAATCTCATGCCGCACATTGATAGTACTTAATTAGTAGGGCTCTAGCCGTGCCACCCCCCCAGCGATCTTTACTCATAGTTTGTATTGTGGTCTTTGTATTATTATTATTATTATTTGGTTTAGTTTTGAAAATTTAATTTTAGTATTTAGTATTGATGTTTTTAGTAGAAGTTTTCTTAGAGCTTTTGGCAAATAAATTTAAAAAGAAAAATTGTTGATTTGTATAGAAAAGAAAGATGGCGATTGACTTATTTAAGCGAAATTGGGAGCAAATTGAGTACGTGCGACATGCAAAGCAAAACTGATGACGAAACACACCAGGCCAAGGCAATGCGCCTCAAACAATCCAACCAAGGCAACATCATCATCTAAGGTGATCTATCTTTTATTATAAATGTAAAGAGTATTTAAGTTTTCACACTGCATATATTCAAATTTTATTGTTTATGCGCGCACCTAGCGGCAGTTGTGTGCAAACAACCATAAAAAAAACGTTGTCCAATAGCAAGTTGCGCTAGTGCCACCTATGGTCAACCTACGTCAACAGCTAAAACAAGAGCGCCATCTTTTATTTAATATTTCATAGCAAGTTGCGCTAGTGCCACCTATGGTCAACCAACGTCAACAGCTAAAACAAGAGCGCCATCTTTTATTTAATATTGCAATCACTTTGCAAAATTTTTTTTTTAGATTTTTATTTAATAAAATTTTGTGAGCTATTTTTAAGCATTTTTTAAATTATAAAATTTTAGTGCGATTTAATTTTATAGTTTTTAATTTTAAAAAAAAATTAAAACTTAATTTAAATGTTTGTTGTACTAATACGCAGACATACGCCGGCTTGTCGAAATTTATTATTGTTTTTAAACAAATTATTTCAAATGTTGCGCTTTTTTTTCAGGCTATAATTAATAATTTTGTTTAAGATTAAAAATGTAATATTTGTAATGATGCTGAAATAGTTTATAATTGCGTCTTGCTTTCAAATTATTGCAAATCGCTACAGCCGTCGCCGAAATATAATTAAGTTATGCTGTTTTGAGTAAAACGCCAAAAAATGTTCAAGCGCCAGTTCTAAATTAAAAATTTAATTATTCTGCAAAGAGGACAGATCTGCACAACGACATATAGTCAGCTAGTATTATGTCAAAGTTGTTTGACTTCAGCATATAGTTCTCAATCGTTTAGTAAAAACTTTTTTACAAAGTTTTTATATTACTTTCTTTAGCTATTCAATAAAACATATATATTACTTAAGCAATATAACTGATTAAATTGCAAAGGTTTACACAAACAATCAAACTATATCTTGCTTAAGCAATATATATTTGACTAAATTGCAAAAAAAGGGTAACTCAAAGTCGATTTATTCATAATTTACTAAGATTCATACTTCAAAGCTTAGTGGCGCTACTAGTGGCTTTTTTTTAAATACATTGCAGTCAGCGCCAATAGCGCCATCTATTGCTATAAAAGTTATATTAAGCGCCAAAGCGTCAGCTATAGTTTAAAGCAGCTGCCAAAAGTGTACAACAAATGCTGTGTAGCAATAAAAAATATTAATTAAATGTAGTTGAGCATATTGTTATTTGTCTAATTTTAGTTGTTGTTGTTGTTATTGTTACACAAGCAAGCGTTTTT
This sequence comes from Chymomyza procnemis, assembly GCA_035046065.1. Taxonomy (NCBI): domain Eukaryota; kingdom Metazoa; phylum Arthropoda; class Insecta; order Diptera; family Drosophilidae; genus Chymomyza; species Chymomyza procnemis. Next base: position 16,184,792 of record JAWNOJ010000004.1, on the reverse strand, counting down.
TTATTAAAAAATTAATTAATTTTAACGAGCATAATTAAAAACAAAAAACACACCACAACACTGCGCTCAATTTTCGTTAAGAATTGTGTGAGAGAGAGAGAGAGAGAGAGCGAGAGAGCAACAAAGTACTTTCTATTCTACACGCTGCTGTGGTGAGTATACCCTGCGTGCGAGCAGCTGCCTAATAAGCATTTCGCTCAAGTGTAAAGAGCAAAGCAATATATTTCTAAATAACATGGCTTTTCAATACGAGAGCGAGAGATGCCAGCACTTAAGCGACATAGAAAAAACGCTGCCCGCTCTCTTCGAAGCTTTATAACAAGGCGACAAAGTTAGATTCCTAAGTTGTTGGATTTTCAAGTTCCACGCACGCGGTTGTAAGCAAAATAAACGCACGCGAAATTCGCTAATTAAATAATCTCTAGTAACTTTTACCGGTTGTATTTTATTCCCCCAACTTTTATCAAAAATGGTTCACGCTATTAAAGACAAGGTGAGTAATGTGCATTAACTTTAGCAGAGCAGTTAAGCATAGTTGTGAAATGTTAAGATGTCACATACACGACCCTCAGCGTGTTGAGACGCAAAGATTATCAGTTGAATAATAGTGGAAAAAATCAACCCCGTGTGCCACAAAATATTTCGTTTTCTTTGCTTTTATTTTACTGTCACTCTGCTCTTGGCTCTTACTTACCATACGCTTAGGAATAAAATTAAATAGTTGTGCTGTTTGTTTTTGGGATTTCGTTGAGAGGAACTACAAAAAAAAAAAGAAAAATGTTGCAAACCAGTCGCATATAATAAAAATGATATCATCTGTATTGTGGGCAGCTAACAACTGACGCCATAGCCAAGTATCCATGTTTTTGAATAAAAGAAATAATATTTTTGCAAATATCAATTTTTTTATTTGAGTTAGGAAACAACTTAAGAGCCAAGGCCACGTGTGTGTAGGTTATTTTTTTTTCAAGTAATATACAATAAATGAAAAATTATCATATTATAGTACATATATATATTTTATTTGTTAAACGTTGAGCCGCATGAGTTTGCGTTTTGCTATCGCTTGAAGGTACCAGCGTGTGTATAGGGTGTACTTTTTTGTACTACACTTGCCGGCTGTAAATTTTGAATGAAAACCGGTTTTGAGCGTAGCCGTATCCATAGCAAAGTAGTAACAAATTGTAATTAATTTATATTCTCTGACTAAAAATATACATTACAAATAGCGTCTGAAGACGCAAAACTCAAGACTCTAATTTATGCAAATTTAATGTTGGCCTTTGTTTGATCATAATTCGTGGAAATTAGCAACATTGCAGAGCTTCCTAAATATTTATGAATCATGGCTTAGCCGTGATTTGCTTACCACAGAGTTGGTCCAAACAATTGCCATTTAAGCTGCCTGATTCATAGCGCGCATTTTTAGAATTATTACTCATCTGCGATTACTTAATAAAATATTTAAAAAACAATATACAATATTCAAAAACAATTTGTTTCTCATTCAGCAAACCTGTTAAGACATACAAAAAAAAAAAATGGCATTAGAACAAGCTATAAACATTACTACTAAATATTTGTTTTAAAGAAGATAGACAGAACTGGTTTTCCCAGCTCAACTTTAAAACGTAGTTGCTTGCAGACTGTAGATTTTTTGATTTTTTGGTCAATAAACTTTCTTTTTTATAAATCTCAAATATGAAGTATATTTTAAAAACTGTTAGAAAAGTAACAATTTAATTTTATTTTTGTTCATTTATAACTTATTAATTTATTCTATTTCTTTATTATATAAAATATTGTTATTGACTTATACGCAATGTTTTTCGTTATATAATAATATTTAAATTTACACTTAATCCACCCCTTAAACCTCTAATCACCGCTCCAACGCGTAAATGATGCGCGGAAAAAATTCTCTATAGAGTAAAAACTACATATAAAATCAAAACCGATTTTAATAATTACAAATCCCAACAAAAACTTTTTCTATATATTTATTTGATTTTATAAATTATTTATTTATTATTATTTATAAAAATTAAGAAATCATCGTTATAATTTAAATAAATTAAAGTTTATTTTAAAAAAATCAGTAAAAACTCTGAAGTCCACCAAAAACGCATTTTTTTATTAGAATGGAAAAAATTACGCATTGCCGAAATAATAAAAATTAAACTTAAAAAAATCTGATTGCAATAATTAGAAACCCGCCAAAAACTAAGCTATCTTTTATAATTTGTAAAAATGTGGAACTTGCCGAAATATTTAAAAAAAATGTATACAAAAAAAATGTAAAAATCATAAATCCCACACAAAATTTAAGATTCCTAGCTTTCTAGAAGAAACTTTATTCTTTTAGTTAATAAAGTGTAAATTAACAAATGGACGAAACATAAAATTTCAATTTTCTTACAAAAAAAAAAAAAATAAAATAAGTAAAAACTATGAAGTCCATCAAAAATGAAAGACTATTGTAGCTTTTTAGAAACAACTTGAGTGGGAAAATTAATATATTGCCAAAATATAAAAAATAAATTTAATAAAAACAAGAAAACTGTAAAAATTGTGGGATCCGTAAAAGTATCAAAATGTAACAATTACAATTTCTTTTAGATTTTCTTTTTCTGTAAAAAGTATTACTCCCACCAAAAACAAAGAAGTAGTCGTATAGAAAATCTTTTTTATATTGTAGACAGAAATTATTATTTTGTAGACAGTAAAAATTTTAATACTGCCGAAATATTGCCGGTAATTTTTATACAAAAAAAACTATTTTTAATCATTTTTATAAACAAAACTTTATAAAAATTATGCATGCCAAAAACTAAAAAATATTATTTTTCTAGAACAACTTTCTATTTCCGAAAGCTTTTCTATTTATTCAAAAGACAAAAATCTTACAGTTTGTCAAGAAAGTGTTTACAAATTGAAAAAAAATGTATTTTTTGACTTTCAATGTAAATATAAAAGCCTTTTGTTTAAATTCTTGCAACAAAAAAATTGATGTACATCTAATCGAGAAAATCAAAAAAATCTTTTTTGACAAACTGTATATGCCGAATGAACAAATGATATCCCGAATAATCAATCAAAAAACATAATTAGACTATGTTTTTTTTGTATATATTGAAGTCTACTTAAGTCGCACTTAAGTCTCAAAATTCCATGTAGTATAGTTTCGCTTCTAATTACCAAAAATACAGCTAAAAACGTTGTACTAAATGTTTGTTACGAAGAAAACTAATTATCGTTCGCAAAAAAAAATTTGACTATTTGAATATGGATTTTAGCCTAAATCGAAAAATTCAAAGTCCAAGACGAACGCAATGTGCCATATTAACTTAGGGCTTTTTGACTAACATATCCCAACCAGCTCTACGGGAATCCTAGAAGACTTATAAAAAAGCTGAAATATTTTATTATGTTACAGCTTCCGTAGCTTACATATTTGTTTAGTAGGCCATGAAGACTTGAAGTCTCATAAGTCATTGTCGTGAAACCATTACATATCTTAAACGGTTTTTCTGACATCCTAGAAGACGTATAGGAAAAAGTTTTAACACTTTTTTATGTTAAAGTTTCACATAATATCATAATTTTGACATCGGCTACTGACACATTATGGCAGCTCTAGAATTAGTTTAATGCACAAACAGATAATCATACATGCTTCTAGATCTTAACTTGAATCTACAACCACAACATTTCGTACAGTCATTTCTAATTTCCATGAATCCCAAAACAAGAATACAAGCCCTTTTCTTGTAGCTAGCGCCCACAATATGACGTTTTTATTGTAAATTGTCGTGTTGGAAATCACCATAATTAATTAGAGGTCAGCTATGGACACAGGAAAAAAATGTGTCAACCGTTGGGGGAAAACCCAAAGTTGTCTCCGAACACGTACCACAGAAAGACACACAACGAATGCCCCCAAAGGCGCCCACAAACTATAGGAAAAATGAAAATCACTTCCATTGGCTATGTACTGCATTTTATACCATATATTTATAAGGAATACTCTCTTTGTAATTCAATGCATATTGATTTCAATTAAGGCATTTAAAATACACCAAGTTTGCCTAATTGACCAAGTAATTTTAGAATTTTAAAGCGGAAACTCGCGTTTTTCCATCAAAATAGTTGAAAATCTTTCACTTGCCCTTGTTCTAGTTTCTTTCAAAATTATGGCAAATTCTTGATGTTTGTGCGTAATATTTTGTGAAATATTAAGTAACTGCTACTTTCAAGTACAATAATTTATTTTTAAAAATAATTTTGAAATTGAAATATTTGCGCGTGTTTAATGCAAAAATAATTTTGAAAATTAATATCAAACATAATTCACACAGTAGCCAAATTATTTTGGGAACAAGAGAACACACGACCTTTCGAATTTGTGCAGGGTGAATGACTTCTACAATTATTTACAGAGCATTTCATTAGTGTATAGCTTCCATTCCTAGTTATGGCCTAGAATAATAATAAAAGTAAAAAAAAAACAATAATCCTAATGGTCTAGCGCTTGTCATGCTATCAACACTGAAAGTAAATAAACAAATATCTAAATATGAAATTGCAGTAAACACAAAGTAGGTGCCAGAGTTGAGTGTGCATGCGAGTTGCGAGGCGTGAACGCACCTTTTCGAGTTGCGGAATTTAATTTTTGAAAATTGCATAAAATGTATTCAAATAGTTTTGGGAAATTAGAAGTTTGTTTGGTAAATTATTTAAAAAAATGTCGTTTTTGCCAGGCTGACGCAAACAATTTTGTTTTCAGGGTGCGAAAAATGACGATTTTCGATTTCAAAATGAATAAGTTTTATTAAGTACTTTCTTTTGATTTTTGGATCCTACCTTAATCAGCATTTACAGTTCTAGGGACTCTCTTTATATAAATAGTTGAGGAGTGGATTTTCGGAGTACAAACGACTAGGGTCTAGAGTGCAGGCACTATTCCCTGAGTATGAGGAACTCTGCAATGGTTACCTACCCTCTTATCTAAATAGTTGAGGAGTGGTAAAAATAAATGGTAGGAACTCTTTTTTATTCCTAGCAAATTGTGAAGTGGCTTTTAACCAATAGGACTTCTGATAGCTGCCTGAGCATAAGGAACTCTGGAAAAGATCCCAGGGACGCTCTTATTTAAATATTGTAGTTGAGAAATGGCTTTTAGGAGTACAATTGACAAGGGTCTAGAGTGCAGGAACTGTTCTCTGAGCATAAGGAAGTCTGCAATAGATCTCAGGGACCCTCTTATAATTTCCAACGCTGTCATCTAAATAGTATAAATGGTAGAAACTCTTTTTTATTCCTATCAAATTGTGGAGTGGCTTTTAACCAATAGGACTTCTGATAGCTGCCTGAGCATAAGGAACTCTGGAAAATATCCCAGGGACACTCTTATTTAAATAGTTGAGAAATGGCTTTTAGGAGTACAATTGACAAGGGTCTAGAGTGCACAAACTGTTCTCCGAGTATAAGGGCCTCTGTAATAGAAATGAGGGACCCTCTTATAATTTCCAACGCTCTTATTTAAATATCTGAGGAGTCGCTTATAGTCGTATAAAAGGTAGGAACTGTTTTTTCCTAACTAATTGTGGAGTGGCTTTTAACTAATAGTTTTTATAGTAGTTCCCTGAGTATGCGGAACTCCGCAATAGATCCCGCGGACCCTCGTCTTTAAACACTTGAGAAGTGGCTGTTAGGAGCACAATAGACTTAGGTCAAGACTGCAGGAACTACGCTCTGAGTATGAGAAACTAAAAAGTTGAGGAGTGGCTTTTCGTAGGCTACGGTTAGAGAACAGGAACTGTTTTTTTTTCTAACTATTTAGTTGAGGAGTGGATTTTAGCTAATAGGACTTATAATGGTGCCCTATCTCTTTAGTAGATCTCAGAGAACCTCTTAACTTAATAGAAGTGGCTTTTAGCCGTACAAAGGATTCTACAGCTCAGGAACTGTGTTTTTTTTTAATTAGTAAAAATTGCAAAATATCGTATAGTTAAAGGGTTGTGGAGTTGTAACTAGTAGTAGAACTTGCTTAGAGCTAGATGCTCAGAAATAAGGATGCGCAGAGTTGGACAGACATACTCAAAAGTAAGCTACTATATAAAAAAGATTTTTCCGCGCATCATTTATCTTCATTGGAGCTGGGGTTGTCATGCGAAACAAGCTGTGGGCTAACGTCGAGTTAGACCTAAATTAAGCGGTAGTAGGGCAGTAGTATTTAGAGTTAGAACGGGTGCTAGTTAGACTTATCTCTAAAACTTTTTTCAAAATTCCTCAAAAAAAAAGGGCAAAATTTTCAATACTTCTAGAACACACTTCGTTTGTAACACTTTGCGATTAGTGTGAAATTATAATATTGTGTATACAGCCAGCTAGACGAGAAAGGAATAGGGATCCGCAGCAACAAGCGTAAAAAATGCCATTCGTTTGTAATTGTTGTTGATAAGCAAATTCAAATGTTTGATAAGAACAAGTTTTGTTTTTTTACATTAATTTGTACAGTAGCCACAAACGCAGCTATAAACCCCAACAAACCGCATCACATTGGCCATGGCACATTAGCAACTTGATAAGTTTGTGCAAAACTATGCCAAGTCATACAAAATGTCTAGGGAGACGCACCCAGCCTTATATAGTTATTGCGTGTAAACTCCGACTATAGCTTAATTAGGTCATCCAATTGTGAAAGAAAATCAATAAAAGTATTAACAAATTTGTTTACTTTTCGTTTACAGGCTGATTTGGTTGCCCAACTGACCGCTGCCGGCGAAAAGGTAGTCGTTGTAGACTTCCATGCCACCTGGTGCGGCCCCTGCAAGATGATTGCACCCAAGCTGGCCGAGCTTGCACAACAGTACGATGGCAAAATTGTTGTGCTGAAGGTACATCTATGCCCGTATAAGTAATCAAAAACTTGACTAACCCGTATAAATTTCTTCAACAGGTTGATGTGGATGATTGCGAGGATATTGCCATGGAATACAATGTTTCCAGCATGCCCACATTTGTGTTCATCAAGCAATCCGAAGTTATTGAGCATTTTTCGGGCGCCAATGCATCCAAATTGAGCGAAACCATTCAAAGACTCATTGCATAAGCTACATAAGTTTTATATAAAATTTTTGTTTAAATAATTGTCCACAATGCGTTTGTTTAAACCAAAAAGACAATTTATTTAATTAAACTTTGAGTTACTTCATATAAAATTAGTTAATTATTCCATAAGTGCAAAGAATTCTTAAAAGCAGCTCCGAGTTATATCGCAATTATGTTTGGTTCTTCTAGCATTTTTAACAAAAATTACTAAAATATTAAAACACTGCAGCGCAGATTTAAACAAAAAAAAAAACTATATTAAATATACAAATTAAACACAAAAGTGGCTTTTAATGTAACTAAAGTAAAAATTTTGCTTAATTAACAACAAAAATTATTAAGTTTTTATAATGCAACAACAAAAGTGAATTGTAAACTGTAGCAAAACCAAAAGAATTGAAATAAATGTGAAACACGTTCCGTTTTGTAATAAACATAGAAAACAGAAAAACTAATGCTGCTTTTATTTACTTTATATTAAGTATACGCATTTTATTTATCAAAAGCTGTATAAAATGCTTATCAAAATTAATTTGCAGCAAATGACATAGTTTTAGATACGCGTTGGAATTATAGATAAGATTAATATCGATTATTTTTGTTAGCCGGCAACCAATGCACTTGGTTGTTTTGGTAGAGTTTTTCATTAGAATTTCATAAGAAATTGAAAATGTACAAGTACTGCCCCCCAAATGGAAGCAGCATTCTTGCTATGGGGGCTTAACTTTTTATATTCTTAGTGCGGCTTTTCCTTACTGCCTACGACTATTGAAGAAGCAGTTTCCTTTATATCTCTATTTCGCGTTAGAATCAAGCTGATATTGGGGGATTGGTGCAGAAAGTTAAAGTCACGCGTTGTGTTAGAAGAGATAGCTCAGCATCAATAGTCGTTAGACATATGCCCATGTTCTAATCAAACTTGGCCAAAAAAATTAAGCCTTCAGCACAAGCAAGCCCGCCTACTCACCTCTAAGAATTGGAAATCGGCGGTTCGGTGCTCCGCAGCAGCACTTGCATTGTCTTCGCTAGCAAAACGCCATCGGAATTCAGCTCAAACTGTAAGTTCAACAACTTTGATAGAGATATCGTTGGGCTGCGCCTTTGGAGCGATGGACTTTAATCATACAAAGAACATAGCAGTTATTCAAACGCTGACGAGAATATGCAGAAGTAAAGCCCTGAATAACGACTACCATGAAGCATTGCAAATAAACTCGTGTAACACTTTCTCTATCTTAACTCATCTTGACTTAAGACAAATCGAATATCTTTGATTACGAACTACGAACCCCCATTTGGTAAGGGTCTGATCTTTTGTTAAGAAATATCGCAACCCATATATTACTTACTGTTGCCATCTTTCACATTGTAAACTCAAGCTACTAGCCAGCGTAGTTCTAATATCTAAAAATGTTTAGAAATCTAAGTAGTTATATAATATTATTTAATTGAAGATTCAACAAACTTCAAATGGTAATGTTGAATGACTAGCTCGTATGGATATCCTAGATCTCAAGATATGGTCGAACAGACGGAAAAACTCACTGGCTCAAACGTTATCTGTGGTTTTAAAAAACACTAATTTGTTACGTAATACTTGGTGTCTTCCAAAATATAGTATACCCTCTCTAACTTACACAAACAGTGCGCAAATACGGTTAAAAAGTGATGAGTATTTAAAATAATTATCGTCTGTATGTCTTGTATTGATCCCTTTCATCTGCAAGCGGCGCTTCAACGAATTGTTTATCTGTGCGCTAAGAGAAACCCAAATCTTCAGCATTACAATATAATATTATTTTTTCCAAAAATAAAATGCATTCGATTTCAAATTTCCATTCTCAAAGCGTAACATTCGTTTAGTTCTGAAGAATTGAGATCTATGAACTGAAAACTAAATCAATTTATTACTAGATTAAAATAGGTATTGAATAATTAGAGTTTTATAATAGAAGATTCAATATTTTGGAAAACGTTTTTCAATCGCCAAACTTTACTACAACTTGTAACGTGAATTTAACGTTCTTATTTGCAGTAATACCTTTACTTATACATATAGAAGTAGGGAGAGATATCTTTAGGTCAGGACTGCCGGCTTAAAAGCCCACTTACCTAAGTTTAGACAAAGCCTTTATGGGGTTTTAAACATTTTATAGCTATTCTTTAGCTTTATTCCTTGTTGAAGCTTGCTTAGGCTTCATTGAAGTCTTCTTGTGATCTAAGTGTAGTGCAGCAGGTGCTGGGGTGGTTGTTGCTCTTGTAGCTGTTTCGGTGCAGCAGGTATAGTTTGGCCTACCGAAACAGAGGGCGTGTGGCTGTCCTTGGACAGGCCGGGGCCTGCGTGGTGAGAATCATGGTGGTGTGGCTGTACAAATTGCTGCTATCTTTCATTATAAAACGAATTAAGCATATTTTTTTGGATTTTTATGTGCAATGCTGGACACTGATCAAATTTTGTAACCCATTCGAGACGCGCCAAAATACAATATTGCCACTTGGTTAGTCTGCACACAAACCACTACCAAAAAGGCACGCCATATGGCAACACTGCCAGCAACAGCTGCTCAATTCTCCGGTGGTTGAAGACAGAGCGCGTCAACTGAGAGCGAGAGACGGAGAGCGAGCCCAACTGTCAACTGTCAGTCCAAGTGCCAGCCACAACAACAACACACACACAACTTTTCTAACAATCCTCAAGCGGAATAAAAATAATGAAAAAATTTTCAGTCGCGCTCGCAAAGTAGACAGTGCCAGCGGCAACGCAGCCGTCGTTGTCGGAAGATCCAAAAAAAAAAAAATAAAAAACAAAACCAACACCAACAAATAAAAACCCAAAAAAGAAACAACTTTTTTTTATGGAAACAAAGCGCATGGAACGTAACGCTGGTCAGACCAGCAGCAGCACAGCGGCACTTATAGATTTTTTTCGGCTTAAGATTCTCTCCGGTCTTGTGATTTTGCAAATTTCAAAGTGATCAAAATTATGTGCGTATAGTATTTGTATAATATAATAAATAGAAATAAATATATAAATTGAACGTGAGCAACAAATAAAATTACAACAAAATTCAAAAGAAAGCCAGCAAAGGCCAAGTGTACGAAAGCATTTGCATAATGTTCGGTATATTTGAGGCACACAACAATGAATTCAAATTGTATAACAACAAATTATAATAGCTATAAAATGCGCGGTACGTAATAAAACCGTGTTAATTGATACGCAAAAAACAAACCAAAATCAAAACAAAAAAAAAACAAAACAACTACACAAAACAGCTTTAAACTATGCAGGCTTTAAAGTTGGCTAATCAAAATAAAACAAAAATAATACCAAAACTTGTCTAAAAAAAAGCAATTGAATTGATTGCAGTGTCAACACAAATTTGTTTGTGTGTTGAGGCAACTCAAATGGCAAACATTGCCCGGCTTTGCTGCCGCTGCCACAGTTTGCCACAACATTTTGTCGCAGCTGCCACCAGGCGGCTGTAGCCTGCCAAACGCTCGCCCGCCCAAATAGCCGCCGTCGCGCCGCACAATGCCCAGCGCACAATACCGTCCACTCGAGAAGAGTTTGCAGGCACTTCACGACCAGGACAACGACGACGAAGAGAACGCGGATAGCGATTACGAGCACGTGGAAGGCCATCAGCTGAACAACAATAATCATCATTATAATACATCCCAACATTATCCTCTACCTTCGTTTGCACAACAGCATACACAGCAGGTTGGCTGTTCTATGCCCACTATAAGCATGTCCAGCAGTCGTCTAAGCCGTCCCGGTGCCGCCGGTCTGCGTCGTTATGGTCTCATCTTACTTGTCTGTCTAGTATGCATCACTGTGGCATATTGTCTGCTAACCGCAGATGTGCGTCTGGGTGAGGGCACAGAGGATATAGATATTGGACTGCACACTGACACAGGTAGGTTAAGCATCCAACTGACGCATCGTACAAAATTTATGCTCAACACAACAAACGCAAGTTAAAAGCCCCCAAAATCAACTTCAAATCTTTCAAAACAAATCTCTTGTTCGCTTCGTGTCACGTGACTCACGCTGTTGTTTTTGCTGCCTTTGAACCCATTCCGTGTTTTGTGGTTAAAGTCAACGACCATCTGAAGTTGTTTGTACTACTTGGTCGTAATTATATCAGTAACTTTTAACATTACTTGAGATACGAAGCTGTCGTTAAAATGCGTGAAAATGGTCTTTCTATCAGAGAGAAAGACACCGAGAGAGAGAGAGAGAGAGAGAGAGAGAGAGTAGAGAGTGTGATTAAGGAGCGCACGTTTTCATTGAGTAAAGTCTCTTCAGACTTCTAGGCCATTGCATGCAGTTGCAACAGCTGAAAGTGAATGGGCTTTCACTTTTCTTCGATTTTATGAGTACCCTACAATGAAGTTTGAAACGGAGTACACGGCATATTAGTTTTATAGAGAACTTAGATGGTTTAGACATCTATTTCGAGTCACTTCTGGAACTATTCTGCAAACAAAATGAACTATTGTAGTTCAAATCTAGGCTCACAATACAATTATAGAACTCGTGTCTTAAGTCCGTAATACTGATTGGTTTTTTTGCGCTTGAAAGGTTTGAGCAAGATTGAGAAGTCTTTTAAGTATACATATAGACCTGTTTTGCAGTTAAATTAATTAATTCTAAGTTGAACTCGAAATATACTAATTATGGAATTCGTTTCGATAGAAGTAGTAGACATATTGGCAGCAATAAAAATCCTAATAGCTTTTTTTTGCGCTTGAATGCATTATAAAACTTAGATGATAAGATGATAGATGATACGCATAAGTATGCCTAAATCAATAAGACTAATAAATCCAGACTTTGTTGCCTTTAATTAATAATACTAATGCAATCTCAACTGCAAACACTGAGGACATCTTAGTTTCTTTAATCAGCAAATCAGAATCGGAAACTATGCGTATGAACGTATATGCCGCTTGAATTGGTAAATAATGCTGTTTGGTCAGAAATAAAACTATTGGAGTTCGAAATCCAAAAGCAGCCAACTACACCTTTCAGCAACAAATATAAGTTTTAGAGTACAATATAGGTCTACCACTTAAGTGTGGATTTTAACAGAAGAATAGGGAAAAAAATAGAATATGAAAATTACTGTACAAAATATTAATAGTTAACTTACAGTATATACAATAAGTTTGTATACGTTAAATTGATCTTCTTAAACAGTATATAAAGGCTGGGATATAGAACAATATGCAATAAAACAACTATGGATATTTCGATTGACATGAATTTGATTTATCCAAAAGATAAATAAGGCGTTCAGGCGTGAGTCTATTCATGAGGTATTGCCAAACCAAAATGAGAATAAATCACTTGAGAGCAACTAAATCGGTCGCCATCTGGAACAGTAATGTCAACTTAAAGTTGTTAATCTCGAAAAAAAAACATCCTTTACAATAGGTTTGTTTACATTAACTTCAAAGATCATCCCAAACAAGTGTATTTGAAGTATAGCACAAAACTGCAGAACCCCCAAAGGTAGCTTGAAACGTAGTTTTTCGCTAAAAATTCTAGAATAATAGACTCGTTGCAGCAAATTATTTCAGTATAATATTCTCGTTTCCCAAAAACCACGTTGTGCTGTGATATTTTCAATTTTCTTGTTTTAAATTTTGTAAGATTTGTATATTTTATTTGAATAAGAACATTGATTCTGAATTCCGGCATTAACCTTAGAATATATATGTATATATATATTTTTTCCTTTAAATCAACGTAATATGCAGTTCCATTGTGAATTCCTCGACCATTTAATGCCATTAAGGTCGGCCCTATTTCCCCCCCACTATAGCGTGCTGAAACAGTTGGCTTAGCCGCATACTCCACATGACAGTGATTACAACCAACAAGCAGCTGGCTAACTTGCAAACAAGTCAACACCACCAACCCGGCTTGCTCCGTCTACAGCTTATGCTCACTTACTCACACGCCATATGAAACTTACTCTCTCTCACTCCCTCTCTCTCTCCCTCTCTCTCCCTCTGCTAGACACACCCTCCACCCGCTGGCAAGTGGGTGGTACAAAGCATTGTTTAGGCCCAAAGTGTTTGCTTGTGGTAATCGTTGCATGTAAGCCGGCTGGCTAGCTAGGTTAGTGGGTTGCTTATAGCCATGTAGTAACAGTTGTTGGTAGTACTTGGTAGTTGGTAGTTGGAGGCGGCGGCAGTCGGTTGGCGTTTGCCAGTTGCTGGGGCATCGTTGGCGCTGTCATTGCGCGGCTTGTTACATTTTATTATTTAATCGTAATTGACTTAATTTAGCTTGCCATTGTCTGTCTTCTGGTATTTTATTATTTTTTACCCTAACGCAAAGCGTTAGGTAGCGCCTTAACGCTTACGACACATGCCAAGGTCGCGGGTTTCTAGGCTTTTCCTCTACTATTTTGCGTATGCAATTTGTTGCTAAAATTTTGCACGTACTCAACGGATTTGTGAAAACGGAAGCGACGCTTGGCTGCGTTATCGATTGATTATCGATATATCGCTTGCGCAATAGACATCGTCTGGCCTTTGTTTAACGCAAATACTTTAACTATAATTTATGATAGTCTCTCGAGGCATAAATTAATGCATGTCAAGTGCACTTTGATTAGTCTTGACAGAGAACTTAGAAAGCACATACATATACGTGCACCTAACTATACGCGTTGAAATGTGAATCATTCGACGAGTCTATTGTGAATTTCACTCACGCAATTTGATTGACTATCTAGCCGGGGTCCGTTGCTAATTGGCATAACCAACGCAAACTTTTATGGCTTGATGCCAGGAAAATAAAAGTTATATAATGCATGACCAAAAAAAAAAAGGAAAAAAGTGCTCAGATAAGCTTTTTATTAATTTTACGTGCTGCTCAAAATTAAGTTGCGACAACCACGCACATTGCTGTGTAATGAAGCGTGAAAGTCTATTAGGTGTTTGTGGGTGAGTCATGCCACTTGCAAATAATGCAAACTGAACCCGAACCGCATGAACTATGCTTAATTATGTCTTTCCGCTATTTCGTCGAGCACTTTTATATCATATCACTAGGTTTTATTTTTATGACGACCGAGCATATTAGTTTGTTTAAACAAAATGTTAAGATCTTGATAAGCGTTCAAATAGCTTTGTCTTAACTTATACTGGCGTCATAATAATTATAATTGGACTTATATGATTATTGCATACCGACTAATTCTAGCCAATTAAGCATGTCAATCAAAACTTGTGACCTATACGATCTATGAAAAAAAAAATCATCTATCGCTGCTGTTCATTATGTCAAATTATACAGTGCAGAAACAATTTAGTTTTGTAGAAGATTTTTTTCAAGAAGAGAATTTGGCTGGAAAATAGTTTATAGAATTTCGCTTTTAATGAGAGTGAAATTTTCTAGCAATTATTGCCTATAGCAGCTGTTCCAATATAGTCAAACGATTTTGAATGAAATTCGATACAGCTGGGAGCACACCATTAAAATGTAAAGTGCTAAAGTTGCTTGGGATATCCGTAAAAGCAAACGAGATTGAACAAATTTTAACAAGAAATACATTTTTGACAGATTTGCGCTTTGGCAGCTATACGATTAAGTTAAACGATTTTGATTAAATTTAAAATATAGCTTGAAAACATTAAAATGACTGAGTTTCAGCGAATCCATTGGATGCGCAGTTTATTTAATCTATTTGCAATAATATTTAAATGAAAAAGTCTAGTAATTTCACCAAGAGAATAAATATTGACGAAAACCGACTAGAATATGATAGAATTTGGATTTATCAATTTTCAATCAAAGTTCTATAATTATCTCAGGAGCAATTTTTTGTTTTAAACTAAAAGACACACAACTGCATATGTCTATACCATTTTTTTCATTAATTTTATTAGTTTTTTTTTTTTGCTTTAATGAATTGTTATTTTTAAAATCGACCGTTCGACAATAACTCTACTTTTAATCTTATTTCAAATTTAATATTTTACAAGTTTTATTTTAATGTTTTCGATATTTTCAATTCCATAAGCTGCATTGCTCATTTTAATTTAAAGAAAGAAAATGATTACACGAAACTGTAATAATAATGGTAGAAGTCGTTTGAAATATAAGCTACGATCTACAATTTTTCATAAAGCATATTTTGAAATATCGTGAGTATTCTCTCTTTTAAAATCTATACTGAAATGTTGAACCAATCAAAATGTAACCCGAAAGAAATATTAAAATAATTCGCAAATAAATGTGAACTACGATCTCTGCTGCTTCTGGAATTCGAACTCCAATAAATAAATCCACACTAATGTTTTAGATTTCAAAAAGTATTGATTTTTATTGTTTGATTTTTGCTAGAGATTGTCGTCATATAATAGTGTTTGTATTCCCCCATTTTAGATAGTGTATACAATGTTCGCCAAACTTAAGTCTAACTAGATATTTTTTCAAACACTTGAGATTGTTGCATTGTTGAGGTTTTTAATATTTAAAAAGATGAGTTAATTGGATTTTTTTCCCCGTTCAAACAACAGAGTGAGTAGCTGACAACGAAAAAAAATGGTTCAAATATTATACGGCGAGCTAGCTAGTCAGTCTCTCTGGCAGCGCTACAGTGAGTGCAAATATTTACACTACTTCTTAATTGTATGCACACACTTTTATAGGCTTTTAGCTATGCATACCCACTTGAATTTTATTTTTTGTTTGCTTTCTCGAAATTTTGTGTTTGCTTTGTGAATTTGAGCGTTATTGCATTTTTATGACACATTTCATTCAAGTTTAAGGAACAATTTCGGAATCGAGCATGTCGTAGCGTCATCCAGTTTTCCCGCAATTTGCACAAGTCATTTATTCCGGCACATTTTTCATGCACGTATATTTTTCACGCACGAACTTGAAGCAAAAAAAAAAAAAACAATATATATGCCTTGTCTAATTAAAAAGAGTTCTAAATGAAACCAGTTTGTATGAGCCAATAGTTGTTTTTGGCTTAAACGAGAAATATGGGCAGTGTTAATGTTACCAAGTAAACACTTGAAATTGTTTCACTGCGATATAAATCACGCAAATTAATGTTTGTATGACATTGCTCATATCTCACATATATGTACTATATGCTTTCCCGCATGGGACCATTTATTGACCAGCTTTCCCCTAGAGTTTTTCACCGCAAACCGAGCACGCAAACTATTAAAACCTAAATCAAACATTATCATAAATGAAATCAAGAAAAGAAACTAAATAAATAATAAACAAGTCGACCAACCTGAGTAAAATCCAAACACAATGTATAAATAATCATGTGGGAATTTTTCGTGGGGCGCAATTAAATGAAATATTTTATCATTATATGGGAAACACAAATTAAACACGAAAGCTAGTGTTATGTGAGCTTACTGAAAAAAAAGCCTGAGTCTAGCATCTCTCCCAGCAAGGTCATAATAATATAGTTTGCAAGTTGGGGTATGAAAATAATACTAGAGATTTATATTTGACATCCCACATCGTTAGTTAATCTTTAATAGCAGGCGGTGGCGGAACCCCTTTTTTATTAAAATTTATACCTTATTCTAAGTTGCATATTTCGAGAATAAGCTTCTTCTATATTTTTTCTATATAGTCCAGCACGAAAACTGTAATCGCATTTAGCCTCTCACGCTGAGCTTACACTGTCTCTAGTAACTTGATCGCTGTTTGTTTTTTTTTTTTATAATTTATACAAATCCTTCCAATGTTTTTTGTTAATTTTCTGCAAAATTCGTAAAAGAACTAGAATTGAAACAGGTCTTATAATAAATAATTAGGTCATAGAATTCATTTTGCTGTAAGAATATAGCACCACCCAAATCTCTGCCTGGTTTAAGTTGCCACTAAAATAGAACGAGTCAGATGCAGACCAGATTCCAGCATCATATAGAGATATCCAAAAAACATCGCCGTTTTAAAAGTTTACACAATCAATCATATGAAGTATAAGAAGTAACGAAAACCTAAACTATTTTAAAAGATCGCAGCGAATACATGATATAGAATCGGAGTGCCTGTATGCTATGATGAAATGAAATTTTGAAATTTATTTGTCTATATATGACGTGTGGACTATCTGTTAGTTTGATTTTTTAATTGAATATTTTATGAGAACTTTTACTTTGACGATATTTACAACAATCCCTATCAAAAAATTAGATAGTTGGAATCTTAACATATTATATAAGCAGAAACATGCTTTTCCTGTAAAGTCCGAAAAAAACCTAAGGCAATTTTATAATTAACTGGCATTAAGTATGAGAGAAGAAAAAGAAGCAAACTAGCAGATGGACCACCCTGCATTTTTTTGTAACATATAGAAGAAATACGTTCCGAATGCTTAACAATAAAAAAAACCGAAGGCAATTTAAATTACTAGTCTTAACTGCCATGTGCACAATAAAAAGCAAATCCTGCATCTTATGTAACAAGTAGAACACTTGATAAGAGATTCAAAGGAAAAAATATGTACCCATGCAACGAATGTAACCCTATGGCTAACAGCAGGGCTTATCAATTTTAGTGCCGCCTTATGATTCTGAAACGCTTCTGATCGCTCCTACAAATATGAATGTGTTATCATTTTGCAATTATATTATTTATGATTTTTTCAATGAAAAAATCTTTTGATGACTCACAAGTAACATCATGGGAAAATTTTGACTACGTAAGCGATAAGATAAATGCATACATAATCGGATTTGAGTGCTATAATTGAGCAATATTGATAAGATATGGATTTAGTCTATATTAAGCTATATAATTTATGATAATAATCAATGCCATACATAAAACATATATTAGTTTAAATTTGAGATAAATGCTGCTTTAATAAGTTTGCTGGGCAGCACTGATTTCGATTTATAGCGTTGCTTGGCTGCACTATTTACCTTAAGTGAAGCGAAACCACAAATGTTTTTAAACGAAATTAGAAATTGATTTGGAAATCAAAGCCATTACGAAAACCGATATGAAAGCTTGTTAAATTAAGTTTATTTATCTATTAAAAGGCATTACGTTGATGAGTTTTCATTCACTGCCAAGTCGAAACTTTGTTGGTGTTGTTTTGGGGTTTGACTGGGGTTTCATATTTAACTGCTTGCCAAAGGTGCGCCGTTTGGTTCTAACGAGCTGACAAGGCCATTGTTTAATGAACAACGACCAATGAAAGTAGTTTTGATATATTCCCTTTTGGTTGTTTAATTGTTTTGTTCTTAAGTGCCGAATTTTCAGACTGCTTATTATTCTGACTATTAAGTATTATGCGTTTGGTTAACATTTATCCACTTAATAGGCAAATTACTTTTGTGCTGCATGTGAGCCGACATTTAAGTGGCTCTCTTACCTATTACTCAGTGTTGGAATAATTGTCATTCATTTGCAGCTTTTAGTTGTGTAGTAAAACTTTAATAACTATACGATTTTGACAAAGAAAACTGCCCGAAATGAAGTATCGGTGTTGGAAGTATATTGGCTTTGATTTCCCATTTTTCGTCGATGGAGTTACACGAATTTTGGAAATTTAATAACTATCCTTAATAAACACATACTTTTCTGGTTCGCTAAAATATTATAGTTTTTGTTAACAATTGTTTACATTACAGTAATAAATAACATAAATATATTTATATTGCCAGCAAATATACACTTACTCCAAATCTGTCAAGTACCTTTTACATTTTAGCGTTTTAAAGATATACTTAAATTTCTCGTGCATCGTACGTTTTTCTTGGAAATCTTAAACACAAAAAAAGTGATTGACTCATATATCTTCGCTATTCAACGCATATATGAGTATGTTGTGTAAATAATAATATTTTATTTACAACGAAAATCCATATAACATCTCGAACTGCTATGGGTTTTCCGCAATTCACACATTTGCACAACTGAAAAACAAATTTTGGCAAAGACGTAATCGAAGCTACCCTTTTTTTTATTGTACCGTCTGTTTATTGAGCTCATTGTGATTTGTATAAGCTTTTTGAACGAGTTTGTCACTTGATAATGAGTGCAAGTGAATAAATGAGTTGCTCCGACTTGGAGATACGCTGCACAAGCATTTAAAAACAAAATTATTCAGCAAATTCTCTGTTAATTAAGATACCGCCGTTTGTATGCGGTTATATCTTGTAGGTTTTTATAGAGAAAACTGCATGCTCCGCCTTTGGAGTGATGACCACAGTCAAGCGGTAACAATTTTTGTTTATTTTTTAACTCTAAATTTTGCCATCTTTTTTACAATGGTTTGAAAAGACATGGCCTAGAAAAAACTCACAATGAGCTTGAACATTAGAATAGGTCTGAAAATTTGCATTAAAAATGTTCCATTTGCAACAAAAGCCAA
Source organism: Chymomyza procnemis (assembly GCA_035046065.1). Classification (NCBI taxonomy): domain Eukaryota; kingdom Metazoa; phylum Arthropoda; class Insecta; order Diptera; family Drosophilidae; genus Chymomyza; species Chymomyza procnemis. Next base: position 16,165,290 of record JAWNOJ010000004.1, on the reverse strand, counting down.
AAATTTTAAATTTTAGCTAAAAGAAAAAAAATATTTTAACTGGTATACAGCAGATGACCGCGGTATCGTCTTAAAATTAACAAACACCTAAGCAGAAAACGGATTGTATTGTTTAAATTGGAGCCCCCAAAAGGCTACTTTTTATGAAGTAAAATCTAAAATAATGGTAAAATCTTAAAATTTGCTTATATTTCTCTAAATAATATATACCTTTAAATTAATTTAATAGAAAGAGGCGCAAAGAAAATAAACTACACGAAGTCCCAGTCTTAAGTAACAATAAACTTAGAAATCTAAGCTAAATCTAATGAATGACGGCTCTATAAACGATCGCATGGAAATTTCGAACTTGCCTTTTCAACTCAACTTAGGCAATATCTTCTGCTACCTACATTTCTTCAAAACTTATATACCTCTTACCGTTTTAAGTGAAGGTAACCTATATAGGGGGTTTTATTTACACACTTGAAGTGGCACAATCATGTGAAATAAAAGCTAAGCCCCCTCTTTTGTTGTTGAATAAACATAAATTATCAATATTACTCAAGACCCTGTCTGCGAGCTGATTACTATTAGTATAGGTATGTAATTTTGGAAAGTTTATTTTAGGCACGTGTATCTCAAATATATATATATATATATATTAGGTCAATTGTTTGATTGACACGCCCTATATAATAAGTTGTCCTTCCTCAGTTAACAATTTACCCTTTTTTTTTATTGATAACCGGAGTATATAAAAATGGTAACAAAAAAGTTATAACTACAATGTGCACGTGTAAGTTATCAGGTTTTATGAATCAGTAAGTCCATTTATATGATGTAGATATATAGTAGGTAAAAGTACCCTAATGTGCTGTTACTTCCTCTGATTGCGTGTTACAGTTTTCAGATCAATAATTGGCTTTTTAATGTATTTTTTATACCAAAACGGGCATCAGATATATATATCTGTACACAGAGTTATGTATTATGCATGTAACGTTTTATATCACAGGAAGTGGAAAATTTTTGTCGGAATGCCGTAGCAATTATTTAAGAGAACTTGATGGATGTCTTTGTGGTTAGGCAATGTATTTAAAATACTAAGATAGAAATCGAATGCATTTAAGAATAGCTGATGCATGATCATAGTAGTTGGATGCACGCCTAGAACTCAGAGACTATTCGATATTCTTCTTCTGGTGTTTCTAATTTTGCATGTTGCTTATCTTCTTAACATTTATAATATTCATAGCTCGTATATGAATATTTCAAAGGATCTTCAAAAATCGAATACTTTACATATATCTAACCAAAATTAACAATCGGAGTTTATTATTGTTTCCTAGCACTTTGGCAAATTGTATTCAAAACGTTTGTCTACCTCGCGTAGCTTTAAGTCAGATCGGTCAAAATATTCAATTGATTGGATGGTAAAGAAGAATTTTTAGTGTTCAATCCAAACAGTCTACTGCTTACGTTTAAAAATAAAATCTATTATTTCTTTTTTTGGTCAATATGCTGAATAGAAATGACTATGATATTGGTCGAAAAAATATATATTTTGAAGGAGAAACAATATTTCAGATTTGTTAAGGGTTATGCCAAATTTTTTCTTTTCTTGGTTAATATGTTGAATGAAATTGGCTATGATTTTGCTTCCAAAAATGTATATTTTGTACGAGAAACAATATTTTTCTACGATCGACTTAATTACGCGAAACTTAAGTGATTAAAAATAAAGAATTTGCTGTAATATTCTTTAAAATGCTGTTTTAGTTTTTAAAATAGAATTTGATTCTAAAATGTGTATCTCTTTTTATTTGTTGAAATAAAACTGCTAGCGGTTTGCTTTCTTATTTATAATTAAAACTGAACAGATGAAATTTGTCAATCACGACAATGATTTTTTGAAACTACATTTGATGATTATTTATGACAAAATGACACAAAATTATTAAGCAACTTTGAAATCTTACTCTTTCTCTTATCTTTTTTCTACTTTCGAAGTAAACATAAAAATTTGTCATGCACGTTGCATCCGGCTTTGGTATCATAGTGCTGCTGTCTTTGGTTCTGATAGCTGTTATCTTTATTCGAAACATTTAAAGCAATTATTTACCTATAGTAACTATTAACTTAACACCTTGAGCAACACTTTTTAATTGAAGATAAACAACAAGTAGTTAAAACGCGTAGATAATCTGCTAAAACGGCGTTATCTAGCATAATATCACCCGGAATTAAACCCATTCGCCCAAGTGTGCTGATGAGTTTGTGTCATTGTTTTTTAATAGCTACTCAAATGGGGTTAAACACTAAAACAAGTTAATTAAATAAATTAATATGTAGCACATCATTACTTATTTACTGCGTGCAAAACACAAGTAAATGGGGTCAACTCCCAGGGCGACGCGAAGCGTAATTTTATTAGGAAAAACTAAAACGACAGTACAAAATACTTTTACAAAGTGCTGCAAAAAATATATTGCGCCCCAGACAAAATGCAGCAATTAGCTAAATTATAATTAGAAACTAGCGTATACATGCAAAATACTAGATTGAATTGAACTTGAAGCGCCAACTTCATAGTTTGTAGTGATTGACTTTAACACGAAAGATACAAAAAACGAAAACTAAATAAAACTATACAAAAAAAAAAAAAGAATCGAGCTAAAAGTAAACCAAGTCACAATGTTGTGCTAATTTGCTTAGCGTTTGTTTGTTTGGGGCACGGCAAAACGCTAACAAATTGGTATAAAAATAGTCACGCTATAAGCCAATGCATACTTTTGGGCTTTGGTCACACTAATGTATATGTTTCTGCTTCTTCTCATTTTGACAATACTTACAGATAGTACAAATAATCATGAAATCTTGCATATATGCAGCGAAAGTCATGAGGATCGACGTCTTTATATGCAAGATAAACCGCGTAATAGTTACGCACAGCTGCCTGTGATCTATTTCGTAACTCCTACGTATCCAAGACGGGAACAAATACCCGAACTGACACGTCTGGCGCATACACTATTGCATGTGCCGCGTCTGCACTGGTTGGTGGCCAATGATCATGACAATTGTAATGCCTTTTTGGACACATTGCTGAATAAGTTTGGTAAGTTGTCTTCGGATGCAAGCATTTTGTGTTTTTACAAAGTAGTATTTATTTTCTAGGTATACCCTATACACATATGGCTAGTCCTATGCCAAGTAAGTTTCGAAATCACAAGCCTGCGCCGCGTGGTGTGGCCAATAGGCGTGCGGCTCTTCAATGGTTGCATCTGCATAATATAACAACTGGCGTGCTATACTTTGGTGATGATGACAATACCTACGATCTGAAATTATTTACGGAAATAAGAGATACGCAGCGTGTCTCCATGTTTCCCGTAGGACTTATAGCTGACTATGCTGTCAGTGGACCCGTGGTGCGCAAGGTGAGTGTGTCTGCGGCAAGCAGGGATGCGGTTTTTGTCTCAAAGCGGAAACTAACTTTCTTATATTTAAGCAAATTCGCCAATATTGAAACCCACAGCTGTTGCGCAGCTGAACAAATATTATGCACCAATTAACTTCTAAAATTATTTATTATTATTTAATTGATAAGAACTTTATTAAAAATTATACAGCTGACTTTGAGCAGCTGCGAAGTTGCGAAATTAATGCAATCGTTTTGGAAATTAAATAATAATTCGGGTCTGCTGCTCATGCCAACAATCCTTCGCTGCTATTTGACAGTCAGAAAAGTAATTGAAGAGATTTTTTAAGAAAAGCTGTCAAGTTAATCACTCTAGCAATAGATCTATTTTTCCGCAAAGTTAAAGGAAACATTTTTTTATGAAAAATATTCTCTGCACAAAGTTATTTTACATAATAGTACATGGAATAACTTGATAGCTGATGTTCCGGAGAGTCCAAGCAGAATATAAATTGTTACTGAAGCAAAAAATTCGACAGGCAGTATCATTATGCAACAAATTCGAGAAACCTCTCAAAATTGAGAGCAAAATCAGATAACTCCCAAGCTATAAGTAACAAATAAGGAAGCTTGAATTTTGAACATACAGCATCGCATTACAACTTTTTATACTTGGTGGATCTTTCAATCCAATGGAAATACTTAAATAAGATCAAAATTTTATATCAACTTTATTACTATCGAATTTAGAAAAGTTTGAAGATGTTCCTATAAGAATACTCATATAGTGGTGCTTAAGTTTTCTTAAGGCTTCTGCCTTTATCTGATGTCTTGTGTAGAACTCTATCAGTACTGTTCGCCAAGAATATATTATCACTCAACTATTGTATATAGCCTATTAGTTCCTTAGATATTTAAAATTTTATTTTTTAATTTTTCAGGGCAAGGTGATAGCCTTTTTGGACTCTTGGGTGGCCAATCGACGCTGGCCCGTTGATATGGCTGGCTTTGCTGTGAATCTGTCCTATATGGCACAATATCCCAATGTGAATATGCCCTATAAGCCGGGTTACGAGGAGGATTTGTTTTTGCGCAGCATTGGACTGCGCTTAGAACAAATAGAGCCGCGTGGTAACAATTGCACTGAAATTCTCGTCTGGCATACGCAGACCAAGAACAAAAAGGCACCTGTGGTGCGTTTGAGCAACGATTATATGGATGAACGCTCCAATTTGGGTGCACTATTTCGCGCGCTCAATGTTATGGGTGTAGCGCGTGCTTCCGATAGCGAGGGTAAGTTATGGGTTTTGAAAAAAAAAAACTGCAGTATGATGCTCATTTTGCTCATTTCTTCAACAGGTCTCAAGGCGCAGATCAGCAAAAATGGCAAGGTTAAGCCGCACTCGTATTTTCTCAGCTGAAACAAACTCGCCACAATTCGAAAACAAAAAACACATCCACTTTTTAATACTCAAAAAAATGCAATTCTAAAATCGAATACTATGCAATACAATTTATAAATCTAAACTAAATACTTAAATACTTAGAAGCTGCTAAGGATTTTGTACACAATATTCTATTTTAGTATCTTGGAGTACAAAAAAATATTTAATTTAAAAATTTGCACAATTTAATGTCATAGTTTGAGAATATTTTTGTTAATTAGTTTTAATTAGTTTTTTTTTTCTTTTAAACAATTCTCATGTTATTTTGTAAAACACATCTTAATAATATAAACAAATTGTATACGCAAAATAAAAAAAAACAGCTTCTTAAATGTGTACTAATTGTTTTAACTATTTATAGTAGGTTGTAACTTAATAAAAAAAAAAAAATATCTACTTCAAGTTCAAAACTACATAAGTTGAAGCTCGCAGCTCAAAAGAACTTAAAGAATTTTAACAAAATTAAAAAAGAAAAATATCTACTGGAAACTATAAACTATTTAATAAGCATTTTAAATAAAAAAAATTTCCAACACTGCTAGCCCAGAAAGACATCACAACTCTAAGACACTTAATAGTTTTATAAACTTCCTAGTAGTTTAATAAACAGTTACCAAAACAGCTTCTAAGAGTTATTTTAATTTTTATATTAAGTAATAAAAAAAAAACACTTGAAGAAAAACTCTCTAAGCTCATTATTGAAAGTTGTTTGAAAAGGCTGTATCATAATTATTTGCTGCTAATAAACATATCAATAATTTCAAAATTTTTTTAGGTTTTTAAATTTTGCATAAGCTTAAAATTTTTAGCAATAAATTTTTAAAATTTATTTAAAAATTTTGATTTTTCAATAATGATTGCTTACATATCATGAAACATTTCATTGTACGTAAATTTAGCGATTTATTTTTTAATTTTTAGAAATTACATACAATTTGTCCATTATAAAAAATAAACATATAAGACATTTCACAGAAAATGCTAAAAATATTTGTAAGAAATCGAGCTAAAATCAGGGAATTTTGTAAAGCGAGCGTTTCAATAATGAGCCAAGCATTAAGCTTACTTTGTAAAATTAAAAAAAAAAAAAAAATGGAATTCAATAATAAAATATTAAAAAAAAATAAAATTTTAAAACATAAATTGGAATTGGTTTAATGAAAGTGTATAGCCTTTAAGAATCAAAAATTAATTTTTAAATGTATGAAATAGATTTAAATAAAATAAAATGCTAGTTTTTTAAAGCTTTCTCCAAAATAATAAAAATACAATTTTTAATGTAGCCGTTTTTTAGTGTTTTTATTTAAAAAAAAGTTTTTTAAGTTAAATAATAAATAATCAGTTGAAAAAATCTTTGGGCGTATATGGCGTTTTGCATAGTTTCGGATTTGCGTACTTTCCAAAGATCTACAATTAGTTTATCTACAAAATGAGTTCTAAAACTATTGAAGAGTTAAGCTTATTATTAATTTATAATTCGAAACTTGCAGTTAACTTAATGGATTGGAATCAAAATATTAAACATTTTTTTAAAAATAATATTCGGCCCATTTACAAAAAAGTTTTAGAGTGCCCTACGCTTAAAAGAAAGTTTCAGGAAATAATGATTGGTCAAGTAAGCTCATTTTGCCAAAGGGAAAATTATTTGTTTATGGATATCAACTATTATCATAAACTATTATTAAATGGTAAACCTAACCTCACAAGTGCAGAAATGTAGATTATATTTTACTTTTTGGAAAATAAATTCTAAAGAAACGCATTTTTAAAAACAGTTGAAACTAGAAATGAATTTCTTTGGTTTTCATCACACGCTTTTCCAATTAGATTTATAAAAATTGTTTTGCTGAAACGTCTCAATATTTAGATTAAGCCGGCAGGCCCCAGGGGAGTGGACCTCACATTGATTCTTAGTTGAGTCTCAATATTTAAAAAATTTGAAAAATTTGTGGTGATGACTATCGGCAAAACCATAAATAATCTTAGAATTATACGGTGTTTACGATGTAAACTTGAAATTGAATAGAAACGCAGATTTTTAACTTGAGTCCTTTGCCATATTTATATATCTGTGATAACTCATCTCAAGAATTAATTGGGTTCATATTCATTTAAGCATTTTAGTAGCTCCCTGAAAAGCCTGCTATATATGCGCGAGAAGGGTGCTGACATGCTAAAATTTTAATTCAAAAGCCTTCTAATTTAAATATTTACGATTTATGTAAGCTTCTTGATATTGCTTTCGTTATGAACCGTTTAAAAAATTAGACTTTTTCTAAAGCTGAAGGAATCTTTCAATTCAAGTTTTGTGTGTAATAGAGAAATTATTTTTTAATTTAGTTGTAAAAACTTTTCAGACTATTTTGTTAGGCCGAAAAATCCTCAAACCTTTAAACAATTTTACTATACCCATCGTTATCTTATAATTATATAAAGAAGCTTTTACTTAATTGTTTTACTTTTTAGAGCAGCGCTATTAACCAAGCAATAAGCCATTTTGAATGCAATTTTTTTTGATTTTAAATGTAGAATCGTTCTAATAGTTAAGAATGAACTTAGGATTATATGCCTAAATGCGAATAGATTTGTTAGTTATAAAATTGTTAAGTCTTCTATGCAGTTAATTATGAAAAAAGTTAATAATACTGCATAAAATTTTGCATGTTGATCGTAGAAACGTTATATAGTTAAGAATGAAGCTAGGATTATATGTATTTAGGCATACAAATAAATTAAGTTTTCTGCAAGATAAAAGTCTTAAATCTTGTAAATCTAAATGGGAATACTAAGCATGCAGAAAGTTCATTTTAAAAAAAGTTGATTCAATTGTGGTATGCTGTATGTCATTTATATATAGTATTGGCATATGTTCGTTTATATGTTATAGGCTTCAGAGAAAACAGAAGACTAAAAACTTGCCCACAAAGTCAAATACTATACACTTCACTTAACACAATTAAGCCAAAAGTGTGCTGGAAAAAAGTAAAAATCTACTAAGTTGAGTCACTTAAATCAGTCTTTTTATTTCTCTTAAAGTCAGTTTCTTCAAAACTTTTCCCCTTTGTCTAACCAACACACTATCTATTGTAGTCAGTTTGCTTTCAACTTAATCCTTAAACGAGTCAAGCTGTACCAAAAAAAAAAAAAACAAGAAAAAAAAACGATTAGACTTAAAATAAAAATCCACCTAGCCTACGTAATCTTTTCAATTGTATACACTGTCTATACCACAAAAGCCACTAGAGAATTAATGAAAGCATTAAAATGGCTGAAACGACAAAAAAAAAAAAAAAAAATAAGAAAAAATAGTCAGTGCAAGGCTCATCAAGACACATGCCCCCAGTATTTGGGGCTCCCCACAGAATGCCACCTTAACCTGACACTTTAAAACAATTTTCTTTCAAACAAACTTTAACTGAAGAGCATAAAAGTTGCTTGAGCCCTGGCTACGACTATTTATTTGGCCCCAATTGCAGGCGGCTGGGTAAGCACTCAGTCAACACTCACACTCATATGTACACAAGACTCATTCACACGTAGCTGTAGCATGCTCGAACCACACCCGAACCACAACACCCGCATCGGAAAAAACATGTTTCTATTGCTGTTGGGAGGTACAAGAAACTTTTGCCTCATAACTTCACATTGAAGAAGATGCATATGCAACACGTTCGTGGCATTCGCAGCTAGGAAACAGGCTGAATGCATTGCCTGCCTGCCTGCCTCCTGGCTGGCTGGCTGTTGGTATAGAGGGTCTCCAATTGGGAGTTGCAAAGCGTATGATGCAACTGTTATTTTTCAGCCCCCAGATATGTAGTCAGTGTACGAGTATATAGCCGGAAGTTTTTCCACTTTTTTTTTATGTGCCTTTTGTCTTGTTTGTACTGTTAGAGCAAGTTTTTCTTAAGTGTGCGACTTTTCCAGGCAGCACAAAATGCTGCCAGGAATTTGGCTTAAACAAAAGTAACAAATGAGTGTGGTAGATTGAGGGTCACAAGAAACCAGCGGGTGGTGCGTAAGGAGTTAAGAAGTAATGCAAGGCGCTGTGTTAATTGGAAAGTATTGTTTGCCATTTCTCTGTCATTTCCGTAAAGTTGTTGACAATTTTCACAAAATTTAAGTTTTCATTAAAACAAAAGCATAAGCAAGCATGTTTTAGTTTGTGAAATATTTGCCAAAATAAATTTATTGCTTAAGGCGAAATTGGGTTGGAAGTCAGCTACAATAAGAATAAAGTTTTTTATCTGCTACTTGCAGGTTGCTGTACTTTGAGCTCTTAGTTAGGGTCAGTTGGGCTGACTTGGAACCTTATTACTTCATAAAGCAATTTTTTATGTACAACAAGCTGTACGAACATAAACTGCATTTTTAAAAATAAAATGCTTTCAATCGCATTTCACCTGAAATGTTCTTAACAATTTAATGCAGACTTCAACCCATTATACAGTGCTTAATGCTACTACATAACTGCAAACATGTAGCTGATGTTGGCGAAACATTAACCTATTAAAGCTAATTATACAGCTGCCTGCCCTAGTGCCCCAGTCTGCTCATCCGAGTATGCGAAACCGAAATCCCAAATGGCTTCCATACGCCTTATTAAGCACAAAGCCAATGTGGTCCCAATCTCAACGTAATGAGCGCTTCGCTGCCAGCAGCTTTGATACGTTCGCCATTGATGCTGTCAATGAAAAAGATGCGCTCGTCGTCGTTTTGCGTGCCTCTCGTGCATTTTGGGTACACTCAGTCGGGGGTTTACACTGATTTTGCGCCACTTAAACTTTAAATGCAAACCACAAGTGGTGGCAACGTGGAGCTGCCATACCATTGCTCATACGCCGCAAATGCCACTGCGATTGCCATAGTTGCAGGCGCGGCCTGAAGCTACTGCCACTTAACTACGCTTGCAGCGTTCTTTTCACACGCAGTGGCATGCAACTGGCAACAAGATGGCCAAATGATAAAGTGCCGCGCCATGAGAGGAAGAACAAAATGCATTGGCATGAAGGAAATGGAAAAGGAAATAGCGTGAGATTAGACAGAGGCCAGCACTGCAATGGGTTAGCCATTAGTCAGGATGCTGGTCAAAGGGTAACTAATATATTAAAGAAACATATATACGAGTTTGCGTGTATTTGATATTTGCCAAAAAGTAAATGCTTAATTGAAAAAGTTTTAAACTTTTTATCAGTATTGCTGTTTTCCATTTACAAGTACAGGTAATTGTTTTGGCAGTTTAAGCTGAAAATTTTTTCGTATGAAAATTATTTTTTAAACAACATTGTCAATTCTAGAATTCGGGGTCTGGCTCTCTAGGTTTTCCTATATTAGATTTATCGGGTTAATATTTGAAAGAAGAAAATTACTTTGCTTCAAGGTTTTTTATTATATAGTAATATAGAAATTTAACAAGTGTTGCGATTGGATTTCTACAAACGATTTTTAAGCTCAACTTTTGTCGAATTCAGTTGGAACAATGTTGCTTTTATTCTTTATTATTACTTTTGGAAACTCAGGACGCCTACGAAGGCTTTCTACCGGACTCTGTTTTGTGCTGTCTGTCTACAGAAAAGAAAAAAGTTCATCATAGCAGTTCTACGACATAGCGGATTGGCTCAACAATGCAGTTCGTTGCTTTGTCAAAATCTCCATTACCAGCAGTATAGCTTGGCTCGAAATTGCCGCAGCCCATGCTCATACCCAAATCTTGGGTAATAACTCATTAATAATCAGATGAGTGTCGGTTCACTGCTGGGAGTCCAGCAGCGCTTCGACATTGGCCACGGCACCATCAATCATTGAGCTGCGTTGTTCATTATCGACATGCTGCCACTGGGAACTACTTATATCATTCGCACATTATTAGGCAGCTCAAAGCAGCTTTTACGTAGCTGTGCTTAATCAGCAGCATTGCCTCTAGCCTAGCTATCACTGTTCAGATTTGGCTGCATCCCCAAGAAGCTCTACACAATACTGCACAGGTGCTACTGCAGCTGTACGCCAGCAAAATTTTTGTCTTCATTTTCAGCCACTAATTAAAATTTATTTTAAATCTAACAGCCAGGATGTGCATATTATAAATATTTAAAAATAAAAACCAGGCTAAAAGCTATTTTGGCTTTGACCGCCATGATTTATTAACATCCACATACCATTAGTTACTAAATATATAATCACACTATTTCCCAAACAGCAGTTGAGATCCGAAATAGATACACAAACGACCAATTATTTGTGTTTGAAAAGGTCACGTAAAATCCCAAATCTAACAGTGGGCCACCAACCAACCAACCACACCCATCTGTCAGCTCAATGGGAACGTTGGACATATTTTAACAAGTTAATTTCACAATATTTGTGGTCTCCGCGCGAACAAACTAATTTGTAGGCATTGAAATAAGTGTTGGTACACTGGTTGTAGGGAAAGGCAGTGAGTGGTGCAGGCTGAGGAGATGTTGTGTCGACGGGGAAAGTCAACTCGACCAACATAACAATCAATTGCACTACAGGCACGTACTGGGTATAACAACCGCCAATCAACACACACTCACTAACACGCACACACAAACGCTCACACACACACACACACACACACCCAATCGTACACACAAATATACAACTTAAATTGAAAATTGACTATTGATTGGACAACAACAGCAACAACAACAAAGACAACAGCAATGCAGACTGAAGCAGTGCACAACAACAATAATTACAACAACGATGACGATGTGTAAATTATTATTACTAATACGACGTGTGGCCCTGCAGAGCTTATGTGGCGCGATGTGGTTAGTTAATGATGAAATGGCCGCAAGCAATGGCTGCCATTTAAGTTTACACTCTCTGTGTGTGAGTGTGTGTGAGTGGTTATATATGCAACAAAGGGTATACGTGTTGTGTGTGTGTGCGTGTGTGTATGGGTGCGTGTAATAAAATACAATACAAATTTATACATTTCTCACTAAAATGAATGCGCGGTTTGTACTTTGCGTGTATTTAGTAGGCCTATAATGTAGGCCTATATTGTATTTGCCACAGCAATCTTCCGTGTATGGTTGATGCTTGATGTATGTACACAGCGAGAAAATAATGACAATGCGGCTGTCTTTCGAAAAGACTTTAGGGTTTCAATAATATATATAAACTATTATTAAATAACTTTCTGGACATATATGTTTGCAAAAGCCAACTCACAATCAATTAGAGTTTTTTTGGCAAGACTGACTCAAAACAACACGTTCAAATAGTGTAAAAAACCACGAATTTTATTCCGAAATGTCTGTTTTATATAAATAAGTTTCATGACGTCCGTCACGTTTTATATGTAAAAACTATAAAAAAGTTGAATATTTCTGTAGAAGAACGAAAAGTTTGAATTCCAACAGGTCAGAGCATGAAAACTTAAAAATCGGCAGTAAATGTCAGTTTAGAAAATGAAAAAAATAGAAGAAAATTTAAACAAACAAAAAACCAAAAAAAATTAGATTAAAATAAAATCAACATTTGAAAAAACTAATTGATTATAGAGTTTTAGAGAGAACAAATTGACAAAAAGAGGTTTCGCGTTGCGTTATATTTGAACAAAAATGTAAAGTGAAAGCCCCCTAGTTATTTAAATAAGATTACTTGGTATTCTTCGATTTTAAAGGGTGGCATTTAATTAACTACGATTTAAATTTTGCTCTAAGAAAGACTCAATATTTATAACTGGTTGAAAATACGTTTAAAAAGATTTATGAAAAAAGTCAAAGGTACCTCTCATCAGCCACGATGGCTGGTTAACTCAAATCGCCACAACTGCAAAGGAAATCAATACCATCTGGAAGTGGGACTTGGATTTCAATGCGCGTTTCTCACCAAATTACTTTCCATTACTTTCTCTTGCGGTTGGAAGCGCACCGCAAAGGCTTGAAACTTGCAGTTTGCAGAACAACCATCATGGCTACAATGTTTACCCTTCACTGTTTCAACCGATGGTTTGCTCTGCAACTTTTGTGCCAAGGACGCCAAGGCTTTGTGTTGTGGCAACTAATTGATAGCAAGAACACTCTGCAGCACAATGACATTATCAATGCGCTGAATCGTTAATCCGACTGGGTTTTCGTAGCGCGCTTTTCATCCAACCATTTCAATCTCATCAACTTTTCATCCAACCATTTCAATCTCATCATCTCTTGCGGTTGGGAGCGCACCATCAAGGCCTGGAATTTGCCTAAGTGCAGAGGTAAAGAACAGCCATCACAGCAGCGATGGTTACCTGTTGTTTCATTCGTGGTATGCTCTACACCTTTGGTGACAAGCACGTCAAGGCTCTGTGTTGTGGTATCTTATCAATGCCAAGTCGCTACTGGTAATGCGTTGCCTATGGACTATTTATTAAGGAACAGTGCTCTGGGAATAGCTCGTTTACATCCAAGGTTGATCTGCCACAGAGGCCAGTTTTCTCACTGACTACTCAATAACATACTCGTCTGGCCAATGGCTCAACTGTTGCTGCGCTTCTCTATAATCTTTAAATGTTTAAAAATTACGAAAATTCGATAGAAACGCACTTTACGTAAAAATGAAAGCAAAACCATTTTAAGTCATAAATTTCTCGGTACTCTTTAGTTGAGTACATAGTGACTCAATTTCCTTATCATATTTTTCTCTCAGTGCATGTTAATGTAATAATAAATAACATATAAACACATATACACACGCATATATGCAAAGACAAATATAAAACCCACACACACACAAACACTCACACATATGTAGTAGACACACAAAAACTAATTACACGCCAGAATGATTACATTTTACAATGCCATCAAGCATGCTCTCTCACTCGCTCACATTCCATCCCACTTGCTCTAGCGTTCTTACGCCACTTTGCGTCTCTCTCTCTCCCCCTCTCTCTTTTGTCCTTATGCTATAATAACATTCAAGCATCAGCAAGACTGCAACAACAATAACAATGCAGCAAAACCCATGAACATTTTGTTAGTCGAAATATATAAAAAATTTCTCTTGCATTTCGGTTTTAATGCCCTTTGGCAATTTGGGAGATTGTTATAATGAAAACTTATTCACAAAGTTTACGCACTTTTGGCATCTTAAATTGTATCAATGTGTTAACGTATACATAAAGTTTAAACTTGTAACAACGAGAATAAAGCAACGTAAACTGCTACCTGCACTATTCGCATACATAATTGAAACAATTCATATAGTATGCGAGCTTCAGTTTTGTTGAAATTTTCAACGATTAAATTCAATCAACAGCAACTGAAAAGCTTAAGCTTCTTTCATTCATCATTAAATTCTGGTCAGCGATAGCATTCAATTTTAAATGCATTCGTACAGCCGACAGCAGCCACACGCACACAAAAACCAAGTATTCCCAAAAACTTTGGTGTCGAATAATGGGGTAAGCAATGCTATAGATTGAACTCCATCCAATATGTACATACTGTACGTAGCATACTTTTCGGCGCCGTCTTTCACATCGCATTCAGTGGGAATTATTTAAACAAGTGCAAGGAGCACACAACCAGACCCAAACTTTTGTGGTGTGGTTAACAGTCAACCGCCGAGCCGCCGTGGTAGCGCATTCGGAGCACTTAACCAAACATATTTTAATCACCGCTTGTGCCGCACAGCTGCTGACCAAATGGCAAACAATATCATCAACACATTGGCAGCCATTCGGCGGAAAAACATGAAACCCATTGAAAAATGCTTGTAGAACATTTCTTCCATTTGTGTTTTACTTGTATTTCTCTTTTATTTTTTCACTCTTTTGGTATTTTTTGCACGTGATAAAATAAAATTATTGTAATACAAACGAAAATAATGAGTTTGAGGAGTACCGACTGTAGACTGCGCTTTTTTCTGTAAATCTTAAAGCGTCTTCAAAAACCGAAACGCTTTAGATTTTACACTCGGCTTGCTAGATGACGAACATTTTTATTTGCAGCAGAAATCGAAGCTTCATAAAAATAACAGAAAATATAATCAACTATAGAGTTCGTAATCGACAAAGATATTGTGAGGAGTATTATATCAGAACCTAGAACATGTTGTACATAAGATGAGAAAGCTTCAGCGTAGGAGGTATTCGTATAGGACAACTCCTAATCCGATGGATACCAAGTTAGCCAATCTTAACTTGGTATTAATGATGGAACTGGCGCGGGTTGTTATGACCAGTAAAATAGACTCTTGGGAAATTGGTATGTCTGAATCCGTATTGAAGGACCTCAGTACATCAGAGCCTTCAGTATTCGTTTCAGTATAATTTTTATTTTATTGCTTAAAACAAACTTTATAGCTTTCTGTTTATAAATTTATCATTATAAACATTATTTGTATGCCTAAAACCCATATATGGTTTTTCTATTTCTTAACTAACAGCTAACTGAAAATAATGATATATGTTACTTATATTTAGAAGGTCACATTTCCCAGTATAGATAAAAAATGATTGAATACTTATTGCTTATTCTGATGATTGATAACTGAATAAAGGGCAACACTCTTTTACTGGATTCAATTTGCTTATATATAGAACATAATGATCTATAGTATAAAATCATTCGCGTTCAAAATTGCTTCAAATAGATTTCGTTAAAAAGTAGGAAACCGCTAAAAGATCCGGAAAACTAGCGGAATTATTTATCTTATCATCAACTATTAATTTTTTAACTGGATTTTGGGTTCGTTTTTTTTACTGATCCTGATAAATAAATAATTGACAAAGAAACTTAAATTTCGAATTTTGTGCTAAAAATGTCAAGTGGTTAGCTATTTATCAACTCAAAACCTTAAAAGTCGAAGCTCTGTAAGTTGTTCATTTAATAATAATTTAATAATTCCCATTATGATGTAGGGTTCGGCAAGGCATGTATTTTGTATTGAAGATAAAGTTAAAAATAAACTAGACAAAACGTCGTTTCCCAACTCAGAGGCACGATACAGTTTTGTGAAATACAAAATTTATGCTTTTATTTCTTAAGCCAACATTTACGAGCATAAAGCAATAATCTTATATTATTTTTTGTAAAATTCAAAGCACAGTTTTCTTACTACCTTCGGAACAAAAATACATTAAAGAATCCCAGGTAATCAACAAAATGTCGACTTTATTTGACGTGTACGAAAAAAATTATTAAAATAATTAATAACTTTAAATATTTAAAACAAACCAAAATTCTAAATATTAACGATCAAATATCAAAATAAGTAACTTTTTTTCTGAATATTTAAGCTTTTTTGGTGAGTTACTTATACTTTGAGCAAAAAGCAACTTACTTCCAAAGTCCGAAAGCTTACATCTTAGAGATGATTATAGAGTATTTTCAAGCGCTCAACTTTACTTTAACATAGACCATTTATTACTCATAGTACAGTAAGTGCTTTTCAAAGAAAAATATACATTTATTTTATAGAAATACGCATTTGTAGTCCCTATAATTGAAAAAAATACAGGGAAATACAGATAGGAAGTTCATTGTAATGAATTTTTTTTTTCAAATTTGTTCATTCATACAAATTTTTTTTCTTCTTTTATTTAGTAGTGAAACAAATTCATTGTTTTAGAAAACATATAAAACCATTTCAGATTAAGTGTACTTCAAAGTATTATCGAGGCATTTGCGCCGAAAGAATACAGCAGCATTGAAATAAAATCGATCATCTTTAAACTTTGAAGTCCGTCAAGAAAAATTTGTTTGCTATTTAAATGCCATTGACATGTCAAATAGAAATGCAGCTTCGTTTTAGTATTCTCTCGTTTTATATATTATCTACATATTCCCTGACGGCTAACTGGCATTCGTTACGGGCGGTAAGGGTATATTGAAGGACCATTGGTAGCCATACAAACGCAACAGCTCATGCAACATGGTATGTATTTTAATTATAACCCAGGGCCAGGCCTGGCCAAACAAACCGAACTCAAACCCAACCAAACCCAACCGAATCCAAGTACAACCAACCAACCAAACAGCCTTCTGGGCGACTGACCCGCGCTGGAAGGTTCGCTCCGTTGCTCCGTTGCTCCAATGCCGTCCGATGACTGGCAAGTAACACCGGCTTGTTATTTATTGAAAACGCCATTCGCATTTGTTGTACCTGATGTTATTGTAGTTGTTATTGTAATCTTTACAATGCTTTGTGCTCGCTCGGAAGTATTGAAAAGTCCTTTTTGGTATTATTGAAATTTCTGTGGGGTCGGTCTACACAGCAGCACATTGATGTTGGTATTTGGCAAGACAATGGCATTGGGGGGAATTTCAGTGCTGAGTAATGTGCAAAAATTTTATTTTTAAAATTAAAATAAAATTATCTGGCAGCAATTAAAGGGAGCTACGAAAACGATTTTGCCCTTCGAAATGCATTTGCATTGGTAATGTCCGTGTCGAGTGCAGTTACAGCAGCACCAATTTTTGTTCTGCACTTTGAAGCGAGAGAGTGAGAGATGATTAAGGGGGGCGCAGTGGGATGGCAGCACCAATAGGAAAAGCCATTAAAATATTTGTACAAGGCATTCGCATGCATGGGTAAGGAAAATTATTGGTTTTTCTTTGAGTGTCTTACAAAAAAAAAAAGAAAAATAAATCCCCAGCACAAACAGTTTAATTAAAATGAATGGAGATGAGAGTGCGTGTGAATGGCAATTCAAATTGTATGAATAAATTTTTATGATGTATTGCGGCGTACAAAGACAACTGTCCTGAAGAAGTACTTACAATATATTAAAGCACATAAATCTCATTATAAGGTAATTACTTAAATTATGTGCCCAAAAATGGGGGTGGTCAGTTTAAAAAGAAATATTTGTTAAGTCATAGAAGAGCGCAAATTTGACTTAAAGTTCGAACTTTAAGGTTTGTTAGACAACGCTTCTCCCTGGAGACTTTTGATGCTTTGTTGTGATGTTTTCAGTTTGATAATTATAAAGCATTTTTTTTTTGTTATTTAACAAAAAAACAAGTAAAATAAACAACTAATTTATAGATAAGCTGCTAATATTTTTAATTGAATTTAATTATTGATGTAGTTAATTTATGCATAGTTTGCATATGCCATTAAATTGTTCTTTTTTTGCGCAAAAAAAAACAATCTGCAAAAAGTCTATTGATTTGTTGGTTAACTTGTGACAGTTTATTTTACGGCTATTTGACACTGCACTAAATTGTAATAAAAGGTTATAATAATATAGTAGACAAAATTAGTTTTTAAGCTGAAACCTCGCTAATTAGTTCAAGTCGCTTATGGATTACCTTTAACCTTCTAATTTACCTGAAAATTGAGCTGCAGCAATAGTTTCCGCCTTTTAATTTTTTTTGGAAAATAAAGTACCAAAGAAATTTCTTAATACAAACCCAAAATATTACAATTTCTTTGAGAAATCATATAAAAAAAATATTTAATAAACTTTAAAAAAATTAGTTTAAGTAACATTTTAGTTTTATTCTATTTTTATTTTGAAAGAAAACTTGAAGCCTACTATTACTGTTAACAATATTCTTACTATTAGAATTTTGTCAAAAAATTAAATGAAATAAAAAAAATTCACACATTTGTTTTTGATTATTATTATATATTATTATTAGTAAATAAATAAAAATATTTAACCCTTTTAAAAATTTTTAAAATTGAAAGACTAGGCATTTTGTAGTCTGGATAACAACAAACTTAAAATCAATACTTTTTTGCATAATTATTATGTAATTTTAATTGAAAAAATTATAATTCCATTTTAATAACTTTTTAAATTTAAAGACTGAGTATTAGCTTGAAATAGGATTCTACCTTTGGTAGTGTGAATGTGTTAACAAGACAGAACTAATGGCATATATTCAATAAAAATGTCATTCCTAAAATTAGCAATGGAATTATCTACCATTCTTGAACGTATTAAAATTGTAAAGTCGTTCACTTAAGCGGCAAATAAGTCATTTCAATTGGCAGTTTTGTAAGCCAACAATGCTTTCGAAAAAGTGTAAATGCGGAAATAATGTACGATGTAGACGCTTAAGAAGAAATCAGAACACTTCTTTACAAGTATTCAGTGTACGATAAGTCACGAGATGGATGGATGATATAATATTTCATAGACTCTCATGAAAAAGCTGTTTCGTACAAGTATGACACAGAAACTTCAGAATGAATATTAAAAAAAAAAAATGTAATGAATTTTTTATCGCTTGATATTTTAATTAAAGACTAAGTATGATAATTACACCATTTTTATTAAAATAATAATAATCGGTAAATAAAAAAAAACTTGGAAAAATGGGAGGTTTCAAGGTAACACGACTATTAAATCGCCATAAACAATATGGATAAACTGTAACAGAAGTATACTCAGAATTCACGAGAGTGAACATAGCTTGAACTACTAGATTTCAGAAACCATATTATTTTCCCAACGATTTTCCAATCGATAGGCATTTTGCGGCTCTGTCTAAGCTTCACTCGGCACATGCTAATTTTGGCAATCCTCCAATTAAAGCTTAATAGTTTGTGACACAGTTTACTTCTCATTAATGTCATCATTTATATGGCCTATCGACGTTTTATGTGCCAAATTAAAGGGCATTTATTGCAAATTTATGTCAAAAGCTGGCTATTATATCTATGTTTTAACCAATGCAAACAAATTTGATTGGTAAACAGCAGCTTATCAAATTTATAGCGTCTTTTTATTATCGTTCATTATATATTTATTTGTATACATAATTAAAATAGCAGCCGCAATGTATTAAATAGGGCGCAAAAAAGTAGGCAACACAAACAATTTATTTGTATTTAATGGGTTTTTGTTTTGATGCTGTACAAAAATCGTCAACTTTTTTAATTTCCGTTTGAATTGCTGCTGATCATGGCCGGTAAAATAAACAGCAACAACAACAACAACAACAACGAGAAAAACTCGAATATTGTGGGAAAATCAATTTAAAAAGGTAAACAGGAAATACAATACACCGACTGTGTCGTTGTCTATATGTCTCACTCTGCGCAGCGTGCTAAAAACAACAAAAGCTCAATGCATGCATGAAAATGCCAGAAAAAAAGAGAAAATTCGCAAAAAATAGTAGAAAAACAAGTTGCATAACGTGAAAAATATGGCCGCGTTGTGAAAAACTATGCAACGCGTAGCTGCAGCTGCGAAATATTGCAAAAATTTCGGCTACACATTGGACATTGCATATATGCGAGTGTGATTTTTTGCACGGTTACCGACAGCACCCCCCCGTTGCGCACTTTGCCAAACTATGCAACACTGTGTTTCGCCAACCCCCCCCTCCCATTACATGCATTTATTCACTTTTGTGATTATTTTTCATTATCAAAGCATGTCGAGCATAAGGATTCCTTTACTTGCCGCACACAACACCCGCTTCGATTTGGGGCACACATCTACTGCACCGTTTTCGCTGGGAATTGGGCAACGTTACATGCTGCAAACCGCCACTGCACCAAACAATGGCCGCCGCACAACATTCACGACAAATTGTTGAGCTTGTACACGGCGCGCATGTGTGTGCGTGCGTGTGTGCGAGTGTGTGCGAGTGTTGAAGTATTTCACTACAAACCAGTGAGAGAAATATCGCAAAAAAAGTAGAAAAAATTAATAAAAAGAAAATATTTAAGCATAGTACCGGTTACTATCATATATTTTCACATATACGCAGCATGACATTGTCTGCTTGCGTTGTATGTTGGCGATAACATGGCGTATACGTTATATGGGTAATATGAATAGTGTGCACTAAGGGGATATGCTCGAACACACACGCACACATCTACACACTCCGGGTACGACACACACACACACACGCACATAGACACTTTCATTTATATATTACACAAGCAAAGCAATTGTTTCTCTATTGAAGCGCACAATATTCGCTGGCAGCAGCAGAACGCTTCAAGTTGAAGTTGTTGCAGCAAAGAATTTATGAAAATAAAAATGAACAGAGGGAGAGGTGGAAGAGAGAGAGGGAAAGTATCTATACTAGCAAAAATTTCATTTTTTGCTTAAAAATACAATATAGAAATTGCATTAAAATATTGCAAAATTAATATGAAACATAAATATTATGAAACAGCAAGAGAGAATCTTGGTTTAGAAACTTAAACGAAACATTGTACTACAGGGTTAGTTATTTAACAAGAGTTATAGATCGATTGATGTTATACTGCATTGAATGCGTTATTCCGAGACAATTAATATTCATAAGTTTACATTCACAATAACTTCTTAATCATCATGTCAGATGAAGCACATTTCATGTTAAGTAAAAGTGTAAAATATCGAAATTATCGGTTCTATGCAACCATAAACTCTCAATTACGATAGATATACGATCAAAAAATATATTATTCAGATTTGGCCATTTAAAGGAGAAGCAACGTGTAACTCTATCAATTATCACAGTAGTTATAGTTCGACTAATATCATACCGCGTTGGAAGCGTCATTCCAATACCATGGAACACTTCACGCCAGCTGTACATTCCAAGTAACTTCTCAATTGTGAAACTAAACATGCTATTCATGATAACACTAAAAGACCCTTCTATCTAAGATTTGTGCATTCTGGTAATGTTAGTAATGCCAGCCATGTATCCACAAAACGAACAAGACGTTCCGATCGAAATATTGAGGCCATACGCGCCAGTGTTGAGGAGGAGCTGCGAACATCCAGTTAACCTTTTTCTCAGCAGTTGGGCATCGCGCGGACCACTCGTCGTCGCATAATTCGTGTAGACTTGAGGTTGTTTCCTTACAATATGCAATTGGCATAGAAACTAAGCTCAGCTGACTATCCGCGTCGTATCAAGTATGTCAAATGTATCATTGAAATGGCTGAAAAACGAACTCGACTTTTGGAAGAAAAAAATCATTGCAAAAAATCACATTTTATGTTAAATAAAAATGTAAATAATCAAAACAGTAGGTTTAACGCCGCTGAAATCACTCAAATAATTCAAGAACAGAAGAATTAAGATCAAAAAATTACTGTTTGGTGTGGTGTTTGTGCGTATACCATCGCGCCCTATTTTTTTAAGACTATAATGGAGTATGACTACCGTCAATGGCGAGCGTCACTGAGCAATGATAACAGATTTTGTGATGCATTTTCTTCGCTACAATGATGAATGGATTCTGGTTCCAACAAGGCGGCGTAATATGCCATACTGCACACTAATAATGAATTTTTTGAGACCATTGTTCTCCGTGCGAGTTTTATCGCATTTGACTGCGTACCGAGATCACCCGATTTAACGCCACGTCTTTTTTTTGGGAAAGATATTTGCAATCAAAGGTATACGCTGATAAGTCAAGGACCATAGTTCAACTTCAAGACAACATACGAAGCGGAATTGCAGCCATATTCTCAGATACGTTGCCCAAAATAAAGGAAAACTCACATTTTGTACTCAAATGTTATGCGATATCACATTCAAAATACAGCTTAAATATATCTACTTAAATCGAAATAAATGATTATCAAAATGAAAACAAATTCTTTTTTTAGAAAAAAATGCTTCGAAAATTGTTTTCAATCTTCTATGAAGTGATTTGTTGCGGTAAGGACGGTCTTTAGTGTTGTAGAATATCCTTCAGACTAACTATATCTCCAATTGTATTGAAAGATTCTGCGGTATATAAGCGATTACTCGAAAAGAGTAAATAAAAAAAAAAAAAATTAAAATCAAATATCTGGACAGTTGACTTAATCACAGGCCTGGTTGGAGCAAAGCGAAGGTTTGTTTCTTCTCTTATTCAAAACTGAAATAGAAAACTCATGTTAAGTTTTTTGAATGTGTATATTTTGAGTAACTTTAAATAGCTATAACTTCCGTAGAAAAGAGATAATTAATGGCTTGATATTTTAATAAAAGCGCAAGAGCAGCATTAGATTTTGACTGAACAAGTCCAAATTGTAATAAAAAAAATCCTAAAGGGAATATTCCAAAGGTAACAAGACTATGAAATAGCCATAAACAATAAAGCGTTACTGAAAGCGTTTTAACAGAGACACCTACTGTCATCAGACGTTACCTCAGAATCAACAAGAGAAAGAGAGAGAGTAATGCGTAAAAGTGACAAAACAAAACAGCAAATTCTTCACCAGAAAAAGAGAATCACTCAGTTGCCAACACTATCTTTTGGCACATTTCTGCTTTGGTGTTGCTCTATTTGTTTAGCTGCCATTGACATAAGTGACCAAGTGGACGGAAAAACACAGATATTTATGCTTCCCCCTCAAACAAACAAACACACACGCGCACACTCACACACATGCCAACCATTATACTTATATGCTGCATGCAACACTTAGTACAATAAGAACAAGAAAAAAAAGGACATTTCTGTTATGTCTTTGTGGAAGAACGCTCTATTGAATATGAGACAATTTGGTCGCTGCTGTTGTTTATATTTATGTTCCAAATGCTACTGCCAGCCAACCCACTCATTGCCAACTTGCAGTTGTTATCGCTAATATAATCTCTAAGAGGATACGCAGGATTCACAAAATTTGTGTCAGCATGTGCGTTTAAAGGCTTTAAAGTTACTTAAGTAGAGCAATTTTTTTTTTCTTTACTTTGAATTGAGCTTACTTACATTTTGCACAGTGGCTCTAATCAGTGTAAATATTTAAGTATGCTTACAACTGTTACATCCTGTACGCCTGTCTGCACTTGTATGGTAGAGTCCTGGTTGGTTCACTTTGCTTGGCTGCGTCCAGGAAGCAGCAAAAGCTTGGGAGTTTGCAGTTTGGTGCTACGTCTTTTAGAAATAACTACAAACGTTTCCTCAATAATTTTGCCTGCAGCTGTTTAACAAACTTTGCCACACAATTTGCCGGCGTCGTTGCTGTGTGTCGGTGTGTATCTATGTGTGCTGGGGTGTATCTGTGTGTGTGTGTCGATGTGTAGCTATGTATGTGCGTATGTACCAGTCTGCATTTTATTTCATTTCCGCTTTTGGGTAGCTCCATATCGATATCATGGCTTTTTTTTTGTATTTCTTCTACGTTTTGCTTAATTTTTGTGCAGAAAATGTCATAGCCAGTTGCAATATATTTAATTCAAGTGTCAATAGTTAAATATTATGTAGAGTCCAAAGCGTTTCCCACAAAAGAACACATACCACATCTAAGCAAATGTAAAGCGCAGACTTCAAAAGAAATTTTCAGTGCATTTTAACAGCTTTTTGACCTCTTAATTGAAATGCCACAGCAAAAGGTGAGTACCCGCAAAACTAAAATATTTAAGCCAAATACAAAAAAAAAACGAGTTTACAGCGCCAAAGCTTTGATGAAAATTAAAGCGTTTAGCTATAAACGAAATATTTTTCAAACATTCATTTCGTATGCAAATTAAGTTAAACAGCAAACAAAATTCAGCCAAAAATGCTGAGTATACACAAAAAATTAATTATAATTAAACTTGAATTTTGAATGTAAATAATTTAGTTTTTTTTTTTTTAGTTTTTGACTGTTAATAAACCAAAATAAAAGTCTGAATACAAATAATGTAGAGTAGGCCATTTAAAGCGGAAGCAATGGACAACTCTTTAACTTGAAACAGTTTATACCAAAAGAACGTGCTGACGTTGTTCACGTCAACTTCTCAATTCTGAGAACTTAATATGCATTTAATGCGAAAAATGAAAGTGTAAGTAATCAAAATTATTAGCTCTCTGCAACTGAAAACTCTTAATTACGATCTATATAGGATCAAAAAGTGACTGTTTGGTATGGTGCTTATGCGAATATGAACATCGATCCCTATTTAGTCGAAGACGATGATGGAGCAACGACAGCCCTCAATGGAGAGCCTTACCGAGCAATGATAACATATTTTGTGTTGCCAATTGTTCGTGAAAATGGTTGGAATGGCTTTTAGTTCCAACAAGATGGCGCAACATGCCATACTACACATCCAGCAGCGAACTTATGGCGACCATTATTACCCGGACGGGCCTTATCGAAGAGTTGTGATTTTGACTGTCCAACGATATCACTCGATCTAATGCCACCACGTGGGGTTATTTCAAGTCAACTGATCAAAGAAGGGACCATAGCTGAAGTATTAGACAATATGCGACTCGAAATTGCAGCCATATGGAGCGATACGTTGGCCAAAACAATAGAAATCGCAGAAAAAGGTGCTCAACGCTAAAGGTGCTCAGTTATGCGATGTCATATTCAACAAAAAGCTTAAGCATATCTCTTTAAATGATTATTAAAAAAAACAATCGAATTGTCTTCATTTAGTTTTTTCATATATAAATGCTTCGACTTTAAATGGCCTACCCTGTATTACTTCAGTAAGTTTTTTTATTGTTAGTCAAAGCGAAGATATTTTCAATTCTATAACTAAAAACCATTTGCTGCTCTCAAATATTACAACAGTTAATTCGTATTTTTTCAGCAAATCAAAATTTGTCTATGAAGTTACTTAAAAAAACGATGTTAAAAATTAAGAACATATAATATACAAGCGTATAGAAATACTCAAAGCACAAAGGCTTTTCGCAAATTCATTAAAAAACTTTTTTAGTCTAAATGCAACACGTAGCAGGCAAACGAAAACTTTTTACTTTTGGAATTGTTAAAATTGCAACAAAAGAGCGTTACCAAAGTAAAACTATGGTAGACTCAAATGTCAGCTCTTCATTTATATTGTTAATAAACTGTTTTATTTAAAAAAAGTATAAATAAAAAGGAAAACGAACCTTGTAGAAAACAAATGTCAAACTAGCTGCTTAAAAAGTTTTATTTCTGACATTTTCAGCCCTTTGGCAATGCAAATTAAAACAATACCAAAGTCAGAATTGTTTTGTGCTACGTATAGAACAACAACAACAACAAAAACAACAACCGCAACAACTACCAACAAAATGCCAGCAAAGTCGATGTTGATTAGAGTTCGTTTGATATGCCATACCGGAAGTTGGCAGCTTGCCTAAGCCGCAGCCATATTAATTTTTCATTTCCTGTCTCTTTGCTCTCTGCAATTTTTGGTAGCATACTTTTTGGCTGCTTTTTATTTGGTTTTCCGAACTAAATAAATCTTGCAGCTGGAGTGAGTCCGTTGGCCAACACTGCTGCTGCATCCGTGCTCTCACCAATGTTGGCATAATTTGTTCTCAGCTCAGATTTCCCTTTATTACGATTTTTTTTTTTGAGTTAAGCTTTAGCCACACGCTTGTCAGAGTATTTATGAGTTTATTATTGTGACATTTTTTTTCGTCGCGCTTTTAAAGAGAGTGCAGGGTATTTTGTGAGTTGCGGGGTATATTAGATTGTTGGCAAGTTTTGTTACATGGAAAAAATTACTATATAATTTTGTGAGACATCTTGATATGTAAATTATTCTATCCGTTTAGAGTTTTCTCAGTTGACCTGAAAGACGACTGAGTTTTGCAAGTGAGCAATCTGTAGGATATTCTGCGGACTTTGTAAAAAGATTTCTTTACTATTTCGGGCTAAGAGTGTAAAATAATATTTACTTCTATATTTGGTAATATTTAAAACTAATTTTTCAAACAGCTAAAAACGGTTCTATCAAAAAAAAAAAAAAAAAGGAAAAGATTTCTTTACTATTTCAGGCTAAGGGTGTAGAATAATATTTACTCCTCTATTTGGTAATACTTAACGCTGATTCTGCAAACAGCTACAAATGGTTCTATCTATAACCAATACCTTGATGTTTTTTTATATAATTAATAAGTAAGAAACTTTTTTATCTCTTATATAGATTACGCAATACCCTGAATATCCTTATATTTAAACTAAAATTAATTTCAATACATTAAAAAAGGAACATAAGGATTGTCTTCATTTGGCTTCCATAGACAAAGCTCAGTGTTTTAAGGTGAGCTAAGTTTCATAGAGAAAACCTTTTTCAAATACTGCAAGAAGTACATTTCGAATTTTTTCAAAATAGTTCAAAAATGAGGTGACTTGGTTTCTATAGAGAAATCTTATTTTAAACAGGACAACCGTACTAACAAACTGACATTACTTTCTCAATTTGGTGTCCATAGAGAAAACTTAGTGCTGGAAGCTGGTTTCATAAAGAAAGCTTCTTTTAAAAAGGGAAACCATACTAACAAAAAGTACTTAATTTAGAATTTTTTGTACAAAATAGTTGAAAAATTGTTTTTTGTGAATTCATTCCTGTCCATTGCTGACGAAATTCCGGTTGGAACAAATGATTGGTTTCTCGTTAGAGACGACAGACATTATTTTGAAGGATACTTTCGGGGATGAGATTAACAAGAGCAGCGAGCAGTACAATTCCACTGTCCCCCAGTTAAAAAACTAATATATATCTTGTGCTGCAGTTCTGCAAACTTTTGAAGAGAAATCAATTTTAGAGACTTTGATATACCCTTACTCTACAACAACATTTTAAGCTCCACCAAACATTTTACTTTTTTAAGGTATTAAGCCAATCGCTTAGGACTTCTGTTGCAGGCACGTCGAACCAACGTATGCTATTTTTATATGTGGGGCACACTTTTGAAGCAACTATAACGGCGCAGCGCTGTCATGGCACTTGAAACTTGCATCATTACGAGTACTAACATTTTTCATAACTCCATATTTCAGTAACTTCATATTTTGTAACTTTATTTTTATTTTTTTGTTTAAGCGGTTATCATTTTTTATCGCTTACTTTTTTTGATGTTTATTTTTACGTTATTTATATAGAGCATTTTTTTATTTACACTTTATTTTATTTCCTTTCCTTTTATTATTATTTTTTTGGATAGTAGCTTAAATTGTTAGCGATTTTTGACTGTTGTATATACGTATATATATATACAATTTTTATATATCTATCTCTACGTTGGAGTAGTAGTTTTCCCGCTCTGCTGCTGCGAGTTTTATTATTATTATGACAGCAGACAGCAGCGTTGGATAGATAAATAGCTTTTCAGTTTTTTTTGTTGTTTTCCAAGTTGTTTTTCGTTGTTGCAGAGTTTTAATTTTTTCGTCATGTTGGTTTTTGGCATGACAGTGCCAGGGAGCGGTAGCCAGCAGCTACTGCGACGCCCATGTGGCCCACCAAATGAGAAAGTTGAGTCTGAAATTATGAGTAATTGACAATTTGTTGCACCACAGACTGACTCTGTGTTTCGTATAGTTAAGTGCAGACAAGTTTGCAACTTGATTATGGCCAAGAGACCTTTGGGTTTGCCATTGCAGCTTGCTGCCAAGGATTGCACATTTAATTGAGTATTTTATCTACATTTGTGCTGGGTTATTAGAACTCTGCCAAATTAAGCATTCCATTTTGATAACTACTATAGAAATATTAATTTTCTTTGACAATAATAACATTTGTGAAAATGCTTGTTGCAAGAATTACGACACAGCTATAAAACACTCACTGCTTGTCAAAAAGTTATTTCAATTGTTGTCAAATTTTATGCAGAACATTGTTTATTGTTTTTTTTTTTTGTTGCAACCGCCCTGAATTTAAAAAGCACTGAATTTTATTTACAAATTTAAAATGCTTTAAAACATTACTAACGTTTGTAGAGACATTATTTAATTGAAGTTTTGGCACTACGAAAATGTATCTTCATTTGTAACTGATTTTAGTTTCTGAACTAGTTCGAATTCATTGGATTTCTTGAAATTTAGCTGCCGTTGGAGAGTGACATTTTTTTCTATATTTAACTTGAAGTGTTTAAAGTAGCCTATTCTCTCTAAAATAATAGTAAATTGTTTTAAATGTACGTATAATGCTGAAACTTGCTTATTCATATATGACTTAAAATTTAGTTACTGAACTAGTTCGCAAGAAATTGAAATTTGCCTGCCGTTGGAGAGGAATATTTTGCTGTATAAAGGTCTGTGTTTAAAGCATCGAATTCTCTCAAATAATAGTTAATTTTTAAAATTTACTGCTGAAATCTGAAACTTACAAATCTGCTTAGAGCAGAAGTCTGCATTCTAATTCGCAACTAAAGATCAGTTCATAATAACACGACGCAGTTGAACTAAATCGTACCGACGTTTATTATTGGTAATGAGCAACAAGCCAAATCAACCCAAGCAGATTGTTTTAACTATTTTATAAGTTGCCAAAAAATTCAAGTTCAAGTTCAAGTGTTTGAAGTAGCCAATGCTCTTAAATAATAGTTAATTTTGTAATTTTACGATTTAAATTTAATCCCGACTTATAATTCTACTTTTCTCTAGATGAAATTTTTTTCTAGATGAAAACTCAAGGCCAGTTCAAAATTACACAATGCATTTGAACTAGTTCAACGAATCACGAATCAAGTTCGAAAAAAAATATTTTTAAATTTCTGCGTATCAACCTCTGGTAATTCGCATCATTTGTATTATTCTATCAGCTGTTTACTAAGGATATATTTTATTTGAATTATGTATTTTAAAATGTTACGGATCATGAGATGAAATATATAGGGGAATACGTAAAAACCTTAGTGGCACTTCTAGAATAAAGATTTTTACGTATCCACTTATTCTTATTCTATGGCTTCGATGAAATCGAATTCGAAGAGGGCGGACCTCTGTATTACGTTAAACCGAGACTGCTTGGTTAAGCGACAGATCGAATGAACACTAGCTCTTAGATGGAATTAGGTAGCGTGTTTCAATCTATTTTTGGCTAAGCTTATCTTTTAATTAAATGTTTCATTTTCTTGGAAAAAATGTTTATGATTTTATTTATTTTCAAAAAGTTTTAGTAAACTTTTCGTTAGCTTATACTTTTCTTAGAACTTAAACAATAAATGGTTTACCAAGTAGATGAACATAAAGAACTGCAGCAATTACCAATATTTTTAAATCTTTTTAAGCACATCCATAGCTTCATAACTCCGATTAGTTTTAGGATAGTTCAATGAACTGCATAAATACATGTTTGAAAGCGCTGCTACTTAATTAAGAAAAACTATAGCAATTAACTAGCTTGGATGAATCATAAAGTTTAAACCGACTTAACTCGCACTTCTCAGCTGGTACATAATGATTCTATTGTATTTCTTGTTGTTATATTAGTTGTTGAATTAGCTCTAGCAGCTTGAATTGCTTTTGATCTGAGTTTTTTGGGATAACTAGTGAGCTTGGTGCACATTTTAAGCCGCTTTAAAGAGATAAATGAATGGCTAAGAACAAAGTTTCTAAGGAACCATATTGAATTTTTTAAGACAGACGAGCTCCTAAAAAAATACCTTATTTTTAAAGAGTGCTGCTTGTGTTTGTCAAAACGATTGTCCGTTCGACTGAGGTGTATATTGAATGTTTTTTGGACAGACAAATGACTAAGAGCAAAGATTCTTAAGAACCATATTGAATTTTTTAAAGACAGACGAGTTTCTAAAAAATACCTTATCATTAAAATTACTGCTGATTGTGTTTCTTAAAACGATTGTCCGTTCGACTGAGGACTGTTTTTTTTTCAAAACAGGACGGTTTTTTTTCTGTGTTATACTGTGCACAACAAAGAAGAAAAAACAAACCTCTTTTGAGGATTATGCTCCAAATAAACTTTATGTGCTACTCTAAGCTTTAAAGTCTAAATGCACACGTCTTCTTTTGATACCCCTTTTTGATTTCCTCAGGAAATCACTCTCCAAGAATTTTTAGTAAAACTTTATCTGCTGCTCTAAGCCCTAAAGTCTTAAAGCCATACACCGGTCTTTTGATACCCATTTTTGATTCTCTCGCGAAATCACTCTCTAAAAAATTTTAATAAAACTCTATCTGGTTCTAATGCTTAAAGTCTTAGGGCCTCAAAGGAACTTTTGTCACCCCTTTTGGCCTTGATCCTTGCGCATAATCCCTCCAACCACGCCACTGAGAAAACAGTGCTTCTTTACTTGAGTAAAATATGCAGCCAAAAGTTTTTCTAAAATAAATTAATTACCAAAGGCAATGTGAATAATTGAAAACAAACTTGTTGCGAAAAATTTTAATTTTTAGTAATATTTTTAGCAAGTTTAAATTATAAATAAAGCAATTACAAGTCTTGCGACAACAAACTAAAAAAAAAAGAAAACATTAAAATTCGTATTTATTATTTTAATATGCAGCAGCAACTAAGGTAAAGAACTGCTTCAAAGCCCCGAAGCGGCGTCTCGATTCTCTCGCTATTTCTACATGGACAAAAAAATACAAAAAAAAAAAAAAACCAACAAAATTCGGCAGAGAAGTTTCCAAGCACTGCGGGCAAATGCAGCTGTATGTTGACTTCGGGGCAACTCTCTGCACTTAACTTAAACTTTTACTCAAATCAAGCCAAGCAAAATGTTTTTTACAACTTTAGAAGATGCCAAAAAAAAAAGAGAAAAAAGCATACTTATAGATATGCTTATGAATGTATGCTTGCTGGCAGATATATACCATACACATATGTACAGAAATATTTCAAGTTTAGTGCTAGGGATACGAATGTTTAGCGCTCATATGCATAGAATGTGCAACAAAATGTAAGGAAATTTATTTTATTGACTCACAAAGCAACAACGCCCTGGGGGTGCTACGGTGTGTGTAGAGGTTGCCGTACTGGCAGCACCTGCTAAGCAGCCATGCCCCCCTAAGCTGATAATTCTCAACTTATTCCCCCTCGACTCATTTGCATATCAAATAAAGTATGAACACACATATACACACACAAAAAAAAAGAAACAATACCAAATACCAGCCAAAGATCAGCAGCAAAAGTTCTGTGTGTGTGTGTGTGTGAAGGAAAATGCCGGAAAAACGCATAGGGATACAATTTACCTATAAAGTTTTGCCTTTTACAAGTACCAGCTAGACAACACATACTTGTAGAATGTTTATTTTACATTTACAAAAATTTTTTAGCCTAAAATTGGAATTTAGTTTTTGCCTATGCCCTTGTGAATTAGACAAAGTGAAGTGAGACTCTTTGGCTTTACAGAAATTATTTGCTTGCTAAGCTAAAACAAACATAAGCATAAATTACAAAATAAATTTTACATTTTCATATTTCATAAGAAAATGTACATTTTTGGCATATTTTTAACATATCAATGGAGCCGAAAACGCAACTACATTAGAACTGACGATAGCTTTGGTGGGCAGAATAGAACAAATAGCAACCCCTAAACACTCTGGCTACATTTTGGCAAACAAAAAAGTAAAAACAAGAAACAACAAATAGCAAATATTTGCTGCGATTTGATTTCCACTCTTATTTTTGCCACTATGAGTATTTTCCTATATTATTTAACAGAGTCGTATGCAAATAAAATATCTCAAAAAAAAAAAAATGAAAATAGAAAAAATTGCCAGAGCCGCAACAAAATGGAGGGCAGCAGCAGACATACATAACCTTACATAGAACATACAAATTCGTATTGGGTGCTGGTCAGGGACGGATTCAGGGCATCAGGCGCCAACGCATAATGCAGAAATATCGCAAAATGCTAAAATTTTACGTCATACATATATATATATATATATAAGATATACTTGAAATATATTGGGTAGAATAAAGTTGCATATTTCTGAGGCACGAGCTGTTCGAAAATTGGCAAGAATACGAAAAAATAAAACTCGAAAAATAGGTCAATTGAGAAAAAGTAAAAGATAAAAGAAAATGCTCGCATGGTAAATTTTTACAAAAATCAACTATAGAGTTAGAAACTTTAATTTAATTGGGACAGGTTTGTATGAAACGCATAAAAATAAATTATTTGCATATAAGGGGATATGAAAAAAGAGTGTCATTATTGTAACTCTCTTACTTTTAATGTTGCAATCAGAACATATACTGCCGCCTCAAGATATCCCCACACTTTGGGGGTTTATAATAATGTGATTATTTTTGCCTCTTTCGGAATGTCGAAAATATAGATTTGAAAAGTTCAGGTCTATAATCGTTAATAGTAGGGGTGAGGGTAGGTGAGTGAAGCGAAGCAAGTTACAAGTACCAGAACACTGATAATTGTTGCCACTTGATTATGTTAAGTTTATATATGGATGGACCTAACATAACCTCAAAATTAGGAAATACACTGTTTTTCGTGAATTTAAAGTCCAAACTTTTCATATAGAGCAAATAAAAGATTCGGATTTATAACAGCAAATTACTTTTATATTGATACCTAGCACTTCAACAATAAAATTCTGATGTTCTGTATTATCACCTAAATCCTATGCAGAAAAGCGTAAGACGATTCGTTTAACAAAGAGTCGAACTTATTATTCAATTAAAGTCAATTCAACAAAAAGTTTTGGAATTTTGTACCAACTAGCTAAAATTTGTGGGCAGTAAATTATATTTATATTAATTATCGATTTTAAATTGAATTATTAATAAAGTTTTCTGAAACAAATTTCGGCGACTTCAAGTTGCTTTTGGCGAACTTGCGTTGACTGTACTTCGTTTTGTTTTCCGAAAAAATGGCAAAAAAAACATAGAATTTAAATTTTTAGTAAAAGATAACACTAGTTGCAAAATTTTGATTTTTTATAGTTATTTGTAAAAAATTTGATTTTCGAAAAACTAATGTAAAAATAAGTACACAAAATCTGTATCAAATAGATTTAGCGGGTTTAATATTATTTTCAAAGTAAGCAAAAAAACAAGTTAAAGTTGGTAGTTGATGCTAACCATTTAAGTCGCATTACAGTGCCTAACCATAAAAATCTTAGTTAAGGAATAACTACAATAAAAAATGTGTCTTTTCGCAAGGATCGCCATTATCTTCAGAAACTCTTAGATATCACAAAAGTTTGCTATTTTATATTAAAGAATATGATGCGATTTCTTGACAGAAATTCTATTTTAAGTCAAAATTTTAGTAAAAAATGGACAAATTGTTTGAAGCCAACGAGTTTTTTTGTTAGCTGATATATTTTAAACAAAACTGATTTCATTTGAATTTGAATTAATTTGTTCTTAATTTATTATATTAAACCGGGGTTTTAGTTAAGTCTTGCAAACGAGCGTAGCGAGAACTTAGATGTTGACTACACTGGACTGAACAAACTGTGTTTTTTTTCCTTAAAGTGTGATTATCATTATATTTTAGCTAAGTAATTTTAGATGAAATTTCGACAGTTGAATATTGTTACAGAACAATTCGAACTCTTAATATTCTCTTTCATTGATAACGATTTTTTTGTTCTTCATTCTCTTTATCCCATCACTAACTAAAAAGGTTTATTATTTAAATTTTGGCAATAAACATAAAAAAGTTTCATTAATTTTCTAGAGTTCTTTCTAAAAATAATAACCAGATCACCAGAATCAAGCAGTTTCTCAAAATATTATGTAATTTGCCGTTAAAAACTAATCTAGAAATCTCACAAAATTAAATTTCAATGCAGGACCCAACAAACTAGCCGACGTCTCAACCCGCAAGCGCAGAATCCGGCAACGTGGAATGTTCAAATATATTAAAACAAGAAATGTCGTGTCAATATTGTTATTCTCTGATATAAATAAGATTTTTTTTCTGACACATTCGATGAGTTTTGGTGTCTGGCAGCAGTGCGAGGCTTTTTGTTTGTTTGTTTAAAATGTAATGAAATTTTAAGCTACTGCAAAAATGATTGAATTATATTTTATTAAAAAATTTAGCTACTGACAGGTGACAATTGAATTATATTTAGTTTTTTTTTTGTTTTTTGATACCAATATACCAGAGAATTAGTTATTATTATTAGTTGAAGAAGAGTTTTTAATTGAACATTTAAATTTGCCTAAAATACAAATTGTAATTAAAATTGAACTGAAATGTGTAAATGCTGGAAAATTATTACTCAAATAAAGTGACATATCTGATTTTTTAAAGGATAGTGTTATATATATTATGATATTATATATAAAGAAATATATTATATATTTATTATACATGAGTAAAATGTTATAGTGGCCTTCTGAACCAACTGCGGATATTTAACAACAATTGTTGAAGATTGAAGCGCAATTATAAAGAAACAAGTTTATGGAACACAGAGTGCGATAAGCTTGTAATTTCTCAAAATTTCTTAGGCAAATAAAGAAAAATAAGAAAAATTAATAGATACTCTACAGCAAAGTGTATTTAGTAGTATAAGGAACGAAACATATATTTTCAAAATGCCTCCAAGTTCGTGTTAAGATTTGGCTATATTTTGGTATTTTTAAATAAGATCTTTCGGATATCTAAATATTTTTTATGGACCTCAAAGTGTCCAAATCATCTCAGCACATATCCTAGAGTAATACACAGAACTGAAAGATTCCATGATTATTGAGTGGTAGTGCTTGAAGTAACGACACCTACATTTATAAAGATTAAAGTTCAGTTTTATATTTGTGGCAGGTTGGTTTTTTGACAACTTTTTTTTTATTTTTTATTAATTTTTAAAAAAATAGGCGATTACGCTAAAAACTATCTTAATTTTTTTTTGCTGGCGCCATCTACACAAAATTTTTATTTTTACCTTTGAGGAAATACTTTGACGACTGTGTTAAGAATTTAATACAATCTAGGAGCAAAAATAAATGTTTTTCAAAATATTTCGATATTAAATTCGAGCATTTTTTTGAGCGAACTTTAGTTTTGAAGTACTTGAAGGTTTCTCGCTGTAAATTGTTTCAGACTGAATTACATAGCAGCATCAAAGGAAAATAAACGCTTGCATATGGTTATAAACGTTGATGTAGTGTTGCCCTTAAAACTTAAAGTCGGCTCGAGTTTTCGATTCAAGTGTCTTTAAAGACAAACTACTACAACTACTTTTGCTTTTATAAAAAGCGTTGTTTTTAAGCTTTGAAACAGTATGAGCAGAAAAAGTTATAATTGTTAAAACGTGACCCAGACGAAAAACTTTACTTTTAGCGCAACTCAATAGTTGAGCGCGACTGAATTTAAAGTTTGCTGTATTATTTATACATATCGAGGGGAATAAGTGAGCCGAACGAATTATTTTCTTTACGAAATAATAGAAGATATTTTTTAAAATTAATATCTGAAAAATATACTGCTTTAAATATTAACCTTCGGCAGCAAAGTGCAAAATTGAAGGGCTGTAGTAAGGACAAACGAAATATCATTCAGTGATAATAAGTGATATCCATAGATATATGAATATCTTCCGTAGATACGGGTCGTAAGTAGGAGTAAATGAAATATCAGTCAATAATTGTAGAATGCCATACAGAGATACATAGAATAATAGTACACAGATCGCAGAGCCAGGGATGATGACGAAAGGAGTTATACTAAATTCCAATACTTCTATCAAAAAAACTCTATTATTAAAGAGAAAATCGATAAAGAAATCGAGATTTGATTATTGAAAATAACATTTTTGGTTTTTATTTGAGATGATATATAATCTTAGCAAACACATAAAAGGTATGTGTACCAGATTTGTTTATCATTAAAAGTTAGTATGAAATGATAATGTCCTAATGGCATAATACTTCCGCTTTTATTCCGTAGCTTTCAGAGGACCTAAAATTGAATCCTCAAAATTTTGCACATTCCAATATAATATTTTATCAAATTAATATTCAAATGTTCTTAATACATTTCCATTACATTTTTGCATATAAATGTCTTTTGGAATTTGTAAACAATAATTAGAAAAAATTTCTTAGACCTAACTTGGATGATGCAAATAGGGATACCTCTACGATTATCTGTTGGAAGAGAACAAGGACCTATAGTTTAAAGCCTAATCGGAACAGCAGTGGACGGCCAAATAATTATTTGATAACGAATTTAATTGAAGTGTGATTTCTTGGTACAACAAACGTCTGTCCGATAAATAATATTTAAAAAACCTCTTGGCCCCTTGGCATGCATAACCCTAAAGGGTATTACTGTCGTCATTATCACGAACAATTGATGTGCTAAAACTAAATTGCCTGCTGTTTGTGATTTTACTACTAAATATATAGCAAATATAAAAAAAAAATAGCAAGCTTAAAGACAAGACACAACACAAAATATATAAATAACATAAAGTCCAAAGTGATAACGACAATGAATGCTGGACGCAGGCATTGGGGCGGGTAGGGAGTGCGCACAATGACGATGAAAACGACAACCAAATCGTGAAATGAAATCAAATCAAAGCGACGCAATGTCGGCTGCCAATGCAAAAAGCCTTTGAAATATTGCAAAAAAAAAAGGCGCAGCGAGGGCTCAGACATACTGATAATAGCAGCTGACAGCGGGGAAGCATTTAGAAAGGGTCCAGCAAGAGCCATGACATGCGTGTGATATAGTACAGCGTGCCACAGCTTGACTATATTCATTCATTCATTCATGCCGGCGCTGCAGCGAGGTTCATTCAGAGCGTTTTTGTAAAACGAAGCCAAAGACGTTGAAAACTGACAATGTGAATGCGTTATCTCTAATCAGACGCAGTGACACTACGAATGTCACAGTGTGCGTGCGGTTGACGCTGTGTGTGTGTGTGTGTGGGGGTATCTGTTAGTGTGTCTGTGTGTAAAAAAAACTCCGAGCACTCCGATTCGGACAATACGAGCTTGAAGGCAACGAGCCGCGCTGAGCCGAGAAAACAGCAGTCCAAAGCAGCATCGCATCATTCGTGTTTGGCAGCTCGTGCGCAACGGACGCATCTTGTTCAGTCTCCAAACAAGTTCGAGTGAGTTCCATTTTGGTTTGAAAAGCCAGTCGCCATTGTCAGTGTCGTCGCGTGCAACCGGAAGTGCGCTGCTCGTAAGGATAATACGCTGTTGTTGTAGTGGTTGTTCTTGTTGTTGCTGTTGCTGCTGCTACCCTTTTGGTGGCATATTCATCCTGTTGCGCCGTCGCATTGTTAACACTTAAGCTGTTAAGTTTGAATGTGCAAAAGTAGAATATAAAAAAACGTGTAAAAAAATGGCCGACTTTTTATCACACTCTGTGCGTGTGTCTGTGTGTGTGTGTGCGTTTGCGTAGCTTTGTGTGCTTAACGTACCGGAAATGGGCAGCAAACTCATTAATGCCATTCGCCATTTTTGTGCCAAATGCATTGCAAAAAAAAAAAAAATGAAAACGTGGCTTATAAAGTCAAGCCTCTTGCATTAACTGCAGTTATATAAGCAGCAGTCAAGCGCTGTTTTGTGCCAGCTACAAAAAAGAGTGTTGTAAAGTGCGCAAATTAGTGTTTATACAAATAACTTGCTTAAATAATTGCTTAGTAGCTACTACTAAGTCGCCACATTTACAAAGTGTTAAAGCAACTGTCTTTCGCATACGTGTTGAATATTTGTTCCGTATCTGCGCTGATAAGATCGGTCAAGAGTTCATTATAAAAAACAAAAAAATAATTTATAAATAAAATTTGTAATCAATGGTTGATGAGCTTAAACTTACTATATACTAGTTCGTTTTGTATAAGCTAAGAGTGAGAGCGCTCTCAATTTGAAACAAAAAAAAAAAAACAAAAAATTCGCAGTGTTATCAATTTATAATCAAAATAAAAGTGTTGAAAATGCAAAGTTTTAAAATGTCTTAAGTTTTGTCTGTGTTTGTGCGTGTAGTAAATAAAATATTTGAAATTCAGCTGCATTTGTTTTCGCTGAAAAAACTAAATATGCAAATTTGCAAACTTTAAGAAAACAAATGAAAATATAGAAAAACACAAAACTTTGAGTTGTACAAATTTGAAAAACCCAAAATTTTGCAACATTAGTGTGTAATATTTCAAAGCAGACTCTAATTACTAATCTTACTTTAATCTAAAATTAAGATTTTATTTAGTAAGCTCTGTTGATGAATCTGACCAATTGACTTAAACTTTTTTGCATCTTTGCTGCTGTCGTGCTCTCAGCTCATTTCGGTTTCATCAATTTAATTCAAATTCAAATAGGCTACAAGAAATTATAGCCCAAAATTTTTAAAAATCTAAACATTAATTTATTTGTAAAGAACTGCTAATTAAAATAGTAGCTGGGTATGGAAATAAAATGCTAGGACTTTAGTTTCTTCTGTGTTCGTCATCGACAAATAACTTACTTTAATTTTTATATTTTTTTATTTATTAATTACTTTCTACTCGGAACTTACATTAAAAAAAATAAAAATAATATCCCTGTTTTATATAAAAAATCATTTTGACGTCGGTCACGTTTTATATTTAGGATATTTTTTATATATAATGGGTAGAAAAAACTTGTATATTTCTGTAGAAGAACGAAAAGTTCGAATTCGCAAACAGGCAAGAATACGAAAAATTAAAGATCGATAGAAAATGACAATTGAGAGAAATGAAAAGATAACAAAAATGCTCGCGTTGAAAATTTAGACATGAATCAACTTTTGAAAAAAAAAAACGAAAAAATAGAAGTGATAAGCACTTGAAAGGAGAACAAATTGACAAAAAGTGGAAGCTTTGGATCGTAGGAGTGATAGGGAGTGCCGAGGGAAGCAAGCATATGCGAAGCCCCCCCACTAAAATAAAATAAACATATTTATATACTGGCGTATAATAAAATATAAAGAACTTTTTATTAAAAACATTCTATTCAATATTGTATGATTTTATATTCCCATGTTAAGGTATACTATCTATGTTGAAATTATAAATCTCTTAGATATCCCAATACTAGTCAACAACAACCAATGCATTCGACAAAAGATATTCGCTTAGATTTAGCAAAAAACTATAAAATTTTCAGTTCGTAAATATTTTGTCAGAAAATTCGTTAACTTTCTAGAATATCAATAAATTTCGATTCAGCTGACTTAATATTTTGTAATATTTAAAATTTAATAAAAATACAATTTTTAAGATTCAGTTCGAATACATTTTTCTTCTTCTTTAAATAATTTAAAATTTTTGTCTAAAAATCTATGAATTTTACTCGAACTCATAAACGAAAATTGATAAGTAATTTGTTGAAATACAAATGTAAAAATATAACTAAATATATAAAACTTAAACAATTTTCTTTAAATGTTCACCATGCCCCCATGTTCGTTTTGAATTATCATCTTCGAGAATGTTTTTTTTAGATGCATAGATAAACAGAACCAACTATGTACTTCACCTTGTAAACTTGCTCAGAAAAGTTCTAAATTGTCAACAATTTTATTTTTTTGTACTCATACACAATATTTTTCCTGGATTCTGTAGCAGCAAAAATATGTAATGGTTCTAAAAATTTTATTATTAAAATATTTCAGTAATTATAGAACATACTCTACATATTCGAATATTATTCAACATATGTTTTGAAAATGTTTTGTTTTTATTGGTAATTTCTAATAATTTTATGTATTTGCTTTTTCCATGATTTAATAATAATTTACAAAGTTTAATTATTTACAACGGGGAAATTAAGTATGTGTTAAGTATAATTATTTACATTCAAGTTGGTAATTTCTTAATTTTTGCAATTTATCATGGGATTGTCTAGCTGCAGGTGAAGGAAAAATGGTGCTGAAAATATTTGTATATAATACTCAGATTTTATTTACTCAAATTGAATTTCTTGGTCAAAAAATAACTTTTTTTTTATATATTTTTATATTATAAATTTTCTTTATTTTGAAATGATACATTTACTATATTATGAAAGTTTTCGTGAGACAAATCAAAATTCTGGATTTTAAAAAGTTTCTTTAAATAATTTTATGAAAAAAATGCATGCATAATCCTGAAAAGCCAAGCTTTTCCAAACAGTCTGCTTGTTTATTGGGTTAACGTCAATTGAAATTTTTCAATTCTTATTCGTTAAACAAGAAAAATTCAATATGCAAATTTAGACGGAAAAATTATTTTTTGATTTTCAATGACTCACATACGTAGCTTTGAAGTCTGTGCAAGAACTTGTTTTTCTCTTTTTAGTAAAACAAAGTTTATGCAAAAGAAAAATATTCATTTATATGCTATGAAATCAAAAGTATTAACGATATGGAAAAACTTAAATTTTTCTAAAAGAATTTTATTGATCATGCAGCCGTCGGAATTTTTATTTTCGAATATGTCATTAAAATTTATGTTCTTAAAATTTATAAAGTTTCATAAATATAAATATAAAAATATCTGCAAATTTCCATATAAAAGCAAATAAAATAATATTCCAATTTGCTTTTCCTCTTTTAAAGATAAAAAACTAAGTTATAAAAATTCAAAATCCAACATATTGATTTAAAACATTCTCACCAAGTTCTGACCTAAAAAAAATGTCAAATGCTTTTGCATTCTGCCTCCACTGCCGTTTTCGCTTGAAAACCAAAAGCAACATCCTGAAAATACATATATCATGTCCCACTGCTCCGCTCTTTCTTATCGCTACTTACTGAAAGAAGATGTTCAAAAATCCAAAAACGTTTATTGCCATTGCCCTGCTTATTGCAACAACTTGAAAAATCCCTCGTTATATTGTGGAACAATTCACTGGTTCATGTTGAAATCAATACGCATACGCAGCGTTGTCCCATTGGCATCTTCAACCATTCACAATCATTTGCATAATTTTGCAATGCTAACTTGAATCTTTTGTGCAAGTATTTTTTATATCAAGTATTTTACACATTTTCGCATGTAAAATTATGCAAATTTGATTTTAAAATATATATAAGAAAAGAAAAAAAATGCTCAGCTTCATTCGCATCTTGGCAACGAAAAAGTGGTAACTGGCGCAGTGCAGCCAATGCAACGAGCTGGGCATCTCTCTGCCGTCGGTCCTCGTCTTGCCATGCCCCAAGGTGTTGCCGAGCATTTAGCTGTAAATAGTGCGTTTTTTTCTCTTTTATACTATTTGTGAATACCCTTTAATTGGGCGGCTGAGAGTACTATAGATGCGTAGAAATCCCATGATGAAAAAAAAAAAAATTTTTTTATCATCTTGTAGTTGTTGGTATAATTTAGTTCGTAGTTTATAGAAGTCAATCTAAAGACAAAAAAATAAAATATATTTAAGGAATTCAAAATTTAGTATCGGTTTTCTTAACTCAGAAATAAAAATATAATTCATTCCCTCAATATCTTATGCCTTGTTTTTCGCAAAACTTTTCAACTTTAGGTAAATTCGTTGTAGTGTATTACACTGTCGCCTTACACTGCGACTGATTGTAATTTTTTCCTAACTGTGGGTGTGCGTATATTGGCCAACTCTTTGCGGCGCTTACGCCGGCTTGTCTGCATGCCTTTTGCTCAGTTGTTTGTAGGTTTTATATGGCTTAAATCGTTGGCCATTTTCACAGATGCCTGGCGGTTGCCTTAACTTGGCTTGTTGCTGCTATAGTTTTTGCTCCTTTTGTTGTTGGTATTTTCGTTGGTGGCTGTCGTTAGGCTACTTAGTTCTTAGTGGGAAGCTGTCGTACGTACTCCTTGTGCCAACACTTTTGTTGGTTCGTTTAATTTTTATGGTAGTAGTAATTAAAAAAATTATGACCAAAGTGGGTGGTATAAATTTGTTGGCTTGTTTGGCTCCCACTGGTAGAGCATCTAGTCAACATTGTTCCGGTAGGCGAAGCCTGCTTAAGCTTTTGTTTTTTAGTGTTATGGCCAATACATAGCACTCGCGTAGATTACTTGGTCCTCTTGGTCTATGCCAAGTTTGTAGACTTTTATGGGCTCTAATTGAAATATGCACGTGTTGCTGCGCCTGGGCAGGGAGTTTGTGCGCACTGCTAATACTCTAAGAGGCGAAGGTGTACCTTAAATTTGATAAGTCTTATGTTAGTAGCGAAATAATTTTAGGCAATTTTTTTCGAAAGATCTGTGAAACATTCTGCTGTCCGTATGTACGATTAGAACTTGAAAAATATGAGAACATCGAGACATAATCGTTGCAGACTGTTTCGTTGAAAAAAATATATTTTAAAACTGCTTACATTCTTAAGAGAAATGGTCGGTCTATTATCCTTAGCTTTAAGATATTTTCTTCGAGTGCAGTCTGTTCCGCTGATAAGAGCTTAACTCTTAACTCAAGAAGATGAAACAAATCATACCTCCTTATGATATGTATGATTTGTTTCATCTTCTTGTCTTCTCAATGTGATTTTCAAAAATTTCGCAACTAAAATTATGACCTTAACTCAAATTAAAAGCCGCTGCCTCAATTCATAATCTTCAAGCCCAAACATATGAGCCATATATCCTTTTATGCACAGCATTTTTTTAGAGCATCCCACAGTTCCGACACCACCTCCACAAACCAAGAATTTTACTTCCCAACCAATGGCAAATGCAGCTGGCTAGTTAGTAAAACTGGCTTAAAAATACGGGCAGTTGCAAGTTTTGGGGCTTGTTGGAAACCAGGGCGGCGGCATAAACTGCTGCTTAGAACTTTCATTTAAGCTATTTATATGTTGGCGCTTTTAATTGGGTTTTTTGTATGGAGCCGGGGTTGTGCCATTTTAAGTTGACCTGACCGGAATATTTAATACACTCTTCATTTTGCTCAGTTTAATGCTCTTAAGCCTCTTCACTCATAATAAAATAAGCAACATGAAATCAAACTTATTATGCAGCTCTCTAGAAAATTTAGAATACGCTTACCAAGACACCAACACGCACCCAGCCAGCCACACAGCTTAATCCCCGTCGTTTTATCTTGCGCCATCTTCATCTCCGGAGGTGTTTGCTGTTGCCACTTGGCTTCAAGTGGAGCAAGCAGGCAGGCAAGCAGCTTGCCTTTGCTTAACTAGATTGATGCGCTTGGCAGACAGCTTGATGTCACTCTTGTCCTCGTCATGTGACAACAGCAAATTATGTCAAATGTCAGAGCAGTAGCTGCACACGGCAAGTTGGCAAGTTGGGGTTGACAAGGGGTTAAGTGGCGCCTCTCAAAACCGAGCCCAAACATTTCCTTTGTGTTGACCAACAAGTGGGCGGGCGGGTGAACAAGTACAATTTTTTAATGAAATTAAAAAA
Source organism: Chymomyza procnemis (assembly GCA_035046065.1). Taxonomy (NCBI): domain Eukaryota; kingdom Metazoa; phylum Arthropoda; class Insecta; order Diptera; family Drosophilidae; genus Chymomyza; species Chymomyza procnemis. Next base: position 16,121,576 of record JAWNOJ010000004.1, on the reverse strand, counting down.
AAAAACAAAGTTTCTTTGCTGACATTTGCAAACCTAGCATAAATGCATAAAGGGGCAAATCCTTTAGAAATTACATTCGAAAATTTTGAGTTGGATTAAGAAAAGTTTTCCTTTTTATTTGAATGAAGGTAATTAGTGACTTATGCCCCAACATTTCTGCACGTCATTATGCTTGTGATGAAATTTTATTTTAAATTAAATGTGTTTTTAGAATAAAGATTTCCAAAATTACTTGAAGCCTTTTCTATATTCATATAAATCTAACAGACTAACAAAAGAATTAACGCTAGTTGTCTTTTATAAACATTTCTATATAAAGGCAAAAATCCTAAAGCCCAGTAGTTCATTTTTATTTTAAAAAGTCTTTCAAAAATTAATTTTAATTCTCAAACTCGAATTTTTCATAACAAATTATAAGATATCGCTAATTTTAGCGCGTAAAATTCCTCAAAAATATATATTTAGCAAAATCGTAAAATTTTCCAATGAAATATAATAAAAAACTGCAAATAATCTTTTTGACTTATCTGTGTGTATAAGGACTAATATTATGTCGCTGACTAAAATCTAATAGACTTGAGAAGAAAGAAAGCTTTTACTTAAGAGTATTTGTAAAAATTTATAAACTGCCGAATTTAAAAAAAAAATTAAATAAACTCTGACGATTCTCAAAAAATAATAGTTAAACTTTGACGAATCTCAAAAAATACTAAATTAACTTTGATGAATCACAAAAAATAATAAATAAACTTTGAGGAATTTAAAAAAATTATAAATAAACTTTGACGAATCTCAAAAACTAAGAAAAAATCTTTAGTTTTAAGAACACAAAAATAATACATTTGAAAATAAATGCACCAAAAAAACCACTTTAACAAGATTTTAAAAATCTCTTACAAACTATTCTACTACGAATTTCATATTCTGCATTTTAACCAATTCCTTTTTGATTTATTAAAGTTTCACCCACTTCTAACAAACAAAAGCCTGGCACCAAACAAATGTTTGACGCATTTTATCCAACTCTACGTACTTTCACCTGTTTGTCCTCCAACGTCTTTGTCTGTCAGTTTACATATGTCACCTCTGTTACTTTGTATGCAAGAAAAATGCAAAGAAAATCGCTCTCTCCCACACGCACATACTAAAAATTTCCAAGAAAAGCAGCAAAAACAAAAAAAAAAATGACAAAATGTCGCAACAGTCAACGCAATTTACAGCGCAACAATCAGAAGTATTAGAAAAAGGGTAAAAGGAGTTGTATCTAGGGATTAGATACATTCACATATTCATACATGTATGTGTCTTCCTTGTTTGTTGTGCCCTTTGGCCGCAATCGTTACCCAAAGAAATGTCAAAAAAATTGGCTCCGTTTGTGCAAAGCAACAATGGAATCTAATAAATTCTTCTAAAGCTGTTAGATTGCTCCCTTAACGATTTGCACCACAAAAAGGAAAACTCACTTTTTGTGCGTTTACCCTAAGAGCTGAAGTCTTGAGCCCGATAAAGTATGCAACAGAATGATCAGCACTACCAACAAAGAATAAAAAAAAAATGGATAAATAGAAATTTGTCTCTCTGCGGTTATCTCTATTTTGTCAATATTAAATCGATGGTACTTGCAGTTTGACAATTGCCTTAAGAGGAAATGAAAACAAAACAAATTCCTTACTAATCAGATTGAGCATGTCAAAGAGAATTAATATTGGAAGGCTTTGACGGTTTGGAGTGGGCTGAATTGAGTTAAGGCATTGGGCAGGAGGGCTGTATTGGAAAAGAATGCGTTTTTATCAGAAATATAAGTTCTTGGAAGAAATACAAGCATTCGTATGCAGTTGAAGTAGGGGCCTTGGGTGCTTCTGGGAAATTGGGATGTGGTATACTGGAATGCGCTTTCATCAGAAATGTAATTTAATCGAAGAAGTAGAAATACTTTGTTACACAATTTAAGAAGTGGCAATGGGATGGCTGTGGTGGGAAAGCATGCGTTTTCAGCAAAAGAAGTTCATAAAAAATTAGGCATATTTTGCTTTACAATTATTGTTTTTGAGTATAAAAAAAGGTTTGTGAATTTCACGATTTTTGTGTGTTCAAGCTATTGAAGTTTTTTTAAGAAAAAAAGATTTTAAGAGACTCAAGTTATCGCTGGAAAGCCAAGCTCTTTTTATATATATTTTGCTTTAAAATTTTCAAAGAATTTGTATTTTAATAGATTTAGACGCTTGGTTAAAAAAAAAGTATTTTTAATAATTAAACAAGTGTTTCAAAATGCTATTATCACAATTTAAGTTCAAGTTTTATAATTTTTGTAAATTTTTGTAAATATAACGTCTCTATAAGCAAAAATATTCTAGACCATGAACTAACTCCATAAAGCTTTTAATAATACGCATAATTTCACGATATAAAAACAATCTTTCTACAAACACATATGATATTTACAAATGAAAAAGCAAAGTAATTCCAAAGTAATTTTGAAAATCAGGAAAAACAATTTCTATAAAATGTTTCTTATGAGATTAAACTATAGAGTTGTTAGTCAAAGCTACTTTAGACAGATTTCTAAATAATTTCTGAATTTAGAAAAAACACCGTCTTGAAAATGGGACTAGCATCACATTTAAAGCAAAACTAAGTGGGAGGATCATACCGTATGTTGTATTGCATTTCATCTTTAAATACTTGAAAGACACTCACCTTTTTGAAAACATTCTCGGAGTTCCAGACCTCTAGACTTTACTGCTGGAAACTGAAAAAATAAGAATATGTTATGTTATTATGAAGTTAAAATGCAAAAGTATAGGTTGTACAAATTTAGCACAAAGCAATAAAATACAAACAAAATCACGTATTTTTCTCCTAACACAGTGATTGATTTTAAAGGGTTTTGACGAAAATTAATGTAGGGAAAAGAAATACAAAGATTATGAATTTTAAATTGTTTAATGATATAATATGGTAGACCTTGAGAGCGTGCTCGCCCCTAAATCGTGGTTTGATTCTACCCAGCAGCACTGTTGCAATTGTCTAGCACTAGCATAGCTAGCAAATAGACGCTATTTGCCTAAGAAAATCTATATAAATTAAAGAATCTGCGCCGATTCGGCAATAAACTGTTGGACCCTGTTCTCATCGTACAACTTTCAATAAAGATATCTGCGAAGCGAAGAATCCATAGTTCAAGGTACAGAATTTGTTCTTGTTATAATAATGTAATATTATTTACAATTTTTATTTGTTTAATTAAATTTTTTTAAATATAAGAATTAAAATAAGAATTGATTATACACCAAAGTGTTTTAACTTCAAACTATTAATTTTAAAAGACTACTTGCAATATACCCAAAAATAAGAGTATTACATGCTATAAATCGACTTTCAACTACTGCAATATTTTTTTCAATTAGATTTGGATCATAAAATTTTGATTTAAAGCAATTGGCAATTGCGTTTAGTTTTCGTTGCAAGCTATTGTACTTCAACCCACGCATTTTCCTTATTCATTTTTACATTTTTTATTTTTTCCGCCCATAGTTTCAAATTCAATTTCTTTTGCTCTTTTTTGCACATAAATTACACTGTTCTTCCCAATTGCAAGTCGTAGAGTTCGGTCGTTTGAAATCACGCCATTGGCAATTTTAATCTCGTTTATTAGCCATTTCTCAAGTGATACACATAATTTACAATTTTTCAATTTCTAGCCCGACAACATACCAGAAACATTGTTTTTTTTTGTTTTTCGATTTTGTCGAACACGAAGCAAAAAAATTGCATACATTCTGGCAGGAAGCAGCCTGTAAGTTACTACCAACGCTACTGCCATATTGCTATGGTACGGATAACTAGAATTGCAAACATGCACCCAATCGTTGGCCATTAGGAGCAGCTACGCAGCCTGCGTACCGAGTACCCAACAATAACAGCCCAGAAACTCCCAACAATAACAAAATGGCGCCTATTGCTGCAAGCTGCAGCAGGTAAAACTGCAAAAACGATGAAAAAATCACAATTTTTCGCAAAATTGTAATAAAAACCATTGCTCCAGCAGCTGCGGCAGCTTCACTTCCATATTGGTAGCAATTTTTTAGTTTGGCATTGCCATTGGCCTGCCAAGCGTTCGGCCCCAGCCCAACAGTCGCCTGCTGCCTGACATCAAAGCGACTTAGAACTGGGTTTGGCGGCTTTTCCAATCGCTGGGTTACTATGGGGCTCTGACTACAAAGTACTTTGGCTTTTATGCAATAACTGCGTGCTACCGTTTTGCGATGTTTGCACGCATCCACTCCAATTTTCAATAAACGTAACGATAGACCTTGCTGCAAGTAAGCGCTTCCGATATTTGCAGCCCTTAATACACTACTTAGTTGATCCATAGGAGGTACTATGAATTTGTAATGAAGTTTGTGTGGAAAAGAAAGGGTTGTTTCAACAGAACAATGTAGGTAGGTAGAAGTATGCAGATGGGAGCATGCAGACGTGCATAAGAAGGACGACAAAGAACATATTTCTTTTAAATGTAAAATACAACATCGCAATTTTGACTGTTCGAATTTAAGTGTGAGGTTAATTTGAAGATAAGTACAACACAGCCCTATCGTGCCTGACTTTAGCAAAACATTTATCAAATATATTATATCGAATGTTTCGAAAGCGAATAACATAATGGACCCTAAGTTACTAAGCTCGAAGACAGTTACAATCCTACGTTGGAACTTATATTATATTTTATTGTAACAGAAATTAGGCTGTCTCTGAATATAATGTATTATTTTGCTTTTGAAATATGAGTTTTATTATCAATTTTTACTAAAAATAATAATAAAAGAGGAGCAAAATCCTAAAAGAGACAAATTGAAAAAAGTTTCAAGCTGCAGACGGATGAAACTAAGTCATCCATAGAACTTTTAAATAATCAGCGGACTTACCACAGATTTCAAAAGCAAACTTTAACAAAAAATGTATTAATTTTATTTTTGTTAATTTTAAGCACACCATGAGTGATTTCAAAACGTTTAAAATCAATTGGAATACATCAAATTGTGTTGATGAAAAAATTATGATAATAAGTGGTCCGAGTAAATCATGAAGACTTACTGAGGCAGCATATCGCTAAAAATTCTTTGAACTAAATAGTTATACTAAAATGGAACAACCTTTTCTTGTGCCAAATAATGTAAGACTTTACAAGGTCTAACACTTATTGGGTACGATGAAATACAATCGTTTTGATAATATACAATATCTTCTAAAATTAACTTTTTTACTCTAAAGCCTTAAGCTTCTCAATAGCTGTATGAGAAAAATCCCTAAAAATTGTTATAGATTAAATTAAATAATAAGAAATTAAAGCTTAATAAATGAAATTCGAGTCAATCACGTTGAGCCACAGTGTTATCACAAGACATCCCTGATGGCTATTGATTGTTATTTAATTGTGAAGTAAATAAATTCCCGATGATGAACATTAAATAAAACAAGATTATATTGCTATATGGGTCTCTGTAGCGTAGAGGTAGAGCACTCGCCTCTAAATCGGCAGGTCTGTGGTTCAATTCCACCCTGCTACACTGCTGTATTTGTCTAGTAGTGACTTGGCTAGCAAATAGACGCTATTTAGCTAGCAAATTCTCTATTAATTAAAGACAGCCGCCCGGATTCGGATTTGGTTGTACAACTGTCAGTCCCTGTTTTCTTCGAAGAGCTATTTACAGAGATATTGCCATGTTCCTTCGCCTCTTGGGCTGTGACCGTAGTCGAGGAGAGTTTATTATTTATTTTTTTTATTATATTGTTGTATGTTATATTTCTTATATATAGCTCAAAAGTAATTTTTCATATCTTTATATGGAACAACCCTGGATTGCCTCTCTGCAAGGGCAGCTCATAGGGCACCTCATAGGCTGCTTGCATTTGCCAAACACACTCGCTTAACGGACGACCAACGTGCCTAGGGCACCAGTGGAGCCCCACCCGGTAACACTAAGGATCATTCTGATCTATGTGAGGCCCCTTCGGGGGCCGGCCGGACTAACCTAACCTAACCTATATGGAACAACTTTATATCTCACAGTAATTGTGAGAACATAGCATAGAAACGCATTTCTATGGAACTGCGTATTGCCTCTGTTTCTATCAAACGAATCTTCTACAAGTGTATCAAGATAACACTGGGAATCTAACTACATTCCGTAGCATACTTCTGTTGATTTGTAGAACTTATGGAAGTCAAATCATGTTGAACGCGTGAAGCATTGAGAAAAAGAGTATCTAACATGGTATGGGTCACAGATCGTGCTGAAGCAGTTCTTTGCCACCTATAAACGCTTCCCAAAAAAGTGTTTTCAATATTCATCGAGATTGTTCCTCCATTAGAGTATATAGTTTTCATCGCTTATAATGGGTTACTGCAGGTAGATTTCATTGTCGTCAAAGTTTGGACTTACTTTATTTTTTTTTTTTTTTCGTATATTTGGCTTGTTTGTCGTGCAACTTCACTTCGGTTTGTAGCAGGCAACTGTGGCAACTATTTCATGTTGCATACTTTTATGCATGCTCTCGCATATGCTCAAGCGTGGCTGCTGTAACTTTCTTCGTTTACTTTGTTATTAGATTTGCATGTCAGGACGTATGTGCTACGCATAAGACCCTTAAAAACCCAACCCCCCACTACTTAGCCAGTGTACATGCCCACACGACACCGTCTCAGGCGTACAGCGTTGTTGCAACAAACGTAATTGCATTTACTACGGAATTTATGTTAGTAAAATTTTGCAGTTTTTTATTTAAGTTGTGTGTTTTTTCCCGGCACTTGCTAACAATCTCCTGAAGTTGCTGTACCTTGTGAGGAGAGCAGCAGAAGCTGACGCTCACTCAACTTCACTTGAAAATTGCATTTTTGCAAAAATGTTTGCCGTGTACAGCACGCTCAGCAGTCGAGTTCTACGGGTCTAGAGTTCGAGTGCAGTGGAAGGAAGTCGTGGCATGGGGTAGTAGTAGTAGTGGTAGTAGGGAAACTGAAATATGAAAACAAATGGCGTTGGGGCTTTTGGCTGGTGTGCTGGTATATGTGCGAGTGAATGATGGGCAAAGCCGATTTATGTGCATTTTGGCTGTTATTGTTTTACGGACTTGTCTTATTGGCAAATTTAGGAAGCTGGTCAAGAAGAAGTGGTCAAGAAGCTTACCAACTTTAAGCTATTAAAGCATTTGGCAAACTATTAACAAAGAAAATGTTTTGCGATTTTTTTTTTGGCTTAAACTAGATATAAGTAACAGTTGCCGGAAAACTTTCGGGCAAAGTCTATGCTAATCGCTTTAGCCGTATATCATGTCTAACGCGGCATGCTTTTCATGCAAATCCGCTTTTGCATTATTATTTTAGAGCCAGAAGGGAGTACGTATTATACTTATGGTTAATGTCTTGATACACTATAGGCTGCATGCAGGTGCAAAGGTATTACAGATTTTGGCAATATGCATGGTTAACCATAGGTGGGTTATTTATATGCAAAAGCTTTGCATAAATTTGTATAATTTCGTGCGTGTGAGCTGCTATAGCTTGAAGTTATTTAAAGCCAGTTGAATTGGCTTGCTTCGTTTTCGGAGTTAAAAGCAAGCAAGTGGTTTTCGACACAAGTTTTTGTTTAAATTTTATTTGCTGAAACTTTTAGAATAGCTTCGAAAGTAGAACCATAGTCAATGTTAGCTACAAACAACCCTTCATTTTCAAACACTAACACCAAACTAGCTGCAAAGAACAGTCACTGCAGCGTATCCCTTTTTTGGTTTGGTCCCCAAAACAATTCAAATTTTTTCATATAACATATAAGCCGTCTGGTTCATATGCAGCCTGAAGCTGCTAGTACACTGCTAGTCATTCCCCCTTGCACTTATCGTATTTGTGAACCCGCGCGTGAAACTTAAGCTGCTTATCAGCTCTGGACGGGATAACCTGCTATGCGTGTGTACCCTAGGTCACCCAGTGACAAACAGATAATGCACTATACAAATCCAATGCGATGATGTAGCAAATAAAAACAAAAAGAAACACACTCTCACATGTAAATAAAATAGTGACTTTTTTCTCTCGTACTTTTCCCCCTATATTGATTCTTTTTTAGCATTAAGTAACACTTGTTGCCACATAGCCAAGTTCAGCAATGGAGCAACTATTCGAATTTTTTTGTAAAAAATCGCTGTAAATATTTTATTTTGCATATTTTTACAAAAGTATCTAAAATTCAAAACTAAACACTGCATTCCTTTTGAAACTATATTTTTCTATGAAATAAAAGTTGGACATACAAGGCTTATTGTAAAAGTAATATTTCAACAAGGATATCGTAAAAAAAAGAATTGCTTTGTCCTTTTATTGGGAAAAATAATTTGCCTAGAGGCGATTTTATGGCAAAGATACAATACTCCAAATGTATATTTCAGACTTCTTATTTTATTTGGGAATCTGCTTTTATAGATTTTTCCTGTTTATAAATTCTGTTTTTTAAACGCAATTAGTGGCTCAATATTAAAAATGACCGACAATTTTCTTAAGATATAGATGCTCTTCATTCAAAAGTTTAATTACAATAATTTTTTTTAATATTCGGCATATAATATAGAGATGCTGCTTATACTTTTATAAACCTAACAGACTGGCCTTTAAACTATTCTTTCAATAGAAATTATTTTTGAAGTAATGCCGGAAGTAGATTAATAGAATAAAACATTTTCTTTAGAACTAACTAAAATAAATAAAAATGAATTCCAACTCATATGCAAAACACGAGTCATGGATTTCAAAATGAACCTTGGTGTTTTAAACAAATTTCATATAAATTCTCAAGGTATCTTCTACTTCCCATGCGTATCCAATCCAATTTCAATATTCTAATTTCTAAACGAAACGGCACTTTCTAATAACATCTTTGAAGGCTGTGTTAGAACTGTAACATAGGGAATTCTTTGAGCGATAGACTTGTATAAAGCAATTCCAAAAAATGACTGAATTTCGAAACTTTTGGTACTTGGTATAACTTGCTAATGTTAAATAATAATATTATAATAATAATAAAAATGTTAAATAAAAAATGCTTTTAAATTTATTTGGCTGTTAACGAAAAAATTGTATAACGCTGTTGGCTTTAAGATGGACTTTCTCAGTTCACGTGCAATAGCGTATAGAGAATTTGTTTTTGGGAACATTGGTCCTAAGACGGACATAACATCTTCCAAGTTGACGTTCAAAAGAGTTTAAAGGATTTGATCTTAGGGCCATTTTCTGGCCATAATTTCGTAGTGTTTATAGTTGCAATAGAGCAAGTTTTTTTTATTTATTATTTAAGTCCAGTTGAGCTTAAGATTAAACAAGTTAAACATTCTAAAATTATGAAGTAATAAATGATAACGAGGAAAAAAATATATAATAAAACTAATCCGTATTCCTAGCCTGATGGGTGAATTTTTTACAGATGTGCACCGTCTCACATCTGGGGCTAGCCAGAAACTTGTATTTACAATGTAAAAGATGAAAACAGAAAGTAACATATAAATTTAAACTTTTTTTTTTTCAAATAGAAGCCAAAGAACAGCGTTGACCAAGATAGGTTTTTATAGTTCATGATTGGTCAAAGAAGCTCGATTTGGGGAATCAAGATAAGATAGGATAGATAAAAAAATAAACTGGATAGACCGTTCAAAGGAGACGAAATCATAAAGCTTATAGCACGCCGTGGCGTGTTCTACGATCACTTAGAAAAGGTAATTTTATAAGGCGAAGTCGGCATGTATAGAATGGCAAACGAATGTTGGAAACCCAGTTTAATCTCCGTAGAGCAAATATTAAAAAAATATTACAAATTGTTTTTGAACGGACTCAATCAACTCTTGATAGTGTTGGTATTGAGGGTTCCAAATGCAGGAGCACTTGGAACGGCTGAAAATCATCGGTATATCAATTTTAAATTAGGATAATAATGGCGAAAACGGAGTATTTGTTTTCGGGTTAAAGTGTAAAAAGTAAAAAAGTAACATTTTTTGCTTTCAGTATTAACTTATTAAACACTCGGTATATCAAGCTCTACTCTACATTAATTTGTATTGCCAGCAATTTTGCAAAAGAAAATCCCCTGCGAGCCGCCAACTTTTTGAAGTTTTCTTAAACTTTCAAAATCGAACTTATGTTGAAGCCTTATAAATCAAAATAAGCACAACTTCCGCTTCTTGAATAATGCCAGTAACAAAATGCTTTAAATTAAATCTAACACAACTGTACAATTGCAAATAGCATTATCAATATCAGAATCGATTCACCAAAAAAAAAAAACGCTTCGCTGCCACTTGCAGTCAGCGCACTATCGATCAACGTTTAAGCACATCAATAGACTTAAATCTACAATTTGACTGCAAATGTACCCTTCTCAATTCCATTTGTAATCATTATTTACCCTTCGAATTGTACAAACCAAATCGAATTCAATCTGCTGACATTCACACAAACATTTTGACAGATTTCAAGAAAAGCTAAAAGAAAAATTGATATGTATTCCAAGCACAAAACTCCAGCCAGCGGCACCACAATGCCATCCGCTATACGCCGTGTGCCATCTCCCAAAGCGAAGTGCATAAAGTGTAAAGTGCTTTTGCTGCTCCTTCCAGCTGCAGCAGCAGCAGCAACAATCATTGGCAGCCGCATCAAGATTCAGGATACCCCAAACCCAAGTGCCACATCCGAACAAATGCAGCTGCGATTTATACGGTTCCAGAGTTCAACACATAAAACAGAGTGCAACAAAAGCAACAAAAATAAAACCGAGAAAAATCAAAACAAAAACAATAAAAGCGTTAACAATTTTTTTGTTAAACTCAAATGCAAATGCAAACAGCTTTGGTGTGGCATCAATCGAGTTGTCGTGGTAAAGCGCTGTGCCCCATAACAACGCTTCCAGCTGCCCTCTCGATGCTGGGTGCACACCCGTGCGTTGCTGCAGTGTCGTAGTTAGGGGCTTGGCGCAGTGTCGAGCAAAAATTAGCATGGAATTAGAAAATATTCCGGCGCCATTTTTCACGAGTCATAATATGTTTGTCACGCAGAAAAGTTGTTGCTATTTGTGCAATACACCAAGGAATTTACTGTCAATAAACATGTTTTTAAATTTTTATGAAATTCTTGCGCATCCAAAGTGGAATTAAGCAAGAAATTTAATTAAAATTTGCAAATTTATTTATAAAAGAATGCAGCATTTGCAGAGCTTTTCGTCTCTTAAATAAAGTGAAAAGATATTATTTAAAATTTTCTAATTTATGTACAAAAAATGCAGCGTTTTCGGAGTTTTTCATCTCTTAAATAAAGTGAAAAGATATTATTTATATATGCAAAATATGATTAAAAATTAAATAGTTTTTAGGTGAGTTTGTGGGTTAAAATATTAAAATAATTTAATAACAAAGCTGCATTTACTTGAAAAAAAATGATATAGATGATCTGGAGAATTTTCGAAAATTGAAACAAAACTTTTCCTTTATTTTATAAACTTCATATACATTCAACTTGATAGGCAGCTTTTTGAATTCGCTCATGTTTAAAAAAAAAATAAAGAATTTCGATTGTTTGAAATTTCTCCGCAAAGATAAAAATTAGGAATCTCGATTTATGTGCCTGCTTTCAGTAAAAACTGATATAAAATAGATTTTAATATTTATTTTTTGGTTTAGAGCTGCTCCTAGAGAATTCTTAGGATTCAATAATTATAAAAAAAAAATTATTTATGATTTATATTTTTTGGTTAGATAAAACCAAGATAAAAAGGATTTTAATATTTATTTTTTGGTTTAGAGCTGCTCCTAAAAGACAATTGTTAGGGTTCACAAATTATTTAAAAAAAAATTCCCTTTACGATTTATATTTTTTGGTTTGGGGCTTCTCCTAAAAGATAAAAAGGATTTTAATACTTATTTTTTGGTTTAGAGCTGCTCCTAAAAGACAATCGTTAGGGTTCACGTATTATGCAGCTACTTTCAAGTAAGAAGTTCCGAAAAATGAACTATACGATTTATATTTTTTGCTTTGGAGCTTCTCCTAAAAGCTAAAACTTAGAATTCTCGAAATATGTGCCTGCTTTCAAGTAAGAAGTTCCATAAAACTAAAATATAAACGATTTAAGTTCAAATACTTAATAATAATAAATACATCATTAAGAGAATCTTTGTATTTCACTGTATGTTTATATAGATAAATTTATAGAAACATACTTTTTTTATTTGACATGATATAGGGTACCAATTTTTGCCGCATTGTGGATATGTCAGCACTCTCACACGCATTAGCTTGTTTGCCGCTTTTGCGCTCTTTTGTACTCTAGCTGACTGGCTGCTTACAAAGCAGTATTTGCTTGTATGAGTTTTGCTACTATCTAAGTTCATATAAAATATATTATGTTTTAATACTTTGAAAGTCTGTGTATATACACAAAATAATTTATTTTAGACAACTTTTCGGAGAATACATTTTCGCTTGTTTTGAAAAACGTACAAAAGTTCCAACCCAAACAGAAATTACACAGTTTTTATGAGCTACCATTCCCAGTTTCTTTTTGGGTTTGTTGTCACAAGCTACAACAAGTTCTAAAAAATATTCAGCATAGGATTTCAAATTAAGTCCTCCCCATAATGTTAATACCAGCTACGTCACTGATATTGATGGAATTAATGATGGGTTCGTCTGTGCCTTTGCTGGGCACGGTGTTGTTGCCATTGGCGGTTCTAGGGTTTATGGTTTTGTGTGTTTTATGTTGAATCAAGTGGAAATTCAATTGATTTGCTTTGGCTTTGGAAAAAATCACACAAAAAAAAAAAACAAAAGCAAAACGCAAACGTATCCATAATATTGATGTGGTAAAGTAAATATGCTGGCTTTCTGGGTGGTGGTGGTGGTGGTGGTGGTTGTGCATATGCTTAAGAACCTCTATCCGCAACTAGAAGCAGAGCCTTTGGTCCAACAAGTGTAAAATGTATTTGAGCGAAAAATCATTTTGCGTAATATTACAAAAAGTAAAGTACGCAAAAAAGAAAAGATGAAAAATGTTAAAGCAGGAAATAATAATAATGATGATGATGATGATGTTGGCAAATGGCAGCCGCAATCAGCAAATCGAGCTGTGGCTTTTGGCCAGGCTTTGACTTTGTTTTTAGCCAGTGTGCTGCTCGTTTCTGGCATTGTCAGCATGTCAAATTGGACGGGTTTTCAAGATGGTAGTACTCAGCTTTTGTCTAATCAAATGCAAAAGTTATTTAATTAAAGACAAGTGCGGTGCTGTAAAACGTTCAAACTCACCTCAATAACTTCTATACGCTGTCGTTCCAAATCAAGTGGAAATTATTCAGCTTAATGAAGTTTACCTGTGAGTTAAGGCATACGCAAAACGACCGCAAACTGTACGCATGACTGGATGCAACTATTATAATAGAAAGACATAATATATGGAGGGATGTATATTTCTATTTACAGCCGAGTGTCAAGTTTGAGAAAAGACACAGCCTTCATGTTGACCATATGCTGATCCCAGCAAAATACTAGAAATCTCCAAAAAACGAGAATAAGAGACTACAAACAATATGCCCGCTAGGGGCTTTTTTTGGCTGCTGCTGCTGCTATTTGCCATAGCGCACACTCAAGCTGCACGACAAAGTAAGTAACCAGTGCTTAGTACACTATACCAATTTTAACTAAAAACGCAAACACTTCAGATCCGCTGAAAGATCCACGCATTTGCGGACGTCCACAATGTGAGCCCATCACTGCCAAGTTTAAATATGAGGAGCAGCTGTATAAATATGATTATACTGTCTCACTGCGCACTGAGTTTGCGGGCTCTGGTGATAACACCTCCGATTTGTATTTGAAAGCCAATCTGGATATATTGTTTCCCAAACCCTGCGAGGGTTATTTGCGCATAAATTCAGCTCAACTGTATGACAAGATACAAGATTCTACGGCCGCTGCTGACAGTGACAAGCCCAGTGGGGATGTCTATGATTACTATGGCGATCTAAATAGCGCCGAATCTAACTCGGGCGAACAGACCTTTGCTGATATGCATCCCAAGAGCAATAGCTTTGCCAATGATTTAAAGAAAAATGTCTTACGCTTTGCTTTTCACGACGGCCTGATAAGTGAGGTTTGTCCACATTTAGAGGAAACCGCCTGGGTATTGAATTTCAAAAAGGGCATACTATCGGCATTTCAAAATACCATGATGCGCTTCGATGTGGATTTTAATACCACAGAGATCGATGTTTCTGGCGAGTGTCAGGTTCAATATGCGCTCGAGAGCACGGATAATGTCTACGTTACCATACGCAAGCACAAAGATATAGCTACTTGCAGACGTCGTTATGCTACACAATCTGTGCTGCAGACTACGCCGTATACTTTTCGTGATGATAAGACCATCTGGCCCATCTTGAACTCGGAAAGTTATTGTAATGTGAGTAAAACTCAAGACTAACTATCACTTGCGCTTATCATAACATAATATATCGTTTTGCTTGCAGCTAACCGTTGACAATAGCGTCTATCGCGAGGTCAGCTGCTTTGAGCGTCATCTGCTTATACCATTCTCCAATGCCAGCACAGGCGCAGTCACCACCACTTACAGTAAATTTGAGCTCACTGGCGAAGAATCCTACAGCAGCAGCGAATTTCTTGAGCAGAGTAAGTCAAGTTCAATATATTCAAACAAAAAAAACCGAGTTTTTTAAATAAATCAAACCCCTTGCCTACAGATAACGAGCTTATAGAGCGTCGTTCGCCGCTTATCTTTGACCACACACCGCTCATTAAGCCCACACATGGTGAGATTAAGGCCGCGCGTGATTTATTAAAGGAAATGTGCGCCGTTGGATTTCCGAATATACAACGCGAGTTTATCGATATTTTTACGAATTTCTTGCAAACAACTAAAAATCTGGAGTATAAGGCTCTAACAGTGCTGCTGCAACGCTCGGCTAGCATCTGTGAGCAGGGCAAGTAAGTAGCTTGGCGGCGGCTAATGAACTATCAAGGTTGTGAGATAAGCCTTATCTTTAAAATTTTTTAGAAACCACGTGTTGGAATCGCTGCCCTACATAGGTAGCACGGCCTCTTATCAAGTGATGCGGGATCAAATTATAGCGGATAGCATACCCAAAAAGTTGGCACAAAACTGGATGACTTCGTTATCATTTATCACACGTCCCGATGAGGAAACATTGCAAACATTCTTTACCATACTCGACTATGCACGCAAGAAGCTGGATCCGGAGTATACCTTGGGCGCCACAGCGGTTATACATAGCTTCTGCAAGTACCATGATAACTGCGCGGAGCATCTTAAGGTGCAGCAAATCGTGAATCTGCTGGAAACGGAGTTCCTTAGCATATATAATTTGTATCGCGGAGAGCGTAAACAACGAGAGCGCTTAATTGTGCTCTTGAAGGGTCTGGGCAATATAGGTGCCGCCTCGCCACAGTTTGCCGAACACTTGCAGTGGATTATACAGGATGATGTAGCACCAGTCGATATACGCCTGCAGAGCGTCTTAGCTTTCAGACGCGTGGATTGTTTAAAGTATCGACAGTTCTTTTTGCATAGCTATGCTAACTATACCTTGAACTCGGAGCTGCGTATTTATAGTTATCTGCAGACCATGCGTTGTCCTAACTACTTATCTATGGCATTCATTAAAAATATATTGGAGCATGAGCAGATCAATCAAGTTGGCTCTTTTGTCTGGTCGCATCTAACGAATTTGGCCAAGTCTAATTCACCTGTACGCATTGAGGCGCAGGGTTTGCTGCTAAACGATGATTTATCTGACAAATTTAAGCTGGATATTCGCAAGTACTCTAGGAACTATGAGCATAGCTTGTTCTTCGATGAGTACAACTTTGGTAGGTTGAAAAATATTTAAAATCATGATATATATATATTAGCGTTCCCATCTATTAAGGTTGCAAACGACAACGAACTCGATAATCAAATAATATTTAAAGCTCTATTTTCCACTCTACAGGCAGCACTACCGATGCCAATGTTATCTTTGGCACAGACTCCTTTTTGCCACGTATGGCCAGCGTCAACTTTACGGCAGATCTTTTTGGGCAATCTGTAAACTTCTTCGAGTTTACAGCGCGTGCTGAGGGCTTTGAAGAGATGGTTGCTACTGCTTTCGGACCCAAAGGACCACTAAACAGCGAAATATTACGCAGAAAACTCTCCTTTCTAAATCGTTGGTTAGGTACAGAGAGTGCAGAGGAGGATGACACATTGGAGAACTTATTAAGTTTCGAGACATTACGCTGGAAACGTAGAGCGCAGCATGATGCAGATAGCTTGCAGGATGACGAAGAGGAATATGACTATGAAGACGACTTGTTAGCTACAGGCAAGCGTTCCAAACGAGCAGCGGATGCTGACACACGCAAACAAGCCATAGAACATAATGTGCATAACTTGGGCTATAAGCTTAAATATGATTACAGCAATCCTCGCGCGCAATTTGGTATACGCATATTTGGCAATGATTTGCGTTACTATACCGTGGAGTCTATGCTTGAAGTGATGGCTATGGTTAAGGAATTTGATCCCTTCCATCAGGCACACAAAGTGCTCTCAGGCAAGGAGTTCAGCTTTACCAAGTCGCGCGTTTTTTTGGATGCCAGCTATAATGTGCCATTGGCCATAGGCTTGCCATTGGCTATAAATGCCTTTGGTGCTTCCTCGGTGGATTTGCGCATATCGGGCAGCTTGGATCGCACAGAACCGCCCACTGATTGGCACTTCGATGTGGAGGGACGCTTTAAGCCCTCCGTTTCGGTAGATGTGATAACGACCATGCAAACAGACATGTATTGGGGTCAGTCGGGCATAAAGGTGAAGAGTAATCTTTATTCCAACTCCGAAGTGGAGGCCAAGCTGAAAGTGCGCGGTCGCAACTTGGTGTCCTTTGCATTTAATTTGCCACAGGATAAAAATGAAATATTTAGTGCGCGCTCGGAATTGCTGGTTTTAAGACACGATAAAGAACTGCCACAAGCAGGCATAGAAAAACGTAGCTCAAACTCCTCATGCACTTGGCCTATCTTGGATCGTGCTTTGGGACTGCAAATGTGTGCACACTTTAGCGTGCCTGATCTGAGCAATGCATCCAATGTTATATATCCCAGCTTGCTGCTCTCTGGACCGACAAACTTTAGCGTTATTTTGAAGAAATCCGATTTGAGCGCCAAGAAATACGTGTTTGAATACAAATGGGATCAGCAGGATCTAGATTCTAATTGGTCTTTGATCTTTAAAACGCCAGGCTCCAAAGTGCCACGTTTATTGGTTGCCAATGTGACCAGCATACCCAATGCTTTTAATGCTTCAGTGGCCTTTGTCAACGGCCAAAGTCGTGCATCCGCCGGCTGCAGCTATGATGGCAATCCTGATTATAGACGGCTGGATGTTTATCTGGATAACGATGGCAACCGCTCTGTGGATTTAGGCATGGAACTGCGACGTTATCAAGATTTTACAGCCTGGATTTATAAGCCACGCATGCTGTTGGCCATTAATGGTGTCAACATAACCGGCATTGTAGGTTCCATAAAAATCAATGAAAAGAATCGCATAAAGCAACATGATATAGATTTATCCTTTGAAACCAAAAAGCTACAGGCTTTGATTGTGGGCAATATAGTGCAAAGTGAGGTGACCACCTCCACCAATATGACTGTCAACTATAGGGTATGTTTCGTAATCTTGACTGTTTTAATTCTGTAATTTTCAACTTTAACTTCTTGCTTGCAGTTCCAGGACAACAAAATTGAGAGCATTAATCTGGCAGCACGCTTGGTTAACAATGGCGACAAGTCGAAGACGGAGTACCGCGGCAATGTCAAACTGCGCACCACCGCCTATCCCAAGCTTAACTTTGTCTCGAATGCCACATGGCTTAGCTTGCAGGGACACACGGAGGCTGTGTTGACCTACAATAATGCGCCTGATTATACGGATCCCAATCATACCAGCATGCTGCGTCTGATATTTGCGCGTGCGCAGTCCGAGGATTATATTTGGGAGGGTGCACGTACGCGTGCCAGCCTGGAACTAAAGGTGCCCAGATCGAAGATAGATTATCGTATTATGGTCAAGTAGGTAGTGTATGGACTTTGCTGCATTCAAAGCTATTAAATATTACTGCTTTCAGACATGAGGAACGCATTAAAAACGGCACGGAGCACAATGTCATTGTGGGGCTGAAATATGCGCCCGATAAAGAAGCCACCGGTTTATTTTCTGTACACTTGCCCAGACGCAATCTCTTTGCCGTAGATGCCTATATGAATGTAACAGTGCCGGAGTTTAACTCCTGTACGCTTAGTGTGAAGGTCAATGAGAAGAGCGTTAAGGATTATATGGTAGCCTAAGTGGAGTGCTTGGAAAAACTATTTGTGTAATGTGACGCTGTTTTTTTTTCAGATATTTATTAACGGCTCCTGGTTTACGGGCCACTCCATATCGCTTAAAGGCAACTACAAAGATCGCAGCTCACGTGTGCAGGCTCTGCATCATTTGAAAATGATTGTTGAAAGCCCCTCATTCGAGGTTACCTCGTTCAACGTGGTCTATAGACGCAATCAGCTGCTGATCTTCTATGATCTGCAGGCTAAATACGATAAGGATCCCTATGGCTTGACCCTACAATATGCCTCCAATGCGCACAATCGTAATACAAATGCAGAACTACGCCTTAAGGTGCGTGATAAGGATTATTGGATAAACGCGAAACTTTTATCGGAGCAGCCCAAGCTGCTGCAAGTGGAAATACACGTGGACAAGTAAGTTGTATGAACCAATTGAATTAAAGCTAACCTAACATACCCCACCAGACTACGCGATGTGCACATCAAGCTGGGTCTGCTTAATATGGATAAACGTAAGGAGCTGTCGTTAGAGCTCAAATGGGATGCCAATCGCGATCCCACACAACGTCTGGGTCTGCTGGCGGAGTTCAATAACCCAGGCAACAAGTACTACGATGGTAATCTTATGGTTACCTATCCTGAACGCACTATAAACTGTGGTTTCAACTCGTACACTGGTGGACCCAAGTATTATGGCAAAGCGCATGCCTCTTGGAGCATTACCGAGGTCATTGAGTTTAGCTATGATGCAGGCATTATGCCCGGCAAGACTTTGCATAATTGGTTACACGCCGAACTACGCACACCTTTTGACGGCTGGCACCGCAATAGTCTCAAGGCGGGTGTCTATAATGAGTATAATCTGATCCTAATTAATTCCACTCTATTCTGGGCGGATGATCAAATACTGGAATTGGGCTATAAGAGTGATTACAATATCAGCGAACCGCTGGTAAGCTTTGACGTGCGCTTTGGCATTAACAGCACCATCAAGGATATACCCACAATTAATGTTAAAGTTAAGCACTGGCAGGATCTAAGAAAGTTTGATACAGATTTGTACTTAAGATACAATGGTCAAAATGAAACATTCAATACCTACAGCATCAGATCCAACTGGGAGGTGCTGCGCAATCAGCGTTATAGAAACATTTCAGGCACATTGCTGTTAATCAGTCCCTTTGAGGGTTATCGCAAGGGCGGCTTGGCGGCCAAGTTTATGCTCAATGACCAGCGCGAGGTGCGCGGTGCGGCTTCCTTGAACTTTGACATACGCGAATTTACGCTGATCATGGATGGCTATGTGAAGAAATTCACGGATAGCATGTTGACTATTAATATAACAACGCCACTGGAGAAATTCCGTACAATCAATGGACGCTTTGGTTTGAATGAAAAGAAGCGACATGCTGTCGCCGAAGTGCGTGCTCCTACGGCAGCACTAGGTGCAGAGGTCTTAGCCGATATAAAGAATCTGCTTAACTTTGATGTTAAGCTTAGTGTGGCCACACCCATAGAGGAGTTCCAGCAGGCAGCACTATATGCCAAGTTCCATACTGAAAGCGTGGATATGCGCGGCATGTGGAATAATGCTACACTGGGCTTTACGGGCGTTTGGCGCATGCGTAATCTGACGGACTTTGAATACTCCTATTTGGTTTTCACTCCACTAGCTGGTTTTGAGGAGAATGGCTTCATAGCACAGCTATACAAACGGGATGTTTTCATACTGAAGCTACATGGCAAGTTATCGCAATATAAATTGGGCGTTAAGATCAACGGACATGCAAAATCGAATCTCATCAATCAGCTTGGTAGCAATAAGATTGAACTGGAAATTCTTTACGACGAAGATTTTCAACCACCGGCATTAGAAGAAGAATACGATACAGAGGATATAGATGAGTATTTTTCGTACTTTGCAGATGTGCAACTGGATACGTTAGCTTGGCCCACCATTGTAGGCGTTGTAGATATACAGGAAATTTTTGATTTCTTTTTGATTGTGGGTCAAGTGCAGCTGCCGCAGGGACAATTAGATTTTAAGGATCGTTTACATTTTCCGGATTATTTAAATGTTCTAAATGTGCTGACACTTAATACACCCTTTAATATATCTAAGGATATTAAGTTAATTGTGGAATACCATGTGGACTTGAATTTTAGTTCCATTTATGATCGCTTACATCTTACCGTGCATAATGCCGCGGCACAGGTTCAAAATTTGGGTCTGGAATTGAATTATACAAAGATTGTGGATAATGTAAAACCCAAGGCACACAATGTCGAACTGAAGCTTATAACACCTTATGCGGAATTACCAGAAATTGATATCTATGGTAGATTGGAGATAGATGATAATGCTTATATGGGCAATCTGACTTCCATAACAGCTACAACTCATCTATCAATGGCCGCTGCGGTTGAGGTAATCTACGAAGAGTATTTAAACTGATATGCATTGATAATACATTTTTTTTACAGAACGATGACAATTTTCTGGAAACCTCTGTGGGCATACTATTGGAAACGGATGTTATACCATATTACGCATGTAACGCATACTTCAAAAAGGATTTCTCAGCCGTAGATAATGCCATCGATATAAGATTTGAGGTGACCGATAATGGTACAATAAATAAGGTAAGCATAAGCTGCACTACCAGCCGGGAGTGGTAGTAGTAAATGGCTTTCAAAAGCGCTAGCTGACTGACATTTTTTTCTTTACAGCTACGAATCGAAACCGATTGGCACACAGATCCCGCTTACTACATTAATGTCAATGGCAAAGTACATACCACTATGTTACCGCTCAAATTGGCTTCAACTTCTGTGCTCATCACCAAGAGTGCCACACCACAGCTGAACTTTGATCTCAGCTTCTTGAGTCGGGATGGTGAGAGCATTGACTATGGCATGCGTGCTGATAAACGCAAGGAGGTCTTTAACATTGAAGTTTGGACGCCTATGAAAAACTATCGCAATATATCAATGCATGGCACCATGGTGCCCAATGCTAGAGATCCTAAGCGCTACGATATCAAGGGCAATCTTTATCGTAACATGGCAACCTACGGCATAGTTGGCATAGTGCGCATAACCGACGAACTGCCTGTGGATATAAAACTGCGCGTGCAGCCCAAAGCCGGAGGACGTGATGGTGTTATAGAGCTTAATATACACGAGCCGGAAAGCAAAAAAATACGATTTTCGTTTAGCGCAATTGAGGATGGCAAAATGTGCCAAATCTCGGGTGGTTATAGCATCAGCGCGGAAGATGGTGCAGACTTTTCAGTCTTAATAGAAAGCACTGAGCCCGAAATAGCGCGCATTAACTTCTATGGCAATCTAAAGAATGCCGAACGTGGACGTCTTATAGGCGATGTTAATTTAGAATCACCATGGAAACAGCTGGGCATAGAGTCGGTACATCTGCATTCGGATGTTGCCGCACGTGCCGACGGTGGTAAAATAATTGGTGAATATCATATTGGCGAGCATATTGGACGCGGCAGCTGTTTGTGGTCTTGGATTTTGGCGGAGAATCTGCAGCTGGTTTTGGAAAGCTATATGGAGCGACCAAGCGCAAGACCAAGAATTGTGCATGCTAGTGCTAGATTTGTCAATCCGGATCGTAACTTTCAGCAACTAACAGCAGGCGGCCGTTTGAGCGTCGATTCCAAATGGAATCTCGAGGTGAACAGCACGCTGCAACGCAAATCTGCAGATGAAGTTAACTTTGTTGTCATTTCACAATTGCCGCTGCCACTGGGTGATCGTCATCGCATAAGTGCGCTTTATATGGGCAATCTAATAAGTAAACAATTGAATGCGCCAAATTTTTATGTGGAAGGCAGCTATGAAGCACTGGAGGCACAGAGAAAACTGCTTACGCGTCTATCCTATAGAAATGGTACAGCGGAAATGCAGGGTTTGGGTCGTCTCGAATGGGGTGTGGCCAAGAATATGGATGTGATTGAGGCTGATGTGCAAATGAATCGCAAACAAAAGCTACGTCGCGAGTTCCACGCCAAGCTGATCACTCCCAAGTTTAAGGATGAGCACACTTTTGCACTGAATGGACACTATGATTTAGCCAAATCGGAATATCATAATGTGGTTTGTGCGCTGGATTATCCCGCTAGTCGGCGCATAGCGGACTTGGATGTCTCATTTAATTCGCTTTCAAACATGCACGGTGTGGTTAATAGCACAACACCATTTTTGAATGTTAGCTGGTTCCAGACGGAATTCGAGTTTACTACAAAGAAGTAAGTTGAGCTAAAGCCACTGTTTTTTAGAGCTAACCGCGAGTATTTATTCCAACAGTGGACGTAGCTATCGATACTGTCGCTGCAACTGGCCCACGGACAGCGCTTACTTCAAGCTACGTAGCACCTATGAGAGCCAAGAGAACAATCACAACCTTAATGGCAATATTGAAGTTGAGGTGCCGTTGGCAACACGACATCGTGCGGATATAGTCTATGGCTTACAGGAGCGTTCCAATCTGGATTCGGGCAATGTCAAGGTCGTCTACAATGAGCAACAAATATTGGATGGCAAGTATAAACGTGTGGAGGTGAAAAAACATCCCTACTACAAGGATACCACTGATATTACTTTGGAGAATGAGATGAAACCACTAGGTATACACTATGTCAATACACGTGATCTACGTGATGAGTCGGGCACAAGAGATATCAAGCACGTGGAGATTTATGAACTGCGCAATACGGCTAACTTTAATTTAACTGGTGAGCTACATACACGCGCCACACTCAATGAGCAGGAGTTTAAGGTGGTGGCCATACATCCCAATCGCGCCGTAGTGCTTACCACCAAGTATGAGGATGTCAGCGCGGAAGTGGTCAGGCAGCATACCAAGCTGGAGCTATCCGAGACAGCTTGGATAGGTTACAATCTGGAATTGGGCAACTTTAGCACGGTATGTGAAATACTTTGTCGTAAATACTTCTCTATAACCATCTAAAATGCTTACTGCTTCTTTGAAGGTCGGCAACGAATCTCAGCGCTTCTCGCTGGAGCTCTTCTATCCCAAGCGCAATCTTACTACTGCTGGCTGGTATTATGTTACTGAAAATCGATTCAACTCCGATTTATCATTTAAGTGGACCACATCCCCCGAGAGCAGTATGCAGAAAACCATACGCAGCAGTCTACTCTGGCAGGCAGAGCCCTTGCATAAAGGTGATCGCGATCATCAGACCATTGTGCTCACTGTGGGTCATCCGTATTTGGAAAAGGATGTCAAATGCATGGCCACGTATTATCGGGGCTTGGTAGAGCTGCTTAAGGCACACATAGTTATTGATTATGCCAATGATCGCGAACATCTTATAGAACTTGGCGCCGAGCTTAAAGATTTATATCATCAACTGGGTTATACCAACTATACGTTTATGGTCTTTGGACAGCATGTAGCTTCCCAGCTGCATATGCAGCTAAATGGCACGCTAGCCGCGCGTCCATCCTACTATAAAACCCTGGCCACTGCACATTACGCACGCGACTTCTATCCTGTCAAAAATGGCAAATTTTTGGCCATGTTGGATTTGAACAGAAGGGAACTTGAATACGAACGTCAAACGCCATATCACTCAGTGCGCTTATGGCTACTGCCCACCATTAAACATCCTTTCTACGGCCTGAACGCTACTGTCTGGGATACGCCTGATACCAATCATACGGGCTATGTCTATGTGGATTTGGATAAGCGTTATACGCGTATGGAGTTCAATTTAACCGAGGATGCCAGTCAAAATCTTCAAATGGTGGGCTACATACCAGATAGTCGCAGTGGCTATTTGGATGTTTGGCGCAACTATGAAGAAATACGCATTATAGATGTTAGTTCGTATTTGAAAATG
Source organism: Chymomyza procnemis (assembly GCA_035046065.1). Taxonomy (NCBI): domain Eukaryota; kingdom Metazoa; phylum Arthropoda; class Insecta; order Diptera; family Drosophilidae; genus Chymomyza; species Chymomyza procnemis. The sequence continues at coordinate 16,097,243 of JAWNOJ010000004.1, read as the reverse complement.
AATCACTCGCGTCTTATAACTGGACGTTTCCATTGGCGTCCAAAGATTAAGCATGAACTACGTGAGAAAATCAATGGCGTTGGAAACTCCATTTATAATTCATTCTCGGATGGTATTGATTTTTGGATAAAGTCACTTTATACCGAATCCATGGAGGCAGTGGGCATTGTTTGGGATACAGCCAAAGAATATAACAAAGACTTTTTAGAAGATGTCGGACAGCTGAGCGTGCTGGAGGAGGATCTGAACGACTTGCGCTTGTTTGTCAACCAATCGTACGAGGCAAACGATTTCTATATAAAAAATGTTGTTAACTTTACCTTAACCATATTGGATGAGCTGGCTATTAGAGATCACATAGAGTCCTTGCCCAAGATATTTACGGAATTATGGCAGGCTATGGGTGATTCAGGCAAGGCTTTGCGTAACAGCATAGTCTGGCTTATAGAGACTATCAAGACTACCTATAATAATCTCTTGGATGCCATAAGTCGCTTCTTCCATGGTGAGAGCTTGAAGTACATTTCTGCCTTAATGGAGAAGGGCATAACAAAGTATGACAAATTTGTCAAGGATCTACATATAAACTTTATCAAGTATATAGAAAACTTGTGGAATAAGTTCTGGCATATGGCCTCCAATTACTGGAAGGGTGTGCTCAAACGCTTTGAGCCGCATATGTTCAAAATTATAAGCTATATTGAGACGACGGCATGGGACTTGAGCAAAGAGGTCTTTGATTTTATATACAAACGTACCAACGAACTGGCCGAGTCACCCTATTTCAACAAAGTATCCAGCTTTACGCAAGATGTAGATCGCTTGTATAAGGACATCAAATCGAACGATGCTATAACCAATATTAAAAAGTATAGCACTTTGGCCTGGAAATTTGTCAAGGAAAAATACTTTAAATTGGTACCATTTGGCGCTGAATTGAATGAGGTGCTTACTGAGATTTGGCAGGAAATTAAGCAGCTGGAGAAGATTGAACAAGTGCAGCTGGTGGTGCAGAAATATCACGAATTGGTGGCGAAAATTGAGTGGATTGCCGAGGAGCTACAATTCGAGCAGCGTTTACATCAGGTCTATGCGCTGGTACGCAATAAGTTCCGAAACTATGCCTTGAATGCACTGGAAACGGCAGATATGTATCGCGAGGCTAAGACCAAGTTTGTATTTGATCCTGATGTGGGCATTTTGGATTTGGAACAAAAGCTGCCCATGTCCTGGCATGCTTTCAACGAGACACCCAAATTCGAAGAGATACCCGAGTATAAGTTGCTGGCCAAGGCACAAAGTTTGTTTACCGAAACCAATTCGTCAATCATTATGAAGTTGTATAATTTAAGAACACATTTGGATCCGAAGACCTGGCTGCCGCCATACTATTGTAAGTATGGGTGAGACTGTGTGTACTAGTTGGGAAAAGGCATAGATATAGAGCTGGGAGTAGATAATGACGGCATAATATCAATGCTTGTGTGCGCATGGAAGGCTAAATTTTTTTGACAGTTAACAGAGTACTGACCGCCTTGTAGAGCATAAGGAATTAGATTTTGGAAAAACTACTCCGACTTATATTTTCATTGACGGTGTCGTCGATTGTCTCTTTCTGTTATAGAGCAATCGATTTTGAAAACTTTGCAAGATCCTAGTAATAGTAATTCCTTGGAATCTTTTCGATAAAGTGCTTGAAACTAAGAAATTTAATGACTACTCACGGATGTAGACAGCAGATATATATTGCACAGTTTCGTTGAGAAACGATTTAGACTTGGAACTTCTTCTTTATCATCCTTTTAGGCACTTTAAAAAATTTCACCAACTCATATTTCCGGACTTTTTCTTAATATTTTCTGATCGATCGTTGCATTTTCAGCGCGCGCTTTACTTATTGATGCACGCCACTACATGACCTTTGATCAGCGTTTCGTGGGTCTTAATCTGAACTTTGAGGAACTCGATCAGACTGCAGGCAAGGCGCAGTGTAGCTATTTGCTGGCGCACGATTTCTTTAGAAACAATTTCACCCTACTGCTAGAACCAACGGTAGGTTTTCAAGTACTACCAATCCGCGAAATCCCTTAACATTGCTTACTTTTTAAATAGGCTCATTCCTCTGCGCGCAAGTTGAGCTTTATAGCCAATGGACAACTGATTGAAATTGATTTGGGCACCGATGTAAGTTTTAAGCTAAAACGATATTAGCAATTTCGATTCCATAACGAAATCCAATCCATTTTCACAGTACATCAGCATAAATGGCAATCCGCAGCCCATACTGCCGCTCAAACTCGGCACGGTCAATATACATCGTGAACTGGACATCTTAACCATTAGCTCGGATATGCAATTCAGCCTGCATTGTAATGTACAATTTGATCTCTGCTGGTTTGAGCTTAGCGGCTGGTACTTTGGACAAACGGCCGGCTTACTGGGCACACTGAACAACGAACCCTTTGATGAATATACCACATCGGGTAATTTTATTACCAACGTAACACAAGAGTTTACAGATTCCTGGAGTCTGCAACATTGCAAACAGCAGCGACCACGTGCAGCACTGAGCATCAGCAAGCAGGTCAGCGATGTATGCACACATTTCTTCCGCTCCGGCATATTGTCCGCCTGTAATGCAATTATAGATCCAACGCCCTTCTATAATATGTGTCTAGACTTGGGCACAAATTCGCAACCCATACGAGCAGGTCATCCAGCTGTAAAGGGTGCTTGTGCCGCCGCCTTGGCTTACATAGAGACCTGCACGTCCCTTAAGGTGCCCATGCGTGTGCCAGATCAGTGCGTTTTGTAAGTAAAGCCTGGAGTCTCTTGGGTGTTGGAGTCTTTGCAAGCGCTAACTTCTACTGATTTTTACTTACAGCTGCCAATTGGCTAATGGCTCGTATGTGGCTGAGGGCACATTTTTAGAACTTAATGGCGATAATATACCACGCAGCAGTGATGTGGTTTTCATAGTGGAGGCCAAGCCTTGTAATGCTAATCTGACGGAAAGCAAAAATATAATGAGCGTGGTGTCCAGCATTGATGAGCAGCTGCAGGCAGCCAAATTGACAAACAATCGGTAAGTCTTTATGCGCGTAATATTTAATAGATACGAACTGAGTACTCAACTCCAAATCTAGTCAATTGTTTTTTGAAGGAATTCGCTGAGGTCTTGGCAACGCGTAGTACGCAATATTTTAGAAACAAATATTACTTTACTATAGTAAAGCTTTTTAGGTACATCTATATATGCGTTTGGCGATTTTAGCTTGAAACATGCATTAGTTTCAGAAAGCTTTTGAGCGTTTTTTTCAGACTACTGAAGTTCAAAATATACTTTTCGGTAGTCGTCCCTAACGTTATCGTTGCTGCCTGCCGCGTTGCTATATAGCACTTCTGCTTCGTTTAATAAAATATATAAATTCACATACTTGTTATCAGTTGGATAATATATTTAAGACAAATTTTGATTCCAAAGTTTTTGCTGCAACAAATTTTTATTCATTGAAGCCACCGTCATTTTGAGCTTCATCAGGATTGTCATTGCCACGTGCTGCATTGCGTCTGGCAGCTGCCGCACGCATTCTTCTATTACGGCGTTGTCTGGCGTTTGCCGTGTGAGCGCCATTTCTACGACGTGCAGGTGCCATTCTAGTTACGAGATGCGCATGGACAGCGGCACCAGTTCTGGCGTCTCTGGTTCTAGCGGCACTGCTTCGAGCGGCACTGCTTCTGGCGGCTGCGCGTCTTCCTCTCAATGCTCTGATATTCGTGGTAATCGAATAAAGTAAACTCGCCATGGCGGTACGTAAAGCATTACCAAGCCGATAGTTGCGCCCATAGCTTGAAGCTAATGTGCGGCCTCTGGCTGAAACACGCCTACGGATTCTGTTTGGCAAAGTGCTCAGTAATTGTGCACTTTGTACTTCCAACATATGCAGGTGGTATTCACTATTATTCATATCGTTCGTTGGCACACTGTAGTCGGGGCGTAATCTAATACATAAATCCGTTATGAAACGTGCATGCTGTTCTCCAAACTCGCCATAATCAGCTGCGGCCGCAGCACGTGCAGCTGCATTATTATCATCGATTATTTCAAAGTTCGAGCATCTTGACATGTTTGTGTCCATTTCACTAGAACTATTGGGCAACATTGGGAAACAAAACAGAACTCAAAGCGTACCTTTATATATTCGACTTGAAAACGTAGAATTTATTTTCGTGTTGTTAATACCAAAATTTATTTATACTAATTTACCTTTGAAAGCCTTGAGTTTGTAAAACATGAAAGGTTTTTCTTAGGTTGCTCAAGTTGTTAGTTTTTCGTACAACAAAGTTTTTATATTTTACTCATATATTGCTAGAAAAGCTCTTTTTCGTATCGCAATCTCGAAAATTCTTGTATATATCACCAGTGAAGTTGAGAATTTGTAACACTTCGATTCCAAAACTAATGGATTTTTGGTTCCACGTAAACCGTCTTACTATAAAAGCCATTTTGGATTACAAAATTAAAATGTGCAGTCCAAGAAACTTCAGCTCTCTAGGTTTCTTACTTAAGTTTAATCCTAAAATTGCTACAAATTTTAAACCAATACTACTGCCGCAATCATTCAATTCCAGCTATGCTGTTGTTGCTTTCGGAGGCAGTGCACCGTATGACAAACCGCGTAGCATCATCTACGAACGCAACGTTTTCACCCACAAGCCGGAAGAGTTGGCCGCCTATTTTGGCCACATAAATACAGACAATGGCACCAGCAGTGACATACTTTTGGCCATTTCCGCTGCATCAAGATTGAACTTCCGTCCGGGCGTTTCAAAGACATTCATTTTACTCTCCTGCAGCAATTGTGCCGAGCGTGACATGCGTTTCGATTACACCTCCATATTGCAGTATATGCTCGAAGAGGGCGTAAACTTGCATATCTTGGCCGATACGGAATTCGATTTTGAACGAACACGCAAGCTACGGCACTTCTTTGGCTTGGATCGTGAGCTGGTCTATTCCAAACGCTATCCCGAGGGTGATGGCGATACACGCAAGCAGGTGCATATACCCAAGAGTAATTTGGGCATATGTACACCACTGGCGCTGGAAACAAATGGTTCGGTGTTTAGCGCTAGAAAACTAGCGCCAGAACGTAAATATCCAATAAAACGTTTTGCAACAATATTCGCCAAACGTGTGGCACAGAGTGCCATGCCCATAGGTACGCAGATATGTGAATGTTCGGGACATAATACGGGTGTGGCCTATGTGGCATGCTCGCCAAGTGCATATCCCGAGGAGAAGGCAAATCTGGACGACTATGTAAGTCTTGTGTAAGCAATAAAAATTAAATAAAAATTGTAATTCTTTTTTTACTTTAAGGACGATTTTAATAACTGGGAATGGGATGATGAATCGGAGGATGAAGCTTAAAGTGGCCAATATTTCTTAGTTCATAAATAATTATTTAGCTAGTTTAGTTTTCGTCTGTGCAAATATGTAAAGTTTGTAGTAATGTGTTTTTTATATTATATAACAAATATAATAAAACTTAATATTTTGTAAAAATACAAGCGTGTGGTCTCAATTTTGAGTTACATGCAGAGTACCTATTCCGAACAAAAACTTACTATGTTCTTCTATGGAGAATATTTTATGTTTCTTGGCATGTCTTGTGGCTACAGCTGGTACTTTTGCTTTGAATCTTAGAAGCTTCTACATATAATGGCTTCGTAAAGATTATGACAGCTCTCAAGTTATTGTTTTTGAACTGCAGAATTTGGCAAACTTTTTGAGACTGCCGGCTGAAAATGCAATTTGGTAAAAGTATTTCAAACAGAATTGGTCAATCGTAAAGGTTTCATATTCCAACGCTAGACCGCACACATCTTTGGTCACTCGCCAAAAACTGAGTGAGTTTGGCTGGGAACTTTTGATGCATCCACCATATAGCCCTGACCTTGCACCATCAGACTACCATTTATTTCGATCTTTGCAGAACTCCTTAAATGGTAAAACTTTCGGCAATGATGAGGCTATAAAATCGCACTTGGTGCAGTTTTTTGCAGATAAAGGCCAGAAGTTCTATGAGCGTGGAATACTTAATTTGCCAGGAAGATGGCAAAAGGTTATCGAACAAAATGGCAATTATATATTTGATTAAAGTTCATTCTAAGTTTTAGTAAAAATGCATTTATTTTCTTTTAAAAAATACGCAGTTACTTTTTAGGCAACCCAATATGTATATTGGAATACAATTAGTATCACAACGAGCATATTCTCCAGGACATGCTGCCAGCTGTCCAGCTGTACCAAGTAAAGGAAAGAGTTAAGCTCAATGTAGCAAAAGCTGAAGCCATCATCAGTTTAAAAAACAAAAGCGCAAGTTAAAAAAAAAATCATCAGCTTACTCTTAAAAATTAGTTCCCGATAACTGGAAAACCCATATTTTACGAACCTGCACTTTCGCTGTCATACTCTCTTTTTTCTTACTCTAATTCAGGAAAATGTTTATAGTTTAACTACCTGAGAAGCGTAGAGCCTTAGGGCTTCAATTTCCCAGATCTAGGGGTTATCGCCTTTATCCTTTTGGGGAAGTAAGTATTGTATTAGATTCATTCTGTTTGTGTTATGAATTTTATGATGCAATGATATGAGCACAAAGCAAGTACTCAGAGAGAGTCACTGCGCATGGAACGACTAAGTTTGTTGTTGGTGACCAGGGAGGCAACTACACAATCTCAGCATGATATCGCATATTGATGAACCGTTTAGCCTGAAAACCCAAACATTTTAGGAATGCCAAATCAGCTACACTTTGCCAGATTAAGCCCCTTACTGCGGCGCTAAGACAGGTTTAGCTTTCCGATTTCAGTGTTATTGTGATATAGACCGATGCCTCAAGAAAATGGTAGTAGCCCACCCAATATTTTACCACTTCATTTCCTTCTTTTTTGTGTAAGGCTTCAGAATTAATGGGATCTCATGCCATAATTCAACTAAGGAGCAGCGTATTTTATATAGGAATACGCACCCAATATTATTCGTGTAAAAACTGGGATTCTTTCTTTATACGCATAATACTTTCCTTCATATCTTTAGTAGTCAGTATCTTTGATTCTGGCTTTCTCAAATTCCAACATTGTACTTATCTGCCCAACACTTTTTCAGTTCTTGCGTTAATCTGAGCATGCTTCAAATTTTAAAAAAAATTTAGCCTCATGAAATTTAATCTGGTACCTTATCTTACAGCAAAAATGCGGGTAGGATAGATCATAATACTCAAGCATTTGGGTCAGATTTTAAAAAATTATTTTAACTCTATAAGCCCAATGGTTTTTGGTATTCTAAGAAATTTTAGCTGGAACTTTTGCCTAACTTTATCATAAAACGAAAATGTAGTTGGAATAGTTCACACAAAATCGCTACAACAGTTTGTTCACAAGCTTTCTACAAAAGCGCGGTAATGTCGGGCGATCTAAGACAACCTAGAGGAGATTCTTCACATTGCAAACACTTAGCTATTCTCAGTTCCTATTCCTACATAGCTTCGCCAAAAACTTCGCCAAACCAATTTGCCATCTTCCAACGAGAGACGATTTACTACCAAGCCGTCTTTACTTCCGTAGTACGCCGTATTTGTTTACCTTACTTAGGTTCCGGTGTAACCGGTCCAGCTACAGATACAACAAATTCAATTGTTATTGCGTGTTACATAAGCATCTTGAGTAAAGTATGCCAAACCGGAACGAAACTTTATCTGCTTCCGCATGCAGCAAATCCATTGAACCAATTCGAGGAGCTACACCCATTTTATGGGCTACTAAAAAATCATAAAAGCTCGTTAAGAAATTATTTTTACAGACAGATCCACTTCTGAATCAGTTGTAATTTAGCTTAAGTGGCAATTGCTGTAGCGACACGCCTGACCAGTTTGCAGGCAGCGCAACAATGGACGCCGCACCTTGCGCAGCCAAATCTCGGCTGCCCATTTAAAGTGGTTCGACAGCTCTGCGGCTTGGACAAAAAAAAAACGAAAAACGAAAAAAGCTAGCACTCGAACTATTACTTTTCACCAGAGGCCATGGTTGACGGAAGCGATTGCAGAATGCGCCCAGTGCCAATCGCCAGGCGCAGGCGCACAACCTTAACCTCAAAGCGTTGTCAAGCCAGACGGCCAAAACGCCAGCAGGCCATTCACTTTGCAGCCAGCGCCACAACAACAACAACAACGACAACACTTGGCTGGAAAGAGCAAGTCAGCGGCTGGCTACTTGATACCTAGGTTGAACCCAATTTATTGTTGATATAATATTTCCTTGGAAAAGCACAATGTAAATTATGCGAACCAAATGGTAATGTAATACTTTCTATTTCAATGTTATGGATTTGATGTAACCCGGCACAGCTGGCCAACACGACACAAAATGAATCTCTTTCACTTTTGGGCCGGCCATATAGCCCGAGCAGCTGGTATAAAAAGCAACAGGCGTATGTCTAACGCTTGCATTGTTTATGAGAACTTGGTTGCATTTGGTTCAAGGCTCCCACTAGTGAACTACTTACGAAAATGCTCTGGAGAATTGTAAGTCCTTGGGCTGTACCAAAAACAAAAGTGCAGTAACCTTACCTAACTTAATTGCAGCTTTTGCTATGTGGCCTGCAAGTTTATGGTTTCGCGCATTTAGTTTGCGCCTCGGAACACAGTGGCTTGGGCATGGATAGCTCTCAATATGCTGGACACTATCATCAACAACATGAACACGAAACACCTACAACATATTCCGAAATCTCTAAGCATGTGCCGGTGCAGGTTATAGAGAAAGTGCCACTAGCCATACCACATCCCGTCGCCGTACAGGTGCCCAATATTATACGCATACAAATTCCGGAACCATATGCGGTGCATGTGCCCGTACAGCAGGAAATACAGGTGCCCATTTATCGCATAGTACCAGAAATAACTGAACGCAAGATACCCTATACCGTGGAGAAACCCTATCCCGTGGAAGTGGAGAAACCCTATCCCGTAGAGGTTGTCAAACAGATTAAGATTCCGGTGCCAAAACCCTATCCAGTGCCAATTACCATTTACAAACATGTGCTGCAGAAGGAGCACGGTTGGTGAACAGCTGTACAAAGTTTAAGTTAAATTAAAGCTGCAGATTTATGTCAAGCCAAGCAGGTGGAAATTTTTATTTATGGAAAGTTTTGTGATGAAAATTAGTCAGTTTGGCTGAAGTGGAGTGTTGGCTTTTTGGAAAAAAGTTACTTTAGTTTTGAAGAACAATTGAATGCTTAAGGCAAAGTTTAGCGGAATTGTATGGAAAAGATAGGGATAGGGCGTCTTTAGTGTAAATACCTTCGGTTTTATCAAACAATTTTGATAGTTTTTATATCAAACTGGAAATAGATTCTGTAGAAAACGTTTTGTGGAACCAGAGCTGGTTTTTCGTTTTCAGTTAGCGAGGCAAGCTACTTCAGCAGAGATTCAGCATGATAAGCTAATATTTCGCGCTAAACTTATTTCAGCCAGAATTAACCTCGAAATTTTGCTGGCTAAAAGAACTTTAAGATATCAGATCATAAGACAAAAAATTTGAACTCTTGTTATTTGATTTCAAACTGCAACGGACATTTCACCCTAGCGTCCGCTAGGTTGAACATATTAGTGCAGCTATTAAACACAAGATGGCGCATTGTTGTTGCGCTATTCACCACACTTTGCTGTATTTTGTGACATTTGAACTTATAAGTCAAAACGCAAGTTATAAACAATAAGTACAACTAAACAAGCAAATAATCGCTTATAATATACATTTTGCGACACATTTGTTAAAATATAATCATTATTTTGTCAGCGAAATTCAAACAGAGTTCGCCAGCAACTGCCAAGGCGACTATGCCTACTTAATATTACTATCAAACGCTAGATGGCGGCAGTGTGGCGCAATAGTATTCACCACGCTTCCTAATTTGTTGCATTTGAAGATTTTAATTAAAAACTAAATTTACAAACTTAACTTGTTTGCTCAGAACTATTTGGTAAGTAATTTATGCTTTCTACTTTTTGCTTTAATACTTCTCAGCAATTATAATTATTTTGGTTTAAAGTTTAATAAATAAAATTGCGCTCGTGTTTTATTCACCACAGCTTAGCTGATACACATACCAAAGCCGTAGCCTTTAACCAAGTTAAGCACCACAAGCAAAATTAACGACCCAGTAGCTGCTGACGGAATGTGCACATTTTTGTTTAGCCAACCCAATAGAGATTTTGAGGTACACATATGTTAATTTAAGATGCAATTGGTTTTTTTTTTGTAAATAAGAAAGAATAATAATTTCTGACAATGAATTAAAGAGAAACGCCAAAGAAGAAGCATGGGAAACTATAATTTTTACTAGACGAAGGCAGCAGACACCATACAGACGTACCCAAACGGCGGGTTTCTTCGCATAATAAGATTTTTCTTGCGCCAAAAACATATTTTTTGCTAAGCATGGCAGTGCTAGTAGATATATCTAACAGCCTACCTTAGTTTTAGATGCGAGAACGCTGGCACTAAGCTGCAGATATTCACAGCATGAAATGCTTGCTGTTTTTTGCTAAAATATTTGTTATATTTGCGAAATCAAGATTCTTCCATACATCAAAAACATTCATAAATAATTCATAATTTCTTAAAAATTTCTAAAAATTTCTCTAGATTTAATTTTTTCATATATGTATAATGTATAATTATATCTTAAAAAGATGGTGAGGTTAAGAATTTTGTGAATCTAGCTATTCCAAAGTTTTCCAAAATTTTCATACATTTTTTAGGTATTACAAAAAACCAAAAAAATTATCTATAACCTCGCTAGTTTTGCTTTTGCTGCTTATTGAAATAATCATATTTTCGTGCTAAAAAATTACAAGACTAACGCGCAAAAAATAAATTAAAGTATTATAAGTATTATAAATTAATGTATTTAATAAATCATAATAAAATACAAGAAATATTTATATTTTAAATATCGTTCGATTGACATAAAGGTTTTCTTTGTCAAATAGAGGGCCTGGAGCAACATCGTTTATATGTCGAACTTTAAAATATTCATTAGAAAAGAATAAAATGGAAATCATTTCGAAGTCACATCTGAGCTTTGACGAAAATATTTCTGCCTATATTATTCTCTATTGAGGTAAAAAAACTAAAAAACACTTTTAGTGATGCTAATTTTTGTGAAAGCATTAAATCGTCTTACAACAATAAACTCTCTGTGAAATATTTTTTACGTCCACTTTCTACACATAAGGTCAGGTCAATCTAATCTATATTTCCTTAATTTATGTACTTGTCGAATGTTAGGTATGTAACTAAGGAGCAACATTCAGAGCTCATGGTCAATGCAGAAGTCCTTATTTAGTGAAAAAGTTAAAAAAAATTAAAAATACGTTAGAAGATTCCCGGAATTAAGCATCGGAAGGAAACCAGTACTTTTTAACAATATTCTCTTAAAAATCAAATCGGTTTCTGAAGCTTCGTTATCTTGAAAATGTGGCAGTGGCGGTAGTAGATGTATTCTTGATTACTTTCGAAGTTTGGTACTTTTGGAGGAGTACTGATGGAGCATCTTAAAGTCTATTTGCTATATATCAAAGGACCTCACCTAACATGTTCGATTTATTTTTTTGCTGTTGCTTCGATTCCTAAAATAAACATCGACCTTACAATTTTGCATTATTTGTGAAAAAAGTTTACTGTGACTCATTGAAAGTTTATGTGATCACAGTTCTCCTATATGCTTTCCTCTTTAGTAGGAAAATAAATTTTTCGAAAAATTGACTTGATATAAGTTAAGAGCTTGATATAAGTTTAAATCTTGTACAAAAGCGATTTCCAAAGATAACTACTGTTGCTGACTTTTATGCTGTAAAATCTTTTTTGGATTTTAATGAATATTGTAAAGGATTTATAAATTTTTAAAGATCAAACATAACAGCAAAAAATGAGCCAGCGATAAAGCGTGAAGACGTAGTTTGAATACGGGGAATGAGCATCGTCAATGATTAGCAATAATTCCGTTGATTCGGCACTTTGCTGTGCGAAATTCTTTTTTCAATTAAAACTTAACATAATACTTTTTATTTTTTAAAAATTGGTTACCCAGTACTGCCGACAAAAATTAAAAATGCCTTTTTTACATTGAAATATATAAAAATTGAAGGAACAAATCTGACATCAAATGTAATTGTATTTTAAGACTACTACAAGATGCAAATTAAATTTAAAAATTAATACATTTATAAAACATAACTATGGGCAACGCTACAAGGACGGCGCATAGAGTTATTTCTATTAATAGCTGTTTGAAGAGCACAAAAAATCAAGCATCGTGTCTGATATTATTTTACGATACTACAAGTTATAAAATATTGAACTTAATAAAGAAAACTATGGGTACTCAAGGCGCTGCTTAACATTACAAATATTTTATCCGAATAAAAAATCTTGCTCTCAACACCTTAAAACTCTTTAACTTATAATATATATTCCTATCACAATAAATAACAGTCGATGTTGTTTTGGCTATATTACAATCAGTTATTGGAATACCCTACCCAACTAAGCGTAGTCAAAGTATAATTTAATTAAAATCGGGCACTTAAAATCATTGAAGATTACTATAAGAAAGACTGGATGAAAGATTATTCGTCAAATTGAAAGCTTCATCGAAAGTTCAGCAAACTTTCTCACAGATTTATCCAAGTTTGAAGTCCTAAAAACTAACTCAACAGCCAAACGAAGTTGACGAAAATTCATTATGTGAAACATTTGACTTGAAACAATCCCAAGCACGGGCGTTGAAAAGTAGATTCAAGTCCTACCTAGTAGTGCTTGTCAAGTAATGACGCTAAAGCCAAAGTGCGTACACACATACACAAGCATACACACACGTACCTGCACATAGATACAAATCCGTGTAGCTGTATGTGTGTGCACAAGTTCGTTAAACTTTTGAGGCTGCCTGACGACGTACTGCTTGAGCTTGTACACTAATACATGTGCACACACACTAACGCACACACACACTCACACACACACCTATACATAGCCATATTGGTACGGAAGTGCGCTGGTATTGGTATGTTTTGCTTTAACCGATGACGTGCTTGAAATGTGCGCACACTCAACCGCAGCTACCTCCGTGCGTGCCCCTCTTTGCACCTTGATGTATGCTATGTTTAATATCCTTTATGTCCTTGATAAAGGAAATCGTTCGCAGGCAGCCAGGCGGACAGCAACATCTTTCACAATTGAGCAAAGTTTTTATTTTGACTGTTCTGCGTCGGCAGTGGGTAAGAAACTGGTGCTGCTGCTGACAGCCGCACGGATATCGCGCCCAACCAATGATTCCGATTTTTTTGTTACGTTCGGTGGGGTGTACACATTATCGATTGTGAGGCAATGCTGAGCGCAGTTAATGGATTTTTATCTAATAATCAATGGCAGTCAGTCAGTCCGTAGTCAGTCAGTCGGACAGTCCGTCATTGCCTCAGTCAGTCAATCAAACGCAGCTGCTACAAATTATTTATGCGTAACTTGTATGTAGTTTCAATGTGCACAAAATGTATCTAAAGGATACATGGCATGTTTGCGTACGTGTTTCAAAGTTTCATTTAACTTTGTCAGCCATCAACTCTCACACACAGAGGCACACACGCACTGCAAACATCGGGGCCTACAGTCTCTGTGTGGGTGTTTATGTCTTATATATATAAAATGAAATTTTTACTGTTTATTCAATAACAATATCTGTATATATACATATTTGTAGCACAGGTGGCGTATGTGCATTTTATATGATTATTAAAAAAAATAAAAATTCCAAAATGAAAATTGAATTGTATGCTGCTATGTTGGGTAAGTATATGCCCACAAACAGCTGTGCATCTGGGATTAATTTTAATTTACTTTTTGCTTATGAGCTTTTATTTAAACAAAATATTATGCACCAGCACAACGGATATTTAATTTAAAAAATTAGAGCCAAAAATAAAGTATGCAAGTTATAATTCTGACACAAAACGTACTATTTCAAATCTAAGGTATACGCCCAATCGTAGCTGAACTGAAAAACGACGGAGTCTACATATAACAATGAAAAACGACGAAATAAACGCACCTCAAGATCAAAGATGGTCATTTATGTGATATTGTTTTGGAAAAGTAGTTTAAACCTATCTACTTCAATCGAAATAAATGATTATCAAAATGTAATCGAAATCTCTTCATTTATTTTTTTATTAATTTAAGTTCCCTATGCTATTAATGATATATCGCGTTTGGAACAGTTTTAGTACTGCTATAGTTTATTCTGAACATTTTCGACCACGTAAAAGTAGCTCCAAAATGGCTATAAGTGTTAGAAACTAAGTAAAAACCAATTTTTTCATAATCAAATAAGTTTATCGGTAGTTTTTAGAGGGAAGGAAAAGAGGAAGTTTTGTCTTTTATTTTAAATTTTTGCCAAAAAGAGTAATTGCAAAGTTTTTAAAAATATTTTTCTAATTTGATAAAATGTTGCAAAAGTCAATAATCGTTCAACCCAAACTGTACAACACATTTCATCAAAATAGTTTCAGAATTCCTATGGAACGAAACTTGACTTTTTCAAGTTTTTGATGCGGTCATAATTTGGCACTTAAAAATTTTGTAGTTTTTTTTTTAATTTTGTAGAGTTTCTCCTAAGCGCATTGTGAAATTCTGTCAAAATCAGTTGCATATTGTAAGTATTTCCCATTAGATGGATTCGACAAATAAGCGGAGTTTGCATAAGATTATTTACTTTTCAGAACTGACTCAAAAACTATTGCAGATTTTTAGGTGTTTAAGGTTAAAGAAGAAGCCTAGAAGCGTAAAGTTTAACTAGGGACACTATGATAGAAGATCGTAACCGGAACATAAAGCCGGATTTATTTTAAGAACAGTTTGTTTAAAGATTATTTATCGCAATACTATTGAAAAATTATTGTTGTTTGCAATTTGATTCAGGAAATGAATTAATAATAATGACTTTGTGTTAGCAGAAAGTCAATTTTTTTAAGATGAATGATGTATGAAACATATGGAAGAGTTAGATTAGATTTTAAAATATAGAATTTTTTTTTTAATTGTGTTACAAATTATACAAAAATAATGTGCAAAGACGCACAATTGTAGATACTTTTTAATGAAAATCAAAAACATATTGCACTTGATTTTGTAGAATGCAGACTAAATTTTTACTGCCATAGAAAGGAGGAAAAACTTCAAGGGAAAATCTTTTGTACCAATTTTTAAACTTAAAAAAAAAACACCTAACAAGTTTATATGACAACATCACAAGCTTAGTTAGTCCGATAAATTAATTAATTAATTAATTAATTAATTAATTAATTAATCCTATGAATTAACGAGTTCTGCCGTTTGCTGCCTAGTGGGCATATGCAAAAGTCGCCCAATACTTTCCTGTTTTTGACTCCTTTTATGACACGAAAAATTTTTGGTTTAACCAGCGCTTAAATATAATAGACTAAACTATACTAGCCTCAACTTTTATAAAAGCGATATAGCTTTATTTCATGAAAAACTGTACTTTTAAAAAAGAAATTCGCAACTACTACGTACAATGCTCTCAAACATTTCAAGTCAATGAATGTTGAAATTCTTCAAAAAAAAAAAAAAACATTGGCTTTCTGATTTACTCCCACCAGCCAAAAAGTTCAACGTTCAGCCACATCATTCTACGAATAATCCACAAATTTAAAGCTAAAAACTAAAAAAGTAAATTATTATTATTTTGTAGCATTTAATTTAAATGAAAAACTATAAAAAGCAAAATTAAAATAGTTGAATTGCAACTAAATAACATTTATATTCTCACTTGCAGCAGTTGCGGCCTGAAGCATTCCCCTGGGCAAGCAACATTTTGCAAAGTTGCAATTTATTTACAAAATTACCAAATAAATATATATTTAATTTTACATTGTAGAATGCAGAAAAAGTTTGCACACAAAACATAATGCGATTAGAGAGCTTAATATTATAATTAATTGTCTGCAGTGTTTGTTCAATCGTTTGTGAAATTTATAATTGCAAATGGAAATCATTAGAAAAAAAACACACACGCACACACTTTACATCATATCATAATTAATGCTAATTGTGTTTGCAACCTTTAATGATCATTGGATGCATTATAAATGCATGACCGACTTTATGATAGTTTGAACTAGGTAAAACCTGCGTCTAGGCTTAAGCATGTGGTTGTTGAATTCACTTATTGTAATTAACAAATAGAATGTAAAATAGATTTAAAATAATTACATAAAAGTATTTAATGTTTTACAAAGAGAAAATTTCAAATTTAAATATTTTGCTTTTAAATTAATTGACATATGAAAATGAATTACCAAATTTTTGGGGATTTGCGCAATTTGAAATGTTTGTTTCTCCCAATTTGCGGGAATGAACGAGAAGAAAATGTCAGAGTCTTGATATAAAGTAGATAATTTTGAATAATACGACAATATAATAACCTCCAAATTTTTCTAATACTAGAACTCCGCAAATTTGAAAATATTGCTATTATAACCTTAATATCTGATCACGCCATATGAATTAATAGGTAAAAATAAGAATTTTCTAAACAAACCACTATGCCAGTTTCTTTTTATCTGAAAAATATTTAGTAATTTTTTAAAGAAAATATCAAGAAATGCTTCCTACAGAAGTATGCAGAAAAGACTCCACTAGTAAGCTATAAGAGAGTTCGATCTTCGACACGAGGATTACAACTTTAAAAGCATAAATTGCTGACTATAACAAGATTTTTTGAGACCCTATGCTGCAGTGAGAGATTCAGTTGAGGAAAAGATTGAGGGAGCTATTTCCATGAATTTTTTTGTCGACTTGGCTGATTTCTTTAAAACCGATTTACACACTTGACAAATTTTTTTAAATTTTTCGAAAGTCCTACGAGCTAAGAATATTATTTTTCAATTTAAAGTGTGATTATTTTTACAACAAATTTTTCCTTAACAAAAACTAAAAAAAAAAAGATTGTATGAGCCATTTCGATCAAATTTTTGCGACTTGGATGATTTTTTTAATCTGTCAAACAGACGACCAATATTGCCGAATTACTTGCAAATTTTGCGAAGTTCAGCAAACTAAGTATATTATATATACAAATTAGTTTTATGCTATTTGTCCCATTTGAAGTCTTTCCAAAATCAAGACTGCTTAGACCAGTAATTTTTACTTTACAAAAACTTTTGCGGCATAAAATTTGTTACATATTGAGTACACTGACATTATATGCTGCAATTTTTTAGCTCTTAAAATACTTTTTGAAAAGACGGTAGCGCTTCAGTACTTTAAGTATACATATAAGGTCCCAATACATTTTAAAAGATAAGTTGCTGATTTTATTATCGTTTATCTTAAGGTTCTTCCATTTCTTCAGCAACTTAAAGATGTGCGGTGAGTATTGGCCAGTCCTTAGGCTCATTCTTTTCATCTCGCAGACACTTTAAAATACAGCAGATTTCAAAATTTAAAAAAATCTTTTTCCGTAAAATTTACTTTGCTTTCAAGTTATAGTGCATACATTACCGTGCTTACCTCTAAAATCGAAAGTAGGTTTTTCTGCTTTCTTGAGATTAAAGGAAATTTAATAGTTTCGCCCCTTGCACATAGACAATCTTGTTAAATTGGAGTTTACTTTGGAATTTACTTTTCACCAAAGTTGCTTCCTCTGATGGGGACGCTATTTCTCTTGAGATCGTATCAATTTACTTTCTTGGGTTCCATCTATCATGTACTATATGAGTAACTGTCCTGACCAGTTGGTCTGGTGCGTTAAGATCAAATGAACTATCTACGACAGAAGTGAACGTTTTCACAAATAACTTCAACATTTGACAGATTAGCGTTGACTTCAGCAAAACGTTAGGCCTATTCTTTCCAACTCATGGACCACACAAAAATGTTATCCTACAGATTAAAAAAATCGTTTTTATTTACCTTTCTTTGGCGTTAAGGTACTATACATTTTGGAAACTAAGTTTTAGAGGAAGTGAATACTGTAAATCGTTAGAAATATTTATGCTGCAGAAGTAAAAATTCTCTTTCCAGAAAATGTTCTTCACTTTCGAGTTAAGGTATCCATCTCACAGACTATTTTCAATTATTGGGTTGTATATTTAAATCATCCAAAAAACTTACTTTTCGAGTGCAAGTACATTTACGAGAACTAAGTTTTAGTTAGAAGTAGTAACTGCAGTTCAACTTGAGCAATCGATTAAGCAATTAGCTTTCAAATTATTAATCTATTCAAGCTCACAACTGTATTGGCATCCTAAATTCCGTATAAATATTGCATATTCAAAGTAACTCACCATCTTAACCCTAAAATGTTTTTAGCAGACGTACGGCCTACATTTTTGTTACACAAAGAACAAAATTAATATTCTTAATGGCATAACTATGCCCCTGTTTTTCCAACACAATGTGTACGAGTCTGAAAGCATCCTTGGAACTAATTCTAGTGTACTACTACTACCCATATGAGTGTATCTCAACTACTCTCCATTCACACCTATGCATTAGGTAATCAATAAATTTGCTAGAAAATTCTTTACTTTTTTTGTTTTCACATTTCCTCAATTAGACAACAACGTCGATTTCGACCTGGTTGAGATGATGATGCCGATGATGATGACGATGACGATGTTGGCGACGACATAGATACACGTTTTGATGACGATGGGTACACCAACGCCAAAGCGCATCAAAGGGCTTCTTTCATTCACACCACTTTACACTTCATTAGACAAAAAACAAACAGGAATAGAGAAGAAACAAAATAGAGCATAGATGCTGTCGACGCATATACAATGTATCTAGTATAAAGTATCTACGTATCTCTCAGATAGCTGACGTAGTGTTCCGAGTTCGAGTGTGTGTGTGTGTGTGTGTGTTTTCTGGTGCAGTTGACAACGCTGCTGGCCTGTCACTTTGTCACATGTTTAAAAATAACAATGTCAATTTGTTGTGTCTATATATATGTATCTGAGTGTGTGTATGTGTGTGTGTGTGTGACAAACACACCTACAATTTTTTTATTGATAAATTTGTGCACAAATCATTGAGCAATTAATTAATTCAGCGTTAATAATATTAAGCATTTTTATAAAGCGATTTTTACGCTAGGTTTGTCTTACAAAATGGCTACGGAGGCTAAAGCGTCAGCCCAATATTGTGGGCGCTGCTACTTATTGTTGTCACATACAGACACACACACACACATGAACACTCACATGCTTACGCACTTCTCAAACAGGTATAGGTATTCATAAGTGGGTAGTTTTTCAACTAACTGCATAATTTTTGATCGGGTTCAGCCGAAAATCGACATTGACAAGCTATGTTTTCTTTGTGTGCCAATCGTTTTGTACCGTACCCATATACAAGGCCTTTTACTGTAATTCACATTTAAAATTTATAAACTTTCCAAATTTTTCTTTAAAATTCCATTTGAGACATTGCTTGCAAATCATCATTTGCATTGGACGGCCCCGCCACTGGCTCTTCAGGTTCCGTGGGCTCCTCTTTATCAGTATCTGGCTCATCTGAATCTATTTGCGGCAATGCACCACTTGCCTTGGCCATCTTCACATAAAAGGCAACCTCTCTGTCATTGAAAACTTTAAATGGCTGATCCTTGCCCACAATGGCAACATTTATGACAGACTCAGTTTTTGGCTCCTCATTACCCAAGCCCATGCGTAGTGCCTGTATGCCATGCACAATGAGTTCATCTTTATTGCATTCCGGTATATTTTCCAAGTTACGCTCCAAGTAAGTGCGTGCACTTTGCGAACGCGAACCAATGGCCATTGCCTTGCAGTTCAATACATTAGCCGAGGGCATTATCTGATAAACATGTGGACCCTGCTCATCATAGCCGGCCAACAGGGCGCCCACACCCAATGGCCGGCGATCGTAGCGTTGCGTATTTGGCTGCAACTTGTTGCCTAGATTGGTGACCAGACGTTTTATGGGATATGGAACATTATACGAATGGTTAAAAGATAAGCACTCGGAGCGTAACATTTGGCACAAGACACGTCCATCGCCACCAAGGCCAGCAATGGATATGCCTACATGTGCATCAACGGGCATTATTTTGCTGAGTAAAATGCTAGTATCTGCTGAGATACGACGCAGGGCAAAGAGTGCGGCGTAATCCTTGTTTTTAAGAGCTACAGTAGGTGCACCCTGTTTGACGGCCTCCATTGCGTATTCTACTTGATAGAGACGACCGTGGGGACTCCAAATGGAAATATCT
The DNA here is from genome assembly GCA_035046065.1 of Chymomyza procnemis. Classification (NCBI taxonomy): domain Eukaryota; kingdom Metazoa; phylum Arthropoda; class Insecta; order Diptera; family Drosophilidae; genus Chymomyza; species Chymomyza procnemis. The sequence continues at coordinate 16,076,860 of JAWNOJ010000004.1, read as the reverse complement.
GAATCATACTGATTGCGAAACATCCCAAGAGGCAATTTGGCGAAAACGTTTGACTTGAAATTTAAAATTAAATTGCGTTAATTTTGTCGACTGACAATTTATGCTAAGCTTATGCTGTTCAACAGTGGCAGCCATATTGGTAACTCGGGGATTTGCAATCGATTCATAATTTTAGGTAAAATGTGCATATCAACCCAACCCATATTCTGTATTGCAGTATCTACTACTAAAGTCGCGCTGTAATATATTTTAAGTCGTGTTCTCATTGTTTCGAAAAACTGTTCGGACTATCTGGAGGGAATCGAAAGCATGCGGTTCGACATTGCAGCAGCTTACCATCTGATACCTCCAACGTAACGACCAGTCCCGTGTTTGACGAGCCCTCACAGCTTTGTAGCTATCGCTGGAAACTCTTGCTATTTGGGTAACACGATCTTCAACACATGCTGGCTCCATCGCTGTTAAAAGCTTGATTCTTCTAATCAAATCACGCCGTACCGAAAAAAAATCATATGCAAAACTACAGACTTCCACATGCTTCCAAGTACCTAAACTTCGGACACAATTCTAAAGCTTCACACAAAAACCCGATCGAAAACATTTGCTGGATCCATTGCTGTTGCGGTATCCATCGTTGTTCATAGCCTGATCTTTCTAAGCAAATTATTTCATATCCAAAAAAATCTTGTCGAAATCGTATGCCTATTCCTGCAAGTCTCCCACACTCAGTCTCTTCACACTCAAGTTGCGTTTTATTCCCATGTTTTCCGTATTTTCTCACAATTCTGCAGCTCATATTCTCTACAAATCACTGCTTTGCACAAAAACTTAGATCTTTAAACTAAACAAAAAATTCCTAAAATAAATTTTGCATCGAATCTTAGAAATTATACAGGAATTCTCCAAATTTGTGAAAAAGAAAATTAAAAGATTTTAATTTAATGAAGTATTAAGAGTTCAATTCAGTCCATAAATGATACCTTGATTGAAACACTATAACAATTTTTAATTTATTATCTTTATAGGGGTTTATTTGGTTAAAACTCAGGATAGCTTTCGAGATAGCCATGATAAATATGTTAATTATCTACCTAATTTTGAATATCATAACTTAGTTGGGGTAACATAAAATTTGATTTCCCTAAAATTCAGCACAGCTTTCATGGTAGCTATGATAGTCTGCACAACAAATTTTTATTCATTGACGCTACCTAGTTTTCCTCCGAGACATATTTTTCCGATTAACTTTGTTTGATTTGTATAAAAACTACCCGAATGATTTTTTCTCTTATTTCATAAACGTTTCCTTTCGTTTTCTATAAGTATGACCCATTGCAGCCGTATCGTAACACTTATCATTTATCTTTTGGCCAAACGCTTTCAAGGAAGTTCATCAAAGTCAATCACACGCACACAAACAGACCGAAGAGCACCCAAAGAAAACGTCATTCCCAGTTTCTGTATGGGACTGACTGTGAGTACCGCCATTTTGTTTCACTGCTGACTCACTGGTAATATAATGTAAATATGTATTATTCCTATAAATATAACTTTAACCGTTTCTATATATAGATTGCGACATATATGCAAAAGTAAATTTATATCAATGAAAGGAACATTTGTATAATGTAGCTGAGTAACTTTGCATCCTGTCAATATATTTTGACTTGACAATTTTCCCCAACAGACTTTGACATTTTGTAAGCTGTCAATGGAACAAAAAAGAAAAAAAAACCCTGCCTGTAAATTGCAATGGTGTCGCTTCTGTCGCCTTCAAACCGAAATCAATTAACTTAAATTAATTCCGGCAAAACATTTGCCGACGAGCAGCAATCAAATTGAAGGTAAAAAGTTTTTCCGAACATATGTGACAAAAAATTTTAAGCGCGTTTTTCTGCGCTTTCGTTTTTATTGTTCTTTTCTTTATTTATTTTTATACCCTACAGTCGCACGGATCGGGAGCATTAGGGTTTTCCAAAATGTTTTAAAATGCATTTTTATTTTTCGGTTGAAGCTTCATCATCTCGGCGAAATAAGCACTGGTGCATTTGTGTAGTGCTGGCATAGCTAGCAAATTGACGCTGTTTGCCCAGGAAAATCTCTATTAAAGACACCGTCATGCGGATTTGGCTATGAACTATCAGAGTTCTCTTTGAACTACTATTAATAGGGCCCTCTCCACGCTCCACCTTTGAGCGATGACCATAGTCAAGGAAAAAAATAAATTTTGAGCAAGTAGTCCCATTTTTGCATCTACTTCTCGCCGCACTCGTTTGAGTTGAATAAATGATGCGCGGAAAATTGTTTTGTTATAGAGACAAAAAATGTTCCCTTAAATTTCAAGTGCTTACTAACTTCGTCTATTCAATGCGAGAATAGTTCCTAATCAGTTCGATGTATTTTAAAGTATTACAAAAAGATTTTTTCCAACTAGAGGGCGTACTATTTGAATTTTATGTGACATAGCACATAATCAGCTGATAAGCAATGCACTCTCAAGCATAGAAATCTTTCAAAGAAATTTCCTTCCCATATTTTGCTCATCACAAAAAATTGTGCTGGAGCATTCCATAGTCGTTGCTCTACGCTTCTTTTAATCTTTCGAAATAAAGAAGTCGTGGTTTTTACTTCAAATATTTCAGTTTTCACAAAAATTTGTGAAAGAGCATTTCATAGTCGTTTAGGCCCCCCAAAAAAATATGCCATGTTTTTTTTTTTAATAGAATTTGTTACGTTAATTTTGTACTTTTGTAAACATTTCTTCAGAGTTTTGTTTTTGCTATTTTTCCGCAATTTGCTATTGGCTTATTGTTTAACAGCCATGAGTCTGCTGTAATGCCAAAAGCGCAGATAATTTCATTTATATTTACATATTTGGGTAGAAAAAGTTTTCTTGGTATTTAATAAAGAAATTATCTCTCTAAATGTGGGAAGTGGGAAGTTTGGTGGCTGCAAGGCTTTCAAGAATGTTACTTTTGGTAATTAAATAACCTTTGAGAAAATCAAAAATTTGTGGTAGCAATTCGAGCATGTTTGCTGGTTTATTTCAGTAAGGTTTCTTCTATGACTTTGGAAGACTTCCAAATTAAGCAAATCTTTAGTGTTCGGACCATTACAATATAAGGCCTAATATGTTACATAAGGCAGAAGGTCGATGGTTCGATCTTTAATAATTAAAGACACCACTGATCGGATTCGGCTATAAACTGTTGTTTTCGAACAACAATTTATGGAGATATTTACCATATTTTAGAATGATTCGGAGGTATATAGCCTAGAGAATGATTTAATAGATGCCTCATTGAATTAAATAAAATAATACATATTAACTACTGCGCTCAGAAATTTTTCCCAATACTTTGGATAAGTGCAAAACTTTATGTATACGCATCAAAATTAAAAATTATAATCTAATACTATATAATACTGGAAAAAAATAAATTCACAATGCTACATAGCTTACATAAGAATTTAATATACATCTAAATCGGTAGACGATATTCCTTTCATGGGGCTTATCCTTAGAAACAAATAAATTTATGCACAAATTGTAGAAAGAAATATGAGCAATTATACGACTACAACCAATTTAAGATTTACAAGGAAATTAAACTTAAACACAAATATGTATTTTACTGAAAAATCTGATCGTACAATACAGAAGTTAACTTAAAATACGCCGTATCATATGGTACAAAAGCTGTCTTAAGCTTGTACAAGCCGATAATTAATCTAATTTCCTAAGGGAACAGTTAGAGACCCCCAAAGTTATCCAAATTAATATCAGAATGGCTATCCGCATATTCGTCTGTAGGAGCACCTATATATAAGAGATGATACTAGTTAGAGCAATCAACTTTCCGGAAAAACTTTTAATATCCTGAAAGAGAAGTAAGAGGTCCCCTAAACTATAGAAAGTGTAATCAGGATGACTAGAGAAGTTGTGTTCGTCTGTAGAAACGCCTAGATCTCAGAGATGGTCACAGCAAGTGCAACAAACTTTCCGAGAAAAATTTTTAATATCTGAAAGAAAAACCAGAGTCCTCCTAAATTATAGAAAGTGTGATAAGGATGACTAGAGAAGTTGTGCCCGCATATTCCTCTGTACTAGTTAGAGCAATCTCATTTCTCGAAAAACTTAATATCCCAAGGTCAAGTCAGAGACCCCCAAAGCTATCTGAAGTATGATCGGGATGACTAGAGAAGTTGTGTTCGTCTGTAGAAACGCCTAGATCGCAGAGTTGGTAATAGCTAGAAAATATAAAATCTTTTTATGCAATGAAAATGAATCAAATTTTAACAATTTAGCGCAGATTGGCACATTTGTCGGATTGCCGCTTCCTTAGAGTGGTTTTAGGAGTAAATATTGTACTTGAGACCTACAATTTTAAAACAAAATAATATTTTTAGAATTATGAAATATTTGTATTAATTGCCAAACAGTCAACAATAATTGCCAACACGTTTAGGTAATTAAAGACATAAAAAAGATACCACCAACCTGCCCCAACACACACCAAAGCTGACCAACATTAATTACACATTTACCTGTCGTTCCTGCTGCGAAATTAAATAAAATTCTTCTTCAGATTATTGCTTTATTTCTGTTTTATGGCATTTTTGTTTTCTCACAAAATTCCAGGAAGTTGTCAACCCAAAAAATTTATGATCAAATTATGGCGCAACTGTCAAATATATTCACATTCTGCACCCTGTACCCCATAAACTAAAAATAGCAACAAAACCCAACCTAACAAAAACAAATGACATAAAAATGTGCAAAAAATATAAATCAATGCAACAAACAAAAGAGACAACAACAATAATAACAATATCAGCGGATGGCTACCCAAAAGGCAGCAAACAATAAAGTTGGCCTAGAGAGAGCAAGAGAGAAAGAGAAGCAAACCAGTAATGACAATTCCCAAGGGCGCCAAGAAGTAGGCAACAGGCATAGACAGTTTTCCCAGCAGGATGCAGAGAGAGATAGACGGCGGGCAGAGTCTTCCAGAAGTTTGGACACAGCGGGTGGTGGACAGAAGTAAAGTGGTGGCTAAACCATTAAAGTCATAAAAGTCGCGTGGACTAAATTAGAAAGAATTTTCGTTTTTTTTCCCCAACAGTTTCTATTGGAGTTCCCGAGTTGAAGCTGTTTCCTGCGCTGCCTGCTGCCTTGTTTTTTATGTACATAATTTTAAATGACTTTCAGAAGACGACCTAAAGACGCAGCAGCGTAGTAAATACACTGAGAGGAACGGAGATATTAATATTCAGATATTAGTTTAATTTTTTAAAGAATTGTATAGTTTGAACTTCAGCTTTATTAAAAAAAAAATGAAAATAAAATAATAATTTTACTAAAATAAGTAAATATAAAATATAAATAAATAAAAAAAAATGAAAACAAAGAAATTATTTTTAATGTCTTTTTTGTTTCAAAATATTTAGTGCTCGTTAAACTAACATAAAAAAAATATAAACTCCTCAATATTTTAAATAAAGACTACAGTTCCATAGCTTAGATGTTTAATTAAAATTAAGATAATTTATTAAAAAATAGCTTACCATATAAATACTACTCTCTAAATTATTTGCATTTTACTTACATTTTTTATTTTCAAAATTCCATGATTTTTTAAATATATTCAAAAACTCTTTTCTTTTCAGTTTTACATTGTATATAATTATAATTATTATTAACGCAGTTCCAGAGCTTGGATCATTATTTAAAATTGATATAATTTATTTTATTATAAAAACAAGCCTTCAATTCTCAGCTAAAAGCTTGTAAATTCGCTTTTTTTTAATATTTACTTTCAAAATATTTTATTTATTTTATTTTAATTTTACAAAACTTTTTCCTTATTTAATTATGTCTTCAAGACCTATTTTTTTATTTTTATATATTTATATATTTTATTATATATATTTGACGATCAGACAAATTTGGAAAATCCCAAAAAAAAATAGATTTGTAAGACTAAGTTTTTTAATGTATTTTATTTATATTTTATTATGATTATTTTTCCCCATTTTTTACATCTTGAAGATCAGACACATTTGTATATCAGCAAATTTAAAATAATTAATTTGGTAAGCCCGAAGAGAATAGATCTGTAAGATTAGGTTTTTCAATGTTTTTTATGTATTATAAATATTTTTTTAAATTTTTTATTACTTGATGAGCAGACAAGATTTAAAAAATCAAAAATTGAGGGGTCATTTTTTTCTTAAGTTGATAATTCTAAAAAGAATAAAATTATTAAATGGCTTTGTGTTTAAATATTATTTTTTTTTTTCATTTTTATTACTTGATAATCAGCCAAAATTTTTAAGACTTTTTAAGACTGTAAGACTAAATTATATATATATATTTTATACATATATAAATATATATACATATATATTATATATTTATATATATATATATATTTTTTTTTTTTTAATTATTTATTAAAAGCAAAAATTTAAAAACCAAAATGACAGATGACTAATTTTTATATAATCATTTTATATAAATGATTTTAACATGTAAATATTTCTATTATTTGTTTTTTAATTTATTACTTGAGGAGCAGTCAAAATATTATTGCAGTAAATTTAAAAACCAAAAATTAAGGAAAATACATTTTGTCATAAATTGGTAACCCCGAAAAGTATAGATCTGTATGAATAAATGAATGTTTTTTTATGTATATATTTTTATTATTTCTTTATTGCTGGATGATCAGCTAAAACTTTGTTTTACTTAATTAAAAAAAAAAAATTTTACAAAAAATAATTTTTTTTTCCTAAATTAATAATTGTGAAAAGAATAGATCTGCAAGATTAAATTTTTTAAATGTTTGTTCACCCTAAAATTTTAAAAAATTTCTCGAAAAACCGGAGGAGTAATGATACATAGATACAATCTTTGGGATTTTTGTGGCATTTTCTTTTTTTAAATTTATTTTAATAAACAAAGTTTTAAGTTTTATACCAATTTGCTGCAGCTCATATAAAATTAATATTCGTTTTATAACTTCACAACTTATTTCTCTCAGTGTACAAATCACATACTCACACTGCTACAACGGAAGGCCTAAAGTAACAGATAAGATTAGATGCTCAAGCCAGTGACAACAGGCAGCCCTGTAATCTGGTAGGTGGGTTACGGCTGGAAGGCGTCAGTCAGACAGTCAGGCAGTCAGTCAGTCAAGATGGCGGCGCTTACGGGGAACGCCTACATAGAGTAAAAGTCTTAACTTTATCAAAGTGGGCGACAATGTGTGTGCGTGTGTGTTTGCCTGCGCACTCGTGTATGCCATAAGGAAGTCAAGGTTAAGCTCCAAAAATTTCTAAACAGTCGGCGGAGCTTCACTCTAAACCCCCCTCGAAAAACATAACAAAGATAAAAATTTCTTGGATCTGCGCGTGGCAGTCAAATTGTTCGCCTTTCGAACAGCTGCTGGCCGTAATGATTATGAGAGTTTTATGAAAGGTGCAGCCAAAGTGAAACAAAAAATAAAGTAACAAAACCTTAAAATATAATAAAAAAAAAACACAAAAAAATGAAAAGCACAACAAAGCCAGAGTAGCTACACCCACGCCTAGGCCTATGCCAACGTATGTGTGTGCCTTATCATTTGCACATCGTTGCTGAAACTTTGAAGCGTTTATTGAGGCGTTGGTTGTCTTTGGACCTGGTACTGGAAGGGGGCGCAACAAAAAAAGTTGCATACTCTTCAAGTGCGTCTGGTGAAGGGAGGAGGCGCGTGCCATTAGGGCGGTCCCCAACCTTATAATACCGCCTAGAAATATAGGCGGAATATAAAAGACACATTGTAAAAGCAATTTGCGATGAACATAAAGAATAAAACAAATGTATCATAAAAATTGTATAGACAGCAAAGTATGAGAGATGCCGGAGCCGCACACAAGTTACAAGGAAAAATTGCCAAAGAAAAGCCATAAAAATATCTTCATATTTTGCGGCAAAAGAGGACTTCTTCTGTAACATTTTCTTAATAGCATTTTTTTAAATTATTATTTGCAGTTTATAGATTTGTACAGCAACGTTGAAAGAACCACTTCAGAGTTGAAGGGGAATGTGTTTGGGAAAACTAACTTTCGCGTTTAACACTTGAACAGTTCGTTAAACATTTTAAATGTTTGTTTTTTATTGGTTTTAAGAGGTATGACCTGACTTTGCATAGGATGCGCCATCTGAATCGGTTCAATAGAAAAGTCATGATGGGAAAATCCCGTTCTCAGATTTATATTGAAACTAGTAACTGAAAACAACTGATAAATGATCATGATGTTGATGCAATATAGCAAAATTTCTATTTTTTCATTTCTCTCAAAAAAGCGATAAATTCTGGGCATCGGCATGAGCGTAGTGGAAGCGTTCTAGCCTGTAAGCCGTAAGTTCGGTCGCCCGATTCCACTCTGCAGCACTGGTGGTGTAGGAGAAAAGCGTGTTTTTTGATACTTATGCAAAATACTTATTTCAAAATTCCCTTTAGAATAACATAACCAGAAATATCAAAAGTTCCCAACATTGTACAATTGGGATGCCGGATCGTAGCATATCAAAACAAAGCATTTAAAGCTTAGAAAATCCCAAACCTAGAGAAAATTTCAAACCTTAAGCAACCCTTGTGGCATAACTCAAATATTGTAGTCAATTCTTTCATTTAAAATTATAATCTACGCGAAGTTTACGCATAGTAATACGGAAAAACAACAAAAACTATATATTTTTTAATACAAAATTTGCAAAATTTTAATATAACTTGCTAAAATGGACGAGTTCAACAGATACCACGATGATAATTTACCCGATGATGATAATACAGCGGCCAGAGCGGCAGCCATAGCTGACTTTGGGTTGTTTGGTGAGGCTCATAAAGCATTCATAAATGCAATAATCGTACGGCTAAGACCACGTGCCGAGTCCCAAGAACCCAACAGCAACATTTTCATTTCTTCACCTCATAACATACCATCCTATTTTCGTGACCTAGCTTCCGATGAAGATTGAAGTAGCCGCGAGGCATAATTATTTTATTTGCATTTTTAATTGAATTAGTTTGGATTTGTTAATGCAAAATGAACAGAAGGACTATAAGTGAGTTCCGTATAGATATGGAATGATATGCAAACTAATGCTTCTCTTCCTTGTTTATGCAGATTTAAGTTTTGTTAAGAAGGAATGACATAGCCTATAACTTGCGGGGGGCTCAAGTTATAGGCTAACTTCTTTGATTTATGGAATATGAGAAACCAGCAGATAAACAACTAGCATCAAAAAACAAGCATGCAGCCGTTGAGCATATTGGACATGGAAATAAAATTGTTTTAAATGAAAGATATTGTTTTTGATTTAAAGGATATAATTACAAGAGATTTTCTACTTAAATGTGTCATGCCTCTTAGCTTAGTGGTACCTGCCTACTAATCACTAGGTCGTGGCTTCGAATCCCACTCATGGCAAGAGGCATGACCATTTTAACGTTCCTCTTTAAAATGCTTTTCTACTTAATTCATTGCATATTTCCATTGCACAATGTCAACCAACATTTTCGGCAACGCCCCTTGCCCCCTTCCTCTCGCCACCTCTACACTAAATAAAGGGCTTAACAAGGCGTCATTCATCGCTTCTCTGCCTATCGTAACAACAACGCGAGATATGAATGTTGCCTCACATAGAGCAGTATGATCCTTAGTGGATCATTTCACAATAACACCAAAAACAATGGTAATCGTAGTCGCCACTCCCAGATGACGTCAGGTGGCTGCACATCATCACTGGAATAATTCGCATCCGGTCAATCACCATTTCGATAGAAATTCGAACCGATTACATGAGCATTAAACATAAATGGCTCCACATTTCAAAAACGTACACGAATTGGACAATGGAACGTTAGGAATGCTTAAAGAAGAAAACCTAAGGCGACCTGGAGAAGAAGCATGCTTCAACAACTGATCCTGAACACAACATGAGACAGAGCTAAACAGACGGCGCAAAACAGTGTTCGATGGAAGATTTCTAGTAGAGGCCCTAAGTTTTCAAGCGGAATCATAAGGAAAGAAATTATTTGTGAAAAAATGTTAATGCGTGAAGTACTTAAAGATGTTATGCAACATCGACCAATGTAGAATTTGCTTGTATAAGAATAAAAAATTCCTTGCTTAGGATGTATTATGGGAAACATAAAAGTTGAGGTAGTCTCTGCAATTGGGGGCAGCTGTTGATTTTGTAACTGCTTTATACAGCACAATAACATAAGTATGCACATAAAAGCAGCGGAAAACCAGGAAAATCTCCAACTCGCAAAAGTAGCAAATTGGAACATTTTTTTATCATTTTCCAATAACTTTTTATAATTAAGAATAAATTTTAAACCAAAAAATCGAGCTTTGCTTTAAGTTTACATGGTTCGTGTCTTGATTAAAACAAAATCACTTATTCTCAGTCAGAAACCTGGCAATCAATTGGTGTAAAACTCCGCTTAAAAAGAGAGCGCAATTTGGTTCTTTGCTCTTAGCTCTCTTTAACAAACAGAAAGATGCGCAACAGACCGACAGGCGGCAGGCTGCAATGCCTTTTTACTTATGTGCAATTGGATTTATGTTTTAAGACTTTAAAGTCTTTTAAATATTAAACAATATTATATTCATACTTACTGCACTAATTTAATGCGCTTTCTGATTTGAGTACATAGCACAGATCAGCCGCGCCGCTTACACTTGTTGGCTTCAAAACGCAGTACCAAATTAAGCAATAAACAATTTCGCACAGAATTTACACTTAAAACACATACACTGCACTTAAAATAAAATAAAATAAAACTCGTACACAAACTGCACTTAAAAAATAAATCAAAAAAATATATTTTTCACACATTAAGCGCAACTTTGTGCACCCACGCACAGCTTGCGCCATTTTCTTTTTCTCATTTTTCACTGCCAAATTTTAGGCGACTAAAACAACTGCAGCCTTATGCTAATTATTGTCACATTTTATAGACAATTGCACAAATACAAAATACATTTCCGCAACGCGTATGTATTAATTTTTAATAAAACTGCAGCGCGTCAACAATTTCCTCGCGTTTTACCTTAGCTTTCTTCCTTCTTTCTTAGTCCACCGGCACGGGGATGCCAACTGTTTAGTGTTCAATCAGAAAATGATTGGGAGTCACGCAAAAACAGCTGAGCGCAGCGCTGCTAACGCGTTTGCAGAAAATATCAATGCAATTAAATGGCGTAAAATGTTAAGAGTGATTCATAAATTGATTTGCGCGAATTAAAAAATGTTTAACTAATGAAAAATATGCATAATAGAGAACTGTTAGAACTATCATAATATAAATTGCCTGTTGCAAGCGGATTACAAAGTTTTTTGGCCTGGTTTGGTACATGCAAAAAAGTATGCGTGAAAAAGCGATTGTATTTTGTTTGTTTTTTTTTTTTTTTAATGTGTGTGGCAGTCGAAAATTTGTTTCTTAATCTGTACCATATTTGGTAAGTGAATTAAACCTTGCATTGAATATTTTGAAAGAGAATTTAAGAGGAAGGGAAAAACTGAAAAAGGTTTTTTCCTGGCTACTGCTTTGATCCAATTTTATTGTTCATCTTTAGATAGCCATTACAACCATTTATAGGTTAAATGCGGAAGTCACTAGCTCTGGCCAGCGCCCCTGCTTTACGTGCGCACCCTGCTTTGTTACTGTCTTGCTTTGCTTGAACCTTCTCCAGTAAGTCATTCCAAGGAAATAGTAAAGATCTTTCTGCATTTGTGTTTTCCATGCGAGTTTTGGTCCCACCTTTGTCATCCTTAGTTGGCTTTTGAATTGAACACATTATTAGCTGTGGGAGCTTCGCCATGCATACGCATGACATGGCCGAGCTAGCTCAGACGTAGTGTCGTAATATGCTGCACTACAACTATGTTGTCTTAGAGCCCATACAGCTCATGATTTATTCGAATGCGATCGTCGTCCTCATGCTTCTACGCCATATAAAAGCACGGGCGGGATGCAAGTCTTGCAGAGCGTTAGTTTTGTCGGTCGAGCGAGGTCTCCGCTACACATCTGCTGAATAAAATTTATAGAAACACTAATTGCGCAAAAAAGTTTCATTGAAACATATATATTGTATACAATAATTATGCATCAAATAGCCCAGCAAAATATGAGCCCATTATGGTTTTTCCCGACGGTGGCATGGTGGTGCATACTCGCCGCTAAAGCTGGTGTTTGGTGGTTTGATTCTCCGCAGCGATGCAGTGATGCATTTGCTCAAAATTGTCGGAAACAGATGATACTTGCTTAGCTAGGTCTCTATTAAAGGTAAATCCCTACGGATTCGAATTTAAACTGTAGGTTCCTGTTCCCTTCTCACAGCTATTAATATAGAAATCTCTAATGCCGCCTATGGCGTGAGGACAGCATAGGCAAGCGGAATAAAAATCGGACATTTCTGTCAACTGTCACATCGAATGATACAGCTTGGACATATTGATAATTTAAGTAGAGTTATATTTCCATTAAGTTAGTTTACTGTGCATAATTTTGATACTCATAAATTACAAACAAAACCGATTTTTAGTGGTAAGGTACAATGAAATAGTTGTATTTCAATTCAAATCGGTACATGAATGTGTGTCCTTAAATTATTATAGGTTACCCGACTTAAATCACATTTTGGGTACCTGAAATAAGTGTTAGACTGATGCCCTCGAATGAAAAGACAAACATTTTGATAAAGAGATAAGAAAGCTCTGCTAACAATTAGAATATATAAAGATAGGAAGGTACAGCATAGATTCGAAAGCAGAAGCACGAAGATTGAAAATTGAATCCGTAAAAAAAATTGACTTTGACTTCTCGAGCTTTAAAGCAAAGTACTTGTACGTTATGCTGCGTACGGGTAAAAACTCTCGTACAATATGATTGCACCTTGTATTTTTGCTGTTTTAACAAACCCTATTGTTACCACTAAGACAATCAAAGCACTTTAGTCCTAATCACACTAGAACCGCAAAAACCAACAATTTGTCGATTATATCTGCTGCACTCCACTTTAAAGCTGGATTCCTCAACCAATTTAACTGAATTGACAATGTAAACGTATAAATCGTTATATATTTTTATTTTCAACAAATCGCTCAAAGCTAAAATGGAACGTAAGAAAATAAAATATCTAATGTTTTTTTTTTAGATTTCTCACAAGTATGGAGTATAGTATATACAGATGTCCTGTGCGTATTCGCAGCATGCAATGTAGCAGAGTATATAGTATATTTGTCTGTTGTTAGGTGACGCTAGTTCGTAAAGTATCGAAGTCAGTTTGTAGACAATTTGACAAGCTAACTATTTAATACTCTGTAAAGAAGAGAAATGTTGGTAGTAGTGGGCATATATGGACAAAGCATTATTCTTATTTCTGACTTTCCAGTAACAAACGAAAATTATGCCCAATTATATTTGGTGTTTTACAGACTTTTCTTTTAAGTTTTGCCTTCTACACTTTAACTTCATTTCTTTTTTTTTTTTACTTTCTTGAGAATCATTAAACTTGTTTCACACTTGCTTAGTTAAGTATTAAGTTTGTTTCGTAATACCTACAATAGGAAAAAAAAATTTAAAGAAATAGTTTCTTCAGAAAGTAAGAACCAATAGACAATTTAGCTAAGATTCGCTGCATAATTGAGCTTTATGTATATTCAACATATCCCTTACACATAGTCCCAAAAAGGCAGGCAACTTTTTCAAACATATCCTGGTAGAAAGGGTATAAATTGAAGAAAAATGAAATGTGCGTGCCAGCGAGTGGCTAAGCTCTGGCACGTACTAAAAAGAGCGTGTAACTAGCAAAGGCATGTGCATATGTGAGTATCTGTGAGCTCGTCTCCTGTGTGTGTTTGCATCTGGGTGTATGTGTGTTAAAATACTTGTACCAAATCAGCACGGCAAAGAAATGTGAAGCGCCATATACAAAAAAAAAAAAAAAAAAAAAAAATGAGGAAAAATACAAAAATAAAAAGAGAGCGAAAACGAAACGCAACGGCGGCAATAGCAGGGCCAACTATAAAATGCCTGGCAAAGGTCACGAACACAACCTTTCTGGCTGCTGTGGCAGCCGTGAAAAATTTTATTTTTCCTCTGCTAAGTTTTTGCTTCGCTTTCATACACTACAAGCATTGAATCGAGAGTGTTTGAAATTATGGTAAACTTTTTTGATATCTTACACTTTATTAATTTTGAACAAATTTTTGCGCTTCAAAAACATATCATTAGGCGAGACTTTATCTGGGAGTATGTTTCCGTAATTCGATGCTTGTTGGTATGTTGTGGATTGCAATCAAATTTCGTTAGTTTTTAATAAATAAATTAGTTAGAATTTTATATGGATGAAGTGAATAATATGGTCTTTGAGCGAAAACTTATTTCAATAACTTTTCTTTTTTAAAGATAGCTCCTTGACATATCTGGAAGAAAACAGCAATTTTTGGGAGCAGAAATTTCTTTAGTCATTTTTGCCAATATATCAGAGAAATAAGTTTGCTTGTGTAAAAATAAAACCGATATATTAAAAACTCAATTGGCTGAAAATAATCTTAAAGCAATTTAAAGGACTTGTTTCAGACAAAGCTTGCAATATTGTTTAAGAAAAATCTGAAAAACTTACTTTCAATGTTTGTTTGCTCAGAAATATTCCGCTCTGAACGAACTGAATTTTTGAGTTTCTTGCTGGGATATTTCTGAAATACCTCCCTGAGACTTTCTGTCTAAGTGTTCTTCACCTAATTATGCGTGCTTGTGCGTGTTTTTGAAATTGAAAAAGATTTCGGGCGCAGTTATAAACTTCTGATTTATTTTTCTCGTTTTGCTTGTGGGACAACCGTATTGAATAACCCCTTCAAAAGCTGCCGCTAAAAGATATGAGCTGCATGAATGAAAATTATGTTTCAATAAAATCAGTATGATTCTTATAGTAAAAATTTTAGGGAACATGGTAGGCATTCTTTGTAAGATTGTAAAAGATTTCAACAAGGCGGAACTTGGCCTCAAGATGAAATTAATAATTTCTGATAAAAAATTCTAAAACTTAAAATTGTATTTTCTATTAGGTTTAAAATGAAGATAACATTGACTTTTAGAATAGAATAGAGCATTCCAAAAACCTTGGTTTAGTTAAAAATCGGCGTGTTTGTTTTAAAATCGATACAGATTTTTCGAAATCGTTTTGAAATCGAAAAGTTGGTGCTGCAAATACAGGCTTTTGGTTGTAATTTTTCATCTGGATTGTTTTTTTAAGAGAAACTAAAATGTAATCTCTTCAGCTTGGGCACCAGTTTTGTGTTTTATTTATTTTTTACTTTTATTCTAAGCTTTTATTGATTCCAAGTCTACATTAAAGATTTATTGAACATTTATTCATTTTCCGAAAAGAGCTTATGTCCAATCACAGAAAATGCAATAAACTTAAACTTGCAATAACTTTTAATAGAAATATTTGTAGAAACAAAAATAGTGTATTTTCGAGAGCAACTCTTATACAATTTTTAATTCGTTTATTTTTTGTTTTGATTTTTTTGAATTGCGTTTAAAAAGTGTATGCCTCTGTCGACTTGGCACCCAAAGAACCTTTTCATTTTTTATATATATAAAAATATATATTTTTGTTGTTAGCGCATCAGCGATTTTCACTCAACACGGCGGCACACGCTCCTCTCTGAAAGCTGATAGTTAGCCCAGCTGACTAACCAACCAACTGACTGACTGACTGACTGGAAGGCTGATGAAGGTAAAGTACGCGTCCAAGTAGGCAAGAGTGGGCACAAGGACGTCAGTCGCAGCCACAAAAATTTTAAAGAGGAAAAGTTGGCACGCTTTTGCACACAGACGAAACTGGAAAGTTGTGGCTCCAAAACGGTACCAAGCCTCCTCTGGCCCCGCTCAGGTGGCAAGGGAAACAACGAAATCATGACCATTGATTAGTTACGCACTGAGGGAGCGTTTAAGACGACGACGAAAGGACACGAAGGACAAAGCATAAAAATAAGTTTTGCGGCTTGGCTGCGGCTGCTGTGGTTCTAGAGCTGCTTTTGCCAAGGCTTAAACCATAAACCGTAATGGCGGCAAGTTTACTTTTTCTTTATTTTTTTTTTGGTGCTGGATTTGGACATAAAATATTGTAAGCCATTTGGAAGTTTTCTGTTTTTATGCACTGCTGCTGTTTTGTTTTTAGTCCTGCGACAAATGAATATGTCTGTGTGTGTTGCGGGTGTGTAGGCGTTTTTCATGGTCCGACGAATTTGGTAAAAAACTTGAAAAAGAAAAACTGCAGAATGCGTTCAACATTGAGCATTTGACATTTTTCAATGGGCTTATGGCTACGTACGCACATGCAGGCAATATAATATAATGGGAAAACTCTTAAGGGCAACTGAAACGTTAAATTGAGTGCAGCCGAATTTGCATCAAGTGTTTTCGCAACAAGCTTTCAATAGCGCGCATTTATTTTAAATCTAAAATCTATAAAGTTTAAGTGGTGCTGATGGCTGACATCTGGTTCTTTTAAAAACGCTGCACTGGGATGTTTTTAATAATTTTACTTTTAAGGAACACTAAATTTGGTAGAACGGAGTTACGCTACTGTTTGACGAATTACACAATTTGCAAATTGTGAGATTTATTTTTTTAATCAGAAAATAAACACTTCGGCATCATTTAGACTTTTTTAGCGGAAAAAGTGGAGCACTACTGCTTGAAATCGTCTACTTAAAAAGCTTTTTGTGTTTAGCTAGTGGAAGGACATCACTCTTTGGGAATTAAATAATTACATTTGTTTTGTGAATCAGACTAGCTGATGTGCTTGAGGGCTCACCTCGAGCACAATGGCTATCTGGGTCGCCAGCACGGTCTTCCCTGTTAACACTAACATTAACTATTATTAAGTCCCTTAGGTGAAGCCGTTGCATTGTATTGACGTCATCACTCTCTTGGCGGCTTAGTGCAAGAGAATTTCAGTTCAGTTTTGCAACTGACAGAAATGCAGAAAGTCAGCAAATGTCAAAAAATAGCTGCATGATAGAATTTGACAAGGTGACGCTAAAAAGTGTGTGTGTTGGGCTATGCTGGTGGTTTTATTTTTAATTTTATTATGACAAAAAAGTTAGAAAATTGAAGTGAAAATAAACTCAAATATTTAAGTTATATTTGAGTGTTTTTTTTTAATAGTCTACATGTTTTTGAAAAGTCTTCATATAGTATTTGGCATAATATATTTTATTTTTTAGAAATTTAATTAATATCTGTTTCGTATACGATAGATCAAGGATTAGCTGGACAGTAGTAAATGTATATTAATTAGACTTCTTTAGTTTGCTAATAACAAGTGTTGGAAATTGGAAATTACCAACAACTTTTACTTCATATGAAAACTTCATATAAATGAAGCGAATATATTTCGTAATTTATACAAACTCCTGTCTTTAGGTATGCTGGGCTAACTTTCGAGTAGGGAAAGTCACACATAGACCAGATTACTGACTTAGTGGGTCAAGTGACGTTATTGAAGAGCTATATAAGTGATTGTAATTGATAAGTTTTGTTAATTTATCAACCAAAATATAAACCAATCAATTGAAGAAAAACATTGTGCAAAGTTTACAATTTTGCAAGCTAATTATTTTAGTTGTCAGAAAATTTCCACAGAACATATTTTCTTTAAAAATTCCCTAACGGAAACAGATATTATCGGCATATAAAGATAAATGAATAACGATTAAACTATTAATTCGAAAAAAGTAAATGAATCTAATATAAATTTTTTAAAAAATCTCTAAATTCACGCTTAAATATTTTTTTTATAAAAAACTTAAATTACATTGATTTGCTTATAAAAATATTTATGATATGATTGGAAGCGTCAAAAGTTGATTTAGTCTTTAATTCCTTCAAGATGTTCTAACTAAATAACTAAAATCAGGCTAAGTAATTGAAATATGAACCAGACAAAACAAATTAGCGTTTCCGTCATAAAGGATTTTAAACTTTCCTCGATCTATACACTGGCACATATAATTCTAAGCGAATATTAGTAAGCAATTCCAAATTGCATAAAACTATTTTTAGTTTATTTTTTAATTATGGAAGTAGAATTTTGAATGAAGCAGAGATACAAAATGTGCTGAAATATTGGCTAAAAATCGACCCAAGTCACTATTTCAATTGGAGATTATCTTATTGACAAAAGCTTCGGGAGACAAAGTGAGTCGACTGATAGGCTGTTGACTCGGCGATTTAATATAAAATATGAAAATTCTGCAGTTTCTCTGTAAAAGTTTTGGAAAATTATGCCCTGTTAAAAATTTTTCGACTGAACTCAGAGAATTTTTAGAATACTGTACTTTTTTTATTATGACTTGGTATGATACTTTGTTCCACCGAAATAATCTTTTTTTGAAAGTAGATTTATTGAAACGTTTAAAACTTCAACTGAATTTAATTTAAAGTATAGGAATTGGAGTTTTGAGATTGCGGGTTCGCTATTGCGAATACATGGTTTAATTTTTTGTTTAATATTTAATAATGTTCTTTATGCATAAAATGCTTAAATCATGCGATGTCTCTAAGACACAGCAGCATGTTACCAGACACGAAACCAGTCTAATCCCTAACTAACACTTAAATCTTAACCAATTGCCATACCTCACCTAACGCTATGAATTCCTGAAAACCCTTTTGACTACATTGCGAGCTTAGCATTGCATTAAAGTTGTCATTACTCTGCAAAATTAACATTTTGGGGAACTAGCTTTAAGTTTGTAATTTAAGCCACAAGTCTCGCCGGGGTATCATTAAGGCGCGCATGGAAATGAAAATTACTCCCGTCTGCGATACTCAAGGTTAAATCTGAATATTGATGTTAGAGCAGAAAACCTAATTGCAGCCAAGGCGCATATCATATACCATACCATATATGCTATATATGTGGACAAGTTCTGCCATGTACATATATAACATGCAAATTTTGAAATGATAACAACACACTTCGTGTACGATACGATACAAGACATTATATTGAAGGACATGTTTGTTGAGTACTGTACATACGCAGTTGAAAGTACGCTCAGTTAGGGTTCTATGGTAGGTATGTCGTTTTGCCCTTCATTTAACAAAATCTATTTAAATATGGCGAACACGTTCTTTACCAAATGAAAGAGCATTATATAGAGGTACATAGTGTATTATATACACTATATATAGTATATATGTGTAGATATTTGTTCACACGTGTCTCTTTTCGTGCATGTGTATGAGTGAATGACTGTGAATGTGAATGAGTATGAGTATGAGCCTGCATGAGTATGAGTTTGTGGGAGTATCCTTTTGATTTATGCGTCTTAACCTTTTTTTTTTTTTGTTTTGCTATTTTTGCACGCAAAGCAAAATGGAGACAACACCAGTGGACTCATTTTTTTTTTGTTTTTTTAACGAAGACAACAGCCACGTGGCGCCAGATTCTGGCGTTGCATACTAATACAATCAGAGTTAGATATAGACATAGTGTCGGCATCAATATTTGGAACAACACCTTCATTTGCGGGACAACCAAGTATAAAATAAAATATGAGCGAATGTCACTCATTTAAATGGGTCAAAAAAATGAAACTCATGTTATCACGAATATGTCAATAATAAACTTTTAAAAATTGTGGTAGAAAAATAAGTCAACGCAGAGATTTGCAGGAAATTATAAACTGGAGCAACACGAAACAACACAGTTTTAGGCATTAAAGATGTGGTTCTGTACACATGGTCTCCTAGACCAGAGACCAAGACTAATATATGTAAATCAAAAATAAAATATAACTAGACAGAGAAGCTACAATTTGTACTACGGCTCTTTCTGTTTTTTATTTCATTGCAATTGATCTCTTATATAGTTCCTAATTATAAACAAAGAAAAATCTTCTACTATTTGAAATTTGAGTATTGTTTAGACCTTTTTAGAATTATAGAAAAAAATAGAAGTTGCTGGCATTAATAAATTTAATTCTTATCAAGAAATCTGTGAAATATTAAAATATCCCTTCAATCGAAGCTTAACTTCTACAACCGTGTTTATTTTTTATAAGCCATATTAAGCTTGGGAAACCCGAACTTCATGGTAAAAAGGCATCATTGCACCATTTTTCGACAGCCAAAAAAAGCAGACATTGCCGTGAAAGACGAGCTCTATCGCAAAATATTATCCGACATTTACTTTTTAGAGATTAAACAGTACGATTTGTACGGAATTTTCGTTCCAACCACTACAATATTTCTACTTGTCATACATGAAGAGGTATCAATATTTTCTGCCCAATCGGCATAAGTGGCATACGGCTTAAGTATCCCCTAAAAAGAAACTTAATCATCGCAGTTATTTGAGCAAAATTGCTTTCATAAAATAACAATTCTAATATAAGTTCTGCCGTGGAAAAAGTATTAATCCATTTTTTATCAATCGAAGGTGGGAGAGCATGGTTAAGAAGTCAAACCTTTCTCTGGCTTGAATAGTCTTCGATATTGAGGTTTTCGAACGGATGGACACAGGTATACGACTCAATCGCTTTTCAAGAATATGATATGATTTTTTGTACAAATGACTTAGACTTTGCCATGCCTACCTTTTGTCGTTACTATACCATTTATAGTGTCACGATCAGCTAAGCCTCATTTAATCCTCAATATGGTTACAGAGAAAAATACAACAAGAAGTTACTATTACCACTTCAAAGGCTGATATCCACCAAAAGAAGGTTATGCTGTCTGTTTGGTGGGATTGGAAGGGTGTGGTATATTTTGAACCGCTTCCAAAGAACCAAACTATTAATTCGGATGTTTTCTGTCAACAATTGGACAAATTGAATACAGCCATCAAGGAGAAGCGACCAGAATTGGTCAATCGTAAAGGTGTCATATTCCACCAGGCCAACGCTAGACCGCACACATCTTTGGTCACTCGCCAAAAACTGAGTGAGCTTGGCTGGGAACTTTTGATGCATCCACCATCAGACTACCATTTATTTCGATCTTTGCAGAACTCCTTAAATGGTAAAACTTTCGGCAATGATGAGGCTATAAAATCGCACTTGGTTCAGTTTTTTGCAGATAAAGGCCAGAAGTTCTATGAGCGTGGAATACTAAATTTGCCAGGAAGATGGCAAAAGGTTATCGAACAAAATGGCAATTATATATTTGATCAAAGCTCATTCTAAGTTTTTTTAAAAATGCATTTACTTTCTTTTAAAAAATCCACATTCACTTTTTAGGCAACCCAATTGTAACTCCCTGCTCTGACCCAATTTACCAAATTTTCTGCATCTCTTTCGGAGTTCCAAAAACAGACATTATAATATACTTTGAAAGTTTCTGGGTAAACTCAACAAGCAACTTAAAGGCCCTACCTAATCTAAAGTTTTCCTCATTTAGTTCCATCTATAGATACTTTTTTAGGTTCTTCAAAGTAAGTTACACAGGGTACTTTCTAATTTCTCAATCATGCAGGTTCGACACTCATCAATCACTGACTGCCTTACAATTCCAATCGTTTTTTAAGGCTTAAAAACTTATATTCAGCTCTGTATAAACCTTACTAATTAGCTAGGTTATGCATAAGCTTCCGATAAGAATGTTACCAAATAGTTTCTATTATTTCTTTATATTCAAAAATGCACCAAACATACTTTTATATTTATATTTACAACAAACAACAAAACTCTTAAGCAAACATCAAACGTGTAACAAATGTGTCGGTGCAAAATTACAAAAAAAAAAATAACTATTTATAAATTTAAGTAACTATGTGTCTTGATGGCCATTTTCTGTTTCAAGAGTATCATTCAGCATTATCGCTTCTATGTTGCTATTGTCGGCAACAGCAGCTGGTGTTGGGGCTGCTTCAGATGATTGCTCAACATCAGTCGTTTCAAGCCAACGATTTTGTAAACGATTTCTTCGTCCTCTAAATGGAAAATGGCGATTCCCCGTAACGCGCACTCTGTAATTCATTGTTTGCCCAAGTTGATTATATGTTAGGTTTGCCAAGGATATGACGATTCCAGAACTGTGGGAAAATCTAAGACTTGTTGGTAGGCGACGTCGTCTGCGGTGTATACGGCCTTGAGCTCTTTGTCTTTGAGAATGCGTAAACGTGATGTTGGGCCGTAGCTTCTCAATTAATTCAGCTATAAATGTCTTGTGAAGTTCACCATACCAGCCGACATCTACGCTTGCCTCAGCCCTTGCAATTTCATTGGTATCGTCATCCAGACTATCGTACGACATTTTCTAAAAGAAAAATATCATATAACGTCGTCTAATGTTAAAGACTGCAACTTACCTTCAAATTTTATGAACTCGTAGTTTTTACAAAAATATAATATTTGCTTACGAGTGAACCAACTCTTGCCTACGAATAATTTGAGAACATTAACGTATTTGGCATGACTTACTTGGTTCTACAAATTTAAATTTAATTTGAAATATTGCTTGTATAAAGCAGTACTCAAGCTAGAAGTTAAAAACTGCTATTGTACAAAAATTTGCTCAAAGCGCATTCGATATTTGCTCAAACTGTTTGGCCAAATTGAATGCAAAGCAAATATTTGCTGCCAAAAACCTTCAATTTATTTCGTCAGCACTAAATATTTTATCGAAAACTTTCGTGCATAAAATATAAATGTTTTGACAGAAAGCGCAAATGTTACTTAATAATTTAATATTTAAAGCTAAAGTTGCTAAATTGCTTGCATATTTAAGTCATTTTAGCACGTGCTGCCTTGTCTTGCATACTTTTGAGAGAAATTTGCTAGAGAACTAAGCTAAACAAGTTGTGGTTTGCGGCTGGCTACTCGGTAAGCCAAATATTCTGAGTGTCCGGCATTTACTCAACTCAATCTCGTATTGCTGTGCCGTTTCCCAACTCGGCTAAATCCCATTCACTCACAGACGCAACGTGTATTTAGTTGGCCCTTTTTGTGGTTTTGCTAATCTATTTAACCTTTTCGTATGAATTTTACTTGCATAAATGATGGACATTTAATACATACAAAGCTTTTGCTGCATTTTACCTTGTAATAGAGCAAGTCCTTGGTTTGTATCCCCCTTTTGCCTTTAATTTGCTATTTTTTTTATTTATTTTTAGTTTCATTTTTGCATAAATTTTCAAAACTCATTTCGTATTGTCATTGAAATTTTTGTCAGCATCCTTGCAAAAGTATTTTGCTCAATTGTTTTTTGTTGCTCGTACTGCAAAAATTTGCTTCAAATGCAAATCAAGCGGGCAGCGGGGAGTGGCGCAAAACTGTTCTCTCCATGGTCAGCAGCAAATTTCTGCAAGGGTTTGATAAGCTCTGCTACAATAAATTTTGCACAACCGCACAAATACCACAAGTTAACCACAGCTTGCAGCTATCCCTGCCTGCAACACTTGCTTCCTTTTACTTTTGATGGGTTTAAAGTTGACTTCCGCTTTTAAGGATTCAAGTAATGGAAACGTGCACTACGTAGACGGCTTGTACGTATCGTCGTCTTTTGTGTTATGAGCAATTGCTGACACAAGCAAACCACAAAATTGATTTCCTAATTGATGTTGCACACTTGTTGTCATCAGACTTACATGCTGCCACTGCTCACCACTGCTCACCACTGCTTTGACGACCTAGGTACTGCTTGCTGGCGTTGTTTGGGTCAAGGATTGGGTACGCTTGGGTGTGCCTAGGTGGTATGTGCACGCACAAACCTACACACAATTGAGGCTTGATTTGTGCCAGAAATTTTGGTAAATTGATTTGGTTTCATTTGTCGACTTTGCCATTTGTGCAATTGAGTTTCCCATTCAGTCAAGTTTGTCAAGGATATAAAGAAGAGCAATAGTTTGAAAGTTAAGTTTAGTTTGAGCTTTGTGATTACGGATTCTATTGAAAATAATAGAGAGAAAAAAAGTGTGTATCCAACCAGAAAGGTTCAAAAATCAAAAGTGCAGTTAGGCAGAAAGTTTTAGTTTACATGGCCTAATACTTGGTTTGCTTGACAAATAGATAGTTTACAACGCAGACATGGGCTGAATTTCATAATAAACTGGGACAAGCCTTGGTCATCTGATACTTACTATGTACCTTTCTAAGAATTGCCAGCTGCTACATAAGCGGTTTTGGCTATGAGCCAAAAGTACGTAGATTGTAGAATATCAGGGCATTTATGTTTTGATTTCTTTACAAAAATGTAGTTTTTAATCACAAGCAACTTGGGAAGAAATTTTTAAATTTTACAAATCGTTGGACATGCCAAGACGGTTTGAGCCTAACATAATCTGATAGCACAAATTTATGTTCCAAATCTTAGAAATTTAACTTCAAAATCAGAGTTATATGGTTGATTTTTTTATAGATATGCAGCGTCTCACAACTGGGGCTGGCTAGAAACTTGGATGTTCCATAGTTCGTAATTGGTTGAAGTTCCGCGATTTAGCATATCAATATGAGTTAAGATAGAGAAAGAGTTGAATTGAATAAATGTTATTATTGTAAGCGCATAAGACACGAAAAGGTTTGTGAAATGCATAATTGTATCTAGCTTATGGTATTGCTAGAGTTCGAAATTTATGAGTTTACTCTGTATGGAATGACACAAGAAATTTCTTACAGAATGCGTCACGGCTGGGGACTTTTGCCCATCTGCCTTATTACGCAAACATCCCGATAATATGATTTATATAATAAATCAGCTGCAAAGCTTATTATCTCATATAAACAGATTTCCTTATGTTTTGCAAATATTTGCACAAATTTAATGGACTTCAATAATAAATTCCTTTTTGCGTCTAAGCAAGCACCACATCGTTTGTCAACTGCACTAAAGCCAAAAATTTATTTATTTATTCACTTCAATTTGATAACTTTTGTTTTCTATTTGATCTTTTGGCTTGACATGTTCATTGTTTTATGTGCACACACACCTTTGACATCTTTTTCGGACTTATAAATAAAACCCACGCATCAATTTCATCACTTACAAATAATATTTCATATTTGTAGCTTTTGGTTGTGAGTTTTTTTGTATTTTTTGTATATTTTGTTTTTTTTCTTTTTCTTTCTTTTTTTTTTGTTGATAATGTCGCTCTTGGCTATTTATGCTTTTTCGTCTGGTAGTCAGCTGGTGGCCATTACATTATGACAATAACTCGGCAGGGTTTTGGTAATTGATATTAAGGCCAAAACGAGCGCAAAGGGAGACCAAGGCTGACAACAAGAGCAACAACAACTGTAGTGACGACAGCCAACATTCATAAGAAGTGGATTAATTTTTTGGCAAGCATTTTGGGACATTTGAAGCATGTTTCTGTAAATAGTTCATAACTTTTTATGAGTCACGTTAGTCAAATTAAAAAATATGTAAGCCAAAGGAAACAAGCAAAAAGTTATGCAACTTAATTTGTGTTGAACAATTTTGCAGTGTGTGATCAGAGCTTTTATTTAGCACTTTTTGGTATTTTAACTTTGCCAAAAAGGCTTAAATCATATCAGAAATTGTTAAAGGCAACATTGTTGCATACAACTTCTCGAAGACTGAAAAAGTCTTTTTTTTTAATTTTAGTAGAATGCTGCGGATACAACTCTAAGCTGGACTTATAAACTATTTTTGCATTGAAACAAAAGTTGATTGAAAAGTATTTGGGCAGTCACGTATTGGAGCTAAGAGATTTCTGGAACTTGTTTTGTTGAATTTATTTATTTTTCTCACTTGTTTCAAAGGACACTAAAAATGCCAGTATATTCGACAAACAGATTGCTTTGGAAATCCAATAAATTGTTTTTATATACCACAAGTGTATCCATTGAAAATCTGTCAAGACGCCACCATAGCATTTTCAAGCACACAAAAAGCGATACGTAGCACCTTAAAGCCAATTCAATTCACAATCAATTGTGCACACTCCGCTGGCGAAATGCCAATTTTTCCACAAATCTATCCCAGCGATCCCCTTTGGGTCATGCACATGACGCATTTGTCTTTCGTTTGGCGCGTCAACACAACACTGAAAGAGTAACAAAAAAAAAAAAAAAATTGCATGCAGTGGACAAAATTGTTGATGCCACCCAACCCGAGCTGAGCCCACCAGGTCTGGTCTGGTCTGCGCTTCTCCGGTTGCCAGTGACAACAATGCAGCATGTACTTTGCGCGCTTCAATGATTCCATTGGACGACGACGCATCACAGGAACAGGCTCAACTTGGTGATTCTGGCGTACTGCAGCAGCAGCAGCAGCAAGTTAAGCCACAAAAGCATTTTGTAGCCTGACGTGGGTGCTGCCCTTCAGTTGTAGTTACCTGACCAACCAACCAAGCAGCCAGCTGCCCTCCAAACAGTTAACTCTAATGACGTCAATGGCGCTGGCGTTTGTCAAATACCAGGTCCAACCCGTACTGGTGCTGCCAGACCCTCATGCTGTAGTGCGTGTCCGTGCCGTTGTGTTGCTGACACGTTGCAACATGCAACAAGCAGAAGCTGCAAAAATTCAACGAAGCTGAAAGTTTTTGTGAGTTGACGCTGACGTTGGTCGGTTGGTTGCCTTCTGGGGGCACGTTGCAGCTTGTTGGAAATGATTTTTTTTTTAGGGGCTTGTTGGGTCTTTTTTTCTTGCTGGCATGTAATAAAAAGGAAAACTTTTGCGCCTTTCTGCCGGTTAAAAGTTTTTTTGACAGTCGCAGGTCATCGTCGGTTTTGATAGCATCACAAAAGCCTGGCATGGCAAGCAACATGGTCAAATAATGATAGCTTTGTTGCAGGACGAGCAGTTGATGCTATTATGGTGGAGGTTATATCGGCTAAGGATTGAGCATTGTTTAAAAGCTGATAAGTTGTCAGCGCTAGTAATGCAGCATTCTACAATATAATTGGGAGTTGATGTTAATAATAAAGTTAATGATAATAGTTTACGTATACGTGATGTGGGTCATGAAGCTTGAGAATGAGGTTGGTGCGCTTTTTATAACTTCCGGAAATGCGACAGTAATTAAGAAACTAAATAAGCTTCAGCAAGAAGTGTAGTAGCAGCCAGAAAATATTGGATAGATCTTCTATTCGACTGTGATGAATCCATTGATCCATGTTTGAGCGGGACTTTCGTGTCTATAAAGGGTAAACGAATGTGGGAATGAAAGTTAACTTGTAATGCGTATTTTATTGCCGGGTGTTCTCGATATCAGTCCACAGGGGGCAGATCAAGAAATCGCATATAGGTCGGCTTAGACGTTTCGCAGTGGTTTTTCATCGGTATCGCCAAAGTTGTCTCAAAAGAGTTCCTAATGAGATAATAGGCCCTCTAATAGCTACTAGGCAGTAACGGATCTACAGACGGAGGTCTCAGTGTCCCCATTTTTGTGTATGATACTATACTTTTATATACTTCGAAGTAAAAAGTTGCTTGTCTGATTTGGATTTAAAAAATGTATTAAAAAGCTATATTTATATACTAGCGGAACATTTAATCTAGGAAGCAAAGTACACATTTTACATTGTATTTGTTAATAAATGGCTATAAGATCCAAAATATTTATAGGAAAGATATGGTAAAATTAAGCTACTTTTTCAGCTACAAAAATTCGTAGAAGTAATATTCGAAGCAACAGATTCCTGTTCCTAATTAGCCGATATCTCGTATTTTTGATATTAAATTTTAATTGATGATTCGCTAGCTTGCAAATTAATATATTCTAACAAAAAGCAATCACTTAAAGACAAAGCTGCTTTCTGCATATAATTTTAAAGCAATCTATCCTTCATAAGCAGATTACACATTTCGCTGACATTGACCAATGGTTTTTGCAAGTCCTTGACCAGTTCATGTCTCACTCTATTAACAACATCTTGTAGCTTAATATCTTTGTCTATTATGTAGTTTGTATAAACACTTTTTACACCCAACTAATGGCCAGTTCATACGATATGCTCATGAAGCTCAAGTGTTTGATTATGGCTTGTCCATCCTTTTACTTAAATGGCTGCACAATTTGTCCTTGTACCATGTTCTAATATTTCAATAGCCATTCCTTACACGCACTTAGAGTTGGTGCGAAACGCCCAATTTGTTTCAGCTGCTCTTTTTGATTTTTATATACACTGCAACAAAAAGGGTCAAGGATATTACAATATTGGGTCATCTTAGTTACATGAGGAAGGAGGATTGACAAATGTTGAGGCAATATCTAAACGATTATTATCGCGACGAATTGGGCCAAGTACGTCGGTTTTTGAAGACATATATTTTGTTGACAAAGCAAAAGATATAAAGTTTTCTTCTACATAAATAGGGCTGAGCTTTATTTGTAAGATTATATGTTATCCTTTTTATGTAAACTTGTTTATTTATAGTTGAAGCAATTGAACAGTATTGGCGTTCAAAGTACGAACCAAACAAAAGCTTTTGTTGATCAAATTAAAAAGCCAAATATCAATCATTCAGCAAAAAAAGCAAATTTCGCACTTTAAGTTACCACAATACGCCTTTTTTATATACAGCGTATTCCTTAGTCATGTATCTTTCGGTGGCTACCAATGTTTGTCTGCTTTTTGCTTTTAGCCAACTGGAACTTAAATGGAAGCTGTGAACAAAAAAAAAATCTCTATTATAAACAAGAACAAAACGCAATTCATACAAAGCACATTAGGCGCTTACCCAATTTGGTGGCACGTTTGTTTCCATGGTAATTTTTTTGCATACTGCGTGGAATCCGTGGAGAGTGTGGCGACCACTCAAAATGGCAGCCTTTCTGCTTGCTCCTCTTTAGGCAAACCCACCAAACCAGACCTTTGAGTGTGCAATTAAGTGCGCATTTGGAGCTGCCACTTTTTTTTCCCATGCGTTTTTCACTAACTAACCAGCAGGAGCAGCCAGTGCAGTGCCCCATTCAGTGGCAGCATTTCCGCACTAAACGAGTTTGCTTGTTTGCCACGCCTTGTGCCCCACGCCTAATGACAAAACGCCCCGTTTGAGGGCCTTTAACGGCTTCCGCGCGGCCAAAGGTGAGTTGCTGTTTGCTATGTAAATGCGCTCCTGTTGCAAGCGTCTAACTAATAGTAGACGCATTAAGTATGCATACAGCTCTTCGTTTTAGTTGGAAGCGTTGTAATTAGTACGCACTTGATATACCAGAATATTACTTTTTAATGGCTTATTAGATTTTTTGTCTATACTTTAGAGTACATATTGGTGAAATTACGCATACGCCCTGTTGCAACGAAATTCAGAAGCAATGCGTATAAAGTATTTATCTACTGTATTCTCTTTAGACGCGGTCCAGGCACTGCTGGCAGCTGCTATCTAAATTATGCGCCATTTTTTTCGTGCCTTGCTCACTTCTTTCCTTTCTATTTTTGGGTAGTCCTGTTAAACAGTTGCAGGAACGAAAGTAAAAATAAGCAGCAAAATAATAATACTTAACATTGTCTTTTGTTGTTGTCGCTTTTTTCTTTGGGCTACGACGCATAAAAAATTTGTTGCGTAGCTTCGTCATTGCCAGTGCCATTGCCATTGCCATCATTATCGATGCTAGAGACGCCAATTGCGTCTCTGATATAAGAATGGCAAAAAGGAAGCCCTTCAAGCTGTCCATTACTCGCGCTTGTAATTGTCCTTGAACTTCGTATATGTGACTGCAGAGCAGGAGCGGCGTTTTGTCTTCAAGCTTTGGGGCTACGTAAAAAATAGATAATTTAATATCCTTCATTGGAAATTGCTTAAGTGGCATTCAGAAAATATTTTAAATGAACTATTTTGCAATTAAATAATAATGCCTGAAAGTATGCTGCATAATTATTGTTTATTTTTTGAATTTTTAAATATGCAGTTTGAGTTTTCTTTTAAACAATAAAGGTTCAGGATCACAAAATGCAAGAACCATATAGGAGAAATCCGAAAATAAATTATATCAAAACGAGCTCTGATTTAATATTCCCAAATAAAATTTTGGCACAGTTTGACAGTGAAAATATTGATCAATTTTTATATTACAATAATCAAAGAAATAAAAACGCATTTTACATGTACATATTGCTTTTATGCTTGAAATATTCAATTAAAAAAATTATAAAGCCGAATATGACACAAGGTTGCTAAATATGATTCAACATTTTTTGATCCTATATGGATATAATTCCGCTTTTTGAGAGGGAATGTTTTTGAATGTGTACTTTCTGTAGAAGGTCGCAATTCTAAATTAAAAAATTAAGCTTTGCTGAGATCCACAGACACTACAGTCTTATCCTTTTAAATAATTATTATGAATTTTTTAGCATTCTGCACTATAAGCAAAATATTTAAGATGCTTTCTAAACTAACGCTTACAGTAAAATCGTAATAAGACGCAGACTTGAATGCAATTTTTTGTGTATCTGTGTTGTTTGGCATCATCCCACAAATTATCTTTGTTTTGTAAAACCGTGAGGCTTTGCTGCCCCCAAAAAGTTCCCCTATCTGCGTCCTTGCTGCACACACAAAAGCATATTCACACACTCACACACACACACACATTTAGACAAAATGCCAAATGCCAAGTTCAACCAAAAATAAAAAGAATTTGTATAACAGTTTTTTTTTTCCGAGCTCTTCCCCAACTTTGCCTTGAAATATGCGCCAAACATATTGCAAAGCAATCATGACTAAAATATTTGGACAGTTTACCAATGAGCTGAACTTCTGCAAAGTGGAATATGCCAAAACTAAGCTGGGAAATTGAGAGATTGCTATTAGGAATGGGTTATACTGAATGTCAATTTGCCGGAACGGAATTGGTAATGATGGCTAAAAAGTTTGCCATACAAAACTCTAAGCAGCAAATTATCCTGTTTAACAGGAAATCAAACTTTATAATATGGTATTCATTAAATATTTCTAGTATATTCATTTGTATGCAATCAATGAAGGATATTTTATCTACAAAATATTTATTTGTCAGAGAGCTTAGAAATCAATGAGGCAATGAAGTTTTGGAGATTTCGGCGAAGTATCAATACTCTGAGTTTAAGTAAGAGAAATAAAGATATGAATATGCAGAAGAATTTTGGGATAAATATTAAAATAAAAAACAAGATTCGTAAAGTCAAGAAGCTAGCGCTCTTTATTGCAGCGAAAAAGCAGAGGCGCCGTGAAGTAACCAGAACAGTTGTTGTATACCTGGCTCTGTCTTTGCAAGAATAATTTCTATCAAAAAAAGATACATCAAGCCCAGACGTGGTGCAAAATGCCCATAGTATCTTCTTCTATCGAAGGCTGCATTTTTGCCTAAGCTAAGAGGTAAGGCAGGAGTGTCCCATATAAGATACTGCACTTAGGCTTTAATGTCAGCTTCGCTAGTACATGAGTATCTGCATATCTATCTACCTTCTATATCCTTACTTTCAGCAACGTTATATCCCTTCGATAGAGTATTATTATAATCCAAGTCAATACTTGCTAAATTAAAACAACAAATCAAATATAGACATGCCATTTTCATTTATTTATTGTATTTTATTCTCAAATTCCTTAACGGGGCCCTTATACAAATATTTTTTTTTTTGTTTATTTACTTTTTAACAGCAAAATGGTACAGAATTTCAGGGTCTTATTTGTCCTATGCAAAACATTTTCGGTTGTTACACAATTTCTCTACAAGCTCTCGCTCACTCTCTTGCCAATTCCTATCACGAATTGTCAGTTTGTACCCGGTGTCTGGTCGGTTTTGGCATAATCAACATGGAATTTTTACACACAGTGTACGTACGTATATGTATCTACAGGATTTTCATAACTGTAAAAGGTTGCGTCCATCGCATTTAAATGCAACGATTTTTGGGGTTCGTTTGGTTTGTTTTGTTGTCTTATTTTTTTTTTTTTTTGATTTTTTGGTCTGCACGTGCCGTGGACTAGTTGGCCCTGTGGCGTTTCCTTGCTCTACCAACTGGTTGCGCTTCATTAGCGTCTGTTTTACACATACAAACAAGCTGTATACAGACTCACAGATACAACATAGCACAAACACACAGATACAAAAGTATTTAACGTAGTTTATGCGAAGGCAACTTGCAATTATCTCATGCTGGCGAGTTTTAAAAGTTGCCGTAGGGGCTAAAAGGACTAGAATTAGCGAACTGCCACTTATTCTATTAGAGGCTTAATGTACTGTATTATAATTATTTTGTATACTAGATGGCCACCGGATGGGTATACGAATGGTTGGTTTCAGAAAAAAAGGGATAAAAAATATTATGATGTAAATAATAGAGATTTAAAACAGAGAACATGCATTTTTTTTTTGACGGCCACTGCCTTAGGCAGCTCCAGTGGGTAACTTTTCTAATATGGTTTACGAAATCAACGTGAATTTAGCAAATATGAGCAGTGAAGAGATATATCACGATATCTTTTTTGTATAAAATGAAATTTTATTTAAGTTTTTTTGTGACTTAAAACTTCACCTTATCAAAAGAGCAAAAGCGAAAGTTTCAACTATTTTTTCCCATCCCCACGTAAGAAGATACTACTGCGATATTATATTCTCTTTGTATATGTATGGATGAATGAAGAATCTTAGTAATAGAAAACGAAATCGCTTTGCGTTAATTCCAAATACTGCCAGAAAAATAATTAACTCGTACTTAGTGCCCTATTTTGCAGCCGTAATATGTCACTGCATTTCGGGGAGCTTCCAGTACTGCATAGCTGAATTCGTAGGTCCATATGGATATCTAAAGATTTTATAAGTCAGCAGCTTGAGTCTAGTTTTGAGCTTACAGTGCCCGCCTATTATGCATTGGCTTTGCCTCAATTTCTCTTCGGTTTGTTTCCATTTCTAATATTGATGCCGTGCCAAGCCATGTATCGGGCTGCGGGTTCTTATTGAGCTTTAAAAATATTCAACAAAATGAATTATTTAATAATATAGTATAATAAACTTATAGTGCAATAATTAAAATTCCAATAAAAAAAATAATTGTTTTATTTAAATTCATTTTAAAGTCGCCTGCTAAGTGATGCCATCTAACCAAAACAATTTTGTTATTTAGCTTTACTGCGACAACTTTCTTGAAACAGAAACTAAGCGAATTGTCTTAAAAAGTTTGTAGATCCATTTTGTAAAGCCAACGAGCTATTTCGTCAGCTAATATTTAAAACAAAACGAATTTTGTTGTATAATATTAATAGTGTTCAGTTGAATAGTTATAGTCCTAAATTTATTTGTATTAAGCCGAGTTTGAGTTGACTCTTGCAAACGAGCGCTCGAAAGCTTAGATGTTGACTTAACTGGACGCGTTGGCTGTGCCTTGAGCAACAAAGAGCGTCGATAGTGGCGACGCTTAGCTTGCAATGAGGCGACAACTCCAAAGCGATAAGAAGCACAAGCTGTGCAAGAGTGAGTTATGATAACAACTTCTCTTCAAGTCTTATGCCCTTATCGTCGCTTTGACATGGGCGCGCTGTTGTTATTGCGCTGGATTCAGTTCTTAACTAAACACATTTAATTTGCATTACTTCTACATATCACTACAAATAACTTTGTAGTTCTCAAAGATTGATCAAAAATATTACAATTATTTTTACCGCAAAAACATTTCAGATGCATCCGCAAATTGCCTTAGCCTTAACAGCACTTGAGACTAAGCGATTGAAGCCAAACGTTTTATCGTCATTGGCACAAGTCAAATCACTAAAAGAGCTTAACGTATGTCAATTGTTTCCCGGTAAAACTAGAGAGAAAAAAAAAAAAATTTCAAAAAAACTAGAGAAAAAATGGAGAATAGTTTAAGCTTTGGCCCAGAGACAGATGCAGTGCCATGTTGTATGCAGTTGTTGTCGTGTAAATGTCACTGGCTCCCTGCTTCAATGCAATCCGATTGTCTATCACAGACGCATTCATACAGATGCAGATACAGATACACACGCACACCACAAAGCTGTCTGACTGCCACAACGTGTGTCATGTGTCCCCCTTGCTCTATATGTGTATGTTCCGTGTTCTGTGCATTGGCATGGTTCAGAGATACATCCGCTTTGAATGCTCTTGCAATGTCAGCCAGTTACCCGCTCTCTTTATCCTTTTCCATATTTGGCTTACCTTGGTCGACTGTGGCATGTACTGGGTAGCCAACTGAGAAGGGCTTGGTGGATGCTGGTTCGTCGGGGAAACATTCTGTGGCGCTGCGGTTTACAGTTTGACGGTGTAACTGTTGTCTTTGTTGTTGTTAGTGTTGCAGTTGATTATTTCTGCTCTGCTGCAATGTGCTACCAAGGCTTTGTTTTTGGCTTTGGCTCTGACTTTGTTTTCGCCTTTGATTCTTCTTTTGGTCTCATCTCACGATGCATTTTTCGCATCTTGTGATTATTTTCGTTTATTTGTTCGCATCCAAAGCTATTCGGCGGGGTTGACAATGTTTTTATACACTTCACCAGTTAGCTTCTTTTGTCGTTTTTCTTTATCTGAAAATGTTATTTTCTTTTGATTAGCTTCCAGCGCATTTTCTTTTTGTGTAATAAAAAAATAATTAATTTTCGGCAATGGAATTACAAAAGCGTGAATTCATAAGATATTAAGACAGTATGCTGTTGATATTCGAATCTTCAAGATTTTTAGGGTGTCCAAAATAGATTGCACAACAATTGTTTTACTATTGGTCATGAAAATGCTAAGAGCATAAGGAATTCGGATATTTTGGAATGCAACAAACTTTTCCCAAATTTGTTCCAAAGGGATTTCTAAACCTAAAGCATATTTTTTAAATAGTTTTGGTTGGTTGTTTTATAGAATAGGTTCGGAGTAAGAGTTCTCGAGGGGTTTCTTGAAAGGTTGCGCCTACAAAAGATCAAATCGTAGAAAATTTCTTTTAAATGATTTGATTTCTTCGAATTACTCCTAATATTTTCATATACAAACTACAGAAACAATATTTAATTCAGACTTGCTCATTTAAACAAAGGCCTACACTAAGTTTTCCAATGCCAAGTAAAGGGTAATTTTTTAGGAATTAATTTTTCTCCTGGCAGCACTGTTTTAGCAGCTGATACGGATTACGTGCCTTTTTTTCCATCAAACTTATTCAGTTTGGTCGATAACTAAACCTAAAACAAGCACGTTTCCAAAAGATTAAATTTTACAATCGAAATTCATTGTAGGTAAGGCAGAAGTCACTCTCTTTTAAAGTCGTAACCTTATTGCGAAACGTTATTGTGCAAACGCTACTTTACAAACTTTATCTTACTTAAACTTAAGGATCTTCACTTGGTGGCATACTTTTCATCCCACAGAGCACGCTCAAATTGAGAAATATGCTTAAATCTTAAGAACTTCTGAAAAAGATGTTATAAAAGTGAGAAATGTACATACAACTTAAGAACTACTTAAAAAATTAGATAATTATTAATATTTAAAATTTTTTTATTTAATAACAATTAACTAGATATAACAACTACAAATCGTTCAACTCAAATAAAATTTCATAAGTTTTTTTTCAATAAATTTTTTTTTCTAAAAGTGAAATTAGCAAGCTTTCAAAAAGTCACCTTTTATGATTTCTTTAAAAAGAATAAATTTTGATTAAAACAAAATATTCATGCGGAATAGGTAGCAGATAACATGGGTATTATAGGTATGAATCCAATTATGCCTCAAAAATCATCATTTTAGATATAAGACGATCGTCTATAATACCCATGTTATCTGCTACCTATTCCGCATGAATATTTTGTTTTAATCAAAATTTATTCTTTTTAAAGAAATCATAAAAGGTTTTTCCAAATTTTCTTTAGAAAATGTTTTCTTTCTCAAAAAGAGCACCGAATATTCTACTCTCAAGGAAAATCTTCACTGCATTACGTTTTTTGGCAAGAATATTTCGGATTTCATACCATTTTTATTTCTAGGTGGGTAAGCAACGTATTTGATTTAGTGGCAATTTATTTTGTTTAGCTCGCAGCAGCGAAAATTCATTTTAGTTATTTATTTTTGATGTATTTTTTTTTTCAGTACTCTACGAATTTGTTTTATAAGTTATGACGGTTTATGTAAGCTAAACAAACCAAAACACTTAAGAGTTATTATACAATCAATGTCAGAATTTGTTGATTTATAGGCGTTGTAAAGTAAATATATTGACATGAATATTAAGCTCAGCGTAGCATATTTGTGCACGATTGAGGGAAATTTCTAAGGCAACTGCTTACATCATAAGAGTGCTATATATAGCTCAGTAGATTGTACTAGGAAGATATAAATTTGAGATGCAGAGATATTTTGTGCTAGCTGAGCTTATTTTAGCTATGATTTTTTTGGGAGTTTTGACTATTTGTAGCTTGGAGAAAAGCTATTAAAAATATCATATTAATTAAGTAATAAGCAGAAGATATTAGATGATTTTTCAAAATAACAATTGGACATTTTCTCATAGAAGTTGTTGAGCATTATTTGAAACAAAACTTATACCGAATGCTAAGCCGTTTTCGAAAACAAAAGTTAAACTCTACTTCTGAAACCTAATAGTTGATTGAATGGTTGAGTTTCATCTTTTGACAGATATGCTTTTTTATGAGATTTTTGGTTTTATTTATATAAATAACTGATTCACTTCTATCGTATGCAATTTTAACCCGACTTTATGAAAACCAAGTATTTCACTTCGATTTGTACTACTTTGTAAATATTGAAAAGTACCCGCGGTTAAGTTCCTTAAAATAAACCTTATAAAGTGCTCTCCCACGTTACCATGCATAATTAGCTTTTTAAGCTTAATAATTAAATGAAAAGTTCTAATCATACCTTTGCATTACGGCTGCCATAAAAGAAAGAAACTATTATCATTACGCGCAATACGTTTACTAGGTAATACTCTATGCTCCTCCGTTTGTCTTAGACCTTAGGCATACTTGCCTTCATTCTCTTCTAGCGTAATTACTATTGATTGCTGGCAATGACTTAAGAAAATTATACAAGCTGAAGTACATTACGAATGCTTACAAAACGAGCAACGCCTACACACACAGATACTCACACAGATACTCGCACACACACACACACGCACATAGTCATTCACATTTACGCTTAGTATGCGTAATTTATTTTTATTTGTTATAACATTGCATTTGATTATGTCATAGTCTTAGCAGACACAGACGCCAGCTATACCCATTACCCCCTCCTACATGATGTACAAATACAGATACAAATGCATCTGTAAGTTTGTCATTGCATTGAGTGACGGTTTGTGTCCTCTTTTTACATATCGAACGGCCAGCTGAGCAGCAAATGCAATTTGCCGCATAATAGGAAAATTGCACACAGACAAAGGAAAAGCGACAGCCGGCCCCGGGAAATGTTTGACTGCGGGCTGTGCATGCAAATTGCCTAGTTCTGGCATGGCTCGGCCTGGCCTGGCCTGGTCTGGTCTGGTTGCGCCTGGCTGGCCTAGGCCACGTCATTATCAACATCATCATTGTCTTTATCATCATGGTAAAACGTTTGGCATGGCAGCTAAAGCTGATGCATTTTGTCTATGACTGGCAGAATTATTTCAGCCACAAAAATTAATTTGCTGCCAGTTTAACCTTGGCTATGAGCAGCAACCAGTGTTGGAGTTGCGGGGTATAATTGTGGTAGCTTGCCTTTTCTATAACGAAGCATAAAAGCTTCTAAACGCATGTTCCATAATTAACTAAAAGGCATATACGAGGGCGGCTTTGAAAGTGCTACGTATTCTGTTTGCGTGGTAGCTTAAAATGTTGCTCTAAACTAATGGAGCAGAGCTGATAAATCAATGCTTATTACCAAATCCTTTTGGCTTTAGTTGCAGCAGGTCTTTTTTTAAGATAAAAGATATTGATATAAATTATAATAATAAGTAGATGGAATTAAGCCATAATTTAACGAATTTTCATTTGTAGACATATTGAGAAAAGCAGGTTTGGTGTTGCTTAAATTATGAACAGCATTGTTTTATCAATGAGTTTAAATTGAAACCGTACCCCATAATCAAGCTTTTCTCGAACAAAAAACTTAACAAATTACGTAAATCCGGCCCTTCATACAGATGACGTGAAGGATTCAAAGTTAATACAGCTGCTACTTTGTAAAATCTAAAACAAAATCTGTAATAAGCTAATCAAACTAAACTTGCCCCCATCCATCAGAAATCACATATAAGGTGTAATTTTGGCGCCCCTCTTAAAATGTGTAATAACCTCACTCCAGCCCTGTGCTGAAGACATGCGGCATGAAGAAGTCATTTGCGTCAGACAATCGTCCAACAAAGTGACATAAAATTCAATTTGTAAAAATTTTGTTGTCAAGCCAAACTGGCACAGTTTTTGGGAGGTCGCACAGCGAAGGCGTGGCAGGAACAGGTCTGGGAAAGCAAATGATTGCAGCTGTTGGCAGCATCTAGATTGGGCCAAAGTTTGTATATAATTTTGTCAGCAATTCAATATTTAAATTTTATAAAAACAAAAAATAATCAAAAAAAAAAAAAATATTAATAATAACAAAAACAATTGCATGTCAACAACACGGCAACGCACAGTAGTGTCTAAAAGTTTTTATACGTGTGCGTGAGTGTGTTTTATAGCCATAAAAATAGGCACAATATTTTATATTATATGTGTGCGTGTGTCTTTTTTTTATTTTCTGTCACTTTTACAATCGGACACATTGACCTTGTAACAAATATGAGAGCACCCAGTCGCAAAAACTGCAGCCAGCAAAAACAACAAAAAAAAAATAAATAAAAATAATAATAAAAACCAGAACATCTGTGGCGAAGATTAAATACGCTTACGATTTTATTTCGTATACAATTAACAATTAAGCTCACGTTATCTTTTAAGTGAATAAAATTTATGTTGTGGCAGAAAAAAATATTATGTTGACCATCACAATTGATTGTGCATTAAAGGTTTAGTTGTGTTTTATTGCGAATTTGTTGAATATATGTAAAGAGAGTAATTATTTTTCTGCATATGCATAATTCAGTGGGTTCTCAATCATACCATCAAAAATGTTACATTATTTATATTTAAAATGTGATGAGTATGAGTAAGTTTCATGGGTATTTGATTAATTTTTTGCCCTTCCTTTTATAGTATTCGTTTAAAATATTTATCAAAAAATTAATAAGTAAAAGATGCAGCAAGCTAGATTTCAAAAACTCTCGATTTTGATTTGAAACTGACTGTCCTGATTCTAATTTTCCGCTTAAAGTGGCGCCCAAGTTGGAACGCATGTAACCTTTCCACTTCTGAATTTGGTTTCTAACTTAGATCAGGAAATTCAATAATAAAGTTATGCAGAGTAGAAGTTTGACATCAAAACAAGATGAAAAATATATGATTAGGGAATCTCTATTTCTTGTTTTTTTTTTATGAGCAAGTAGAGTATTTTTGCTTGATATTTTTGCTAGCAATCGCTAGCTACTTTGGCAACGAATTGTTCATAGAAGTGTGCTTATGAAAAATTTATAAATCTTACTTTTCTTGATATTAAGTATGAATCTCGATATGGGCCCAAGTTATAATTTCTTGTTTTACAATTTTCTGCTTAATTGCATAATTATTATAAATATATTTCCTTCTAGCATATTGTAAATCATAATTTGCAAAGCTCCCGCTTGCAAATGTAGTTCTACTAATTTTTAAAAATATCTATAGTTTTCTTTTACTGCATCAAGCCGATTACTGCAAAAAGTGTACAGAACCTACAGTATCGCTTGCGAAATACTCTTACTTTAAGCATAAACTACAAAATAAAATTTACTCAAAATCGTCGCTTTTCATTTATTCCATCAGATATATAAAAATGTATCTGTATCTTTTGCGCTGACAGGGTGAGGCGCAGGTCTTAATGCTGATGTATATTTATATATATACATAATATATAAAATGGCGTGTCGATTTATGGAAAAGGTGCCATGTCGCAGTGTGCACGATCCCAAAAACCGCCCTCCAATTCATCTTTCCTTACATCGCCGGCAGCATTGCTAACCATACGCGCCAACGGCTGACGGCTGATGGGTAATGTGACTTGGTTTTTATTGCGTTCCCGCCCATATATCTTTTTGCATGTTGGCTTTTGTTGAGTTGAGTTTTGATTGAAATCTATGACAGTTTTAGAACTGCCAAAGCTTTCTTTCTTTTCATACTCGTGCAGTGAGCTGAATGTGCGGGCAATTTGTATATAAAGTAACTTTATTTGTATACATAAGTACTGACTATGTACATTATAATAATGTAGTTCAAGGCACACACTGCAATTGCAGTTGTCTAGGGGCTAGTTAGGAAATATTGAAACATCTTTTTGGCTTAGTGGAGTAGGTTAGCAGATTGCGGATGCAAAGACAAATATGTATTTGAACTATATATATATATAAAATATGCTGGGTTAAAGTTATGGCTGAGGCAAAGTTTAAGCATATTTGTGAATTGGAGCCAAAGGCTAAGGCATGCAATTTGTAACTTAGGATTTAGTTAAGCTAAATTTTTTTAATAAGACTATATTTTACCTATAGAAATACTATAAGAAGCATACTGGCTATTCTAGTTAATCCTCATTGTTTCGTAGATACTTTTATATTTTTGGAATACTGAACTACAAGTCAGCAGTCCAACAACTAGTTTTAACTGCATTGAATTGATGGCAATATAGTCAGCTTTAAGATAAAAATAAAATCATAAAAAAATCTTAATTAAAATGCAGCTTAATAACTGCACAGCCGGTAAGCGCCCTTGTTAAGCCCAAAAGCAAGTCAAGAAACGAAAATGTTACTCCTGAGCCACTACTCATCAGCTGTATCTTGTATCTTAACCACTTGCCAATCTCGATTGGTTACGGCTTTAGGCACTTGCCGCACTTCCCAAATTGAGTATATCCACTGCAATACGGCGTGCCGAAAATTTAAGCAGCTCAATTAAATTGAAACCAGTTTAGTATCGATGTGCCACTTAGGCCAAGAAACTTGCAGCCAAGCCATAAATGTCAGATACTCAAGAAAATCAAGTAAAAACTTAAAAGCAGTTGAACCATAAGCAGCATATAAGCGTTCAAAGCTTACTAAGCTGTCTTAATTAATTAAGTATACGCAAGCATAGACGAGAGCAATTGCGAAACTTAAGATGGTCCATTAGAAATTTGTGATATTTATGGGCTAAGTGTAGTGGGTGTGTTGGGATTGCTAGAAAAAAAATAATAGTAAATGTAGCCAGCTACTAGGCAATAAACAAATTAAGAAAGCAATGAAAAAATAATAACAATAAAAGCGCAAACTAAAAGAAAGGCAACAATAACAGCAACAAGAGCAGCAACAATAACAATAAAAACAAGAACTGGAGGCTTAGAAAACAATGCGTAAGTACGCTTAAGTGCTTAAGAAAAACGAAGAAAATTGCAGCATATACTAAGAATGGAATGTTTTGATGCGCAGCAGACAAACACTCCGTGCCAAATTTATAGAGCAGACTACCGCTTAACGTGTGAGACGCAATACAAAGAGTAAAATCCGCTAAAAAGTTGAGAATAACGTAAAATTCTATTTGTTTGGGCTTTTTTGGTTTGCTGGTTGGGTCGATTTATAGTTAAGCTAACTAAATTTCAGTTATTGACAACTGAGCAATGAATAACAAACAACAACGCTATATGAGAGACATGAAAGACTTGCAATGAAAATATAAATATAGCGAGACGGTATACTATGATGAAATGACTTGATGCAAAAGTTTCCACAGTTAGATAAGATAAAAAACTACACTTCCGCTTTTGCAAACGTCATTGTATATGCGCAATGAAGCTCCACAAACAAAAATTTACTTCATTGCATTTTATTTTTGTATCTGCTTTACGTAAGCTTTAATACTTTGCAGCGACGTATATGTAATATTTTCTTATATTTAAACTTATAACATTTTTTTTATGTCTAAGATACAATTTGTTATAACAAACATTTAATTTGTGATTTATAAATTTGCATTCCATTACTTTTTGTATCTGCTTCATTTAACTTCAATATTTTGTAGGCGACGTAAGATTGATCGTATTCAATCTTATACGAATTTTTTATGTCTAAGATACAAATTGTAATTTCCAATATTACATTAGTGGATATTTGTACACTTTCTTAACAATTTTGCATTTCATAATTTTTTGTATCTGCTTCAAGTTACTTCAATATTTTGTAGGTGACGCATGCATAATATTTGATCATATATAATCTATAGATACAAATTCTTGTCTCTGATATTAATTTGTATATATTTTCACTTTAAGCCCAACTACTCCCATTCACGCGTGCAGCACTGTAACATAAAAACCGAGCAGCTAGCTGCAACTGCAAAAAGTAGGAGGTCAGGTGGATCTATGTACCAGAGTCAGCATCAGTTGCTTTGGAATATAATACGCTGCTCCGCGGGTTGCAAGCTTTTCACTTGAAACTCACT
The DNA here is from genome assembly GCA_035046065.1 of Chymomyza procnemis. Classification (NCBI taxonomy): domain Eukaryota; kingdom Metazoa; phylum Arthropoda; class Insecta; order Diptera; family Drosophilidae; genus Chymomyza; species Chymomyza procnemis. The sequence goes on along the minus strand of JAWNOJ010000004.1, from coordinate 16,034,369 downwards.
AAAGTCTAGTGCATTTTTATGACATACCATACCGAAAGCGAAGATACAGTGTTTTATTAAGTGCCAGACAGTCAACACAGCACTTAAGTGTTGTTGATTTTAAGAGCGAATATTTCTTGCGAAAATAATAGTAAAGGAAGTTTTTTTTTTGCAGTGCACTCAACATATGTCTCACAGCAGGTAACAAACAGCTGACGTATACGTAATATTTGCATTTGACTAATGTGTCAAATGACAGCCAAGGTCATTCAACTTTACCTCAAAACCAAGCAACCAATAACTATATTTCAAGTCGCATTTATTTGTGTCTAGTTAATAAAATTCTAAACGATATATAGCGCGTCTAGAGTATAATTACTTTCAAGCGAACTTAATCAAACGATTATTGATTAAAGTTATCAATGAAAGCACTTTGGATTGGTCATGTGGCCTTAGCTCAAATGAAACTAACAAACAATTTTATTTTCATTCAACTTTTATGAGCAGCTGCAGTTTGCACAGACTAAAGTAAAAACTACATTTTTTTTTGTATTAAAATGCGACCCACGAGGGCGCGTAAGACCTTTCTTATCTGCATCAAAATAATCATAATGTGCAATACACATAAGCTAGCTATAAGGTTTATTTTTGGACATGAGTTGTGGCGCTTAATCTCTAAGTATATTTAGCTAATAAACAGATTTTACGATTAAATCTAAACTAAATGTGTAGCTTATTTTTTATTTAAATTTATTTTTAGATTTTATATTATGTGTACGGAATATTATGCTGTAATGGCGCTTCAAATAATAAAAAGATGTGGTAAAATGCAAATAAAGTAATAAAAATGTTCCTTTAGTTTTCGTATATCAAGCGACCTTCCAATGATAAGCATTTAAAGTAGAGATATTTTTGATTTTATAAGTTAGCAACTAATAATAGTTGTTTTATGATTCTAGCTTTCACGGATTGGCATTTTTTGGCTGCTTTATTTGCTATGTACATTTCTAAATATTTACAAAAATCTATGTAACATCTCATAAATATGTTGGTATTTTTGGAGCTTATTTGGGCTACTTTATGAGTGCCGATTCCCGCGTCATCATGTTGTTGTATTAAGCTTACATCAAAATCAAAAATTTTATTCAAAACTTGAAAATTTAATGTTGAGATATTTTTGCTTTTTTCATGTCGCCGAAAAAATAAAATCCTTGTGTTGTAGAAACTGTATATGAATAATGCCGCATAAGATGTTATTAAAAATGAACACTTCGTTATTCTAAAGTTAAAATTCTTTTGATTGGATATTTCTTCATATTTGATGTTGCCGAAGTAAGGTAATCTCTGAAATCATGTGTGTTTGAAGAATTATACTTGGATACCGCCAAACTCGTACTGTCTTATTTAGTACAAAGATCGCATTCAAAATCAAGAATTTAAAATTGCAACTTTTATGTTCGGACTTTTTTTTCATTTTTGAAAAGTTTGAAATGCCGAAGTAAAGATATCCTAGGTGCAAGTGGCATTTAGAAATTATATTTATTTTAAAGGGACAAATTGATGTGATTTATGATTTCCATATCTACTTTTGGTAAACATCAATAAAAAGGTAGATTCCGAAACGTAATATGGAAAAGGGATGGTCAGATACAAAACATAATTTAAGTAAGGAAGTTCGAGAATTTACGATTTTATGGGTGATCGTGAACTGAACTGCATAAATTCTAATGATTGAATTTCTTTCAGAATACATTCCAAAATGTAATATGGAAATGGGATGATCATCAATTTTCAATTTCATGATTGATCTTGAGCAAAACTGCACATACTATAATGTTTTTATTTTACTAAAAAAAATAGAAAATGGGCCTTTTGATGAACATAATAAAAATAGTATGACCGAATACTATACATTCCAAACTGTAATATGCAACAGGGATGACCAGATTCAATAGGAAATTGTTACAGAGTTTACGATTTCATATTCGACCGTGAACAAAACTGTGCAAAATGGACTGATTTTAATTGTCCTAATTGTCCTGATGTTACAACTTGATTATCGATTTTGTTTGATTACCAACACTAAAGCTCTATTTACGGCTAATTCTAATCGAAATTCGGAACAGACATAGCCGATGAAACCAAGGGCTTAACTTAAGAAAAAACAAAAAAATTATGAAATCCGTTGAAAAAGTTGTCTGATTATGTTTTCACTTAATAAATAAATTCTGGACAGCTCAAAGTTACATTCATTGCCAAACTAGTTTTAAGCTGTACCAATTTTGTGCTTTGTATCCATAAATACATTTATTCTTTCACTTCCATCATTGCAATTTTCTTAAAAGTCCATTTCACGAAATTAACAAATAATGCAAAACAATCGACAGCAGCACTTAAAATGTCAAATAAAAACAATCGTATCACTCAAAAATAGTGTTATTATGGTCGAAACGTGCAGAATAATTGGTTTTATTTGCTCGTATTAAGCGCACATTTGCACATTTTCATTCATTCATAAAACATTTCAATTACAATTTTATTTTTAACGCTCTCGAACGCGGGTATAGTCACCGCACAATTTCATTTGCCGCACGATGCGTATTCGAAATAGAATTACAATTTTTTGTTCGCATTTTTTTTTGGGAATTTATGATGAGCACAATTTGTAGTCCACCTTAATTGCGCATAATTTGTATTCAGTTGTGATAGGAACCCAACCAAATGTAATTGGTCAATATGCTGGGAATATGCGAAATGATGCTATGAGTAGATTCCAGCCAACCAGTGATGTGTGATAAATAAATTGGCAAAAATTGTTGCGTTTTTTTTTTGTAAGAATTTGAAATAGCCTGCTGATTAACTTAATTTTATATTTTTGAACAATATACCAGCTACGACTGGTCAAAATTTGGACTACATATTAGATGTTAAACCAAGTAAAGATTTTGTTAAAAAAAATGAAAACATACTAGAGCAAATCAATAAAACATTTTTTTTAATATCAATTTTTTTTGTTAATTCCTTGTCAAATTTTACTACAAAATAATACAATAAAATAATAAAACTAATGACTAAACATTCCATGTATGTTTAACTAAACATTCCATGACGCTCTCCCCTGACTTTCTTCAAGCATTTCGCTGGTTTCAAGAATTCATAAAGTTATGTTTTTTTGAAAATGCGTGTGGTACTCAACGAACACCGTGGACCTATCTACGCCTGACTTACGTCTCAAAAATAGAATCAATGAAATTCAGGCAGTCTTACCGGAACTACAAAACTTCCCAATTGCAGTGTATACGATTATTTATCGTCCATTATAACACATATGTGCTGAAATCTTTAATAGTCGGCATGATCCATAACCGAAAAGTCTTTTTTGGTACTCGTTGGAGAGCAAAGATTTGCTCTAGTTTTGAATTATGATAAGTTAACTGAAATATCATTGAAGTACACGCAGAAATCTCTATAGAACTTCCTAAGACAAAACGAGTAACAAATATTTATGAAACAATTTATACGCTCAAATTCTCTTTAGTGTATACAGTAAACATAAAAAATAACAGCCTTTGCATTTTATTAGATGCAAAAAATATGATAATATGGCATAAAAAAAAAGGCGGTGATTATATTTCTCAAGCTGACGTGAGCGTCATATTAATTTATGAGCACCAAAAACTGACAGCCAAAGTAAGCAAAAACAAAAAAAATCAATTATAGTATATAAATTGGTAATACCTGGCATAATGCTAAACTCAAACACGAGTTGTATGTAATGTATCTTTGAGCTATGTGAGTAGCTACAAGATTACCGGCCAGACGAGTTGTACTTAACTTTTGTCACCATTTTTGGCAAATTGCAAGTTATGTGTGTCGAAACATTTTTTTTTTTTTTTTTTATGTGTCACAGCCCACACACACACACACACATACACACAGAAGCCGTTGAAAAAATCGAAATTTCAAAAGATACACAAAAGTCATGTGAAGTCTACGCACGTTTTGTGTATCTTGTTTCGGAGCGCCTGTTGTAGGCGTACAATTGAAATATTTTTTGTGAACTTAACGTAACTCTTTTGGCTTAACAACAATTAAGGAGAGATCAGCGAAAGCTGCAAACATTTTATAATAAAATGCAAATTAAACTATAAATTGTATCTTGCAGATACAAACAGACAATGGCTACGAACAACTTAGCGGCAAAAACGAATCCAAGCAATGACAATAAGCAAAAGCATTATCTTAAAATTTAATAGCGGGCACGTCTACAAATTGCTTAACATTTTCTTTAAAAACGTCAAAAAAAGAAACAAAAAATTCAAGAAGTAGCTATAAAAGCGGATAGAGTACAACAATATAAAAAAGAAAAACAAACAGTAGCAGAAAAGTTACAGATACGCGGATACAATACACACACAAAAAGGCAAAAGCAACGCGTTAGAAATAATGGCTGCATTAATAAAATTAGAGCAAACTGTGAAATACACAACGACGATAAGATAAACGCACCCATACGCTTATGCACACAAACTCACACAGATACTCGCACACAAACTCACACAGATACTCAGCCACACACACGCAGACATAAAGTGAAATGTTGTGAGAAATGCAAAAATACGAAGCCAAAAAAAAAAGAAGTACAAAAAAAGAAAAAATAAAACTAGCAAAGGAAATGTGTAGCATCATTCACACTCTACATAGTTTTTGAATTTTTGTGGAAAAATTTTAGTAAAAAGAATTTTTGATGTGCAACACTTTTATACAGGACAGCAAGCCAATGCGACAGACACAGCACCAAAAACAAAATAAAATATGCATGCATACACTGCACTAAAATATAATCATTATTTGGCAACACTTTTTCGTCTAAAAGAGAACTAAAAGTTTTTTGAATTTTTAAAATAACTTTTCATCCAAAAAAATTTTATCTTGATAAAAATTTAAAATTAAGTGCTGAAAAGAAAGTTGCTTTCTTTGAGTTTTGCAAAATTTTGAAATTAAATATAAATGTTATGAAAATAAGCAATTATATCATAAAATCGTTTACACTTAATTTTTTAAATATTTAAAAAAAATTGTTTTGGATTTGGACATTTTATCCCTTATATATATTTTTTTTAATCTATCTTAATTAGGATAAATTTTTCAATATTTTTTTATAAGGAAATATATACTATATTATAATAAATTTGAATATAATGGTACTATGTTGAATATCAAGATTATCATAAATCATTTCTTATTTCTATACCTTAAAACATATATAATCTTTATTTGAATAACTTTATCATATTTTTTGTTAATGGAAATATGTTTGTCCAATAAAAATAAATAATAAAAATAGTAGATATGAAGATTATGCAAAAACATTTGGCACTTTCAAAACTTTCAGTTAGTTTTATGAGCAGCTGCTTTATTTCTTATCAACGGGCCGTTAAAAAATAAAATTAAAATATTTTAAGTATTACCAAGATATACTTTTGTTTTACATTTTTTACTTCAATACTATTTATTTAGTTCAGCTGCTTTATTTAATCTTAACAGAACATTAAAAAATTAAATTATAAATATAAAATATTTTGAAAATTTTTCTAAGCATTACGAAAAAGTTTTTTTAAATGTCTGAGAAATGTTAGTACTTATAAACTATGCAAATTATAATTTTTTAAAAGTTTCACTTATTTACATATAAAAATGAAAAAGTTTATAATTATTTACTTATTTTTAGTTTGTGGTAAGTCTTTTATAGCATTACGATTTACTTATAATATTACGAGTTTAAAAAAAACTAACATTTGTTTGAAAGTATAAATAACCATTTTTGAACATATTTTGTTCGTTCGTATTTTTTTAAAAGTGATTCCCATTTTTAATTAAACTTAGTAAGAAATTTTAAATATTAAAAATTAATTTAATTTTAATTTGAGTATTTTTTGTATTTATTTTTGTAAAAGAAGCCGTTTGTAATAAAAAATTAGCAACAAACTTTAAATAATCAAAAATAATTTAATTTTAATTTTTGTATTTTTTGCATATATTTTTGTAAAAGTGATAACCATTTTTAATAACATTTAGCAGAAAATTTTAAATAATAAGAAATTATATTTTATATAAATATTTTTTAAAAGTGATGGAATTATTGAAATTAATTAAAATAAAATGGAAATTATTTTAAATAATAAAAGACATTTAATTATAAAACAAATTAAATTTATTGCCAAACCAGCTTAGTTTTTTTTTTGAATAACTTTTTGAAAACTTCACTAGAAAAAAATATTGCTGTATATAAAAAATTTTAATTTTGTTTCTTTTTGTAATTTTGGTATAAATTTTTGTAAAATTTAGCAAAGAATATTAAGTAAAAAATATAATTTATTTCAAAACTAAAATATTTTGTTGCTAAACAATTATTTTTAATTTTTTTGGTAATAAACATTTCTTAGGCAAAAATATGTTTATAAATAAATACTTTTGAGAACTGCAGTGAAACAAAAAATTGTTGCATATTATTATACAAAATTGTAATGAATAAAAATTTAATAATAATCATTTTGTCAACATTGAATTAAATATTAAAAGATTATTTTATTATAACTTTGAACTTTTTGTATAATCATTTTGAAAAAACATTCATTATTATCACACACTTATTTATGTATTTTATTTAAGATATTTTATCACATATTGAATACTTAACATTTTCTGTTTAATGTCTAAAATCCGTATAAAATATAATTTTTTCTTCTTTTTAAAGTGGAAGAAAATAATTTCTATAACGTTGCTCTAAAAATCCACAAGAATTACATTTTTTTTTTATCGAAAGAGCAGAAAAATAGTGTCGAAATGGTTTTTCTTCAATTGCTTCCAAAACTAGCTAGCAAGGGCTCTACCTGTAAAAATTTCTGTTTCAAGTTCGCGGCGTAGCTCTAATAGTAGTTAATATTCCATAAAAAAATTCAAGAGGATTCCCATTTTTTAATAAATAAAATCTGAAGAATAAAAATTGTTTTTTCAAAATCTATAACATTTCTTTGTTGTTGCTTAAGAAGATTTAAGCACCATTTCTACGTTCTTTTTCCACTTGGGAACTTAGGGCCGCTACGAAGGTTTCCCAACGGAGTCAGAATAGTGCCGTGTGCTTAGCGGTGTTCCAGGACTAGCTGATCTGGGATTTTTTAGAACATTAAATGAAAGTTAATATTTTTGGCCACTTTAAAGTTATATTTTTTGTAAAAGAAAAAATTCGCCTTTAGAATTGCAGCGTGAATGATATGAAACTGTGTCTTTCATACGAACTTTAAGTTTATTTTTATTTTATGCGCTTTAGCTGCCTTTAGACGGCGCTATGTTTAATCTAATCTTAAGCAAATAAACGACAAACCGTAGGTATAGGTACATATATACACTTACACAGATATCACTTTGTTTGGTTTTGTTTTCCTATATGCGTGGTTGAGTATACTTTTGAAGACTTACTGAGTGTAGGCGCTTTTGCGCTCAGAGACCCTAGTATTGTTTTTATTTTTTTGTTTTGACTTTTGTATTTTTTTTGCAGAGTTTTAAGAGTGTTTAACATTTTAACAACCATGTTTGACTGATTGTTTTTTAATTGAACAAAATATAGGCATTTGGTAAAATTGATAAGCGGCAAAGTTGTCGCTGAACAATTGATTAAACTTTGACATGGAAATCGATATAGACAATTAAATATACAAGATGGAAAAACCTATAATAAAAATTGACAATAAATTTGCGCTCCAGCTTTGCACTATAATAAATATATATATACTACACAGATACATATAACCCTGAACTGGGGAAAAAAAATACGCTTCAACGCCCAATGACCGGACCGTATGTGCTAAAGCCGCCTGCCGCCGCCTTCTTCCAATGAATGCAAATCGTTTGGAGAGGTTTTTAGTAGGTAGTGCTCATCGCTGCCTTGCACAATTTTACCACATTTCAATTTCCGTTTTGTTTTATGGCTGAAAGCATCAATTTTCATTTTATTGATTTCGATTTTTATTGTCAACAACAAAAGCAACGGCGAGAACTCAAATGGAAAACAGCTAACAGTGAAATGAAAATGCCAGCCAAATTACAAAAACAACAAAAATAGCAGCAGCAGCAGCAGCGGCAGCAACAACAACAATGACAATGAAAAGTTTTCCACTGTCCATATGAGTTCAAGCTAAAAATATATAAACAGAATTTTTGGTGCGTTATATGTTCGAGCTAAGTCGCTGAAAATTCGTCAAAAATTGGCACATAAATCCAATAAATGTGAGCTGGGTTCTCAACATTGACGTGGGTGGTTTGAAAAGTTGTCGGCATGGCTCTGTGATATTGTGAGTTCACTGATTGGAATTAAAGTTAATTGAATGAGCTTAAAGTTTGTCAAATGGAATTTCAAAAAATAAGGAATTAAACAAATAGAGCTTGAGTAACTGACGCGAGTGTCTAAAAATATAAACTGCTCAATAATGAAATCTGTTGTGGGTTTTACTAAAAGTTGTTTTAATGAAGTATAATAATAAAATTGTATTTGTGTGGTAGGAATTAGAAAATATCTATATATTTGAATACGATAATTTCCTCAGTAATTTTATATTTTGTGGTTTTCGGATGCAAATCTTAAACGTAGCTGCACTAGTAGATGTTGCTTCTCACGAAACAAGTTTATCTTAGCGTGCTTATCGCTTTCACCTACGATTTCCTGTCTTATGAGTTTTCATTTCATCTTTTCTATATCTTTACTCATCTTGAATCGCCAAATCGAGCATCTTTGACCAATTACAAACTATGTAACCCCAACTTGTACAACGCCGTTGATTTTTGATTGCTTTGCTAAGAAACGTTTAAACTTTTATATAACTTCCTCTTTTTATCTTTTATATTGTAAATGCAAGTTCCTAGCCAGCCAGAGTTGATTCTCTTTCAAATTTAATATTTCTTAATTTTAATATTGTTTAATTATACGGTCGACTGAACTTAGTTGTACCGCTAAATGAACAATAAATAAATAAATACCTCAAAATAAACATGAATGAATAAAATTTGAAATTATTCGCTAAATCTTAGCCCGCCCTCGTTACTGTGTATCTGTATCTGATCTAAGCAACGTATTTTTCCCACTCGCTATACATATTTTCCCTAAGCGTATAGGTCCAAGCTGTTGTGCTTTGGTTTTCTCTCTTTCCGTTTGCTTTCATGCGCCTCTTGGCTCTTTGCGTCTCCTGCGTTTTCTTATTTTGCATTTGCATTTTCTTTTCATTTTGTTCGCTTCTCTGCCCAGTGTTGCGGAAATAGCTGTCTTTCTATCTTTCATTCATTCAGTCAAGCATTCCTTCATTCATTCATGGCATTCATGCCAGAGCACAGGCACCCTGTCGTTTTTGGATATTCCCGCCCCGGGGTGGCTACTGTTAAGGAGATTAACAGCTGGCAAGCGCCAGTAACTTTGTCTTTTTGTAGATATGCAAATTTATTTTTCGTATCTTTCTAGCCTACTGCAATATATAGTATATCTAGATATACACGTAAAATATATATATAATATATAGTATATATAATACCTGACAATAGTTAGTTGGTTTTGTTTTTGGCAGTAAATCTACGTCTGTGTGTGAGAGTGTAGCAACTTATGCAAGTAATTTTGGGGGCACAAGAAAACTTTTAATTGTTAAATAATTGTTGGGCTTTTCGTTGATTGAAGAAAGCTTGAAATGTTCAAAATTTGTTACCGAAATTTGCATATAATAATGGAAATCAGTAAAACTATTTAAAACGACTGCTTAGCTATTTACATATTTTTGGCAATTTGTCTGTAGTTAACTTATTATGTACATATTTCACAAAATATTGTGACATCTGAACTAATGGAACTAAGAAATTAACAATTTAAATTTATGTTTTTTTTAAATAGTTTTTAGTAATGCGAAGTGCATGTAGTGCAGTTTTAAGTTGTTGTATGCGGCTTGATCAGCAATTATTATGCATAAAATTTGCCTAAGCACGAGTAAGAAACAAAACAGCAGATGACCCACCCTACCATGAGCTAAAATGATATAACAATGCAATTATGCCGCAACTTACGGCTGCTGACGAACTTTTTAATTTTAAATCGATCGCTTCAATTTGGACATATTGACTATATTTTATTCATTATTTTGAACCATTCCATGACTAGTCCTGACTAGAATTTTCCATTAAGGTATCAGGTTTTTTTTTGGGCACTCAATTGTTTTCGTTCCAACTACAAATTTTTATTGATTTAATTGTTTTCTTTCGTTACTTAATTGTATTTCGATACTTCGTTGTGATATTTTTAAATTAGGATTGTTTATTGAGATATCAATACCTTTATTTAAGAGAATATTGTTTAGCGAATATTGTTTCTTAGACCGGAAGAGGCTCACTCTTGTCAAGAGGTTTTTAATATTTCATAATTTTCTTATTATTTCTATTATAATCTAACATCACAATTTTTATAGACTATTTTGTTAGTTCATTAAAATAATTGTTTTCATTCAATAAGTAATTATTTTTCCTTACTTGTTTACTTTTAAAATAAGAATTTTTGTTGAGTTATCAAGATCTTTAAATAAGGGAAGCCACTTGTTCAGCGGACTATGGTTCCACGACCATAGGAAACTTACTCCTTTGAAGATTTCAAAAGAATTAGCTAATTATAAATTAACTAATTATAAGTTACCTGTTAATGGTTAATAATTTACTCATCGTGTCGATTCTTTGTGAAGAATCTAACAAATTTCACAAGTTTTATCGACTCTTTTGTTAGTTTAAGAAGTTTTCTTTCATTATATTTATTTAATTATTTTTTGTTACTTATTTATTGTCTTTCAAAATAACAATTTCGTATTGAGTTATTATTTGAAAGAAGATTTTTTGTTAAGACATCTTGTTTCTACGAACAGAGGAAGCTCACTTCCTTTGAAGAGGGTATTAATGTTTGATAATTTACTCATAATTTCGATTCTTGTTGAAGAATCTTATAAATTGTACAAGTTTTTTAGAGTTTTTAATCAGTTTATTGATTTGTTTTCTCTCGGTTTTTCTTTACTAATTGTAAAAAGATAGGAATTTTTTATTGAGTTATCAAGTCTTTATATAAGAGAAGACTCTTCTTTAGAGAAGCTTTCTCGACCGGAGCAAGCTCAAACCTTCAAGAAGGATATATATAATTATCTCATTAATAATAATATTCACAATTAATACTTTTCTCATCATTTTGAGTCTTTGTGAAAAATAAGTACTAAGTTGCACACTATTTCTCGACTTTTTTGTTCGTTTATGGGATTCTTTAGTCGTTAGTATATGATATTCTTAAAACAGCTGGAAATTTTATTTTCTCACACAAATCTAATGTTTAATATTGAATTATCGATATCCTTACACGAAAGTGCGAAATCCCCTGAGAGAGAGACTGCGAAATGTGTTATATTAATAATTTTTTTTTAGCACAAAGTAAATTTTGGTGTAAGGTTAATTTTAACATTTTTATTCCAAGAAAATGTGAAAACCAAACTAATTTAATAATAATTTGAAAGCAGACTAATATTTAAATTTCGAAATATTTAATCTGCACAATTTGTGGGAATAAGTGATATTTTTAACTACAACTTTATTGTAAAATTTATTTTGGTTTTTCTTAGAACCTTAAACAAAGATCTTTCTGTTTCGCATTTATTATTTACGCAAATGTTTATGTGTACAATCGTTTGTTTTATTCACGTAATCGTTATATAAAAAAATATTGAAACATTTTCTATAACAAAATCGGTTAACACGTAGCTGAAAATACTTTTCCGTTTCTCTGAATTAATATTTTATGTAGTTCGTAGAACTATCTTAATATGCAATTTATTATACAGATTATCTTCAACTCCACTTATGCTTATAACTATACTATAATTATTCTGCGATATACACTTATAGCAAACATTTATTATTTTTTATGTAAACTGTTCTACCCCTGCATGTGAACGGATATTGTATAATGTGGTGTGGCTTATAAAGTCAAGAAATAATAATGAAAGGCAAGTGTAATCGCTGCAGGGCAAACGCATTGCTCATACGCCATGTTGCGGTTAACCGCAACGACATGGACATAAATTGGCGTAACGTTGTGGAAAAAAGGAATATACATAAATAAATAATTATTGCATAAATTATTTTTGCATAAATAATTATTGCATAATTATTTGCTTAACAATAAGCGGGAACAAAAACAATTGGACGTAGTCTGCTGCTGTGTGGGTAGTAGAACTTGTGCGTTCTTTTATTATTAATATTTTTGAGTGTTGTTTTTTCTTTGGTTTTTCTCTCTTCTAAAAAAGGCTTTTAACGTTTTCTTTGGATAACTCCATAAGAAATCCAAATATATATAAAAAACCTGTATACTGTTGATAGTCTATGCATTCCATTTGACGCAAGTAAGCTACGCACTTGCTTAATGACCAGGACTTGATTTTAGGTGAGAAAAAGAGTGTGCAGCAGGGCGGAGGTGTGGCAGGAGTTAGTGGAAATCAACAGAGTGAGTAGCGTTCAATTTGCTATGCTTGAATGCTCTAACATTTTCCGCACAGTTTCTTAGAAAAGTAAATATAACATGGCGTATATAAGAGATAAATACAAATCCAGGGCTGCAATCGTGCGGGATTGCAAATCCAGTTTATTTAGAAAATCCGAAACTTTTACCTTTTTAATTTTTTTACTGAAAATTTATATTTTAAAGGCCTAACTAAAGCACTGTCTGTTGAAAATCCATTATATGACTTATTTTGCCACATTTTACTTGCACAAAATTAAATTCTGAAAAAAACTTTAACAATAAATATACAAATTTTTCTGCAGTTCGATATAGGTTTCGCACTTAACAATTTTGATAGGCTAGTTTTCTGAATATTTTTAAAATTATTTAAAGTTAAAAAATCTGCAAGAATAAGCAAATTAACTCGAAATATTGGGAATTTAGCTTTAGAAGTATTTAAGATTTTTTTCATAGTAAAAGTTTGAAGTAACAATCGAGTAAATCTCAGCTTATTCCCAAGCACACAAAAATAAAATACAACTAGTATTTTCCTAGAATTTTCCTAATGCAACCCTGAAACAGAAGCATGTGTGTGTTTGTGCAAATAAGTACGACTATCGGCCACTTTGCGCTAATGTATTTGGTTTCAAGGATACACAAAGGATAACAACTGACACTTGGCTGCTTAGTTGGCTGACCAGCCTGCAATTGTGTCTTAAAGCCTTACCCACTTTGCTGTCAAGTATTTTAAGGTGTGCATGTGAGTGGAAATTGAAATAAGTTACATTTGGTTAACAGACTTTTGCCTTTGCGTGGGTTGCGCATACGCCACGTTGCACATTACATATCATTTCCATTGGCGATTCATGCAATTTACATTTAATATGGAGCGACAGCTTTTAAACCGCATCAAAATAATTGACTTAATTAAGTATGCACACGCACAATATGTGGGCCAATAATAAAATAACATGGCCAAAACTATCAGTATTGGCGCCAACGCCAGTCGACCAACCATTGATTTATTATCCAGATCGAAGCCAATGCCATTTTTCATAGCTCTCACTCACACACACACGCATACTTACCTGCTGGAAAAATCAAGCCGTGCGCAAATAAAATAAAATGAAAATTGCAAGCAGCCAAAGTTTAACTTTCGCTTCATTTGTTATGCGAATCCATTTGATAAAGCGGCATCAGCATCGACTTGGTACATACTGCGTGCACGTCCGGGTCCTCAGCTTTTTGCGCTCTCTATCTTGTGAAAAACTCAGCTGAAGCGTAACGCACAGAACGGAAGGTCGTGTGGAAAACCCCAAGGCAATGGCAAAAGGCACACTGAGACTCGGAACCAGCCTCATTGCTGCTCTTCGCGCTAATGGCTCCTACCAGTAATTGCTTTGGCACTAAAGCATTCTGCATTCTGTCTTCCGCCATTTTTGGTTGGCTTCACTTGCTTTAAATCGCCATTGAAAGGCTTTTTGTGCGGCTTGGCAACGTACGCGCTTTTGAATAATTGAGTAAGTTGGCAAGTCTGGCAAGCCAACGTAAGTGTAAGCCAAAAAATAAAAAATAAAGAACTCTTGTAAAAACCAAAAATTAGTAACTCGAAAGTATTGGTAAGCCAAGCATGAAAACTTAAGGTATGCCAGTTTTGAGGCTATTAGCAGAGGTAAAAAATTGTTTGCGATACTTTATATATAATTGGGATATGCAGGCTTAGTACATACAAATATCCTTATAGCAGCTATCTATGTAAACACCCAGACCACCATCTAGACACCACATATTGCCGTAAGATTTTCACTAGCAGACCAGTCGGACTCTCGTATCTTCTTAGCTTGCTAAATTTGTTTAGATTTTTCGATACCAAACAGTCTTATTTTGATCATATTAAAACATTTTTGGCGAATTTGGGGCTAAGCTGAATGAAAGAACTTATATTTTCACAGCATTCTTGAAACATTTTAATCATAAAATTTGTTTTCTTTTTACGCATAGAATATTGGTCTTGCGGTTACAATTGTTCTGCTCCAATGAAGATGTTATGCTTTGGATAAGTCCTAAGCAGCGGCCCATGAATAACTACACAGCCCTTTATTTTTGTTTTGACTCACTGTTTGAAGTGTAAACCACTGTCGTTACTCACCATTGCGAGTTTTTATTTTTAACTAGAACCATACTTGCTCGTAACACTTTGAGTTTATAAAATATTTATGCATTAGAAAATTTATGCAGTTAAATGTAGTGGAAATATAATTAGTTTTTTTTTTATTATTATTACTAGAAGTAGTGTTTTGTGAAGCAGCTGTCAGCTGAGACTGTTTTAGCTCTCTAGCTGCTTTACACGCGCTAATCGATATTCTCTGAAAACAGTTCTTAAGCGAATGATTAAGTTAGATGTTCAAGCAACGTGCGTCCTTGGCTCATACAAATCATTGAAACAGACTTAAGCAAAATTTCTCCAAGTTCATTTACCCCAACTTATTTGTACACTAACTCATATACTAGTGAAGTTAGTTTATTAAAACTAACTAAAATTTATTTGCAATCTGACAAAAAATAAATTGAGTTAAATTGCGAACGTGTTATATATATGGGTCAAGGACAGATCGCGTGAAAGTGCAAATAGCTGTCAACTGATAATGCAAGAATGGCATGAAGCTTCCGAGAATCATGAAGGCGTAAAAAGTGCTCGATAACAAACTTGGAACATTTTTTCAATGCTAAAGTTGAGAATGTTTCTATACAGGGATCTAACTTTTATAGCCGAGGCCGAATGCCTTTGTCTATATTCAATAGTGATTGAACTAACTTTTACATCAATAGAGTGCCTTCGAATATTATTGTAACTTACTTCAAAGCACCTATAGTCATCTATCTATCACTGTCGATAAACCATAAACTAATAAATTTATGCCTTTAAATAACTTTACAGCCAACTGCACCCACAAAAAAAAAAAAATAATCATCATCTGAGACGACATATGTCACTGAACTCACGTTACATTATGAGGTCCCCATAAATTTGCTTTGTTAAAAGCCATCAACTAGAACAACAATTACAATATCTATGTGAACTTTTAAGAACTCTTTAGCTTTAATACTAATAAAGTTATCCCGTCAACTAACAATTTGACGCTTCGTTAAGTCTGTCTGTCTCTTTTCATTTTCATGCTATCTTTGGCTGCCACATAAAAATTTAAAAGCTTAAAATATAAAGTGAATTTTGTTTTTGTAAGCAACAAAACACAAGCTAACCGCCATAATGTTAAAACAAACTGAAACTACAACAAACTTTGCGCTTAAGTACACACAGATACACACAAGCAAACAACAACGAGATGCACACACAAACACATAGTTACACACAGAAATACACAGATACTCACACACACACACACACAGTTACACATTATGCTATTTAAATTATTTGGCATTAAATTTTCTATTTTTATGTGCTATTTATTATTATTGCTATTTATTTGATACGCATATTTTGTTGCTATTGACGCATGCTGTGTGTGGCATGATAATGTCATTGCCATTATTTGTTGTTGTTCTTGTTGCTGTTGGCATTTGTTATTGTTATTGTTGTTGTTCTTGTTGTTGCCTCTGTTGGTTTAGTGGTTTCCATGCGGTTCAATGGGTTAATTTCGAATGACGTTGGATTGGCTTCTGAGCAATCTGAGCGCAGATTCTGTAGTGAGAAAATACCAAAGGGTCATTACCAAACAAATTGGTGTGGTGGGTTGCCGCATTCAATTTAATAGAAAATATCATGAAAGTTTCATTTTAAATTCTTAAGACGGATATTTGTATGAGTATATAAACAAAAAGTATTTATTTTTTGCACTTCACTTTCTTAGTAAATCTAAAACCTTACCTTTTCTTTAGATCTAAAAAGATGGCAAAACTAAGCAAACTGCAAAAATCTTAAATTTAACAATATAAAAAAAATCTTTTTAAAAATTGTATTTGACTTTATTTCCAGTTTTCAAATAACTGATCTTAACACTTTATTATACCATATTGTTGAAATATTTTATGATTTTAATAGCTGAAACCATAAACAAAATAATAATATAAAATGAGTTAAAAACAAATATAAGCTCTATATAAAAAATGTTGTGTTTAAAAAAATTTTAAAGTTGCAAACAGAAAATAAGCAGAGTAATTTGAAGGCATAAAAACTTACAAATTGTTAAAAAATTTTTATTTAAAAAAGTTGAAATTGTTTTATAAGTTTAAATTATATAAAACTTTAGAAACGTAGTTAAAAAATTTAGTTTATTCAAGTTTATTAATAACAAATAAAGACTCAATAAAAAATACCTAAATTTTAAAAGAAATGCACTTTACTTTGGGACAATGCTTAATTTTACGCAATAAAAAAATTCTTTTTTAAACTTTTTTTTTTGTTGAAAAAAGTTATTTAATTAAACATTTTTTGCCATGTTCTTAATTACTACTTTTAACACTTTTTTTATTGTATTCTTAAAATACTTTATTAAATGAATAGCTTTAAAAATTAGATTAAATTATAATAAAATATATATTTAATTAACAACAAATACAAAATCTATACCACAAATTTGTTATTATTTAAAATGCAGTTGAATAAATAAATTATACATTGTAAGGTGCAAACAGAGAGTGAGTAAAATAATTTTAATAATTTTTTAATTAACAGATCATAAAATATTTTTTTTATGTTTAAAAAATGTAAAACGGAAATTTGAATATTTTAGGTTTTTTTTGAAGTAAAAAAAATGCAAGAAACAACACAATTTGCATTTAATATTGATAAGTTAGCTTTAGGATAATTTTTTATATAAAAAACGTAATATAATAAATTATATATAATTATTTTTATATAAAGTAATTTTCAATTTATCAAAGAATCACCCACAAATCGCATGTTATGCACGCTTTACGGAGCGTATGCGTAATAAACTAATAAACAAGCTGTCACAAATATGTTTGTTGCATACAATTCTTCAGCAATTAAATATAATCAGCTTTTATAGTTTATATGCAATTTTTTTTTATATAATTTAATTAAGCTTAAGCCACGTGCCAGCTTTAAAAAAAATCTGTACAACTTGCTAGTTAGACAGCCCGACTGACTGACAAGCCGTTTAAAAAAAACGTGCAATTTAAACAAATTTTTATAACGAGTTAGTAGCATGGAAGCCCCCTGCACAAAATGAGCTCATCCAAAGTCAATCGTTTCGTTTTGATACAATCACAGCTAAAATGCGCAGTGCTCAATTAAACTAACAAAGTCACAAAAAAAACAAATAATATAAAAAATACAAAAATTAAAAGAATAATATTTACAGTAAAAAGTCAGTGGCATGATTTGAGGTTTTTGTTTTGGATTCATTTCGAGTGAAGTTGTTGATGCCAATAATTTTTCTATGTACCATTTGATGTTATCTTTCAACTATTTAATGCTACATTGCTAAATAATTATTTTTTAAATATATTTTAAATTACAAACTAACCTAATAAAAAATAATTTTTTGTTTAATTCGTAATGGCTCTTGCTCTTTATGAACTTTATGACAGCATCAGACAAACGTTGTGCTGGCACTAAGTATCTTATTAGGCTTTAATTCTTCTTTATGATTCATATTAAAAAAGGCACACAAAAATAACAATTATTTCTCAGGTTGAGCTTCATCTTTGATTTATTTCCAAGTTAAACGCAATAAGAATAATTATTCCTCAATTATATGACAAAGACTTCTTAGAATTGTCCATTTTGACTCCATTTATGCTTTTCAATAACTAATTAACTAATTTTATATTATTCAAAAACCTATTAAAACATTTATTTCCTTTGCCTGTTCTCTCAGCGCTGCAAAGCTGCAGCATGGCCATTTATCGATTATAACTGAAACCCATATCGGTATCTTTAATTATCTCAATAGTTCACACAATCGAGGTTTGAGTGTACCCAAAACAAACACAAACACATTTCTCACCATATTTGTTGCTGCTACTTTCCTAAAGCTAAAGTCAAATCAAATTAGCGGCAAACACCGTAGCTACCGTACTGAGTATTTAAGATCTACTTGGCAATTATTATGACAACATTATAGGCGTTGTTGTTAAGCTCACTCATACGCCATGTGCTACATGTGTTATTTATCTCAATTTTTCCCCAAAAAAATATAAAAGATACTCCCTAAGACATGTTGTCTGTACGTCTGAGTGTTTATCTTTGTAAAATGGTCGCGTGTTAACATCATTTTTAATTAAGAGTAAAATCAACGCAAAAACCAAAATACAAAAAAAAAAAATAAACAATTAACTTTGCAAGTCTGGCAAAGCTGAAAAATGTGAATCATCTGCGTAAGAAGCGCTTTCTTGACTTAAGTTATTTGCAAGAACTGATGAATTTGAGCAGAACTGAAATTTTTGACAGACTTGTGAGAATTTTACTTGGCTGCCTGTCAAAAAACATTTTGGCTGGCTGACTGACTGTACGTCGCAACGGCAAACTGACAGACTGACAGAATTTTACGTCAAGTCATTTACCTTGTCCGCCATTTTAATTGCATTTCGTGTGTCTGTTCAATTTGGGCGCGTACTTTCTATTTGATTTTTGCCAAATAATCACAAATTAATTGTATTGCCTTTAGTAACAGTTCTACAGAAGAACGTTATGCGTTTTTTCTGCCATGTTGCTACCTAACAACAAGAGTATCTACGATTTGCTTAGTTTATGCAACACGTGGAGCATTAGATTTCAGCATTATCTCAAATAACGTGTGTCTGCATAGCTATGCCAGCCAGACCGTAAAAGCTAGAATTACACAAATTTATCAATAGCTGCATGTTGCTGTATCTGCACTTTTTGGAGATTATAAGCAGCTTAGATTATATTTTGGGCTCATCACAAATGAGTCAGATAACAAGCGTAGATGTTTCGCCCAAAATCTTGACACTTTTGGAGATTAAGAGCAAACCATAGAACAAATATTTCTATCAAACAAATTCTGCAGTCCTTTTAAACTAGCTTTGTTTAAACACGTTTTGAAGTCTCGAAACTTAGAACCAAGTTCACTGTTTCCAGAAAGTAGCAGTGTATTCCAGCTTCGCTTACCCGACTTACGCTTACCGATTCTATTACGTTTTCTATTACTATTAGTATCCTAACCCACAAAGCGCAAACAATTGGTTGTTTTCCAACACATTATGCTCACCTTCTTTTTAGTACCTAAGTACGAGTAGTAGTTGCTGCTCTTGTCATTGTTCTTCTGCTGCAAGTCCACGTGGCTTAATTACTTTTCTTTCTATTGGTCTCCTTCGAGCTAAGCTAGCAAAATGTTTTGATAACCTATTTTTTTTTTGGGTTTCATGATTCAGCATTTTACCCAATGTCAGCGAAAATGAGAGTCACAAATTATACATGACTCTGTGCTAGATAATAGAATTTCTGCAATGTCAACAGACCTTGAAATTATTTAGTTTGCGGGGTTTGTATGCACAGAAAGGTATTGAAGAAATTTCCACGAAAGCCAAAAACGCAAATGTTATAAAAAATGACTTAATGCTGCTCTATATTGGAGAAAATTTAAGGACATTTTATTTAAAAAAATATGCAGCCTTAAACGAGAATGTTAAGATAGTAATGCTGACCGGGATATTATTCTTTATCTAGTGTGTTTGCATTTAAGTACTTTGAAGAGTTTATGATTTCAGAGTTAATTGGTTTTTAACTTTCAGCAAATTTCAGTCAGAAAGATGTTGCAGAAAACATTTTTGCCAGCCATAAAGTCAAACGCCTTTGAGATAATTGCAAACTTCAGTACCTGAAACTTCTACTTTAATTGTGCCTCGTTTGAGCTATTATTTTGGAAGCATATGGGTAAATCTCTCAAAAATTTTTCCAAGTAAATTTTAATTTGCTCAAAAGATACACATTTAACTGTTAGTTAAAGTAAATGCTACTTGGTACCCGTGCATGTAATATATTATGTTCTTGTGTCTATTATCCTGAATTATTTAACTTTAGCTCTTCTAAGAATTGTAGTCTTATGCGTTAACTGAAATGTTACATGTGAATTTTATATAACTATCGTCCGCTTAGCTCAAAGTTCCTGGAAACCCTAAACGGGTAGCAGCTTAATTTATTATAATTGTCAAGATATTACTTACATTGCATTGATTTTTCTAAGAAATGCCTTAAGGCACTTTTCACAAGCTTCCTTGAACTAAGCGGGTTTAAGCTTAATATAGTTTTTCCTTGAAATTACCAATTAGTCGCATCAAATTGATGTAATACAACCTTATCAATTAACAGCATATACTTGCGATGAAAGTTCTGCCCGCCTGTAGATTGTTTCTTCATAGAAAGCGATTGTAATTAGTAGGCAATCAAAGACATCTAACATCTCTTTAATTTATTTTAAAAGCTGCTTCACTTTTTTTAAATTTGTAAGCAGTTTTTTGTGCTTAGTTACAGTCAAACAACATACTCTCTTATCTGCATGCTCAACTAATGTATCCATAAGTATCAGGCATTAAAAGTAGCCACAATTTTACTATAACGTTCACTTACTTTTTAGAATTCCAGACACTTGAAGAGCTCTACCATGTCTACCCTGCCCGCTTAAATAATTTTTGCAATAAAATTTAAAACACAACAAAAGCATTCCCAACAAATCGCATAAAATGCGCAGCTCAAGAAATTATGTATTAATTAACCAAAAGCATAATACGACTTACCGCTCGTATGCGTAATAATAAAAAAAAAACTACTAAAACAACAATCAAACCATAACCATATATTAACTAATAGAATATACTGGGGCAGCAGCAAAAAAATACGTTTACAATAATTTGATTACACTCAATAAAATTTAAATATTTTGCAATATAAACACAAACAAAACGCTGCCACAAAAGCTGAAACACTTCAACCATAGTAAACCAGACACATTTCAATCGAGCCAAGACGTCTTCTTACCCCTGCATGCCGCCATACACACATGTCAAATAAACACACACGTGTGAGCACACGAACATACGGCATGTTGGCTAACATGTGTGTACACATGACCCCGCTCAATACTTTTCACTGGAGATACAGAGATAGCCGTCAGATACACAGATACTACAAGTGAGATACACACGCAAACTAAAGATATTTTCTATAGATAAAGCTTAAGAAAATCAGCGCAAAAATTGACGTAATTGTCACAATTTTTTTTTCTTGCTCCGTTTGTATAGCTTTGTGTGTGTGTGTGTGTGTGTGTGTCTATTCATCTGAAAGTGCGGAGCGTTTTGACGCTGACGCGATACAAACGCACACAGATACAAAAATGTATATATATATATGTATCTGTGTAACAAGTTTTGCGCGTGTATGTGTATTCTATTGGGCATTTTGCAAATGGCGCAGGCGCCTTGCCTCAGGTTTTTTTATATCATTCTTTCATTTTTGGAGAAATGTTTGGCGAACTGTTGAATTGACTGACGCACTGACATTTTGTTGATTTGACGATTTGGTTGTTGCTGTGCTCTGACTTGTGTCAGTGTTGTCCTCATCATCAATTAACACCAATTCGCCATAGGCACACACAATTATACATATACAATGCCAAGTAACAAGTTGAAATTGTGTTTTTTAGCAGCTTGTGACTATGGGATACACTGCAAAGAGCTAATTGGCTTAAAAAGATACATTTCTTTGTGCAACGGAAGCATGCAGAGTGTTACTTCTGGCGAAAAGTTATGCATGGCTAGACAGTTTATAATATTCCGTATCATAGTTAGGCAGATATGTAAATTATGTATAGATATAAAGAGCAATTTTTAAGTGTATAGATAATAAGTTATTATAAACATGCTTGATATTAAGATAAATGAAGAAAACTACGACAAAGAATCGCTAGTTGATAGTAAAATGAATGAAGCAAAGTGCGACTTAGAATCTATAACTTTTAATAAAAGATTTTAATATACTAACCAAGTAAAAACAACACAAAGGAAGCAGAATTTTCTTTAAAACTAAAAAAAGAAAACATCTATCCATCAATTATTGAACATACTGACCTGATTTAGCTTCATACGATTTTTATTATTTGTAAGTCTGTTCTCTATAAAATATCGCCGCTATGAGGACATTGAATGCGTTGGTCGGCATTTAGAGAGATTGGTTAAATTACTGAATTTACTTATATAAATTTTCTCGAATTTCCTGAAAAAAAATAAACTTGCTCTGTACATCTCTACGTTTAAAAAAAAAATTTATTCTGAACATCTTTACATTTTACAGAATGCAAAGTGAAGTTAATAACCTAAACAATTTGAAGAACATGATTAAATATCTTAAAAATCTATCTTTTTCTATATATCCCTACTTTGTTCCTAATGCAAAATAAAGTTAATAACTAAACAATTTGCAGCATTAACAATTTTTAAAATCTAGACAGTGTCCATAAAATGGATTTTCTATAATTGAAAATTTTCGATGAAATTATTTTGTCTCATTTAAAAACAAGTATACGTAACTACTTAACAGAACATTTCTAGATACACTGTTGAAAGTATCATTTTTGAAGTCTATAGGCTCTCAATAGACATTCATCAGTTGAGGTAGTGAGATGTACAAGCAATCTTTGAATTTCTGATATTCATATGGTCGAGCATAAATGTGCTTTTGTTTGTCAATCAGAAAAGAGACTATTCTATGATATATCTTTAAATTCTGACTGATATTGCAGTCGCTAAATAAATAATCAGCATTGTTCGATATGATTCCAGGCATATCGTGGCTGCTCTTCTGATAAATAACTAAGGTTACCTTTAAACTTTTTGCCTTCATGACCATTGACTAAGAAATGGATAGAAAAAAAGTTTTGCAGATCACAAACTTGGCATTATTCCCAATCTAGCAGTTTTAATCAGACCGGAGATTATTATCTATTACTAAATTAAGTCTTGGACAAAACAAAAAAGTCGAGTTTTTTGTTTTCTCCGTTCTTCAACAGCTTTTCTAGGGAACTATGTAACTTCTGCAAATGTGGTCACGCTCTCTGGACAAAAATTAGACTAAACCAGATGAAATATTATAATAAACAAAATTTTTTATTGCATGAAACAGAAATAGAGAGTATTTTCTCGACCACGCTAAGTATCAGATTCGAAAAGACCGCAAGTAGAGTATAAACTAAAGCTGAAGACACATTTGCGTACCGAGTTTTGAATAACGATTATAAAAGCTGAAAATAAAGATATTTAATTTTTCTTATTCTTTTTCTTTTTTAAATTTGGAGTTTGTTTACTGTCATCGACATATATCACATTCGAAACTTTACAATGAGTGCACATATTTGAAAAAAACACAAGTTTTATTGCTACAACTCTTGTTCCGTCCTAGGCAAAAAACCCCATAGAAAATTCAAACTTAAAACAAAAGCGAAATAAAACAAAAAACTTTTTAACTATTTTTTTTTTACCCAAATTTATAGCGTTTATTTTATTATAGTTCCAAAGTTGCTACAAATAAACTTTTCTGCATAATTAACTTAGATAATTTTGTGCTTTTCATGTGCATACATAAAATTAATATAGACGTTTCGTACTCATTTTATGAGCTCAGGGTATGAAAAACTTAACAAAACAGTATGCAAATAAAGAAAATAAAATAAATATATATATAGACATAAAACAAACAAAACAAAAAGTAAGCAAAAGTTTCGGATTTTATGTTTATACTAATCAGTAGTAGTTCGGAGCAGTTCGCATGTTA
Source organism: Chymomyza procnemis (assembly GCA_035046065.1). Taxonomy (NCBI): domain Eukaryota; kingdom Metazoa; phylum Arthropoda; class Insecta; order Diptera; family Drosophilidae; genus Chymomyza; species Chymomyza procnemis. The sequence goes on along the minus strand of JAWNOJ010000004.1, from coordinate 16,010,064 downwards.
TCAACAAATGTCGCCCCCAACTTGGCCAAGCTTGTAAAATAAAATTATAAACAAATTAGCAGCATGACAGCAACAACAACATCTAAAATCAAACAAAAAATAACAACAAATTACAAATTGTTAATATATATTTTGTACATTTCTTTATACACTGTTATATGGGTGGGTACATTAATTTAGTGCAAAAAGGAATTTTATACTTGGATGAAGGCAATTTCTGATGATCTTTTCGCAGAGAAGTGCGAGGAGCTTACGAAGATATAGGTATTTATTAGGGAGTAGAGAACGTTTTGCGGAAAACTGGGGAAAATATTATAAAACAGCTACTTGAGAAATTATTAAAATAAATTAATATATATGTGCCAGAAGAAAGTATAAAAGAACGTTTTTCTAGTTCCACAAAATGGGACTCAAAAACGTTAGGAAAAAATTCTTCTCTTTCATAAGACATATAATTCACTAAGAATCACTGATCTATGTGAGGAGAATGCACTAAGAATCACACTGATCTATGTGAGCCCCCCACACACTTCTTAGGGCGCCTGCCGGCTTAACCTAACCTAACCTAACCTAACTCATATAAACTAAGCAAATACAAAAATGCAGTGTATCCCATATTCCTCAGTTGCTCGATCTGCGAAACAGCCCATTTATTTTTCTTTTTTATTATTTATCTCACCTGAGCAGCTGCTAAAAATAACGAACGAATGTAAAATTACGCTTAATTAAGAGCTGTTAATTGGCTAAAATTATGAAAATCATAATTATAAAATTTTACCCATACAAATCCGAAACACTTACAAACTTTTTCGGTTCTGTGTTTTTGGGTCTGAGATTATAAATAGCAAAACGTTTAATTTATAAAATTAAAATTTTATATACATATTAATTAATTTGTGTATTGTTAAAATATTTTGTAAAAATTCTACTTCTAGCCTTGGCAGCACTAAAATGCGCGTTTAAAATTTAAATAATATTTTTAGATTACGTATTTTATTTAAGAGCATATATATATTTTTTTAGTTATATGTGTTTTTTATTTGCACCAAAGTTTCCTTGACTAGATATATGATAATTTCTTATTTTGGCTTGCTGTTTATTTTATTTTTTTTTTTAATTTTTAAATATATATAAAGTGTAGCTATATGAATGAAATATGTCAAAAGGAATTTGAAAAAAAAAAGGCAGACAACATGCTTTTGTCGTTTATTTAATTTTTTTGCTAAAGGCGTAAACTATTTTTAGTCTGGGGTTTTACGTATTTTGAAGAATTTGTCTTATAAATCTAAAATTAATGTTATGTCTAAATTATTTAATAAGTTTTAAAATATTAGTCATGTTCAGAGATAAGAATGTTTGATATTATATTTATAATATTCGAACATATTTATGAGAATGTATAAAGTTACGCAGATAAATTGAATTTTCTACGTCGAAACTTCATACTCGTTTTTATTAAATATTAAGTAATCTATGTGCAGAATATAGTCTGTCTTAAAAAAAAAACAAAACTGCAAATTAAAAAAATAAAAATGGAATTTATTTTAATAAGAATCTTTCAAGAAAATAAACAAAATTTAATGCAAAATTGCGGAATCGTAAACATACTGATTTTTTTTTGAAAACATAGAGCTACATAACATTGTTATTAATTCGAAAATATTAATGATTTTAACTTTTTAAAAACAGTGACACAAAAAAATACAAATTTTATGACAAAACAATACAAATAATACAAAATTGAATACAAAAATTTTAAAAAATGAAACAAATTTTGAACTTTAAAAAAATATTTACTTAGGCATAAAATATATAAAACTGTTTCAAAAAAATCCCATGGAAATTAGATAAGAAAATAAATTTATTGTAAATACTTTTAAGTTTATATAGAAAATTAATGATTAATGAAATAGATAAATAATAATTATTATTAAATAAATATGTAATTTAAAAATACAATAGATAAATAAAATAGGATTTAAAAAAAGATTCTTCAAAGAAGTTAATATTAATTGTAAAAAATACGTACGCATTTATTATTGATTTTAAAATTAAACACTTCAGTACTTATTGTTTAGGCGTCGTTCAGTCATATATTATTATATTTATTGTTTTGCTATGTAAAATGCTGAAACAATTCCAGGTATAGCTAATATTTTTTATTTATATTTATATATTGCTTTCCAATCAAAAAAAGATTTATTATTATTAATAGATACTTCAAATAGTTACTTTCCAAAGGGGCATGTTGTTTTTAAATATTTTACAAACACTCATCGACTTGCAATTTTTTTTAATAATAATTTTTAATTATTTTTCTACACTTTTTTTCCATATGCTATTTTTACACTTGTACATTAAGTTTATAATTTGTTTGTTGTATTTTGCGATAAGTTGCCTCATTTATTTTTTGTAAAACCTTCAACCGCATACACTTTATAATTCACTAAATTAAAAAAATACTTTTAAAATAATCAAAAAAGTGTCACAATTCAAACCTATAAGTCAAAAAAGCTTAATTTTGCATTTTTAAGTAAAGAAATTTTATATATAAATTTTTTAAAGTATTATAAAAAAATAAATAGTACAAATTTCTCTAAAAAAAAAAATTTCAAAATTGTATTCAATTTTTAACCCAAAAAAATTAACGCAACAAAATCAAATGAAAAATTAAAAAACTTAATTTAGATATTTTAATTTAAAAAATTGAAAAGTTGTCTAAAAAGTAATAAAAAAAATAATTTCTTCACAAAAAATATTAATTTATTATTAATTTAATTTGTATTTATTATTTTTCAAAAATATACACTTAAAACAAAATCAAATGAAAAAAATAAAAAAACTCAATTTTGCATTTTTAATTTAAAAAATTGAAAAGTTGTCTAAAAAGTAATAAAAAAATTATTTTACAAAAAATATTTATTTATTATTAATTTAATTTTTTTTATTATTTTTTAAAAATATACACTTAAAACAAGATCGAAAAACTTAATTTTCAATTTTAAAAGTTTTTTAATTTTTCTTCTACAAAAACATTAATTTATTATTATATTATTAATTTAATTTGTATTTTGTATTTTTTTAAAAATAAACACATAAAACAAATACAATTATTAAAAACGAAATAGGAATTAAAAGAAACAAAAAACTTTTAATAAAGATAAATATCGCAGAAGGAACAGAGGATGATCAAAAACTTGACATGGAAAAGAGATTTGTTATAAAATGTGAATCCGGCAAATGAAATGTTTAAAATATAAAATATATAGCGTTTTAAAAACTGTTAAAACCCTTAATAAATATAAGGTATTTATAGTTGTTTTGCAAAGAGTGCACACTACCTTGTGCTTCCCACTCATTTTCAACACACTCAACGATTTGTCATTTATTTTCATAATAATTTTTAATTATATTTCTACACAAACTCTATATTTATTTATAATTTTCACACTTGTGCATTGAGCTCATGCTTTGTTTGTGCTTTTGTACAACTTCTCGTCAAATTGCTCCATTTACTTTTTGTGCCGCCTCAAACCGCATGCACTTTATGACTAATTAAGCGGCGCAGAATAAAAAATAAACGAATTAATTTCAATAATTACATATATTAAAATGCACAAAACACTCTCCAGTTCATTAAAAAAAAAATCAACACACACAGATCGTAAATGCCATTAAAAACAGCAAAAAGTTGGCAATTTTCTGAAACGCTGTGAACGATAGAGAACAAACAGCCTGCATATGACCAGAGACCCGACCCGGCCAGCCAGCACAGCCGCAGTCTCCGTTGGCAAACTGCAATTCCGGACTACAACGCCCCCACCGCCACTACACCGCAACGCATCCCAGGGGGCGGCACTTTGTGTGCGCAGCCATTTGGAAAATGAAATCAAAAATCACTTAAACAGCCAGCCAGTGAGCCCAGTGAGGCATACAAATGGCCCGACGTTGCCGCACGGTGTCGTCGTCGCTTGCTGACTCAGCTCAGCTCAACCCGGCTCAGCTTTTGGGTTTGAGTTCGTTACGGGTTTCGGTTCTCGGTCATGGGCTTGCACTGGGGGTATGCACTTTTCGGCTTGCAGCTAGATAATATGCTATTTGCAACTTGCAACTTTGGGGCCCCCAAATTGGCAAAATGGCTGCCTGCAGTTTTGACATTTGCCACAGGCACAGACAAAAAGCCAAAATGCAAAGTAAAATCTGTTGGACAGCCAGCAGCGAGGGAAGAGTGCAGCGCTGAATTGTTTTGTGTCTGCTGCGTTTATCTAATGCGATTGTTAACAATAGCATGTTAATAATTAAGTTAAATTAGCCAGCCATTCGTTTTATCATTACTTTTTATATACACATTTTTTTTTATGGGTTTCGTAGCGATGCAACGGTGTGTAAAGCGCAGCAATTATTATCTGGACAGAGACAGGCAAATGGCAGCAAGTGGGCTCCATATTCCAAATTGGCAGTTGAAATTGGCTAATAATATGACAACATGGATGGATGGTTTAAGTGGAAACTTTTTTCAACGTCAATTTGTGTGGAATGTGCGGCATATCACTGGGCAAAGCTATGATTCTAATTACATAAGTCAATGGCGGGGGGAGGTATGTGGGGATGGTTGTCTGGTTGTCTGGCTTATGGGAGATATGGCTTACGTTAGGTTAGGTTATGCAAGTTGACATGTAGTTCATGAGACATTTAGGCTGTACGGGTTTTAATTGCATCATAATTATGACTACAAAATTCTGATTTAGCAGTTTTTTTACTTACTTGGGGTTCCGCCGCCTGTTAGCTTCACAAGTTGGCTGATGTCAATGGTTACCCTACAAACCCGACTAATTTTGTTCTTTCAAAAAATGGAGCATGCAGTACATGAGACATTAAGGCTCTACGTTTTTTTAATTTAGGACTTTTTTTGACCCCTTTTTGGAGGGGTTCCGCTGCCTGAGTGCTTCACAAGTTAGCATTTGTAAATGGTTGGCTCACAACTACTACCTAAAAATAGGGTACAATTTTGTACTTTCAAACTTAATTTTTCTGAGTATTTCTTAGCGAGTTTTGAGGTTATTAATGGATTTTTGGAAAGATCACTTTTCAAACAGTTTATCTAGCCTATAAGGTAACTCTCTTCTGCTTATCCCTTTACACGCTTATTATTTCTCTTAAAATTCCAAAAGTTGGGGTGTACAAATATTGTAATCCGAAATTTATATTAAAATAATTCACAAATTAATTGCCAGACTGCGATTTCGGCTGCTTTTGGAATTTAAGCTCTAACTGTGAATTTACAAAAAAATAGGTTTGAAAAATATTTTTTTAAGCAATTTTTAACATTTATAAAAACTATAACATTTATAAAAATATTATTTAATTAAAAAAAAGTTAAAAAACCGATGCGTTCATAAAAGTAAAGTCTGTTTATAATATTTCTTAAAAGTAATTTTTAGAATGAAATATAGACCTATAAAAAGACCTCATGATAGTTCGTGAAATATACTAAAATCAAATAGATTTTTCAAAGAGAGAAATGGTAGAGGAACACGCAAGTTATTCATATATTTTCATCGGATTCCTAAAATGAAATCAAATGAGTGCGATTAGATTGCATAGACAAAATCAATCCATATTACAATCACTCGCTAACAATTTGCCTCATAATTCTTACTTCAGAAGGCACATTTACAATGTCAAAACCCCCAAATGTTGATTTTAGGAACTCGTTATTTTATATATATAAAAAAGAATAACTTCGGTTATCGGCTTACAATGAATTGTGGCGTCAATTGATGATGATAATGTTTATGCAATATCGCGAAAATTTAACTGCTTTTACTGAAATGGTCCAACTCTAAGTTCTATTTATGTCTTATAGAGTAAACTTTTTTAAAAAATAAACTTCTTAATGAGTTATGTGTGCCACAAGGAACTCGACTAAACGGAGTGGTGCACCAAAGTGATATATTTACTGAAAATGGGTTAGCATACACTGAGAGAAAAGGACAAGTATTGCTAACTTAAAAGTAAGAATTCCTAATTGGGAGAAACAAACTTCTAGGATTTGGGATTTGCAGTCATATTTATCGTACCTCTGTTTTATTTGTATTATTTTTGTTTATTTTTTCAATTTATTTTAACTAAAAAAAGCTCTCTCAGTTAAAGTGAACAACGCATACATTTAGACCGAAATTTTTTACTCAGTGTAATATCTACTTATATTAAATAAGAAGTTTAAGTTGGACACTTAGTTTACATTAAATACAAACAGTAAAACCTGTACCTGGAATGCATGGCGTAATTTGGTTAATTGTTAATAGCGTTTTGGGGAAATGCAATTGTTTAGCAGGCTGAAGCACATTTCATGCTTTTTGGATCTAGATTTCATTGATTATTATTAAATAATTGTATGATTTTGTTGTTATCTAATTGAACGAATTGAGCGTAGCAAACAAATTTGTTTTTGAAATTATTGAACTATCCGTAAACGCATAATTTTTGATGTTTTTAAAAAAATATATACTCTTTTTGTGTATACTTAATTTTTTTTAATTATTGAAAATAAGATGTCAAAAATTCGCAAGCTATAGATAGAACTCAAAGTTTCTAGTACTTTAAAAACTTCTTTCAATATTTTTTCATATTTGTATCTTTAAAAACCTTGCAAAATTTTGTATCTTCTAAAATTTGTGGTCTTTTAAAAAGCGTCTTTCTTTTTACAATTTTTTCAAAGTTTTCAATTTCTGTCTTATGAAAAAATTTTCTTTTTATTAACTGATTGGCCTTCAAACAATTACAAAATGAATATAATTTGAAACAAACTCTATGAAGTTATTAGGGTGAACAAATTAAGCTTCCTTCCTAAGAATATTTTTTATTTCCTCTTGACTAAGTGAGTTGGTCAAGTAACTTAAATAAGTAAATTGTTTATAAGCCAAAAAATATAACAATTAAAAACTGTGTCTAAAGTTCTAATAAGCTCAAGGTCGACCCATTATCCGCTAACAATTCTACAAGAATAATAATTTTTTTATGGGTAACCCAAAAATCAAGTTTCCTTAAATGTAACTAACTCTCATGAATCATTTGTTGCCGTTTTAGACATAATTATTTAAAAATTATCTTAAATTCAGTTTTTTTCCGCAGCTAATTTAAATTCCAAAGCAGCAATTTATATTCAAATTAAAGCAAATCATTATTTATATTTGGCAAGTGTATTGTATTTTAATTTTTTTACATTAATTAACTCTAATGAAATAAACGCCTAGCTAGTTGAATTTGATTAAATTTAATGAAGGCAATTTACAGAAATTTTAAAGAAAATGCGTAATACTATTTTTAATTTAAGTCAATTTAGCGAAATTCTTTTAGTGTAAATTGCTTAAATTAAAAAAACATAGTTTTATATATGTTTCGGTTTTGTAGCAACATTTTGCCTTTAATTTTTTTGATAATGTACTATCAATATTTACTGTCTGCACAAACTTTTAATAAATTTTTAATTAGCATTTTCCAAAGTCTATATCTGCGTACTCAAACGTGAAGTGGCACATTGCGCATAAATATTTGCAAAGCTAACAAAGTTTATCATATAAATAAATAATTTTTTAATGGCTAAAGAACATGTATACGCTGCGTATACGTAACTTTTTTTAATTTTGCAATTTGCTTACGAAAAAGTCTTTTATCTACGCCTGCCTGACGTGAATTTCTTCTTTTTTTTCGTCAACAACGCTAAAATCTGAGCGAAATTCTTAAAATTGCCAACAAACCGAGTAAATAATACAATTTTACCGCCAGCATGCTAAAATAAATTGTGCCATAAATATATATTTTATGTTTCAGAACAACTTCTATTTATATAAAATAGATTTAAAGCAGAAATTTTTGTTGTTGAATCATATATCAAAATAAAAAGAATTTGTTAGCCATTATAAGCTCTTCAAAACATTTTGCCAAGTTTTGTGTTTTTTTTTTTTTTTTGTTTATGTTTCCGCTAGAAGTAATATTATGGCGAACAGTGTATATAATTTTTATGCTGGATTAACAATAAATTATTATACACACTTTGGCATGAATTTAGTCTGGTAGAATTGTCATAACGTAAATATGAAACTTACAAATAAACACAAGTTGAATGCTTTATATCATACGAAGTTTAAGAATTTCGGGAAAACAAACATGGTATATGACGCGTCTGCAAATCATAATCATGTCAGCCAAATAATTTATTTTATTTTTAATAGTATGCAAATCTGGATAACTGGACGTACTAAATTTACTAGCGTTTTATGTCTGCTTGTCGGAAAATATATGAAAATTTCTTTTGGCTGATTAACACAAATATCACAAATTCCCGATATTGCACCATAGAAACCATAGAAGCGAATTTGACATCTAAGCATTTCGAAACAAAATATTGTAGACCTTCTTGTTTAAGGTATTTTCAGTAAGAGTCAAAGCTGTGCTGCTCCTAATATTGACATGTTCTAATTTATTACACAACGTTATTTTGAGAACTTAGCCTATCTGTCTATATATCATTTTCCAATGTGTCTATCTTGAGCTAAATATCTTTACTCAATTATCGACTTCTTGGCTTTGTTCATAAGGGTACGTCTTCACGTAGTCCTAAGGCGCCCTCTGTGTCAAGTACCAATGGGGTTCCAGGTAAGTGTGGATTATGCAAGACTTTCCTGATGTCTGCGGTGCGTTTGTCCTAGCTATCTGTATTTTCGTCTATGCTGTTCTCATCATCATCATCATTCAGCTCTACAACCCGTAGTGGGTTTTGAGTTTTTCAACAATTCTTCTTCATTAATCTCAGTTTTTAGCAATGGCGCGCCAGTTCCTTACCTCCATCTTCAGCATGTCATCGTCAATATGCTGTTCTTAGACTGATAATAAATCTGATAGCTTCAGCCTAAAACTAGCAACTGACAGCTGCCGATAATCCCTTAAAGCAACTCTGAAAGTAGCTGTCATATTTAAAAAAGCTTTCGGTTATCGGTTAAAAAATAGTTGTTGAGGATGATAACGTTGCAGTTTTGAAAAATTTCAACTTTGTTACTAAAAATCTATCCATCAGCATATCCATTTATTTCTCTGAATAGAGACAAACTGCCTAAAAAATTAGCTATGTTGTTATGAGTGATTAATAAAAGTCTTCAGTTACACGCAGTAGCGCACCGAAGTCGGTCCAACATACATTTTATATAGTATTCAAAACTGGAGTTCAAAGGACAAAATTTTATAGTACCTCCTGAAAATAAACAAAAATCACATACATCCGAAATACGGGGGAAAAAGCACGTATACGATATTATTTATATTAATAACCACAAACATTACAAATTCCCGAATTCTAAGCATATCGAAACAAAGTACCTAAAGCTTACTTGGTTTAGGAAATCCCAAATTCATATGTGAAAATTTCAGACCTTAAGCAACCCTTGTGGAATAATTCAAACATTCGTATTAATTTCCCCAAAAAAAAACACACATTTTACGCAAACTTTACGCAAGCAAAAATAAAATATATTTTTTAATACAAAAATTTAATAAAAACTGCCAGAATGCCAAGGTCCAACAGTTTTCGGTCTGAAGGCTTACCTGATGATAATAATACAGCTGCCAGGGCTGAAGCCGTTGCTGATCGTGGAAAATATGGTGAGGCTCATAAGGGTTTCATTTGGGCATTGGTGAAACAGCTGAGACCGCGTATGGCGCATCCATTACCAAGTCGCAACATTGGCATTGCCAGAGAGCGCTCACTGAATACATCGGCCGTCGGAGGTTATGTTGGTCCTGTTACTCGCAGTGCTGCGCAAGGACGCCACCTGCAATGATAACCTGTGTGTAGTTGTATTTAGTTGGATTTTTTAAAGCAAATTGACCAGAAGGACCTATAAAATTTTACAAGTGAGTCCCACATAAATATGCAACGATATGCAAACTTAAATGCTGCTCTTCATTCGTTACGCAGAATTATGTTTTTTTTTTTAATGTAAATCAAGAAACACATAGCCTATAGCGTGTGGGTGGTCAAGCTATAGGCTACCTTCTTTGATTTCTGGAATATGAGATGCAAGGGAACGAATTAACATCTTTGGCCATATTGTAAATGATATTGATATTGTAATAAAATTATTTGTTTCAAATTAAAGTTCTTGTTATAGATTTAAAGAATACAAAATTACAAAAGAAATTTTTTCTGATAATATTTTATTAAAAAAGTTTAGCCAAACAATTTCGGTATAAGGAACTGCGATAAGAGGTAGTATGCAGCGTATAGATAGCATACAGCATACAGCTGGAGTGAATTTTTTCGTCAATATTAAAATTTTAGAGTATTTCTTGAAATTGCCAAGCCAAGTTAATAATACAATTAAAACGCCAGAATACTAGAATAAACTAAACTTTGTAGATTACTCTTGAAATATATAAGTAAAGGCTGCATTTTTAGAATTTTATAGATTTCTTTAGAAAAAGTATCAGTGAACATTATCGCTGCTATTAAAGCAGAAAACTTTCTTTAGAGATCTGAGTAATAAAAACATTATATTTTCTTACACATTTATAAACTTTTCACTTAAAAAACAAACTCTTTACTCTATTTTTTGCACTTAAATGCTGACCATAGCCACTTCAATATCCTTTCATTGCGTTACCGAAAATTAATTACATTTTTCGTATAAATTAGCTAGACAATCATATGCCACAAGCACATAAAATTCATTGTTTATCTTTATGCTGGTCTATGTTTACTTTGACCCCTAAAATAAGACATAAATTCAATTTATTTATGTCCTCACAATATTATCACAACACATCTTTTTAATGACTTGTCTATTCATAGACTCTTTCTTTGCAGGCAACTAAGTAAATGTGTTTCCAATGAAAAAATTTGGCAAATGCCCGCACTTGACATATCTTTTTGGTTCTGAGAGCTGCACATCTCTCTATTACTAACCAAAGGAAACCATTTGTTTATGTCTTTGACTGAAATCCGCTATCTTAGCTTATCTAGCTAAAAATCCTTGAAACATTTATCAAACAGGCTGATAATCTCTTGTTGTCACTTGACAAGTGCCTAGCCAGCAATGAGAGCTACTATAAAAAGTATCTGCAACTTATTTTCCAATTACATTTGCCACGCCTCAGCACTGCGCATTGCTTGCTTAGCAAAAATACCCAAAAAAATGTGTATATATAGTATCTGTTCAGAAAAAACACAAAAAGCACGCTTTATATGCATATAAATTTTCCACTACCAACGCAGCAGACTTGCTGCTGCTTTCCCCTAATTGTTAAGTTACTTGGCCCAGACGAGTGGGACACATTCAAGGCGCCATTGTTTCTGCAAGGTAAGCCAGAAAAACATGTAAACATGTCATCGCATACCAAATCCAGCAAAGCATCCCGCCCACTCTGGGTCAACACCAGCTTCCCACAGCCCGCCCACACCCAGCATGCCATCTTTGGCTGGGTTGACTCCTGGCTGCCACGTTGTTTGGCCATCATCATGTGCAACCAAAACAAAGGCCACCACACAAATTTTTGCCACAAGCTATTTAGAATTGTGCGCCACTAATGACATGCGTAAGCTAGTTGAAAGAAAGCAAAGCTCCTCGCGCGTTCCAGCGTTTCTTTTCTGTGGAAATGTAAGTGCAGCGCATTTCAATTACTGGAAACTTTTTACTCTGACTAAAACTTGAGAGCAGCAAACGAGCAGCAGTTGTTGGTGGTAGTAGAAGTACTATAGACAGTTGTTGCGAAAAGTATTTTGACTAGAAGTTAAAAGAGTATTTTTTTTTGATCACTTAACAACTTCAAATATATGCAATAAGTTCTACTGTGATGATTTTTTTAATAAAAAGCTGTTAGGTCTTGAAAATGACAAACTTCTCTGGCATATTTAGCGTCCATTCTATAGTTTATAATGTTTTGCTCATAACGAAGTTCAAAATAATCTTCTTCAGTCAGGTAAATGCCTGCGCCAAGCTGCATAAGACGGATTTTTCTAATATCAAATTCAGACATTTTTAATATTTTCTAAAAGAATATTAACATTTGATATTTTTTAAGATATATCTGAAATTAGGAAATTTAAAAATTTATTTAAAAGCAGATATTATTTGATTTTTTTAGGTTAAATAAAAATTTAAAACAAATTTTTAGTGATGAAACTGACAATTCTGTGTGAGCCACGCTTCTGGGTGGTACATGCCGCCCGATAAGACAATTCGGTGTGAGCCACCGATGGTACACGCCGCACGATCAGGTAGACATGTTTGAGCTACCGGTGGCACACGCCGGCGTGAACGTGTTAAGAAATGTTTAGGCAATAGCCGAATTTATTCCTTTATTTTATATTTCTAAATATTTTTTTTTATTTTTCGTTTTAAATTAATAAAAAGGCAACAAAAAACTATTCTCTAGGGTTTCTCAAACACAAGAAATGCACTGAAAGTTACATTTAAATCAAGCTTAAATATAAAATGAATAATAACTGTAAACATTAAATTTAAACTGACTAGAAAATAGTTTTTTTTTTAATATTTTTAATAAAAACTAGCACTCTTTAGTTTGTTTTAAAAACTTATGACAGCCACTTCTTTGAACGAATATTAATTTGAAGTTCGAAATGGGCGGCAAATCCACCAGAGCAGTTTGGCGTTTTCATGGAGTTACAGCTCAAAAAATGCATAATATTTAAAAAGATTCTAAGCTTTAAAGATAAAAGTCCATCAAGTTTAACACTTTCGACTAGGAAATAATTAATTTTGTAATATTTTTAATAAAAACTAGCATTCTATGCTAGTTGCGCGCAGTGAGGATGCACAAGTCAAAGTCAACTCCTTGCTAAATTCGTGTAATATAAACATACCTTCCTCGCTGTCCAACACCATATTTCGTGACAATGGCCGATGCCTTCACTACCAGCAATGGTTCACATACGGAAACTTATGACAGCCACTGTACCAAGTGCTGTATGCTTCCAACTGTTTTTAGCTTCAATATGTTGCAAAAGCTAAATTCCTTTGCCCTAGGCACAAATCATAAAGCTGCTTAACTGTCCAGTCACATGTGTGCCACATGTAGCAAGCAAGTATCGTTATCCAAAAGTTCCACAAAAGAAAGTTAAACAATTGCGATTTGGGGGGACAAAAGGGGAAAAAGGCAACAAAAACTCACAACTAACAAACGAAATAATATTAATATGCCCAAAAGTGTTGCTATAAATAACTTCAGACATGCCTAGTCCTCGCCCTAACCTTCCACACTCACACACACACATCGCCACACATAATTTACATACATATTATAATACATGCCTTTGGCATATGTATATAAGTATTGTATATAAGTTTATACTTGTACATATATATGAGCTTTGCGTGTGTACAAGCCAAACACGCCAACTTTTGTCTGCAGTGGAAAATCAAGGAAACAAAATAAAAACCGCTTTTGACTGCCTGGTTTTTCATTTTATTTATTTATTTTTTTTTTGTGTTCCTTGTTCCTTGCCCATTTTCTTTTATTTTGGCTGCGGCATGTAATAAGTATGTAAAATAAAGCAAAGGCAATAGCAAAGCCAACTGTAATGGGGAAGTGTGTCAAAGGTATACGGCTACAAAGCAAAAAAGAGAGGCAACCGAAAAAAAGTTATACAAAAGTTTTGGCAGTATATGGCTTTAAGTGGGCGAGTACAGTGTACACATACGAGGGTGGGCTGCATAGTTCTAGAAACAATTGCGTTTGTAAAAATTGGTAGTGTTTGCCATTCTAATATCGACCTATAGCACTACGATTTCGCAGATTCAATTATGCACTGCACGATACTTTTTGCGTCTTATAATACGCTTTACCATTTCCTATCTTTTCCGGTCTTCAGAGCTACTTTGATCAGTCGCGAGCTATGTACCCCCAACTTGTTTAACGCTCATCCTTTTGCTTCTTTGTTAAGAAATGTTTAAACTGACTTTTTTTCTCCCATCAGTCTAACAATACGGATTTGTCTTATATTTTCCTTGTTCATTCATTCATTGCTACGTACGCCACTTACTTGTCAGCCCACCCTCGCACTTTACCGCCCTATTCTTGTGCAGAGCTATTACAGCCATGGCGCAGGGCATTTCCGTTGAAATGGTAGGATTGTTATAGGTCTTTGTTTCCTTCTGCAACATAAATACATTGATCCCATTGGCTTGGTCGAGGTTATTGTATTAGTTTCGGATCTAAGTTAACAACAGCCTAACTGTCACACTAGAAACTTAGTTATGATAAGTTTTCGGGACGTCATTCTTTTGAAGTAATGCGCACCGGGGCATAAATAAGGTCTGACGACTCTACAAGGGGCATTGCTCAACTGTCTGGAAAACTGTAAAGTTAGTTTTATAATTGAAAATCTCTTGGCATGCTTGACTTTTATATAACTTGACTGTGTGGCAACAAGCATATAATTACTTTTGTACTTATATACCTACCTATATAGGTTGCAGGTGTTTCTTTCTCCATCTATAGATATCTGAAATTAATTTTAGCTTTGGTAGGTTTTACTTACTACTTATTCGACATCATTAAATTTATAGTTAGCTTTTAACTAACTTAACTTAAGGTTTGTTGAGATAATGATTATAATAAGTACATTAAATTGCATATTGTTTTCTATTAAAAAGTTAGGCCTAGGCGTGGGATAACACAACTTGGCATGAGATGAACAAATTGTTGTGTAATATAAAATACCAACGAATATTTTTATAAGAGACATAAATTATTTTTTAAAAGAATTTGTAATTTTGGTTTTTGTAGGTTAAGTCAGTAAATTATTGAATATAAAGGTTTTAAAATACACAGCAGTTAAGATGTCCGAAGGCAAAGGTTCGACATCAACGCTAACGAACCAGTCCGCTCTGGTGCAAATTGTTTAAACAGTTTTAATTTAAAAATAGTAAAGCTTTGATTTAGCTTTACGGACGCATTTGTTTAGTTCCCTTCAAAAAGTTAAAAAATAGATTTGTAATCACTGTGCACAGCTAAAGATCTGGTCGGACTGTAACTGAAAAAAAATATAATCCTTTAAGAATACAAAAACTGCCTTACAAAATACAAACCTATGACTTACAAATCTTTACAGATTTCCTTCGATGCCGCATCCTCTAAACACAATTTTTCGCTGCAAAATCGATAGTATCTGAAATAAGATGTTAATTTTGGTAGAACATCTATAAAATGTAAATGCTTAGATAAATTGATCTTTGTAGTTTCCAGAAAGTTTTTATATAGCTACGAACAAGCAAATTTTGAATCCATTACCAACGCACAGTGGTGTGGAATCCGAAAACCTATTAAAAAATTTATTTTTCCTAGTGCAATCAAGATGTTTTTATATCTTAATTTGTGGCTAGATGTACTATGTCACGGTTATATAAACTAACTCAA
Source organism: Chymomyza procnemis (assembly GCA_035046065.1). Taxonomy (NCBI): domain Eukaryota; kingdom Metazoa; phylum Arthropoda; class Insecta; order Diptera; family Drosophilidae; genus Chymomyza; species Chymomyza procnemis. The sequence continues at coordinate 15,994,632 of JAWNOJ010000004.1, read as the reverse complement.
TCTAAAACTTTTTGATTTGATTTTTGTCTTACTATTTTTGTAAAGCAACACATTTGCTTTGAAATTTTTGGCCTTTTACTGAAGACCATTCTTTCAGAGCGATTCTTCAAAACGTACCACTCCATAAGAAGAACGATACAACGCTTTATGATACCAGGCGCTTCGATTTTTGATACTTTTCAGCGTTCAGTTTATCAATTTTGGCAATCCTAACATTTTTTCTTTGGGATCCCGACTACAAATGCTTAGGAATCTTGGGCCTTTCATTTAGAGCAAGCGTTGGTTTTATTTTGCAGAGATTCTTAACCATGTGCCACTGCAGAAGAACGACACAACGCTACATGTGACCAAGCGCTTTCATACATTTCTGCGTTTGTCTTGATTGGTTTATCTATTTTGGCAATCCTAATATTTTCCTTGGGATGTCGAAATGCTTAAGAACGTTTTTAATGTATAAAGACTTTGAGCGCCCTGTATTATAGGAAATTTTAATAAAGAAACTACAGTGCACAGAGCTTTGATATTTTCCAGAATTTCTCTAGAAGTTTACCAATACCAGAGTAGCATTGTAGCCGCAGAAGGCTCTTCAATAGACGAAAAAAAGTGAATACGTATAGGGGAAAAACAGGCCAAAGTCAACTTGCGAAGTATGTACTTCTGCTTTGAAGTTAAATTGACTATGGTCATCGCTCCAAAGGCGGAGCCTAGGGTGTTTTTCCTGGGTAAATTGCCTCTAGTTGTTAGCCAAACCACTGCTAGGCAAATGTACTAGTGCTAGTAGGTGGAATCGAACCATCGACCTTCCAATTTAGAGGCGAATACGCTGAAACTCACGCTATCGAGGTTCTCATATACTTCTGCTTATAGAATAAAAGATTTAGACAGAGATATTTATATTTCTTACGCCACTTTTGCTGTATTATTTGAAATAGATATCCTAATCTGTTTCCACATTCTAAAAAAAACGAAGAAGAAATCGAATTGAGAATCAAGTCCCAATCCAATGATGATATTAAGTACCAGCTGACTACAGCTTTATAGAGCTTACTGAAATATCAAACAGTATTGTGTTTTTCGCTAGAATATACAACATATGGGAATTTTCATACCATTAACTGTTTAAATTGGGAGTGCCTAAGGCACGAAACCTTACCAGCGCGGGCATTTGGTAGCCCAAACACTTTTCTTATGTGCAGACCATGGGAAACAGCCCTTCGGGTAGTATGGTGACAAAAAAATAATTCCAAACATAAATTGTGACTTACTACCCCAATGTGGGTAAAGCTTTCGAGCTTGACGTTGAGTTGTGCCTTACCAAAAGGGCGTTGTGAACCTCACATCAATAGAAAATTAATATAGATCTCGCCGCTTACGAAGGTTAAAAAAAACGAGCAAACAGAAGTATCTCTACACCTTGAAAACGTCGAATCAACATTTTCTGCTGGGTGTTAATGTGATATATGCTTTCATATTCGATTCCTATGGTTGTAAGACAACAATGTCAGACGTCACGCAAAATAAGTTGGAGAGATATCTAACATATTTAACAGACTTCAGATTATTCCCAAGATTTCTTCCAAGCTTATGCTTTCACTATCCAAATTGTAAGCAAAGCCAGCTTCAACGCAGCTCCAACTCGGCTTCCTCTCACGATACGGAGAAAAATTTAAAAAAATTATTTCCAAGTGCAATTCAATTTCCAAAAAAAAAAATAACGCCCCAACGAAATAAATCATTTAGCTGCCATTTCCGTAAAATGCAAAAAAAAAAACGAAACACAATTCAATTTATATATTTTTTTTAAGGATTTCAAATTCATTTTATTGGTTTTTTTGTTTTGTTTTTTGCTTATCTTTTCACTTTGTATTTGTTTCTTCCTCTTTTGTTTCTTTTCAATCATTGTTACTTATAATTGGTTTACTTCTTTGCAAATTTGTTTTTTTATTGTATGCTTGTTGGTTTTTTTTTAAGATTACTCATCTTTTTTTTTGTTGTTTTTCTTTAAATATATATATGCACTTGCTATATAAACTTAAATGTATAAACTAAATTAAATAATTTGAATTTTGTTTTTTACGTTTTGTATTTAATATATATATATATATATTTACTTTTATATATATATTTATCTCAAATTTTGCACGCACGCACATGAAACAACAACAAAAAGGTTTTTTTTTTTTTAAATCTTTCACAATATTTGACAAAAATGATTTCAGAATTAATTTTTTTTTTGTTTTTTTTTTAATTATATTTTTTTTATATAAATATATAGACTTGTTTTATAACAGAGCCATAGTTTGGGGGGTGTGGACTTAAAATAATTTTATGAAAGATATAAAAAAAAAATATACATTTAACGTAATATTTTTATACAATAAAAAATAACGTACAAACAGTTAGTCGTATAGTAAAGCTCAAGTATCTTTTAATTATTTTTTTTTTGTAAGAAACGCATTTGGACAACAAATTAATTTGCTAAAATTAAGAATTGCACAAAATATTTTTTAATAAAATTTTAAATAAACAAATTTTCAAAGCCTTGGGATTTGAAAGAAAATGTTGAAATTGTGTTTTCTTTTGCTCATATATATATTAATTTTTTATTTGATATATATATATATATATTTTTTTGTTTTATTAAATTGTTTGCTCAGACTACTACAGACTATTTATATGTATGCATGTATGTTTGTATGCTTTTATTTAATTTTTTATTAATGCGCCTATTTTGCTTATGTGTGTTTGTGTGTGTGGGCGTGTGTTAATCAAACAAAAAAAATATTTTGTTAATTTAAAAACAAATGTTAAAACAATTAAACATTTAGAAACAATGTGTTGTGATGTGAACATTTCGTGGCTACGTTTTTTTTTACCCTTTTATTTGTTAGGGCTACGCTTTTTTTCATTTTTAAATTTATATTTAATTTTTTTTTTAATATAATGTATGCCTATTTATGACTTTTTGTCGCAACTAGTAGAAAATTAATAAGAGTTTTAGTTTTTTAAAAAATATTTTAAAATTAAACTTTATTACGCACGTTTTTGATTTTTAATTTTTTCACAACATATTTAGGGGTTTTTTTGGCGTTTTAAAAATAAATTAACAAAAATTACAGCAATTATTAAAATTATAAAATAACTTGTTTGTTTTTTTTAATATTTTATAACTTTCAGCCTAATAAAAAGATTTGCGCAGACACTTCAAAGTGCCTGTGCTTTATATGCCAGATAGCACATAAAATGTAGGTAAAACAATAAATATAATAGTATTTTTTTTAAATATATATATATTTATATATATATATAACTTTTTGTTTTTAAATTATTAAACTTAGTTGGCGCTTTTACACATTTTTGCACATGATTTGTTAGTATAATGTTTAATGTTATATAGATTTTTACGCCTTTTTATTAAATCTAAATTTTTTACGCATTTTTTACACACAAATTTCAGTTGGTTTTTAAGTTTTTTTTTTTTATTTTTTATATATATATATATTTTTTTTTTGGCTTAAATGTAAACATATAGTTTTTTATATTGTTTGCTGCGTTTCTATGCTTTTTTATTTATATTTATTTTAGAATTTGAGTAGTTGTGGGGTTGCTTACCAGATGCTGCCCTACAATTTTGCATATTTTTTTTTTTAATTAATTTTTTTTTTGCGTGTGGGCATGAGTTGAATGCAAATTGAGTGCGCTTACTTTTAGGTGCCACTGTGTTTTATGTTCTTTTTTTTATGAGCATAATGTATTTATTGATTGATTTCATCTACACTTTGTTTTTATTTTTTACTCACATTTATTTTATATATGTATGTAAATTATTTTAATGAATTTATTTGCGGTGTTGTTATTTTTTATTGGCTGCTGCTGCTGCACGTCGTCGCTGATTGTACAACATTTGCATATATATTTATTTATTTTATATATATATAGATCTGTTCCCTGGCGTACACTCGTGGCCAAAAAATATATAGTTTGCTTGTATTTTAGAGCTGTGCTCAATTGTTGCGACCGCAGCGTAAACTTAACGCTCTGACATGCGCGAAATGCTACGTTTTGGTTTATTTATGTTTTGTTTTAAGTGTATTTTAGCCACATTTAAATTCATTTTTTGGTTTGTTCAAAAACTATGTACTGGCCATTTTTTTTTGTTTTAATAATTTTTATGCCTTGCTCATTGGGATTTTACTGCTGCATTTGTTTATAAATATTACAACTCATTTATCATACGACTTCTGTGTGTGATTTTTTTTCTGTTTTTTTTTTTCAAGCGCACTGTGTACGCCATATTTTTAAAAATATTTATTTTTTTATTTAATTTATAAATTAATAAAGCGCTTTATACTTTCACAAATTTTTTTTTAATGGTTTTGCTGTTGGTTTTTTTTCTGACGCTGCTGACTAAACTGACCGCCTGTTGTTTTTATTTTTTAACAAATTCTTTAGCTGTTTTTATTCAAATTTTTTGTTCCTCTTGCTTTTGTAATTATTATTTTTTTTTTAATTTCTGCTTGTTTATATTTTCAATATTAAACTAAACTACTTTACAACTAAATATCTGTAGTCTCGCGGTTATATATATATACGCTATATGTAGCAATGAATGAATATTTATATGTATGCAATAAATTGATTTTCTTATTAGTTTTTAATATTTTTTTTTTATTTTTGTTGCAATTTTATTTATTTCTTCTTCTATGAATTTAGCTGCTTGTTTTTGTTGTTCTTGTTCATGTTGTTGTTGTTGCTGTAATACATTACAAGTAAAATTCTTGTTACATAATTGTGGCGGCTGCTTTTGAAGCTCACACAAAAAAAGGCTGCTTCGGCTGAGGTTAAAGGTATGAAAAACGAACTTCATCATCCAGTTGATCGGAGCTAAATTGTTGTCATCTTTAAGTGAAAAATATGTTTCAATCAGAGCTTCAGAGCTGCAAAAAAAATAAAGAAATAAATTGCAGACAATCAGTTAAGTTTTTAAAAGTAAATCATTTTTTTAATTAGATTAATTTATATATAAAAATAAAGATTTTGTATTGTGCGTTGCATTTGTAGAGTGTGGCGTATTCGTTATGCACAACTGACATTGTTTTAAATTATCAAACTGCCGATATACAACATCGATATATTTAGAAATGTCAAACTGTTAATATGTGTAATCGATATATGTAATCGGCCACTTTTCATTCTTCTTTCATTCTGACTCTTAATATACGTTTTCGATATATATTAACATCGAATTCGTTTCTTCATTCATTTATTGTAAGTTTTATGTATGCAAAATTAAATTTAAAATATGCAAATTAAATTTCAAAAATTCCAACTAAATGAAAGAGATTGTTAAACTGTTACTTAAAATAAATAGTTGTCTTATGTTCTGCCAAATATATATTTAATCTTAAAAATAAAAAATTAATTAATTTAAAGTAACTAATCGTGCAATCAAAAGCTGCTAGCGCAAATTATTTCATTCCCACTCATTAGTCTTTAAATTAAACACAAAATGTTTCAACAAAAATCTATAAAACATATAACAAACATAGTTTTAATTTTTTTTAATTTTGCATATTATGCAAATATTTTAGTTTTTTGATTTTTTGTTTTAACTTTTATGGCAGCCTTGACTGCAGCCAAGTTCGCATATAAGTAAAATAACTCCAAGCCACTTCCTACTTAGGTTAAACACCTTAGCCGCATTGTACGACATCAAGATGCCAAATGATATTCCAACGAGACTCGAACCGGCCAAAAAAAAAAAAAAAACTATAATAAAACAACAGTCGAATTATATGCGAACTTTGATAGGTTCCGATTGTTAATCTGTTAATGACGTTATGCTACGCTTTTAATGAGTCAGACAGATGAAGTGTGTTTTGTTTTTGTGTAGCCGAAGGTAGGTCAAGGTCAAACTAATGCCAAGAAATTTTGGGAAATTGAGAAGAATTTCGAAAAGTTTGTAGCAGCTTCACGCTGAATGAGAATTTGAAGTAAATTAACAATTTTTAAAAGTTGTAGGCATTTTTTTTATTTACTATACTGTACTTTTACATTAAAATTATTGTTATTATTAATTATTATTATTTAATTATTATTATTTAATTATTATTATTAAATTCAGATTAAAAAAATTCTGTCACTACTTTTTTTTTTTTTGGTAATTGTTTTAGCAACTTTATTGTTTATCTTTTTTTAATGTTTACTTATAAAATTTTTTAATTACAATTTTTAAAATTAGTTTAATCTTTAACATATTTTACTTTTTTAATATTTTTTGAATTTAGTTTACAGAAATTTTTTTTCAATATTAAAAATGTGAAAAAATTTTATAAAAATATGAGTTTTTAAGCTGATCTTTACATTAAATAAACAAAATAAATAAAAATAAAATACATGTAAAAATATCAAATTAAGTTTTAAAAATTCAAATTAATTAATTTAAAAAAATTCAAATTCATTTAAAAAAATTCAAATTAATAAAAAAAAACTCAAATTTATTTAAAAAATTCAAATTTATTTAAAAAATTCAAATTTATTTAAAAAAAATCAAAATAATTTTAAAATATGCAAATTAAAATTCCAACTAAATGAAGTAGAATTGGTAAACTGTTACTAGCCAACTTGCGTTCCAAAACATATTCCAAGCTTGGCTATTAGCTTGTTCTCTTCCTACCCGTTCCAGTTTGTCTCTTGCCAGTTGCATGCACTCTTACATTTCCAAATCTACACCACAAGTTGTTCCATTTACTTCCATAAACAAATTCAGCAAGAAAAAATATAAGACAAACGAACCTTTTACTTCTTGAAAATATCTGAATTTACTTTTTTTTTTTCATAAATATTTCAAGGCCAACCAAGCAGGCCACTTTGCAAGTGAAAGTTTTTCCTGTAGTTGACGCACGTAATGGCCAGCTGCATAGGGTGTTTTTTTCGTTGTTGCTTTCGTAATTTGAGTCAACATGCTGCAAAACACAACAATAACAAATTGCAACAAAATTGTTGCTTATTGTAAAATATACCCGTCGTCGTCGTACAGAGTATTCACTCCACGGACTGCTACACATAAAAGATATAATATATCTTGGTATCTCTTTTCTGGTCACATCAGCTTTTTATACTTTAGTTGATATTTTATTTTGTTTTTTGTTTTTTATGCCAACGTATTGTGTACAGCCGTTTGTTTGTCGGTGCGTGGGTGCAGCAGCAGTGTCAGAGGTAGACCCACTGCGAGAGAGAGGGCTTTTGTTTTAGCGATAAAAAGCTGGCTAAAAACAAAAGTTTTTGTCTTTTTTTATCATTTCTTTTTTTTGTTGTTGTTTTTTGTTTTTATGTTATATAGTAGTTTTGTGTAAAAGATTTAATATAACACGCTGCTGTTGCCTTTGCTTACGTCATAAGCCCACCTCCGGCGGCGACACTAAAACTATAACCAACTTTTGTGCTATGTAGTTGATAAGGCGCAAAAATCTATGGAAAATAAAAAAAAAGAAAAATACAAAAAAAAACCTGTTACATGCCAGTTCACATGGCCTGGGAAAAAGTTGTTCAGTTGCGGATGGGGTTTTTTCTAAACTTGTTTTTGTTTTCTATATTGTATGCAAGGGATTTTCATGTACTCTCTAAATTGCATTTGTTTAGCAATAAATAATAGAATATTTATTGCAGACAAAGTTTTAATACATTTTTATTTTTGTGTGTGTGTGTGTTTTTTTTTTGTGCAGAACACTTAGTCAAAGTTTTTATAATATTTACAAAGAACTTGGAAATCAAGGATTTATGGTAGCACAGTGGAGCTGCGTAAATGGAAATACGTGGAAATGTTGCATTGCATAAAATGGATGTGCAATGGAGCGGACATTCTAAAATTCGTAGAAATTAGAAGCTGTTGTTGTATAAGGGTGCGAAAGATTTGTGATGTAGTTAGCTACAAGGATAAAGGAAGGATTTCTCATAACAAAAGGCTTAAGTCTGTTTTGGTTGATCTTTAGAGTGTTTTTTTAATATAGTATTAAACATCTTTATAGTCCATAAGAGAACTTAGCTATCTAACAAATAAATAATTGAGATGTTCAGCATTTAATTTATAAGCGAGCACTTTAACTTTGTTTATCCTTAACTAAGATGTTCTGTGCTAACGCTGCAATTTATGCTAGCCGTCTACTGTCTACTTTTTCGCTGAATATATATAATGAAATCGATATCACAATCCATTGGATTTTTAAGAAGGCAAAAATGGGTGTGCATGTTGTTTGCGTTGCGTTCAGCTAACTTTTCTTTTCTCTCGTATCTGTGAAAAAAAAGCGACACAAAAGCTGTACTACGTTAAATTTCTATAGAAACTTTATTTGGATAGGCTGTACTACGGTACTGTTATTAGATCTGTTAAAAATTAAGTCATTTTTTTCCCTTGACTATGCAGTCGTCACACCAAAGACGCAGCCTAGAGATATCTCTGTTTGTAGAGAACAGTGACTTACAGTTTATAGCTGAATTTGAACAACGGTGTCTTTATTTTCTTTGGTAAATATCGTCTATATATTTGCTAGCTATGCTAGTGCTAGGCCATTGCATCTGTTTGCTAGCTGTGTTAGGAAATTGCGTCTATTTGCTAGCTATGCCAGGTACCTACAGGTGCCTTTTAATGAATAGAGATTTTGCTAGTTAAATTAATTTCCTAGTTATGCTAGTGCTAGCCAAATGCAATATTGTTGCAGGGTGGAATCCTACCACCGACCCTTTAGCATCGAGTACGCTACTATTATGCAACCGAGACCCACTATTAAATCTGATAACTGACTTGAAAGCATCCAAAAATCATTTTTTAAGTTAATATATAAATTCTTTAAAGAAAATTGTGGCATAAATTGCAATAAAATGAATTTTGGGTAGAATTGAACTTGAACGATCTGCTAAAAGTTTCGGTTGCTTGGCAGCTACAAAAAGTTCTAAAGTTAATTTTTTGCTTAACAAGGCTTCAGTCACTTTGATAATAATATATAATTAATATGTTTAACCGCTTGAGAACTCTAAATTAGTCACAATAGCAATTTTTCTTTCTCACACCAACTGAACTGTTCTGACATAAAAACATATCTTTTGTGTGAATTTAGCTGCTGTATCTTAAACCATATGCGCGTTCCATGAATTCGTCAATACTTTTCTTGAGATATAATGTAGATAAATAAAGATAAATAAATAAGATAGATAAATTTGGAAAATGCAGCAAGTAGGGCAGGTTCTTTTAACTGCTAATTTATAGAAACTAGACAGTTCAATTTACTTAATATTCTAGACCAGTTTGAAGTTTTTTTTATTAAATTCACTTATGTCTCTTCATAATTTTTGGATATACTTTTCAAACCATTTTAATTTTTTGAAAAAGTCTTAAAGGTAGCTATTTTAAATGCTAATAAGCGACCAAGTTAAAAAACTTCAATTTCTCTTAAAAAATCACACATGTCACTAATAACTTCGCTTCTGCCTGATTTTGTATATTCTTTTTGTAGTCCAACGCAGCACTGCACATAAAGTTTTGGCATATCTTTAAAAATCAAATTAATTTCTATATATATATGCCAACCAAACTTGATTAAATCAAAAATTAAACAATTTCTTAAGAACAACAAGACCTGAGCCCCACGCCAACTAAGTACATTTATCTTATCATGCATAGCCATAGAAAAAAATTGTAGTCACAAATCAAAAATTTTCCAAACCAAAAACCCTCCATATTGCCATAGATCAGTAACTGACAGTTTAATATTTATAATTATGTGTTTAATTTCACACGCATTGCGTAATTAGTAACTTAGTTGGCATGCATATGGTAAGTGACCTTTAATACTCTGCCTCATTAAGACATAACCTCAAGAAAAGCCCACGCAGCGCTACCCACTCAAACATTTATACAAAAAGTCGAGTAACACCTATAGACAGCTTGGACGGGCTGGCTGCCGATAGAGGGAGTGCGGTACACCGTGTACGTCTTATCAAAACCCACCGTGAGCTCACATAAGTTGCCAACTAATTAGCTGGCTGTCAGGGTTCGCTCGCTCGCTCGCTCACACGCTCTGTCCCTCGCTTCTGCCGTACCATAGCCTTATGTAAAATTTAAGTAACTTAAGTACATAGTCGAGTCGTTGTCAACGTCGACGACGTCAAAGCTTAAAAAGCCATTTGGTTTGGCCTGTTATATATGGTATTTGCTTTTTTGTGCATTTTAAAAAAGGCCACAAGCCAAATGTGAGACTTGCTTCAATGCTCCAGAATACATCCAATCTCGCACTTAAATACTATAAAACGCTCACACGAAAACACTCACTCGAAAACATCATCTCTCACACACTTACCAACCTGCCTTGTACATTCTTGAGCGTCAGAGCACAAGTTGAGTTTCAGTTTGAATATTTTATATAGAAAAAAAAAAAACATTCAAACTGCATTTAAAAAATTTATAATTACCGACAGGGAAAATTCAACAACTGTTGCTCGACATACATTTACACTATAAACGAGTCTAAAAATAAATATTTACAAAAGTCGGTGTGCGTGTGTGCGTGTGTGTCAGGCCCCGCATAACCATATAATAGTTTCTGTATAAAGAGTGTATGATCGATAACTATATAAATAATTGAACAGCTCCGGCAGACATCTTTATTCCCAGACAGCGACAGTTAGTTGCGTTTTATTCTCATGTCTCATAATTAAGCGTCTTGGCCCAACCCAAACATAACATTTAGTATCAAGAAGTCGAGAAGCCAACGCTACGATAAACCAGCACAATTTGTATCAACTTGTCATAGAGATGTGCGTGAGTCGATTATTTGTGTCACGTCACGAGTAGAGTACGAAAATATTTGCAACATTAAAAAAATTTATTTTATTGTTGCTTTGTTTGAATTTATAAAAAATATATGATTTAAAATTATTGGAAACTACAGATCATTATTTTATAATTTTTATATATATTTATAATACATTACTAAAAAAATCTGTTGCCGAATTTTGTGAACATAAATTTGGGAATACTATCAAAACTTGGCACAATCTGAATGAACGGCTTGTCAAAATCTGAATGTTTGGCTGAAGCTTGATCTACATTTTTTAGCCGATAAGTTTTTTATAAAAACCAAAATTCGAGCATAGCGCGTTTTTTTTTTGTAAATTAACGTTCTACCTTGTATGCATATTTATTAAATATCAGATAAGCTGTTGGAAAAAAGTGAATTCTCATAAAAACTCTATGCGAAGAAAAGGCCATAGTATTAACATATATTTCTTGTAATTTTCATTAATTTAAAGTATAGTTGGCATTTTTTTTTTAAATCAATTAGGAAAGTACTGATAATGGTTTTAATAGATTTAGTTTTAAAAAATGTTAGTTTCCACTAAAAAAAGTAGTTCATCGGGAAATGTTATAAAGGTTTTAATTTGATTGACATGTATTGCAAGATAGCATCCTCTGAATACAAGGTACGACCCAAATAATTATAATAAAAATAATAAATAAAGTAATAACAATAATAGTAATACCAATACTAATAAAATTAATAAGAATAATAAAATTATTAATAATTTTTTGGACACAAGCAAAACAATTGAAGTTCGTTCTAAGACTAAGACGATTTTTCATGACAGTTTACTACACGAACTTTTATACAAAAAATCACGCGACGCACGCATCATCTCTAGCGTTCACGCACTTACAGACTTCTTCACAATTCAATCGAAAATAGTTTGCAAATTGTCAACATTAATAATAATAATAATAAAAAAAACAGCCCCAAACAACAACAACAATAGACACAGACATGCCAAGCCAACTGGCGACATTAAATTGTTGTCGTTCTTGTTGTTGCTTTCTATTTCATTTCATTTTCATATTTTCATCTATAGATATAAATATAATATATCTAGTATATCTGTAGATATATATCCTATTTATATACATAGTTTTTATGTACTATGCTGTACTAATGTCCATCCACTGGGTTGTCTTCTTGTTGATTTATTGAAATGCTTTTTTTTTGCACAAAATATTCGCACTCAGCGACATTTCATGGGCCGTTTGGGGCCTGAGTTTTCTATCTAAAAATTTGTACAAAAATTATATTTATGATTTCATTTATTTTATATTTTCATTTTAATGCTTGAGGACATAGCTTATATAATTAAATTTGTATTTATTTGATATATGTATGTACATGGCTTTTTGGCTTGAAGGCAGAGAGTGACAGAGAGAGACAGAGAGAGTGGGGGCAACGCTTTTGTCATTGCGTGTAGGTCAAATTTGTTTGTTTTTGTTGATACAAAATGTTTAAGAAATAGTTTTTGCATAAGTGGAATTTAAGAGAGTTATTTGGATTTAATTTTAAAGTATTTTTCTTGAAAAAGTTTATTGCAGATAAACATCGCGAGAATAATTTATCTTTAGGTAGATGGCGCCAGCAAGCTATGGCATATTTATGTTTCAAGCAGTAAAAATGAAGTGAAATTTATTTAAATGCATTTCTTTAATAGTTTAAACGATAGCTCCTATTCTACGCTATTAATTTTGTTGCAAAGTGTGATCGCTAGATGGCGCCAGACAGCTATTGACTATTTTCTGCCAGTTACAGTAATTTAAAGCTCGAATAAAATAAGTCTTAGCTAGTTATCGCTTAACAAAATTATTAACTTCCGACGTCCTTAAACTTTACATACCAGCAAGATATATTCGTTCTGCAAGAACTTTTCCACTCATTCATTCACATTGCCAACACTTTCAACACAATCAATGTAAATTTCTTGAATAGAGCACGCACACCCACATCAGCAATGAATCACTTTTAAATTTTGTGCGCAATAACTTTTCGTTTGATCCCAAATCTACTCCATTTCAATATTGTTTACTCGTCTTGGATTTTACATGGCTTCATTAGACATTTTGCTTTGTGTAGTATCAACTCTCGAACATCTGCAAGCGTAAAACCAAATGGAAGGAGGGCTTCTTCTCTTGACTTTCATATAGAACTTACACATACTTAAGCATTGTAAACATGCCGAGGCACACACATCAAAAGCTTTTGCAAGTTCAACAAACGCCCAAAAATAAGAAAAAATCTGCAATTTAAAAGCAACTTTGACTTGACTTTGAATCTTTGTTGAATGGCCACTTTGAACTTTTAACATTATTATTTTTTTCAGTTTTTTTTTCGCATTTTTGTTCTTGTTGCGAGTTTTAATAACAAAACAAATAGAAGCTGGCAGCTTGCAACAATTGGCATACCAATTACAATACGACGGCTACAGTAAAAAAAATAAACAACAATATAGCAACAAACAAGAAAAATGAAAATAATACATACAAATAAAGAAAATATACAATACGTATACGTGATATGTATATATATATCTAGAAGGCACGGCAACGACGGCATATCCAATGTCAATAAACTTTTTAGCTTTGATACGAAATCAATTTTTCAAACTACGCGAGAAAGAAACGATAACTTAACAGTATAATTTGATGCTCTATAAAAATCATAGCAATATCATTTTTCTAGTCTCATTTTTGCATCTAATTCAGTTTTCGTTGTGACTAACGATATTTGGCATTCAAAGTTTAAAAAAAGGCATCACAGATGAAAACTCTGTTCCCTCTAAGTCGCTGCGTTTAGGATTTATTTTATTGGACAGATATGTCAAAAGGTTTGTGAAAGAAAACCCCTGTCGAGAGGTCTTGTCGTATGTTGCTTGGAAATTTAACATCGAAGTCTGTGACTTAAAAACAAACATTTTGCTTTTAATAACTTTACCTTCAGCTTTTTGAAGCGACTGTACCTTTGCTTCACATCTTCAAATATAAAAACATAAATAAACACAATTTTTCATAATGCTCAAAATCTGATTTGAGGAATTAATTAAAATCTTTTTATAATAAACATTTTTAAATACGTATTCCTAAGTTGCTGAAATAAAATTTGTTTTATTCCCGAAAAATACAAAATTAAATAATTTGTATTTAGTTTTTAAAAAGTCAACTGGCATCAGATTTCAAAATTCTTTCGTTGAAGTTAGCTTCAAGTAAGAGTAAAAAGTATTTTATGTATTTAAATCTTATTATTATTATATTATAGCAGTTCCTTCAACTAAAAGCACTAAGAGCATTAAATTGTTGCACATCTCTTTTAAGTTTTATAAAAGAATTTATTTCCACCCCAAGGTCTGATTCAACAAGAATCAAATTATAATTGAAAGCTTTGTAAGCCTTGTAGTTTATACAAAGTCTGAAACTATTGCATACTTCAAAGCAACATTTTAATATCTTTAATGAGCATATAACTTAGTAATTAACTTTACAGTCGGAAACAGTGTTCTAGATTTTTCACTAAGTCTCATAACTTGCTGCATTTCACACAAACTGCTGAACTACGACACAATTGCTATAACAATGCATAACATTTTTAGTGCAAAAGCCAAGCATTTCCCAACACAACTGCAGTCATAATATGCTCCACATTTTGCAGTGTATACAGAAAGAAAAAAAAAAAAACTTGAGAAATGACCTGGAAATTGTGTGCAGCAACGGCCAGCTAAAAGGGAATGAAGTCTACTACCTAGCAACGCAGTAGATGAAGCATTATAAGAACAAAACTAAACGAATTGAAATGAAATCGATTTATACGATGACGCTGACGACGTTGCGACGCCTGCGACAGCTGCTGCTCGCTCTTGGCTGCCCTCGGGACAAATCAATTAAAATTTTGTATTTTATTTTACATTTTCCATAAAAGCTAAAAGAAGCATTGGCGGCGGCAAAGAAAATGTCAAATAAATAAAATTTTGCGCACAAATGTCAGCAGTTCATGTTACGAGTTCATGCTGGAAATGAACAGGAAACGGACATGGCAATGGCCAGAGAGATACAGAGACAGTAAAGTGTCGCAGGCAGGCGGACGCCGAGGCGCTGGGCCGGGCGGTTTGACTAAGAGAGATGAAGCGCGTGAATTAAAAGCAAATTTCAATTTTTGCAATGACATTGTCGTGTTGTTGTCATCGTCGTTGCTGTTGTTGTATATTTTTGTTGCTGTTGTAACAAAATTAACTACGAAAGTAATTAAAGGCTAAGGGCAGCTGTGCTGCTGCTGGCACGGCATGCAAGGTTGGCGAAAAAGTGGGCAAAGACCTTGTCTTTCCTTGGCTCAACTCAAACTTAACTTGGCCTGACTGGGGGCTGCTTTGCGCGCGCATGAAGCCAATTAACGTAATATACAGATAAAGTACAGTGCTGCTGAAAAGTAATAAGACAGACAGTGCTTGTTTGGATGGAATTCTTTGTTATTAGAAGGAGTATGGCTACTTCAGTGAAACGAGGTTTCAACTGGTTTAGAGCGCAAAAAAGGCTTGTGTATTTTACAAATTTATTTTTTAAATCTTGAATAGTTTATTTTGTTATTTTTGATTTTCTGTAAGCGATTTAATGTCTATTAACAATTAGGCTACTATACTTTTCGGAAAGGTTTTCTTTTCTTCGTATATCAGCAATATTATTAATTTAATAGATTCTGTTTGTAGTTCAACAAAATTTACCAATATAAGAAAGATATAGCGTTGACCACTTAAACTGAAATCAACCGGCAACACTATAACTTTAAAGTTGGTCTCTTAAAAATCGTAGATAATATGCAGATTGACCAATTCTTGGGCTATATTACGCAAGACTATTTTCAAGATCTATGTCAAAGTTAATTATTATCAGATTGCCCAATTTGTGGTTTGTATTTGGCAAAACTATTTTCTATATTTATTCCAAAGTTAATTTTTATCAGTTGCTCATAAGCTTAGTAGATTGTTTTTCATATAACCATGTGGATCGATTATCTAGTGCAGGAAGCAAAATAATGTATTCTATGTGCAGAAATAGTGTTTAGACTTTGAATTTATTTCAGCGACTAAATACGCTTTTCAGTTATTTCAATTATAATGTAAAACAAAGTCATTGGATATGAGACCCTAAAAATCTTTATTATAGTTCCAACATATCCTTAAATCGTTAAAAATTACTATACGGCTTGAAAATAAATTTACTTAAATTCTTAAACAACAAAAGAGGTCCTCTAATTTTTTTTCGAAACCTACCACACAGATTTAAGTTTTGTCGAAAGTCTCGAGTTAAATATATTGTATTCCGCACATAATGGCAAAAGCCTAAGAAAACTATTTAAGCGAAATTTTTCTAACCATTCCAATGGAGAGTTTGTTTTAGTTTTTAACTTTTGGTCATCATAAAAAGCACATATATATTCTCTTCACTGAAAGTGTTATATCAATCTTTTTATATGCCTAGTTATATCAATAATATCTTAACATTGTACGCAAACTATTCGCTGAAACTGTGCCTGCAGACACACACATACACACACACACGCACTCAAAGACTGTCAAACGCCGCTGGCAAAATGGCGCACAATTTCTGCAGTGCAATAAAATAAAATTACAATTTTTAAACAACTACAAGCACAAAAAACAAAAAAAAACACACACACAAGAAAAAAGACATTAAAAAACATTTTCCAAGTGAAAATGCAAAAAGGAAGCTCAACACACACTCTCTTAGCTCCTCGTCTCTGCCACACGCTCCCTTTGGCTGGGGGGTGTTTGTCAGCTGTAGCAACGTCATACTACGATTAATTTTGTTTTTTTTTTATTTTTTGTTAGCCTCTCGCCTCACTTTGCTGGTAATTATGATAAGACAGTAATTACATTTATCTGTAGCCGTCATAAAACAAAAAATATATACACAAAATAAAAACGAAAACGAAAAGAGCAACATGTATAAAATATTAAATGGCGCTACACTGCGTATGCGTAATGAAGTTTTACGTTGCGTATACGTCATGTTGCCAGTGAGTACGTTCGAGTGTTTTATAGCGTTTAGCCTGTGCGTGCGTGCGTGTGTGTGTGTGTGAGTGTGTAACTTGATTATTGTTTATGTAGTTTTTTTAAGTGAAATTCAGCGGAAAGAATTAAGTTGTATGTCAACTGTGCATCAAGCGCTTGCTGTAATAGCTTATCAACAATATCATTACGGGTAGTAAGTAACTTGAAGACTTGCTGAGAGTAGGCAACTGTGGTTTAATTTTTTAAAGAAAACTGCCGCCAATTAAAAACAAAATAAGTTTGCCCGTTACTATGGTGGTAATTGCTGACTGCTCGAAAAAGCTGTGCTTCAGATTAACCACATCACATTGTTGCCATGTTGCTTGACAACTCACAAAACGCCACTTTCAAGAACTTTTTTGCTTAAATCAAACTTGCAACTATCAAAAAAATATTAAAATAATGCAGCTTTTGTTGCTACTTTTACAGCAGTTGGCTTATGGCATTGAGCTTCAAGCCTTAAAACCTGATAAGCAGCTAGAGAAAACTAAAGCAACAGGAAAAAACTAAAGACATTTACAATACTCATTTATGCAGTCGAGCCAAGTTATGCGGGTGACTTCATGTCTTGGCATAAATATATATATTTTACGTTTGTCTTTTTTTTCTACTAACGTTTCATTTTGCTTTAAATGGGTTAAGAATATGCACCCTCAGTAAGTCAACAATAAATGGCACAGTTTTTTGTCATTACATCACGACTGATAGCAAACAAAAACAAAATAGAAAAAAATATATATACAGCGTCATGCAAATAAACAACAACGACGACGACAACAACAACTGGGCTATAATAAATATTCTGTGGAAAAAAAGGAAGCGCTTAGAAATTTTATTGGCTTTTTTTTTGTGGGTCTACTGCGTTGATGGCTAACACACAATTACAAGTTATAACCCACAAAAAGTATATATATATTTGGTCGTGTGTCTAATTGAATTTGATAAACTCTATATCGCCCCTGCTCGCAAATTGTCTCTTTTGCGCTCTTTTAGCTGAAAGCATACAAATTGAATACAAATGGCATGTAATCAATAATAAATAAATACACTGGAAGAAAAAAGGTGCTGAGCAAAATGTAGGAAATGTAAAAACTGAGTGGCAAAACGGTAATGAGTTGGAAAACTGCGCTTTTCACAAAAACTTAATTACCTTATCCATTAGAAATGCTTTTAGTTTTTCATTGAGCTTGCTTGATTTTTTGCTGGCGCCATCTACTTTTATTTTTCTTGTTAGAAAGAGGAAGCAAAATTTGAAGCTAAACTTGAAGACTCATTATCAATCGCAAAAAATAATTGTATTTCATGTTAACAGAAGTACCAAAGATTGATTTTTAATGCAAGCTACTTTGTTTTCCGTAGCTTCATAATTAGCATAAACTTCAATAAAAAGTGATAAATAAAAAAAATATCAAATGTGCCTATAAACAATTTTTAAATGTACTTTAAGTTTTTTGTTGTGAATGCAATTTTGCAAAAATAATAAATAAATTCAAAACTTGAAAAAAATTATTTAAATTAAAATTTAAATAAATGTGGAAAAACAAAAATATTAAATAAAGTAAAATAATTAAAGCAAATTATATGTATAAGAAAAATATCTATTTTATGTCAAAAATCTTTAAATAAAAGCGATTTTGAAAAGAATATTCAAAATTTATAAAAATTAAATACAAAATAAAAAAATTAAATAAAAAATTACAGAAAGAGGAGAAAATATATATATATAATAATCATATCATTTTTAAAAGAAAAATATATATTTTATGCCAAAAATCTAAATATAAAAGCGATTTTGAAAAAAAATTTCAAAATTTATAAAAATAAAATACTAAAAAAAAAAAATTAAATACAAAATTTGAAAAAAGAGGAGAAAATAAAAGTATTTAACAAAATGAATGATAAGAATCATATAAGTTTTAAAAGCAATATATATATATATTGTGCCAAAAATCTGAATAAAAAACGATTTCAATAAAATGTTTCAAAATTTATAAAAATAAGATACTAAAAAAACATTCAAGAAAAAAAAAGGGGGGGGTACGATAAATATTAAATAAAGTTTTATAAAAATCACAATTTTTAAAAAAAAAATACCCATTTTACGCCAAAAATCTTAAAATAATCGTGATTTTGCAAAAATAAATTTCAGAAAATAAAAAAATAGAATCAAAAATAATTTTATAAAAATAACAAATTAAAAAAGGATTAAAAATAAAAATATGTAATAAAATAAAATTATATTATATTACTCCTATTATTTCTAAAATGCCAATTTTTTGCCAAAAAACTTAAAAGATATTTTGTATTTATACAAATAAAATTCTAACAAAATTTTAACTTACAAACTGAAAAAAATGGGTTGTCTCCTAAGAATAATATTTTTATAAATATAATAAAATTTTTAAATCATATCAATCGAGCAAAATATAGATTCTATGCCAAAAATTGTATTCATGAAAAAATTTGTATAACTCAAGCTTTTCGTAAATATCTGCAAGATTTTTAATAAATATTATAATAGTAATAAACATTTTAATTATAATAATAAAAGTATTTCTTTAAAAAAAAAGAACACGTTTATGGAAAAACCTTGAAAGTTAATAAATATAAAATTTTTATGTAGAGCTCATATCTTTCTAAAATCGAGAATTTTTTATTTCAAGAAAACTTCGAGAGTTAAGAAAGCAAAGACAACAGATTTAAAACTAATTGCAGTGTAGCAAGTTCGCTACCAATTTTATTTATTCTATTTATTTTTGTTGTTGTTTTTTTTGCAGTTGCATGTCAAAAAAAAAGTGCCCAATACACAGCCAGGTGCTTGGCAGCAAATTAATTAAATATAAGTTTATAGGTATGTAGATACACGTAAACATTTCATTGCAGGCTAAGTTGAAGCAGGTAACTCTCTCAGACCCCTGGCAAAAGTAACTCTCACACGCAAGTCACTAATATTATTGATTAATTATTAGTTAGAAATATCTAATTTGCTGTCAGTTAAACTTGCTGAGTACATACATTTGTGCATATTATATAAGACCAAGACTATCAATTATAATATATATATATGTCAAAAAGTATATAAAAGAAAACTATATATGTATATGCATTTTCGCATCAGAACTTTGAAATAAACATTCGATAATCAAGCGAATCATTTTTCGTTTGGCAAGCGAATTTTATGAAATAGCTCAAAAGTAACTAAATTAAACTCAAGAGAGGTCCGTCAAAATAATCTTTTAAGTTAGAAATGCATATTCTACAATAAACATAAGTGGAGGAAGTATTTTTTAAAAAATATTTATTTTATATAGTGGTTGAAATTCAGATATTTTACTGCTCTTAGAGGTACAACAAATGATTTTGAAAAAAAACGATACATATTTGACAGTTTAATGTTGCAATCTCCACACCATAACCCAAGTTTAACGTTACCACCTATGCCTTTAATACTCTCCGCCACATAAACTCTGTTCGAAAAGGTCAAACATTCAGATTTGCTTTGTTTCGCAGACTTCATCTTTTAGAGGTAGACATGCCGTTAGGCTCAACGTCAATCATTTCGCATTTGTTGGAATTCATTTGACTGAAGAAAACCGAAAAGCTTCACTCATTTGCTAGCGTCTTGCATTTCTCAGAATACGAAAAATTCATATGCCCTTCTTAAGCAACTTCTTAGAAATTTTCGACAACGACCTTACACATTTTTAATGCTTGAACTTTGCTGAGCTCGCAAGTATGAGAAGTTTATATAAATTTGTTTAATGGCATTTTCGGCAAATAAATTGAAAATTGGTTTAATATTTAAAATATGTCAAAGTGACTTAATATGTTAGCTCCAACATGGAAGGCAATTTATCATTAGTTCACCGCATTGAATTTATATGTGGTGCGAATTCAACGATTTTCTCAAAGTGAAGCCCCAATATGTATATTATTTTTCGTATTTTCTTCGATACATCATATATGTTTATTGTAAAGAATTGTATTTGCTTACAAACTTTTTCGGAAAGAAACTAGCACCACTACCCCTAAAAGCAATATATTCAGTTGCAGGCAACATTAATAGAGCCTAAGGCACAACCTTAACTCCTTAAATAAGTTTTTGGAAAGGTAAAAGCGATTGGTCTGGAGAACAACGCCAGTGGCATAACTAAACATTTTAAATGAATTATAAAAAATTTGACTACCCAAACTGATCTGTAGTAGACAACTTTTATCTTAAACCTTTAAGTAAAAGGTTTCAGGAGATACAAATTCACTTTTGTTTGCAGACTGAATACATTCATTCAACGATTCTATTATAAACTGTGCATTGAAAACTTTTTATTATAATAAAAGATGAATTATTGTACTTTCAATTCTTCTAATATTTGCAGTTTCCTTATTGTTGGATTAAAATTTTTATACTCTTTCTGAGAACTTATGTGTAAGGAAGTACACATTCTAATTTTCCTTTTAAAAACCCGAATTCTTTGCCATATAGTATAAGAAAATATTGATTTCGAAAAAAAATTTTATTCTTGCAGACTTGTAAAGTTTCCTGCTGAAGTAAGCTCTTGAATACTCTTTCTGAGCACTACTACTGTAAGGAAGTACATATGCTAAGAAAAAATTGTAAAAATGTTCAATTCAAATCATTTTTGCAGACTTGTAAAATTTGCTGTTGGATTAAACTTTGTATACTCTTTATGAGGACATAAATATGCAAAAAATTCTTTTTAAAAACCCGAATTCTTTGCCATAAAGAAGGAAATATTATTTTCGTTAAAAAAATTAAAAAAATGATCAATTCTTATCATAATTGCAGACTTGTAAATAAATTTTGGAAATTTTTCTTTTAAAAAAAATTGTAAAAATTATCAAATTCTTAGCACTCTTGCAGACTTAACAAAATTTGCTGTTGGATTAAACTTTGTATACTCTTTCTGAGGACTACTGTGTAAGTACATAAATATGCAAAAAATTGTTTTAAAAACTCAAATTCTTTTCCATATAGTAGGAAATATTATTTTCGTTAAATTTTTTTTTAAACGTTATGAAAAACACTTAAATTTCTTGGTTGGGATCTTTCGCTTTCCGTAGCATCATTTTAAGCCTTTATATTGTTGGGAGGCATTAACTAAGCTCTTTCATAAACTTAGTACACTTTTCTAAATATAAATAGCCGAAGTATGTATTGTATTTAAACACCTTGTTCGGATAACAAATGTATTATGTCATCAAAATAAAATTTCGTTTAAAAAAGACAAAAATAAACATTACCGTATCTATAAGTCAAAGCAACTTTCTGCTTCTGCGCGAATTCATTGAAGGCTAGTACGTTTCACAGACTTCAATCAAGCATGAAAAAACATTGAATACATTTTTACAACTATGAAATCTTCTATAAGATTTTGCAGCTTTAAAAAATTTTTCATTGCTATTTTCATAGGCCTTTAAACTGTATGAGCTAATTCCAGATAATTATGCAATTTTATTGCAAATTTTTGAAAAACGTATATATTGGCTATAAATAAAAGTAAACACAAATAGACCCAATTTGCATTTAATCACAAAAATCAAACAAGATACAATTTGTTCAAGAAAAAAAAAAAGAAAATAATAAAAATAACAAACATGAAAGAAAAGCAGCAATAAAAGCGAGAAAATCCAAAAGCAAGAGCAAGCCAGCCAGCCAAACTACAAACGCATTTTTCAAAAATTTTACATTGTCAAGTTGTTGAAACAAATCTATGTATCTATTTTATAATTCTACAACTAGACGAAACTTGTAAATATTTTAAGAAAATGACAACAACGAAAAAGTTGCATAAAGTGTGCAAAGAAAAACAAAAATTAAAGTGCAAAAAGTAAAAAAAAGAAAAATCATTACAAAGACAGACAACTGACTGACAAAGTGAAGGCGTTACGAGGCGGCACGCAGCAAAGCAATCAAAAAAATAACAAACAACGCCAACAATTTATAAGCAAAAGGCACAAAAACAAAAGCAACAAATGCTAAAAAACAACAACAAAAAACTGTAAACGACTACGAAAATAATTGCAAAAATGAGAGAGCGCAAAAAACGAAAACGAATAAAAACAAAAAACAAATAAACAGCAGGCACACGCACACACACACAACATGGCGGCGACGTGTGTGTTATTTAAATGATTTTACTCGTCGTCGTTGTTGTTGACTCAATTTGAAAAAAATTTTATAGCTGCAGTTTATGTCTCTGGCAACAACACGTTCTCCATATATATATATATAAAGATTCCAGAGCGCAACAAAGTTAACATGCTCTTGGTCAACAGGACTCACTGTCTCACACAGCGGGGACCCACAGGCAGCAACAAAGCAAACTTGCAACATCTGGGTTGTCTGTCTCTGTGCACTGGCGGAAGTGTGTCCAAATTCTTTTAGTACAAACGGAAACCGGAAACAGTGCTGGATAATTGCGGTTGACAGGAACGCGTAACTCTTTCAAGTCAAGCAAGTGGCGCAACTCTAGGGCGGCACGAAGAAAGGTTGGACTCGCTCTGCATGCTAGCAACTCGAGCATTAAACAAACTTGCTCGGCATCAACAAACACAGCAAGCAGCAATTTAATGAATTTGCTCTCAGATGTTAAAACGTATCGGAAGTGCGTTGAGACAGATGGTCTGTGCAGAGTTCTTGTTCCGAAGTACAAATTACTGACGTTGGAGGAGGTCTGGGAGCGCCACACAATAAATTGATGCCACTTAGACGAAAGAAAAAATGCGAATATCTGTTTCTTTTGGAGCAGCATGGCTACACACTAGGATTTTTTTAAATAATTTTACAAGAAATTGCATACAATATCAAAATTTCTACTACTTTCGTAATATTATGACTTTAGTCTGTGGTCATTTTATAATTATATCCGACAACCTTTAAATTCTCAGTATTCATCTTAAAATCGACACTTAAAAATTATAAATAATCAAATTTTTTTTAACAGAAAGTTATATACTTAGACTTTTTTTTATAATTCTATAAGCAAATATAAGATTTTTTAAGTAAGACAAAGTTTTTCAGATTTTCTTTTACTTTCCAATGGAACTTCGTAATATAATGACTTCATTGCTTATCCAACAGTTTTTAAGCTTCTCAGCATTCACCTTGTATTCGTCATTGTTAAATTATGAAAATATCTTTTTTTTAACAGAATGATATACACTATGATTTTTTTATAATACTCTAAAAAAATATAGTATTTTCCAAATAATACAAAGTTGATTCGATTTTCTGTTACTTTCCAATGGAACTTAGTATGACTTTATTCCTTATCCAATAGTTTTTAAGCTTCTTCTGAACATGCATCTTAAAATTGACATTGTAAAATTATAAAACTTTAATTTTATTAACAGAATATACCTGACTTTTTTTTAAATTTCTATAAGGAAATATAACATGTTTTAAATAATACAAAGTTGATTCGACTATTGCTTTGGAATGGAACTTCGTAATATAATGACTTTATTACTTATCCAACAGTTTTTAAGCTTCTCAGCATGCGTCTTACAATCGACATTGTAAAGTAATAAAAATTCGTTTTTTTTTTTTGAATGCTTTTTTTTTATTTTAATAATTCTATAAGAAAATTTACATTTTTTACAATAAATTGCTGATGTTTTCTGTTGCTTTTCAATGGTACTTCGTAATAACATATAATATATACTCTGTGATCATTCTATAATTATATCCAAACGTTTTAAAGTTTCTCAGCAATCATATTAAATGCGCCCAAAAATATATATGTAGAATCTTTCTGATAAGAATGACAAACTTGTCATAGTCAAGGTTTTGTTTCAGGCATATATATATACGAATTTGTTATATTAAATATAAATAATTAAATATTTGGAAATGCAGGCCTTTAGCCTTTTATAATTGCAATCTAAATGAAAACAAAGATTCATTCCAAAACTAAGTTCACTCTGCCCAAGTTGAACTGTTAGTTAGAAGAGAATTTTTTAGATTAAGCAAACCGTGTGTTTTTCCACATTTTAAACAATTGAATTCCTAGGACAAACGACTTCGCAGCACGTTACTGATATATACTTCGAGTAACGATGAACTCTCTACTGTTGAAGTAGGGATTTCAAAGAAGGAACAAGTTCAAGGAATACAGAAGAATATGTAGTAAGTTTAAAGAAATGCAATTACAGTCAAGATAAACATTTTCAAAATTGTTATTTAAGTATTCAATTTCATTAATTTATACAATGTTCATATTGAGTTTGGTAGATATTAGCTATTTTGAAGCTTTACAACAAAGATATAATAATAATGTCATGAAAGTGTTTGTTTATAAAAAGTTTTTAAGCTTAAAAATCCCACAAAGTAATTTTGTGCTCTTACAAAAAACAAAGTTTGTAGCAAGTAAACTTAAAATTAGTTACAAAATTTTAAAGTTTTGCAACACTACGCAGGACTTTTTTGGTTTGAAATTTATTTACTTGATTTCTTAATTATAAACAAATTTTAAAAAATACATAAATTATGCTTTATATAAAATTTAGCGTCAGAGCAACAATGGGCTGCTAAGATCTAAAAATCTTAACGAATCTTTTTTTAAAAGCATTTTAACAAAAGTTACGTGAGAACGTAAACTTGAAAGAATAAATGCACCCAGCATGCTCCACGCTGATTTATAGGTTATAAAAGACATTTAAGTTAAGATTATTTTAACGGATATTACAGAGCTAGCAAAAAATAGACCAACCAACCAACCAACCAGCCAACCAGGAGTCCAAACAAAAATAAAGAGTTTTTAACGTTTGGCACGTGCTCAGGCTCGTTAATGTTTTTATTATAGCTTTTAGCGCGAGTCCTTTTACACTAAAACAAATTTTCCATAACGTAGCCAGTAAAAAAAAAAAAAATACCTAATTTATTCTTGCTGCGTTTGCAAACAAAAATAAAATAAAAATAGATGTTTTTTCTTACTTTTGTTACGTTTTTATTTCTTGCGTTTGGCAGATTGCGCATACGCCGCATTGTACGAAATGCACGTCGACAGCGCAAAGTCAAAAGTTAACTTTTGTTGTTGGTTTTGGTTTATTTTGTTTTAACTTTTGTGTTTGTTTTTGTTGTTATAGCTATGCGCGCTTAGAATTAATGATGATTTTTTTTTCTCTTTCGCGAAAAAATACAAAATTTTTATACATAAATACAGACATTTTATTGTATATAAATTACTATATTTTGC
Source organism: Chymomyza procnemis (assembly GCA_035046065.1). Classification (NCBI taxonomy): domain Eukaryota; kingdom Metazoa; phylum Arthropoda; class Insecta; order Diptera; family Drosophilidae; genus Chymomyza; species Chymomyza procnemis. The sequence continues at coordinate 15,968,491 of JAWNOJ010000004.1, read as the reverse complement.
AGCTGGCAGTGTCTGCTGCATTTGTTGCTTTTAATTATTGTTAGCATTTTGTTGGTTGTTGTAGTTGGCGTTATTGTTGTTGCAGCAGCATGTGCGTGTTTGCAAGTTTATTTGAGGGCACTGGTACAAGGCTGCCAACTCAGTCAGTCAGTCAGTCAGTTTGTTGGCCCAGACAGCGTCTAAAAACGCGTTGGCAGTTGCATTTTAAGCATTTGCTCTGGGATTTATGTTGGCTTGTAGCTAGTTATTGCCAAACTTGGTCTAGGTGTTTATTGGAGCACTGCAATGTATGTTGCTGCTTTTCCCCCCTCGCTCTACTCTATAACTCTACTCTATCAAATGGGTTTTATTTCTGCGTTCAACAGACAGCACATATAAATAACAAGTTTCAGCTAAGATGTGGAGAATTTGCAGTTAAAGTGAATAAATTGAATGTTAGGCATTTATGTGCGCACATACCATTTGCACTTTTATTAGAAAAAACCGACTAGAAATAATTATGTGCGTCTAGGTAAAGAGATTTGTGTAGACTCTTTATATTTTTACGTAGCAAATGTGCTGGTATTCGGCATACACAATAATTAGTTACTGTTTGTTGACCTGCTATAGCGTAGGTTTTTGTGGGAATTCCAAAAACATCCATTCACAAAGATGTTCACACTCATTTACTGCAGTTATAAAAATTCCTGCTTAATTAGTTTTATATTTTTTTAAGCAAACTTAACTATGAATTATGTAAGCAGACCTAGGAAAACTATGCTATGCCAAGCGTGTTGTATAACTGTCAGACAATGGTTTCATTTGTTGCTTTAAATTTGAATTTTTACGATTTGCGAAAAAGTTGCATAAGCTGCACCAAATAGGGCTTTATTTTAAAGTCGTAAAAAGTTTACTATGCTAAGAGTTATGTAGACTTTTGCGTCAGTTTTGATTGTCAAACTTATATTTTGTGCAAACTTAAAGGTTGGAAATTGGCAATTTTCAGTGCAAGTTGTAGTACAGCTTTAGAGGAACAGTGTTCTCAGTTAGTTCATTTAAGCCAAGAAATCAAGCAGATATTAATGAACTAATGCAAGATGAGGAATTAAATGTAGAAGACAAATTGAAATGTTCGAATATAGTGTTGACAATGACGTTGTATCTGACAAAGAAAACAATGAACCCAATGCAACTTGTACTAGAAAAAAAAAACTAAGAACCCATTTTCAAAGTGAAGATCGTGGTAGATTATTACTAACAGAATAAATAACTGAGGAGTGCATATTCTAAAAAGCTTACTTATATTCGGATTTGTTTTACGCGATTTTTCTATATAAAAAAGTATGTTTCGGTTTGATGAGAAAGGTCAAAGTTTTGTTGAAGTCATGCCTTGTTCGGAACAAACCTCGACCTCTTGCACGGAACAAAACAAAGATGCTGTGAAAGAAATCATCGCCGAAAATGGTCATACCAGCTTAAGAGAGACAGCACGTGATCTGCACATCTCCCACGAATCGGTGCGTACCACTTGGAGTGAGCATTTTGGGCATCGACTTGTTCTAAAATATCGCGAATATCGCTTCCAACTTTAGGGAACGATTCATAACTGCTGATGAAACATGGGTATACCAATATGACACTCTCACCAGCCAACAAACGTTGGCTCAGTTTTTTTATATAGAATGTTCTTACTCAACAGAGACAGTTTGCAATCAGCTGTTGTTGGTTTACTATTGAAATATAAAAATAATAAAAATAACTTCAAAAAATAAACAAACCAGAGCTACCAGAGTTATAGCTTGCGCCAGCGAAAATATTTAAATCAAAATATTATTTAGCAATAAATTTAAAATTTTCATTGCAGACTACAAACCGCAGTCAGAAGATTGCTTCCAAAACCTGCAGTTTCAGATATATCTATAGATTTGTCAAAAGCATTTAGTTGCAAATTAACAGAAATTATGTACATTTCAAAGAGTAGACATTAAGCACATTGCAACATTTTCAATTATCCACTTTGCTTAATAACTCTTTGTGTTGAAAATCCAACAACATGGACATAAGTTGCCTACAAACAATTTGCCTTGTTAACTGGCGGGCGGGCGGCCGGTCCGGCGGCCGACTGGCCATTTACCACACCATTTTCACAATTTTCCAAATAACTACCCATAATCCTTTTAAAACTTGAGAGCTCTCGAGAGTTTAATGTACTTAATTGCTGCATTGTAAGCAAGCCAATTTGTCGAGTTTCAAGCAATTTGCATAGCAACTCAAGCCAAGCCAATGCCCAGTTAAAACTTGCTCATATCGCATGACAAATTAACCGACAGTACATGGCTACCAGTTTTTTTTTTTTTTTTTTTTTGGCCAAGTGCTACATACTTATTGACGGTATTACCCAAGCGCAGTGAAAAAACAAAATTGATAAAATGTACAAAAATTATTGAGCACTTAATGTTAATAAGTAGATGATATTGCGCGCCCTACGCAAGTAACTTGACTTTTATTATAATTGGGCTGGGCTGGGCCGCATGATTGATGGTTCGAGTAACAAAAGCGTAATATAAGTAGTAGAGGAAGCGGCATTAGAGGTAGCCAAGCTAAATGAAACAAGTTAAAACCAAATTGAACAAACATTAATTAGTGTCAATAAGAAATTTCTAGACATAAGATGTCATATGGAAAAGTACACAAAATATAAAATGTAAAATACTTTAATGCATAGATAAAAATTCAATGCAAAAGATACATTTATCTGGCAATATTTAGTACAAGCACACAACAGAGGTCAAACAAGGTCAGTGCCACTAAGTTGAGCTGAAGCAAAGCATACAACAACACACAACAAATTGTACAAATTGTTGTATGTTTATATTTTTAGTTTAAGAAGGTCAATATACAGTTTGTAGAAAATTATTAGCAGCTGCTGCCCACAACTAAGTATATATAGTCAGATCTGTTCAAAAATATATATATATATACTAAATTCTTTTATGTAATATTTATTTTAGTATATTACATATATCATGCATATAATAAATTGTGTTTATTATTATGTTTTTCTACTTAATACAGCGAAAACACGCACACAAAACTATGCAAATAAGTAAGATATATTTTTGTTTTTACACTGTATTTCGAAGCATGTTTATAGAGTTAGCCATTTTGTGCTTTAGTTTTGGCAGGACTGTGCAGGAATTATGAAAACTTTTGAGAAAACTTTCAATAAATCAACGAAAAATTAGAGCAGCATATACCATTTCATCTGATGATGAGTGATGCCTTATTGGTTTGGAAATAAGGAAGCTGTCGCTTTAACTGACAAGCCTAAAGTCGTGCAAGAAGTCACATGATATGGTATTCCAGTAGGTCATAGAAGCTTTATCGAAATTCTAATAGTATTACATTAACTTGCAAAACAACAAAGTGGATAATCTAAATTACAAACCAATAGTTGCATATTATGTACAGTTTGTGCAGAAAAACTTTTGGAATAACAACTAAAAGTAGCTATCATTTAAGCAAAGTTAATGCTGAGGGAGGTAGAGCTAGACAAGAATCACATCTGGCAATGCTCTAGTAGCTACTCTAGCATTGCCAACTGCGATAAGAAAGGAGCAACCATTTAGGCTAAGTTAATGCCAAAAACGACAGAGCCAGACAAGAATCACATCTGGCAATGTCGTGGTAGCTGCTCCAGCATTGCCAACTGCGATAAGAAAGCGGCAAGCATTTAAGCAAAGATAATGCCACGGGGGATAGAGCTAGAATCACATATAGCAATGCCCTAGTTGCTGCTCTAGCATTGCCAATTACGATAAAAAGGCAGAAACCAACTAAGCAAAGTTAATGCTAAAAGAGGCAGAGATAAATTATAAAAATAAATTAATGCTGAGGGAGGTAGAGCTAGACAAAAATCACATCTGGCAATGTTCTAGTAGCTGCTCTAGCATTGCCAACTGTGATAAGAAAGCAGGAACCATTTAAGCAAAGTTAATGCCAAAAACGACAGAGGCAGACAAGAATCACATCTGGCAATGTCGTGGTAGCTGCTCCAGCATTGCCAACTGCGATTAAAAAGCGGCAAGCATTTAAGCAAAGGTAATGCTAAGCTAAGGGGAATAGAGCTAGATCCGAATCAAATCTGGCAATGCCCTAGTAGCTACTCCAGCATTGCCAACTGTGATAAATAATAAGTGGCTCAGAGCTAAACGAAACACATGTGGCAATGCCTTGCTAACTGTTAGGAAGTCATATTTCGTGCTTAAAGTCTTTATTTTTTAACATTTTAAGAAATTCTTAGAAATTACAGTGTATTGCATAATCGTTCAATAGCAGTGCATTTTTTCTGCTTTTTTTTTATACAATTGCAGCTAAAGTCAAAGTCATAAAAAGTCATTGCTTTTAATATATTATAATATTAATTATGAGCCAAGTCTTTGGCTTTTGTAAGAAAAACGAAGCAAAAAAAAAAAAATAAACTTAAGAAACAAGGAGCTTGCCTCACTAATAGCTGAAAAACACGCAAAGTCAAGTACAAATTTGTAACAAGTACAAAACTATTTTTCTTTTATTTAACTTTTAGCAGTTCTTTGAAGTTCTTTATTGTGAGCTTGACATTATTGATAATCGACTTTTTTTTGTATAGAGAAGTCACAACAAGACTACAAGCATTGTCAAGTGGGTCAAGTTTAAACGAAGTCTTATTTATATACAAACATTGCAAGGTAGAATTATTAAAAAGCAGATACAAACATATTTGAATTGCTTGTAAAAGAGTGGGTATTCCAAAAATAATGTAAGAAACGTGCAAACAATTTGTATAGAATCCATTAGTATGATAGACCCAGAACTTTTAATTCTAGAGGCGTAATAGTACACGCTTATGGGGGTCATTGTGCATGGGGGTTCGCTCTTTATTAATAAAAAATAAGTATGAAAAAGTGTGAAATTGTGTTGGGTAAGAATATCTTATTGAAAAACTTAAAGTAAATCTAGAGATCTTTGTTGTTGTGAAAGGCAATGTATTGCTTGTTATTCTTTTTATTAATAATGTTACCTATAAACAAATGCAAACTTTCTGGCTTTCTTCAAACAAAGTACAGCTTCTGATTGCTGTCAACCAGGCGTCAGCCGAAGCGATCTCTGTCTCAAATGATTACAAGTTGACGCAAAGCCTCCAAGCCGCCTTAGGGTAGCTATCTTAGCATACCCTAAATACAGCGGAATCGTTCAGAAAATTGGATTCCCGTCTCGAAAAATAACTATCCAAAGAATACCAAAACAAAAATAAAAATAATATATTAAATTCAACACGTGTAATACATTTTTTTTTTCCAAATGCTTCTAAAACCAGTAAATAAATAATATATCAGTATTCTTTATTCAAATAGGCCTGAACACATGTCATACCCTCGCAGGAGTTCCAAGTCTCAACTCTATTATTATTCCTAATTAAATAATTACTTTTATTTCAAACAATAGTGTATATAAAAAGAATTACAGTTTATAAGTATGTTTGCTTGCAATCAAAATTTTTCAAGATGTATGGAATGTATGGCATCTGCGGCAGCTATATTAGCTCGCTTCTTTTTTTGGGTTTCATCATTCGATACTCAAAATCTCAATCATTTCAGCTAGATCATCAACAATTTTTGCGGTGAGTATAAGATATAACTGGTTTTATTTAGTAAAAAGCACTTGATCAATTGTCTACGTATTAATAATTAAATTTGTTTAGATTTTGCTTTTTGCCGAATTGCTAAAATCTTGAGAAATTGTAAAATATTCGAGAAAATTCTTTAGAAAGTTAAGCAACAGATTTTCGCAGCAAATACAAAACATGTCAGCTGCTTTTAACAATTTATTTATGCTCTGGGGAAGCCAAAATGCAAAATCTTATGCAATTGCAAATGAAATTCCGGGGTCTAATCTATGTTACTTCTTTTCATTCTTTGGTCTACTTTGGCTGTGCTGCGTCTTGAGAATTAAAAACTTCAGAATCTTATGCAATGGCAACATTTTCTTCCAAACGAAATTCTGTAGTCAAATTTTGATCAGTTCTTCTTGTTTCGCCTACTTTGGCTGTACTGCGTCTTAGAGATTACAAACGGCTATAACTCCGCTAAAGTTCAAAACACGTAAAAATTCGAATATATCTCTTTGACGTCAAACTTCGAAATCCTAACATTTCCACGTAGCTGCACGTAGAGAGAGCATCCAAAACTTTGACGCGCCAAAAGTGCATTTCCGCCAATTGTTGTCGCTGTAATTATTGCATCGCTCCATTAACACAACAAAAAATGCAACTGCTCCATTTCCTAACAAAACAAAGCACAAACTAAAATGATTCATTTCCGTTCGAATTCAATACTCGTCCAAGTTGATAATTGAAACTTTGAAAAATACGTTAAAGATTAACATCTTCGCAGCAATTCGTGTAACAAAGCACCCATTGAATTCATATCAGTTCATTTCTGGGATTTTCTGCAACTCAAGAGCTTCGACTAGTCTAAACTTAGCCAAATGATTCAGCTGTCTAGCATGATTAGAACGTAAAGTTCGGGCTAGAACATGTGCGGCACATGTTGGGAGCAGCAGGAATGCCAAAAGTTAGTGAAGCAATCTAATACTTGGAAGAAATTCAAGTCATCACACGCTGACAGCTGTACAGACTTGTAGAGAAACTAATTAAAAGCATGCCGGTCGCTTGAGCGGCTCTGCTGCTGCAAATTGATTGACTGACTCGATATGTACGAGAAACCGGTCTATATGGACTTGGGATGAACTGTTTAAATCGTAGCCAAAGTACTTCACCAGCGGCGAGGGCCATTAGCAGTATTTTCCGGGAAATACAGACACACACGCACGCAGGCACACACACACACACCAAAAAAGCTAATCAACTTATATACTAAATGCACTGCTCTTAGGAGTATTCCTTGCCAGCTCAGCGCTCGGCGAGCAGGCATATTCGAAGAGCCATCAATCAAATTGGCACGCATCAATCAAATGTAAAAGTCATAACAAAATGCTTCGCTCTACTTACAGTTTATGGTATATTATTGTGGCAGGGTCTGTGTGAAAATCCACGCAATTGTTTATGATGTTCTAGATGTTGTTGTTGTTCCAGTTGCTGTTGTTGTTGTTCTGGTATATATGCCCAGCTAGACGTAGTTTTAGTAGTAGTTGTTGCTTTTGTTGTAATAGTAAGTAGTAGTAAGTAGTAGACATATAGACGAGACGACGACGACGACGAAGACGACGACGAGGAGAACGACGACCACGACAATGACGACGTCGCAGACGACGACATCGTCGCAATGAATTCGCGTTTTGCTGCAGCTTTGGCGGCAACGACATTCGACTTCTAGAATTCAGCAAATTCCTTGGCGCACTTTTCGGTGCTGGAGATTCGCAGCGCCTCCTCCTCGTAGTCATCGAAATTGCTTGTGTCACCGGGACCTTTACACCGCGGTATAAACGGCGCCTCGATTTTCTTTTGGAAGATCGCGATCCAGTCCGTCGAGGCGAACCATTTCTGATTCTTAATATCATTGACGCCCGCCTTAAGATTGCCATAGCGTTTGGTCAGATCTACTTGCAGTAAATTGCGCAGTAAATCTTTCAAATCGGAACCAAAATGCGATGGAAAACGCACTTTGCCCGACACTATCTTCTCGTATATCTGTATAGGTTGATCCGCAAAGAATGGCGGATAACCGGCAGCCATTTCATAAACCAATACACCCAACGCCCACCAATCGACGGCCTTATTATAGCCCTTGGATAAGATAATTTCTGGCGCCAAATATTCAGGCGTACCGCACAGCGTCCAGGTGCGTCCCTTAACACGTTTGGCAAAACCAAAATCGGTTACCTTCAAATAGCCCTGCGAATCAATCAACAAATTTTCGGGCTTCAGATCGCGATATATCAAATCCAGATAGTGTAGATACTCAAAGGCTAGCACAATTTGTGCCGCATAGAAGCGTGAATGTGGCTCCGAGAAGCGTCCCACTTTGCGCAGATGCGAAAACATTTCACCGCCGGGCACATATTCCAGCACCATATACAAATTGGTGTTGTCCTTGAAGTGATAGCGCAGTGAGACGAGGAAGGGGAATTGTATGGCCTGCAGGATGCGTTTCTCGTTAAGCGTATGCTCGACCTGCTTCAGCTTGACCACCTTCTGCTTATCGAGTATCTTCATGGCATAGTAGTCTTTTGTGGGCTTGTGCTGCACAATCATGACGCGGCCAAAAGAGCCGGTGCCCAGCGTCTTGATGCGCTCGAAATCATCGAGTGCAGCGGTATTGGTCGGATTGCGACGCCATTTATCCTCAAACTCTTCCTTGGCCTGCTCGAGAAACTCCTTAACCGTTTCGGCGGCATCAACCTTCTTATTGGATGTGGTCGCGTTGTTGCCCATTGTCTTAGAGATGGTACCAGTTAATGAGGAGAGGCGAAAGGTGGCGCTGGCCGAAACTTGCGCTGAGGTATTGCTGCCGCTGGCGGCGCCGCTACGCTCCTCCTCGATTTTGGCGGCGGTGTGACTGCTGCTACTGCTGCTGTTGCTGGCTATATTGGCGGTATGCGGGGCGGGATTATTGGTGGCAGCGGCAGCGGCGGCGGCGGCGGAACTGGCGTTTGGCTGGGACTTTTGGTGTTGCTGCTGACCTGTGGGTGGTGTTATTTTGTTGCCGCTATTCGTGCTCTGCTGCGCCGCAGTTTTATCAACACTTGTCGCGGAGGCGGCGGCTGCTGCGCTGCTGCTAGCCTCCTGTCCTCCTCCACCGCCTTCCTCCTCGTAAGATTGTTGCTGTTGTAGCTTTCCTTCGCTGCTGCTCGCCGATGCCGAACTATGATGGGATTTCTTCTTTTTAAGAAATTGCAAAATGGATTTAGCTATTTTGCCGAGTTAATGTACAACGGTGAGGAGGAAATGTTTGTATTGCTTTCGTGTCGCTTTGGTCGCTTTGTTGTTGTCGCTGTTGCTTTTGTTGTTAAAGCTTTGGCTTTTTTTGTTATTGTAATTGTTGTTGTTGTTGTTGGTTTATTTCAAAGAAATCGCGTTGTTGTAGTGGAAGCGGCGTTTTTTTTTGTGTGTATATGTATAACTTTGCTCTTTTGTTTAAAACGCGTTGGTTTCAATTTGAATATTTAACACTCTTATTACACTTTAAGCTTAGACTAACATTTGGTTTAAACACTTTATGCTTATACGATTTTATATAATATTTTTTTTTTTTTACTTTTTGTGAAGCTGCAAAGAAATGTTTGAAGAGAAGAAGATAACAAAAATTAGCATAACAATTCAAGTTTTTTTGTGTACAAAGAAATCAGAAAGTTTTTTTTTTTTTGCGTAGCGTAAGTTTGGTATGCTAGGGTGGCCAGAGTGTAGCCATTTTAGTGTATGAGTATGCTAGGTTTACACTGCCTCTACGTAGACAATTAGAGTTACCAGCGAACTGAAATAATAATGCTAGGTTTACACTGCGGAATTTAAGAGTGATCACTGTGGGGAACGTAATGATGATGAATGTAATTCTTAGTATTTTTCAACAGCGAAACAATTCGTTATAATAAACAGCCATATGAATAGCACTAGTAGCTTTATTTTCAGCTCGCACCGAATCGCTGATTAACACCCACTGAGTAAGCATAAACAAGTATAAGAGATATATTTTTATATACTGAAAAGAAACTGACACTGCCTTTGATTGAAGAAAAAATTTCGCGGAAGCAAATAAAAAAAAAAGTAAATTGAGATTGCCAGACAACAGAATAATAAAAGAAACTGAGAACGTAGCTCAATTTTCAGTTCAAGTGTATTCTAATTACAAATTTAATAAAAATAAAACAATTGTACCGGTAGCAGTCGGGAAGCCCCAGCTTATGTAAATTGTGTGCTGTTGTAGAGCCTAACTTTTAGAATACTTATTTCTGTAAGATTTACTTTGATTTTAATGCGTTTTTCGATGACTCTTTAGGTAAATTACCTTTCAAAATGTCATTAAAAAAGAAAAAGGAGTAAAAATTATAAACTGAGTTCTTTAAAAAATGGAATTTAACAGAAATTAGAACCAATCCTTGAAAAAACGAACAAATAGCCGATAAATTTTTCCTAATTGGTTTGAAAGCTGTACCAAACAAAGTCTAAAGATTATGTTAGTTTTGATCCAATTTGTTGTAAATATATAAAAACAGGAATTATAAACATATTATTTCCAGTTTATATGAAAACAATTTTGAGGTTTGGGCTTTTGAGAACTGATTTTATTTATATAGGTTTTAGCAAATTTCGTAGATATAAGAAGAAAAAAGAGTTTATTGGAATTACAAATGCAAAAAGAGAGTTTGAGAGTTCGATGAATGGCTAGGGTTTGTAAGCATTAAAAAGAAATCACACATTAGACCTACACGGGGGGAACCAACAACAATTAAAAAGTAAACTGTGCCCAAAGCTGCACCCACAAAAAGCTAAAAAGCTCGCATATTGTTGACAAAATATGCATGACAAACTTTAAAGTTGTTATCGTTAGAATTTTTTCCCCCAAACAAACAAAATTTGTTATCTATGCAGATTAGAAGCGACTTAAATAACTGGAACATGACTGCTTTTGTTTGCGCAGAGCTATGCTGTTTTTTAATGCTGCCAAATGCTAAACAAAATTTTTTATCTCAGAGAGTACACCTCAATAAGCAGTCGATAATAAAGAACGCAAAAGAGCTCTAAAACGAGTTTATAATTGCCGGACAGAAAGCCTAGTACTACATAATACGGCCATATAATTATATTTTTACTTGTTGTATGTATAAGTTCAAAATAAATTCTTTTATAAAGTTTTTAACCAAATCCGAACAATTTTTACGTTAATGTGCTAAAAAAGTGAAACAGCCAACGAAATTTATAAAAGATTGGATGTTTTCAACTGTTTTCTTATAATTCATCATAACTTCGTTTCAGTTGTATCGTGATTAATTTAATTATATTGTCAAAAAAAAAAAACAGCTGCGGCTTAAAAGCAAAATTGAATGTAATTCTTTATTTTCTATAAGTCATATAAAATGTGTGAATCAACCATAAAAGCCTACAACTAAAATGATTTTAAATTAACCTCAGCATAAGCACTTTAATTGTTTATTGTTATTGTTTATTAAAAATGTTTAAACAATAAGTTGTACAATTTGTGTAGTAAGCTCGGAATTGCAATGACTCTTCACTTAGCTTGTTTTCCTACAACATTTTGTATTGCTTTAAATTATTTCGTCTTATTGTAATTTTCGAAATAATGGGAATACAATATTTCGTACTCTTTTAAGCGTCAAAATAATGACTTTTCAATATGTAATAATTTCTCACACTTAAGGAATACAATATTTAGTATTCTTTAAATTGTCGAAATTATGAGAAGAAAATATTTTTAAAATGTAATAATTCCTCTCACTTGAAGATCACAATTTTTATTATTATTATTTATTTAAAGCTCTATATAATTCTAACAACTGATGTTTTGCATTTGATATTTAAAAATTGCTATAGCGTATAGATTCTATATTTTTAACTTGGCCTTTTTTAATAAGTTTGGTTGAAAAAACACTACTTTCAATAGAGTCTTGAATACCTATGATATATTCTTCGAATTAAGAAAAAGGCAACGAATTCGTATGTTCTTTGTTTCTTATGCGATTATTATTACCTTCATTTTGTGGTTGTTGCTTTGAGTATTCTAAGTATTCTTCAAGGTGCTGCACGAAACACTACTTGCTTATTTAAGTCTAACTCAGCCCCATAGAGTCTTCAACATCCATGATGCATTCTTTGTTACAAGAAAAAAAAAGGAAATATGTGATTTGCAATATGGGAAGAATGTTTTTTGACATCTTCTTCAGCTTTAAACAATTCTGACGCTTGCGACAACTGTGTAATATATTTATGCGCATTATAATTATAATTAAAAATCGTTTCAGCTGCTACAATGATAGTAAAATTACTCATTAGATTGTGTACTTGTTTCTTTGATACAATAATAGTTTCTATAGTGACAATTACTCATTAGAATATGTGCTTGATTATTTGGGCAACTGCCGAGTAATTACAAAATATACCATATTCTTCTTGCACTGAAGTAGAGAACAAAATATTTATAAAGCAAAAAAAGTCTGCTATCGAATACAATATCGAACTAAAAAAAAGATATTTTGCTACATTCAGAAAAATAAACGATTACGTGTTACGAAAAAAAACTAGAAGAATCTTTTGTATAGAATATTTTCTGTACATTAAGGAAAAACAATTCCGACGGTGGCTACAACCATGTAAACGTAATATTGTTCAAGCTGCTATAATGATAGTTATTACAATTATCTAGTCATTAGAACATGTACTTGATTTCTTGGGTAACTGCTCAGTAGCTACTAAATAACTATAATACACTGAAGTACAGAACGAAATATTTATTTATTTATTTATTATTTAATCAATTTCTTCAAAATGCAAAAAAAAATTTGCCAGATAATACAATTGAAGCTGACAAAAAAAATATTTTGCTCAATTAAGAACACAAAAAGTTATCGAACTACTGCAACAGTTGGCAGTTGATAGAGTCACAATTGTGACATACTGTGTGGCAGTGTAAACCTAGCATAAGAAATGCGCCACTTTTTTTAAACTAGCAAAAACCTTTCCCATGAAATTGAAAATTCTTAGCGCTTAGCTATGCCCATGCGATTTTTCGTCACACTTGTTTTATTAAGTCTTTGTAATTAAAATTACAAAATAAAAAACGTTTGTATCAAAATAAAATAATATCATTTCACACAGAGCGATCATAATTAATGTTTCGTTTCGATTTTTCTATATCATTGTCTGCAAATGTTTTCAACTTATTTATTTAACATTCTTCAAGTTCAGCACGATTGTCATAACTAATTAGTTTACTTTGCGCCATATTTTGTAAACTTTGTATTTGTTTTAGTTTTATTATTTTGTCATTGCGCTCTCAACTGTGCTTTGCCCCTCTTGCTTTAACGCTGCGTTGGCAGCTTGCGTTTTTCTTGTTGTTTCTTTTGTTGTTTTTGCTTTTGTTTAATTGTTCTTTTTGCCTTTGCTTGCGTGGAGAATTTGCTTTAACTTTACAGCGTTACAACAATAACAATAAGCAAACAACAACAACAAAGTTTGCATTAAGAATGAGCAACAAAAGAGAAATGTCAAAAAAATTATAACTGCAATTCGCTCGCTCTTAAGCGCGCCGCGTTTATCGTTGATCGTGTCAAGTGTCAAACAGCTGATGGCCAGCCAATATAGTGCGCGCTCGCTCGCACGCACGTAACGCTTATCTGCTACGTGTGGGGCAAAGTCATTGTTATTGTTGTTTTTTTTTTATTTTTTTTTATATTGTTGTTATTGCATGGAGCAACTTTGGCTGAGTATTTATTGTTTATTAAAAAATTAAGTTTTGCAAATCTTTGCTGTATTATTAACACATTTCACGTTCGTTTTTTTTGCGCTTTTGCTTTTGTCACTTTTTGCTTTGCACTTGTGTGTTTTTTTTTTTTTGCAAGTGCCTTTGCTCTGCTTTTACAATTTTACTTTGTGTAATTTGTATCTGTGTGTGCGTACAGCGCGTATGGGTGTGTGTGTGTGTGTGCGTGCCTATATGTGTTGCGTTGCTTTTGGTATACACCTCGTCTATATAATTTGTTGTGCGCGCAGCTGTTGTACATTTTTTAGTTTGGCTTTTTTTTGCATATTTTCAATTAGTTAAATTGCCTTTTATTGCACATTGTGCTTAATTTTTAAAAATATTAAAACGTCTGACTTTGTGCTTAAAAAAATGTTTAAGCAAGCGAACACACACACACGCACGCCAGCACGCATACACACACGCGCGCATACATACACATGCACACAGATTGAATAATCGATTTTCTTATACACTTATTTTCTTTTATTTGTTTGCCTTTGCATTTTTTTTACCTTTTTTTTCAACTAATAACTATGCTGTTTGCAATTAGAAACACATTTAGAAATTTTTGCAAATTTTTTGCATTCAATTTTTTTTTCTTTAATTTTAGTAGAATTTTTTTTTGCACTTAAGCTGTGTAGATTTTTCTTAGATTAAAATATACCCGCATATACCGCCGTACCGACCGAAAAAAACTTTGAAAATGAACAGAGAGACTTCTTAATTTCTCATCACCATCGATAAGCACAAGAGCAGCGATAGGCAATGCACGACGTGAAGCTGTGTCATCGATGTGTGCTAGCGATGTTTGACAGCGTTGCTGTTTGATTAATGTCGATAGAGTTAGTGTGCAAAACGCAAATTTAAATAAATTGTGTGTTCATTTTTGTTTATTTTGAAGTAATGACTTAGTATTTTTTAATAACATGCAAAAGCTTTTGCAAACAGCGCATTGCTGCATGTTTTATTATAGATGTATTAATGTGGATTTTTAAAATTTTGCGTACGACTGTTAATTTAAAGTAAAAGAAATTTTGCCAGAGCTGCATGATCTCAATATTTAAATGTAACAATATTATTATAAAACCACAAAAGCTATTAAATGCTTGCAAATCTTTTAAATACAATTTTGTTTTTACCTTAGGTGTACAGAATATTTTAGAGATTAGCACTTAGGCAGCTTAACAACTAAGATAGTACAGAATTATATCGTGAATATATTTGTTTTTAATACAGCAAAAAAGTTAATCCCAAAAAAGACTTACTTCTTAAAACTAAGACTACAAAATATTTATCTAAATTAGAGTATTATTTATATTTGTAGTATTAATTTAAATAGTAGCCTGCATAATTTTTTAAATAGTCAAACAATGATCTGGCTCTCTACATCTCTACAAAAAGAGTTGCAATATAGAGAACTGCATGGGTAGATACATTATTTTTAACACTTTGTTCTGCGCTCTTTAAAACTTTTTCCCAACCACACCCTGTGAAGACAATTTAAAATGTTGCATTGCATTTCTATAAAAAATTCACGCATCACGCTAGAGATATGGATTAGTTTTATATTTATATATTTTCCTCGTTATCATTTAATATATCTTAATTTTAAGATTTTCAAGTTGTTTAATTTTAAGGACAACTGGATTTAGTTGTACTCCTAGACTATATAAATAAATAAATAAATTGAATACATTTTGCTTTTAAACAATTGAAATACAACCACATATGGATGCTTAACAAATTTTTATAAATGCAAAAAATGCTTAAAAAATTCAGCAAAATTCAAAATATTGTATAAGTTAAAGTTGCAATTTTGTTTATTTTAATTTTGTAACGTTGGCAGCTTGAAGCCTATTTCTTAATTAAATTTATAAAATATATTATAGTTAGCTTCATTATCGAAAAAATGCACAAATCTTGCTCTTTGAGCTCGTATTACATCAAATTTTAAATATATAAGTTTTCCCACTGAGAATTTACCATAATTAAAAAAATAATAACAAAGCCTTTTTAAACTGAAAGTATTGTGCTATAGATATAGATTTATGTAGCACTTCTCTTCGGGCGCGTGTTGCTTAGGTTTAAATTGAATTGGCTAGAAGTTGGCTACATTTTTGCGAATTTAATTAAAAATTAAACAGATTTAAGAGCCATTTAGCGTTCCGGAAATATTAGATCTTAATAATGTGTCCCAAACAATAAGGGAAATATTTATGCTTTTTTAATTATTCTTTTAATTGTGATAGAATAGATTTCTGTAGAATTCCATATAACCAAATGACCATTTTCGTCAAAATTTAGTATTATGTCCACAAAACTAGTAAGGCCATAAAAATAAACATTTTTGCTGAATTTATTTTTAAATATTTGCAGATTTTTAAAGTACTAATGAAATTTATTTGTAGATTTTAATAAAAGAAAAAATAACAGATTAATTTTATGCAATTATAAAGAGACAAACTTATACAACTTAAACATTTATTTAAATAAAAACTCCTCATTTAATTCATTTTCATTTTAAAATTAATAAAGCAGTTAGCTTTCTAAGCATAAACAACACACAAGCAAAAGCTACTCGCTACATGCTTGCACGCAAGTTGGCAGCACTATATAAACCCCCACAAGTTGGCATCTTTTACTCAAAGCGACGCACGTGTTTTGCCAAAACGTTTATATTTTCACGCGTTCTGCCCTCAGTGAAGCAACAAGCAGAGAGGTTGCATTGAAATTTATTTAATTTAAACACTCCAAACAACAAACAGCATTAAAATGGTAAGTTAAAAAGCACGCACTTGTACAAAACAATAGCTAACACTATTTACCGCCCGCTTTTTTGCAGACCGAAGAAGTCAACCCGAAAGCATTTCCCTTGGCCGATGCTCAATTGACTGCCAAGATTATGAATTTGCTGCAGCAGGCACTGAACTACAACCAGCTGCGTAAGGGTGCCAACGAGGCGACAAAGACGCTGAATCGTGGTCTGGCTGATATTGTTGTGCTGGCCGCTGATACCGAGCCCATTGAGATCTTGTTGCATTTGCCTCTCTTGTGCGAGGACAAAAACGTGCCCTATGTTTTTGTGCGTTCCAAGCAGGCACTAGGACGTGCCTGTGGCTGTTCCAGACCCATAGTGTCCTGCTCTGTGACCACGAATGAGGGCAGCCAACTTAAGTCGCAGATTACCTCCATACAGCAGGAAATTGAGAGACTTTTAGTTTAAGTTTAGTTCATTTAAGCAGAAAATGTACAAATTTGTAACAAATCAAACATGTGCAAGAGCATGTTATTATTTACATTGAAAATACATAATCTAAAACCAAACTTCATTGTTTTATTTTAAATTACAAAATTTGCCAAGAATGGTGTGCGGTTGCTGTTATCGATTTATCGATGAAATTTCACTGCTTTTACATCCCTAGCCGGCTCTCAGCTGTTTTTGCCAAATGTCACTTGTTCGCGTTTTTCTTCACGTTGCGTGCGTAATTTTTTTAGATAAAACGCACAAAAATCAAAATAATTAACAAAAATGCATAGAACTTTTTGGTGTTTAAGCAAAAACTTCATTAAATGCAAGTGACACAAAATATTTGAAAGTAAAATTCAAAAATCACAGCACGTCTATAGTAAAATATTAAAACGTCTGTGACAGTGCTTTTGGGAATGCGGAGGCGACGCACCCCTTTATGCTAGGTCATCATTAATAACAACAATAAATAAAGCATCGCCAAATAGCGGCAACATGAAGCTGCTGGGCAAATATGTGGACAAGGGCATGCAAGGGTAAGTAGCTTATTTTGAGACGTCTGCCGCACGCCAACTCATCAATTACTTTTGAACGCAGCAATGTTACGCTTATGCCCGAAGAGTCCGAGGACATGTGGCATGCCTACAATTTAATCGCCGAAGGTGACAGCGTGCGTAGCACCACCATACGCAAGGTGCAAAATGAAACCGCCACCGGCTCCTCGACTAGCAGTCGTGTGCGCACTACACTTACCATACGCGTTGAGGCTATGGATTTTGATACTCAAGCCTGTGTGCTGCGTCTAAAGGGGCGTAATATTGAAGAGAATCAATATGTCAAAATGGGCGCTTATCACACATTGGACCTGGAGCTAAACCGCAAGTTCGAGCTACGCAAACCCGAATGGGATACCATAGCGCTGGAACGCATTGAGATGGCTTGCGATCCTACACAATCTGCCGATGTGGCTGCTGTCGTTATGCAGGAGGGACTTGCACACGTTTGCCTTATTACGGCCAGCATGACCTTGGTGCGCAGCAAAATTGAGGTTTCCATACCGCGTAAACGCAAGGGCAATGTGCAGCAACATGAAAAGGGTTTAGCCAAATTCTATGAGCAGGTTATGCAGAGCATACTGCGTCACGTCAACTTTGATATAGTTAAATGTGTGCTCATCGCTTCGCCTGGTTTTGTACGCGATCAGTTCTACGATTATATGTTTCAGCAGGCGGTAAAAATGGATTATAAAGTGCTGCTGGAGAACAAAAGCAAGTTCATGCTGGTACATGCCTCATCGGGATTTAAGCACTCACTGAAGGGTAGGTAGCTGTGCGACTGTTACGAAGTGTGTACTAATCTGTTGGCTTCTATTGCAGAGGTGCTACAAGATGCTGCTGTTGGTGCCAAAATGTCCGATACCAAAGCTGCCGGCGAGGTCAAGGCGTTGGAACATTTTTATATGATGCTACAATGTGAGCCAGCCAAGGCTTTTTATGGCAAAAAACATGTGCTGCTTGCCGCGGAGGCTCAAGCCATCGAAACTTTGCTCATTTCTGATAATCTATTTAGGTGAGTCTCGAAGAGCGCTTTATTTTTTTTTTTTTTTGTCAATTTAACACGGATTGCGTTTTTGTTAGGGTTCGCTAGATGAAATTATGAAAGGGCTCTATTTTGTAGTTATTTTGCTACAAAATATTTGTTAAAAGCAATATTCTATTTCGTTCGCATTTGTTTTTAATCTTATCTTTTCTAGAGAAACTGCTAATTGACTAGCAGCATTGAACAACAATGGTGATTAACATATTAGTACGTTGATGAAAAATAAGCTATATGTATGAAATCTTTTGTTTGTAGGGCTACTTATCAATTTTTGTTTTGCTGTCATTGCTCAAATTTCTTATCATTCAGCGAACAGCAAACAAACTCTTAAGTTTAGTTATATTTGGGAAATTTTTATATGAGCTCCTTATGGAAATGTATTCATTTTTATGTTTATATAGTATTTAATACTTTCAATGTGCAAGTTTTACTTTTTATTACTTAACAAGTTCAGCAATTCCCTAATTATCTTTTAAAAGTAATTCTTATAAAATATTGAGTCTTCCGTGCGCTCCGAAACGTCGATAGTCAAATGGTCTACTTTTTAATTGCGTTTGGCTTCATTTTATAACCAGTAAAATTCGTTAAGCTGGAATTTTTTTTTTAATACACGACAAAAATTGCCATGATTATGACTGTAAAATCTATAGAAGTCATACAACAAATCGTAATTTTATTAAACAAAACATTCTTCCTGCTTTTTAAGAAGTTCAGACACTCTGTATCCACACAATATTGTACACATAAAGACTACCTACTATACAAACTAATGAAGGCATATAAACAGTCTAGAAGCTCTTAATTATCTTAAATAAAAACTTCGATTTTCGGCGAAGTCCAAGCACTCGGTATCCACGATATTATACCTGCTTATACGTCTTCTATAAAAACTTCAGAAACTAGTCCTGAAATTTGTTAAACAAAACATTCTTTCCATCTTTTCTCAAGAAACTACAGAAGTCAAGTAACAAGTCCTGAAATTTGTTAAACAAAACATTCTTTCCATCTGTTCTCAAGATTAGCCCTCGATATACACACGACATTATAGACGTCTTCTATAAAAACCTGAAATTTGTTAAACAAAACATTCTTCCCATCTTTCCTCAAGACCAGACCCTCGATATCCACACGATATTATAGACGTCTTCTATAAAAACTACAGAAGTCAAGTAACAAGTCCTGAAATTTGTTAAACAAAACATTCTTTCCATCTGTTCTCAAGATTAGCCCTCGATATACACACGATATTATAGACGTCTTCTATAAAATCCTGAAATTTGTTAAACAAAACATTCTTTCCATCTCTTCCCAAGACCAGACCCTCGATATCCACGCGATATTATAGGCGTCTTCTATAAAAACTACAGAAGTCAAGTAACAAGTCCTGAAATTTGTTAAACAAAACATTCTTTCCATCTGTTCTCAAGATTAGCCCTCGATATACACACGATATTATAGACGTCTTCTATAAAAACCTGAAATTTGTTAAACAAAACATTCTTCCCATCTTTCCTCAAGACCAGACCCTCGATATCCACACGATGTTATAGACGTCTTCTATAAAATCCTGAAATTTGTTAAACAAAACATTCTCTTCATCTCTTCCCAAGACCAGATCCTCGGTAGCCACACGATATTTTACAAAAATACTAAATAACTTTAGAAGTTATAAAACCAGTCCAGAATCTCCTAATTACTTTAAATTAAAACTATCTTTCGCGTAGTCCATGCCATCGGTACCCGCATAATATCCAAACCACACACTCTGCATCAAAGCAATATTATTTTAATTACATTTAAAACAGTTTTTATTTTGGATTTCCTGACTATATCTTTTTTAATATAAAAATGCCACGCCTTTTATCTCTATTTAAAGTTATTTTGCTTCATCCCAAATACTTGGATGAGAGCGCACTATAAAATCTCTGCTGAGGTTTGACTTCCCACAGTTAACATTTCATTGGGAATAAAAAACGCTGTTTAATTACTCTTAAGCTTCTTAATTATTCGTTCCAGACAACTAGCCGTAAAAGTCGTAACTTTTTGCGTTCTGCTACGTTCGTGCTTTAAAAGGCTAATCCAGTAAAGTTTTGTTAAGTCCCTGTATCTGTCATCCACTCTCTGCTGTACGAGAATATCGCACATTCAATCAAGCATAAAGATCAAGAGCGTACGTACGGCTCTGACAAGCCCACAGCGGCAAGCCTTCAACTTCAAACCAATTGTCTCGGCATAATGCGACAGTTTATTACCATAATAAGCGACATGCGATACGATGCGGTACAATTGTGAGGCATCTACAAAAAAAAAATGTAGCTGTTGGAACAAAAACAACGGATACACTGGGGAATAGAATATAGTTTGAAGAGTTTTTCGCAGAAACTACCAATTTTGGCAATTGAAAATGCAGCTACTTTTTATCGTCTAGTGGAAACTGCCTACGACTCCAATTTTTTCTTAAAAAAGTAGAGTATGTTGTAGTAAAAAAAGTATGTTCTGAAATGGGGTATCATAAAATAAAACAAGAAATGTTCTTAAAAATTTTGTATTAAAGAAAAATTGCTACCAATTTGCTACCAATTTTTCTAGTCTTTGCATTATTGCAAGAAAAGTAAAGCGTCGAGTCACAGAAATTGTAGCAAATATCTTTACTATGGCAACTAAAAGAGTCCTTTTTCTCAAATTCAATCATTTTTCAACGCAAAATTCAAATTTTCCCCAGCAGAAAGTCGACCTACCAGGCTCACAGAATTTGCAGTAAATTGCTTTTATTTATTGTAGCAACTAAAGTATGATATGTTTTCTCAACAAATTCAAAAGTGGTTCTGCGCTGTATTTTCAATTTTTTCCAATTGAATGGCAGCTGATCTACCAGGTAAACAGAAATCACAGCAATGCCCTTTAATTTAGCAACTAAAAGTATATTTTTTTTCAACAAATTCAAAAGTGGTTCTGCGCTGGATTCAATTTTTTCAAGTTGAACGGCATCCGACATACCAGGCGCACAGAAATCGCAGATAATATCTTTGATTTAGCAACTAAAAGTATGCTTCGTTTTCTTCAACAATTTCAAAAATAGTTCTGCGCTGGATTCAATTTTTCCAGTTAAACGCCATTCGACATACCAGGCGCACAGAAATCGCAGATGTCTTTGATTTAGCAACTAAAAGTATGCTGTTTTTTCAAAAAATTTAAAATTGGTTCTGCGCTGGATTCAATTTTTTCCAGTTGAACGGCATTCGACATACCAGGCGCACAGAAATCGCAGATGTCTTTGATTTAGCAACTAAAAGTATGCTTTGTTTTCTTCAACAAATTCAAAAATAGTTCTGCGCTGGATTCAATTTTATCCAATTGAACGACAGCTGATCTACCAGGCGAACAGAAATCGCAGCAATTTTAATTTTTAATTTAGCAACTAAAAGTATATTTTTTTCAACCAATTCAAAAGTGGTTCTGCACTGGATTCAATTTTTTCAGTTGAACAGCATCCGACATACCAGGCGCTCAGAATTCCCAGCAAATGTGTTTGATTTAGCAACTAAAAGTATGCTATATGTTTTTTCCTAAAAATCAATCATTATTTTGGCGCAAAATTCAAATTTTCCATTCGAAATCCTGCTGACCCTACCAGGCGAGCAGAAATCGGCGCAAGTGCCTTACTATGCTATCTATTTTCTACAAATATTTGAAATTTACTCAGTTGCAAGCCCGTCGATCTACCAGATCCATTTTGAAATTTCTGCTCGTATAAGCTGTCTTTTAAAGTTTGAAATTCGAATTTGTGAAATCAAATTCGATTTAGGTATTTAAATTTAATTTATTAAGGTTTTAAAAGTAACCCGAAATTTCAACACAAATGTTACAGTTTCCCCATTTTGAATTTTTTGGTTTCTATTATTATTGTCAATTATCATAGCTCATTATAGCGCATTTAAGCGTTTTGTTGGTAAAGTCCGTTTGTAGTTTTCTTTTTGGCCGCTGTTTCGCTCAGTTTAGCCATTTGAAGAAAGCACGTTCCATGTTGCATACGTCTTGCCCCAACGTGCTGCCGCTCACGATCAAGGTTGCGCTTTCCAAAAAAGTCGAAAAAGTCTACGCAAATCGATCCAGACAGACAATGGCGCCATTTTGGGCGCTTCAACGTTGTTGTTTTGCTACGTTTTTGTTTTTTATTGTTTTTTTTTTTTTTTGAAAAGGCCCGTTTTACATTTTCAATGAGCCGTTGAAATTCCATTTAATTGCGAATTTATATGCAAAATGCGTAGCATGCAATTAAATTAAGTAGATTTTGCTTTTATTTACTTAGAAAACTAATACTTAGAAAACTATACAAAAATGTATTTAAAAACTAGCACAATTAGAATCAGTCCCGCGCAAAACTGAGGCGAAAACGGCAAGAAAGTTTGGAAACACTTTTCTGAATCCCGTGTAGCTTCTTGCTTTTGCTGCCTCCACCTCTGTATGATGCTCCAATTAAAAACTATTCAAATCGCACGGCACCGGCACCACTGTAGCTGACGTCGCTGCTGCTCTTGTGATTGTTGCCTCCAAATGATTGCCGCCGCTGCCTCCTCTTTTATCTTGACATTTTTGATTGCGTTTGCTGTTGATTGTTACGCAATTTGTAATGAAAGAAACAAGAGTACATAAGTGTGTGTGTGTATATATATACATAGTATGTATATAAGCCTTTTGTTGATAATACTTATGTACATACACACAAATTGCACAATTTATGATTTGATTTACCATTTGATCGTTGTGGGGCCTCTGTGATTATTGCTGCTGCCGCTGCTGTTGGTGCGCCGCTGTTCGTTCCATTGATTCTTCTGTTGTTTCTGGCGCAGCACAAGATCATTGGCGGAGCTTTCCACTTTGGCTGACTGCTCACTTAGCATCCGCTTATAGCAATCGTTAAGTGTTTCGCGCAGTGGCAAAAGTCTATTCCGACTTGGCGGCGGCAATTGGGCACAAGTTTTATATGCATTAAATGGCAGCTGCTGTTCGCACTGTGGTTGACACATGGGATAGCCCAGGGCGGAGATGATGTAGTCGGGCGTTTTGGTTAGCATTTTGGCAGCGCACTGCAGCGTGTGTGATAACTGAAATGAGGAAAAGAAATATGATTCTATTAAACTCAAATCGTTTTAGATTTGCTTTTTCAAGTACGGGGTCAGAATCCAAAGTTTAAACGGTTACAAATTAATACCCTACATTCAGCTTATTTCGATACATTCTCATTTTGGCTGAAAACTAAACAAACTAAACTTAAATCTAAACAGTGTCATTGTAAGGTTCTTAGAAGTACCATATGGTGACCCATTTTAATATCACATGCGGTTTCTCATAATAAATGCTGGGTGTGACGAATTCGAACAGAAATCAAAAGATTGGTTTGTATTGTTTGGATCTCTCTCTCACTGAAACAGCAAGCAGTGATCCCAGCAAAGCTTACAGCTCTCGAAATATATGCTCAAAGCCGCAAAGACAGGACCAAACAATATGTAAACAACAAAAATAAACTTAAATATTTCTGAACTTTTCAATAGAAACAGAACTCTTTGTGTACGCCTTATACTCGGAACAGAAATTAAACAACTTTCCACAGCGTTATCAGCGAGCGAACTGAACAATTTATCAGGGAACAAAAAATTGACAAAAGAAAACATGACTGAGGCTTCGTTTTTTTGTAGAATGAGTCTAAGTTGAAAAAATCGAATACCTTAGCTCCTTTACCATTATTTTAAAGAAGTTTTTCGCTATTTTGTAGAATGAGTCTAATAAGTTGAAGAAATCGAATACCTTAGCTCCTTTACCATTATTTTAAAGAAGTTTATTTAAAAGAAGTTGTAAAAAACTGCGTAGAATTTGCATTGTAAATAATATTTTCTTGCACCATATCAGAAATAGAGGTAATGATGAGTGTTATGCATAAATATCATATACCCGTAGGGCACAATAGATCCACGGGGTCGCAGTGCTGAAGGACGTAGGCCCGCTCTCGTTGATACATTCCAACATACCCTTTGCGTGCGATATCGGGTATATAAAATATTCAGAACTTTTTGTAAAACTTTGCAGACAAAGTTTGATTATTGATATTTCTGTTTTGGCCTTAAAACGATAAAACCTTTTTGTCAGACTGAGGCGAAAAAGATGGGTTCTAGAGATCATTGCTGATGTATAAGGAAATTTATGACAAAGCCTGAAACCGCCCGTGCAAAGTACCAGGCAGTGTTCGTAATAAGTTTTACTATATATTTATATTATAAATAAACGCATTCCCGCATTCACTATGTTCATCGATCCAAAAGGCGGAGTATAAAGATATCTCTATTGTTAGATGTTCGAAGAGAACAGGGACCTACAGTCTATATAGCCTAATCCGAAAGGCGAAGAGATTTTCCTAGGTAAATAGCGTCTATTTATTGCTAGCTCATAGTGCTGTACGGTGAAATCGAACCACCGACCTAACGATTTAGATGTGAGTACGACACCACCGCGCTACCGAAGTCCACAAAAGAGGGCAAACCTCTCCATATACAAATAACAAAAATTTCACAATATTCCATGACACAAATCGATAAGCCACAAAGAAGCAAAAGCGATTCCGAAAAGTTGCCATCGTTTGCTTTCAAAACGTCATAGTGAAATTGGTAACATAAATCAAGCCATCTTTTTCTCTACAAAATAGTTCAGCATTAAATGGTTTCTAAATTTTAAGCAGTATTTTCATGTAGCACCTTTCCATTAATACTATATATCTCCAACTTTAAAGAGTATACGGAAAAACTCTAAACAACAAATGGAGTATTCATGTTTGTTTTGATAAAAAAAAAAAATTGCGAATAATAATATATATTCAAATTTTAGCACATCATTTAATTAGTTGCATATTAATGAATACAGCTGAGAATTGTGAAACTTTGCAAACTTCGTCTAGCAGCAGTTGCTACATTCTAACAATTTCTACCGGCGTCCGATCGACCTCCTACACGCCAATCCAAACATTGCGAGCTTAATTCATGAAGCATTCTCCAAGTATCACAATTTCATACGTCATTTTCATTTAGTTCACATGCAAAAAAATATATATTTATAATCGAGTATTTTAGCCGGATTTACGTGTTGCTTTGTCTGTTGCCCGCAGCAGCTACTGATCTCTGTTTATAAAGCGGTCTTACCTTACGTGTTTGCGTTTCTCCGTCTCCGTCTCCGCATACACGCAACCGAACTAAACATTTGATGTAAATTCAAGCCGCTTGCCGTATCTACAAGATATATTGTGCGCATAAAGATTTGCGCGA
This sequence comes from Chymomyza procnemis, assembly GCA_035046065.1. Lineage (NCBI taxonomy): Eukaryota > Metazoa > Arthropoda > Insecta > Diptera > Drosophilidae > Chymomyza > Chymomyza procnemis. Next base: position 15,942,884 of record JAWNOJ010000004.1, on the reverse strand, counting down.
CGTTGGTACCCGTTGCCTTTGCTCCATTTCTTTGGCACGCCCTCGTCGAGCCGTAGAGCTCTCTACGGTGTGTTAATTATTAAAGCTCTTAATGTGGGCGATACCGCAAATATAGAATTTTATATTTATTAAATCGCAACGTTTATGGTCGGTAAAGTCGTTTTGGACGGGTTCTTAAGAACGCAAAAGCAGAATTGGTACAGGCATTGAGCATTATCTAGTACACTTTAGTTCCATGAGGCCGCAAATTAATTGAAAATGTTTTCCTCATGTTCGCTGTGTATTAAAGTGAATTGATTCGACCTAGGCGATTTATGCCACACTTATGTGCAGCAGTGCCACAAGTGAATTTGAAATACGCTTACTGCTCATTTTGCTTTAATTAACGCTTGCATTTTGATTGACGTCTTTTGTTCTGGGATTCCCCGTTGCGCGCACACAAGGATTGTGCTAGAAATCGTTTGACATTTATTGCTTTGAGGAATTTTTGCATTATATGTTTATTATTTTGTTGCAAATTGCGTTATTATTGTAGCAAATTTACGTTATTGTGAAAAACAATGCCGCATATATTTTTGCTGCGCTTAAATTCTCGATAACGATTTTGAAACAGCATTGAAATTATCGATAGGAAGTACAAATGAACTGGTTCGGTTCTTGATTTTTAATTTACTTGAAATTCACATTTTAAGCAGAAAATCGAAGAAAATACCAATGGAAATAGTTTGCATGTAATTCAGATTAATATTATTAATTTAAAAGAAATATAGCTTAAATGGTTCGTTTCTTGATTTCTTACTTACTGTCAAATCGCTCCTTTTCGAAAAGAAAATCGCCGCAAAATTAAGTTGAAATATTTTTTAACGCAATTTCATTACAAACAATTATGGAATCGAGATTAATTTTAATGAGTTTCAGTTAAAAAAGCGCAGTCTGTAAGCTTTTCAATTCTCTAAGTTGTCAATTTTTAAGTTTTGACTATTTTTCTGTAAAGAAAGTGTAACTATTATAAAAAATAATTTTAAAATGTCTACATAGATTCCATAACTCGAAATTAAGTTAGAAAATCAAGTACATTTGCCCTGCGCAAAGCCTTTCCGCATAATTCGCGCGGATTCGTCCTCTCTGTTACTTTAAAATTTCACAAAAATGTAACCGAGCATTTCAAACTGTTTTGTTTTAAAAAAAAACCGCCAAAAAATCGTTTAATAACCACGTATTTTATTTTGAAAAAATTTCTGAAATTTTTCTAAGATTTCTGAATTATTTTTAAGATTCCTGAATTTTTTATAAAATATTAGTAATTTTTTTAAAGTTCTCTGAAATAGTTTTAAAATTTCGGAATATTTTTGAATAATCATTTTCAAATTTCTGAAATAGTTTTAAAATTTCAGAAGAATATTTTTGAATAATCATTTTCAAATTTCTGAAATAGTTTTAAAATTTCAGAAGAATATTTTTGAATAATAATTTCCAATTTTCTGTAATAGTTTTAAAATTTCCACAAAAAAAGTTTTAAAATTGCTGAAATAGTTTCATCATTACTGAATATTATTATAATTTTTAAAATATTTTTATTTCTGAATATTAGTTTTAAAATTTCTGATATAGTTTTAAAATTTCGGAATATTTTTGAATAAATTATTTTCAAAATTCTGAAATAGTTTTAAAATTTCTAAAAATGCTTTTAATTTTATGATATAGTTTTAAAATTTCAGAAGTAGTTTCAAAATTGCTGAATTTTATTACGATTTTTAAAATATTTTTAAAATCACTGAACTATTTTTAAAATTTCTTCCAAATTTCTACCCAACTTAGTTGGATATTAACTGATAAATATATTTATGGGAATTGCTTTGGCATTAAAAGGTGAAAATGCTGTGCTTGTTTTGTATATAATTTATATTTTTTTTTCAAATGGAATGCATATTGCAAAAAATTTACCAGAACCCTTGTAAAACTTTCCTTATAACAAATCAAATAAAAGTAGGACAGCGGCGCCAATGAAAATTCCGTTTTGTGGCTATGCAAAACCGAATCCCATTGACAATTTTGATTTTGCGCACACCTAAAACTGTTTTCGTCAAAACTGCTTACTTTTTTGTATTATTAAAAATTTTCTTACTGATAATGCTTTGATACATTGCATACGAAGACTCGTGCAGTATCGATAATATCGCAATTGATATCAGCAGCAGTTGATAATTGAATTTGTTAAATACGACTAGCTGCATTCATTACTTGATTTGCTCTTCTTTTTCAAAGATTCTTTTAATTTTTAAGTCCTATAAATCGTGTAATTTGAACTGCTTTTCACAATGGTCTAAAAATAATACCTAGTTTTCGATAAGATAATAATAATAATAATAACGATAATCATATTTCAGGGGTTGTAAAACACTCCAAACATATGGTACCTGACAAAGTTTCGTTTTCTGCCAGTGATTTGTGGCATACAACACGTACTAGTGCAACAACCGCCGCACAGCAATCTACCTGGTTTCCACGTGCTACCCTGCCCCCACTGGTGGTAACCTGATCCACTTCTTCTTTGATGCATTAACCGCAGTAGTGCTGGTAAACCGCTCCAGCCCGCCCGGTTGCCCCTTTTTTCAACAAGTCATAGTATATCTTATCAGTGCATTGGAATGTTTTGTTATAAATTAATTTATATTTTTTGTTGTATTTTTTATAATCTTGTATCAGATTTTGCAGCGTTTCAGTGTTAAAAAAGTTAGGTGCAGCAAAGTACTTGAGCACATTTTAAGTTAAACAAATTAGTTTTGAGTTTTTGAGCAGCATTTTGGTAGAACTTCTTCAATTTGAACAATTAAGCGAAACGCACGTACTCCAGCAATCCAGCTACGTGAACCCAAGTTTTCCTTAAAAGACATGATCTCTTTAGATTTTCTCAATCATTTTTTTAGCGGACGATTGAAACATTCGCTGAGGTTTAGGAGACTGTTGGGGCTTCAAATTAGCTTAGGTGATTTTGAAAAGGCTTAATAATAGCAAGTAAGAAGATGTAGTATTGAGAAACCTAACTAATTGAATAGTCAAATAAATCGAATTCCCAATATTATTATATGCTGTCATCGTTGAGTGTCGGAGCGTGGGATATCTTATGGATGGCTTTGCGAAGTGATAGTTTAAAGCCGAATCCGAAAGGCCTTGTTTTTTAATTTATAGTCATTAAGGTATTAAGCAAAAATATTGTTGAATACCTTATATTGATTTCTAAGCAATTTTGAATATTGCTCATATAATAATACTATAAGCTCTTCTTTAAAGAATTCGCCTACAATATAAGTTTTGGAAAACGTATACCACAGATAATCGATCAACAAATTTGAGAATGGAGCAAAAAGCTTGGTAATACCAAATCTGACGAAGATATAGCAAAGTTAAAGAGAAAAAAGCTGAAGCAGTATTGTAAAAAAAACCGATCATTCAATTTTAAACTTATTCTACTTAACAAATAACAACATGCAATATCAGAATAAAAAGTATATAAAAAGTATAAAAGTAAAAAGTAAAGTTGAACGCAATTGAGTTAGGCATAGTTTAGTATATATCAACCTTGTACATCTGATTTGAACAGCCCCTACTAGGCAAATTATTCGTATTTCTATGCACTTTTTCGGTTTGAGTACAAATTATGTATATTTTCAGAATAATGCACCTAAGATATTTTCTATATTAATAAAAAGTTCATTACTTTAATTGAAATTTTCAAAATTTACTTTATAACGATACTGCCATATGTTATATTCCCGTACTAGTAATATTTTGACTGTAGCAATCTTATAATTTAGTTGGAAATAATAAAAACTTCAGGTAATACACCTTAAAGCAGATGTAAAGTAATTAATTATAGTTAGGAACAAGATTATTTTGGTTACACTTCCACACACGATCGAAGTAGAAGTACACCTACGATGCGGCTGACACATAAAAATGTAATACACGATAATGCATTGGCTTGAGTACTTTTTGGATCATCCTCGCATTGTTTATAAACCAAAAAGTAGCTATTTTTGAAGATATAACATATTCCCATTACCGGGTATAAATTTTATATATGATTCAATATTAGTTTTTAAAGACTTTTAATTTAAGAATGCGTTCGAGTACTTTTAAAGTAAAACACAAATTGCACAATAGACTACCGGTTTTCTTAGAGAAACAATTTTTTGTAGCCTAAGAGAAGCTGTTAAAAATCTTCCCAAAAATATTTACAAGTATATGATTCAAAACCAAATTTTTAAAGCCTTTTAATTTAATAATGCGTTCAGATACTTTTGAAGACACACCCGTATTACAGATAGAATTTAGAGAAATTTATGAAGTTAGAAGATATAATTACAGGCAAAATATTTTGTAGCTTTAGCTTTTGAAGATTTTCAGCAATATATTATTAAAAATCAGTTTTTTTAAAGCCTTTTAATTCAAGGTGTGTACTTCTTAAGATAAGTTACTCATTTTCAAGAACTTTTTAAGCTTAACCTTCTGTAGATCTACCCAAATATAAACACACTTTACTTAAAGCCCTTAAATAAAAGCAGCTTTCATATTTTAGCATGAGACTTTAAGTAAACTTCCATTGCCTTAATTGAACCTCTTTTTTGCGGTTAACATTCACACTTGTATAAATTTCATCACCCAGCTTTTAGCAACAAAAAAAAAAAACCTTATATAAACCGCGAAGTTCATTTTAAGACCCGCACTTAAATTCGCTTTATATGCAAACATGTGCGCATAGTATAGTTATATCTACATATTATAGAACACATTGTTGCGCGTATTATTTTGTTGATATCTTGAGACCCCCAAAACGTCGCACGTACCCCTCCCCACACCAGCCGTTCACATGGCATATACAAGTTGAGACTTTCACCTAGACTATGGGGCTCACTAATTCCATTATAACAATTGATTTCATTGTGCAATCATTGTCACGCAGCGGTGACAACAACAAATTTATACAATCGACGACCATCGGTTCGTGGTTTGTGACGTTGTCACACAGCGCCAGAGTGAATAATAATTATAAGATACACAGATGCTGAGCTATGGCTACAGATACAGCTAAAGATACCAGATACCAGATACAACCAATTCCCAGCTACCAAAATAACGTTGCAATGCGCTGTGAAGCTGACTCAGGCTGTTAAATTCCCCCAAAAAAAAAAGAAAAACCGTCAATGTTGGCATTCTATGCATAACTTATGGACGATGAAATACCATACACTCCAAACGAGGCAAAAAATTTGTGCAAAATTTCATATTTGTTTATTTCGTTAAGCCGCTTTTTTGCGAATTTTTTGGCACTTGGCTAAGACTTGTTTTTTTTTTCGCATATCACCAACTTTCACTCGTTTAACGCACCTTTTAGGGTCAATATAGCGGATGCACTATATTTTTGACCTTCTTTTGGTTTTCTTATAGCAACAATTTCTTTTATAAATTTTGTGTTTGATGCGTGGCAATTGTTTCACTCTTATACTTGGCGTTTTCTTGGCCTTTCTTTAATTATTTGTTGCTTTCTTCTTTTGTGTATCTAAGTTCGGCATGCGCGCCGCAAGAAAGCCGCTTTGCAACTAATTCTACAAGCCAGCAGAGAGTGTCAGCATTGGCTATAAGTTCCACAGTGTAGAGCGCGCTCTCACTCTCTCTCTCTCTCACCCCTGCACGTGCTGTGGAATGCATTCACTTGCAATTGGCATCCACACACGGCGTATGCTTGATAAAGCATGCAGTTCGATCGCGCTCTCATCGTTGTGTTGCCACTCTCTCTCGCTCTTTCTCTCTCTCTGTGGCTGGCGCACTCATTTTTTTGTTGTTTTTGTTGTTTGTTGCCATCAATAAAAAATTATAATTGAACATTTTTTTACCTGTGCGAATTTTTTATTGTTTTTATTTCTTTATATTTTTTTGTACATCTTTATAGCTTCAACATTTTTAAGGTTTTTGAACTTGTACCCAAACTGCCGGCAGTTTTCAAAAAAAGAAAAAAAAGCTGTGTGGATCTTATGTACAATACATTCAGATTGCTGTCTATGTTTTAATGGCCGTCGAGTACATTAAATTTTTGTTAGTGTAACCGGGTTGAAATATATTTAACCTTTTAGAGTTAGTTTGAAGAAATTATATCCAAGTGATACCAGCAAGAGCAGTTTAATAGAAATCTATGTCTGCCCAAAAAACATGACCTTAACGCCGTAGTGCTGAAATCTTTTTGGTAGACTTTGAAGAAACTACAGCTAAGGGACACTATTTTCAAAACAAATTAAAAAAAAATTATTTGCCGAAAGTATCTCCAAACTACTACGATTGTATTTACCACAAAGTAGCATTCATTTTATATGATTTATTTAAGGAAACTGCTACTACACGCTTGGCTCGCCTGCCGCGCGAAGTTGATGTGCGAAAAAACTGACCGACAAATCTGAGTTTCGAGTTGCTTTAGCTACAAATTTAGTTTATTTAAAAAGATTTGGCTGTCGAGTGCCGTTTAGAGTTCCTACCAGCATTTAAAAAATTTCAATTGAAAAACAAATGACCTTGTGATTCAATTTATGCGCTGCAGCTGTATAAACTAGTTAAAAAAATGTTTACTGCGCTACGCCGCAATGTTGGATCTTTTGTGGTATACTAACTTTTAAGAGACACTCATTTAAATCATATTTAACAAATATTTTACGTCTATGGCGCTTAATTAGCTTATATCATTTAACAATGCCAAAATTAGACAGTTTTTAACCGAATCTACAGAGTGTTTCGCCTATATTATTGTATTAACTATAAAAATCAAATTTTTTGTGAATTATTCGAGCGGACTTGAGACTAAGCGCTTAGCTCAATCCCACTCGAAAATGATACGCGGAGAAAACATTTTTTTTGCATAATATAAACAAGACTTAAGTTTCAAAATTGCTTTAACTACAAAATCCGATTTTTCTTTTTTTAAGATTTTGCATTCCGCGAGTTGCTTCTCAGCACTTAAAAATTTCAATTTGCGCAAAAATGATGCGCGGAAAAAGGCTGCTTTTCTATAATATAAAGAAAACTTTAGGTTCAGAATAATTTAAGCCGGAAATTCCGTCTGCTTATGCAGATTTCACAATCGAAAGTCGTGTAGTGTTGCTCCTCGATTTAAATTGGCAAACAAAAGACCTTGTGATTCAATTCAGATGTTGTAACTAGTTTAAAAAACTAACTTGAAATCCAATTGACACCATTTTGCGTAACTTTCCTACAACAATTAAAGTAGCGCTCTTTTTTTAGAAAGACATGAGACAAGATAGAAAGATTGGATACGAGAGGCACAGAATTGACATTTTTAGAAAGACTGTTACAAGATAGAAAGATATTATACGTGAAAGAATAAAACAATTAGCAAAACCATAGCAAAAACATATATGTCCTAACATGATATCAATCATAACTCACACCTTGTATGTCCGTAATGACGCAGTTCTTCCAACTGCCAAAACTTGTGTGCCTGCTTCACAAAAACTGAAACTTAAGATGCTCTTCTCTTACGAAGACTACTTCTACAATTTTTAAAATAATTTACAAGCTGACAAACTGGCACACTGCATTCGAAATTGCCCCCCACTTGGCACACACGTCATTTTTTCTACTTTTTTTAATCTTAAAGCCATTAGCTCATTTATGGAGTAACCTTTGCTGGTTCAACACTTACACTGCTCCCACTATTTCCAGCAAAACTTGACACCTTATGCATTATGCATGTACTTCACCCCATGATTAAGCATTTTGAAATATTATTGCATGACTTATACAGCAATGGAAATATTAAGTATCGTTTATAATAGATACAAGTTTTTAATAATAAATGCTCGGTTATGGTGGAAACACGTACTTGTTTATTGCGGAGCAATTTGTATATATGTGATTGGAATGCAACTTTTTTTTTAAATTTGTATTTTGAAATTCTATATATGACTTTTATTGTTGTCATAATAAAATAATGTAATAATTTTTTTAAACGGATCGAAGCGCATCTTGTCAGCTGTGAAACAATTGATAAAAGCATTCAAGGTGTGGCAATTATAAACAGAAACTACTGACATGATCAAGGTTGCTCTAACGCTAGCTCTATTTTGAAAATTTATACACCACCCGCCGTGCCGACACACACACACGCATTACTCATATTAGTGTGACCATAGCCTTCGATTTTATGAAATCTCATTTTTGTTTTGCCGGAAGAATGATTTGACAAAAACAATCAGGTAAATCGTATGAAGTGTTGGGAAGATTGCAAGTGTAGGGCTTGATTGCGCAAAATAAGTTTCGATTTAAGTTTTTGAGATAACAATTTAGTGAAAAGACTTCATTATATGTACATGTGATTAGTTTATAAAAAGACTAAATTGTTGTCTTAGAACTTAGTAGGTTTTGGTGCACAATCGAAGTCTTTGTAAAATCGAGTGCCTTATCTTTGCAACATTTCAGAAGAAATCTGCTCTTACTCACAACATCTATATATAGGTTTCTCTATTCGAGCACAATCGGTGTGTTTGTACAATATAATCGAGTTCTTTGCAACACTCCAAAAGAAATCTGTCGTTTATTTTCAAGTGAATTGCAAGAAGTCATGTTACTTACATCTATTACTTAAATAGGTCTTACTTTTTTTTCCAATATTTTGTTGTATAAAATGCGTCTTCTATGACTATGTTGATCTACTACTACTGTCTACTAAGCGAGAACTAGTCAAATTGCAGACAACCTTACCATTATATTAATCGTTTATCTTACCTTCAAACCTTAAAAACTTCCGCCATTGCTTACCAGATTTGGAAAACCTTACGCCGATGTCAAAGAAACTCCCAAAGTACCAAAAACCTCACTAATTTTAGACTTATACCAGCAAACAGAGACTTTACTCTATTTAAATGAACGCCAAGAACGCCCAGCCCCCAGAGGTCGGCTGTAACTTGATACTGAGTTGTCATGGCCCCCCTAATGGGTGGCACTCTAGCATTCTACTTATTCACTCTTCAGCATTTAAAATATCTAACAAAAATTGTGTTTTTTTCCTTTGTATTGTTACAGATGTCAAGACGTTAATCTCAGGAAAGAATATGTCAACTTGGTTGAATCAGTGCGAGATGCTGGCGGTGAAGTCAAAATATTTTCCAGCATGCATATATCAGGGGAACGTAAGTATACCTATATGTTTTTTCTTTTACTTCTTTTTGAGAAAACAAAAGATTTCAAGGGATAGCCACATATTCAAAAGTTCCCTGCATAACAGTTGCAGGAAAGTTTTAGTAATAGCCGACCGATTTTAAGTGGAAACAACTTTGATTATCTCTTAGCTTCAAAAAGAATTTTTTGATATCGCACAATAAAACTTGAAAACTTTGATGTTTATAACTCGAAAATTAGGATGAGCCGGAAAAGGCAGAGAATTTCATTATGGTAAGCAGGAGATTTCGAGAACCTCTTAAAGTTTTGCCTTTCGTATTTGCTTATTTAGAACATGGATGCTTCTTCTTCAGTTTTCAAAAAATTGGCAAAACAAAACCTATATAGTAGGTCTATTCCAAAAGTTCGCATGGACCAGAGTAGCTACCAACAAGCTTCCGATAGAAGATGACCTGGGGGCTGTAAGAGTATTGTAGATAAAGCGTGACTTCACTAAAAAGAGGCGTGACCTGCAATAAAATTGGTTTGATCAGTGATTTAAGGATACTCTAAAAACATTCTTAATCCCAAACGGTGAGCTCCCTAACGTGCTTATCACGCATTCAAGATTTTGTACAAAAAATCTTCCAAGGCAAAATAAAGGAATTTATATTAGATATTTGAAGAATATCAAATTCGAAAAAAGGGCCGCAAAAGGGCGACTCTATATATATTGGTAGACCTATAAATTGAGAACTTTCCGAATATTCCTAGTGAAGTTGGTTTTTCAACTAATTTTATCATAATTCCGAATATTATTCCAAGAATCTTATCAAATGTTTGCCAGGTTAAAGATATTCCAGGTGCAAAAATGCTCTACTATTTATAGCAACAAAATTGAATTCTCTGCCAGTTTTCTTTAAAACAAAAAAATATTTCCTATACCCATAGTTGTTGTATTATTATGCGTTTTGTTCAGTCTAATGACCTCGTTAAGTCTGCTATTTTTAAAAGTCTCATCATGCATATGCGCTGCATATTTCTTATATTTGTTGTCTGCCCGCCTGCTTTGGGGTAGGGGTCTTTCGTAGTGCTGTCAACACGAGGCTTCAAAGTCCAAACGTTGCATTTGCATTTATGTGCATATCGAGAGAGGCTGGCCGGCCTCTGCCAAGTGTTGAAAATATATATTTATTTGTGGCACTTTCGTTTTCAAAAGAATTCCAATTCTTCTCTCTTAAAATTGCATTTTACATGTGTTTGAAATATTTTAAGTTTTATGCTCTAAATAGATTTATTTCGTTTGTCTGTTTGGCAAATGACTCATCGTACGCATTTTAAGCGGTTTTTGTGTATTTTTTTTATCAATTTTCTTGGCTAGACTTGGAAGTACCCGTATTTACTTATACTTTGTATATTATGTATAACTAATTGGGTCGTAGTTGCTTTAAATAGCATTAGGCAGTTATGCAATGTGTTTTTTTTTACTACAACAAAAAATCTGTTGCCAGGTTAGATTTAATCTTTTAGCGAAATACTTGCTACGGGCACTTGGTTGAAAGAATGTGTTTTTCGCTTAATTATTTATTATTTACACTCTCAAGTAGTCGTTATCTTGCTCAAGAGCTGCTTTTGTTTACAACACATTTTAATCAGTTTTTAATTATGTATTGTACAATACAAAGTGTAAATAAGCAATGGTAAACATTAGCAAAAGTTAGCAATTCTCGACTTTTTTGTGCCCTTCGCGTATATCTACGAATAATTTATCTTTGTATTGTAATTCATGCCCATTAATTACAAGACTTGTATTTTTAAGTGCACAAAATCTCGGGATTTTAACAACAAAATGCTAACATGCTGCGGGCGAGAACATCAAAACATTAATCTTGCGCTTACGAATTTCGGAATTTTTTCGACAAAATGTGAATTTATTCAACAAAACACGAATTAAGTGAATATCTTTCTAAAAAACTGCACTTTTCATTCAAAATTTTTGGACTCTTTGAGGTGGTACAAAGTACTGCTATGCGAGCTCCATCATCATTTAAAAAAATACGTGCATAACCTCAAATAAGATTTTTTTTAAATTTTGTTATTTCTTGCTCTTACAGTCTCTTCAAACTAGGCGTAGATACTTTAACTTTTTTGACTATCCGATCTTTTCTGGATATTAAATTTTCTTGCACAAAGTTTATATTTTCTTTGTAATATAGCTGTTTCTACCTATTTGTATGGTAGAGAGTACAAATACATCTCATCTACCCAAGGCTAGCTTTGGTTTTTAGTGGGGAAAATGAGCATAACTTACTTAGAAGGAGCAAAATTATTATATTCAAAACCGATTATACGCGTAAGACCAAAGACTCTTAGATCAAACTGTGGAAGCAAAGAAGATGAAATGTTGCAAAAACCTTTTCTGGGTATTTCTTTTTCTTGCACAAACTTTATACTTTCTTTGTAATATAGCTATATCTACCTATTTATATGGTAGTGGGTATAAATACACCTCATTGTATATATAGTCAGCAGTTTGAGGCAAAAACTTGTATCCCTCGTGTAGAATCGATCGTTGGTCTAAGCAAATTGATGTGACAAAGACAAAATATTGTAGATTCTTCGTAGAAACTCCGCAAATGATGGAAATGGTTTCTTACGTTACCTCCAATGATACATTTCAAGACTTTAAAAATTCCCATAAGGGCTCGTTGCAGTCGGTTTGGAACAAGCAGGAAATCTGCATTCGAAAAAAGAGATCGGTGCAACTGAGTTTATCTTATTGAAAGGCTTTTCTACTTCTGCGGGAAAAGCTTACTTAACTGCCTATTGTATCTTCAGTAATTCCAATTTTTCAAATTCCTATCACGTGTATGCTTCTGTCCTAATCTAATCCCTAAACTCGCTTAAGATGACACTAGAAAAAAAATAAAAAAAGAATCAATTTCAATTTGAGAACTTAACTCTTGCTTACAAAGTAGGCACGGCATCAGCAAGGAATGTCGTCCCCAAGTATAAATTTTGACGCAGTGGAAGGTTTTGCTTGGCAACTTTTTTTTTAAACCCCAGGGTCGTTTTTTAAAAAATCAATTAAAATTTTGAAATTTAAGATTATAGATGCAACACAAACCAACCACAATTCCATATACCAAACGAATCTTTCTTGTCGGGATAGTAATTTGGAGTATCATGTAGATGCAAATGTTAATTTTAGTTATATTTTTTTTCAAGATATCAAATATAGTTTTACTACTACTTGAGCCCTTTGCAGCAATACTTAATGCTTACAATCGATCGCTTTGGAACATATGGTTTTCAATCAACTAAATACTCGTGCTATGAGTACTAAGGGAGAGACAATATATACGAAACAGTTCCCTTAATTTTTTTTCTATATGCAAATTAAGTTCCATAATAAGAAATCAATTTCAATTTTCGATTACAAGAAAGGGAAATATGTTAGAAACAGAAGTGCAGTGCCTATAACTAGTTTATTATAATCTTGTCTGAGAATAAAGCGTTAAAGAAGAAATATCTTAAAACGCTTTTGTCTGCTTAAATATATTTTTTTCAAAATATATATTATTTTCAAATCGTTTAAAGTAGCCGAAGTTGTTATGCAAGATTCATTATTTATATGGCAAATGTTCAAGTTGAATGTTAAGTTCATACTGCGCCAGCTGCAGCATGGAACTGGTAGACCTTGAATAGAACAGCTGCAACTCCTACACCCTAGGCTATCTATGATTAAAATGTTCAAAGCGTTTGGTGACTCGACTTCTGACTACTTGACCTTCTACAAGAACTAGAACGCTGCATAGTGGACACTTGAATAATATGTGCACCCACCTAGTTCAATTTGTTCGAAAAAGTGCATGAAACTGCTTGAAGCAGTGTATACTGAACAAGCAGTTTGAAAATTGGCTCAAAATAAAAAGCAAATTTTTGACTTTCGAACTAAATTTGACTTAAAGATCTTAAATTACTTACGATGGGACAGTGAGTTTAGGCCAGTAAGTTTTATATGGATAGTTCAAACAGTTTCAGCTCTTTGGATGCTTGAAATATTGGTGCTATCATCAAATTTAAACAATTTCATTTGATGACTATTTTTACCAATTTTAACTTCAATTTACTTTCAGAACTTGCACAATTAACGGGCATTGCGGCTATATTACGTTTTCCAATGCCCGAACTGGAGGACAGCGATGACGACGAAGATGAAGACGGTGCAGCTGGCGGTGAAGACACCGATTCAGATTAAAAACAATAATTACGAACATCTTAGAACTCTAGCATTTTGTTACAAAAAAAATATGAACGACTTACAATGTAGAGGCATACGTTTTGTACGCGCAGCTGAGTTAAAAACAAAAACTAAAAAAAAAAGAAGATAAATATTTTTAGCTACTACAATGACAGACTTGGACTGTGGCAGGGCATATACAATATTTTACAAATTAATATTAAACTCGTAGCACTTAAGCTAAAAACTAAATATTTAAAGTTAAGATTATAAATTTTATAGCAGCTTTGATTTGTTCTTATATTATATAAAAAAAAATCAAGTCTTTTATTAAAATCAAGCTTGTCAGTTTAAAAAAAAAATAATAGTAATCTTAAGTACTAACAGAAAGTTTCGCGTTCTACACGCCAAGTGCTTGCAATTTTAAAAATTTACTAACTTTAAAAGAAATTTTTTAGTTTTTCTTTTAGTAGTGTAAATTTTATTTTTTTTGTTGGCAGCGGAGTTTTTATTGTAAATTTATAATATAAACATTTTTATACCATAAAATTGTAAATGCTAAAAATTAATTGTTCATAATTTTATATGTATAAAATAAAAGCAAAGAAAATACATTATCTTGTAGTATTTCTTGGGAATGTGGAGTTGTTCTTCTGAATCATTTTATAGAACATAGCTATCAAATATTCAATAAACGAGGATTATAAAAACTAGTTTGTGAACAAAATTCAAAACCGAACCGTTTTCTAAATTTGGATTCGAAAAGTTTTCAGTTTTTGCATTATCACCAATAACGAAGTGATTGATTTAGAAAGTAAGAAATAACTATTATTGAAGTCTATGTGTTTTATATATATTCGACCCAAGGAAGGATATTCTGCCTGACCCAAATATGTTTAGTTAGATAAAAGGAGTAGCGAGAAGTTCGTTTGAGATTTTCAATATTAAACGTGAGATTTGCTCAAACATACCTCAACGGGATAAGATCCCAAACGAGGGATAAACTAAGAAAACTATCATCATGCAAATTAAAAATATATATTCTTAAATTTGGTTTCTTTTGCACAAAATGCGCTACCAAAATTAAAAATGATTAATTTGAATTAGAAAACTCTTTCAAAACACACCCAACGGAAGCAGTAGAGGTCGTCCAAATGTTCGTTGGAGAGACAATGTGGAGCAAACTGCAGAGCGTCTTGGCAGCAGATAATGGACAACGCTAGCTCTACATCGAGAAGAATGGAGGAGATTTCAAGGGAAGGCCAAGATTCATTCAACTAGGAGCGTCGCGTTGATTTGGACAAGCTTATCAATTGAAATCTTGGTGATACTACGCATCCAATTTTTTTAAGTGGTTTTTGAAGTTTTTCTTTTCTTTCCTAAAATGGTGTTAATTTTTGCTCAAAATTTATAAAAATATGCTTAATTTTTCATAAAATTTGGTCAAAAATGTCTGGAACTTAATATTTTTAATAAATACAGTTTTTCTTTTATTTATAAAAAAGTTTTTATATTGGCTCAATATTAATGAAAATTGCTTAGTTTTGAAAAAAAAAATGTTTCTTGTCAAACCTGCAACTCTCGCATCTATGGCTCGATTTTAAGATTTGATAGCGTTTGGGACTGTTTTTTCGAATGACTACAAGATTGCATTCAAATTTTCCGCATTTCAAACATGTCGATTTTTCTTCAAGATTTTTTGCAAGGGCTTGATTGCTAAATGATCAATTTGCATTGAATTCTTCACAATTTCAAACATCCAAAAATTCTATTTTTTCCATGGTCGACAAATCACATAAATATTAAAAAAACTTTTGTAGTTCTTCGACGTCACCTACTGTATGTTTCATACACTATATAGTATAGAGTATAACGCGCAGTAGCAAACGTTCGTGGTAAAAAACAAAATAAACAGATACTATATTTAAGTCGCTCGTGAACAACGTTGTAATACCCAGCAAACGCATAACATTTTTTAAGATTGTCATAAACAAAAAAAATTGGAAACCCGTGAGTTTTTTTTCTTAAATTTTATACTGATTGGTGCTAGATTCGCTATGTAATTAAATTTTCTAGCAAGCTCTTAACAATTTTGCCAATCCCAAAATAAAGACAATATTTACAAGCCCCAAAAATCGAGTTTTGTGCAAAAATATTGTTGTTTTTCGAACTATTTGTTCAACGGAAGTTTTGTATAAGTCAACTAGTACAATCAATTTTTGGAACATAAATCGAATAAACGTTTCAAATGCCATAAAATAATAAAACTAATTTTGAACAATAGCTATAATATTATTGAGCGATCGATACAATGGGAGCCATATATTTATAGAATATTTTATTTCAATCAATTTTGGGTTTGTAATTGAAAAGTTTCAGATGGTGCTTTGTTGTCTTCTTATATAATGTCTTCCAATATAATGTAAGCTCGATACAAACTTGTTTTCTAGCAAACCACGTAGTTGAGCTATTTTGGTTTGTTTTACATATATCTTTAAGATCTTGGCCCTTATGAGGATGAAAAAATAAATAGATGGAAATGGATGGAAAAAACCCACTTTACTAGTTCTTCGACATCACCTACTGTATGTTTGATACCCTATATTATATAGAGTATAATGCGCAGTAACCAAAAACATTTTGAATCAGCTTAAAATACGGATAAACAGTTGGAAACAATTTTATGCAACCTTATAAGTCAATAATACTAATTAAGACGTACCATAGGCATGATCTCATCTGACAAATTGTTTGGCAAAGCCAAAAACTGCGTTTCAATATACTTACGACCTACGATGTGTGCTTAATTCCGCAATTTATCATAGTTATAAAAAACATAAGCCAACTTTAGACTTACCGACTGATTTCCTATCCAATTTATGCAATTAGTTTGAATTATATGATACATGAATGAAATCCATAAAAATGTCTTAATCCTTAAGGCACACCATTCTCATATTTCCAACAGCAAATTTGTAACACTTTTGTTTTCATTTATTGTACACCTTAGCCTAAGTCAAGACGCATGGTTTGGAATTGGTTGCTTGCTTGCTTGCCTACTTGCCCAACTTGGAGGCAAATTCGGAAGCAGCCGCAGCAGCTTTGCGCGCTTCACGTTTTGCAGCTTTCTTAGACTCCTTCTCGCTGGCATCAATATTGCGGCGTTTTTTGCGCAGCAGCCATTCTTCCTTTTCCTTGCTCTGCTTTTCACGTATCAATTTACGGAAAAGATCACGATGACGCGGCTTAACCATGCGTGCCTGCAGACGATGTTCATCGACTGCTGCCTTATGCAGTTGGCGTTTGTTAACTTTATGCACTTTGCCTGCCTGCACGGCCATTTTTTGTTGCTGCAAGTACAAATATTTTATAATAAAAACACAAACTTTTAATTGGCAGTTTCAAACCTCTTCAAGACGACGCTTGGTTTTTTCATCCAGCTGCTCAACCTCTTCCTCCTCTTCTTCTTCGTCCTCATCATCATCCTCGTCATCTTCATCTTCGATTTCTTCTTCATCTTCATTGACACCGTCAGGTCCGCCATATTTCTTATATTCTGCTGTTTCTTCTTGATAAGCTTGTTGCAGTTGCGCATCCAGCAATTGCTGTTGTGCCTCCTCTTCCTCTGCATTAGCTTCATCTTCAGCATCGGACTCATCATCATCGCTTTGTTCTGTTAAACAATATAAAATTTGTTATAAAAGCATAAAACATTGTTAAATGCAACTAACCATGAGTTTCAATCAATGTTGGATCAAGCAATGCCTTCTCCTCAGGCGGTATGTATGTATCACGCTTGGCATCCACAAATGGTGACAGATGTGGCGGCAACGTTTCGCCTATAAAATATTTATTTGTAGGCAGCAGCTGGCGTTGATTAACACAATCAAAGATCCACTGTGGTTGTATGTAATCTCTGGAGATGTACTGTTGCGACAAGCTGGGTCTGTCCACAAGCTGATGTGTAATTGTTTCATCAGTCTCATCATATGTGGCGCCAGCAAACACAGTAGAATCCCAGGATACTTTGCCGCCAAAGGAGCGTATGATAATAACTAAAGGTTCACGTGGTACTTCACGATTTATATAGAATTTAAGACCCTTGAAAAGTGTGCGCAAACGTGCTACATCCTGAGCCTCCTGTTTCATTTTAATGATGCGCTTTGAATCACCATCTTGTTGCAGCAGTTCCATGTCTATGTCAAGCTCTTCTTCATCTTCCTGCAGCTTATCTGTGCGCAGCAGCTCAAAGTTTAAAGCAGCTATGCGATCCGAAACAAAACTAGACTCATCAGCTAGCGTATCGGAGTTGTCTTGCAGCACGCTGCTAGGAAACTGTGGTGGATATGCCAAGTTAATGCCATGATACAAGCGGAAGTTTGTAAAACCCAACATAATGGTATAGAACTCCACAAATATAGACATCACTTTGAAGTCAACCTCTTGTTTTGATTGCGGTTTGAAGGGATAATAATGTGGTACAATCCAGGTGACTTTTTGGCCTTTGATTTCGGCCTGGAAGTAGTAGCCCTTAATGGAGATGAACACCTTGCGCAGTGATTTTGAAGCAATAACATAGTGCAGGAACTCGATGGTAAGGCGGCGGCACAAGATGGACTGCTCACGTGGTATTAAATGCAGCGATGGAAAAGTGCTGAACAGAAATAGCAGTGTCAGGCAATCGTCCAAATCTTTAAGCGCATCAATAAAAGTTGGATAACGTTCTTTGACTATGTGATCGAGCTTAATTTCGGGAAACAGCGCCAGACGACGTTTTAAATTGCGAAAATCTTTAATAGCGCGATCGCGTCCAGTTTTTTTGGCAAAGATCTGCAGGCATATAAATAAATAGAGTAAGCTGCTGTTTATTATGTGGCAAATCTAAGCAATGACATACCTTATAGTCACGCAGCGTCCAGACAATAGGTTCGTGCAATAGAAAACGTATGTCCTTGGTGTGGTACAGCACCTTAATCTCTGAGGAGCCTTTCTGTGCACGACGTCTATGTTTTGGCTCTCGCGGATAAACACCTTTCAGAATGCACAAACGACGAAAATCATTGAGGGATAGCTGCAGCTTGCGCAAAGCAGCACGACGGCTAATATATTGTGTAGCCTCGCCGGATTCGTACTGTGAAACATTTTGCAAATTTGTAAAATTTCTTTGTATGCGGTGGAGCACCTAACCTCACAGCAGTTGAGAGCTAGGAAAATGTTTGCTACTTACCTTCTTGGGACGTCTCATTTTGTTTGATTTGTGTTGCAACTATGTAGTTATTATATAGTAAAAAGTTTTAAAAGCTGCGTTAGTTTTTATTTGCAATAAATTGAAATAAAAACACGCAACGCAACAAAACACACGTTTTCGTGTTGTTTGGTCGCGTGGGAAAGGTAGTGTTGCAAAACACGTAATTGAACTACATATCGATGTGCCGAATATCGATGTTAGTAGTTTTGGGAATAGAAATATAGCTAAAGTAGTTGAAGTGTTTAATTAAAAATAAAAAATTAAGCAATCATAAAACAGCGCTGAATTAAAACAAAAATTGTCACATAAAACTTACTTACTTTCGTTTACTTTTATAATTTTTCTGGCGATATGTTATTTCGTGCTTGCACATCGACCAAGACGATAACAGTCGTCTCAAAGCAAGCAGCTTTTGAGTGCTTGCCGCAAAGCCGCCATATTTAAACAACTTTATTTGCTTTTGGATAACTCGTTTTATTGAATTTGTTTTTATTGTTTTTATAGGTATTGAGAAAATAACATACAGTCTAAGTTTGTTGTATTATATAATATTCGTTATATATTATTTAGTTTCAACATTAACTTTATTATTTTTTTTTGCTTGCAATTTGCTGACTGCAATTTACTGCTTTACAATTTTTTGTTAATAACAAAAGTTTATTTAACGGCCATTTTTGTTTTTTTGTTTCGTTATTCGTTTGCTGCGGCTCTGCTACAACTCTGGCTATATTATTACGATTTTATTTTTCTTTATTGACATTCGTGTGTACGTGTGTGTGTGTGTGTGTGTGTGGGTGTGTGTTTATATATGTAATTGTATGTATGTGTTTGCATTTGTTAAAGCATTTTTAACGTTTTTATTTCTTTTGTTTTCTTTTATGCATTTGAATGTTTGCTGTTGTATATTTCACCTAAATAACTAGTTAACATTTTATTTTTGTTTTAGATTCGTTTTGATTTACATAAGTTGTGTTCCTTTTTCACTGGTTATTTGCGTCTGTTTGTTTTTAAAAAATGCTTTTATATAATATATTTCATTTTTATTCAACTTTAATATATATATATATATTGTTTGTGTGTGTATGTGTGTGTGCCAGCCATATTTAAATTGACTATTTTTATATTTGATTCGCTTTGTTCATGCAGTTTTGATGAATTTTGATTTAATGATTTAACGCCATAAATGTTTGAATGCAACAGTGTCTTTAGTAAGGGGAGCAAGGTGAAATTGTATATATGTATGTGTCTGTATAAAATCTAAATGCTTTTTTAACTATATTTATATAAAGTAAATAACATTTCGTATTATTATTTTGCTGAATTATATGCAACAGTGCTGCTTAAATTCGCAGTTTTAGTTGAAGTTCTTCAAAGTTTTTGTACCAAAAGTGCTGTCTTGACGTAGCTGCTTTTCCATATGCTGACACCACCATGGTTAACGTATTACTTGAAACACGCAAAGTAGAAGTTTTTAAATTAACTATTTAAGCAGCCCACTGCGCTGTTGATATTATACTTTTGTTTAAAAATTATTTGTACAATCTTATGTGCTAAAAGCGTATCAGTTATTAAAATTAATTCTGTTTATTATAATACTCTTCTGTTTACTATTTAATTATGTACTAATTACATGCCCAACTAACTACATTATATCATTGTTTTGTTGTTCTTGTTGTTGTTGCATTTCTTGTTACAAAAAAGTAAACAATTCACATACATACATATATGTAAAGTAAAACTTTCACAACAATTTTAACTAAGTAAACAACACAAAATTATTGGTGGGTAATGAATTGTATTACACACGACGGCTATTTTGACGTACATTTCTTTTTTCAGTTTTACTGCTGCTCCTATACTGGGCCAAATTAAAAATGCTACACGAAAACAAAATTCTCTACAACAACATGCAATGCCATAAACTGCTTATTAAAAATTCAAAACAAAAATAATCACACTGCCATTATATACTTACAAATTTGAAAACGCTATAAAAAACTTTAAATTAGTCTACCAATATGTTAACTATTACTTTTACTGGATTTTTTCGGTTGTTATACAATATAAATATTTAACTTTTGTCGTTTGTTTAAAAACTTTTCCTTTAAAAACTCGAAAGTAAAGTGCGAGCATGATATATATGCTGCAGCGCCGCAAGCAGACAAAAGCTGCTGGCTATGGCACGCAAAGCCCGCGACCGTTTAGCAGCTGACGCCTGGTTTTAAATATTTATCGATAACTATAACGCTATTTTTGGTTTTTCTTCTTATTGTTTCTTGTTTAAATTTTCATTTTTGTTTTTTTTTTTGCAACGGACGCAACTTGAAACGTGAATGTAGTATGTTTTAAATGCGCACTATTTGTTTATATATATATGTAATTATGTTACTGCATTATATATTGTTTTGCAAAATTTGCGCGTTTTATTGTTTAGTTGTATTTTGAAAAAAATGTACTTTATATTTGCAACTGTTTACGAGTATATGCAAAAAAATGATTTACATAACTTTTGGAGTATATAATGCATATATATATATAATTTAACATACTTATACTTTGCATGCTTTGCTTAGTAATCATTTATAAAATTTTAATAAATTGTTTATATATTTATGTAAGTTGTATAGCTATACATAATATATTTATATTATTTAAAGCTGAAATTAATGTTTATGTATTCGTGCGTTACAAATGTTTTTTTTTTGTTTAAACATTTGTTGCTGGTTTCGTTTACATACGATTGTTATAGATGATTGACTTTAAGGCCAACTAATTAAGCAGCCAAAGCCAAAGCTGGCATCGTAGTTGCTTAGATTAGCTTCAGCTGCAAATGCTTTCAAATGTGCTGCTTGTGTGTGTTTGCTAATTTGTTTATTTAGTTGATAAACATAAAACATTTAACAAGCCAATTATTGCAAAAGCCAAAACATTGGTTTATTTTTATTTTTTTTTTGCTTATACTTACACATTTTTGTGCTTAGGCGCGCGCTGTAAATTTGAAAAAAATTTGCAACAAAATCTTTTATGCAAAACGTAAAAAATTGTTTAAAGCTTGAAACAAAATTAGCAGACACAAAAATTTGACGAATGTTTTCATTTTTTGCTGTTACTTTTTTTTATACTTTAATTTCAAACAATGATTTCTTTTTTTATTTTAAGTTAAATATTTCATAAAGTATATATAGCAATACTATATTTATTAGTTAGTTTTTTATTATAATTGTTTTTTTTTCATAATTTTTGCTTTTGTTACTTTTTCGTTTATGTTATGAACTGTTACTAATTTTTTAACAATTTTTTTTGTTTTTAGTTTTATGCAATTATTCAACTTTTTAAAAATCTATAACCATAACAATTTCATATATATAATTCTTGTATATATATATATAATCTTATACAATTTTATTTTTGTTTTAAAGCGTGACTTCTGATTTATTTATTTTATTTTTTATTTTTTGGGTGCCAAGAGCACTTTATGTGGTTTGTATTTTATGTAAGTTGTATGTATGCATATGTTTTTGAGTGACTGTATGAACAATGGCACACATGATACGAGTAGTTTAGTTTTTGTTTTTATTGCTTTATGTATTTAACTTAATGCTGAGTTTGTTTTGATTATTACGTGATTTTCATTTTAAATGTTAACATGCCGCAAACCTGACGCCATTTTGTTTTTGTACTGCGTTCTATACATAAATTTTGAAACTTAAAACAAAACAAAAAAAAAAACCAACAATGTTTAGTTTCATTCTGTTTGCTAAACAACTACAACGCTAGTTAATGTAATTATTAACAATTTGTTATGTATTTAAGTATTTTTTAATATGTCTAGCATAGTTTTAGGCTCGTTTGTACTTATGTGTATGTGTGTGTGTGTATGTATGAGGGTTGGCAATGGCCAGCTATGTGTGGCGCACATTTTTGATTGTTTATCGTTGTTTGCCAGCCCTGGTGTTTGAAATTCTTATAGAAAAATTTTACGACGCGATATGTTTTCAATGTTCTTTGTGTGTGTGTTTAAATGTTTTATTTGTGTGATAGTGCTTAGTTTTCAAGTAAGTAGTTTTAATTTATTTATATACGAGTATATAGGTATATATGCATTTCGTTTAAAGTTAATTTGGAAGATTGTTGTTTAGTTTAACATACAGCATGTAAAAAAAAGTTAATTTTATTCTCATTTGGAAGTTGTCTGTCAGTTAATGCCTCTATTACGTTGAAAGCCTTGCGACAAATTGTTCTTTTCTACTAATGAACGTTTTTAAAGTTTCTACCTTCGCTTGGCTTACTATTTGGTTTGTTTGTCATGTGGGTGGCAGATTTTGAGAGCTATGTCGTTTTTAAAGCATTTGCGCTCTATAAGAATTGAACTTTGAATTTTGAGCTGTCTAAGAGTGGGAACTGCAGAGAACTGCGCAACAAGTGTGAGTTTACGAAGCATATTGAAAAGCAGCATAAACATCTGCCCAGAAGACAAAAATGTATGTGACCTGTGAATGTGCTCCACTTAAGCATTTAATTGATTATTCTTACCGAACAGCACGCATTTGGCTCGTGTCTGTGCGAGAAGCTAAGAATCACTTCAATACACTGTTGAAAGTCAAGTTCGACTTGAAGACAGTGTCGAGCAGGATCTCTTTTGCATTCATACTGAGACTGTACTAAGAAAATAATATGTCAGTCCCCTGGCGCAGGTATCGTTGACACTATTGCTTATTTTTACATGAATAGCATCTGTGAAAAGCTCCAACTGTGTGAAGCATTTAGATCTTATATTTATTGCTAGTTAGTTAAAGAGCTGCTTAGCAATATAGTAGATCTTCGTAGAGTTTAGAGATCTTAGCAAAAATAACTTTTCAGGCGTAGGCCTGTAAAGAAAAAGGGTGATCTTATCTTTATTGCACGAGAGTTGGAGGTGATCTTCTAAGTAATGTAATAGATCTTCGTAGAGTCAGGCCCGGGCCTTTAAATAAACAGAGAGATCTTATCTGTATGGCAAGAGTGTTGGTGATCTTAGAAGTATTGCAATAGTTCTTCGTAGAGTTAAGATTTTAAAGAAAGGCTTTAACACTGTATAAGACTACCTAAAATAAGTATACACTATAAAACTAGCATACTACTACTTACTAAGACCCAACTCTGGCAGGATCTAATTCGGCCTATATGTTTTTTAATAATAGATTTTTAATATTACCCTTTTTTTTGCAATTCGTACAAGTCGGGGCCATCATACATAATGGAAGGGGAGCAACTTTTTGTGGCAAGCCTTAAAAAAAAGCCATTGGGTTGTGTGAATATTATTTTCTTGCTTCAAAATAGGGTTTCCCGCATTACAAAAGCGTTTCTTTAGGAAGTCCTACTAAGGCCTACACTTGGCTAGATATAACAGTTTGTCACAGAGTCCATTTACTTTTATGGACTTAACTGCAATTTGCTCTACTTGAAAAAAGTGTTTGTCTGATTAAAAGTGTCTTTTTCTAGGAAGTTCTACAAAGAACAACATTTGGTTGAATGTAACAGTTTGTCACAAACAGTCCATGTACTTTTCTGCACTATACTTTTAGCTCTGTTTTTTTGGAAATCGATTTTAAAAAGAACCATATATTAGGTAAGAATTTTTTTACAACTTCGCAAAAATGGTTTGTCAGACTAAAAGGGCCCTTCTCTAGAAAGTCTCACAAAAGGACAACATTTGGCTAGTTGTAACAGCTATGTACTTTTCTGCACTTTACAGCTATTTGTTTTTCTTTTTTTAAGAATTAACAATACTGCCTATAGAGATAAGCCTTATTTGTAAGAGTTTTAGATTTGAGACCTCAAAAACACACAAATTTTGACATAAATGTTTAATGTCATGCGACTGCAGTTTGCTGTGGCATGGTAAGTATATTAAAAAATATTTTTCAACACGTTTAAGTTGTCAACAAACTTACGTTTGAGATTAGTTGAAAACTTAAATTTTGTTTAAAAAAATATATTTTTGCTGAACATCTTTCAAATATGCTTCATCGAATTTAAATCGTGCTGCAAGCGATTAAAATAAAATCGCCCGCGATTACTGCTATCGTTATCGTTTGGCATACAGACAAAAGCTTATATGTTTGCAGTGAATTTTGTCTTGTTCAGACGTTAAATATTCAAAGTTCACCCAGTTGCGACAGCCAACTGCACAGTTCCCATGGTATATTGTTTAAGCTACAGTTACAGTTACAATATTTATGCAAAGTTCGTATATAACGTTATATAGAGAGAGTTAGTTACATGTGCATGTTCATAGTTAGAGTATATAAGTATGTATGTTATGTACTTATGTTTAGCTTTGCCTGCACAAAGCGCGTTAGCACTTGTTTTTTTTTTTTGTTAATTCTTTTTTTTATATATCTTTAATATACAATGTATTTGTTTGGTGTTCTTCGTTTAATTTTTTTTGCGCAGTATTAAGATATAATTTTTTTTTTATATTATTAGTGCACATATTTTTATGCACTGCACCCATGGGGTGTAAGAGCAGCCACTTATTAAAGTTTTGCCTTTAACTTTACAAGTATATAAATTTTTTTATATATAATATATTTTTTATGTAAATATAATAATTTTGTTTTTTTTTATGATGGCTTCAGCTGTTATGCCTATATAATGCAATAGTTTGTTGGCCGTGTTTTTTTATTTTTTTTTTTGCTTTAATATACAGTTTGTCATTTGATTTAGTTATCGTTATCGTTATCGTGATCGTTTTGCTTATCGTTTTGTTGCAGATTTATAGGCGCTTTTGTAGTTATGTTAATAGTTTAGAGTATAAAGTTATGTCCAATGCCGCTAGTTTTTTGTAGTTTTTGAAAAATATTATTGCTTACTGTACTGTGTTTTGTTTGTTGTGTCAATTTGTCAATATATTTACTGTAGTTGCTGTTTTGCTTTTGTCAATTTGTCAACATCAACTGCGCGAGCCATATGCAAACGTTGTTTAGATATTAGATATATGTATGTATATATGTATTGCCTACTTAAGTTATAGTTGCATATATACTTTATGTTTTTGTTTTTTGTCAGTTTATATATAAAATATATATATATATATAATATGTATGCGTATAATGTTAAATTATTATTAGTAATTTTTTTTCTTGTTGTTGCATATAATGCGGCCACTTTTGCGGTTTTTTTGTTAGTTTTAGAAAATTGTTTACGTACTTCTAAATAAAGAGAGAGCAATTGGTTTTTTTTTTTTGGTTTAAATATTATTTTATATGTATATTTAAATATGTTTATACGCTCATATATAAGTGGGATTTTTTTTGTTAAGCAAAAAAGTATATGAAATTATTTTGTGTATTTTTTTTTTTTGCTGGGTTTTGTATAGACTATCATAAATATTGTTTACACGCCAACATTAATGTTAAGTAATAATAATAATCATAATAATCATAATAAGTTATAAAGTTTCGTACGCTTTCACATGTTAAAATTATGGCAAATGCTTAGCAAAATGTTTTAAAGTATTTCATTTTTAATATGCTTTTTTTGTTTTGTTTTGTATTGAGTATAGTTAGCTTAATTGAAAGTTTTTTACCATTTGTTTTAAATTTAATAAGTACGCAAATTATCACTTAATTAATATAGGCCATATATATGCCTGTTAAGTATGTGTGCGTGTGTTATATAAATTTATATATAAGTTTGTTAATTTTCTTTATATTTATTAAAACTTTTTTAAGTTAAAAGAGTATTTTTTTTTGTTTTGTTTTGTTTTGTTTTGCAGAAACAAGAACGAGTAAGTTGGTTTCTTGGGAATAAGCTTAATAATTTGTAGTGTGTGAGGCAAAACAAGTTAGTAGTGTTGGAAAACGTTAAAGTTAAGTTCAAAAAATGCAAAAAAGATTTTGAAAACTTGTAGTTAAAAACTATTACATACTCATTAAATATAGTTTGAGACTGAGTAAAATAAAGCGCGTGCGCGTAACTCATGTATAATAATTTTTAATAAAGTTTAAACATTAGAGTTTAAGTATTTAAGTTATATAAGTAGCTTGTGCCAAAGTTGAACGTTGAAGAGTAAACCCAAATATTGTAGTAGCAGTTAAAATAAGTCAAGTTATTTGGAAAGCAATTTTTTTTTTTTTTGGTGTACTTTCAAATAGTTATTATGTTTCAACAAATATAAATAGTTAAGTTTTAAGTAAGGTTTATAGTTCAAAGAGTTAGTTATAGAGAGAGAGAGAGTGAGAGAGCTAGTTAGTGTAGCGAAAGTTCATTATAGTTGTTTTCTTTGCACTTGAAAAAGCTGCAGCTAATTATTAAAGTAAATGTCTTTCGAAAAAGAAACGTTGCACGTGGCACTAACTCGCTTTTAATGTCAATTTTTGTTTATAATTTTTTTTTTTTACTTTTGGTATTTTTACTTTCTTTAATATTTTGTCGCTGGCATGTTTGTGTGTTGTGTGTGTGTGTTAGCATGTAATAGTATGTGTGAAAGTTTAACAATTCGATTATTTAGTTAAGTCCTTTGTTAATTATTAATTTTTTAAAGTTTTTTTTTTGCATTTTTGCATTTTTTTATATATATGTTTTAGCTAATTTTTTGTTTGTTTTTTTTTTTTTTGTGTTACTTAACAAACTTTAACGCGTAGCTCGGCTAGCTGTTTGACTCTTTCTCTTTGCTAGACCGTTTTGCTCTTTCACACGCATACAGTTTTAGACTGGGCACGTGATCATATCATATTCAAACATGAGCGAGACGGCAACAAAGACAAAGTACAGTAAGAACATGGTAAAGCCCAAACCCTTGTTCATGCGCCAACGGAAGCAGGCAATTGACATTACCACAAAGACGAGCATCATAAACAAGATGGTAATGGAACAGACCATGCCCACCGAGTTAACCTCAACGGGTGCATCATATATAATGCCATATAGCAGCCAGGGTATGGGCAAGCTAGTTCGAAATGAGATCATTAGTTAAGTTCAAGTAGATTACGCGTCTAACGAGAGTGGTCCGTTAAGTACTAAGTCTTGGCGCTCCTAATGTGGTATGGCTACTAACTTTTAGTTTGGTTTTCAGCTTAAAAGATCTTTGCATTTTAGATAGATCGGCTAATTGATTCGTGGGAAATTGGGCAAATCCAAGAGCGCTTGAATTACGAATATTTTCAATCGTAAACGCCAAAAATTGATTTAATCTTTGGATTTTACTGAACCGGAGCCAAGTGATGCGAGATAAGACTAAAATTCGTGACAAATATTCACTATACAACCACAGCAGTGACAACAGTGTCTAGCGATGTTAAGCGCAATCCGAAAGTGCGAGATGAGAGGCTACATTGGTTCATCAGTTATGAAAAATCAAATATCCATAGTATCGAACCAAAGAAGATAACCGGAAACTGATGTACTTTGCTTGGGGAGCAAATGCGCTCCAAGGAAGCAGAGCAGAGTCTCCTACCGTTATGAAATGCAACAGCTTTGGTTTGATATGGATGAAGGAAAACGACGACTTCCAAGCGCAACTGAACTGAACTGCTGCAGAACAGAAATCTGAATCGAATTAAGGAAGTTTTCTGCCACGAAAATGCTAATTTGCGGCATTTGGAAACACGAATTGCTGCAGAACAGAAACTTCAATCGAATAAGTTGGATGTACTGCCACGAAAATGCTAATTTGCAGCACTTGGATCACGAATTTTGCAGATGCTTTAAGAAAGTTGTAGCATTGCTAGGACCCATGGTATTGAACGTGGAGTCTTTGGCACGAGAACCCAAATTGTCGAAATCGGAATCAGGAACTGCCGTAAAACAAAAATGATAGCTTTTCTGAGACGTGAATACAAGTTTGCCGAAATTGGCAACACCAACTGCCATAGAAAAGAAACCCGAATCGTAGAGCGTTGTTTTTCTGCCACCATCATTTCAATTTGCAGCACTTGTAGTCAAGAATTTTGCAGACACCTTAAGAAACTTGCAACATTGCTGAATCTCAGATTGCGCACCTACAGTCGACTTAATATGTCGTTAATACGCAGGCTAAATACTTCACGGACCGCCCTCGTAAATGTTAATCAAATGTAGTAGATACAACTGCTAAAATATTGTACTTACCCCACAGTAACATCAAATATATTGCTACCGACTGAACTAGAAACAGCCATATCACCAAAGCCTTTGCGTGCAACTATGACCGAGGTTATCAAATCCGGTATAGAAGTGCCCGCTGCCAGAAAGGTCAAGCCCATGACCTAAGCAAATGCATTTCGTTAAGTATCATAACTTAGTCGCAGTGCTTGCACCTACCTCGGGTGGTATGCGCGCTGTATCTCCGGCCACATTGGCCCACCAGACCATCAGATATGAGAAGGCAGCTATCCATAGTATGGAACCAATGAAGGTAACCGGAAAATAGCGTTTACCGCGCGGCGTACGCGTATCTGGCAATGTCAGCCACATGGGTACCAGTAAAGGAGCTACCAGCACATAGGTCAGACGTTTGCGCGCCGTATCCGGCCAGGCCATGCTTAGTGGTTCCGGTTCGTCTTCAATATCGGGCGCCTTTTGGGATTTTTCGCATATATATATATATATATGTGTGTGTGTATGTGAACGAGTGTGTGTAAAAATTTGCAATTTAGTTTTATAGTCGTTAAAAGTTACTTGTGCTTAAGTTCTTGCTTTTTTTTTTTGTACAAATAAGTATAGGCATAATATAGTAATATTTATATGTTAATAGATATATGTATATATATGTAAATATATATAAGTTAATTCTTATGGGCATATAAAATATATATATATATAATAAAATATGTGTGTGTTTTTTATGTACGCTCAAAACGACAGCTGAGTGTTGAGTGAAACGATATTGAAATTGAATTTGTATGAAAATGTTAGCTGTTTTGCTTATGTCTACAAAATGTTTACGTGATGTACATGATTTATATATTAATATTATTGATTTCTTTTTGCATCTTTTGTATTTTTGTCATATTAAAAAATTTTGGTATTTTGACATTTGTATTTGAGGCACTCACAGACAGGCGTTTAGAGCTTGCTTATTAGGCTGGGTTTAAAACTACTAAGTCAACGTGGTAGTTCAGTTTTTCTTTTTGTTTTTTTTTTTTACATGGGATTAGCATAAGTTTAAATAAAAACAAACAAACATACTAATACAATACAATACATAATGCACTTACGCTCTAGATGTAGTCTATAGTACAATTACTATGGGTGCTAAGTAGTACTAACTTAGTTTAAGTTTAGTAGTAACGTGCAGTACAGCATAATATATAGTTCAAGCAGTTGGGTCTGGTACTAAGTACAGCCCCAGACTGCCCGAAATTATGCCCAGCGCATGCTTTGCAAGTGCAACAACACAGAGAGAGACAAGGCAGGCTACACACGCACACACACACAACACTTGCGTATATGCGTTGAGCCCCCAAAAACTAAAGTTGAAAAAGTTAGTAAGTCGTAAAGATTAAAAAAAAGTAAACAAAAGGAAAAAAACTTTTTAGATGAGTTCAAAAACTATGTTTTAGTTCTAAAAATGATATTTCAAAGCTAAATTTACGTTTTGGTGTAGCGGCACTAAAGCATTGTGAATGTGACGATATTCGTAACAATTTGCAAAGCAGTTGAAAAAAAAGTAAATGAATAAATTCTCTTGAAATGACAGCAATTGCGGTTTGTATGGCAAACGCTCATGGGCGGCAGCACAAATGCAGCATAATATGATAATCAGCTAGTGATAAATCCAGCGTAGTAGACTTTTATATCATAATTCTTTGGTTTTCGTTCGCATTTATCGTCGTTCTGAAGCCTAATGATTCATAGTTGCAACCTAAAGCTTAGCTTTGGCGCCCAACATGGGGCAACGCACAAAGACAATGTGTAATATGCAATTGCAAAAAAGTTGTAACTTAATATCTATTATTATCTATGTGGATTTAAAAGTTAATGCTGACTTATTGAAATGAATCATTTGCAAGCTTTGCCTCTAAAGTCAGCTAGTGGCTGCAACGCCTTCACTGTTTGTTACCTGCTTCGGCTGTGGTATTAGTTAGCTGTTCTGGCCATTTTAAGTCTGCTTAACTTTTTATTTCGAGTTACCAACTGTATTAAGGACTTTTCACAATGGCAAACTTGTAAGCTGCTTCACCATAGCGCTTTTGGCGCCTAACTTTAAATCTTTATTAAGCAGCTTTGCCATTAGTTTTTGTCACGCCCAACGTGGGCCATGCATATTTAAAACTTAATTAACATAGTAAAGTTTTTCAAATACTTCATTCAATAGTCTTTAATAATGATAAGAAAAAGCTGGCACCTAAAGTGGCACACTCTTAAGTTTTGAGAATGCTGAATACTTAAGAGCAATATGTTTTAATGAAAGATTTAAGATTATTTCGTAACTAGATAATTGAGCAGTCATAATGACGCTTAATTAATGCAGACTTTTCTAGGTACATTTTGTTTTTTCTTTATTATTCCACTTGGGATCTTAGCACCTCTAAGCAGGCTTTCTACTGGACTCTGTTTTGTGTCCCACAACGAGCTGATCTGAGCTAGTTCTTGTAGAACGATTCGTCTCAAAATTGCTTTTGATCGTTCTGTTCGTTAGCTTTCTCGAGGGTTCCAGTCCAGTGCCATTCGCACAATGCTGCTTGCATGCCTTCTTCAAGTTTATTTTCTTTTACTGATTTGGAAGTGAATAGAGCACTCATCTGTGGCGCTCTATTGATATTCTGTTTGGTGAGAATATCCCGCAAATTATTCTCAGACATTGGTTGCTGAAATCCTGCAGTTTTTGCGCTATTATCTTTTTTTTTTGGATTTAACACCAGCAGTAAACTTACAGAGTTTCGTCAAACTTAGTAAATAGCGTCTATTTATTTGCTAGCTATGTCAGTGCTAGGCAAATGCACCAGTACTGCTGCTTGGAATCAAACCAACGACCATACGGCGTACAGGCGAGTACGCTACGATGGCCCAACCGCTTTTGACATATTGTTTAAAAGCTTAATATCGTTCCTTTGATTTTCTTGCCAAAGTAAAGCTGCTATATCGTAAAAATATACATTTCTCTTATATCCATGAATCTTTATTAATCATATATTAATATATTCATTATAAATAAATTCATAAGTTTTATATATCCAAACGCTCCTATTTATTTCCAAAGTACTCACTCAGCATTCTTTTTTTGGCTAATAATACTAATTATTTGCCGGGACAACAAAAAACGTTACATTTCTTTCACAAATGTTGTGGTTCTGCTTCATTGCCAGTGCTTAAGACACTGAACCTTCTTCTGAAAATGCTCCAACAGTCTTCAGCAGCTGATATCTTTCAATTGTCATTCATATTATTCAAATATTTTACACTATTTCACTACAAATTGTAATAGTTTTGTAGCGTTGCGGCACAGAACTATTTTTCACAACTTGTGAAAATGAAATACTCTAAAAATTTGAGTAACCTTCAGCCGTTACGATTTAGCACCTACAAATGGTACGCCTCATAATGCATAAGTGAAAATAATTTTTTTATGACTAAACAAGTTATTGTAAGGTTGTAAATCTGGTGTGAATTATTTGACATCATCGTTACTTAGTTCAATTGCCGCATCTAACATGAATGGATCTATTATTGTTTTAGACTCAATTAGCACCTCAACTATTCACACCACCTTTTATAGAGCTCACTCAGTATGCCTGTTTCGTTGCAGCCATTTGTTTATTCTTTAGTGAGCTAATCTTTTATAGTTTACGAAAATGGTCATTGGCACTAAACTGGTGTGGTACTTGACCGATAACTTTGCGATCTTAACTGCTGAAATGTTTTAGTATATCGTATGGTTTTTACATGTCGTGCTATATTCGCTTTTGGCAGACTATAAGAAAACATTCGAAATAGAAATAATTTTAATCATTAAAAAAGAGATTTTAATTTTACAAATATTGCCTTTTACGATATGATTTTGTATGATATTCGTATTTACGATATTCAATTAAAACTGCTTTTTATTCATTTATTATACATTTATATTTCATTCCAATCATCGTAGCGCACTTATAATTTACAGACGCACTCAGTCGATATATTTAGGACCTACAAACACTGATCGAGTTTTCGAACTTACTACTTTATGATGTTCAAACTGCTGTTTATTGGCTATATACCAAGTGATTCAATGCATTATAGCACACATTTGATTTTTGCCGCACTCTGATTTTTTAAGGTACTAAAAACACCAAGTTTTTCGATTTTCAATTTTACGATATTCGATTTTACTAGGCACATATTTACGATATTCGCTTAAAAACTGCTTTTTCTTAGCTATTTATTATACAAATCATTTAAAAACATCTAAACGCACTCAGTCAACATATTTACGTGCTATATAAACACTTTGTAGCTCAATTATCATATACGCTCAGATGACTAACTGCCCAGAAGCGTTTAACTGCAATTTGCTCGCCTTATTGAAACTGTTCAGTTTTGTCTCAAATAACTGACAGCACGTTTTACAATATAGCAAATAAATTTTTTTTCGTTAATGTATATTTTGTTATTGAATAAAATGATAATAATATAAGAAAAAAAATTATGCAATATATAGAGAAGAGAGAGAGAGAGCAATAAAAAATTGTTTATGAAACTAACTTTGATGCTAAATTTGCGTGTCTGAATTTTGACCCTCTGCTCAATCCAGCTAGGACGTCGACCACTTAACGATGGCTTTTGAATTGAATTTAAGTTTTTAATTTTTAGTTTTATACAGTTTAATTTAAATATTTTTGTTGTTTTTTTTTTGTTTTGAGAGAAAAGTATATATATTTTTCACAAAAAATTATATGCGTTTGCCTTGATTTTTGTTTTTATTAATTTTTTAAAGAAATTTGCTTTACTTCTTTCAAATATTCAAATGAAAATTTGACTAAAACTTAAATTGTTAGAAGAAATATAGTTGTTGTTGAGTTAAGTTTGATAGAAAGATAGTTAGAAAGTTTAGTTTTTTTGTTGGATAATGTGTAGAAGTTAGCAGTGTAGGGAGTTTTGGGTATACGAAAATAAACAAACACATAGAGGGCGTGGAGAGTACAGTTAACAATCGAAACACAATTACAATTTTTGTATGTTGCAGGGTAGACAGCAAGTAAGAGAGTTAAAGACAGAGAATTGAAGATAGAGAGACAGAGAGAGATTTTTGCAAGTGAGGCCCAACTCGGAAATGTTTTTGAGTGATTTTTGTTTGCTGCTACTACATGGGCAGCCATTTTGTTTCAATTGTCTAGACTTAAACAAATTTAAATGTTATGGAAATAAAGTAAAGGCGTAGAGTTGTTTACGAGCTATGCCACACAGTAGGACAGTAGCTAAAAACAGTAGCTACAAAGACCAGTACACAGCACAGTACATTGTACGGATACATTGAGCAGATACATATACAGATACAGATACATTTGCAATCGTCCTTCTAGCCACTGCAGGCAGTCGCTGCCTGTGTCACTCACTTGCTCACAATTCAATACGGCTTTTGAAATTTTGTTTGTTTGCTTTGTCATCTTTGCACAAATCAGAAAAATACAAAAA
The DNA here is from genome assembly GCA_035046065.1 of Chymomyza procnemis. Classification (NCBI taxonomy): domain Eukaryota; kingdom Metazoa; phylum Arthropoda; class Insecta; order Diptera; family Drosophilidae; genus Chymomyza; species Chymomyza procnemis. The sequence continues at coordinate 15,908,652 of JAWNOJ010000004.1, read as the reverse complement.
TAAAAACGATACAAATGGCAAAAAACAATTGACAAAATAACAAAAACAAAAAAGATATTAATCGTTTGGAACATGCCAAAATGCAATGCTACTGCTGCTTTGGCAAGTGCTGTTAGCGGGTTTGCGCCTTTGCATAGAAATGTACGTTAAAAACAAAAAAAGCAAAAAAAATGAATGTTGTAAACAATTACACGGCTCACACAGATACAGACACGCTACACACACACACACACATTGCGACTGACTGGGAATGAGTGGGTGTGCATGTGTGTGAGGTCGTTGTCAATATGAGCTCTGTGTCATATTATTGTTGTTACTATAGTTGTAGTCGCTTGTTGTTATTATTGTTATTGGCGTTGTCTATGATTAAGCCTGGCTAAGGGGTTTGTTCGATTGCCTGGGGCGCAGCATTTGCATAAAGCGTAGCGGGTTTTCCATGGCACGTGGCACAGCTACTTTGAACTGAATGGCAACAAAATGGCTCAATGACTTCATCGAACACAAAGTAGCTCAGATGAATGAATGAAAATAATAATAATAATACTAAAAATAAATGAGTTTTCTTCGTTCTGCCGAAGTTGACATACACTTTGCGTATTAATTGTCTAGTACAGCCAGATGCATTCTCTTCTGCTTTTAATAGCGCATTTTGTAGTTCAAATGTTAGTTACGGTATTCACAATTCTCTAAGTTTTGTAGTTCTCTGCATTTTAATTGTTACTGCATTTCCGACAGCTACAATTATATTGTTTAGTTGAGTTAGTAAAAAAACAGCATTTTAATAACTATTATTTATATTATAGTTTAAGCTGTTTTGATTTTTACGATATTTCTAGTAGTGTGGGAGCCTTATAATGTAACTTTTCGAAACTGAAATCATAACAAAGTCTTACACACGAAATTGATGTGGTTTGTTCACTGCCAATCGTAAAACTGAGTTTCTTTGCTAGGGGATTTTCGAATTTAGTAATTTTTAACATTTTAATCATTTGCGGTATACATTAAATTTTACAATTTTAACTATCGAATTCGATTCAGTAGCACTTTTATGAATTGCTTTGGGTGAAGTAAGCAGAAGTCCATCCAATGGATAGCATTATTTATCTGTATCTCGCGTTGTATTGTATAAGCCCAATAGGCTCCCAAAAGATGGCTCAAGAAAGATGGCATTTCGTATTAAAAAAAGCAAACAGTTTTTGAATTGGTTGCTTCAGTTTTGTTTGAAAAATGGAGACGAGCAAAGAGAAAATACGCCAAATTTTACAGCTTTTCTCCGATAAGGGCGGAAACGCAAGCCAGGCGGCTGAATATAGTGAATAACGTTTATGGTTCTGATGCTGTAACAGCCAATCACGCGTAAATTTAATTAAGTACATTTTAACTTTTTATGGACAAAATCATGTAGGTTATGAAATTTCATATTTAAAATTTTACCATATTCAATACCAGTTTCGATTGTGTAGCAAATTTATGAATCGTAATGTTTATTGGAATATGTTTTGAAATTTGCCATCTTAAGGTATTTCATATTGTGAAAACCTAAAAAAAATTAAAAATAGAAATGAATTCATTTCCCGCTCCAAAGCCGGAGATAGTTTTTTTCTTTTACTTGCTGTTCGAAGAGCACTGGAATCTGCATATACTTATAACCGAACCAGAACGGCAGTTTCTTTAATTAATGAAGATTTGTTGAGTTAATTACAATATTATTTGCTAGCTATGCAGGGTAAAATCCAACCACCGTAGCCTACCATTACTGTACTATTTATTCCATTCAATTTTCCGCTAGCATTATTTATCATAACTGAAATCATAACAAAGTCTTCCACTCTAATTTTTTGTGTTTTTTTTTTACTGCAAAACTTAAAATCAAGTTCTCTGCTAGCAAATTTCCATAAATTAACCGAATTAAATTATTTTGAACATATTAACTTTTAGCTGGCGAATTTTTAGCAAGATTTAATATTTGATAATAAAAATTTACGATATGCAATATCGCATTCGATTCTGAATCTCAGGGTTTAAAATTCATACGATATTCAATGCCGCTTTCGATGCTGTAGCAGTTTTATGAATATCTTTCAAAAATATACTTTTGTAGCATTTTAATTTTAAGGTATTTGATATCTTGGAAACCTACTCCTACCTATTTACTATTTTACTCCTGCAGTCAGTGGATGTAAGCTGCCTGCCGAACATGCACTTTTGGCAAATATATTAAGTAAAAATACGCAAAGCATTCATTGTACGATTTTAACTTTTGCTATTAAATTTCGTGAAATTATAAAAATTTTGTTATTTACGATATACGCTATACAGACGTAAAATCAGATTTACAAACCAAATTTGTAACAAAAAATATTTTATAGGACTTTAAGGAAATCATGTCAGGTGTTTAATCAATTTAGATCCTACTTGTACATAGCGCTATACAAGATAATGCTCTTCATTTTTTACTTTTCCTAACAGAATTCTAGATTTTTACAAATGTCATCAGCTGCTCGAACAAACCGCGAGACTTCTTAAAACGCAAAGTGTATAAAATGGCAAACAATACAAAAAAAAAACAATATCGACTGGTATAATTTTGTGGTTTTATCTATAAGTAATATGCGAAGTATATAGTTGTTGTCATCGTTTAACAAATAGTTTAATATTAAGCATATAAATATTTATGTACTGAGTAAAGATACAAAGCAAATGATTTTCCAAATGGACTGCAAAAAACGATAATAATTTGTATGTATTATAATTTGGACTATTCCGAATTAGCTCTTTATTTTGATGTAAACTGGGCAAAAAACAACTTATATACGCACACACACACAGACACACACAGAGAGACAAAGATGAGTGGAGATGTTGGGTAGTGTACGCGTTAATATTACGTATACGCACAGTAAAGGCAATAAGTAAACATACACATAGAGAGAGAGGTTGGTGAACGTTTGACGACAAGTGAGGTGTGGGTGTGTGAGGGTGTGTGAAAGTGTGTAAGGGTGTGTGAGGGTTTGTGAGAGTGTGTGAGGTTGTAGTTGAGTTGGTATGTGAGGGTTATGTGTTTTGGGTGGACAGTTAGTTTGTATGGAAAGTATTGAGAAATATAATTTTTTTAAGAGAAAAGTTTAAGAAAATAAATTTATAATTAAGTAGTAAGTCACACATAAACGTTGCATAAACACACAGACTGAAATTTTGGTATATATAATATGGTATATTAATTTTTTTTTGGGATACTTCAAAAGAGGGCCAATTGTTCTAAAACGCGTAAACACGGAAAAGTTACGACTTTAAGCTGTTAAAGTTTATTTTTTAAATTCCATATAAAAAACACATAAAGCACACACATTTAGATAAATATGCGTGCCCAAGTTTGGGTTACATCAAAAGAAATAAAACACAAGTAGGTGGGTAGTAAAGTCGGGAAGACACACCAGTTTTTTTTTTTTTTTTGGTTTAGACTCAGTTCAAACGTTTTGTTTAATTTTTTTTGTTTTTGTTAAATGCATCAATCAGTCAAGAGTCAATCAATCAATCAATCAATCAATCAATCAATTAGCAATGCAAAGTAAACATGCCAACAGCTAAAGTAAAATATTAAAAAACATGGACAATTTTGTATTTTTTTTATTTTTTGTTTTTGTAATGCGCTTGAACTTGAATGCTAAACATTGGCCGCAAATAAGACTAAACTAACGTAATAAATAAATGCGCAGCTGCTGTAAGCTAAAAACGTTATTCAAACTTACATTCGTTATAAACTAAACGCGCTGACTTTGTTTATTTTAGTTATATCGTAATTTTTGAAAGCTGCAAGAAACAGCGTCTGCTGCAGCTAAGCTTGTTTGGCTGTTGGCAAACACATATTAAAATACTATACTTCTTTACGTTAAACGAATTGACGTTTGTTTTCAAATTTTTTACGTTATACGAATTTACGTTATTCAATTATACGTTATTGCCTGCGATTTTGTTGTATGAAAAATGCAGCGCATTGTGTGTGACATATTTTAAGTTATTTTGCTTAAGAAACTAAAAGAAAAAAACAGTATTCTTAAAAAATCAAAAACAAAGTAAAATCATGCCTAAAAATCATGACAATTATTTCATTAGCATTTTTAAGGTTACATTTAATTTTTTTTTTCTTGATATTTGAAAGCGCTTATAATTTGGACAAAGTTGTAACTTACCGAATCGAGCGTGGTATCTATATTGCCATTTGGACGATCCGCCAATGTGGTCTCCTTTAAATTGATTTTTACGTGATTTGCCGCTGAGGTGGTGGCGCCACCACGTTGCGGCTTGGTAGCGTCGAGCAGCACCTTTAGCGAGGCGATGGCATGCAGCTGGGTGGCCTTTTCGTCCACTTTGCCTGGAACATCATCTTTGTCATTGTAATTGTGTGTGGTTTTTGGGGGGGGTGTTTCGATAAATAATGCAGTGTTTCATTTCAGACACAGAGTATTGCGTGGTTTTGTTTGGTGTGTGAGTGTTTTTAATTTTTGTTTTTGTAGAGTAGAGTAGTAGTAGTAGTTGTTGTTGTTGTTGTGATTAGATTATAGTGTATATTTTTTTATTTTTGTTTGCACACAACGAATTGAGTTTTGAACGCAAAATCCAAGTGTTTTTTATATTATTTTTTTTTTGAAAAATTAAATGAAAAAAAGAAGAAAAAGAAAGGAAAAATTGCATCGATTAAAAATGAGAAAAAACGAATTAACCCAGTTAAGTTAAATTTTTCATTTTGGATTTTTTTTTTTTTTATAAATTTACAAACAAATTATAGCAGGTACAAGCCCTTTGGATTATTTTATATTTGAAAATATTTTATACAAAATGTTGATGTCAGTTGCGAAATAGCATTTGGAGGTTATGGTTAGAGTATCAGCTAGTTGGTTAGTTAAGAAGCTAGACTAGACTAGAGCAGAGTAGCTATAGAGTGTGCATAAGTTTAAAGACAGACACAGTTAGAGCAACAGAGAGACAGAGACAGAGAGCGAGAGAGAGACAGAGAGAGAGAGACAGAGCGAGGTACAGAGACAGGAAAGAGCGCGCAGCAGCACAGACCAACAGCGCAATGAAGCATAGTTAAGGGCGCACATGAGTGTTAGGCGTTTGATTTTTGTTTTTTTTTTTCAGTGTATTTTTGTTTATATATTTTAATTAAGGGCTTTAACTATACTACAGCTATTGCTAGTATATATGCTAAAGTAAAAACTACTAATATTTACCGTGTCAGAGTCACATGGTTATTTGAACTAACTTGATTTTTTTTTGTTTTTCTTTTTTTTTTCTTTCTTGAAGTATTGAGTGTGACAGCGAACTTGTGTTTTGCACTAAGAGCTGCAGGGATTATAATTTTATTTATTTTTTAATTTTTTTTTTTTCTTGGGACAGGGCAATGCGTATGCTTTATGGAAATTTTAGTATTATTTTTTTTTTTAATAGGAAACGGACAGGGTTTTGTTAGTAATGTTTGATGAATGGGTCTGTTTGGAGGGTCTGCTGGCTGGCTTAGAGCTTTATTTTTTTTCATTTAGGCATCCAAATGGCACTAGCATTTTGTATATACATATACATATGTGTCTATATGCAGTATAGACTTGAAAAATTGGCTGACTTTTTGCGACTTATAACTAAGTTAACTTAAAGTCTTAAGCTAGTTTTTTGTTTATTTATATTATTTGGTTTTGAACTCAAAACTATTTGTTTGGTATACAGACCTAGTCAGGCACATGCTCTCATACAGAGTTATGAGCAAAAGCGTTTGGAAATTGTGTGGATTGTTTGGACTTTGACAGCGCTGTGGTACTTTTGCCTAAATTTTAGTTAGTTCAAAGTTATTTCAGTTTTGGCATGTGAAGAAAATAATTTGCTTCGTCGGTAGGGGTAAACTTTGCTAAAACACGCTGGTGTTGCAATATTTCGTAGCAGAAAATTTGCCACTAGCATTTCATGATCTTAGTGATACAAATATTTAATAAACCTAGTGACTGTATTTTAGTAAAATATTTTTTTGTTTATTTAACGCAGACTAGCAACTTTTGTGTATTTGGTCTGCTTTTATAAGTTGTTGAAGTAAATAAAATATTTTACTTAACTTTAATATATAATATAAATATAATATATTCAATATTAAGCTCAAACTTGTAGAAACCAAATTCAGCGACTTATAAAGCTTCAGCTTAAACTTATTTTTTCAAGTTTTTATATAAGCGCAAAAATCACTTATTTACGATATTCGGTAGTGCATTATTTCTTGAACAACAGTAGGTAACTTTTTCAATGCACTATTTTAAAACTATTGGAAAATTTTACTTTTTCTCTTTCCAAATCACAATCTTTTAAACCTTTGTTGAAATTTGGCAATTGTCAAATTGCGTAATTCAAGAAAATCACATAACAAAAGCTTCAATCATTGTGATTTTGAATGAAAAGTAGGCTAACGAGCAGAAGTTTATGAATACTTTGTGGGTTTTGTAGATTCATTTATGCTCAAGACACACAGCGAGGATTTTGAACATTTTTCATTCGATTTTTTTTTGGTATATTGAAACCATTGGCTATTAGATGGTATTCGAATTTACATTGTCTGTAGAACATAAAATGTCCAAGAAAAAATTCTCTTTAAATTCGAACTTAAGATTCTTTTGTCTAATTATTGTTCAGTTAAGTAAGTAGTTGATATTATTTAAATTTTCGAAGTTCGAAGTAAAGATTCTTTTGAATAATTATTATTCAGGATATTACAATTTTTTAAGTGAATAATTGATATTAGTCATTTTTTCGAAGTTCAAACTTAAGATTAAGATTTTTTTGAATAATTATTATATAGGATATTGCAATTTTCTAAGTGTCTTTTGTCTAATTATTGCCCAGTTAAGTAAGTAATCGATATTATTTATTTTTTCGAAGTTTGAGCTTAAGATTCCTTTGTATAATTATTATTCAGGATATTACAATTTTCTAAGTAAGTAACTGATATTAATTATTTTTTCTAAGTTCAAAGTTAAGATTTTTTTCTAATTATTCTTCAGGTAAGTAAGTAATGACTAATTTCGAAGTTCGAACTTAAGATTCTTTTGTCTAATTATTGTTCAGTACATTTTTTAAGTAATTGATATTGCTTAGTTTTTGACAATATGAACGAGAGTTTCTATGAGAGAGCCATCATGAAATTACCTTTTAAAATGGCTATCGAAGAAAAAGGCGCTTATTTGACCTAAATTGGATCATTCTATGATAATTAAAGCCTTCAAATTGATGTAAAAATAATGGATTTCTTTTTACTACATCCTTTATTATACATTGATATTTAGTCTTAAATTGGCTGATACTTATGGCATCCACGAAACAATTAAATTATAGTGGTAAAGAAGCTTTGCACATGAAGCACTTGTGTAATATCTGAAATTTATTGGAACTGCAGTTAATTGAAAAATTTTTTTTTCATCTGCACTTTTAGACGATTTTCTCAATTGTAAGATCCATAGTTATCCATAATGAATCTTTTTCGTTATATATTTGAATTTTTTTTCATAACTAAAATGAATGTATTTCTCTTGAACATCGGTTCAAAGGCAGTGCGTGGAAATATCTCCATTATTAGCTGTTCGAAGAGAATAGGAAATTACAGTTTAAGGACGAAACCGAACGGCTGTGTCTTTAAATTATAGAGATTTTCCTAGGTAAACAGCGTCTATTTATTTGCTAGCTATGCCAGTGCTAGACATATGAACCAGTGCTGCAGGTTGGAATAGAAGCAGCAACCTTTCGATTTTGAGAATAAATTTAAACCTTTTTTTTTATTGTAAAGTCTATAATGTAATATTTATTTACGCCAAATTTCAATCCATTATGTTACAATATTCATGCTTCGTAATGTATTTTTAGATTTCTTTTTATATTTGCCAAAAATATCCTTTCAAACCAAATTTTCATCGTATATATTTTACGTTTACATTTACGATATTTTCAAAGGTGAGTTAGGAACGTGTTAAGGAACACAAAGTTGGTATGCAGTAATTTACGATATGAAAATTAATATTAATTTGGCAAGATTAAGCTTAGATATGCGTTTAACTTTAAAATATAGAGAGAGAGAGGATTTCTATTTTTATTTAAGATTTTTTTTGTCTCTTTCAATTCAAACATTGGTTTGTAGAAAATATGCGAATTTACGTTATTTGTCGACTATGAAATGGCCAAGAATAAATTCAGTTTAAGTTCATAAATTTACGATATGACAAAAATATTTTAATTTGGCAACGCAGATATGGCATAACATTTGAAATAAACAGAAAAAGAGAATTATTTAATGTTTTTTATTTAAGTTTTTTATAAGTTATACACATTGGTTATTAGAAGTGATTCGACTTTACGCTATTTGTTAAGTATGAATTGGTCAAGACTAAATTCTGTTTAAATTCTGAAATTTACGATATAAAAACAGAATTTATTTGGCAAGGGACGCTAAGATATAAGATAAATTTTAAAATTCAGGGTTTTTATGAGATAATTTTTGGTACATTGCATATTAGGGGATACTGATAAGGGATATTCGAATTTACGTTATTTGCCGAGTATGAAATGGCCAAGAAGAAAATAAATGCAGTTTAAGCTCAGAAGTTTACGTTATGACAAAAGTATTTTTATTATATAAATATATATTTTTTATAAAATACTTTTACGAATACTAAAATCATTGGTTATTAGAGGAAATTCGATTCAACGTTATTTATGGTCAGAAACTTACGATATGCAAAATAATATTAATTGGGCAAGGTTACGCGATAAACTTTACAATATACTGGAGAACTATTAGGTCGATGGGATATTATTATGGCAAAAGGTGACTTGTAGCGGCTTAGGAAATCTATGTCAGATACTAGAAGTGATCAATACAAATGTGTTTCGTGTTGGACACCGTGGGTCTTTTTGTAAAATTAAATTTTTATTTTTTACGATGTTGATAGATGGTAGTTGGGGTCAAAATTTTCTGTCTTCGTATAGAAAGCAAATGAATTATTGTTTGGACACAGGCCACTGAATAATTTACGTTATACAATACTTACGATATCAAATTTACGCAAACTATACAAGATATTCGTGTAGTTTGCTCAAATATACTACAAAACTAACAATATTGTTTGAATACTTAATGCGCTATAAATTTTTTGCATTGCAAAAATCATCAAGGTCTTAAGATGTATATGGAAGTAATATTTGTGAACTTTTCAATATGAAAATTCTGCTTCTTTACATGCCATAAGTTTCCACAGCGCTCGTAAGCGCACAATCCACACACGCAAAAACATTCGAAATATTAAAAAAGATAACTTAAACTTAAGCAAAACATTCCAATTGCGTTTCTTAAAAACTTTTTGAACAATGAGAACCTATGCAAATGAACTCACTTTTGCTAGTCAACTTGTAACATGCAACCATTTGGTTAACAATTTTTTAACTAAATATTAAATATATTTTTGTATAAGTAAGCGCATTGGTATTTGGCACTGTCCAATGCCTAGGCCAATCAATTTGAGCCACTTTTTTTTTTAAAAGCCAATTGTTCTAGTTGCTAAGTAATTACAATTAACACATACAACACTAAACGCATAGTTATTAAGAATGTACAAATTATTTAGTATTATTTTTTTTAAATTTTTATTTTTTGTCACGCGCTAAAGCCTGACGTTAGTTGGTTACAATTTTCTAGGCAAAGAACAAAAAGCAACAAAACAAATTTATGTTACATTTTATGTAATTATTATAAACTAAGATATGCCATTGAACTGAGATACATACAATATAAGTTGTTATTTTTTTTTAATGTTTGATATATAACGCATATGTATATATATATATAAAAATGTAACTCCAAACTGACATTGAACAACATAAAATATTTTCGTATTTTTTTTTGGTTTTCTTTGTTTTTTCTTTTAAGTGAAAAAAGTAAAAAAAGCTAAAATAAATTGCATTTTTTTAAAAGCCAACAACTTAAAAATTAGCAACAAAGCTTAAAAAATCAAAAAAAGAAATTAAAATGGAAAATAATATAAGCAAGAATTTTAGCTACAAATAGTTGGCGAAGTATGAATGCCCTTAACAAAAAAGTTTTAAAAGCGAAATAATGCATAAGGATACTTTTAACTTTAAGTAATGTACAGCTAGGAAGGGCATTTTTTAATGGGGTCATTGTGGACTTAAGTAAGTTGTTTTCAGATCAAGCATTTTTAGGGGAAACGAACTTATTTACAATTTCGTATAAATGAGTTTTTACACTTATTATACTTTGAAATATTTTCCAAAAGTAATGAACTAGGAAAACTTGCGAAATGAATATGCAAGCTAAGTATTAAGACCTAATTACTATTTTATGTATAAGACAGCTAAGAACCATTTTGATTTTTGGTAGTAAAAATCTCAGAATTGACTGATAGTGCTCGCTGAATATAGTCGTAAGAGCTGTTCTCGATTTTATGCTAATTTTAGCATCATATTATACCAACATGATTTAATTTGCTTGAAAAATATTCAAAAAACCTCAATGCAATACATCATCTATTACAACTATAAATACAATTTTTCATTAAATTTAAATAAAAAAAATGACTTTTTGTGTATGTAATTTTTGACATGAATGTTCATTTTTATAACTAATATTTTTGTTTTACAAATGTGTTTTATTAAAAAAAACTAATATTAATTGATTAAAAAAATGACTTGTTTTTAATTCAATTTTTGTCTTACATTTTAATAATAATTTTTTGTTCTTTACAATTGTGTTATAAAATAAATAATAAAATAACAAATAATATATTAACTAAAATTATTAAATAAAATTAAGAACTTAAAATTGTTAAAACTACAAATATAATATATTTTACTCGCGTTTTTACGTCTTTAATGTAAATAAACGCAACAATAAAACACTAGTTTTAAAATTAATTTAATTAAAAAAAAATAGTTTTAAAACTTATATTTGAAAAATTTGACACAATACAACTAAGATATATTTTTTAGTTTAACAGTATTAAAAGTGTTTTCCAAAATGAATTTAAAATATTTAATGTTTCGAAAATTTAAATTTTAACACAAATTTGTAGTAAAAAAAACTAAAACAAAAAAATATATTAAAATAATAATAAAAACATTAAATATGAAAAATATTATATAAAAACAATTGATTGTTTAAACGCAAACTTGAATATATAGAATCAAAATAATAAAAATGTCATATAGAAACAATTGATTTTTTTTAAACAATACTTAATTTTTTAAAAGCAATAAAATAAAAATATTTTTGATGTTTTTGTTACTTTCTTAAATTTAATACTTTTATAATTTACATTTATTATTATATTTGCAGCTTCAAACAAGAAATAATAATAAAAATAAATTTTAAAAAATATTAAAAATTTAAAAAAATTGATTTTTAAAATTTAATTTAAAACTGTTACAATATACAAAAATAATTAATTAGAATCTTTTTCTTAGTTTTTTAATTTTTTCATTTTAATTGTATATTTTTCGATTAAAAATTTTTTAGTTTAAAGAGTATTCAAAAATTAATTTTTTTAAAAATATTTCAGTCTGCAAATATTTAAAATTTAACATTGTTTTATTAAAAAAAAATTAAATTTTAAATTACAATTGAAAAAAAAAAATTAACCCAAAAAATGTAAAATTGAGCATATAAGAAAAAATTAAAAAATAAAAATTGTAAGATAATAATAAAAATAATTATTAAAAAAAATTTTTAAGGAAAACTTTAATTTTTATAAGCAATGAAATCAAATAATATTTAACTTACTTATGTTTTTATTAATTTTTTATTTTAGTTTAATTTGTAGCTTGAAATAATTTAAAAAGTATTTAAAAAAAAGGAATTATTTAAAATATTCAAAGCTACAAAAATTTTAAAATTAACAGTAAATTTTATTAAAATAAGTTTAAACAACGATAATAATCAAAATATTAAATATTTAAAAATATGATATATCAAAACAAACAATTATTCAAGTTAAAACTCAGACTTTTATAAAAAATAAAAATAATTAATAGTATTTATTTTATGATTTTGTACTTTTTTAAAATTAAACTAACAAAAATGTTAAGCTTAAAAATGTAAATTTAAGCATATAAAGTTTTAAAAACGAAATTTGTTAAAATTTTAGCTTTTTGAAATTAAGATTTTGAATTCTAAATAATTGTAAAAAAAATATTTAAAAATTGAAAATATTAATAAAAATGGTAAACAATTTTGAATTTAATTTTTTGCATAAAGTTATAGCAGAAAAATATTGCATTTGCTTTCTAAAATAGATGTTATTGTGTGAAATAATGATGCTGGAAGATATAATAGAAAACTACAGATAAACAATTTATAAAGAATATAAAACTACAGCCTGTGCTGTGAAACTATGGAATATTCACGAGCACTATCAACGATAATTTAAATAATTTATTTTCGCTGCTAATCACATATAATTAGCAATGAAGTTAACTAAACGTTCAATAACTAATTTATCTTATTTTTAAAGATTTCTACAACAACCTAAACACTTTTGCTTTTTAATAGATTAACTTTATATAAAAAAAAATCACCTCTGACTTAAGAGCATACGAGCTCTTTGATTAATATCTCACTTAAAGAATTTCTAATCAGCATAACAATTTTCAGCAAGAGCTTAAAATTATTAATTATAGTATTTAAAAACATCTTTATCTTATGCAGCTTTTAGGCAAAAGCCACAGGCGTTGGCGCCTGGGTTCTCCAAACCACCAATTTTATTATGAATACTTTAAATGTGCGGATACGCCCCTTAATTGCTGCCGTGAAGCAATTTTAACGCGTTTAAATGCTTTCTTCTTCTAACTTCTAACCGAAATTTTATGCAAAATAAACCAGTTTTTTATTTGTGTTTTCGGCACACAAAATCTGCATAGCAAAACATATAATTTTTTTGACTACATATAATACAGCGATTAATTAAACTACGCCATTATTTCCAGATTTTGTTCAACAAAAAGTTACTAAGCTCAAAATATTAACTTAATTTTTAATTAACAAATCCCCACGAGTTTCAGGTCCCATTTAAAAAAGCTACAAGAAAAAAAATGTTGCATATTTTTGAAATAAAATATTGCTAATCAGCTTAGTGGTAAAGTGCTAATCTTGCTTACTATACTATATTGCACTTTTTATTGATGATATCATTTTATCGTATAATAGATGGTTATATAATAGCTTTTTTTTAAAACTCACTTGGAACCCGCATACTGACAGCATGTAGTATGGTAATTATGGGGGATTTAACGCGCAAAAGTTGCATTGTTAGCTAAAGTCTTGGGTTAAGTTACGATAAGATATAGTATAAGAATTGCGACGTGAGGCAATGTTTGTTTATTAGAAAAAACTTATAGAACTCTTAAAACACAGTTTGGATACAAGAAAGATTTTATGTCAAGTTGTTGGCTGTCTCTATAGGGAAATTGAGTTTGCAGCTAATGCTTAGAAAGCACGCAAAAATAGTATTCATTTATTCGAATTAAGTAATTTTTCCCAGTTTCTGAAAATTACGAACTGCCGATCAAAACTTACTTTTTCGACTTAAAACCCACAAGCGCAAATAAATATTTGCATATTATCAATTCAATTAGTTGCACTTTAAAAGGGGAATACCTGTATATGTTTATAACTAAATCCAAAATAACTCATGATTTACACCTGAAATGCCCTCTCCTTGCCCAGATTTTGTCGAAACTCTGAGTGAACCAAGTACATCAGATATCGTCTAGAACCTTCCCTTCGAAACTAACGAAAACCCTCTCGCAGAGGGACTTAGTAGACAAAATTTTGTACCTTCCTTACAATAGCAGCTTTTCGAAAAAATATGAATCCAGCTTTTAAAGAATTGTTCGTCAAATCGTTGCGAGAGCATAATTTTCTCAAAATTCTGCAATTTCTAGACTGAAATCGATGATAGTGAGGTTCTATGTTGTCTTTATAGTTTGCTCTAACATAAAGAGTGGGCAAAACCCTCTCGCAGAGAGACTTAGTAGACAAAATTTTGTACCTTCCTGAGAATCGCAGCTTTTGGAAAAGAGCATAATTTTCTATACATTTTCTCAACTGTATAAGCATTTTAGGTTTAAATTTTAAATCCCATTAAACTTTCCTTATGATGACAGCATTTGTTTGAAGCGATAAACTTTAAGATTGAAAATATTTTGTGTTTTTGTACAGAATCGTCAGTAATTGTTGAATTAGCGTTTTGCTGAAAGAATCAAGAAATCAAGACGTCTGGCATTAACAAAGTTGTAGTATTTGTCGTTTATATAAATAAACAAATAAATTTATTCCCCTTGACTTGGGTTAGCACTTCGAAGGCAGAGATAACTCTTTTAAAAGCTGTTCAAAGAGAACCGGGACTGTCTTTAAATAAAACAGTTTTCCTAGTACGAGACAAATGCACAGGTTGAAATCGAACCAGCTTATAGGTGAGCACGCTACTGAGGCCCACAATGCAATGCTTTTAACTTCCTAATCAAAATAATTATAAAATGACAATGGTACTTCATCTGATGATCTAAGTCTATACTCAACAAAAGTTTTACTCTGAACAGGATGGGATATAAATACATAAAAAGTAGTCAATTTTAATTTATAAATAAAATTATAACTCGCAAAGAATAACATATATTACACCTACATGAGCGACACCCAAAAGTGCTCAAAAGTGCACCAAGTACCATATTTTCTTGTTTAACGCATGAGTTACTGTAATTTTTGTTAGTTGAGAATTATAAGCATGTGTTTAAGAAAAATTGTACCGAACACAAATACAAATGCAAATATTTTTGAGTTTTTAAGAATTATTGTGAAAACTACTTCAAGCGGCAGACAATATATGAAAATCGTTGCAGATGTTTGTAGCAGTTAGTTGCTAATTTAAAATTTGGGGGTGGTTCATCATTGAGTTTTATGTTGTATTAAACACTTTATGATATGATAAGAAAATTGAAACATAAACTGAATTGGCGCCTGTAGCCCAGTGCACTTGGTGCTTCTTCCACAACAGAAAATCAAAGTTCTGCCTGTCAGCGGATGAGGAAAGAATATCTATCCTATAAGAAGATTAACTGCTGCGTAAAATACATAGAGTTGATAGTGCTCCAATTCTAAAAAAAAAAAATGAAGTACGAAACGATTTTGTGGGTGGCATGGCATTGTACGTCCAGAGCTCCAAGCCGCTGACTGTGGCTAACTTGGCGACCGCCAGGGCGTTCTCTGGTTCATACAATTGTAGTAAGTTGATACACAATCGCCCCACGGTGTCACTTGGGAACTTTTCTAGCATCCGCTAGAAATCAATGTGGACAGCGAGTCATCCGGATGGCAAGCGCATGTACGCCACTCCCCGCTGGTGACAAGTGGCAGCTCCACCACAGGAATAAGTCGTATTTGACTAATCGACAGGTGACTGAATTTATTAATGAATCCAAGTCCTCTATGATACTTGTCATTTACGTAGAAGACGCTCTTATCGGATTTAATAGTTAATAGAGGTAACTTGTGCTTTCGACGCTTGAATTCGGGACGTAGAAGATACTCTTATGGGTTCTAATAGTTAATAGAGTTAAATCGCGCTATCAAAGCTTGAATTCGGGACAATACTGAACATTTGTAAGTCCTCAATAATAGTTATCATTTGTGTAGAAGACACTCTCATGGCTTTTAATAGATAAGGGAGTTAACTCATGCATTCGATACTTGAATTCGGGACGTAGAAGACACTCTTATGGGTTCTAATAGTTAATAGAGTTAAATCACGCTTTCAAAGCTTGAATTCAGGACAATACTGAACATTTGAAAGTCCTCAATAATAGTTATCATTTGTGTAGAAGACACTCTCATCGCTTTTAAAAGATAATGGAGTTAACTCGTTCTTTCGATACTTGAAATCGGGACGTAGAAGACACTCTTATCGGTTTTAATAGCTAATAGAGTTAACTCGTACCTTGGAAGCTCTGAACATTTTTAAGTTTTTTTTAATACATATCACTCTTTTCGGTTGTAATAGAGTTTACTCCTTCCTTCGAAGCTTCAAATCCGGTTGCTACTGAATACGTAGAAGACGCTCTTCTCTGTTTTACTAGCTAATAGAGTTAACTGATGCATACGAAGCTTCAATTTACAATTATGCTGAACATTTGTAAGTCTTTTATAATGCTTATCATTTATTTTATCTTATCTTCTCTATTTTAATAGTTGATTCATACTTTTGTATCTTGAATTCAGCACGATACTGAAAATTTGTTAATCCCTTATCATACTTATTATTTACTTAGAAGACACTCTAATCGGTTGTAATAACTTATAGACTTTACTCATAGTTTCGATGCTTGAATTCTGAACAATACTGAATACGTAGAAGATAGTCTTCTCTGCTTTAATAGCCAATAGAGTTAACTCATAGCTTCGCAGCTTAAATTCGAACAGAGTGCAGCAAAGCCAGCTACTTTTTAACCCCTCACATAGTATAGAACCCTACAAATCGCATGCTCGCTAATTTACCCCACCAAGAAATAAGCTTTACCAAGTTTCCAAATATTGTTTTACACATTACATGCGCTTAGATCCCTAACTTGGTCAAGTTGAAAAACGAAATGGTACCAAAAAAAAAAAAAATCACGTCATTGATACAAGAATTCTAACACTTTATTGCTAACATGAACAAAACCTTGATAAACGCCCCGATGTTGGCCCTGGTGGCCAGTACGTTGTATGCCATTGCCGTGGCAATCCATACATATTTATAATACATAGTAGAGTGTATATATATATATATATATATTGTAGTATATAGTATATAAAGTAAAGCATGTACAAGTTAGTGTACCTAATACATAATAAATCAATGTGAGCACGTCTGCGCTCTGTTACTAGGTACTACGACTACGACTACTAGAAAACCTAGAGCCACAGCCAGAGCCAGAGCCATGGTATAGCATTTGGCCCAAAATGCCAAATAAATAAATTTCTGTGGGCAGCATGAGCTAGCAAGTAGCACTATATGGGAGGAACCCAGCGCACACTGCTGACTCCCGAGCAGTGTGGCGCTGTCAGTAGATTGCAGCCTGCATGCTACTAGGGGCTGGGTGTTGGGGTGTTGCGAACGCATTTTGGGGCTTGGCCGGGTAATTAGATAAGTGTTTTCAAGGTCAATGCCGAACCATTAGCTGTTAAAACTAAGAACTTAAAACTAAGAAAACAAAAAGGTAAACAAACAAACAGTTTATATGCCAAACGAAATATGTATAGAAAAAAGTGAACTTCTTGCTTGCAAGTCAAACATCCAATTAGAAGGAACACAGAATTATACATAGAGTTTCGAAAAAATGAACACAAAGTTTTTAAGGTATATAGTATATATGGTATAGTAGTTGGTAGTATGTTTTTCTTTCTTTGCAATTTCATTTAATTTTGGTGGTTTTGGATGTAAGCGTTTTGGATTGAGTGGTTCAAGCGTGGGGATTAGGATATGTTTTAGCGTTTTGGAAAATGGTTGGTTGGGAATGCTGCATTTGCTTTTTGGCATGGGGAGCGAGGCAATTGGTTAAACGTTTCTTATTATTTTTTTTTTTTTTTTTCTTGGCTTGGCTTGTGCAAAACACACTGTGGCAACTCAACGAACTTACCATCGTGTAGTGGATCTATCGTGTGTATCATTAGCTGTAATAGGCCATGACGGAATTTTGCACCGGTCTGAGTACTACCAGCAGTGCCACCACTGCTATTACCTGTAGCGCCTGCATTGCTTGAGCCGGGCGGACCCGAGCGTGTCTCGCTGGCCGCACGCGATGTCACCGAACCGCCCGGCTGTGTGGCCATTGAGGTTTCCGAGGAGTTGGCCGCATTACCCTGCAGTAAAGTAAGAACGATGGACGGGTGGTACACGTTTATGTTGAGAGGGATTTAACATTTTTTTTTTTTCAATGTTGTGTTATTTTTTTTTTTTTTTAATGAGAAAATGGCGGTGTTATGGTAAGCATTTTGAGAAAAAGGTGAAAAGAAGAAGAAGAAAAGTTTATTATTGCAATTTGTATAAATTTACAGTAGTTTGTGTAGTAGTAGCTTTGTAGTAGTTGTTGTTGTTCTTTATTTGTTCTTTGTTGTAAGTACTTGTTGTAGTAGTAGTAGTAGTTGTTGTTGTTGTTGTTTTTTGTATTGCTTACAAGCTAAACGTATTATTTTAAGTGCAGTTTAGAGCCAATTTGTTTGATTTGTTAAAACAAACACATTGAACAAAACAAAAGTAAAGAAAATATAAGAAAAATAAAAATAAAAAAAACACAACATAGACATATTTAGTACCAACAAGCGGACCACTTTATAGTTAAGAGCTCTATAACTCGGGATTATAACGGATTAGCAACTTGAAATAGCTGGTATTTCAAACAGACCTGCTTTTTAAAGCATTTAGCCAAATATTTCTGAAATCGTATGTCTTGAACATAATGTTAAAATGTTTAACATAGGTTTTGGGCGCGTTTTGTGCGTATTTGTTTAGTTTTTTTTTTTTTTTTTTTTGTTGCAGTTTTATTAAAGTTATGAGTTTGCACTTAAGTTTGCATAAAAAAGAAAGTAAAAATGGAAAAAGTGCTTGGGTAACGTCTTAGTAGAGCATTACAGAATTTTTGGATATATAGTACATAGGCTTTTTTCAGTTGTAAGTTTTTGTACAAAATTATTATATACAAATCAAAAGTACTTAAAAACAAATGTAATTTTTAAAGTTTGCTGTAAATCAATACAAATTTAAAACTTTTTTTTTTTTGCTTTTACTCAATTAAGTTTTTGTCTTTTTGTTTGTTTCAACTTTTAGTATTACATATAGATACATACAAGCATCATTTTTTAATGACTTTTCATAATTTGCTTATTAAAAACAATGTATTTTTTTCTTTTTTTTTTTGTATTTGTTAAAGCGCAGTGGGAAGTTTTGTTGTATTTCATTTTGCCTTCACTAAAAAAGAAAACACATAAAACATAAAAATATTTCGTTTTTTTCTTTTGAATTTAAAAAAAAAACAATTAGAAAATTTTGAAAATCAATAAAAAGCATTAAGCCAGCAACTATATATAAAAGTTTATATATATAAATACAATATATATATAGTTCAAGGCCAGGCGCTAGTTAATTGTAAGCAAAATTATATATTTAGTTTTATAAAGAAGCAAAGCTAATGCTATAGAAATGATTTTTAATAAGTTGCAACTATAATGTTTGATGGATTTTAAGATGAGTTATGAGTTGGATATTACTCAGTAGATGAGTTGAAACGCTCTAATTTTAGAAATCTACTTAAAGAGTGACAACAGACAGTCACAAAAAGTATTTTTTTATATATAGTTTTGGGAATGTCTACGGATAATTGATTAAAAAATCCCAAAATGTGCATCATTCCTAAAATGTTTCGTTAATTTTCAGTATATCGAAGTTGCGTGCATATGATAATATTTTTGTAAAAGTAGTGTACAAGAACCAGGATTAAAACAAAGCCTAAACATTTCATTGAATCCCAATACTCCAAATATAATTTTAACAATCAATTTTATAAAGAAAAACTGCCAGTTATCTAGATTTCAAGATCTCATTTTGAGAATTTTTAGTAGTTAAATAGTAAATTGTAGCTTATTTCCTACACATGTAGTCATTCTAAGATACTTTATTTAGTTTATAGTATATTTTATTTATAGTAGATATGACATGTTAAGGTGATGGAAAGCCGATGTAGCATGGGATGGATAGCTTTGTCTAAAGCTCGACCAGATAATCATACCATAAATTTACATTATATATGCCATTACATCTACAATTCCGGCAGATGCAAGAACATTCAAAAATATGACAATTGGTTGACCATTTTTTTAGTAACTCTAGCTCTCTTGCAGTGGATTTTGCAAAAAAATAAAGAATTTCGAAATTAGTGCAATAATCTCTAAAAGCGCAACTGAGGTTTCAAAAACATGATAAATGGTTGAAAATTGTTCCAAATTTCGAAACTTTAGTCTTAATTAGAATATTATACATCGCCAGAAATTTTTTTCAGCACTACGAGATTTCAGCGGTTTTCTAAGATAATGAAGGAATCCAATGTTATTGTTGTTATAAGAAATCTCTAGATCTTCATGATATTGAAAAAATGTGACAAATGGATGATACTTTTTCTGAATCCAGCAACTGCAGTGGTTTTTGTATCTAAGAAAATTGAAAAGTATCATAGTAACCAGAGATTTTTTTAGGACATACGAAACTGCAGTGGTTTTCTAAGCTTATGAAGGATTTCACAGTTATTGCTGTTAGAATAAATCTCTAGATCGTGTATCTGAGACTAATTAAAAATGGCAGTTGGGTGATATTTTTTCCGAGTTCTGAAACTGCAGTGTTTTTGTGTCTAAGCGAATTTAAAAGTATGACAAACGCCTGACTATTTTTTCAGATCTACGAATTTTCTGCAGTTTTCTGTGATTACGAAGGACTTTGAAGCTATTGCTGTTGGAATAAATCACTAGATCTTGTATCTGAGAATATTAAAATATGACAAAACTTATGCCCCTTGACTATGATCATCCATCCGAAGGTGGATTCGAAAAGTACAGGGACCTACAGTTTATCATATTTTGATATTTTTCTCCGACACTGCAGTGGATTTTGCATCTTAGTAGATTTTCTAAGTACAAAGTATTCCGAAATTATTGTAAGGATCAATATGAGATTAATAAAAAATCTAACAAATGGCTGACAATTTTTTTCAGTTTCCTGATAAGTCAGCGATTTTAATAATTCTCTAAGAACATTAAAAAATTAAGACAAACAACGGGTAACATGTTTTTAGGATCTCGCAGCGGTTTTCAAACTAAATGAAGATATCACAAGTTATTGCTAAAGTTAATGTTCCTCTGTAAAGATGTAAAAAAGCTTTCAAAAATGAAAAGTTATAATTTTTTAGAAAGTTTTTAAGTTTCCTTAATATTCCCTTTAAAGCGGAAAGCGCCAAATGTATGATCGGGACCAATTTGTTGTCTTAGGAGACTTTAACCTACTCAGTCTATTTTTGCTTAGTTTTATCAATTCTAACTTTCTATTCGCTGCAAGCCATCATGAGTCTGTTTGAGAACTTATGAATATATATTTGAGCCAAATATATACCTAAAGGTGTATATATATAATATATATTTGTTACAGATTTATATTAAGGTTAGTTTCGAACGGCTAACTTGAAAGAAGGGCAAGTCTCATACACAGCCCCAGGTTTGCTGCTTAGTGGTTATTTATTTGTATTAAGATAGAATTTTTCGGAAAACGTATGTGGAAAGGAAATTATTATGAGCAAAAGCTTTTTGTATCTTCAATCAAAGTATACTTAAGTTTAAAATTTTGAGCTGGTCATGTGGCATTAAGAAGAAGATTTTATGTGTTCTGCGGTTGATTTATAATAATTAGGAAGTAGAAGTTGTCGCACTCAAAGCTGTCACATAAATTCGCTGTCAAATAAAACCTAACAGAAAAGGCTTAGTTAGTCAGTTTATGTAAAAACCACGAAATTATGGGCAAGTTGCGATTTTGTATCTTTCGAGGTTAGCAACTGGAAGCAAAGGGTTTTGGGTTGTAAGCAAGTTAAAAAGAAAAGAAAATTTGAACAGCTAAATTTGCGACAGTAAAAAAAGGACTTAATATTTGGATTAAACTGTAGATAGTTTCGTTTGGGTATCTTTCACGGTCAGAAAGAAATTTGGACAATTAAATTTTCAGTTTCAGGTTTTTCAGTTCGATTAAGCAATATTTCCCATAAGCAATACATCAAAAACCCATCTAATTTATTTCACTTCTTACTTAGTCAAGTGAGTCTCACTATTTGCCAGTTTAATTATGACAAAAAAAATATTCCACAAATTAAGATATTCTGCTCTAATACTTCAAGTATTTTGCTAAACGAAAAACCCATGAGACCAGCAAATGATTAAGGGAAAATCAAGGCCAAATCAGCTATTAGCTGGCTCGTGCCAGGTGAACTACCTCTTGCTGTCATTATCATACAAATTAATGCGAAATCAAGTTGTCAAGTTGTAGCTACGCCAAAGCAGCTGCTAGCAGTTTGTATTTCCAACGACAGACTCATAGGAATGCTTTATAAATTTATATATTTAGTGCCGATGCGATAAAATAATAACCACAAGGTGGTTAGTTTTAACGATAAAGCTTCAAAGTGTAACGTCATGGTTGAGTCTTACATGTAAATTCTGTCTTGTTTTGAGTAGAGACTAGAAAGTTCAGAACGTCGATTTTGATTGAAGCTGCATGGATTAGAAATTAACGTCAATTAACTGAAGAACTTTGTTCAAAACAAAAAACGCTGTGAAATCATGCCATAAATATTTGTTTTAATAACGATAATACATCAAATGATTGACAACACCACTGACTACAATAATTTAATCGCATAATGATTTTATTTAAACTCTTATGAATCATGGCTGGCGCTCAAGGGCACCGAACTGACGTGAAAATTTCGCCAACCAAAACAAAATGCGGATCTAAGAAATGCAAAACGCGCCAAGACAGTGGCTTACATTGAGTGTAATTTGGTTTAAAAACACTCAATTTGTCACTCAACTTGTTTTCGTTTTTTTTTTTTGTAATATTTTTTTTAATTTCGAAAATGCAAGTTGTCATTGGCAGGGAAACAGCCTCAAAAACCAGTTCCAAGAAATATCTTAGAAATTCGCAGAATTCGTATAACTGAATAACTGAACTTGATATTGCTGACGTCTTTCCAATAACTCTCGATAATATGGAATGATAAACTAATGCTTGACCAACTGATAAACAAGCTGTGCTCAGAGCCGTACGCTATGTAACATCAATAAACGACAACTACCGAACGTTTCGACGATCTAGCTTTGGACTAAAGCTTAGACAACGACTTGACTCAGCTGAATGAGCGCTCCCAACACCCCTCTGCGCCACTAAGCTTGGCGCTCGCAAGCCGCGTCACCAACGAGTGGTTGCTGCTGTTATTGTTAATTGCATCGCCTCGTATTCGATCGTATTTCTTTGTAATTTTATAAACGGAGAATAGCGCTCTGCACACATCATTTAGTCACGATTGTTGAACCCAAACACCTCGTCCAAGTGAGGACGCACGCGCGCATTACAAATGTTTCAAAAAAGGATTATCGAAGTGTTCATCCTAGTGTTCTATTGGCTAGTGCTGGCACGCTGGGTCTATAATTATGCCGAGCAAAAAGAATGGATTAAATGGGATGCCAACAGACTCTTGGATTCTATACAATTGCATGCGCTGTTGTTTCTCTATTTGATGGTGGGCTATGTGGCCATGTATCGCATAGTCTTGTTTTTGTATACCAAGCTGAAGGTATGCGATATTATGATGTGGGAGAAGCTAAAGCGCACCAAAAACGATCCAGCGTCGTATTTGGAGGCACAACAACATAATCTGGGCATGGATAAAGTGGATGGCCCAAAGCGAGATAAAACAGCAACAAATCCCATGATACGCACCATAAGCAATCCGCTGCTGGTGGAAAAGGACTTGGCACTTATACATCTCAAACATGAGACACGTCCGCTGCGCAGCGCCACACTGCCCAGACCAGGCAGTCCCTCGGTGCGACGTGCGCCACCTGTGCCCGACACCACAACACGCACACCCGGTCGTGCGCGTAAACTCAGCGATGGCATCATTATGCAACCACAAGCTGGTCTCACCAACTCATGCAGCACGCTGCTCAGTGGCGACCCAAGCAATGTCTAGTGTGTCACAGTGTACCCGTGTCCGTGAATTTTGTCATTACAGTATTAAGTAATCCCACAGTGAAACCAAAGAGAAACAAAAAACGACTGTCCACATTGTGCAGAAATTATGAATAGTTGAAAAAAAAAACTAGTGAAATTTTTGAGCTATGCTCAAATTTATATAGATTAATATTTATATTTATGATATATGTTTTATTATTATTATTTAATGTGTTTTTATTACTGTGTAAAATGCCATTAAAATAATTTAAATAAAAAAAAGCGATAATAAGCTAATAAAAATAATATACAGTTGTTCTTGAATTTTTAAAAGAAACCAAGTTTTGGCGCATTTTTGAGCTGATAACGAGTGACCACAAAATGGGGAGCTTCCAAAAATGAAATAAAAATAAAATGAAATTTTTTAAACAAAAGATAAAATTTGTGTTTTGTTGAAACGAGGGACGTTAATGAAGCTTTTGTTTGGCAGCGTTGGAAGCGCCAAAGGGCAAACCTATTCGTGGTGTTTTGTAAAAAGTTTTTTGCGCGAATGACGACGGATTTTTAACTGGTACTTCAGGTTGTGCAACAATTCAAATTTGTATTTATTTTTTGTGTCTCAAAATTCAGGTCAGTCCATGTGTTTATGCGCTTAGATATAAAAATCAAAAAATCTGGAAAATAACTCAAATTATTTTTAGAGTAAATACGAAGAGTTTTCCAATCGAAGAAGCTTGAAAATTGAAGGACTCAAATTATTTGAAGAGTGTATCGGGAACTTTTGGTGACTCAAATTACTTGAAGAATAATTATCGAGAGTTTTAGAATCGAATAATCTTGAAAATCGAGAAAATTTGGTGACTGAAATTACTTGAAGAATATATACCGAGATCGGATAATCTTGAAAATAATCGAATAATGTTGAAAATCGAGAAAATTTAGTTACTCAAATTATTTGAAGAGTGTATCGAGAACTTTCGAGTCACTTTTGGTGACTCAAATTATTTGAAGAGTGTATCCAGAGAGTTTTTGAATCGAATATCGAGGAACTTTTTTTGGTGACTGAAATTATTTTAAAAATTAATTTCCAGAGTTGTCGAATCAATAAAACTTGAAATACTCAAATATTTGGTAACTCAAATTATTTTCAGAGTAAATTCCGAGAGTTGTCGAATCGACAACTCAAATTGTTTGAAGAGTGAATTCCGAGAGATGTCAAATCAAAAATCTTGAATATCGTGAAAATGTGCTGACTCAAATGGTTTGAAGAGTGAAACCCGAGAGCTTTCAAATCGATAAATCTTAAAAATCGAGAACATTTGCTAACTCAAATGATTTTGAGTGTGAATCCCGAGAGTTTTTAATTCTGAGTTCAGTTGTGCTTAACTTTTTTTTTATATTTTTAATAAACAAAAGCAATAAATCAATCAGTTTGAAGACGTAATTTAAAGCGCAGTTTGAAACAGGTTCAGAGATAAATATTTCGTGTACTTGCTTGGTTACAAATTAGCTAACGTCATTGTAGAAAATAGATTTTGAGCTGAGAAAAAAACATTTCGAGTGCTTTCTTATGGGACTTGGATGCGGTTTAGCAAACGTCATTGAAAATTTAATTGTACAGTTTTTGTAAACAAATAAATTAAATTATTTAAGTACAAATTACTTTAAAATTAAATGCTTTTTCAGTCTAATCATCTTAAAGAATACGCTGTATTGCTTTTTCAAAATGCAGAATCTAAAGTTCCTGCTCAAAGACATTAATTTTAAAATAAAGATTAAATAATTTTATTGTTTTTAAATATTTATAGTTAATTTTTAAGAGTAGAAATTAATTTTAATTTGATTGAAAAAAAGAATGATTTTTAAAATTTTTAAATTAGAAGAAATTGAACTTTCTTTTTTTAAATATATAGTCAATTTTCTGAAAAAAAACCTATTGTTGATTAAATAAATAATTTTGTAAAACTTTAGCATCAAAAGTATGTTTCAGCTTCAATGACATTAATTTTAAAAGTAATGTAATATTATAATTTTTCTACATTTTATAAAAGTTGGAACAAATTTCATTTGCTTAAACTTTCGAGAATTCATTGCTTCTTGTTATAAGGTTTAAAGATTTTAGTTATTTTAATAATGTAAAATAACTTCTTTAATTTTAAGAATTTTGGAACATATTTCGATGTGAAAGCTATATGTATATATTATCAATAAATTTACAAATTTTGACTCCATAGATGCCCATACATCACTCCAAAGGTGGATATTTTTCTTTTAATATCTGTTTTAAAGAACAGGGAACAGATAACAGCAGAAACTGAACGGCGGTGTCCTTATTTATTATATATTTTTTGGCAAATATGACTATTTATATGGTACCGATTTCAGTGCTAGGCAAATGCACCAATGCTACAGGGCGGAATCGAACCACCGACTTTTCGGATCAGAGGCGAGTACTTAGGCGATTAAAAAAAATGGAAAGAATGAAAGCATTTTAATTAAATTTTACATTAAAAAATGCTTACAGCGTATCTATAGTCAGCCCACCTAGCCCTTGTAACAAATAATTTTCTAGTTATAATGCAATAAAAATTTGAAGAAATTAATGAATGAAGTCTTATAATTACTAACTAATTAGTGCTTCGAGAGCAACCCACCCAGCACTTTGCATTGGTAAATTTCCTAGAGCCATTACAAAAATATGGAAAAAATTATGAATTATGAGTAGTTTTTTAATTTGCGCTGCTTAGAGATCATCCACAGTTAGTCTACTCAGTTAATAATTTCTCTACAGCCTGAATAAAAATAAAAGTAAGAAAAAAAAAAAAAATAAAAAGAAAGTAATTTTTAACCAAATTGTGCTTTGAGTTCAAAGTCTACCTACCCAACACTTCCTGAGAAGAATGTTTTTAGACTCATTCGACAAAAAAATTTAACTAGTTCGTGCTTAGACCTCATCCAAAGTCATCCCAACCAGTTCTTTTCATATAATAAAAAAATGGAGGCAATGAAAGTGGATTTTAAATCATTCATTAATTAGTGCTAAAATATCATACACAGGCAGCCCACCCAATACTTTCTTTTCATTATTTTTCTCAACTGATAATCGCTAGATTGCTTTGAAAATTGAAATCAAAAAGCAGCATGAACTCAGTTCTGTATCAAGTTGACAACTTATTCCGAAGTTATGCAACATTTGCCGCCTTCAAACAACCCTCGCTGTTTGCCCTCAAAATTTATCGCTCCGCGTAAGCATTAAATTATGGTTTAGCCTTAGTTCACTTTTAAGCACTTCACAAACCACAAGTTAGGATCGTCGTCATAAGTTTAAATTCTAAAAAGAAATTTATATTCCCCAAGCATGTCGCGACAAACAACGCGCAACCAAAGACGTTGCACTTGTCAAATGATCACATTGTTTTTGGTCTTCATAATCTATTGGCTTTGTTTCGTTCACTTTTGGTTCATACACGATGCACAGCCCGCACATTTTGGAGGCAGCGTCTATATGGCGCTGCTCTATGCGTTCTTCTGCCTCAGCATCTATGTGCTGTTGCACTTGTGCATTGTCTGCTGTTTCGAGCGTTGGCAGCGCCAGACGCGAGCTACGGATGCACAGGAATTGGCTCAATTGCCGAATCAGCGAGAGCAAACGTTGCACAAGGCGCACTGCTATGTGGCACGCTATGATGTGGATGCCGCCAAGTATACGGACAATAGTCGCTTGATGTGCATACAAATACAAGTGAATAAAACGTGCGATGCTTGACTAAAACACAGATAATAATTATAATAAAAATGCATAATTTGTATAGAAATCTCTCTACATTTGCCATAAACTGTTATACATTTTTGCATAATA
Source organism: Chymomyza procnemis (assembly GCA_035046065.1). NCBI lineage: Eukaryota > Metazoa > Arthropoda > Insecta > Diptera > Drosophilidae > Chymomyza > Chymomyza procnemis. The sequence goes on along the minus strand of JAWNOJ010000004.1, from coordinate 15,880,962 downwards.
AATAAAGTTTTTCTTGTGTTATACGCAGCCAATGTGTTATACGCTAAAAATAGTGCGAAAAAAATTATTTAAATGTTCTACACAGGCGCAGAAGAGTTAAGCAAGAAGGGAGAGTGAGAGAGAGTGAGTGAGTGCTACAGAGGCTGCATGCTGTGGGTTTGTGTCCAAGCTAAGTAGCTGCATGTGCGTGTTTGCGTTGCGTGCGCATGTGTGTGTGTGTTTCGCAAGCAAAGCGAAGAGCAAATTATTGTTCTCGCTGCTTAAGATATTTTTGTATCTATGTGAGTTGTGCATACGTGTGTGTGAGTGTGTGTGTTTGCTGGTGTGTGTGTGTGTGTATGTGAACATGTGAAACGCATAGCAAATTTTAAGTGTTAGTTAGAATCATTTAAACCAAAGCTAAGTTTTTTTTTTAATTTATTTTAATTAGTTAACAGAAATGATAAAAGTTAGTAACTAGAGAAGAGATAGAAGTGATAATAATAACGCTTAGAGCATGATTGTTGTACAATAAATAAATAATTTCAAATAATTATAATGTTTAAAGTTAGAGAGCGCGTCTTAGACTAAACAGGCGTAGAATAATGCTCGATAAAGCTATGACCAGACTTGGCATGAAAGCTACAAAACTTTCAATAAAAATGCTAAAATTTTAAAATTTTAGAAAATAGTTATTTCAAAAAATGTACGAATTTTTTAAATCTTTGCATTGAGTTATTTGAAAATGCTGCAAAACTTGCTATTGAAATGCTAGAATATAAACAATTTAGGAATTGCTAAAAAACTGTCTATTATATAAAACAGCTTATTTAAAAAATATTGCCATTTTTTTAAATTTTGAAATCAGCTTTTAAAAAACACTTAAGAAATATTAAGTTATAGAAACTTGAAATTTTTTAATTTGGTTATTTAAAAATGCTGCAAAACCTCTTTTTAAAATGCTAAAATTTTTGCGTTATAGAAAACAGATCCTTTAAGCAAATTTTCGAGCAATTTCAAGTTGACATATGACAAAACAAGCAGCTTTCTGCTTTTAAAAATGTACAAAATTTGAGAAAACCCTTTCGCTAGAGCACCGAACCACCAATCACCGGATTTAGAGGCGAATACGCCATTCGTTTAGCTTATTTCGAAATCAGCTTATTTCGACACCTTAGTGCTACAATGCAGAATTATTTTGTTAAGAATTAAAAATGTAACCTAATTCGGTAAATCTTCATGTATCAAAATATGTTGAAAGTACTTTAACTTTGCAAAACGCGCTAAATTAGAACTTGTAAGTCTGTTTTGATTTCTCGTTTATTTCGTTTTACCAAAACAAAAAATCTAATAATATGTGTTAGCGTTTTGCGACTCGAGTAAAAGCGAACTATTTTTGTAATTTCACAATGAGGTGGACTTTCGTGTAATATTTTACATTAGAGCTTTGGCAAAACTATTTCATAAACGATTTTTATACAACGTAAATAAAATTTAATTTTTTCTCGAAATCGTTAAATTGTTTGCTTAATAGTTTTCATAAGATAATGAAACACTGCTTTCGAAATTTATTCACAAATTTTTTACATTATATGTTATCTTTTTTCGAAACTTTACGATATTGTTGCTACATTCAAACAGTTCGAATTTTGGTTTGCTCTATTAGAATAGCATAAAGTTCTCATTTTAATGTTTAAAACAAAGTTTTGTATTTAAGTAATGCTTTAGTTCCGTAGATTCTTGTTATATTATCATAATAACATTACATATTTTTTGAAAATTAGTATTTCTTGATCTTGAAAGTTATGAAATATTATTAGCAAAGTGATTCACTACTTGTCGATTTTTGCAACAAAATGCAAAAACCGGTTTGGAAACATTACTATTTGAGGAAAAAGTTTTGAACAGAAAACTGTCAAAAGAAGTAAAATGCCATTTTATGAAATTGCATAAAATTACAAGTATTTTCGAAATTATTATAATTTAATTTTGAAAGTTTTGAAATATGATGGAACTGTGATTCACTACTTGTCGATTTTTTCACCGGTTTATACAGATTTTTAACTATTTTAAGTAGAAAGATTGGAACAGAACTGTCAATTAAAATGAAATAACATTTTTCGAAATTACGTAAAAGTACGTATTTTTTCGAAATTATTGTAGACAGCAAGTTATGAAATATTATCGTATTACTACATAGAATTACTACATATATAGTGATTCACTATTTGTAGTATTTTACAACATTATGCAATAAACCGGTTTGGGAACCGGTTTTAGCATTTTAGGAAAATAAATTTGTACAGAACTGTCAATAAAAGTGATATGACATTTTTTGAAATTACATATTTTTTCGAAATTATTATTAAACTAGAAAGTTATGAAATATTTGCGAAGAGTGATTCATTACTTGCCGATTTTGACAATAATAGGAAAGACCGGTTTGGAAATAATTTTTACCATTTTAAGAAAATAAAATTGAACGGAGCTGTCATTAATAACATGATGAAATATTTTGAAATTATGCATTATAGTGGTTACGCAATAAATCTGCAGTTTACTAAGTAATTTCGAAAATCTATTAAGCGTTATTTACAAGCTATTCTTCAAGGCTTCTACAAAACTTGTCTATTCCGGTTCATACAAGTATGCAATAAACTTCAGAAAAGCGTAACTAAGTAATTCTTATAGTACTCTACGCAAAATATATGCTGTATTTATAAACAAGTTTGAAAAAAACTTAGAAAAAGTCTTACACGGCGCTAATAGCTAGTGTTCTGCGCAAAATAAAATATCATAAGGGTATAAATTTTACAAGTTCCGTCTAATAAAAAATGCATAAATATATATCTTGTTTTCGAAAAGTAATTTATACAATATTTGCAGTTAAAAAAAATTGAAAGCAATTTCGTTACAAATTTCAAGACGTCAAAAACAACAACGTTTAATTACTTTCACAAAAAAATGCAACAATACCGGTTTGGTATTTATTTTTATTTCGAAAATGCAAATATTGACTCAAGTTATAAGTTTTTTATACAAAAAAAAAATGTCACTCAAAGCTGAATCTGAATCTCATTATATTTGAAGAGCTCTGCTAGATTTGTTGTAATTTCTTCAACTCATGCCTGCGAACCGGTTGGTGGGATATAAACTGAGTGCAATCGCTTTGAGTCATACGGCGTGATGCGTCGTGATTCTTGGGGCAGCACGCGCGTTCTTCTTGAGTCAAACCCTAAAGGTGAAAATCGAGTCGTCAAATGTCGTCGCATCATCATCATCATCATCATCATCAATAGTGTCAATGTCAAAGTTTCATCTCGACGCAGTTGAATTTAGTCATGCACAAGTTTCACCAATGAGAGAGTCACTCTTACAGGTGTCGCGCCAAAGGGCCTTAGTCATACGTACTAACTAGCGAGCACCTGACAATTTCAAACTCTATGGTTTATTTATGAACATTGCAGTTACGTATTATTATGATAATTGGTTAGTCTAAGGCGCGCTGCGTTTAATTATTTTTTAATTTTTAAAATTAATGCATGGAAAAGTACGAATAGTTGCTAAAAGTAAAAACACACAAAAACGAAAATCAAAACGAAAATTGTTCCTGGCAAAGGATTATTTTTCGTTTTTGCAGACAATTTGTTCGCTTTCAAATTTACAATCTTTCTTGATTTACGTTTTTTGTAATTGTTTTTTTTTTCTTTTTCATTTTTGATTTGATTTTTTTTTTTTGGATTTGCTTGCAAAAAAACTTCCCAACTACTTACTGCTGGCATAAGTTGATCTGTACTTCTGACGCGAGTCACCTTGTTTTTGGTAATCATCTTCTTGACGCACTGCTCCACCTCCACGTTCCATTTCATAAACGTCACATAGGCAATGTAGATGAGAAAGAGTATTAGCGCCTCCCACCAGTAGATGCGATTATCGCGAAAAAAGTAGATCAAAACCAGCAGGCTGATGCTATAGAATGAGCAATCGCGAAATAATGGCCACCAGGTTAGCGATAGTACCGTCTTCGAGAAGAGAGCGCACATTCCGATCACAAAGAGTATGTTAAAGACAGCGGAGCCAACGATCGTACCAATACCCACATCATCGAACGACACGAAAACGCCAATAACACTAGTGAAGAGCTCGGGTGCACTGCCACCCGCCGCCATGAAAGTTGCGCCGGCAACATCGTCCGTAATGCCGAGCTTTTCAATGATTACGTCAAGGGAAGGCACGAAGAATTCATCGCAGACAATTGCCAGCGCTACAAACATATAAATAACACCAATAATGTGCAGGATGACAGCGCCATTCTCAAGCTGTTCTTTCGTGAATAGATCTTTCGGAAACAGTGGCGTTTTCGTGGTGGTCGAGTTTTCACCGTGTGTGTCTGCAAATATAAGAGAAAAAAAAGTGGGATTAGTTTTATTTTTGATATTAGTGTTGATATTTTATGGATAAAAAAGGGTCTGCTGAAAATGTACGTTTTGAAATATATTTGAGTATATCTAAGTTCGATAGATTTATGGCGCTTTTGTTGTGTGTGGCTTTCGGAAGATTGCGCTTGCAAGGCATTTGGTGAGTATTGGTTCATATATCTGGATATGGGAGCTTGAAGTGGAGTTTAACATTAAGTCGGACTGTTCCAGCCAATTGATTGCCAAAACGTTCGTTCCAAAACATCAACTGCAACAAAATTGCTGCCATAACTTTTTAAAATCTTCGTCAGGTTTAATATGTTCAGCAGACATTTAAAAATTGTTTCTCAGTTTATATATTTATTTTTAAGTCAAAGATTATGAGTAATCTGTGGTTGTTTTTAATAATGGAACAAAGAATTTGATGAGACACCTAAGATTGATTTCAATTTTTAATGCCTTTGCTGTAATTGAGATAAATTACGCGATTCGAGGAAAAATATGTGAGGTACATATCAGATGTATTGTTTATAATGTCAGCGATCACGCAAGTTTGGAGGAAATGGAACGAATGTGAAGGCAATTCGTTGTTCGATTTGATATGGGGATGGTTGTCTTTATCATTGAGAGCATATCCATGAGAAGCAAATTAATCCCAGGGGTTTCAACACATATGTACTTAAAACAATTATATGCAGAATTTAAGCATTTGAAAGACGTAGACATAGACATAAACATAGACAGTTCTTCTTTGAGGACTAAAAATGTGAAGATATAGTATACTTGGAAATTTGGGTTTTTGTGCGCCTTCCGAGTCAGTAAAATTGTTCAAAACTGAAGGTGTACGTACAACACTTGCTAGATTTTTTCAAAATTACATCATCTACAGCAATTTGTTTGATTTTATGATGAATTAGCTGATTGACAGTTAGTATTAGGTTGAATTATGAGAAAGGTTTTTGACTCATCTTACTTAATAAATTAAAAAGTAATTAAATGTTTTCCCTGTCAACGCTCTATGAGGATAACTCTATTAGTAGCTCTTCGAAGAGAACAGCGAACTGCAGTTTATAGTAGAAACGGATTGGCAAAACTGGTGAAAATCGAGTTATCGTTGTTTTCAGGAGTTGGGACGACTGATCGTCGCATAATTCGTGCCGTTTTGAAGATGTTACCATAGGAAACCTTCAATGATCGGACCTAATCAATGCTCGGACATTCTTCGTGTCGATTTGAAGATGTTACCATAGGAAATCTTCAATGCTCGGACGACTGATTGTCGCATAATTCGTGTCGATTTGAAGCTGTTACCATAGGAAATCTTCAATGATCGGACATAATTCGTGTCGTTTTGAAGCTGTTACGATAGGAAATCTTCAATGGCACACAAACTAAACCAATACTATACGTTAAAGTATGAACTTATTGCAATCATTATCCCGCGGACGAGTCATATCGGAATATGATTATTTTCACTGGCCACCGAGATCAACCCATCTAACGGCACTAGATTTTGTTTTTTTTAGGAATATATGAAATCCAAGGTATACGCCGACAAGGACTATAGCTCAACTTACTGATAGCTTACTAAGTGAAATTACAGCCATATCGACCGCTATGTTGGCCAAAACAATGGAAAATGTCTAAAAATACGACTATTTTGTGCTCAAGGCCAAAGATGTTAATTTACACGATATCATACTCAAAAGTAGCTTAAAGTTATATCCTAGAATCAAAATGAACGACTATGAAAATGAACACAAAAAGAGTATGTTCTTCATTTATTTTTTTTCAGAAACAAATGCTTTCACTTTGAATGGTATTATATACCACAGCCCACAGAGCATCAAAGTTCATTGGCAGATGCCAAAAGATGCTTTGAAGCAAATTTCAACTTATCAGCTTATAAGGTCAATAAAAATTTGGAAATTAAATAAAGTTAGTCTTCAAAATACAACAGCTGCTTAGGAAGCAGCACCTTAGTTACGCAAATCCAACAAGTACAAGGCTTCAAAAAACTAATAAAACGTAAAAGCATTTATGTCCTATAAAATATCAATATTTAGACGAAAACTTGATAAGAATTTTTAGAAGAATAACAATATAGAGAGCAGCAGTTCCGCGCCACAAGAAAGGATTTCTGAAACATATCAATGTATTGACTTAAACTCGATAAGCATAATAAGGAAAAGGCAAGAAGCGAAACTGCAGATGGAACGAGAGTTTAAATTCAAACACAACGACCAAAACTACACTATAAGATTTGCCTGTTGTCTAATCTCTCTGTCTAGAAAAACCCATAGCACTTTAATTCTAATCAGTAACACAGTTTTTAATACTTGGTTTCTGTTTCAAAAACATGTTTTACAAATTATCGCAAAAAAAGTTTCGGAACTCTAGCATCGTATTTATTTAGTCATCAAGGTGGAAAATCCCACAAAATTACATAAAGCGCAGCTTTTTTTTATTTTGCTAGAAAGGATGCAGCAACAGAACCGAAGTCACTGTGACTCATTGCATCGAAAAACCCATAGAAAACCTTCTAAACGGCTATCACAATATTTCCGCTACACAACGCCAACAAATCGCTCGCAAAACGCGTACCGAACGCTAGCGAAACGCGCGCGACACGCCTGCGGCTGGGCTTTAATTATGCATGCCCAATTAAGCAGCTTGCGACCTTTTGAGCAAATAAACGCTCGCAAAACGCTTACAAAACGCAGTGCCGCGGCACCTTTTTGTGCTGCCAGCATACTTTATTTACTTTAGTTTTTTTTTTTTTGTTGTGATTTGTCTTGCAATTATAGATAAATATGCAGCATATTTTACAACAATTAACAAATTGCACTTATTTACTATAACAACAAGTAAAAATGTAAATATTTATCATTAATTTTCACGATGAGCAATCATTTTGGCGCGTGTGCCAAACAAATTAATGGCGCGTTTATAATCGCTCTCGATGCCACTGACTGACTGACTGACTGACTGATTCATGTCATCAGCATTGGCGGCAAATGTCACACGGCACACAGACAGCTTACACCTGTGTCTTGATTAGTTCATTAAAAAAAAAACTCTTTATATAAAGTCAACAAATCGCTGCTTATCAGTGAAATGCGGCTATCAGATTTATAGCAGTCACTAAACTAATTTATATCGGAGCAGTTTTGCCATAAAAGAAAATCCGCGAAAGTCATACACTTGACTCATTTTGCGGTTAGGCCTAGAACTTTGGCAAGACTTGCCATAAAAACCGGTATTCAAAACAGACACGGCTCAATCAATTTGCATGCACTTAACGAATTGCCACACCCACAGCGCCTAGACACTTGGGCACGCAGGCGCAAAAGGGCCACGGAAAGGGGCTCGCAGCGTGTGCTATAAATCAAATCTACTTATGAATCACTTGTCGCATGCCTAATGAGTGACGATTGGCAAATACTCAAGTGATTTGTTTGCCAGAACACGTAAGAACTTGCTGGCATTAATGTAGAAGTCGATTATTGTATGACCTACTTTTGACGTAGAACACAGATGGTCTTTACCTTTGGCAGGTGTGAAAATTACGAACGATGTTTGCTGTTTGTGCCTGTAAACTATTGCAAAAGAAGAGCTTACATTGGAATTGTGAAAAATACTTTGGGAGCTCTAAGCAGCAGAGAGCTACAAAATGTGGCACAAGTTAGAATAATTTATTGGTGGCGTATTTTGTGAAGCAGTGCTATGAGATGCTATTTCTTTTGAGAAATTAAATCGAGGCCGATTGTACAAAGTAGACTGTAGATTTCTGATAAGTACGCGTATTTGTGCATAAATTTAACCGATTTGTAGCAGACCTTGCGATAAGCAAAACATTACGTATACGCAATATTATATTTGTAGGCCAAAAATTGCGTATACGCCTTGTTTAGCGCTTAGTTGGTAACATTGGGCAACATTTTGTGATAGCGATTATTTTAAACCGAAATAAAATACAACAATTATCATTAATTTAATTAATTAATATATTAGAAATTAAATATTACACTAATAGTTAGATTAAGCGAACAAATAGATGCGAGATTTATGGGACAATGGAAAACTGATTGGCAGATTATAAACGATATTAGGTCAAGTGAGATGTGCATAGCACCTAAGAAGAGAGGGCGACAAAGCTGCAGTAACTTAAGGAAGAGTTTCAATTAATGAACTCTCTAGCCGCAGAGGGCAAGTTACAATGTTCAGAGTAAAGCTGCTGGACCAAACAATTGACTTGACGTTATTTTTGTGCTTCAGAACAAAAGTTTTTCAATGATAACATTGCCTGTTGAATAACGTAAGCCCAATGTTAACTTCGAAAAATAAACTATTGCGTATACGTAATATAACACTTAAAGGGCGAAAAATTGCGTATACGCAATGAAGTTTGAAGCTTTGAAGTATACACAGGGTGCGCAATTTCTTATGTCGGTATTTCAATGTTTGACAACCGATTGATTTGACTTTGTTTTGGAAGCGTCAATTCAGTACAACTTCAACCATATATCGCTTCACACCTAAAGAAAGCGCCGAAATAGTTACTATATATATTGAGAACCCCCGGACTTTTTTTTGTGGGGTTATTTGAAAAGCAAAGTGTACGCCAGCAAGCTACAGCCCATTGAAAAACCCGAGCAAAATATTCGCGCCGAAACCATTGCTAAACCAACCGAGATGCTCGAAAAGACCATGGAAAACGCTGCAAAACGGGCATTTTTTGCTGTGACCAATAAAGGCAGCCACTTGATACTTTAAAAACTAATCTGAATAAATTATAAAGGATGAAATTGAAAAAAAATACCTTACATTCAGAAATTGATTGTTTTTGCTTTTAATCCAATGTTCACATATCGACGTATGAAATGGCGCACCTGGACAGAAACAGTTAGCAATCACTTTGTGCCAGGTCCGGACTTTAAGAACCTCCCAACCAAGCTTTCGGCGAGTCTCTATAGATGTGTGTGGCCTAGTATTGTCGAGACACAATTCCTCTCTTATTGGTCAAAGCTGGCCACTTCTGGGTGATTGCTACCTTCAGACTGTCAACAGTGTTGACAGTTTCGAGTTAACGAAATTTTGACGTATGTGAGCAGCTCACATAGTATATAAGTTAATTACCAGATAATCCCACCAAATATACAGCAAAACCTTTCTGGTTGTCAATTCTGACTTGGCCAGCGATTCCGCCGGCTCACCATATTTCAACCACGACTGTTTTCGCTTGACTTTGTCGTAAGTGATGCACTTTTCATCGCGAGCCGCCAACCTTTTTAGAAATGGATCGATTTTGTGGCGATTCAACAGCAATTTGCAGATAGAAAATCAGTTCATGAGGTTTTTTTTGCATTAACTCGTGTGGCACGCTTCCTTTCATATCCAGCCTCATTCAAATGGTTCCAAACACTGTTTCTACAATCTTTTGCGCTTGGCCAATCGAAACCGTCAGGTCGGATAATGGATTTGTTTTTTGTTACTGCACCCAATATATTGTAGAAAATTGTGCTTAATTTTTGTATGTTTATATTACATTTTATGATTGCATAAACGAATGTTTAAGCATATTGAGTAAATCATTCACAATAAGTTTATTTTAAAAGAAATTGTTACATTTTTTTTTTGAATAGCAGACATTTTCTTATATAAACAAGCAACTATATGTTATATTCGAAGTTTTTAAGTTACTTCAAAAATTATAGTGTAAGCAATTGACAATATTAAATGTAAATTAAATAAAGTAGTATTTTATTATAAAATTCTTTCAAAATTCGATTGAAAATCGCTACAGTTTTTTAGAGACAGTTGAATTCATTACAGGAAGCTCGTACACCCCAAAATATAAACTCGAAAACGCCTCGCAAAAGCCACAGCAAAAGTCATAAGTAATTTTATATAATCATCTTGTTCTATATCAAATTAATCGTAGAAGCTATCGATTATAAAAATCTAATAAACTATTGGCACAAATGTACTGCTTGAGCGTCGCCAAACAGAGTTGGTTTTCTCATATTTTGCTAAAATAAATTTACCAATTTCAAAATATTTGCTCTATAAAACACTAATGACACATAGAAACATAAAGTTTTTGTTTGACAAACACATCAAACTAGTTAAAGAGCTTAAAAAGTAAACAAAAATAAAACTTGTATAATTATTTTTGCATAAAAAAACTTTTGACGTTAATGCTATCCAATGACAACTTTTAAAAAGTTTTACTTGTGGCACATGAAACTAAACTTATTTAGCAAAAAAAAAAAGAAAAAAAAAGGTGAGTAAATGCTCGATAGAACTAAATGGAGCTTAATAGAGTGAAGATTTGAAAAATTTTAAATTAAAAATAAGTGCAGCAACTTGCTTTTGGTATGCTGTATGTATATTATTTTTTATTCTTTTTTTCGCTAGGATCTAGAAGCAATTTTGCTTAAAATTTTCTTTTCAAAGTTTGCTTATTCGAATAAGTTTTGGTAGTGCCCTGTTTGAACCTATGAAGTAATGCTCATTGCGCTTTCCTGCGCCGCCAAATTTACTAATTTTTTTGATAACTTTTACTATTTTGTTTTTACTAAAAAATTAAGGTGCTCTATTATATAAAAGCATGGGTTGTCTCGTGGACAGATGCAGAGGCGCTTTGACTGTTCGAGAGAATACTTCTTTCCGAGCTCTACAACGATATAGATATCGCCCAGCGATTTTCGACATAATGTCGGCGTTGGTTTGGCCAATTCGTTTGTATGAACAAAGATAGCCCAGCGCTGTAGGGTTTCGATAAAAGAAGTCGAAGAGAACGAGGATGGAAAGTTCAAGTAGTGGTGGGCCTATCTTCCCATAGAATAACCAACTCGAGAAATTTTCTAAAAACCGTCTAGAGATTAACTTTTTTTACAAAAGCTCCCCAACGTCTCGATTTCCATCATTCAGTAAGGTAATGATAAGAAAATTACAAGTAAAGTTATTCTCCATAATTATTGCTACAACATTGATCTTAATTTCTTTTTGGCTAACATTAATTTCATATTCTCGCCAAACTTGATGCCAATTGCTTAACAAAACTAAGCCCAACTCGTTAGACACATAAATAAGAAAAACTAAAAACTCAAACATAAATATTTATTAAATTTGACAAAAACAAATAATCTTATCGGCTTAACTCAATTTGCACAGTTGTTGAGATATACCGAGCATGCTAAGTGACTAATTTGTAGATCTTATGATAATAAAAAGATAAAAAAAATTACCATTTATAATGCGATTTTGGAGAAAATAAATATTATGTTTTCAACAAGCTGTGCTGCGGCTTTAAAATAAATTTATTGGTTAATGTTAATTTGGTACTAATATTTGACAAGATACGACATAGACTTTGGTAGTATTTTAGCTGTTATATTGAATAAAGTGAGAAATAAACTATTGTAGTTTATGGTTGGAAGCAATTTATTTAAAAAAATTCAAAACTGCAAAAATGTAGCTTGTGGGCTCACTATAGCATTCCAAGTCGTCAACATTGAAATTTAAAAACTTTTTTATCTAAAAAAAAAATAAAAATAATATTATTTCACTTGATTATGGTCTTCGCTCCAATGATCCGAAACAGTTACCAACACTTTATAGGCGAAGCCGAGTGACGGTATCTTTAATTAATAGAGGTTTTTCTAGGTAAATAGCGTCTCACTTATTTGCTAGCAATGCTAGTGCTAGGCTTTATTTTTATATTGAATTTAGAACACTTTTTTGTGCTTTTTCGATAATTAAATATTTTGGCTCAATAATCAACATGTTCAACTTAAAACTGTTTTTAATAGAGTAGCTTTGTCTTTGGTTACGCCCAAAGCTCCATAAAGGAAGAAGCACTCAGCTTCCCTGGGAATGGCCAATTGGAGAAGGCGCGCACAAAACAGGGGCGCCTGCCAAGAGCTGTAAGCTGAAAACTGGCTGCAATGGCCAATTAAAGTAAAGAAAGCAAGTAGGTTTTTCCTATAAAAAAAGAAACTTCATCGAATTTAAGGCAAAAGTCTACTATTGTTATCACTGCTATAAACTCTTTAAATAGTTGTCATAAATACTCAAGCTTCCAAGCTTAAATTTCATTTTAATATGCAATAAAGTTTACGCAATAAAATGTTTATTGGTTATAAATAAATTATTGATAAATCAAGTTTCGAATAAAAATCTTTGCTCGAAGTGTATCCAATGCTTCTTCAAACTTATTTTAAATTTCAACAACAAAAACTAAAAATCCGAAAAAAATTTTTTTGTCTTCATACGTGACTCTTAAAAATTATGGCCATAATTATTACCAAGCATTCTTTCAACGTTTCGATAAAAACGTAATTTACAAAAATTTATATGGTATTCTGTTTGCTATTAGCATATTTTTATGGATTTCCCATAATCCATAAAAAGGAAAATTATATTTGTAAAGCAGTGGTGCTACAAGCAAATTTGATCAATCTTATTTTGAAATAATAATACAATAACTAAGACGAACTCTTAATACACTAATTGTTGCAAACTAGCTGATTTTTGCAAAAACTTTAGAACAGTTGTTAAATTTTTGTGTATTGAATTAAATTTTTTAATTAAATTTATTGTATTGTAGCTCAAAACAAGTCCCTTCAAAAATGTTTATGTCTCTGAATTGTACAAGAAACGTATCTTTGATGAAACATATTCTGCTCTGCGCGTTTTGTGGATAAACCGAACCATGTAACTTTTGGATAAAAGAATACCCACATCCACTATTTGTGATTTGTATGCCCAGATTAGTTAAAAATAGAATGGAAAATTTTTGAGTTTAGATACGGTTTTGTGATTGGGGAGTACCAAGACTTCTGGAGCTGCACCAAAAGCGTAAGTTAGTTGATTGTATTGTTTGCCAATATTCTCCAAACTGCTGTCTTTAGATCGTTTAATTACATCATGTTACAAATTTTCAAAAGTTGAGGAGATTTTATTTCAATAAACAAATACAACCCTACGAACGGTTCAATTTATCTGATTTACTATTTTAACTAATATTGATGCGCCAAATTGAGCATCTTTAATTACAATATAAAATAACGAATTACTAATTGCGAACTTTAAAAAACTTTGTTAAGAAATGTTTAAATCTTTAAATCACTTCATCTTTTCATCTTTGACATTAAATCCAAATTCCTTGACAGCCCCAGATCTGAGATGGTGCATGTCCATAAAAAATACACCCGTCAGGCGGGGGATACGTATTACGTTTATATTTTATTTTCCTCGTTATTATTTAATATTTCTTAACTAAAAAATTGCTTGATTATAAAGTCAACTGCACTCCTTAATTAATATTAAATTAGTAAATAAACAATCTGTATACAGCGTTCAATTTTTTTTTAAGTCTGTCGTTTTAAAGATATTACCCCAGATTACCCCATATTCATTGTAAAATAAAAATAAAAATTATGCATTCTGCTTGACTATGGACATTGCTCCAAAGGTGGAGCTTGGGGTATTCCTATTAATACAGTCGAATCCGAGCCGCGTTGTCTTTGATTAATAGAGATTTTTTAGTGAAATTGCGTTTATTTATTTGCTAGCTATGTCAGTGCTAGACAAATGCACCACTGCTGCAGGATGGCATCGAACCAACGACCTTCGGCTTTAGATGCAAGTACACTACCACTACATTACCAAAGACTGACCATATCAATTGTAAACCCAGTCAAAAAAAAATAAATAAAACAAACAAGAAAATTTTGTAGGTTAAAAGTTTATACTTTCAGCTTCCAACATACTGATTCCTCATTCTTTATTTATTCTTTTTTCTTTAAATATACAATATTGTTATTGCTCTTTTGCAGCTCTACAAATGAGCTGCTATAATGCCGAGATATGACTTATCTGCATGCCCAACTCGTATAATATAAAAATTGATGCACTTTGAATCACTTTCATTCCATACAACTGGTTACCAAATGACCGCCACATTCAATATACTCAGCCAATATAAACAAATTGTTGTAGGCAAAAAAAAAATTGACTTTAAATATAATTATTTATTTGTAAGCTGTTAGTGTCGCATTTCTGCGGTTTTGCTAGTTGTTGGTTGTCAATGTTCTTGTTGAGGCAGTCAATGTGGGCGCAAAGAGTCGTCTACCTGGCTGACTAGGCAAAGTGATGACAGCAGAGAGCGACCTGGCTAAATGGCAAACCAGTTTCGACTGCAAATCGTCTCAAATCTTCGAAATGGCAAAGCGATTTGACTAAGCGCTTGCAATCGCTGTCGAGCGCCAATTCAAGCAGTCAACCCACACTCACACACACACACACAGATACTCACAGCTACAGCTGCAAAATATGGCACACAGATACACACACACACATAGACGAGCAGCCACAGAGACGTGATATGCGTCACAACGCGTTGCGCATTGTTTACAGAGCAGTCAAAGCAAAACCACAGTAAAAATAATCATAAAAACAGCAACAAATCGAGAACGTCGACGTTGTTCTTGAAGTCATGCAAAATTCAAAAAAAAAAAAAAAAGAGTAATACAACTGGCAAACCGACACAAAAGCCGCACTCACAATCAGTTGCAAAGCGGAACTCAATGTGAACAGACAAAATTTTTTGTTTAGTTGCAACAGCGTTCATCCGAGAGTCTAACAACAACCAACTTAAAACAAACAACAACATTTACAACAACTGCAGCAGCAACAAAAAATGGCAACAACAATAGCCACATACAACAACCAAGAAGTTTTCATAAGCAGCGCCAGCATCAAGCTAAAACCACAAAAGTCCACACCAGCAGCTGCCACCAACCCACAGATATATGAATGGCGCACACAGGTCATGCCAAAGCCAGCAGCGGCAACAACGCCCACGCCCACGCCCACGGATACGGTCATCAGGCAGCACAACGACGACTCAACGGAAATGGTAACGACGCAAAGGCGCATGCAACAAAGCCAGCAGCGAGCTATGCCCAGCAAACACTATATGCCTCCACGCATACAAGGAAATGAGGCGGAGAAACGCAATCTGCCACAAACTATGGGCAACTTCTTTGATGCGGAGCGCTATGCGAGCGCCTGGAATCGCACAACCAAGCGACATTTCTAGTGCAACTGTTTATCACTGCATAGGCCATCGTCGTTCTTGTTAGTTTCGGAAGTTTAAAATTATAAAAAAAAAAACAAAATTCCTATGCCGTATTATTTAATAAAGTTTAAGCAATGTTTGTTTGTAAGACGTGTGTGTGTGTGTGTGTTTGGAAATACACTTGGCTGATATTTGTCATCTTGCTGGCAGTGTGATGAATCATTTGATTCTACGCCAGCAGCCCAATAAATTCTGCAGCGATTAGATAAAAATTCGTCATGCATTTTATGGTAAAAAAAATTTAAGGTGTTTCCTTGAAACTTATGCGTGTGTTACTGTATTTTTCATATATATCAAATTCAACAAAGTTTATACTTAGCGTTATGCAAAGCTACTGATGTCAAGATACACTTAATCGGGTGCGCCAGACTTTGACATAAACTTTATCACTTTTATCAAAATGGCTCGCCACAGGAAGTGCACTTCAGTTCCAACTAAATGTCCACACTGTATTCCTAAGTTGAGCAAATCGAAATTGCCTGAACTCTTTTTATACTCTGCAAAATAATTCTCTAGTTTTATGACCTTTAACATTATTCCACTGCAGTAAGTCGCCTTGAGAGTGCATTACAATTAAACTGAAAGCTAAGCCAAATGTGTTGTAGCCAAGTTGGCGCCTAGTCTCTGGCCACAAAAGACTCATGTGCTTCTCATGAATCAAACTTTGATAAACCTTTTAAGACCTATTAAAACTAGCATCGATTTGCAATGCCATTAAACATTGAGACATAAATTCAATTCTAGAAACAAGTGCCACTCATTGTGCTTGATTAAAAAGTTTCATTTAAGTTGGAAACCGTGTGAAGTAGGATAACTTTAAGTTTAGGAGTAGAAATATAACATAATAAACATAAATATGACTTAATAAAGCTGCAATTGCCACAGTCTTTTAATAAGTTTATCGATTTTCGATAACTTAGTTTGTCCATTTCTATTTATCGTTTTCCCATGCAATTTTAAGTTTGTAGGTAGCCACAACATATTTTGAAGTGTAACTATTTGTTTTATCATCAAACTCGCTGAAGCACACAACCTAACACTGCAGTCACTTCTCAATTTCCTTCGAGAGACGACAAGGTTCGGGGTCTCTCTACATTTCAATTTAACTTTTTCTCTTTCTCTACTCCCCAACCACCTAACCCTTTGCCTTTTCGGTATGGCACACACTTTGACGCCTCTGCAAAGCTTCACACAACAAAGTATTTTTTGAACATAGTAACCATTATAGATTGTTATATTACACATCTTCCAAAACACATATCAAATAGAAGATTTCAAAAATTTTAATAATAAGTACAAAATTTTAATTAATTTTTAAATAAGTACCAAAGCATTATGGCTTGTTATCACACATAATATTCTAAAAAAAAAAATCCAACTAGCAACAGCAAACGAATATGCCAAAAATTCTTTAAGAACAAAAGCTCATTTTGAGCTTTTGGCTTCAAAAAATGTTCACCAATGTTTATTAGATAAATTAATTTTTACTACTTATATTTTGTAACCTACGCTGACATTTCGTGTTTTACATTTAACTAAAGTTTTACTTTAATTAAATTATAGCAAAAAAACAAAACAATTATAACCAAAACTTCTTTACAATAAATTACAAAAGTTTTCAAATGAAACCTTTTTCATTCAACACAAATTTATCTGATGCTGCGCTTTCAAAAAAACCAACTTTTGCTCAAAGCTCAAAGGATTATTAAATGTTCTTAATTCCACAACATAAGCACATTTATTTGAAATAGTTAAGAAGCTTGAAAAACCATTACGACTCACTACAACTTTTCATATGATATTTCTCTGGGAATACACTCGAGTTGTACGAATTTCTGCTTTCATGCATTCACAAAATTTGCTGCTGCGGTTTGAGTTGCTTTTGCACAATGCAATTTGTTCGAAAAACTAAAATAATCTGAAAAAAAAAAACAAATCAACTGCATGACAGCATTTGGAGTGTCTGAAAATACATCAGAAATAACTCAAAAAGCTAATGATTTATAAAGTAAGTACCATTGAATTGTAAAATGTACGTCCTTTGTTGAAAGGATTCAGAACGTTGTAGGACTTGCAGCTTTACCTAGAAATTTATTTTTTGAAGCTGCAACTTTAGATTTTTATACCTATGCGCCTACATTAAAAACATAGAAATATTTATATGTGTTCCATATACACATTCATGCATGAAGTCATTCAATTTGCATTCAAGTTAAATTTGCTATGAAAATCAACTTTTAAAATAACTTAATTTGCATTTTTTAATTGGCAATCTGGAAACTTCAGTGACTTCAATGATTACTTCATCTCGAAAGACGCAAATTGACTGCAGTTAAGATAGAAGATTTTAGCACAGAAAATTCAATACTTTAAGTTTAGTTGTTCTTTGCTTTATTCGATAGAATCTTTTCTTTGGTAACGCTTCACCTTCTTTATTTAAGTAGTTTATCATTTTCTGGTATATCCAAAAGAAACCATCGATTTTCAGAATGTTTTCATGCAAGCTTTACCTGAGTTAAGGTAATAAAACTGTTTATCCTTTTAATTTTAAAATTGATAAACTTTCGATTTAATGCTTGATAACTGACGTTATTCAAAATAAAGTGGAAAGACACTCGGACATAGTTGGATAAAAACAAAAATTAAAACAGAATTTATACCTTTGTATTGTATGTAATAGGATCTTTTAAATTAGGAATTTAGAAATACAATAGTTTTACGGATTTTCAGAATGTTTTCATGCAAACAGTTTTGTTAACTTTTCGCTTTAAATTTAAAAATCGAAATTAAATTATATTAATTTTATGTTTCGACAGTATCTTATTGAAAAAAATGAATTCCCTTGGTCATCGCTCCAAAGGCGCACAATAGAGTGATTTTCCTAGCGTCTATTTGCTAGCCATACCACTGCTAAGCAAATGCACCGGTGTTGCTGGTTGGAACCGTACCAACGATCTACCAATTTAGAGGCGAGTAAAAAGATATTAAGAAATCAAAACAATTTCTTACAAATGTTCAAAAAATTCTCAAGAATTTTTATTGTCTTACTTATGGATAATCAAAAAAAATTACAACACAATAAGATTTCTTAGAAATCTACAAAGAAAATTTAAAAAAAATGTAATAGCGTATTGGCGAGTCGGCGACTTCTATGTAGCTTTTAAATTAATGATCTATTATTGAGTTAATTCTGAGTAGTGTACATAAGTAAATTTATTTCCCTTGACCACGATCATCGCTCCAAAGGAGAAGCATGAAGACATCTCTGTTATTAAAAACAAAGGGAATATGAATATGCAGTTTATGGCCAAATCCGAACGGCACTGTCTTTAATTAATAGAGATTTCCTTAGAAATATAACAGCTTTTTATTTGCTAGATATTTCAAGACAAAATTTGCCAGTGCTGCAGCGTGGAATCGCACCAGCGATCTTCCGATTTAGAGGCGAGTACTCCGCCACAACGCTATCGAGACCCACTCTCACTCAAATAAAGATAATCAAAAACAATTAACGCAATCAAAAAAATTTTTTAAAAATTTACAAAAAATTCTGAAAAATTTAAATTATAGTGTTTGCGGTTTGGCAACTACTATGTAGCATCGAAAGTTCCTTTATTTTAGCTAAAACAAGTTAAGACTAGCTTCATGTTCTATAAAACAAATTGTTTAAAATAATTAAGTTGCTTCTGCGTAATGTACGTTACTTAGGAATCGTTTTTATTGCGATCGTTATCAGCTCATCTATTTGCTTGTACTTTACAAATAAGTCCAAGCAGTTTGGATGAACTTCTCTTTAGAACAATATTTCCCACGCTTTTTGTGCGAGCTCTATAAAACAATTTATTGCTTAAATATATTAAAGAACCAGTTTTTTCTTATGGTAAGCGCGAAAATTTTAATTTGCGAATCTCTGACAAAAGGTTTACAAATTTGTTTAAACAAGTGCAGACTAGGCAATCAAGTGTTATTCAGATTTAAACAATATATATTTTTAAATACAATAAAAATCTGATCTGATCTGATAAAACTTTCCAAGAATTGGGTAGCACGCGAGATGATGTACAAGTGTCTTTCTTTTAATACAAAATAACTTAATTTAAGTTATACCAAGTTGATAACTCATTTGAGTTATTTTGCTTAATTCCGCCAAACCTTATCTGAAAAAAAAAAAAAGTTCTTAGACTCCGATGAACACCTGCACAATTGATAATTTGTTTATTAATCAATTTGGAAGTACAACTTAGTTCGGTTAATTTAAAAATTTAGCACTATTAAGAAATAGAACGATAATATAAATATATATTATATAATATAAATCTAATAAATATAATATAAATCTAAGTCGTATTCCTAGACTGATGGATGAATTTTTCATAGAAATAAAGGGCTTGCTAGGAACTTGGATTTACAATGTAAAAGGTGAAAAGAGCTTTCTCTAATAAAAGTTTTAACGATAAACAAAGGAGCCAAAAAATCAGAGTTGACCAAGTTGGGCCTGCATAGTTCGTGATTGCTCGAAGAAGCTCGTTTTTCAGAATCAAGATTAGTTGAAATAAAGAAAGAGATAAATTGGGTAAACGATTCGTTAGATAGGAAGTCGTAATGGTTATTATTATAGCATCTTGCAATGCCTAATTGGATCTACAAAATGATAGCGCTAGAGGTCGAAAATTACGACTTACCCTGATTGGAAAAGAAGCTTTGTAAGCAAGTGCATTGTGTCTAACCTGAGTAAGAGTTTTTGCAGAAAACTCAACCAACCAACGCATGATCTACGATCATTTCGAGAAGATAAGACGAAGTCCACAAGTTTAGGACGGCAGTTAAATGTTAGGATCCTCATAAACATCTCGAGGAACAAAATTAAAATTGCTTCTGAACAGACACAATCGATTTCCGAAATTATTGAGGTGTTCAGAACACAGTAGCAGTATTCAAGTATTGGATTGAGAGTGAGACATAAAGCAGTTTGGTTGTCTATGGGTCATTAAGTTCTTTGGACCAGCGCTTGTATCTAGTATTGAAAAGAAGAAATCTTTGTTGCCTATAAATAGAAGAGATCCAAAGAATTTTATATAAATAGGCTCAAAATATTACGATCTCCCTAAACAAATACTATTTATTCCTCCAATTATAATTATGCACGTACTAGTACTTCAAAGCCCATCAGCTCTTTTTTTCTCGCACTTGTTTCAACAATTTCACCACCAGCCGAGTGCTCACTGTACTTTCCCAACTCGATTGTAATTAAACACTGGCCAGTAGTTTTTTTTTTTGTGGCTCCCTCTTGTTTCGAGCTGGCCAACGTAGTAATTCCTTTTTCGCGACGTCATCAATGTGCATAAATCACGGTCGACTTGGACTGGGAATAGAACAAACGCACAAAATTACATGAATATGGGGCGGTAACCGGAAGTTCATTATGGGGTCCCCAACGTCAAAGCGGAAACTAAAGTCAAACGTAACTGTGTGCGCGTGTGTGCGCTCGATAGTGTGTGTGTGTGAGTGTGTGTGTGACAAATAGTGGTGTGCACATAGTTTCACGCTTTGAAGCAGTCGCTAATTTATCAGAGGGAAGACAAGCCGCCGCCGCCGCTTGGCACGGTGCAACTTTCAAGGTAGCTGTCGAATCGATTAGTGGTACCATTGCCGGAATTGGGCTCATGGCATGGCAACCAGGCAACAACAACAACAACAACAATTGGAACAACCAACTACCAAAGGACGCCCGCAATGGCCCGATAAGGGCCAAAAAAAAAAAAAAATTTAACACAAACACGAGAGCCTGCAATGCACATGCAAACTGCTGCTTACCCGCACGACCCGCGCTGCTCCTACTAGCTGGTAGTACTAGTCCCTGTGCTAGGGTTGTCAAGTGTGCTGTTGAATCAATGCATTTTGCACGAGGCTGCCCTGCTCAAACATTGCCAAAGAGAGAAAGAAAAAAAAACAACTTTACGAGTGCTTCGCCTGACGCATAAAACTAACGTCAGTGTGGGTGGCTGCCACGACTTGGAATGTTGTCATAATCAGGGCTACCTATCAAGATGCTTTATGGCGCATTCCTTTTCGGGTGGAGCAGCATTTTTGTTAAAGCTTATTACGACACTCTACCACTTGACATAATTTAAGTTGTCTAAGAATATTTGCCCAGCAGGCAAGCACACAGGCGGCCAGTAACTGCATTTTCGAAAGCAATTAACTTGATAGTGGGGAATGGCATCCTTGAAGGCATCTCGCTAAAATCAAAATTGCAAAATTATGAATGGACAACTGACCATTGAGTTAGTGCTAATTAGAAATGACAATCTTGCAATGTTGAAATATGCATTTGAGCTAGTTAAATGTGTGAGAGCTCTAATGTGTTTTGGGGGGGTTTACAAGCAGAGTAGACAACAGCGCTCAACTGTGAAATATGATTAATAAACTGCATATGTGCTATTAAAATTAAAAGAGCTCGCAGGCAAGAGATTTTACAAATTATTGATTAAATGCAGCAGCTGCGTAAGTACAGCTTTGTGCATTAGGCAAAGGCGTACTTTATGCCCATGAAATAAATCGATTTAAATGGTTCTAAAAGTATAAAAGTTTTAAGCACAAAAAGACAGCAAACAATTTGCTGTTACAGAGAGACCCAGTTCAGATATCTTCGATATCGATGGGAAAAAAATTGACGAAAAGCAGCAGTTTTAAGTACTTTGGTAACTTACTGTACCGAGGTAATTGCCATGATGACATCATGCGTCGTAACAGTATAGGGTGGATGAAGTGGCTAGTCTTTCTTCCAACAAAAAAAAAAAGCTACTAAACTTGCAAGCGCAAGCTATATACCAGAGTCGCCCGAGCTGGGAGTTACCTAACTGCGACTCAGATGAAAATACTAAGTATGACGCGTGTTCTCATATCTCAAATCATCTTGATTCGCCAAATCGAGCATGTTTGAGCAATCACGAACTACAAAACCACAACTTACCTTTTGGCTGCTTTATTAAGAAATGGTTAAACTTTTATGTTACTTCCTTTTCTCATATTTTACATTGTTAAACCAAGTTCCATATCCTTGAAGTTACCTTGTTTGTCTAGAAACCCTATCATTGAGGCGCTTAAAAAAAGTCAAATGTGATGTTCGTGCCGCTAAGAACTGCGCTAAAAATGTATTGGCTATCGATTTGCGGCATCGATGTAGTGTAGGCATATCGATAAATTCGTGAAGGGGCTAGATAAAAAATGTTAATATCAAACGTTGCTCAGCGATAACAGCAGCATTGGAATAACTGCAAAAAAGGATACACATATGTTGGGAAAATTAGAAAAGAAGATATTCGTGAGATCTATAGCGGCAGCCAAAATAGATAAAAAAATTCGATATCAGTCTAAAGAAGCGCATATTTCTTTTGGACTATTAGAGCTGTTAAATTGGGGGTTTGGATGGATTTTGTCGAATGATTGCAAGACACTTCATTATGAAAAAATTTTAAATCTATTCAAATTATTTCAATGATTTTTTAGAATAACATTGTGGTCACACTAAAAAATCTAAATTGTAAAATTGCAGGCACAGGTTTTTTGAAAAATTCATTCTATTTTAGTTGCCTGCATATCTTTTACGAAATATAAAGTCTAGAATAGAATAAGACATGATTTTACTGTGCTGAATCAAGCCATGAGAAAAATATAGCGCTCGCTGTTTAATGGCATTTTTAAAAACTTTCATAGTTTTGTTATTTAGAACTTAAAGCAAAATATTGAACTAATTATCTGTGGTATTTAGTGTTGTATTACAATTTTGAGAATATATTGAATTTTATGTAAAGTTTGCCAATTTGTATAACTATTTTTCCTTTTCATATTTTACAATAAGTATAGGATTCGTAGAAAGTATATAATCCAAGCAAAATTATCTAAAAAAAGCTGCTGAGAGACCATGGTAGGAAACCACAAAAACTATTACAAGAAATGGCAAGATCTTGCCGAGAGTAGACTGTACCTAAGCAGCGTATTTCCGAAGCAGCTGCTGTAAATTTGGATTTGAAATAAACTGCATGCTTGAAAAATAGCTGAGGAAAATTGACAGAACCACTTATATTCTTAATTTCAGTAAGCCTTGTATCAGGGCCTTTGAACATAGAAATATCTATTTGGATTCTGCCGATTTTGGATTCTATTCGATAATAAAAAGACAGCATGCTTCGGAAATATGTTACAACCACTCTTATTTCTGACTTCAGTAAGCTTTTGACCATCTTACGAAGATGGGCAGATCCAAGCATATTTCTAGAGCGCATCAATCCTTTTAAAAATTTTATCGATATTTGATTCTATTCGATTAGAAAAAAAATGAATGCTTGGGAAATATGTGAGAACCACTCTTCTGACTTAAGTAAACCTTTCACCATCTTAGGAAGATGGGCAGATCCACGCATGTTTCTGAGCGCAGCAAGCCTTTTAGCAAAAATATACCGATTAGATTTCTATAGATTTTTGATTCTATTGGATTAAAAAAAAAGGTATGGTTGAGAAATGCCTGAGTACCACTTAAATTTCTGAGTGACTTAGAAAGATGGGCAGTTGCATTCATATTTCTAAGTATAGCAAGCCTTTTAAAAAAGACATACCCCCTTTCCACGGCAGTCGGTCCTTGACACCTGTTTCGGAAGCCCAAACTATACCAGGTGCAGCTACAATAACAAAGATATAACCGTTTGGATTCTATTACCAAATTAGGGGTCCTTTTGCCCAGTACCATAGAGTCTATATTTAATTATAAGTAGCTGACGAAGTTATATTACGAAAACTGCGAAAGGAAATCAATTTTTAAGTAAAATCAAATCGAGAGAATAGAAAAAGCATGATCTTGTATATTCGAGGAAAACAAAGTTCATCTTTCATGCGTTTGCCACAAAAGCGTCGAGCGAATGTATTGTACCCTCGCAGTTTCTTCGATGTGCTGTGAATTATTCTATAGGTAATCTTCTGTAATAAGAAGAAATACAGAAGTGGAAATAAGATATAAATGAAAATTTTAGGCCTATCTCAAAAAAAAAGTTTAATGAACTGATGTAGGGCTGAATTCTACTTGGAGCTTTCAAAAATGTAATAATATTTATCATATAAAAACGTACAAGATTCTCTTAAGTTAAATAAAATACAGAAAAACGCAGCGTTTAGCGCAAACCCTCAAGGCATGCAACGATGCAGACAACTGGCATAAAGTTGACATATCTTAGAACTAGAAAGACGCTTTCGCAAAAGTAGAACGCCACTTGACACAAAATGCATTGCAAGTAGATTATTTTTTAGCCTAGTTTCGGGCAAGAACTCAGTTTTCAGACCATTATAAGTTGGAATTTCTGTCAACAAAAAATTTCATTGCATAATAAAAACTGACTTCCATTTGCAAACTTAAAGATTGCGTTTGTTTCGAAAAGCAATACGAATACAATTATTCATTAATGCTGAGTTATACAAATGTGTTTATTGTTTTCAGGCAAATAATTTCGAATACAAATAACCTACTTATAACCTTCAACGAAATGGCAGCGAATTGTGTAGAAGAACTTCGATATGGCGAAACTCCAAAACTCTAAACTGGCCATTAGGGCCTTATGGCGCACATGGGCATAATTATACGGATATAACTCTCTAATGGCCTCATTCCCGTGACAGAGTCGTGGGGACTTTAATAGCACATGTGTGTGACCTTTCTTCCAGCTGTCGTTCCACAGGCTTGACCTTAACAACAAACAATACAACAGCGATTGCCAAACTATAAGCTCAGGGCGAAATGTGTTTTGCATAGAGTTGAGTGGCATTTCTTTTTTTTGAAGCTATAAAAATTAATGGGTATTCATATATTTTTTTTGCGTTTTACGTATATTGCGCGTTTTTAGTTGGTAAAGAAATTCGCAAAGTCTTTAAAGTTTGAGCAATAGTGTCAATAGAATTGCTCAAATTGCGCTCAAATGCAGGCAATTAATGACAATTGTAGGTAATACCTGGAAAAAATGAACTGATTTCCGACAATTATGTTTCTCAGCAATTCCCGCCAGCTTTGTTTCGATAACTTTATGCTGTTTCTCACGTTTGCCAGTTAATCGATTGCTTCCTTTTAATAAAAAGTACAAGTTCTAGTTTAGCTAACAAGCTAAAAAAGTTGTTATTAACGGAAGCATATGATTTGCTTGACTAAGACTATTATTTGACCGTGATTATATTAAATTATGCACTGCTGACTAGATTATAAAGTTTATATATGTTAAGTATAAAGCTAGTTTAAAAAAAAAAATAAACACTTATTTCGCTTAAACAACATTCTATGCATAGTTTTGAAAAATATTTGTTTAACTAATAAGTGGCATTCATTTCAAGCTGGTTTGATATGTTAAGCTTGGACTTAAGCTGCTATAAGACGACAGACAGATAGTGCACGCGACCCTTGTTAACCTGAACTAATTCACTTCGCACAACATAGTGTTTACACACTTCAAAACAAGTTATCGTTTTTTATGTTAATATAAGCGCGCTCAACCAGTTCTCGATGTGAACGAGAAAAATAACGCAAAACCCTCTTGGCATGAATCAGCAACGACAGCTGTACCAATTTATAGACCCCTCCGCCGTTTATGAGTCAGCCGATAATGGGTTTGTGTATTGGCTAAAGTGGAATTTGTTGGTCGGCTGCGCAGGGGATTACCCCGCTGTTAAGTTAAGATTTTTGATTAAAAAGATTTTAACATTAACTTGTACGATGCGGCACAGCACAGCTCACATAGATCCCTTGTCCAGCATTCAGTCGTGATTTAGATTTGGGGAACTTATCTTTTTCTTCAGTTGGGTAGAGTTGTCCAACGTTCGCATAATTCTAGCTTTTTGGAATCTTTAAAATCGATGTTCTTAAGTTGTTAGCACGATTGACGATGAAATTTAAGGCTTGATTAAGTTTATCAAAATCAAAAACAATGATTTGATAATGCTGCGCCGAATAGTTCTGACTTGGCACCGAGTGACTGTACATAAAAAACTAAATGAGAGGTTGATGCGTGCAGAATGCATGTTGTGGAGATACCTCAACCGGAGTGGCCAAATGCTGCGACAATTGCTTCAAACGCAAAAGTGTATAGAACTTATTGGGGCATATTTTGAAAAACATAAAGCGATTTTGAATGATTAATATTTATTTTTGTTGTACAATCACGAAAGGTTTTCGAAACGAAAGTTAACGCAGGAAGAAAAAGGGGACGACCTAAGCTCAGATGGAAAGACCAAGTTGAGGTGGACCTAGCTTCACTTGGAGTAACCAACGGTAGAAGGCGCGCGCAAAGCAGGATTGTTAGTAAAGTCGGCTCTAACCCGATAACGGGTTGTGAAGGCCAAACTAAGACTAAGAATCCCGAAATATAAGAGGCAATCCTCGTTATAGAAAAAACTGAAAAATTAAGTTATTAACTCGCGCTTTCTGGAAACATAGGCATACAAGCTTAGACAAAGTTTCTGTATATATTTAAATATCGCACGGCATTTACGAACTGCCGTAGGCTTGCGATTATAGTCACCTCAAAGTTCTTTAGAATGAAGAGAGGTCAGTGAGGTGCGATAGTTCTCGGTTTTAGTGTTGGGATAAATGTTTTTTATATTATGTGCGAAAGATCTCGATTTTATGGTTGGGACGAATGATTATTACATTATTTCGGCCCATATTTAAGAACTGCCGTCATCTTGCAATTTTGCGGTAACAATCATCTCAAAGTACTTTGGAATGAAGAGAGGTAAGTCAGCTGCGATAGTTCTCGATTTTAATGTTGGAATGAATATTTATTGTATTGTATCAGCCGTTATTTAAGAACTGCTATAGTTTTGTAATTTTGAGGTAACAATCATCTCAAAGTACTTTGGAGTGAAGAGAAGTCAGTCAGGTGCGATAGTTTTCAATTTTAGTGTTCGCATGAATGTTTATTATATTATATCAGCCGATATTTAAGAACTGCCGTAATCTAACGATTTTGAGTTAAGAATTATCTCAAAGTTCTTTGGAATGAAGAGATGTCAGGTGCAATAGTTTTGGGGTTTTATTTTTATGACGAATGTTTATTATACTATATCGGCCGATATTTAAGAACTGTTGTGGTTCTTAATTTTTATGTTAATGTTAACTCCGGATAGATGGATGTGCAACGGAAATGAGCGTTATGCTTGAAATACAGCCGATAATGACAGCAGTATCGGCAGAAAAGTAGTATCTTATTACAAACTCTTAGATGTTGTAACTTCTTAAGTATAACCTACTCATTTCTCACTAGATGTCTTCTACGTTTTAAAGCTAAAGGCTCTTTAACATAAAGGCAAACCGTACCAGCAAGACCTCAAGACCTCCCCATATGCCTCAATTGTCACACTCATGGGCGTGCACAAACAAACGCATGTGTACACACTGAAAACAGTGTATGCATTTGCGTTAAAAATAAATTAAAATTAAAAGCAAATTACAGCGGGCACACACTAAGCACAGCAATTAAACCAAAAATTCGTGTCACTAAATGTAAAGTGTGGTGAGTACAAAAGAGAAAAAAACAACGAGAAAAAAAACAAACAGCAGCAAAACATATAAAAAAAAAATGTCAATAATTAAAAGGCAACCAAATGTTGTCATTTGGCCACACTGGCATGGCGTGGCGTGGCGTGGCAGTAACTGCCAGTTGGCTAGCGCTGTCAGTTCGCTACAGCACGCGTCGCGCCCCCCTTAAAGCACTTCCTGCCAGCGCGCACCCACACAGCAGACACACACTTACACATACGTACAAGCCACACGACATTTGCGCTCACTCTGTATGTGTGTGTGTGTGTGTGTGTGTGTGTTGTGCTCTGCTGTTTTGAAGCTTTTTAGCATGCAAGTCACACGTCCTTGCCGCCATTGTTGTTGGCATTTTGATTTATCGATTTAAATTTGCTACCCACCTTAATGTTTAAGGCAATGTGCGTGTCCCTGTAGCCCATTTTGTTGGCACACCAAAAATCCACAAAAACCTTTCATTTCGTTGCCACTTTGCCTCTTTCGTTCGCTTACTAGTTTCTTCTATTTTCATTCGCTTTACGTCTTTCAATCATTTTTCATTTGAAGTTTTGCCGCAAAAAAAAATAAAAAACGAGGTGGAAAAAAAAAAGTTCTCCACTTGCGTTTTAAATATTTTAGCCATGCCGAAAACTTGTGCTACGCATCCTATGCTAAGCTATCCTATCTCTCTAGCTGTAACCCCATGAAATATGTCGCCCGCTTGTCCCGGTTTAGGTCGAGGTCTTTACTGAAATTTTTTCAGGGTCTGCAACGTACGCCCACAAAAAAAAAAATGTCGAGCACACACACACACACACCGAGACACAGCGACACACATTGCCCAGTAAGCAGCGCCTAGCGCCATAGTGGCAACCCTTGCGCCAGAGCAGCGCCGCGTCATGTCGTTAGCTGCCAAGTTAGCGTGTAGCCAAAAAGTGTGAGAGAGAGAGAGAGAGAGAGAGAGCGAGCGCAAGCGGCACACACATGCATATATATACTAACTATATAACACACAAACACACACACATACATGCATATATCTCTACATATAAAAGTGTGTGGATTTGTGCGCTTGTGTGTGTGTGTTTATAACCTGCCATTTATAGTATCGTCGCTGTGTGTGTGAGTTTGTGAGTGTGTGTGTCTTTGTGTGTGTGTTTGTGTGTGTCTTTGTGTGTGTGTCTGTATATTTGTGTTTTTGTTGTTATTATACAGTGCGCGCAATTTGGGTCGATGGTAAAATAGAAAAGCAAAAGCAAGGCGAACACACACAGTCACACTCAGTCACACACTCACAATCACTCACACACACACACAACACACTCACACACACATACCCATCGAAACAAGCTGTCACACACACACACACAGAACTGCTAAGCGAAATCCTTTATAAAAGGGTTCTTCATTATAGTAGAATACTCTGCTTGCAGCTTGTAGAGAGAATTTCAAAAATCAGCTGCGATGCAAATAACATAAACCGGATATTAAAAGGGTTTAAGGGAACTTCTTTTTACGACATTTGCCATTTGCATATTATTTTTTTTTTTTGCCTGCCAAATGTCAAAGCGTATATGTATAGTTTAAGTGTGGCAGTATTTTCTTTCTTCCGCTTGGCAAACGATTTTTGGGGAAAACAAAACTGTCTCAGCTGTTTTGAGCGTTAAAGGAGTGGCAAGCGGATATGTGTCGCTTGAAGCCAACAATGCACTGGCTCTTTATGCAGGAAACCAAATTTTTGTTCAAAACTTAGTCTGATTTAAACAAAAAAACAAAGAGAGAAATGCAGCTTTTATTTTATTGGTAATAGAGACAGAGAGAGAGAGAGTACTTCACTTTTGCTGAATAAATTGTTTTGTGCATATTTTTTGTATAAATTTGTATCTCTTGGTTTTTTTCTTCGACAAGTGCACTTGGCTCTTTTGATAAATTCTCATATGTCCTTTGAATAATGACCGCAGCTATGCAGTTTTCGGTTACCTTATCCAACTAAATTTAAGCAATTTATTAAGTTAACTGTATTAGTTTTTGATTGAATTAAAACTTTTATGCAAAAGGGTATTTG
Organism: Chymomyza procnemis; assembly: GCA_035046065.1. Taxonomy (NCBI): domain Eukaryota; kingdom Metazoa; phylum Arthropoda; class Insecta; order Diptera; family Drosophilidae; genus Chymomyza; species Chymomyza procnemis. Next base: position 15,850,804 of record JAWNOJ010000004.1, on the reverse strand, counting down.
TTCCAGGTAGAATAATTTAAATTATATTGTTAGCAAATTAAATGCACTGGAAATGTTATAGGAAAACAGTTCGTGGAGGATAGCATAGTTTAAGCTTTTATGTAAACCGAGCTACATATATTTAGTACAAAGATCAAGTTAGGAGAAATTATACTACAGAACGTGGTACTTGTAGTTCAAGTAAATCCATAAGTAGACTGCAATCAGTAATTTTGATTGGTACTGCTAAGTAGGTAAAAAGATTGTATTTTTTCAAAAATTTAAATAATTGTAACTTTGTTACCCTCGACTACTCGCTACAAAAGCGAAGCATGGAGATATCTCTCTAAATAACTGTTTGTAGAGAACAGGGACCTACAGTTTATAGGTAAATTTGCACGGCGGTGTCTTTAATTTATAGAGATTTGCCTAGGCGTCTATTTGTTTTTCACTGATTTTGTGCTTTCGTTACAATTTTGGTAACTGTTACCTGCAATACATTGAGTGTTGGGTTGCTAATGCACACGAAACAGAAGAAGTTATAGTGATAGATACACTTCGCATTCCGAATTGGTACCAAAGAAAAATCAGCTTCGTCTAATGGCTCTGGGGGGCGTTAGTTGGCACGTTGAACCAGAGTCACTGTGTTACTTGACCAACGTGGTTTTAAGACAGCAAATTCACTTGTCGCGTTAAATAAACTCTGGAGCAGATCCAGATTGGCTGGCGAGTTACAGAGACTCCGATTTAGAGGCGAGTGCGCTACCACCATACTACCGGAGCCCACAATAGCTGGCATATAAATTTTGATATAAAAACATACGATTGTCATATGTTTTCTTTGGCAAGGACTGTGTTGAACCAACAAATTTCTGCGGTGACCTTAACTTTGTTTATCTGCAGGGCCGATGCACTGGGCAGGTTTGCTTCGACTTCAAATGCCGTTGACTTCATTTCAAACACTGGGTAAGCTGTAAGAACTAACTGCAGCTTGAATTAAAGCGCCGAAAGCGATAGCGCTTGCTTGCAAATGGGAAGCGACAAAGAGATGCGAAGCGACAAAAAGATGGACCTATGCATGAGAGAGTGTGTTGTGTTAAATGATAACAGCTTCTCTTGACTCTTATCATCGCTTCGAAGAGTTATTGATAGAAAGGCAAGTTTTATTTGGGCATAGACAGCACCGCTTGCTCTAGCGCTGGATGTTCGTTTCATTTCTAAACAGGCTGTTTGGGGAATTTCAGCAGTAAAAGTTAAGATATTATACGCATGAAGGTACAGTTTTTGTTATTTATTTTATTTTGTTGCATATTATCTTTGCTCTTTCCACAAGCCAAGTACTTGCAGAATCAAACTTCAAGATCTTCAATCAAACTTAAAGATGATTTGTACCTTTCGTAGAATTGCTTTGATAGTATATTTTAGACAAAATCTATCATCAATAATTTTATAATATAAAAACAGTACGCAGATAAACTTTGGATTAACTGAAGCTGTTTACTTTGCCTCGGCGCTAAAATTCATGCCGATTGAGAAAGTATTTAACAATATTATGAAAAAAAGTGAACAAATTGTTTTTGTTTTGCAAATAACAAATGCCGAATGCTTTCTTGCTGAACGCAAACAATACTTACACTCAAAAACCTTTAAAAAAGCTGATTCTACGGCTAAGATAAATTGCAAAAATTCACTCACTTATACACAAAATTATTATTACAATAGACTAAGATTTTAAAAATGTGAGATAAGTACAAAAATTGTTTGGATGTACCTATTGCAAATTCCGATTTTAGACATTTATTGGTTGTTAAAAAAATATCATTTCTTTATATACATTGTCTGCTACTTACTTCAAATAATATAAAAAGTATTATCAACTAAAATGTTCAACAAAAAATATTTTTTTATAATTTATATTCCTTTTTATTATTAATTTTAATAAACATGTTATAAATTAGACAAAATGAAATTTATTTGCTACTAAGAGCAGTGTTGGAAAACATGAAAATGTTGCTAGCTGCTGCAGCAACTGTACCGCATTTTAAAAAGCAAAACTTCGCTGAGTGAAAATGCAATATATTTACTGCAAATGCCAAAATTTCGCAAGCTGTCACAGCGAAATATGTCAAATAAATTCCCCCGAAAAAAAACTCAAGCATGTTTGTAAGCAGTTAGCCTCAAAACTTCAAGACAGGATTCTTTGGCTCGATCTATTTGTGCTGGTATTTGTATTTTGACATATTCCTAAAGTATTTGTGTGCACTTGTTTCTATTTGCAACAACAAATCATATATGCCTCTTTACCTCTCGAGTGCCTAAAGGGTATAAAAATGTGGCAGCACCAAGAGAGACAGAGAGAGAGAGAAAAAAAAATAAATAAATAAATATAAGGCAGCAGTAGGAAAAAATACCATTTCGAACAAAGGCAGTGCAGCAGCATATATTTACTATACATAAAAATATAAAGTACATATATAGATATATATATGCACATGTGCTCATGTACTTAAATACTTATATGCCCGCACACAGGTGTAGATTTTTATATAAATACTTGTGCATATATGCGTGTGTACGATTGCACGTGTGCACGTGTGTGTGTGTACACGTTTGTGGCACGTTGCAAGTTTGCTGTGCTCTGTGCTCTGTCTTTTTGGGGCTGTTTCATGTTAATTGCTCATGGCGTTCGTTGCATGCCGCTTGTTCCAGCAATCTGCGTTAATTTTAAAGGTTGATTTACAGCTGCAACTTGCAGCAAGTTGTTGTCATTTGCTTTTTGTTGTTCTTGTACAACAGCAGCTGCAATTTGCACGTGTGCATCGGTGTGTATGCTGTATCTGTGTGTATGCTGTATCTGTGTGTCCGCTGTATCTGTGTGAGCGCTCCTAAAAGCTTACAACACAAATTTTTTTGCACTTTTCTGTATGTGCGGTATGTCTCGTGGCTCCAATTTTGTTGTACTAGTAATTGTTGTGGTACATGTGTGGTTGTTGCACTGCGCTACGCTTATGAGTTTTGTGGGATATTATGTATTAGTCTGGCAGCTGAAAATGTAGTCTGCCACTTAAAATTTTTAAAATTTTATTTATTTCATTAAAAAATTCAATCAAAACAGCGCACTTGACAGTAACACAACATCCAATTTTCACTTTACAGTGTACTCCGTTGTCACTTTACAGTGTATACTCTGTTCGCCATTGCTGACCAGACTTTGTGTGGTCGCTTTTTGCATACGCCTTTGTTTGCCAGCCACTTTGGCGTATGTTTTACTTGCAACTGGACCCCCCTGCCCACCCAAACAGCTGCAGACAGCTGAGTTGAGTCATTAAAATGAGAAATGGCTCTAGGGTTGCCGCCTATGCAAACAATGCACAAGTTTGGGTTTAATTGTTGGCCCCAAAAAAATAAAAAAAAAATTATAAAAAAAATATGGAAAAAACAGGCAACCAACAACAACAAAGAGAGACAAAAGCCGTAGCAGTTGGCACGTGAGCACAAAAGGTGAAACTTTAAGTTGACTTTGAACGATGAATATTACACATACGCCGTGTGTGACACACACAAATAGCAAATATCACGTATACGCAATATAAAGGCATTTTTCAATTTAATAGAACTTCAATGTGTGGAAATTGATGTTGCTGCGCACGATTGTAATGCCTAGTTGATATATATTCTGCAATATCTTATTTATTTTCATATATTTTTTTTATATGCTGCTGTTTGCCCTTAAGATTAATGCAGTTTTGACTTTAGTTTTTGTGAAAGTAGGGGTTGCTGTTTGTGTGTGTTTATTTTAGAGTTTGCTTTATTTTGAAAAAGGTTTAGGAAATTTAAACTGCTTGAAGCTTAATTTACTTGGAAGGCAGAAGTATTAGACCAAACCTTGCAGGTATAGGGTATCATGCCGCGTTGCAAGCGTCATTCCTAGAAAATTTCGAACAGTTCATTTCGAAAGAGCGCGCTGAAATTGTGCAATTTTACACTCAAAATGGCTTCTCAATTGTGAAAACTAAGCCTGCGTTACGTGAAATTAATGAAAAATGAATACTAAGCTTTTTATTTGATAAAAAAATTTTCGCATTTATATTTCATACATTAAATACGCACACACTGACATATTTGATTTAAATTGCAATATTGATTTAAAAGTTTATAAATTATTAAAACTTTTACTCACATTTGATTTGGTCTAACATTTAAGGCGTTTAGCATTTAAATGAAATAAATTTAATAGATATATTTGTTTGCCTTTTTTAATTTCTGCAATAATGATTGCAGTCTGTATATAGTTTACAGTGGAGGTAGCCGTCATACGTACCAAACCAATCTTGTGTAAGAGTCTTTCTGACAAAAGAAAAAAGTAAGATAATTGCCAGCCGTTTCAACGCGGTTCCATATTTTGCCATGGATTATGCAAATAGTGGACTTGATGCTATTTCAGCTAAATTCATAGCTTGAGCTCCAAGCACTGAATAGCATATAATTAAATCGCAATTTGCAGCGTAATTTGACAAACTTTAAACAAACAGAATAAGCAATCTAGTTGAACCATGACCTCCAAAACAAAGTGCAGATAACATTTAAATCTAAAAAGCTACAAAAATGATTCTGAATCATCGAATTAATAACAGCAAACAAACTGAAGGTGACTTGACTATTTGATATTCTGAGGTTGTTTTGTTTTAGAAAAAAAAAGTATGGTTTTACGATAAAAATGCTTAACTCAACAAAAGTTTAGCTATTTTTGAGTTTAACAACAAAATGAAAAAGTTTCATATCGAATTTCTTTAGCGCTAAACTACTACCAAAATTTCTCGTATATGGGGCTCTGAAAATCCAAACGTGATGGTTGAGAGGCCATAGCATCCGCCAATACGGCCGGGCCGTATTCCTTTGAAAACGATGGTGACTGTGAATGGTGAGCGCTTTGTTAACCGATATTTTTTGGCTTGAAATTGAAGACATGTATACGGTGACATGTGGGTCCAGCAGGATGTCGCCAAGTGCCGAATGTTGCCATATTGCGAACGAAAATTGAAGGACGCATAATTTCGCCTTTTGGTGATGTCAATACTCCATAGAGATCATGTATTTTGAACCCTTTGGACATTTTTATCATGGAGCTACCGCTAAAGATTAAGTCCTCGCCGACAATCCACAAGCGCTTGAATTGACTTGAAAAACAACATTTGTGAAGTTATGGTCGAGACACCGCCTCAAATGTGCCGCAGAGTCAGTGAAAATTACCTGTTTTGGATCAAGATCTGCGAGTAAGCCCTAGATGGTCTTTGAATGATGTATTTCACACATAATGCCATAAATCAAACTTAATTTTAAAGTAAAAGTTTAATCGACATTCACATTCGGACTGTGTTTTATTTCAATTTAGTTTTGAGAGTTAAAAATAAAAAATAAAAAATCTTTACATTTTGCATTTTAATTGCGCATATATAACTAAAAGTTAAATAAATAAATAATTTTTATTTTAAATTTCTACAGCAAATGCAAATAAAACTTTTATTTTTTGCTTATTCGCTCCACGCTGCAGCTTTTATTAAAATATATTGTCATACACTGCGTCTACGCAATTTTGTTTGCTTTTTCTATTATGTTTCAACGTTTTTAAAAAAAGTAAAAATAAACTTTCCCGCTTTATGGCTTAATTTTTTGGCTCAACAATTATTTAGAGGCATTTTCATTTTTATTTTAACAAAGCCACCATAAACCATAGCATAACGTATACGCACCATTAGTCTTAGTTATTTTTACTGCCAGCAACAAAAAACTTTGCACAAACTTTAATTATAACCTTTTTTAGGGGGCACACAAAAAGTTCTTTGTAGTCTTTTTATTGTTGCCACTTGCCATTTAATGTTTTAAAATAGCTGAAAAATTACGTATACGCAGTGTGTACAGCAATTTTCTATTTCTGACTACATTGGCTGATTGGAAATTCATTTATAGAAAAGCAATCTATAAATTGCACAACATTTTCTATGTTAACCAAACCCCACACCCTCCCAAGGGAAAATCAATCAATTATATTTCAATAAGAAATTACGCAAATGCCATCCATATACTCCAACATTTGTTTAAAAATTTTCTAAAGTTGCCTGGCAAACAAATCACTAATGCGTCTCATTTGAATACAAATGACGTTAGCGAAAGCCAAGAAAATCAAGCATACGCAGTGTATGCCAGCACCTACATAGCACGCTAGTACAGTAGATGCGTGTGGAGCGAAACGTAGCTGGCAAATGGAAGCCATTTTTGTTGAGATTCTATTGGGCAGCTCAATGAATGAAGAAATTTGTAAATGAAAGAATCTCTTGTGTTTAGTTAGAAGCTTCTTTACTTTTCTACAATTTCTCTCTTGAAGACCAAACGAACTTTTATTCTTAAATCGGTATGTTATTCTCATCAATGTATCTTGACGTATATTTAATATTTGCCGAAGAATAAAAGAAAGAAAAGGAATGTTTAATAAATAAATGCGTCATATTTCAAATTAGTTTGACAAAGAAGTTTTCGTATAAATAATATTACGTATTAGCTATATTTGCTGCTTTATACAAAAATTTAAATCGTAAAAGAGAAAAATGTTTCTTCAAAATGGGCTAAAATGTTGTCATTTGTATAGTTTTTGAAAGTGGAAGAAATTTTTGTTTTGTTTAAATGATGAAAAGAAACAAGACTAAAAGTATTAAGAGAGATTTTGATCTTGCTTTCAAACTATGCTTTTTAAAGTTGGAGTTTGTAGCCTCGGGAAATATAGTTAAGAGAAAAATATCAATATAGAAGAGATAAAAGAAAGTATAGAAAATAGAGATAATTAAAGATAACACAATTCCGAATTCCTAATAAAGTTTTTAAATAGTTTCTTACGATTTGAAATTCAATTAGCATTAGGTAGTATAGGTAGTAGTAACTACCTATTAAAATTCTTAAAACCAAAAAACTTCAACAATGGCGGATCAGAGGTATCCTAGCTGTTCAACGAGAATAGAAACCTAAAGCGTATAGCCGAATCCGTATGGCGGAGTCTTCATAGCAAAATATTGTTATTTTGCTTGGTAAGTCAGTGCTAGTCAAAAGTGCCAGTGCTGCAAAGTGAAATCGAAGCACCGGCCTTCGAGCTTAAAAGCGGAAGACCAGCGATACAGAGGACCAGAATGCGCAATGAATTTCAAATTTATAGAAATCAAATTACTTTTGTTGAAAATATTTGAGCACGAAATCCCCGATTTTTGGCTATCTCTGCTAGTGCTAGGCAAATAAACCAGAATTGCTGCTGAGTGCAATCGAGCCAATGATCTACGGGTTTACAGGCAATTACTTTACTACTACTAAGAAGTTTTAAAAATAAAAGGAAAAAATTACAATTTTTAGAAATAAAACTATTTTCGTTAAAAACTATTAGAATAAAATCCGCCTTTGGAGCGATCAAGGAGAATAAAAATAATTATTTTGCTAGCTATGCTAGTGCTAGGCAAATGTAGCTCTGTTGCAGAGTGGAATCGATCCGGCGACCATCGGGTTTATAGGCACGTACGCGACCACTACTTACAATTACAAAAATGAATGCAAAAATAAATTGAACATTTTAAGAAATGAAATTATTTCTGTTGAAATGTATGAAAATAAAGCTCGCCTAATAGCGGACCAGAGTTTCGGCAGAATGGGCTAAAACCAACGATCTTCGCGGTACTCCCAGTACTCTACCACAACTACAAATAATAAAAATTGAAGTAAAAATAAATTGAACATTTCTGAAACAAAATTCTCTCCGTTGACCATAAATTCAAACATACCAAATGTAAACATTTTTCTATAGTTGAAAAATAAAGTTCCAAACAACGCATTTTAGTTTCAAGTAAAAAATCAAAAAAAAAATATAACTCCTTATGTGGCAATCTTCACTTCTCAGCATTTAAACCAAGCGAGTGCTCACTGTACCACATGAAAATGGCAGGAAGTAAATTCTGAGACAGTAAAATGTACTTATATATGCGCGTATGTACTTACCATTGATACCACGTTGATTGGCCATATTATCCTCATCAGTGCCATGCACTGCATTCAAATTCATCTCTTCGTCCAACATTTGCTCCTCCGAACCAAAGGGATACAACAACTCGGCTTCCTCGTTCGATGTTTGCGATGGTATAACCTGATGGTGGATGGTTACATCGTTGTTAAAGCTGCCGCCCAATTGTTGTTGTTCCTGTTGTTGTTGGTTGTGTTGTTGTTGCTGCTGCTTATGCTGCGTGGCCGATTTGGGCTTGAAGGCCAGCGTTTGGCAGGGCAACATGATGGCCAGGCACAGCAGAAAGGCATAGGCAATGAGCGTTGCATAGCCATGACTATAATTATGGCCACGACTGTGCTGGCGTATTGGCCGTCGACGATCGAGTGCCAGCACTGTGGCTGATGTGGTTGTTGTTGTTTTAGCTGTTGTAAATGTTGTTGTTGTTGTTGTTGTTGGAGATGATAATGATGATGATGATGATTGTTGTGGCTGTTGTTGCTTGTGGTTGTTGTTGTTGTGGTTGTTTAACGTTAATAATACTAAGCATTTAAAAATATTTACACATTCGACAATGTACGCGCACATTAGCGATAACAAAAGCTTTGCATGTTGTTGTTGTGGTTGTTGTTTATGTTGTTGTTGTTGTGGTTGTGGTTGTTGTTGTGGATAAGCAACATTGCAGTTTGTTGCTGGCACTAGTTGGCAACTTTCAGGCAAACATCGTAGACGTCCGCGTCGTCGTCGACTGTTAAAATCTATCGTTAGCAAGCGCTCTGCATCGCTTGTGTTTGTTGTTGTGTGGTTGTTGTGGTGCTGCTTTTTGTTGTTGTGGTTGTTGTTGTTGTTGTAGGCTCTTAACATATTGCTAAGCTTGCATTTGTTGTTGTTTTGAATGAGCTTGCTAGCTGCTAAGGCGCCATCTTTAGCTTTGTGCACTATGTTGTTGTTGTTGTTGTTGTTGATCAGCAATTGCTGTGGTTGTTGTACGCGTGGCGGTTGTTGTTGCTGTATGGTTGTTTGTTGCTGATTTAGCTGTTGTTGTTGTTGCGCCTGCTTGCTGCATGTTTGTTGCTGCAACATTGGACCCAAATAAAAGTATGTTTGTGGTTGTTGTGGTTGTGGTTGTTGCTGCTGCTGCTGCTGCTGTACTCAAAACCGTTTAGAATCGTTGTACGTTGTTTACTGCATTAATTGGTTTTTTATGTTTTTTTGCTTGATAATTTTTGGTAATTATTATTTAATTTATGCTTAAATTTTAAAACTTGATGTGTGTGTGTGATTTGTTTAAAGTTTATTTCTTTTGTTATTATATTTTTAATAGCTATTTATGTTATGCAATTAATAAACTTTTGCTATATCACACTTGGTATATAAATATATACTTTTTTTTGTTTTACGACATTTTACACTAGTTATAAATAACAATCATCAGAATAATATTAATAATAAGAATAAATAACTTTTTGTTGGCGCCGTCGCCAGCTGCAGTTAAGGCTGCATTGCACACAACTTTTAACTTTTTTATTTTTTTTGTTAATTTATTTAGCTAGATTTCGTTAGAATTTAACTTGGTTTTTGGGGGTTTTTTTTTCGTACGCGTTATAAGTCACGGCTGTACTGCTTGCAGAAAGCTAGCTTTTGTGCTTGTTGTTGTTGATGTTGTTGTTGCTGTGGCGCTGGCTGCTGTTTTTGTTGCCATTTGTATAAAGTATGCAAGGAAAATTTGTGCCACCGCAACGCAGCGTGTGCCCGTGGAAAATTTCCCTGAGTGTTTTGCTTGTTTGGTTGTATTCGCTTATTTTTCTTATTATTTTTTTTTTGTTTTTTTATTTTGGCTGCTAGCCGCGGAAACACGCAGTACACGATAGAATTGGGTAGCTATGTGGCTGCTACAGTGGCTTACAAAGCACAAGACGCAGACATTGACGCAAAATGTTGCGCGCTAAACTGACGTTGTGGCGCAGCAGCAGCCGTGGCTGTAATGTGCAAGCACACAAGAGTTGCTATTTAATTTCGCTTTTTTATAGCATACAACATGGCGCTGGAACGGTGACGACGACGACCACGACCACGTTGACGACGCCGACGACGACGGCGACCACGACGAGGACTTTTGGCTAGGAGCTGGAAAGTGTTTGTAGCGAGCCTGCCTGCCGCCAGCCAGCCTGTTTTATGGCAGAGAGCAGCAGCTTGTATGCTTTGTATTTTTTATTTGTTGTTGCTTGCTGTTGTTGTTGTTGTTGTGGCGCCTGCGTCGTTTTTGTTTACATTTTTGCATATATTTCGCCAAGCTGCAATTAAAAAAAAAAATGTATTTTTAATAAAATTATAAAATGTGCCAAAATAAGCACAGCGGTTTTTGTCGGGTTAAAGTTTTAAGTCTAGCTTAGACTCTCTCTCTCTCACTCTTAGGCTTAAGTTATTACTATAGCAATTGCAGAGAGCGCGCTTGCTCTCTTTACTATTGCTACTAGTAACGCACACACACACACACTCACTCACACACACACAAACAGGGCTGCTCTCACTCGCTTCCGCTGCCTCTTTATGGCTATGTTAGCCTTTGCCGCCTTGGTCTACGCTTATCTCTAGCGCCTTATCGCCGCTGCAGCCATGATTGTAAGTAAGTAGTTGTTGTACTACGCAGCTCTTACTCTCACTCACTCACTCTCTCTCTCCCTCTCTCACTCATTGCTCACACGTTGTTATTGCCCATTCGTTTTGCTTTCGTTTCCTTTTTATTGCGTGTCCCTATGCCTATGCGTACGCTTGTCTGTACTGGTGTGTGTGTGTGTGTGTGTGCTGCTTCAGCTTGCTTACATTTTTACTTTCATTTAGTTTAGAAGGTAACAAAAACTGTAAAAAAAACAGAATCCTATAAGCGCGTGTAGCATGCGGGCGATACTCTCACTCTCTATCTCTGTTTGCCTTCTACATCATTCTCTATAACTTTCCCTCTCGGCTGCGGTCTGCGTGTAAAAAACTGCGTTATGCTGGGTTCACACTACGCGTAGTAAATGCAGAATTTTGAGGATTAAAAATTGGTTTCAAAAGTGATTGTGTCATAGTTAGTATGTAACTTGTCTGCTCGTCTGATTTATTTTGATTTATACTTTTTGTGATATTGTCCTTCCTCACAGAATGAAATTTTCTATTTTCTGGCTTTTACTAATATTTTTTGTGTTTGGGAAGATCACTTTAAATTTTATTTAATATTATTATTTATTTTATTGTTATTGTTTACTTTATTATTAATATTATTATTATTTATTATATTATTATTATTATTTATTTTAACATTCGGGAAACTACATATTCTCACTCGTATTACTTTTACGCGTATATTCTGTCCTTAAAATACACACTGAAGTGCGAAACAAAGATATAAACTAAAATAGTTGTTAAAATTAGTCGCAAATAATGTGCCGGTCTGCGGAGTCGCCTGTTTTCGGAATTTGAAATCCATTTGTTCCATTTGTAGTCACGCAATATGCAAAGCTTTTTATACAAGTGATTTTCAATATATAATTAAATATATATTAATTAGCTTTATTTAACAATTTTACTTTATTTTTTTATTAATGTCAAATTTGAGGTAGTTATCGTCATAAAATATGTGTCGTTGCTTTAATAAAAAATCGGCGGTTCCATTCTCCGAAGCAGCTTTAATGCATTTGCGAAATACCTAGCAATTGTATGAAAATGGCGATATTTGTCTTGAAAATCTGTATTGATTAATACTTATATCAAGCCAGACTTCAGTCAGACATAAATAAAAAAAATATATGTACAACTTAGCTATTGATTTTAACTTCCAGGTAGCTTTCTAAAATTTCATTGGCTATCGAATAGAATGCAATAAGGATATTTTGAAAACTTTTACACGCAGCAACACATGAACCTGGCTGGATCGTAGACGTTTTGTCAACAACATTTAAAAATTCAATATACATGCTTCAAATGAGTGGTCACACAACCAATAGAAGAGCTGGACTATAAACTAAAATTAAAAAAAAAAATTAAAATTAAAAAAGAGATACTCCAATGCTGCGCACTAGAATACAGAATTGTTAAGACGAATGGATTTATTTTAGTTTAATTCTACGATTATGCTGAATAAATTTAGGTTAAAAAAATGTCAAAATTAATTAGGTGATTTGAAAGAGATGAACGTTCCCGCTTGAACATGCTTTTTATGCGAAGAGTATAATTAGTATTTATACCTGATATCAACTACAATGTTATATTATAAGAGACACCAGTGGAAATATTGCAAAAATTGCACCACGATCCACTTTTTCAGCTATATTTGCTTCAACTACTTATATTTCTTGGTATTGACATAAAATGCAGAGTTCATTCAGCAATATAAAACTCTTGACGGCATTAACACAACAGTCTACAGAAAAAAATAGGCTTAGCAATTATTAAAAAATTGCAAAAAAATAGTCCCAAACATATTCTAAGACGGAATTTGACTTTTTTTCGACGCAATCGGTTCTATTTGAAAAATTCAACAGAATTAGTAACAAAACATTTTTAGGAAAAACGCTTGGAAATTTTATATTGTAATTCTGTTACTAGCTAGCTCCAGATGCGAGACTGTGCTTATCTATTTCAAATTCAAACATCAGGCTTGGGCTACAGTTTAGTTTTATATTATATTTATGTCATTCTAATTTACAATTTCCTAATCATAATATTGTTTAATTATAAAATCAACTAAAGTAAGTTGTACTCGCTCATCAATAAAACAATAAATAAATCTTAATTTTTAAATTGTACACCTAAATTAATAATAATCAAATAATTTTCTCAAATTCTCAAGCTACATAACACTTAATTTCAACGAATTGTTGTGTGCTGACCATGTAAACTGTCTCTCTCGGCTTGAGTGACGGTGTAAACCTAGCATGCAACTTTTTTTCGCTGTTCTTCTATTGTGTTTTTTTTTGTGTTTCACATTTCTTTTTGTTTTCTTTTTTTGTTGTTTTTTGTGTGTATTTTTTGCCGTTTTTTTATGTAGCTTCTTGTGGCTGTCTATGGCTGGCTCTATGTGCGGTTATGTTCATTGTTATGCTGCCGTCGCCTAGGCTCTGAGTAGCTTCCGCTAATTCCTGTGAGTGTGTGTGTCTCTGTGTGTGTGTGACTGTATCTGTATGTTTATGTTACGCTGTAGGTGCGTAGGTGTGTAAGTGTGTTAGTGTGTTGGCTCGCACTTTTGCATCTCGCTACCTTTTTCCCTGCTATTTGGTATTTTTAGTATTAACGCAAAAGTTTCAGCCAAGAATTTGACTGTGTGGCTTTGTTATTAATTATGTTTTTTTTATATTCTTCTTTTGCTTGCTTTTCCCTCGCTTTGACTGACCCACTCTCACTCGCTCCCTCTCTTGCTCGCTCGCACGTTGTGTATTTTCCCTGCTGCCTCTTGTAATTTGTGTGAAATTTGTATCAAATTGCGTAACATTTAGCTCGTTCTAGGCGTGCTGTAGTATAATATTAGCTTATCTACAAACAAAAATACATTGTATACCTTTATATATATATAAAAATATACAAATATATATATATATATATGTATATATGTATTAACTTTATGTAAATCTACAAAATTAATTAGTGTCGTTATGCTCGAAGGCAGTAATAAGAAACAGGCAGGCGAGTGTTTGTTTTGGCCATAACATTAAAGAAAAGTGTTTATTACTTTTGATATAAAGCAAAAATTTCTAAAATTTGTTAAAAATTTGACTGCAGTTTGTGCAAAAATGTCTGCGATGCGTCAGTGTAGCGACGGTATTTCAATGCAATTTGATAGCATACATTGCGTATACGCAATTTGAGTATTGGAATTCGCAAAATTTGATTTTTTTTTAACTTTGAAATATATGTAAGGGAAAATGAAATAAAATACCATTTCCAAAAATTACTTAAATTGAGGCAGAAAGCATTTCTGAGCAAGCAGTTTACAATTTCTAGCGATTTTGATAGCATTTTTTGATAGCTTTATTTAATATTTTATTTTAATTTACTTTTCATTTAAGGATTTGTATTGGCTTAAATTCACTTTTGTAAATTTGATTGTCTGGCTTTAAATCACTTTTGTACTTTTTTTTCATCCTGAATCAAAATCCATGCTGTACTATTTGAGTTGAGCTGATTTTTCTCAAGAAATATTTGTTATTTTTGTAGCTATTTCGGTGCAGCAGGTATGATTTGTGCTTCCGAAACAGAGGAGGCTTGGCAGTCCTTGGGCAGGCCGAGGTACGCGTCGAGTTCGGTGTGTAGGACCGACTGCCATGGGAATCGTTCAAGTAATGGTGAAGAGTATTACTGATATGGAAAATAAAATATACTGTTTGCAGCTTGGTAAAAAATGTACAGTAGATTTTAATAAAAAAAATTTTTGAATATTATCATTCCTACAAAATATTCTGTAATCTAAATAAGAAACTTAAGTAAACTCCAGCGTGGATTTTCATTTATAAAACAGGTTGCTTTGGATAGATTAAAATAACGCCAAATTTTTAAAGTTTCAAGCACAAAACTATGAAAATTTATAAACTAAATAGTATATTATTGTATTTATTGCTGAATTAATCTTAAGAAAGTGTACTTCGGTAGCGTAAGTGCTAGCGTACTCACTTCTAAATCGAAAGGTCGATGGTTGGATTAGACCCAGCAGCACTGCCGCATTTGCCTAGCAGTGGTATGGCTAGCAAATAAAAGCTTTTTACCTAGCAAACACTATGATCCGTCTTTGGAGCGATAACCATACTACATTGGAACAATACTAGTAAATTAGTATCTAATTCTAAATTTTATATAGAATTTCAAGCTTCAGTTAATTAAAACTTAAATATTTTATATATCGCCTAAAAACTGCAATCTACTTTTCAAAACTAATGAAAATATTGCAATTGTTTAAAAGATTTTTACTAACATTCATACATTGTTTTGGAATGCGAAATAAACATCTCCCTAGTTTGCTGAAAAATCGTCAGCCGCAACTGAGTTTGTTACACATAAAATGCATTTTAAACGATCTTGCACTTTTACGTATACGTAATTTTAAATTAAATAAATAAAATCTAAATCTACCAAATTATTAAATTAATGATATTGTTATTAAAAATGAATTATTCTAATAATAATAACCAAACTGGCGTACAACGGTTGGAACTCAATTCATGTATGAATTTCAAAGTCGAACTGACTTGAAATTTGAACGACTACGACCCAAATATCTTCAACCAACATCGAGGTCGCAATCTATTTTCTCGAGAACAACTCTGCAAAAAAATGACGCAGTTATCGCTAAAGTATCTAACAAATTCCTGTGAGTCCTCCAAAAGGCCGAAATATTACAAAAATTATGAAATTTGGCAAATAAATTTCAGCAAAAATTAGTTCTTCTCCTTTTGGAAACATTTATTGCTACGTAATTTTGGAGTTGATATTATACTTGACTGTAGTAGTCGCTGAAACCTTTCATTCACTGCCACTGTCTTGAGAGAAAATTATTCACGTTATTCCAGAAATTATTTTATGCCTTATCAAAAATATTGTAGATCTCAATAAAAAACTAATTTTTTAATGTTGAGTTTACGACGTCTTGGACTGGTCAATAAAACGATATTTGGGTACCATATAAAATGAAAGAAATTCATGTAACATATAGCTTCAAAGTTGGTGATATGATATTGAAGCAAATCATAATTGGAGATGAACAATGGATTCTTTACAATAACGTCAATCGAAAACGACCATGGTTCAAGCATAATGAAGCGCCACAAGATACTTCAAAGGTTAAATGCACCAAAAGAAGATTATGTCCTCAGTTTGGTAGGATTGAAAAGGCGTGGTATTGACCAGAATTGGCTGTCATATTGCACCAGGACAACGCTAGCCTGCACACATCTTTGGGAACTCGCCAAAAACTGAGTGAGCTTATCTGGGAACTTTTGGTGCAACCACCATACACTACTGCACTTGCACCTTCATTTGTTTCGGTCTTTGCAAAACTCCTTAAATGGTAAAACATTTAATAAGAACGAGAATAAAAGCCAGAAGTTGGAGCATAGAATAATGAATTTGGAGCAAAGATGGCGAAAGCTCATACAACAAAGTTAAATATAGAATTGATTAAAGTTTATTCTAAAATTACATAAAATTAACTTTCCAAAACCCATCGCATTCTGTTCGGTCAACTCTAAGACCCATTTGCTCTTTTTAAGTTTTTAATCCATTTGAATTCAGCTGCTATTATTACAAATAATAGTTTATTTTTATAAACTTAAGTCGTGTAGTGTTATTAGCACAAACTTATATATATTTAAGAAGTAATAGTCTCACATAATATAAATTATTAACTAATTAAAGAAAAATATAATACATAATTATAATATCTTACTTGTAAACCTGCAAAAGAGCTAATCTCTAAAATATATAAAAACAAAATTATTTTGATAAACAGGATCAGACATTGCCACGATATAAAATTAGCCAACAATAGTAGTTTTAAAATTTAAAGTTTTTAAGTTTAAAATAATATAATAATAGTGTTCATAGTAGGCCAAGAATATCTTAATTGATTAATGACTCTACAGCTGCGATTTGTCTATAAACTGTAGAAAGCTGTTGCTAATTTTCAGAGCTCCCTTCAATTAAGATTCCCTGATGCAAATTAAAGAATACCATCTATAAGTAATCTTATTTTAAAAACTCTCTAAATTGTCAGTTAGGATATAACTGATATTAACCTGATACTCAATGACAGACAAAGCATTTCTAGAGATCCCATAAGCGAATGTTAATAGAAACTGCGGATCGCTTTGTGGCGAAAAAATAAATTTCATAAAAAATAAATTTATTCCTCTTAACTATGGTCTTCACTCCAAAGGCGAAGCATGCAGATATCTCTATTAAAAGCTGTTCATTTGAATGCTTTGACAACAGATTCCAAACCCTAAACATTTTTTGTGTTTCTAACTTTGATCAATGTATTAAATTATGAAATAATTTTTTTACAATCTCTTACCTGAAAACTGCAAATTAAATGTTTTAAAAAAAATTTGAGAGCAATGCAATGCTAAACGCACTTTTATATAATCCAAACGTTGCCAAAAATTTCATTTAGACAAAATTTCAACCAAACAGATAATACTAAAAGCTTTACTTTTAACTCGAATTTCTAAGTAAATAGCAAATATTTTGTATTTCCTAGAAATCTGAAATATTGACAAACAAATTACTTGTGTAATTTAAAATGTAAATTGAAACAAAAATTAAGAAATTTATGCACACAAAACTATGTATGTTTACATAATTTCCAAATCTGCCAAATTGTGAGTTCTTTTCAAATTTCATAGAGACGACGCACAGCAGACCAAACCAAATTATTGCGAAAAAGCAATTAGTATTTTGTTGAATTAGTATTTTGATGCAAATTGAAACAAAACGTTTAAGAGATTGCAGGCACACACACACACACACACACCCCATCTACCCACAAACTAAGCACATAATTCCATTTGTGCCAGTTTAACTAGCCAAGCACTTGAATTTATTGCCAGAAACGTTTTACACTAGCGCCCAAAAGTATGCCACAGACAACGTACAAAATGCGCTTACACCGAACAGCCAAGTGTTTGAGCAATGCTCTCTGTTTCTTGTTGGCTACAAAGTATTTGCCTTAAAAATTTGCAAGTTCTATTAAAGGGCGTGACACTTGCAACAAAAACTTTGCAAAAAATAAAAACTTGGCTTTAATTGCTTGCCAAGACAATAAGCATCAAAGTGAGAATACAAAAAGCACAGCCATAGAGCAGCAAAGTAGTTGCAGAAACTTTTGCAGTCATACGAAAAAAAAAAAAAAACAGAAAATATAACTCAAAGCAACATTTTGACCTCTTTATGAAAAGCCTGAAGAAGCACACGTATACACGCATACACAAGCATTGTACTACACACACGCACACACACACACACTCAATCATGCACAGCCTTACAGAAACCTACACACACATGCACACGCAAATGCTATTAACATTTTTGCACTCACTCACGCTTACACTCACACACTCGCACAATCGTCACACACACACACACACACACACACACACACACACACAGACAAAGACCGAAAAAACAGTTTGCTCTCTCTGCTGCCGCTCTGCCGCACTGCTTTATTGCTTGATTATATAAAAATTGGCTTTTCATTAATTCTGCCAAAAATCTAAAATTGCGCTTTAAAGATTTTGCTTGTTTTTCCACGCATTTCTTTTTTTTTTGTGATACACTTTTGTTTTAGCTGCAATATCAATTTTCATTTTCTTTGTTTTTTTTTTGTGATTTTTGTGGCACAGCATTACACACACGCACACACACTTGAGCAGCATTAAAAGTTTCTGCACACACACACACACAAACACAGAGAGCTAGCAAAAACTAACGCACCGTCCGCGTGCTGTTCCTGCAAGGATGTTGTCAACGCAGCGTACGAAAACGTTATGAGCAAAGACCTGCACACGAAGTTAACAGTCACATAGTGCAACGAAGTTGAAAGCCGAAGCAGCAAGACGAGCACCAAGCACGAGCAGCAGTTGCTTCCAGTCCACACACACACACTCACACACATGCAGCCTGGAAGCACGCAGCATTTTTAGTAGCAATAAAAAAAAAACAAAAAAAACTGAAGCATAAAAAATTGCCTTAATTATGCAAATTTTAAATTACTTAATTAATTACGCCTAAAGTTTTGCTGTTTTGTTTGTGCGCTCTTTCACACACACACACGCACACACATGCGCTCACACACACACACATGCTTAGCTACATGCACGCTACTTCCAGTTTTATAGCAAACTTTTAGGCGCTACTGTAGTTTTGTCTGAGAGAGCGCGCGCCTGCGTTGGCCCCTAGCTCAGGTAGCTCCAGCCTGCGCTCTCTTCTCGAAAGTCTGCGGCCAAACACAAACACAAAAAAAAAACACAAAAAAAAACTTTGCAAACGCGCGTGCATGCCTTACAACACCAACACACAGCGAGCAGCACTCTCGTACACACACGTGCACTCTCCCATACAAACTCTCTCACACACGCACGCAGTCACACACACACACACACGCACACTACGCACAATTGTATTTTGATTATGGCCGGTTTTGGTACGCGCCGCATAGCTTAGATATTTCTACGCACAACAATGCGGCGGTCCCATTGATACGAGTCCCCTCAAAAACCTGACTCTTACCCAGATTCGAGCGCCCATGCGAGTGTTGCCCTTTGTGTTTTGGTGAAAAAAAAATGGAAGCGGAACATGTATTTGCAGTTTCAATGGCGCCTCAAACTTCAACTGATGTAGAACTAAATGCCTAATGTTGGTTTATCGTTGATGATCCATTTCAGCGAAAAGAAGAGGAAAAGCTTAACAATTTTTAATGATTTTTAAAAAATGCTTTGACATCCTAAAATAGGCTTTTATGCGCAACCAAATGAGAAAAGATGAAATTAAATATTAACTTTAATTGACAAATGATTTTCCAAATCATTCAGATGCATTTATTTTGACAGCCACAGAAAAAATAAGTTAGCTTCGGTAGTAGGGGGCAAAGTCGAAAGAATATGAACATTTGTAAGATTTCTATTTGTATTCCCTTGGATTTGGCTTTTATGATTATTATTTTATATTTATGAATTAATTTAGGATTACAACTAAGTCCAGTTGGCGTTATAATTGAACAATAATTTTGAAATGAAAAAATATTAACTTAGAGAAAGAATAATTTAATATAAAACAAATCCATATCTCTAGCCTGATGGGTAACTGTTTTTGGGATATGTAGCGTCCCACATCTAGGACTGCATAGTAACTTGATTTTACAATGTAAAGCATGAAAATCTGGGGTAAGCTGGGAACTTGGAATTACAATATAAAAGATAAAAATCTGAGGCTGGCTAGGAACTTGAATTTGCAATCTAAAAGATAAAAATCTGGGGCTGGCTAGGAACTTAAATTTACAATCTAAAAGATAAAAACAGGAAATCGCATAAAAATGTTGAGACATCTTAACGAAGGCACCAAAATACCAAGTTGGGGTTTCACTGTTTGTAATTGGTCAAAGATGCGCGATTTGGTGAATCAAAATCAGTTGAGATTGAGAAAGAGATGTATTGAATACATGGTTAATAAAATAGTAAATGGTAAAGGTTATTATAATTGGCGCATAAGCAACGTGCATTATATAATTGGATCTATGAAATGGTAATGCTAGCGATCAAAAATTACATGTTACACTGGATGGAATGGTAAAATAAACTTTGTGAAGTTAGAGTCAATGAAACGGAGTAAGAACTTATGCAGAAATAACTGTGGCATGTTGTACGATCATTTAGAGAAGTTAAGGCGAAATATACAAAATTAAGGGCGGTAGTTAAATGTTAAGATCTCAATTTAAAGCCCAAAGAGCAAAAAGTCAAAATTGCTCTTTAGCTGACACAATCCATTCCTGATAGCGTAGGTAATGAAAGCTTCAAACGCAGATGTATGTCATTTTTAAAACTATCTATATTATCATAAGACAGCAATTTGCGAAAGTACGAAGAAATTCGCTATATGGAAATTTAAATCTTATTTAAAAACGCTCTGAAGGTGGAAACGCTGCTGTTGATAATTATTTTTTTGCTAAAACGCTTTTTGTATGTATAAGTTCTAAAAATTAGTTAGCATCAATATGATCATGTTTCGTTTAAATGCGAGAAACTGTATTAAAATATATATTTTTTTTAAGTTCTTAGACAATTTATTGTAAAGAGTTTCGGCCACAACTGATGATAGACTTAGAGCTCTACAAAATTTTAATAAAAACTCTACTAGTTTTTATAAAAGTTTGTAGAAGGGCAAAAAACAACGGGCGCATCTTCTCTTCTTCAAATGAATACCAGAGTAGTTCTTCTGCTGAAGTCATTTTAAAAAGCGTACTGAAATAATAATTTAATTTTTATAAAATCCTACAAAATTTGAATATAAGTTCTGCAAAATTTTAATAAAATTTCTACTAGTTTTTATAAAGTTTGTAGAAACGCAAAAAAGACAACGGGACAACTTCTCCCCTAAACTTAAAAGATAAGCCAAGTAGCTGTACTTCAGCAAAAACGCCAAATTAACTCCAATTTCAATTAAAAGTTATAGCTTTAGGTGCGAAGCCTAGATTTTTCAGAATATTATCGGTAAACTTAGTAGAACCTTAGTTTGGAGTTCTAGCTTTTGTCTAAAAGACATAAATAATTTTATGATAATTGTTTGAAAGTACTTACTTAAAATTCAAATATTTAAACGGACAAAAATCGCACTAATTTTTAAAGATGTCCCAAGGCATTAGTTTTCCCTCAAAAAATCAGACTAACGATACCAAAAAGTTTCGACAAACTTAATCTTATTATTTCAAGCTCATCGCTAAACATTCCGAACAACCCTCGCATAAAATATTTATAGACAAAAAAAAACCATACACACATTCACACATGCATATAGAGCTCCCTAGGCCAACGCTAAGCGGGAACGACCACATCGAAAGTTTTTCACGTTTTTTTTTTTTTTTCGGAACCACATATTAATAGGCGTTTATATCATTTATTTTATGCCAAATGTAACGGCATCATAAATAATTTGTAATTATAATTTGTTTGTAATTCCAGACCTACCTCCCCGCACCCAGCGCTCTCTTAACACTCACATTACTTGGCATGTTTATTCGAACTGACACCGCGAAGTTGTCCAACAAATGATTAAGTTATAAACGCACCGCAAATAAATAGCTCAAGTCAACATTTCTTATAACAAAAGAGTTATATAACAATGGCGGCATCCATCCATATAGCCCCATCTATCCTACGCAGAAACGCGAAAATATGCGAGCTCATTCTGGTTCCATGATTCGCGCGCCTTTCAGAAAGCCAAGGCATAAGCTTAATAATGCATATAATATGATTATTAATCAAATGCTACACATTCGACTTTTCATTTATGCTACAATGGAAGCTGCAAGTTCTGTTCGGGAAATTTGTTTGTTGGGGGTTGGGTGTGGTGGAGCTGCTTGAGGTTCTGTTCTGTTTACCGTAATAAATCACGAAATTGCCAAATGAAATAACAAAAAAAAAAAAATTGGCGAACTTGATACTTTGTATCAATGGTAAACGACTTTGGTGTACACTGCCAAAAGTTAAGAGTCTCTTAGGATTATTAATAGCTTACTATATGAACTCTATGAGGGAATGTAATCCTAACTAAATTCCACTCAGATCTTTGTCTCTTCCAAACTAACTATGTATCTACTCGCAACTTGGTCAGCTGTTTTATTCAGTGGGCAGTGTATTGCAAAACTCAACTGATTTCGAAAGCAAGTTATCCTAATATCATTAATGTTAACCCTTGTGAAAAAGAAAGGAACTCGTTTAAAAAAATGCAAGCCAATAAAATTAAGTTGCCCATAAATTACCTGCAATGAATCTTGACCGCTGGCTAATATAAGAGACGCCAGACTTTGGTGCTAGTAAGAATAGGGGTTGGAATAGGGAAGTTACTTTGGCATTTCTAAGAAATTAGAAAACCCGTCAGGCCCCAACAAATTATTAAAAAAAATGTATTCCACCATGACTATGTTGTCAGCGCTCCAATGGCGAAGTCTGAACAGGGACCAGTTTACTGCCGAATCCCAACGTTGGGGTCCTGTAATAAATAGAGATTTACTTGAGCAAATAGTGTCTCTTTGCTAGCTGTGCCAGTGCTAGGCGAAAACGAATGAATTGTTTGCTTAGGTTTTAGTCAAGGTTTTAATATCCTAAATATAGCTTATTCATTAAATAAAGATAATTAGTGCATTCTTCTTAACTATGGCATCGCTCCAAGGACGGAGATATCTCTATTAGTTGCTGTTCGACGAGAACAGCGAACTATAGTTTATAACCACATCTGTAGAGTGCTGTCTTTTTTAAGTAATACGAATTTTTCTAGCTAAAAAGCGTTTATTTATTTGCTAGTTATGCTAGTGCTAGACAAATGCACCATCCGTTGTATACTACTACTACGAGGCACACAACATTAGTAATGCCTGCAACATAAGTACTTCCTTAAAAATAGGGAAAACTTAAAGAGGCTGCAACACTGACAATATATTTCCATTAGTATCCGATAGTCTTACCATATATTTGGCATATTTATGAGTCGTTGAACTCGTTTTAAATTGTTACAAAATGTAATACTTTGCATAAACTGAAGGGTCTACTAGGGAAGACTATAGTTTATCATTGTGTATCCTTTAAGCTTGCAGCTAAAGAGAATGCGATCTACTGACTTCAAATGATATTGGCAAATAATAAATAAGTACCAGAATTAGCTAGAGTAAGTATCCATTGAGCAAATCTAAAATACACATCTATAGTTTTTGTTTAAATTGATCAGACAGAAGTTCTAAGAAATATTGAAAACCTTTGATTTCACTGCCTAAATCACACAACTATATACAAGCCATATTTCAAGAATCTAGTATTTTTTACTTAGAATTCTAATTTAAAAATCAAATTATTTAAAATCTTTGTACTCCATTTCGAAAAAGTTATGTTGACCAAAATGGTTGGTTTCTTAAGATTTATTAATCTTAATTGTCACTATCTCAGATACACAACTACACCCAAGCCAAGAATCTAGTATTTTATCTAATTTAGAAATAAATTGGTTAAAAACGTAAAACTCCATTTCGAAAAAGTTGTGTACACTTTGCTTGCCCAAATTGTTGGTTTCTTAATTTAAGATTTATTAATCTTAACCTTCAAAATAATTTAGTACAAAGTTGAATTTTCCACTCAGCAAAATATAGATCTAGTCTTTGATAGATCAAATGCTTTTCAAATTTAAGACATATTAATATAAAAAGCTGCTCTCAATACAAAAGAAAACATTTAAAACTCCCGCCATGGTTTTTGTGCCGACAGGGTACCACAACCATCAAAAAATATATAGTTCCCTACAAAATTACTCGTAATTTTCGACCTCAAGCACTACCATTTTATAGATATACATTGCACGATGCTTTAAGTTCTTAAAATTTGCCCATCAGGCTAGGCAGACCGATTAGATAGATAGATGTGAGGGTGGCACAAGCGACTAAAGCACCATCTTAGACACTCACGCTAAATAGCCTTATTTGCCTAGCACTGACATGAATAGCAAAAAAAATTAGGCGCTTTTTACCTAAGTAAATCTCTATTAATTAAAAGGTGTATCGCCGTTCCGATTCACTTATAAACTGTAGTAGTTCGCGCACCTTTTTATAAAGATCTCCATGCCCCGCTTTTGGAGCGATGGCGGTAATCAAGAGGAATAAATTTACAACAAATGAAATCTTTTAAATTAAAAATGTGGTACGAATCCATCCGTAGTCTCAACAAAAGAATTTTGGACTCTATACGACTGTCCATATTTTGTCTAAAGAGTTAATAAAAGATTTATCCTTAAAATCCATACAGCTTATTAATATTTATTGAGGCCAAAAAATCGGTTTCCCACAATCGCCATTCATTTGCATAAACTTAATACACTCAATTAGTTCGAATTTTATGTGTAAAACAAATAAATAAAAAAGAGAGAAACTTTTTGCACTTTGACTTTGGCTTTTATGGCCTTTTTGGCCACTAATTCAACTGACAACTTGTATGCTCTTGTTGCCAACTGTGTGTGTGTGCTTCACATTCATATTAAATGGTTAAAACCAACGACCAACTCCCTGGCAGTTAGGATTTTAATGAATGACGTCGTCGATGGCATTGCCGATGTGACGATGTGTGTTTGACGATGTTTGTTTGTTTTTTTTTTTTTTTTTCATTTTAACCGATGTTTAATGCCGATGTCGACGTCGTCATGCTGAAGGCCGCACTGTATGGCGTCAAGGACGCATACAATACAAACGAATAAGTCAGCGGTTTGTTTGGTTGCCTGAAAGTTCAATGCTACTCCCCCGTCACACTGCTAGCCCTCTAACATGCGTTTCTTCTCGCCGCCGCTGCTACTGCTGCCGCTGCTGATACAAACAATTTTCCAATGTACAATCGCACTTTGATAAATTACTGCAGAGTCCAATGCTATTTACCATGCTTGAACGCATCTTGTTGCCTGTGTAGCTGCTAGATACTTTATGTATTGAGAGATTGGATAGTTTCTGAGCTTTTCATTTCCCTTCCAGTTTTCTATTAGCCGAAAAACTTTCGCATCTGCTTTCTTTTATTTGAGTTTTTTTTTTTTTTTGTTATCAGCTTTTTTTATTGCAAGTTCTACACAATTTCAAATACTTTTCAAATGACAAAATAATCTCATTTGTATAGGAGGAGAGAGACGGAGGGGGGGAGACAGATTTTGTGCTTGGGTTTTCGCATTTTTGGTCTTTCGAGCTGTAACATTTTGCAGGCAGTAAGTCATTTAATACTGTTGACTTGGTAACCATGATTTTGATAAGAAAAATCAATAATTTGTTTAAGATTTCAACTCTTGAGAAAAGGCTAAAATGTTGTATTTACTGTTTTACTTTGCCAAATCCTTTTTAAGCAAATGTGAGACAGTTGCAACTTTGGTCAATTTTTTATGATAGATTTAGGTTATTTTTATATATCAGATAGTTCAACAAGATTTATTTTGGCCACAAAATGCACCATACAAATTTTATTTCCTTTATTAAATTTCTAAAGAAAGTTTTTGGAAAATAAAAATTTTTTGGCACATTTTTATAATTTTAATATATTACAAATTATGGCCAAAATTATTAAAGATGAAAAGTATTAGTTTGTAGTTTTCTAATATTATTCTTCGATTATTATTGCACTATTCTCTTATTTCATTGTAATAATCTGCTAAATATCAAATATCAAGTGCAATAAAAAAATTTGGCGAAAAAATTTAAAATAAAAATGAATAAATCCTATAAATAAATAAATAAATTAAAAATTTAATTTGAATTATCTTGACCAAGAGCAATACTAAAATTATGACGAAAAAAGTAAAAATAAAAAAACTAATTGTTTTTATTAATTTTCTACAATTTTTCCGTCATCATTTTCTGATTGCTGTGAGATATGTCAAAATGATCCACATTTGCCAAAAAGTATATATATCAAGCGCAATAAAAAATTATGTCCAAAAACAAAAAATAATATTTTTCACCAATTTCCTTAAAGATTTATTTTAAATATTCTACCTACAGCACTAAAAAAATAAAATAAAAATCATTTTTATTATGTATTTATACTAAATATCTTGAGCTAGAGCACTAAAAAATATGTAATACAAAATTAAGATTAAAAGTAATATTTTTGATTAATTACTGTAAAACTTTTTTTTGAAAAATAAAAACTTATTTTTAAATTTAATTTTTGGTATATACTGATCATTTTGACATACGACAGTTTAAGGCGAAAAAAATGTCAGATAAAAATTAATTTTCTCTATTAATTTTCAGTAGGAAAAGTTTGAGAAACTAAGAGCATTTTTGTAGATTTTTATCCGTTTTATATAGAATAGATTTTGCGAAAAATTGTAAAATTGTATAATTTTAATAGAAGAAATTAATTTTAATCTGAATCTTCAAAAAATTATTATTCATTATTTTCCATATTTTTCCATTCGTTTTCAAAAATATGGTTCTTATATTTTTTGGCATACTCTTTTAATATTTTTTTTAATTTAAGATAAATAAATAAATAAGATATTTCATAGTAATTTTCTAAAATTGTCTTAAGTGTTGCATTTATTCTAAACTTAATATATTATCTTGAATTTTTTTGCTATAATTTTATACTACTGTGTGACATATATAAAAAAAATCTACTAAAAATTAAACATTAAAAGATATAAAAAAATACGGTGAAAAAGTGTAATATTTTTATCTTTTTCTATAAATTTTATAAAATTTTTAATTTAAAGTTTCTCGTCACAATATTTTTTATTGGTCTGTACATTAAATTAAATTATTTTAAAAAATTAAGTATACAATAATTATAAAAATGATCTAAATCTACCCAAAACTGTTTTTTCTCAAAAATTTTTCTTTCCAACTAATATTTTTATTAAATTTTTTTCAGCATCAAACACTTATTTACGTTAATATTAAATAATTTTAAGCACTAATTTTGTGTATGAAATTTATTGCTTCTTAAATAAAGATTTAAATACTTTTAAAATATTAAACTTAGCATAAGAATTGAGTTCTTTATGCAGCACGATATTGTATAACCTTGTAAACCTTTAGGCCGTCAGTTATATCGGAAATTTTCTGAATTCAAAACGCTTGGCTTTTTAAGGAATAAAATTCAAACTGCTTGACTTTTTTTGAACAGTGTAGCTATGTAGTTTTTTGTGGAGCAGCTGGCTTTTATAGTTCTGATTTAAATAAAAATAATTCGCTCATAAACGAGTGCTGCAAGATATTGCCACGAATGGGCGGCAACCTTCACCTTTTTAATGAACAATTTTTTCGATTCAATATTTAATATTATCAAGCTTATGAAGTCTTTGTGTACCAAAAAGCAATATGAAGTGCATAGACACTGAACATTATTTACACAAACGGTTGTTATTTATTATCATTTAAGTTAATAAAACTAGTTGAGCAGATGAGCAAATGATGGATAAATAAACAACAGCATTTGCTTGTTCCTAGAAAATTTTCATCGATGCTGTAAGAGATACTATAATATAGTACAGAAAAGAATATCATGCTAGCTTCAAGGTTGTTCACAGAAAATTAATTTTTTTTAAGTGTTTTGAGTTTACAATTTTTAGATAATGACTACAAAAGGGCACGTCCTTTGGTCAGCGCTCCAAAGGCGGAGCATAGGGTGATTTTCCTAGGTAAATATCATATTTTTGCTGGCCATGTCACTGCTAGTGCTGCTGGGTGAAATGGAACCACCAACCTGCCGATTCCCGGTACCGGGACCGCCAAAGTGGAAACGTAACTTTTAATATTTTGTTTCCCCTTGCTGTGAGTCAGTCAATCGAGTCCTACAACTATTTTGCACTATTGCGAAAATGCGCTTTTGCGAAATTATTTTAAGCAAAAATACGCATTATAAATTATTAAGATTTATTAATGTTTAGAATGATTGCAACACAGGTAACGTCAGCAAAATTTTAAAAAATATTTATTTCATGTTTCATAACCTTCACCCGCCGAAAACTGCAGTAGGTTCAACCCACCAGATCGTATATATCGCTCGTCAGAAAATCCTTAGTATTACCTATCAACGATGTTGGCGGATATCCCTTGCTATTGGCTATCAACGACGTTGACGGAAATCCCTATCAACTTCGTGGACGTATAGAACAGTAAATATTTGTTTGGATCTTAAAAAAACTAAATACTGCAACTTCCCTTGCCCTCTAAAAAAATTTAGAGTATACAAAGTATACCAGTAGGAAACTTTATACTTTTATACTTACTTTATATACTTTAGTCCCATTTTGGGCGTCATAATTTGTTTTCGAAAATCTTTTTAGATTTCAGACTATAAGAAAAAATTGTAAATAAAAAATATATACCTAGCATTACAATACATGTATTATAATTATCTAAAGAAGCTTGCCGCTGTACTCTCAAAACTATGAAAGAGCATCATAGTTGACATAATCGATCTAATTATTGAACAAAAGAACACAATCCCCACGCACAAGTTTGGGTTTCGCAAACACCCTTCTACGTTGCAGCAGATTTATAGAGTAATCAATAAAATTACGGATGACTTTGATAAGAAGATATAAAGCATTGTTGATTACTTGGATATCGCAAAAGCATTTGACAGGATAAGGCAAAAAGAAGTTTTACATAATTTTAAGTCTTTTATTTAATATAAAAGTTACTAACCCAACAAAACAAAAGCCCACATAATATAAAAAAAAAATAATTAGAGCCATACATCTGGACATATGAACTAGAAATATGGAGTACTTACAGCAAATATTACTTACAACTAATGCAAAGAACTCAAACGAAGATACTCAGTACAATAATAAAGTCAAACAGGTATATACGAAATGTTACGAAAAACATCACGATCTTGACGTAGAAATGGTTGCTGAAATATTAATGAAAATCAGAGCGATTATTTTGCGACTTTCACAGCAGGAAAATGTACAAATTAGACAAATAGCCAAAATTGAACTTGAACCAAGATGACTTAAGCGCAAAACACCAAGAGAGTTAGCTCTACATAAATATAAAATTATTTTGTACTAAAAAAAACTCTCTAAAATATTAAATATTTTTAAGTACGAAACGTATTAAGCATATATATTATATAAATCAGTATGTTGCTTCGTGAAACCAAAATTTGTCGGCCGTGGGTCTTGGTCACACGCGTTTGCTCGCGAAAGTTATAGTATCTGGCGTGGCCTTCAAGCTGCCTCTGCAAGCGAGCCAAACGTTGGTCTCCCTAGAAATCTAGCTCTCGAGATACAGACGGCAGGGCAGTTGCAGAGTAGGTGTTCCAGAGTTTGACACCTAATTCGCTGGTTTATAAAGTTTTTAGGGCAAAAAAAATAAATCTTGAACATATGGTTAAGTAAGCTTTGTTATGTTCAGTTAACAATTTTTGCATCAGAAACTACTTCAGTAACTACAATTTTCGTATAAGCCATCAAAAGTTTATTCAAACATAAAAAGTTACGACTCTTTTTTATAGTAGATTTTCGCATAAAAATATGCAATATTATGTACCAGCTATACAATAATTTTTAAGATTTTCATTAACTATAAATACTTATTTCATTATCTGTACTTTTAAAGTTTAAAGGTTAGTTGGTAAAATATATCTCAACATATAGTCCAACTTTATTATTCTTAAATGCAGCAAGAAACACTCTTTACTTCTATTTCTCAGCTGGCACTGCTGCCAATATAATGAAAACAAAAAGTTTTGCTTACGAATCTCGCTCGTAAAGTCAAAAAGTTTCTAAATTAATATTAAGCATTTATATCATGGTTTAAAAATGAGCATTTCATGTACGTACGTTCCAACGAAATTCTATTTTCATTTTTGTACTTAAATTAAAATTAAGCTATTTCAGATATTCACGACTGCATTCTGCTTCTTCGCAAATAGTCAGGGTCATGCCTTTAGTATCTTTGACTTTTGCTTTGCAATTAGTATGTTGGTTCATTGCCATGACATGTTTAATGCATTTACGTCAAAAAAAAAATACAGAAAAATACAGCAGCATAGAAAGCAAGCTAGCAAAAAATTGCGCATACGCCACGTAGTACGCGTAGTACGCACAACAAAATACACAAACAAACAAGCAAACACATGGAGAATTTTAGCGAGGCTGCATATAAAAAAAAAACGTTGCACGTTTTTGTGAGCCAAACAAACTAGCAGGCTAAAAGATACACTCCCACACACAGATGCGAATACCAACACGCACGCACGCAGTCAGATACAGATACACTTAACACACTCATGAGATAACAAACCGCAGTGGCAGCAACAGCAACAAAGATACATTTACAACAACAACAACAACAACAGCCGCAGCAGCAGCTACATCAACGTCGCGTTTACAGCCCACTTAAAACCAAACTCCCATGTGGCCTTTGCCAAAAGGACGTTCCAGGGGATAGCCACTGCGTTAGAGATATGGATGGCATTGGTTAGGGTTTCTCCCAGACTAAACGAAAAACGAAAACTATGCAAAAGGCTAAAAACACAAACCGGGGGGGCCACCCGCATGCGTCGTCGAGGAAAAAGGCATAAAAAGCTGTATAGAATGTTGCAATCAGTTAATTTAAGTGCAGGCCGAGCAGCAGCAACAACAATAACCTAAACAACAACAACAACAACAGAGGCTACAACAAAAGTAGCAACAATAACAACAAAGCAAAGAAAATGGCAAAATTTTAATGTGCATATACAAACAAAGACACTGCGAGAAATTTGCAGATACTTTCTCGGCCTGGGTTGAAACGGAATTGTTGTGAAATTTTGCACTAAAGCTATCGAAGGCTTTGAGGAAACCGGGAATCGCAAATCTTTTTTTTCTTTATTTTTCATAATTTACTTTCTAGAACAAGCTGAAAAGTTTTGAGATGTGGATATATAGACGAATGCTTAAAATCTCTTGGGCCGACCACATCACAAATGTGGAAGTCCTAAGAAGAGTTAATAAAAGCAGGGAACTTCTTAAAACCATCAAACGCAGAAAAGCAGCATATTTTGGTCATGTATTGCGTGGCCCCAAATATCAACTACTTCAACTCATTATGGAAGGTAAAATTGAGGGCAGACGCGGCATTGGTAGGAAGCAACTTTCTTGGCTACGCAACATCAGAGAATGGACTGGAATAAGAAGAGCTGAAGATCTTGTTCACCTCACTACCAACAGAGAGGAGTACTTAAACTTAGTTGCAAACATTAATTAATTAATAAAAAAAAAAAATGTTATTTTTGATTTTTAATAAATTTCATATAATCGCTTACATCCTGTATAGGATCGCAGATTAGAAAGAAAGAATTTACATTCTTGCAAGTGTATAATGTGGGGGTATGAAGTGAAATAAATATTTTTAGTTTAGATTATTTAATTTTTATGAAGGTATTTGCAGTACTCTATTGCACAACCTCTTCAACATCATAATAGAAGGAGCACTGGGCAAGCCTAGTGTACATCGTTGTTCAGTTACCACCGAACCCCAGCGCCACAAGCAGAGACGCCACCTATTTCCGAGCTAAGCTTACATATAATTTCGAAGCAATGATAAGAGCATAAGTCATGTCAATAGCAGTTGTTATCACTTATCACAATTCACTCTTGCATGCTCATGTCACTCTCCTTATCTCTCGCCTCATCTGCAGGCAAGTGCTCACTCTAATTGAAGTTAGAATTAGTTCTCATTGCACAACCGACGCGTCTAGACGAGGCAACGAAACCAGCCGGTTGCCGTCGAAAATTCGAAATAAACATTATTAATTAGTTAAAATTAAATTCTTCCTTTAAGTAAAGCCAACGGAAAAGCTCGTTGATCAATAATCGTACTGTCACTATCTTCTACAAAAGTGTCCAGCTCCTTGCATATACACATCATTGGGTATTGTAAGCAAGATGTCACCGAAAGTGGGTATTGTGGTTAACAAGGGCAAGACAAGGTATATGCCGCCTGAAAATATGGATGCAAAGCGCCTAGGCGTCCATTTTATAGCGGACGGCTATACTTTTAGAGCTGTCAAGTAATTCACGTCACTTGGTACTGTCGTGAACAGCTACAAAAATATCAGCCTGAAGAACAATTGAGGAATCATACTTTTCAATAGGTGTTACTATGGTCTTTGTAAGCAAATGTGATATCGCTCGATCGACAAAATTAACGCTCTACAAGACGCTCATCCTGCACGTGTCCTGCTTATATGGCGCAGAAGCTTGGATTGCTTCGCGGACGATTGCTGTTGCGCTTGAACTGTTCGACAGAAAAATTCTTCGCAAAATCTTTGGTTGCTTTCGGATTGCGGACGACTTTATCCTCCAAACGCACCATAAGTTGTATGAGCTCTACAACGACATAGATGTCGTCCAGCGTAGTACCGCACAACGTCTGCGTTAACTCGACCATATCGTTCGTATGGACAAAAACGCGCCATCCAAAAAGGTTTTCGATGAAAAATCCGAAGACGAAGGGGCCGACCAAAGCTGCGATGGAAAGACCTAGTGGAGGAGAATCTATCTTCCGCTTGGAGTGATCAACTGCAGGTGTCGCGCGCTAAGCAGGGGCGTCTGGCGGCAGAGTTATATTACTTATCTTATCTTAAGATGATCAACAGCAATGTCTATTATTGTCGCTTCAGCTATCAAGTGACCTTTCAGCCTTTGTCCACTTTACCCAAAATATGAGTGTGTTCTGAGCATTTCAGCAACAACTTTTTAAGCAACTCTTTTGATTCTATAAAAATTATCAAAAATACAACTACATAATTTCTGATCGATTTGTTATCACATAAATAATGCAAGAAAACGTACGTCATATGCAAAATATTTGATTTCAATTTTTTGTATGCATATTTTTCTAATCAAAAAGCAATTTAAATTTTTTACAGTGTAAATATAAACAAACACGCACACAGATACTAACAAACAAATAAAACAGCGCACAAAATGTTCAAGTCAGTATTTGGGCGGTAGAGGGACAACTAAAAGTGTGGCTGCTGCAAAGGGGGTTTGGGGCCGCTAGGGTTGCCTGTGGGTAGCCCCAAGTAAGCGCAGCTAAACGCACAAACAAAACACATGCAAGAATACACACACACACATACACACACACACACACACACACAGATACACACAAAAGCACAAGTGGCTACTAATGCAAATAATTTACAAGTAGCAGTGGGGGCGGGTGCTGTCTTTGGAGGCTGCTGGGCACCGAGGGGTACACTGGTATGGGGCATAGGAAAATGAAGGGCGTTGTGGGCGTAACATGTCAGACAGTGGGGCAGCAGCAGCAGCATCAGACGAGGAGGCAAAATGTCGTCGACGACAACAAAAAAGTAAAAGGACATTATACGTCTTTTCACATTTGAGAAAAGGACAAATTTGTAAGGACAAGTGTAAGTGAAGGAAGCCGTAACAAACACACACAATGACATAGAAATAACAGAGCACGCACACACACACACACACACACGGATACACAAAGCAAATACAAGCACACAGCTGCAGATACAGATACAGATACAGATACACACACAGGCACAGGCACAGATACAGATACATGCTCATAGATTGCGCTGGCCAAGAAAATGTAGAAAATTTTTTATTATAGCCTGGCCAAGCGAGCCAAAGCTGCACGCTTTTCTGATGATGTCGAGTGAAAATCAATGTTTAATTTTCACATTCATACGAGAGAAACCATAAAAAATGATTCGCATATAAAAACTTTTCAAAAAAGAAATAAAATAAAATGTCATAGCAAGCTTTTGAGGAAAAATTTTGTTGACAGCCAAAATGCAGCAAATCGAATTGAATAAAAATATTTATTTGAATTTGGTCGAAGCGTTGCATGTTTTGTGCGCCACTACACTGCAAATAATTTTAATTGTAATTTTGAAGCAAAATTGTTGTGAAAAACTACCAAACTAACAAACTACAACTTTCGGGCACAGCGCACTGAACCAAAATTTTCATCTGGAACTAACGCGAGTAAAAAGATACTTTAAAATTCGATGGAGAATTTTGCTTCAGCACTTTACTGGCTATTTACCTAGGAAAATCTTGATGAAAGACACCGCCTATCGAATTCGGCTATAAATTATAAGGCTCTATTCTCTACGTACAGCTATTAATAGAGATATCTTCGCCCTTGCATCGATGACCATAGTCAAGGCGCATAAATTAATTTTTTATTAAACAGCTTAAATTTTTACCAAAGTAAATAAGCCTGTACATTTTAAATAAAACCTTAACCAAGTGAGAAAACTCTGCACCAACTGCTGTGACCAGGCTGCTCAGCATTTCGGTAACTTCCCGTTGGTGTCACTGACAACGAGAAGGCGGATGAGCGTGCTAGGGGCAGCTCAGCATTGCCAGTAAAGCTTGCGGTTAAGGATTAAAAAAATACTTTAGCAGGAGGTTTTGTTGCAAACAAGCAAAAAAGAATGGCACGCTGCATCCGGTTATCGCATTTCGCTTGATATAATCCAAAGCGAAAATCTGAATCCTGCGCTTTCAGAAACACAAAGTAAGTAGTAGAAGTAGCAATGGAGCAGGGTATGTATGTTGAGGTCGCACAGACGAAGCAATGGAAATGTAAAATATTCGATATCTGCACTATGAATGTGCGGCACTGCTTAGAGCATACAATTTCTGAGAAATTCTTTCTAAAAAAAGAAACGGGAAAATGCATCTAATGCGCAGCTGACGGCTTATAACAAGTCCTCGTGTAGGTGTCGCAAAGAAATGGAATTTGGTGAAGCTTCTATAGCGCAGCTGACCGCTTATAACGAGTGCTTGAAGAGTTAACCGGTAAGAAACGGACTATGGTGATGCATCTTTAGTGGATCAGGCTGTTTTTACCGAGTCCTCGATTATGTGTGGCGGAAAAAGGTACTTTGGCGATGAAACATAGCCACCAAGTTTGCTCAGACTGTATCCCAAGTAACGAATAGCTTTGGCAATCAATTTATGCATTACCAAACTGACTCCAACTATTTCTGATATATACACCTATGGATAAAAAGAATATTGAAAACCTGCACTGTGTCCGGCACTACTTAAAGGGAAAAATTTCTGCGAAATTCTTTCTAAAAAACCTAACATGCCTCTGTAGCGAAGCTATATCCCCTTTTAATGAGTCTTCAGTTAGGTGTCGCAGAGACTTCGGTGATGAATTACGGCCACCACGTTTGCACAAACCGCTCATTGTAAGGACCTTTCGCGGAGACACACGCTGTAATCTTGAGCCAATACAGATTTTTTTCGAATTACTACCTAGATATCAAATAACGAATACCAGCAAAATAGTTTCGGCAGTCCATCGACGCATTCCCAAATCAAATGATTCGAACTATTTACGAACCCTACACCTACAGACGAAAAGAAGACGAAAAATATTTAATGCCTGTAGTCCGGCACTACTGAGTGGAAAAGTTTCTGTGAAATTCTTTCTAAAAGAACTAACGAGCATCTGTACTGGAGCTATGGCCGCTTTCAACGAGCCCTCGGACAGGTGTGGCAGGGAAAGAGATATGTGATTTTTTCGCCAAGTTCTTCTGAGATACCAAATAACGAATACCAGCAAAATAGCTTCGGCGGTCAATTGATGCATTCCCAATGCACCTATTTCGGAAATCTACAGCTACCGAAGACACTACATCTTCAAATTAAAAGGTTACGTGAGAAAAAGTACAAATCCAGGGAAAACGACGCAGTAGCAAGCAGACGCTGGCGAAGATAACCACAGATAAAGTAAACGAAAACTGTGTTTAACTTGGGTAAAAATATGTATTAAAGTAATATTCTTAAAATACCTAACCAATTTTAACAAACATATTCAAATTTTGTGATCAACTTTTTAATGATTAGGTAAAAAGCTAGTGTGTTCATGTGCAATTTAACTGCTTTCGCTTTTTCTTTGAGGCTCCGCAGATGGCTCTTTTCGTTTGTTCAGCT
This sequence comes from Chymomyza procnemis, assembly GCA_035046065.1. Taxonomy (NCBI): domain Eukaryota; kingdom Metazoa; phylum Arthropoda; class Insecta; order Diptera; family Drosophilidae; genus Chymomyza; species Chymomyza procnemis. Next base: position 15,814,605 of record JAWNOJ010000004.1, on the reverse strand, counting down.
CCAGCCAATCCATTCTCATGCTCTGCACAACATCTAAACCGTTAAGTAAAAACTTTTTACCATCACGTTTGGAGTAATCCCGCACTAATTTCTTGATTTTCGTCTCGATTATGGTTATTTTACTCTGCAGCATATTGTATTTGCGTTGTACACGCAATAGGGAGCCCCCACGATTCGCAATGAGTCGGCAACAAAAGTTTGGATCTGCAACCAGCGCTTTGAGAAGTTCCCAAAAATTACTGCGTTTGGCATAAAGCTCTATCAGATCCAAATTTTTTTCACAGTCTATTTTTAATCTGACCAATTCTTGCGCATGAACTTCCAGCAGCTCTTCATCATACTGATCCGCATAAAAGGCAGTAAATAGTTGACGCAAATTCTGTGGCTTATAAGTACGCTCCCATAAAATGTTTATTTCATTTCGCATGGACTCGATAAGGAAATCCAAGCTTTCTTGATGCAATTCTTGACAATGTTTAATCTCATATTTCAGCAGATTATGCAAATTTCTCATATTTCGCTCCAATTGTATGAACGATTGCTTGGCAAAGTCTTCGTGCCTGTCGAAGTGTTTATCGAAATTCTTAAATTTTTTGCGCATATTCTTAACCCTCTCCCCGTGTGTCGTTATAAACTCAAGATCCGATGTTTGCAAATCCTGCAGCTGCGTGTACACACTGCACTCAATACGCTGACTGACCTGCTCCAGCAGCTGCTGCGCCTTAACGGACTTGGGCATTGTGGACAAAAGCGCACCGTCACGTTGCAGCTGCAGTCGTAGATCTTGCAGCTTTTGTATGGGCCCAGTGCGATTCTTTTGCAAATGCTCTATGGACTCTTGCACATCCGCTGTCATCGGTAGCGGTGTATCCAATATATGCGCACCGGTTAGTACTGCGATCTGTTCGCAGAGTTGCTTTTGTTGCTGCAACAGCTCACGTATTTCCATCTCCGAAGACTTCAGGTGTTCGAACAAATGAGTTATGGTCGTCTCTGATGCTGTATGCCATATGGATAATGATTTTATGTTTGTATTCGAATCCGCTTTAATAACATCAATTTTACGTGCAGCGCGTACATGTTGCTTGATACCAATGCACTGCTTAATTAGATTGTTGAAAACTTGAAGCAGATGATGATACAATCTGTGCAGATATATTTTACAGATATTGCGGGTAAAAACATTTGACCACATCATCCATAGGGTATCAACTTGTTGTGCGGTCATCTCAAGGATAAGTGCCTTTAGATCGGAATAAGTTGAATGCATTTTTTTTTTTTTATTTTTACAATTCTTTTAATAAATGTACTGATTATAGAAAATTTTCAAAAGTATGCTGCTTATAACGAGCCTACTTTGATTTGTGATTTCAATGACGCAAATCTATAAGGTCGTTTTTCTGTATGACAAACGAAAGTTGCTTTTTAAGAAAAAAAATGTGTTGTAGCGCAGGTTGAGAAATTGGCAGTTTGAGCCTTGCGGTTTTAGAAAGATAGCGAAAATTTTCAAAAAGTTTCTCTATTATACAAAAAAAAAGTTTTGAACGTTGGTAAGGTATTACTTGAAATATAATGGGTAACAAAAAAGTTGAATATTTCCGAAGAAGATCGAAAAATACGAATTCACGCACAGAATACGAAATATTAAAAATCAAGTAAAATTGTTAATTGAGAAAAATTAAAAGAAAATGCTCACCTGAAAAATTTAGACAAAAATTAACTTTTGTAAAAACGCAGTAATGTTAGAGTTGGGTACCTGAAGAGAGCACAAATTGACAAAAAGAGCAATGTCGTTGGATTTGTACAAAAATGTGAAATCCAAAAAGCAGAAGTTGAGTTTAGAATTGCATGAAGCAGAAAAAAATAGAATATTTGGCTAAAGGGCATATGAAGAGTGTCAATATTGTAACGCTTTTACTTGCGAAAATGAATTATGGCGCTCAAAATATAATATTTCTGTTCTCATTATAAAAAAAAGATAAATATTCAGAGGTATTAAAAATAAAGAAATAAAGCATAGGGAGCTGGCGAAGCTTCCTAGTAGACTTAAAAACCCTTTAAGATTTCAAGTGAAAATAGTAAAGTCCACTTCTTCGTAAATGTTCTTAACTACGTTATGAGTACCATTACGACCTTTACTGAACTTTAATTGTTTAATTTTATTTCTTAATTAAAATAATAAAATGCCATAAACATAAAACGCCAATAAATAATACACTCGCCTATAATTAAGCAATTAATTTCAAAATAAATAAGGCAAACGTTGTGGCAATATTTTTAACCCAATAACACGAACAATAAACAACGCTTAAATATAGTTTGCTAAATGAAATATATTTCCATTTATATTTATTTATACATATTATACACAAACATTATATATCAATATTAATAGCCAAAGTTGTTGCTGTTTGCAACAATTATTAACAAGAGAAATATCAAATTGCTTTAAATTATTTTGTCTGATTTGCAATAAAAATTTTATAGTCTGCTTTGAGGCAACATTTATGGCGTATAGTTGGCACGACAGCAGAAACAAAGCAAAAGCAAAAAAAAAAATATATAAAAATATATATATAATTAAAAGTATATCTAGATTAAATATATATAAAATAAAAATAATAAATAGAAATAAAAATCGCTTTAATTTGGCCGACTGGCTTTTGAAATTTACGCGGCTGTCGTAGAGAATATGGCAGCTTGGGAGGAGGGTGAGGCGGGCACAATTGTGGCACTGGGTCTAGCTCTGGTTCTGGCATCGGAGACGGCGGCGTTGGCGCGTGGAGGTAATTGAAGTGACGTTTATGAATGTCATCCGTCAAGCACTCAAGGACATTTACATATACACATAAACACACACACACACACAAACAAGCTGGCACACATACGCTTACAAAGGCGAATGAATACAAATGCACTCGGAGAAAATGCGAACAAGTAGAGCTGCGCCAAAGGCATAACTAGAAATAAGTATTTTTTATCCGCTAAAATCTCTCCTAAAATTAATAAAAATTCATAAATATATTTTGGGAAGTTTAAATTATTCTCCTGTGCAGCACAGAAGCCAAACGAACTCAGCAAGTTTTGCACTGCCTGAGTACCCGGCAGATGGATCAACATCAATTACCTATAGGAGCAGTTTTTGACGGAACCGGTGTGCCAGGTCGTTGTTTAGAAATCGCCTAAAAATTCAAGTAAAAAAGTTCTGAGAGCTTAAAAATCAGAAGTAAGAGAGTTAAGTTCATGGTGTGATTGTAAAAGAAAAGGTTTTCGCTACCTAATCCTGCAGAGCGAAGCCTAGCAAACATTGCTAAGCTGCTAAGCATATCGTATCAGAATTGTAGAGTTATTTTTTCGAAATTGGTTAGAAGTGAATTCACGGTCATCGTGTCATCGCCACTTACCGATACCTCATTGAAGAGGGCGTCATTGTAGCCAAGAAGGATTTCCGCAGACATCAAACAACCTCAATACTGAATTACTTAGTGAATGGCATCAGAATTATTGGGTGACTGTTTCAAATGTGGCAAAAATGTGAATTCATGGTCATCGTATCGCCGTTTACTAATACCTCATCAAAGAGGATGTAATTGTGGCTAAAAATGATTTCTACGTGCAGAAACACTCTGAATCCTAAATTGCTAAGCAGAATTGTTAGGTGACGGTTTCAAAGTTGGTGAATTCATGGTCATAAAGTCCGTAATTGTGGCCAAAAAAGATTTCCGCAGACATAAAACAACCTGAATTCTGGTTTGGTGAATCGCAACAGATGTTGGGTGACCGTTTAAAAATTGGCAAAAAAGTGAATTTATAATCATCGTCTCACCATTTACGAATACCTCCTCGAAGAGGGCGTTATTGTAGCCAAAAAGGATTTCCACGCAGAGCACCTTCCTGAATTAAAGGCCACACCCCATCTGCATGTGATTCAGGCTATGCACTCTGGTGAGCATCGGTAGGATAGTGGAAGCGCACTCGCTCCTAAACCGTAAGGTGTATTTAACTTTGAAAATCTATTAAATAAGGATACCGCCGTTTGGATTCGGGTATAAACTGTAGGTCCCTGTTCTTTCAAACAGCTATAAATAGAGATATTCCCATGTTTGGAACGATACCCGTTGTCAAGGGGAATACATTTAATTTTATTTCCTTAGTCACTGCGCTTTCGCGGGTTCGTCAAGAAGCATTTCGCCTGTAGAGACTACAACTGGTATCTGACCAAAGAGTACAATGAGCAGCTGCGCAGCTACCTAAACTTGCCGCCCAAAATTGTGCCTCAAACGCTGAAGTGCACGGTATGCTCAGAGATTGCGCGACCACGGACCGTGCGGATCTGCTGATGATGGTTCGTCCTACAGAAGGCAGCGGCGTCGAAAAGAAAGAAGAAGTTCAACCCGCTTTCGTTGACTTTGAGTTCCACGGCAGTTTTGAACGTAGTTCCCGCAACTAAACTAAATGTAGACAGCAACTTTTGAATTCTTCAACTATAAATTAAACATTTCAAGAAGTTTAAATTACAACAACAACAAGAGTGAAGTTGTACAAAAAAGCCACGTTAGTCCTTTTCTTTTCCAATTGCCACCACAAAATTGACTTCCAGAGTTTTCCTGCTGTGTAGTTGTGTTGGGTCGGTTGGTTGGTTGGTCTTGACTTGACTTGGCTCGGTTTGGTTTTGGTTTTACTTGGCTTGGCGTTGACGCCGTGACAGATGCGCGCATACACAGATTTTTTTATATTTGCACACACACACACAAGCGCACTTACAGAGGCACACATACACACACACACACACACATGGACAATCACTCACATATACAGGCTCAGCAGCTTAAGTCATATGGCGCATACGCCGCGTTGTCAGCGTCGTTGTCGCACATATTGAATGTGTTTATGTACATGATGTATATATATGTATGTGTGTGACGTGTTTTATGTGTATTTGTAAGGGATATGAATACGTTGAGTGAGTGTCTTTGTAAATGTAGTTGAGTGTGTGTGTGTGTGAGTGTATATATGTGAAACAATTTAAAAATAAATACAAGAAACTAGCGCAAAAAGCAGCTACGTTGTCAGCAGCCTGGCGGCTTGTGCGGGTGCAAGCACATCAACCGCCTTCAACTGAGATGACTAACGAGGGTGGTACAATTAGTTGCTTTAAATAAGATTGCCTTGCAAGCAACAACGGCATAAATTGGGTGCAAACAGCTTCAAGCTAAGTTGATCCTCAAAACTATTTCATATTCAACAATTTTAAATAATCGGTAAGTGCCTAGTTTTCTTTCTCGTCAGACACCGATACTTCGAAGTGCGGAAAAGGATTACTTTCGAAGCATCAACGGCAGAAGCTGAGTTCCAGCAGCTTTAAGGTAAAATAGATCCAGAGTACTGCTGATCCTCAAATATATCAAATCTATATGCAAAAGTTTGAATTTTTTGAGAACATAATGCAGCTGCCTAGTTTGATTTCTTTTCAGACATCGTTGCTTCGTGGTCTTGAATAAAATTACCTTGGAAGCAACAACGGCGTGAGCTGGGTTCAAGCGGCTTTAAGTTAAAGTAGCGCACTAGGCCTGCTGATGGTCAAAACTATTTCATATGTAAAATTTTGCATTATTTGCCGTGTTTTCTTTCTTGTCAGACACCCAAGCATTGGGGTCTGGAATGGCATTTTGATCCAATTCACTGAAGCTTTTCTTTACATGGTTCCGTTGCTGCATGCTCAGCAGACGAAAGTGCTGCTTGATGCGTTCTCGTATTTTGAAGGTAAAAGGTTAAAAATATTACTCACAACCAAGAACTAGGAGCAGGTCACTGAAAACCGGCACTTGCCAGAGTGCAGCCGCTGGCACGAAGATCTGCTTATAATGTGTGTAGCCATTATAAGTCTGAAGAGCGTAGCCCAAAAAAAGAAAGGGTAGCAGAATACTACATCCATGATCGAAGTCTTTCAATGGCAATATCCATACTATGGAATTCAGCCAGAGCTTTTAGATAATAGAGCAATATCTTTTGATATCCCAATTGCAGATACTTCACAATGCTACAGACCCACTCACTTGTGCAGCTCTAAGTGAAACCACTGCAGGAGTATGATGCTTTGATGTTCATGCTGTCTGTGCCTGCTCTAAGCCACGAAGTTGGCAGGCGGGGGCCAGGATTCAAGACAAATACAAGCAGAAGCTGCCGTCATCATCAGCGCACACGCTGGCCACCTCGCTTATAGCCATTATAAGACCAACAAAGTATTGCAGTTTAACATTTAAAGTGGCGAAGGATCATATGAAGTTAGGAAGCCAAATTTTAAAAGACGGTAAACGCTACTTTGAGAGCTAAGAGGAATACAAAAAACTACTGTCGCATCGATAGTCATTCAAAATTGTTGGGAAATACGACATGGGGATACCACAAAGCAGGAGTGGTTTTAGCTGCAATAGTCAAATACCTGAGCAGGATTGGTAATCCAATGAAAAAAATTGTAAGTTATCATGTGCAACCTGTAGTTTGAAATCTGAAGAGCTACGCTTAAAATCGCGTACCGGTAGTCGTTTTGGAAAGGATTTAATTCTTTCGAATTTAGTCTATGGCTTTCCTACAGCTCAAAAACTTTCGGCAAATTTGTGGCTATAAAGAAACACGTTTCCAGCTTATGACCTATAAGCTCATGGATAAAGTATCTTTTTTTAATCGAAATTTCTTGTGTTATCTACTACAAGAGTTTGAAAGATTAAGATTATTATTTGCTATTAGTCATTTGGGGACCCAGCCAGGTTGGGCAGACAGCTCAACCCACTCTCGCAGCTGTCTTTCCTTGCTAGGACATTCAGTAAATGCAGCTGTAAAAGCAGAAGCTGCTGCAACCCACTTGGCTTGTCTACTAATTAAAATGCATGCAATAACCTGAAGCCTTTGTTGCCACATTGTTGTTGTTGCTGCTGCCTGTATGCGTAGAAGGACGCATGCATCATACGCAACAACATTGCTGACAATTTGTATAAAGTGCTTAGGTTTTTAGCCAAGTTCTTAACTCAACGCAGCTACTAGTTTATATCGCCTAGTCGCCGCCGACCATCATCATCCTAGTACCCGACCAAACCTCTACTATTGATAGCATTTTGCCCACGTCAAGTTACATTTTTAATTGTCTATCAACGGGCCTATTTTTAGTACAAAAGACTAAAATGGCCTTGCAATAAGCTCAGTTACAATGCAGAGCCGCCGGCGACGGCGACGACGACGGCAACGGCAACGGCGACATCGGAAAAGCTATATAAACTACACTTAAGGCACTGTCAGTGAGGGAATAGGCAGGAAAATGCTGCCACTGCCACTGCTACTGCTGCTGCTGCTGCTGCTGCTGCCATATGCATTTATAATGACATTTGGCATATGCCATACGCTGTCGATTTGGCTGAAAAGCAATTTAAGGCTAAAATGCAACTGTTGAACGAATTACTGAGCGAGCGCAGACCAGACGTTTCACGTGTTGCAAATATATGCAATTTATGACACACACGTACCCCACGTTTCCCCGCAGCTCAACTGGCGCAGCTCACAGCTAAATTAATGCAAATTTTCATAATAAATAAACACAATAAAGAGCAACAACAATTTTGCGTGACTAAAGCCGAATGTTTCTGTATTTGGCTTTAATGTTATTTTTATTCTACACTAAAAACTTTGAGTGTAAGGGGTATATTTATTTTAAAACTTTATGTGATTGTTGTGGGCATGATGGAATCTTATAGGAATTATGGTAAGAGTTGCACATAAAAATCAATATAGCTCTGATTTTGGTGCCTATGACCGCAGTAGCTAAACAGAGATGACCAAGGGCGCGAAAATTTGTCGGAGCGCCCTAGAATGTGCTATATGACGCTACCTCAAGATTAATCTTTCTTTCTTAAACTCTTCATGCATAATCTTATCTTCATAGATTGTGCACTTGAGTAGTTAACGGCTGTATTCTACGAAAAACGCCTATCTTGTAGAACGTTTTCTTAATGATCTTTCACGGAGTATGTATTGCTATTTATATTTTGTATTTATGAAAATTCTTTGCAAAATGTTCGCTACTTTTCAGATTGAGAACGATTATCGGATCCGAACGAACCATGAGCTGTATCAGCTATAGAATGACGTAGATGTCGTCAAACGTATGACGCTTCAGTGAAGAAGGTCTTCGATGCCAAAGTCGACGAAGGGAGTGATCAACTGGAAAAGGCGCGTCCACAGCTGGAGCGCCTGGTGGGAACTAATTAAGTCGGCTGTAATTCGATAACGGGTTGTGATGTACAATTTTAGTAAAATTAAAGTAATGCAAGATTTTAAATCTTTATGTAACTTTGGACAAACATATTTTTGGCGAGTTGCTAAAAAGCGTAAGAAATAAATAAAGTTTTTGAAGCAATTACCTATAATTATTGTGGGAAGAATAAATATAAACAATATTTAAAAATATTTTAAGAACTTTCTAAAAAAGAAGAGAAAAAGCTCTCGAAACAGCTTGTTTACCTAGAGAATACTGGACTCTTTTGCAAGACGTTCTGTTTACTTCACAACTTTATCTGGACATAGGAACAACAAACTGTATACATAATTTAGATTAGCGATTTTAAGTTATTCTATAGTACCACCATATAATATCATAATTTTTTATGGGTGGATTTATCCCAAGGAAGTGGTCCTCGGTAACACAACGTAGCGCACTCGCTTCAAAATCGGCAGGTTACTGGCTCGATTCCACCCAGCAACATTGGTGCAATTGTCCAGCAATGACACAGCTAGCAAATAAATAGACTAAATACTTACCTAGAAAACTTACTTACCTAGAAAAATTTCTGTCAATCAAAAAAGACAAGGGTAAGAAATTTATTTATTTTATTAATAACTTAAGAAAGTTTTTCAAAATGATTATCATATTTTTATTGCTTCTTTCGACTTAATATAGCTCACGAATGAATGTTTGTTTGAGATGCTCTTTTCCAATGAATTTCATTTGGTGTTCTATTCAAATAATACAAAATGTGTATGATTTTGATTAAAATTTTAAAGTTTTTAAAGTTCAAATTTAAAAATTTGTTTATCAATTATTTTGAGCGAAAGCAACCGAAAAAACTGATTTTAAACTGTCTCGGTTTACAATCCTAAAGTATTCGGAATGGTTTTCTACAGCACGATCGAGTTTTATCTTGTGTATGAAAATGTTTTGCAATTGTTTTCCAATTTTTTTTGGAAGAAATCAAGCTCTTTAAGTTACCAAAAGTATATTGTACTGGTTTTGTTCACATTAGTTCGGAAGCGTTTTGTAAAGCACGGTAGCGCGTTATCTTTTGTATAAGAATATTATGTATTTCCTTTAGTCAAGAAAGCAAATTAACTCTTTTTGAGATATTTTGTTGCTTTTGTTGAATCACCCGTATATATGGATTTCGCGAAGCTCGAAGTTATTTGCTTAAATAATATACTAAACAAATATTTTCTTCAGTTTCGAGCCTGCAAGTCCGGATTACCTCTCACATGGGGAATTCAGTAATGCTTAAATCTTATCTTTAGAATTTCAATACCAAATAAATCAGTAAAATGTTATTGATTTGGAACAGAATAAGAACTTAGAAATATCGTAAAATACAAATATAAAAAGTGTATCTAATAGTCGACATGTGACAATCGAAAGTGTCGCACTTGTTTTTTACGTTTGTTGTTATTGTTTTTGTTGCTGGTTTCACGCAATAAATTATGCATATGTGTAAGTAAGTACGTACATTTGTTCAGAGTGCTTCGCATAGTACACACAGCAAGTATAATAAAGTAAGTAATTTGAAGCTAAAATGGCAACCAAGTGAGTTATACGGATTTTAAAATGAAATTTCTGAAATTATAGCTACGGGCAGTTTAAAGAGCCATTTTTTGTGGGTTGCGGCCATAATGGCTTTAAGTGTAGCATTTACGCAAAGATTTCTAAATCGTAAAGTCTTGGCTAATATCAAAATTTAAATAACTTCGAAAATGTGCTTCAGCTGACGAAATTTCCAAAGCACTTAAAACGCAAGAAATTAAAGTTTAAAAAATCCTAATGACAAAATTTAAGCGCTTTATTTAGCTAAACAATTTTTGTAAATAATTAAATTGGATGCACAAGAGTTAGTATTGAGGTACAGCTTGTTTGGGTCCAACGGAGCTCCAAAATGTGGTATGAATAGCAATTTAAATTAATTCACGCATTTCGCTGCTGGCAAAGTTGATGTTTGTGCGACCTCAGGCTGTAGCATTCGATTATCGTAAACAAACTATACTAAGTAGCACTGCCAAATTGTTGGCATAAAATATAAAATAATTCTTTATATATTTCCGTTTAAAGATTTTTTTCTTTTATACTAATTAAGTTTACCCAGACTAGCTACTTCTTTGGCAACTTACCAAAGTCACATGTTTCTGTCAAATTGATTTTGACTTTTTGTTGGCTTCGAATGCACCAAGTTTTCAATTACGTGTTGGTAGCCAAAACGTAGCTTTAGATATAATGCAAAGAATATAATAGCTTTTGAGAATATAACTTAAAATACAAAATTTAAAGATATTTTGCTTGTTGCTACAAAATTATTAATTGTTTGTTAACTTAATTTTAATGCGTTTTAAAAGCGAATCTTTCTTCTCAAAAAAAATTAGTTTTCACATATTTCGAAGTTTCCAATTCTCTTCGAACAGTTATTATTATTATGTTTTCAAATCCCACTCATCGCAAACAGGATGACCATTTTAACGTTCGTCTTAAAAATGCTTTTCTACTTAAGAGGAAGCTTTTTTCTATTGCACAATGCCATTCAACAATTTCGGCAACCGCTCTTGACGCGTTTCTCACCCCATTTAAATAAAGGGAACTCTATTTTCGCATTCTTCACATCAAATTTAATTTATTTAAACGCTTCTACTCACTTAGCAGGTTTGTTGAAAATAAGAACCTTTAATTTTTCCCGGTTCCACGTTGACAAATTTTTGAGAAAGTTCGCAAAGTGCCAAGTAGGTGCTGGACTGCCTTTACCCGACAATCTACACCGCTTGCAGTAGCGAAAAATGTTCTTTTTCGATTTAACTTACACAAATAAGGGCGTAATCTCGCTGAATAACGCTCATAAATATCAAAATTGATTATTGGGCATTCCGGGTTTTCAAAATCATTTGTTGTTTGGAAAGATCATGTAAAGTTAGTTTAATGTAAGCAAACTTATTGTATAGACTGTAAGCTATTTGGGAAGAACATTTTGTACTCTGATCCGCGTATTTCCTTTACACGCATATTCCAATATTGTTACGATTCCCACGGCAGTCGATCCTTCACATCCTGTCAAGGACTGCCGAAGCCCCTCTGTTCCTTAAGCCAAAACTATACCTGGTGCACCGAAACAACTTCAACAACAACCAATGTTGTTATCTGAAATATTATTAAGATTAGTCGCAAATAAATTGCCGAGCTGTAAAGTCGGCTGCTTTTGGAATAAGCCTCCAAGTGGTTTTATTTGTTGCCCAACAACTATTGCTTTTCAAAATTTTCATTTTCTTATTAAAATCATTTTTAGGCAGCTGGCTATATATTTCAATATTGCAAGCATTGAGGTAATATTTTATAGAAACAGCCAATAGGTTTATACCTCTACAGATTTTATATTTTCTACAATGCGTCATAAATATTTTTGCGAAATGAACGCATAAAAAATACGTATACGTAATATTTCCTTCAATGTATGCAGCTTTCTGTATAAAATTATTAATTGATTGATTACGAATTCCCAATTGACATATCATAGCTAGACTGCAACAGCATAGACTCACATAGTAAAAGTTTTAGTTAAATAATAATTAAAAATTTGTTTTGGAATAAAAACAATGACGTTGTATGCGTAGATTGCGTCTGGCTGCAATTCCCTAAAAAAGCTAGAATATAAAAAGCAACACATAATAGTCGGCAATTGGGCGTTGTCTGCCATAAAAATAATTAGAATTATACAAAATTCATATTATACAATTTCTCTTACTTTATTCCAATTGCAGCCACACTAAAATATTAGAGTTTATGTTAGGTTATCATCATCATCAACATTCAGCTCTACGACCTGTGGTGGGTTTTGGCCTACTCAACAATTCTTCTCCACTCGTCTCTGTTGTTAGCAAGAGCGCGCCAGCTCCTTATATCCTTAAATTAGAAGGCCCTGCTTCTTGTGAAAATTGGTGTGCATGCCAGCACAAGCTTTTGTGCTCTGTTCTGGTCCATCCGTAGAACATGTCGTATTCATCTTAGCGTCTGGGATTTAATGAACTTGACTACATCTTGGACATGGTTTTAGCTCAACAAATCGTCAAAATGTGTCTTCTTTATTCATCATCATCATTCCAATTCAAAAATTAGTTTCCCACCAATTTTTTTTTAAAAAGGCCTTCGGCGAAAAATAATTAACATAAGCAAATTTCTTAACAAAGACATAAGCCATATGCACCATTTACAGAGTATTTACACTTTATTATGTGATTTATGCAACATTATTGCCGTTTCTCCAAAAACAACAACACTTTTGGTTTGTTTATTATTTAAAAATTTTTCAAAACAACAATTGCTAGCCAAATCAGAAATAATATTTGCACATTGACCTTGGGATTGGCAAGTAATGACTCTACTGACTTATTTGGTGGCACATTATGGCCAAGTGGCAGTCGAGCAAATCTGATTGTCTCATATGCAAAGAAAGCATCAGAGTTGAAAAAGCTCAAACCGGTTGGATTGAACTTGACACGCTAACGGTGTCCCCCTTTTATTGCGAGAGAGCCCACGTTCGCGCTCTCTCTCTCTCTTCCTCTGCAACACTCTGAACACCACCGCTCAATCACGCTCTCTTTGTTTGAGAAACGCTTTGGGCTCGTGCGTCTAGTCAAAACATCCATGAAAAACGTGCCACATTGAGTAATTCGTCATAAACATAAATTCTATTCACCAACAACAACAACAATCGCCCCAACACAACAACAACAACAACTGCGGCATTCAAAACAAAAATCTGCTTCCGTCATGTCTAAGCTTTTGCTTCTGCGAATGTTGATCGTGTGGTGCAGTCGAAGTAAGGTGACGTTTTTTTAAGTGAGAGAATTTTCAAAAGGTTATTTCGTGTGATTTCTAAGAAATTGTTTGTCTTAATAAATTGATTTATTTACATGTCACGCATATGATAGTTTATAGATCTGCTAAGGTTTAAAGTCAAAGCGAAGATATATAACTTACAGGTAGTTGGCTGACATATAACCACAAGTGCTTGAAAAACAGCTTTTTCCCAAAATAACGTATTCAAACATAAGTCTTATATTTCTTATTTATTATTTTTATTTTTTTACGAGTATTTTTTATTGCTTATTAATATTATTTTATTTTTTGAGTGCAAACAATTGTTTCAAATTTAATTTCGTTTTAAATAAAATGGGCAAGCCAATTTTGACGAATTACTTAACTTAAAACTAAAAATAATGTTCTTTTATGGTTCAAAGTTATAACGAAGATAATAAAGTTACAAAAAATTTACCACAGGCTGCTTTAAAAGCGCGTTTTTTCTTAAAATGACGTTTTCAAATATATCTCTAGTTTTTCTTATTAATATTATAATTTTTTTTATGAGTACAAAATATGGAGCAGCCCACTTTGATAATATATCTCTATCATATCTTATAAATATTCTTATTTTTTTATAAGTCATGGAATTATTTGAAATCTTATTTCTTTTCAAAACATTTTGGCAAGCCAAATTTCAAAAACTTATGAACTTAAAAATAAAAATAATGATCTTCTAAGATTAATTGATCTTTCAAAGTTAAAAGTCATAACGAAAATAATCCAATTACAAAAAGTTGGCTTACATAAAGGCCACACAGTGCTGCGTATTGTTTGAAATTTAATAACTTTTCAAAAACATGTGGGCAAAACTAAAAATAATGAACTTCTAACGTTAATTGATCTTCTCGAAATGAGGTTTCCAAACTTATCTCTATTATTTCTTATTAATACTATGAAGTTTTTTATGCGAATTGTACTAAAATTTATTTCTTACTTATTAACTTAAAACTAAAAATAATTTATTACCATAAGTTTTTTTTTTTTTTGAGATTCTATTAAATTTGAAAAAAATGCCATAAATTAAATTATGTGTATTTAATTTTTTATTTTTGTTTATATTTTATTATATATGTTATAACTATATATGTTTAAGTGCAATTTGTATAAGTTTCAAGTATTGTTTAGTTGAACACTGATAGTTGTGGTTTGAAGTAGTTTATTTTAGCAAAAATTTTGTTTTACTCAAAACGCACTTGAAGATCAAACTAACTTAGACATAACTTAGATGCTTATATTAAGCAAACTAATAAAGAAAAATATATATATTATATATTGGAAAGCATGTAACAGCATAAAAACAATCATACAAAACCGACTTTAATTTTTACCAACTGAGCTTTCAATGAAAATATAACTTTTTTGCCAAAAGCTCAAAATATTATCATATTCAAACTAAAATAAAAGAGCTAGTTCAATCAAACTCGATCGAGCAACGCAAATTAAATCAAATATAAACATTATCAGTGACGTCACACGTACTGTGGCACGACTCTTAGTAGAACTGCGCATGGCGCAACCTGCTCAAAGCTAAATCATCACCGATCATTGGCAAAAAAAGCTTTTTCTGCGCAAAGCTTTGGCACAGTGTGCGCGCCACCTCGAAGCTCTTTGCCGCCTCAAATCTAAGCTAGTTTTAGTTTGGCAATTTACGAAGCGACAACACATTCGAGTACGAACCGCGAACCGGTATAAGCAAAACAAATAAATAAATAAATTGAGTGACATTTGTTGTGTTATTTTTCGCGTTGGAAATTGGAAAAATGTTTTTCAAACAACTCGAAATGCATTGACTTTCTAGCCGAGTGAAAGAGAATTCATTCAACTTTTGTTTCGCTTTTCATTCGATATTTTGTTGTGAGTGTTCAAATGTGTGGCTAAGTTTAAGCATTTGTGGCCTTGAAAAACCTAAATTTATGAATTAATTAGTTAAAGTTTGTCGCATAAATGTTAAATTGTTTTCTTTGTTTTGTTTGCCTCAAAGAGTTTGTGCTATTTTGCTCTTGTTGTTGTTATTGTTACGATCGCGTGTACAGATTATGCTGAAAAGCTTGAATAATATTAAACGTTTTGAAGTCATTTGGTTGTAACAATTATTTTATAATATTGTTGACAATCTGCATTTAAATGAAGAAGCTTAAGTATTATAAGCAAAGTAATTAAATCGTAGTTTTTTTAAAACTAAAATATGAAGAACGCTTTGAAGCGTGACTTCTAGAACTAACATTTTTAAGGCTTGAAATCTTATTTTTCGCTACTCGATTAAGCAAATTTGTTTTATAAAAAATCTTGTATCTTTCATTGGTCAAATGTTGAAGGTCTAGAGAGTTCTTATAATAACTTTAGGAATCTTAGTACTTGGCTTCGGCTCGGGTGTTGCGATTTCTCAAAATCCATTTGTCACGCAGAAATTGTGATAATTCTATGTAAGAGTATCTCAAGATTTCTAATTTAAAGCCTTTATGCAAATTCTTCAATATTTGAAGAATGAAGCATGGATCTCATTTTTCCTATTAACTTGAATCTGACAAAAAAAGTTGATAGATATAAGTTGGTCGATTGGAAACACTATCACTTTCATAAAATAAAGAAAAATTTTAAAAAATATCCTTAATCCTTAAAGTTTCAATAATCTGCATGGTGTTTAAATGCTTAGCTGAAATTTTTAAATACAAACATTTCATTTTTAAACAAAATTGGTAACTTTAAGTAACTAAATACTGTTATTTGGAATCAAACCGAAAAAAGATTCAGACTTTAGTCAAGCGAATAATTTTTTTTTCCGATTCTGCGTCAAACTTTACTTTTTTTAGTACTTTAGTTAGATGGATTCTTCTTTAATATTTTTAAATTTAAAATCTCATGTATTTAATTTTCAACACAATTTGTCATTTTTAAATTTTCAATTTTTTACACAATGAATTTAAATTTTTGCTTCAATGGAATATGAATGATAATACAGATTTTCAACAACATTTTTTAATCGCAAAATTCTGATAAAAATCGGCTCATGCTTAGAATAAAAAATCGCAACTGATATACCTTTCACAGCTATTAAAAATTAAAAGTCTTAGCTCTTCCAAATGCTGTTAAATTTAAATTGAGATAATGAAATTAATTTAAGTTTCTCAAAAAATTTATATTATTTGCTTGATGCTTGAATATAAATGTGCAACAAAAAAAATATATTTTTTCGCTCAAGAAGTAATATAAAATAATAAAATATATGGAACTTCTACATAATTTCTAACATTTTCTGTTAAATAAAATGAAAAATAAATTAAGATTTACATTTTTTAACAGAAAAACAGCATTCTACATAATTTAAAAATAAATAAATAAATATAAAACTAATAAATAATTAAAAAAAAATTAAGAAATTAATAATAAATATTAAAAAATTTGAAAAATATCATATTTGCAAAAATTATATAAAAATCGGTAACACAAATTTATAAGCATTTACAATTTATACATAATACAAAAATATTGTACAATTAAAAAAAAATATTTAAAAACAAACATTTCCAGCTTCAGAAAAAATACTTTAAAATGTATATTTTTTCTAAATAAAATCGAAATATTGTTTTAAAAGCAAACTTAATTCTGTTAGGCAAATGTAGAACTTTTTTTAAAATTAATTTTTCTAATTTTTTCATAATTTTATTAATTTATAATACAGACTCTTGACTAAATTTATAATCTATCTAAAAAAAAAATCTATCTAGAAAAAGTTTTTAAAAATTAAAATCTTTAGTTATTTTAAACTCAATTAAATATAAATTGGGATTTTCAAATTGTATTTAATTTTCTCAAAAACAATTGTAATTAATTGATGCCAAGAATAGACAACACTAAAAATATATTTTTAGTCCAGAAAGTAATAACATAAAATTGTCATAAATTTCAAACTTGTACATCATTTCAAACATTTTCTGTAAAATATAAATTAAGATTTTTAAATTTTATTCTATTTTCTCAAAAATATTAAAATTACTTACTTGATGTTAAGAATAGAAATAGATAACACAAAAATATTTTTTTTACCACAAAAGTAAACTAAAAGTAAAATTATTAAAAATCTCAAACTTCTGCAGACTCTAATAATTTATATAATTTTACTACATAACTGTAAAAAAATTAAATACTTCTAAATGTAAACTAAAAAGTGTTTAAATTTTAAACTGAATTATCAACAAAATTTGAAGCTGAGGTAGAAATTATCATATATTTTTTTCGTTTCATTACTTTTTGTACTTTTTTCTTATTTTTATTTGTTTATGAGTTTGTGTAAAAAAGCAATATAAATTCTTTTTTAAGCACAAGAAATATTATTAAATTTTAACATATTTCAAACTTCTGCAGAATAAAAAAAATGTTTACAATTTATATAAAAAAATTAAACCAAGAACTCACAATTTCATAAAAAAAAATTGAAATACTTTATAATATAATTTTTTAAAATTAAATCGAAATTTTTTTTTAAAATTACACACAATTGTAAAAAACATTTTAAGCAAAGATTTAGGTTATTATTTATTTATTTAATGTAACACAACTCTTTTTTATTATTTTTTTATTATTTGTTTATTTAAAAAAAAAAATAGTCAATGTGCTTCAAGGCAATAAAGAATTATTAACAATTTCAAACTGGTGCATAATTTCAAAATTGTTAAAGATTTGAATTAAAAAATTTAAAAATAAACATTCTGCATACTTTTAAAAACTTGGATTATTAAATACCAGCTCTATCAAAAATTAAATACTTTAAAATGTATTTATTCCACAAATATTACTCAAAAAGTCAACTTAGTTGTAAAAAACATTTTAAGCAAAGCTAGAAATTATATATAATTTTTTAAGTTATACTAAATTTTTGCACTTTTTTCATTTTTTGCATTAGTTTGTTTAATAAAATGTAGTAAATGTGTTGGATGACAATCGAAATTCAGTTTCCTTAAGTATTACTTCAAATAATACTTAATAATGTAATAATACTTAAAACCTTAGCAAGTTTTAAGCATTTAAAGTTTTATTCATAAAATTTAAGCCAAAGAGTTAAAAAAAAAAATGAGTATAATTCCAATATAATGCTACACGACTTGTGCATTAAATAAGATTGTCTGATTACAGCCCTTTGCTTTTAATTGTTTATATATATACAATTATATGCCGCTGATCATTGAACCGCACAAAGTCAATAAAAACAAGTGTTTTAGGCTTTTCCTTTCTTTATATTATTACATTTTTGCACGTAATACCAAGCACACTTCAAATTTAATCAATAATATTGTGTATACGCCGCGTTAGAAACTTTCTTCCGTGACGTCTTTAAGTTATCCTGACCTTTGCGTTATGAACAGAAAATTAAAGCTAATTAACTTTCGCTCTTATATCATCAATATTTGTCACTAAATCAACGTCCGAACTTTTTTGACAGCTTTTTGTCTAGTTTTTTTTTTTTTTTTATTAGGAAAGTCATCATAATAATTCATTCATTAGTTACTTATTACGTATATGCAGGTAAATATGTACAACTTAAGTAACACCTACTATATATTATATAGTAATGAGAGTACTTCAAGCCCTCTTAAAAAATAAAGCCACGATTGACGTCAGTGCTTTATGTTGAGACGCTTATAATGCTTCTAATCAGCCTAATTTAGTCTAAACACATGAGATGATATTTATATAAGAAGTATATAATATGCTCATGTATATATGTGGTGGATGCATAGTAGCATAAGCCATTTCCTGAAGTTAATCGCCTGTCGCACTCATTGAAGTGTACTTTGTGCCCTTGAATGGTGAGCAATTAAATGCAGCAACAACAATTACAATGTCATAAAATATAACAACAAAAACAGCAGCAACAACGACAACAATCAAATGAAATAAAAACAACGAAAATTTACTATAATATTAAGTATACGCACTGTGACACGCGTCAGAAGCTCAGCTTGAAGAGCCTTGTCGTGCATTTAAATATCACTAACTCAAATCGGCCAAGTGTTAAGTGCGACATCATATTACTACGCATAATTAATTAAAAACAGCAACAACAACAATAGCAAATATAACAAAAACATTTGTGAATTGCAGTTTTGCATTAAAAACAAAAGGCAACACTTGAAGTGCAAGCAAGCAATTGCTGATTACAAATCAAAAAACTCGAAAACGTATGGTTGATCTTTGGTGTTTGTATTTTAAGGAGAGCAGATTGAGCAGTTGCAGGAACTATGTTGTAGGCATGCGATCCATGTGTTTGCTGAAATTTTAAATCTAAAGCAGCAGTGTATAATATTTCCCATACCAATAGCAGAAAATAGCGAGAAAGTCATAGAAAATTGTTAAATCTTGTCAGTACACTTTGCTTGATTCTGAAAGCCTAAAAAAACTAGCAACTACTTGCTGGCTTACATTATCTAGACAAGCATTTAGTTATATTTTTATGATAAAATTAGAAGATATACCCAAAAATGTATTTCTTTAAGCTTAAGAGCTAGTCTAGAATTAAAATTTTTTCTATTTCGTATTATGAGATTTAGTACTGCAGAAATAAATGCACTTTTGTGAAGTATTAGTTACATTTCGCACTTTGTCTGACACTAAAGTTACAAAAGGTAGAGTAGATTTCTTGTGTGATACAAATGTGCACAACTTAAATTTTGGATGACACTAGTTTACAAGACAATTTTGCGAAATAAAAAAAAATGCAATCTGATTGGCTATGGTTATCGCTCCAAAGACGCGAGATATATCTGTTAAAAGTTGTTCGAAGAGTACAGTTACCTAGAGGTTATTACCGAACTGCCGTATCTTTAATTATGAGAGAAGTACTAAGGCTAATAGCAAATTTTTGCTAGCTATGTCAGTGCTAGGCAAAATGCAACAGTGCTAAAACGAGGAAACGCATCTTCAAGACTTGGGCGGCTACGCTACCGAAGGCCTCAAAAGAACTTGCTGTTCTAGTTTTTGAGAATAGTATAGATTCCAGGCATAACATCGCAAGCCCATAACTTACAAAACCCACAACAATGCATTTAAGCATTTATTTTATATTTGTTCGTTCTCCAACTTACTATTTAAAGGATAATAGATAATAGATTTTTATGCCAAATTTCATACACGATTTTTTGAATACCGAGATTAAATAGCTATAAAAAACATACGGGAATGACACTCAATTTCCTTTTAAAAATTTTTACGCAATATCTTTTTCAAAATAAGCAAGAAAGAGCAACTAGACCTGTTCAATACGTCTTCAAGGCCACAAGGCATTGCGACAAAATATTCCACTAAATATTCTACTAAATATCCGTACTAATAAAGTAAAAACTAAATTTATTCCCCTTAACTATTATCATAGCTCCAAAGGCGGAGTATGCAGATATCTATATCAATAGCTGTTCGAAGCGAACAGGCATCTAAAGTATAAAGCCGAATACGAATGACGCTATCTTTGATTAATAGAGATTTTCTCAAGTAAAAAGCTTAGATTTATTCGCTATCTGTGCCAGTGCCACAGGGTGGAATCGAACCGACTGCACTACCACTTCACTCCGAGGCCCATAAAACTATAAGAGCTATACAAAAATTTGTATTGTAACTTCATACTATCAGACATAAATTATCATTAGTAGAGAATTTTATTTTTACTTTATATTTAGTCAAAAAAAAAATCTTTAAGCCGACTTTCCCCTGCCGTAGGCTGCTTTTTATTTATTCGTCCTTCTTATCGCATTCCTCGAGCACTACAGTATCTTCCACATCGAACAACTTAAAAAATAATTATAAATATTGTTGTCAAAAAAACCTAAAGTACATATTTTGAGCTACATAAGCCTTCTAAACAAAAAATTCAAAAAATATTAAATTAAAATGTTTTTGAAAAAAAGCAGCTTGAGGTTTAAATTCAGGGCGCTTGTTGGCAACAAAGTAGCTTTATCATGAGAAGGTATTATAATTTTAAAGAAAAATAAAAATTCGTAAGAGTAGTTATATAGTTCATAGTTTGGCAGATCGCAGCGGGAACATAAAAGATTTGGTATTTCAAATGGAAAACATTTAAAGCTAGTAGGTCCAACATTACATAGCATTTGATTAGGGGAAAATGGCAGCGTAGCTCAAAGTTTCAGTAGTTAAAAATTGCTGATATAAAATATGTAATTTTTTGCCTCTTGACTATGATTGCTACAAAAGCGAAACATGGAGCTATCTTCTATTAAAAGCTGTTCGAAGAGAAGAGAGAACTACAGCTTATAGCCGATTCCGAATGGCGTTGTTTTTAATTAATAGCGCTTTTTCTAGTTAAATTTATTTGCTAGCTTTGTCACTGCTAGACAAATGCAGCAGTGCTGTGGAAGGGAATCGAACCACCGATTTTCGGGTTTAGAGGCGAGTACGCTACCCAGGCACACGAGGCCCAATGCTGTTACAAGTCGATGCGCTATAATTTTTCGTTATTTTTCAAATGTAGGTTGTTTGACAGAAGTCACAAAAAAAAAATGTTTAAGTTTTGTTAAAAATTTAATTTTGTTAAAAATTTCATATTTTTATTAAAAATTTCTTATTTTTGTTCAAAATTTCAATTAATGCCTTATGAAATTTCAAAATTAAAGCAAACAGCTTTTGTAGTCACGTGAGCCTTTACCAAAAGTGTCTTGCGCTTACTGCACAAACCGCCCTCGTTTAAACAAGCCAGCACCATATGAGGCACATAGCCCCCACCATTGATCAACGATTGCAACAACAACAGCAACAACAACAAGAGCTGCTTAAACTTATCAGCATGCAAAAAATGAAAATATAAATAAAATTAAACACAATTGTGAAAACAAAAGTGTTAAAGTTAAAGTAAAGCAGGCGTGAACTATTAATAATAATAATCATATTTAATATATATTTTTTAACGTTTTAGTATCAAATGCAAGCTTAACCAGATTGCACTTGCACAACAACAACAACGACGACGAAAATTTATATAAAATTTATCAAAAACAAAAAGTAAAACCAAACTAGGTCAGTGTTTGTGGTACTGCTGCCTATTAGCCTATTAGCAACTTTTTGGCTTGCAATTTCAATTGCAATTAAGCAAAAAAAAAATTATAATTTTTAACAAATAACTTTATAAACTTATTACAAAATTTCGTGAAAAAATTAAAAAAAATGTTGTACAAGCTGCTGGTGCAGCAACGAATACATGGCAGCTACAACTACAACAACAACAACAGCAGCAGCAACAACAAACACAACTCGCCAGTTTTGCCCGCAGTGTTGTTGTTGTTGCTAGTGCTACTACTGCTGAGCGGCCAAATCGAACCGGTGGATGGTCATAAAGTGACGGTAAGTTGGCCAAGACGAGTTGGTAAGGCAAAACTTTACCAACTTTACCCAACTAGTACGCATAGTTGCAGTATGAGTTTTTTTTTTATGTTTTTTTTGGATAAGTTTAGTTGCTTTGCAGTTGTTGAACAACGTTGCGTATACTTGATGTGGTAATTATTTTTTGTTATTTTGGCGTTAGTTGAAATAAAATATGAACAGACGCAGCATAATCGAAGGTGTTACAATGTTGCCTATGATACATAAAGTTTATAAATTAAAAGCAACTTTGGTTTTTAGAGGTAGAGACAAAATTTTCTGTTTAAATTTTTTTTTAATTTTGAGTTTTACTTAAGCTGCTGGCAGATAATACTATACTATTTTTTTATATAATTTTCAAATCTTAATTAATTCATAACAAAACAATGCTGATCAGTTTGTTTGTTCATTTGTTATAAAGTGTCGCTGCATTATTTTAAGCGAACTTAAAGCAACAAATTAAATAAAAATAAATGTCAAATTTAAAGACCATTTTTTTATAATTTTAAATTTTTATAGAACTTTTCTATGTTCGGATCAGTTGATCTTTGCTTTTATTATAGTGTGTCGCTGCATTATTATAAGAGATCATAAAGCAAAAAATTAAGTTTAAAAAATTAATTTCAAAATTATAGACAATAGCTTTATCACAAAAAATCTCAATTTTTTTAATTTTAAATAGCTAAAAAATTGTTTTCCCATGATGTTATGCGTTGCTTTGTACTTTTTTCATAGCTTATCTCAACATTATTTCAGCGAACTTAAAACAACAAATTAAATTAAAAATATTAAATTAAAAATTAACTTAAAAATATTAAATTCAAAATTAAAGCCAAACCCTTAAACACAATAAAATTTATTTTCTACAATTTTCAGTTCTTCAAGAATGTTTACAAGACCTAAACAGCTTCTTTGTACTTTTATTGTGGAGTATCTGTCCCAACATTATTAAGAGAATTTTCAAAAGCAGCAAATTGAACAAACAAAAAATCATTTTTTCCGTAATAGAATTATTGATTATTTTATATGGCTTATTGTTTGATTTAATCAATTTCAAGTATTCGCATAATTTCTGAAGTGCAGCAAAAGAGGGTAAACAACACTATTATTACGTTCAGGGATCAAGGTCGATTTTCTCTATGACAAACATGTGCCGCTCTGGCTTTTCTTATCAATTTCAAATTTTGCAAAAATAAATTATGATAAGATAATTAAATAGTGACGAATCGACGTGTCTTTATAAAGCCCCAAAAAAAAGTTGTATAGAAAAGCCCAAGTGGCATACAAAAGGCCAAATAGCAATACTTTAACTTTATGATAAAGATTAAACCGATAAAATAAATTAATTAGTAAGTCGGATAATTAGCAAGTTTATGTGATAAACAATATGACCGCTGGGAATCTGAAAGAAAAATCATGGTAAACTTTTCTATGTTGTGATCAGTTGATCTTTGCTTTTATTAGAGTGCCGCTGCATTATTATAAGAGATCAATCACAAAGCAAAAAATTAAATTAAAAAAATTAATTTCAAAATTATACACAATAGCTTTATTATAAAAAAAATTACTATTTATTAGTAGTTTGCTTTAGACTGCTGTAACATTTGTTTATAAGTTTATGAAAAAGTTTTTTATTTCTTATAAATTTTTTATTTCTTAAAAAAAAACGAGCATGATTCATATTAAAATTAAACGATCAAATTTTTTGTGAATTTTTAAATAAGTTTATTGAACCGCTCAGTTAATTGAAGTTGACATTTAAGCTGCTACGCCCATAATTACTTCTTGAACTTTATAAAGTTAAAAACTTTATAAGTAGCAATTATGTTATAATAATTATAAAAATGACTTAATACATTTGTGAAAACAAAGCAGTTTCATTAATTAATGGGCAAGTACATTGAACTACGAATAAAAACGGACGCCTTGACGCTAAAGAGAAGAAATTAATGTTTATGACGTAAAAGCAACAAATTGACAATAAAACTGATTTAACTTTAAAATTCAAAACGAGGATTTAGCGAAAATAAAGGGGGTCTGCTCATCAGTAACTTGGAAAATGGGGGTTTTCAGCATGTTTTTTGAACATGAAATCAAGAGAAACAAATGATCTTCTGCATATTTTTGAACACAGATTTATACAACAAAAAGAGTCTACAGAATATCAAAATAAATCAAAATAGCTTATCTAGAAACATTCTTGCGCAGCAGCTCAGGATGGACAACTTCAAATGGGGAAATCTTGTAGGGAACAAGATGCAGCTCGTAATTTCCAACCTGAAACAAAAAATCAAAATACTGACTTCTTCAGAAGGCTTTTCTGCGCAGTTTAGATTTTTATGGTGAAAAGACAAAGATTATTATGTTCAAAACTAAAAGTTTAATAGTTTTGATCAATTTTTTGAAAAGTTCTTTGTTTTTAAGGAATTTTTTAGGAGCTTTATTTATTTATTTTTAATTTAATGGAATTTAATAAAATTCGGTTTTCATAAAATAGGCTTCAAACACATGCGGCTGGGCTCATCACGCTTGCCCCACGCTAGACTCAACTCGGATTTACTCTCAAACTTTCAAAAAATAAACTGCAAAAGAATTCTAACAATTGAAGCAAAAAAAATTGATTTTTTGAAACTAACTAATGAGACGAATAATACAAGCAAATAATTCTATGAGTAGGCATGAAAACATATATAATCTACAAAATGATTTCAATTTTCCATCAGGGAAAGTTTACCTCCTATGCTCTAATATTTATTTACTTATTATTTTATTTACTTATTATTTTTTGAAATTTATTCATTTTTTTAAGCAAATAAATCGTACTATATCGATATGTAGTTTGTTCTCTCAAGTTTGTAAAGAAACCTATTCAACAATATCAATAGAATAATTGGAATTGCGAAAACATTGTGCAAAACACTTACCGCATATAATTGCCCAAAAACTAGAATCGAGTTCAAGATTATGAATCTTCATAAGTCCATTTTAGTGTTCTACTTAGTCAGCTTTTTTGGTAGTGCCTACTAAACGTCTCATCTTAAACATTTTGAATTATAGAATATAATCCCGAAAAGTTAAATTATTACTAACCAATAGCCCCCGATATATATCCGAAGTAGGAGCAATTAAAAAATTTTTTAAAATTAGCTTAAGATACACTAGTAATTAGTTATCACAAGGTAGATACACAATCCACTCTTTAAAATCTTTGAGTTTAAGTTGGATCGGTACGTAGAATAAGCTATAACCATGCCCTAAGCGAGCGTACTATGCAAATTGTCTCTGCTTCATAGATAGAATTTCTACACAAGCCAACGAATTGTCCTAAGAATTGATCCAAGATGTTTTTATTTAAGATAATATAATCTACATATCATGTATGCTTATTTGGTTTTAATAGAAGATACGGTCATACGATTCGGCTGTAAGTGAATGTTCCCTTCGCACAGCTATTAAAAGAGATATCTTCATGCTCCATTTTTGCAGCTATGGCAGCATAGAGATTTTCCTAGCTGAATAGCCTTCATTTATTTGCTAGCTATGTCAGTGCTAGACAAATGCAACAGTGCTGCTGGTTGACATCAAACCACCGAGGCGAGTACACTTACACTACGCAACCGAGGCCCACAAATTGCAAACATTTTCTTTAAATAATTTCATCAATAAAATTTTTGAAAATATAAATTAATTCTTATGCTTCTTATATTGCGCCTCCTTTGAGAATTTATTTCGAAGAAATCAATTAATTCGTATGTGCCGTCTGCTTTGAGACAAAAACACTTTCCAAAAAAAACAAAAATTTCGGAGATTGCATATTTCTCTATAAAATTGGAGATCTTAAGCATATCACCAAAATGTCAATAAAAAAGCACATTTTTTCTCCCATCAATACTCTAGCCGATATCCTCTAGTCGAAAAAATAAAAAAAATCTACACCCTAATTTTCATACCATCAACGTCTTGGCATTTTCTGCACTCAACGGTGTTCTTACCTCCAGCAGCTACAGCTCTCATTTTATTGTTAATCTTTATTAGAACTGTCACATAAATTTCGTATCTCTAAATCAGTTAATAAGCTCATTCAGCCAAAAAAAAGTAAGCCACGCGCACTTATATAGCAAATACCATATACCACCTCCATATGCTTGCAATACCTCAAAATTTCCACCATAAATTGCTTCCGCTCCAGCGCATGATTAGCTAGAAACACAACGTAAAATGTCAAAAGAAATAGTATATAGTTTTTTATATATTGTAGCATATGAACTAGTAAAAGAGCATGAGTACCATGAGCTTCCCTATATACAATATATATTTATATATTTCTATATAATGCTACAGCGATCACCCCACATCACTTAGTTATAAATACAACAAAAACCATGCTGAACCATCGAGTATCAGCTGGTAGGGCAGTGCGATCCCACACGTTCAAGATAACAAGTCCAAGAAAGAAACTACAAACATTATCTATGCCACAACTTGTGCTACTAATAGTGTTAGACCTACTAAAAAAATCGAAGAAAAAAAAGGAAAGCTAGCCGAAAAAATATATGGCCTGTTAATGAATGGCGCACGATGTGTACAAAGATTGCTCGATGTTTCTATCGCCTATGACGCGTAACTTGGTTATGGACTTTGATCCGATAATACATCGAGTATAAACGACAATGTAGTAGTAGTCGTATAGCTGCCTTTGTTTAATAACTACACTGGACAGCAAATTGAGTGTACTCAAGTGTATTCGAGCGAGATAATTTCGATAAGTTCTAGAGTAGGGAATTTTTGGGTTTCTCTCCGGCAATTCCAGCAAAATAATGGTAAATAATCGATTCTTGCGCCAAGTGAATAAGGACTATGAACAATGCAGTGATTTCGAACTACTGAATCAGAATAAGCGCAGCCCTGGTCAACCTAGCGATTGAAAAATAATCAAGAATCAGGAATCTTATTCGATAGTTACTATACATTACTATTGAATCCTAACTTACACTAGAAAACAAATTTTATGAATAAAATACGGACGGTTCTGAAAATGGGCACAGGAATTTTTGGGTTTGTATAAAATAATTTCAGAAAAATAATATTAAATAATCGATGATCGCTTCAAGGAAGTAGGGAGTATATCAGGAATCTTATTCGATAGTTAGTTGGCATTACTATTGAAACCAAACTTACACTAGAAAACAATTTCGATGAGAAAATTAGAGGAAGTTCTGAAAATGTGCATGGAAGATAACAATAAGAGAAATAAGAATAAATAATCGAATTTTGCTTCAAGGGAATAATGAGTATATCAGGAATCTTATTCGATAGTTACTATTGAATTCCAACTTACAGTAGAAATCAAGTTTTATGCATAAATTACGGAAAGCTCTGAAGATGGGCATGGGAATTTTCGGGTTTGTATAAAATAATTTCAGGAAAATAATATTAAATAATCGATTATCGCTTCAAGGAAGTAAGGAGTATATCAGGAATCTTATTCGATAGTTACTTGGCATTACTATTGAAACCGAACTTACACTAGAAAACGATTTCGAAGAGAAAACTAGGGGAAGTTCTGAAAAAAAGGTAGGGAATTTTGTAGAAAACAATTCAAGAAAAATAATAATAAATAAGCGATTCCTTGGCGGAATAATCAAGGGATTAAGGAACATTTATAATACAATATGGGCTGAAATCAGGGATCTTCTTCGAAGTTTACCTCGCAGTATTTTGTGTAGAATCACTCAAAGAGAGTACGGAAAGTAGAATATTTGGGTTTCGGAAAATGTCGATGTTATGCAGTTGTGCCAAATAAGAACTCGATTCGAAATAACTGTCGTATGCAATTCGTAAATTTTTATGGGACTATTATAGAGCTTTATTATGAAATCAAAAGCTAACTTATGCTAGGCAACAAAAGAAAAAAGTTTTTTGGGATTACTAAATGTAAATATAGCTGGCATCTGGCAATTTAAGAACATTTGGGTTTTGAGAAAACAGAGAATCTTTAATCTGCTTTCTTCTGTCGAAAAAATAAGAAGTAATATATTAAAATCAAAATCACGCAAAATCGGGATCACGCTTTTAGATAGAGTTTTGCATGTTCTGGGGAAAAAATACATAAAAAATAAATATAATAATGTAAAAACAGCATTTTCATTTAAAAGTTCGATATTTAGGAGTTATCAGTATTCAGTACATGTTCGAAGACAATTCAAAATTTAACTTTGCTTTTAAAGCGATACCTGGATAAAATTATAAAGTTTATTAGAACGTTTCGATTCTCGAATTTTCCGCATTTTGCATGCAAAAATCCTTTTCTTGAAGTATTTATGAAATAATACTTTAAATTTAAACTCAAAAAATAAAGAGCCAAGATCGCAACTATTCTTATCATCATAAAGAATAATTATTTTAATCGGAAAAAAAACATCCCAAAAACTCGCACGATTTACTTACTTATTTTTCAGTTCCACTTTTCACCACCACTTTCCCCCTTCATTTGCAAAGTCCCAACTTGCCACCAAACTTTGTTAACTAGTGTAATTTTTCGCACGTTTCGCCAATATACCCATTTGTGTGCTTTATTGTGATGCAATTTGTTTTCTTTCTTTATTTTTTTGCTATTTTTAGGCCAGTCTCATAACCAATCACAATTATCCCGTTGAGGAGCACACGGTGCACACACCCGATGATTATATCTTGACCATCTATCGCATACCCAGCTCACCCAAACGTCAGCAGCTAAATGAGAGCACCGACGCCGTCAAGCCGGTGGTATTTCTACAGCATGGCATACTGTGTGCCTCCGATGACTGGATTATTAATGGGCCGGATGCCTCACTAGCCTATATGTTTGCGGATGCCGGTTACGATGTGTGGCTGGGTAATGCACGCGGCAACACCTACTCCCGCCAGCACAAGCACATACATCCGGATAGCTCGGATTTTTGGAAATTTAGCTGGCACGAGATAGGCGTCTATGATTTGGCTGCCATGCTCGACCATGCGCTTAAAGCAAGCAATGCCAGTTCGTTGCATTTTGTTGCCCACTCGCAGGGCACCACCACCTTCTTTGTGCTGATGTCCTCGCTGCCTTGGTATAATGAGAAAGTGCGCTCGGTGCATTTGCTGGCGCCCATTGCATTTATGCGCAATCATTCGTTTTTGCTTTCCAAATTGGGTGGCATTTTTTTGGGTTCTCCCTCGTTTTTAAGCTGGGTGCTGGGCAGCATGGAGCTGCTACCGATTACGAGCGTGCAAAAACTTATGTGCGAACATGTGTGCTCCACGAGTTCGATGTTTAAGTTTTTATGCTCGGGTCTGCTGGATTTTATTGGCGGCTGGGGCACCAGGCATTTAAATCACGTAAGTAAGCCGCTCGCCACGGCGCTGGGTGTTAACCAAGTAACACTCACTAATTGCTTTACTTTTCTATAGACGCTACTACCCGATGTCTGCTCTACGCATCCGGCGGGTGCCTCTACGACACAAATCATACACTATTTGCAGCTTTATAGCTCAGGAGATTTTCGACAGTACGACCATGGCACAGATCAAAATCAAATAGTCTATCAACAGGCAACGCCACCTTCCTATCAGATATCAAATATCAAGAGCTGCGTGCATATGTACTATAGTGACAATGACTATATGTCGGCAGTGCAGGATGTGGAATATTTGGCCACTTTGCTGCCCTGCGCGGAACTATTTCGCATACCCTATGAAGACTGGAATCATTATGACTTTTTGTGGTCTGTTAGTGTTAAAGAAGTGATAAATAATAGAATTATAGATAAAATGCGTAGATACGATTTGGAACATCCCATAAGCATTAGTTTATAGCGTTGCCCAAGTACAGAAAAGAGTCAAAAAAGCTTAGCCAAATGTAAACTGTAAATATGTAGCTAGCAATGAATTTACGCAGTGATATTATATTTGTTAATTATAGCATTTAAGATTTCAAAAGGTTTGTGAACGGTTTGTAAAAAATTATTTCATATTTAAGTTTGTTTTTTTAGAAAAAATATATATAAATTCAAATGCTTTCAAAATATTTAAATTGGCGCCAATTTTGTTTCATTTACAGCTGGCAATGCTGTAACGTGAGTGCGCTCTCTGAGTCGCTTACGCTCTTGCAGTGCTGCCAACCCGTGTTGCTGTTTGCAACCCAAACGTGAGCGGCGTGAGCGTCGTGAGATATTTTCGTTTGGTTTTGTGTTTTGAAGGCAGCTGGAGCTCTCGTAGACATAGGCCGGTTTTGTAAAGAAAACACAAAACAATACGTGCACTTAATGTTTATGAAAATTCTTGATCAATATATTATTCATATGGGCAATTAGCAATTACTTTGCTCAAATACAAGCGCACAATCCAATTCAAGATCTTAGAACGCATACAAAATACATCCCGCAGAAATGCCTCGAAATATTAAATTCGTTAAGTATATTGAATTTAAGGACAAAAAACGATGATGCTAAAAACATTGTTAGTATGTATCTCGATCTTAGATTTTTTGATCGTTATCAAATAAAAGTCGTGTTGGCTGGATTTTTACATATGTAAAAAGGCTAAAATTATAAGAATTATTAAAAAAAATCTACAAAAAATAAAAATAAAAAAAAAAGTATTATAAAAGTCGTTTCGGCTGTATCCTAACATATGTCAAAATGTTAAAATTATAAAAAAAATCTAAAAAAAAGTGTTTTAAAAGTCGTGTTGGCTTGATGGATTGAAAATGTTATAAAAAATATCTAAAAAACTATGTACATATGTGAAATTGTTAAAATTATGTGAAAAATTAAAAAAAAAGTTAAACTTATTTAAAAAATTACAGCTTTCTTTTCCATTTTACTTAATTTAAATTTTACGTGAAATTTATGCAATTTTGTTTTAAGAAACTTTTCTAAAATCGCACAAGTTTTAATTTTTATATGCAAAAAAAAGAAACATTCTGCCGCGGGAGTTTAAAAAATTAAATGAGAGTTCAAAAACGTTGCTATAATTACTCAAAAAGCAGACAACTTAAAAAAAACATAAAAGTTTCATTTAAACAGAGTATACATCAGAGTACCAAAAAAAATAAACATAAAAAGCTGTTTAAACAATATGTTGTAAAACACAAACGAACGATTTGTTACTTTAAATTGCGGAAAATCTTCATTTTTTTTCGCAGTTATTTGGTCTGTTTGACATTTTTGTAGAAATAATAATTTTTTTAAAAAGATACGCTACGAAATTTCTAGGTGTTTATTGCTGTTAAGAACTAATTTTACTTAAAGCAAATAAATTTGTAAAAATATTTACATTTATACAGTTTTCAATCTTTTTTTCCGTTGTAAAATTTTTTAAATTTAAAACCGATTTAAAGTACATTTTTAAGACGTTTTTCCTCTTGTAAACTTTTAAATATTTAAACCCAATTTAGAGCATAAATAAAATATATCCCTAAATAAACAAAGATTAAAAAAAATATAATTCAACATAATAAATAATTTTAAAATAAATTCAAAGTTTGTCTAAAATACTTTAGCAGCAATGCACTAAGTAAATAAACTTATTTGAATAAATAAATAATAGTAATTAATTTTTAAATAAACTTATTTGAATAAATAAATAATAATAATTAACTTTTAAATGAACTTAATTGAATAAATAATAATAATTAATTTTTAATGCGCTGCAGTTTTTTTTTAATAATCAATTAAAGCTCAAAAATTTAATTTTTAATGCAACTACCAGTGCCCTACACACTACGAACATCATATAAGGCGCATACAAAAAGTTTATCTTAAATTTAGCCTATATAATATTATAATATATACTATAATTTGTTACCCTTGCGCACAGTTTTAGCAATTTAATTTAAAAAATTTTTGGTAAAATAAATTCTTGGTGCGCCTACCTTTGCCTTCCTTTTCACGCAAGTTGGCAGCACCGCACATGCAGTCGGAGAAAAAGTGTCGACAAAAAATCATAGAGCAGTCAGAGCAACGCCATATTTGATTTGCTGCTAGTCACTCGGACGCGCATATTTCTGAGTGTATTAATAATTTCCAATTAAATAGATTTTATTTTTCCAAGTGTATATTGCGGCGCAAAAAATTTTTTACATTTTTTGCAGTGCCGTGGCGCATTTTTTTTTGTGCCGCTGTTTACTCCAATAACAAAACAAATTTTGCGTGTGTGAAAATGCAGCAGAAGCCAGTGCAAAAATACATTGAAAATCGCTTTGTGCATGAAAAAACAAAAGGAGTTAAAATCGATTAACCTCACAGTAAAACAAAAGCATTTGTGTTCTACCTTCATTGCAATTTAACTCGCATAATGGGTAGGTTTGCAGTAATCTTAAAATAAGCAACAAAAAAAAGAGGCATCTCGCTTGATTGTTGATTTAATAAATAAATAAAGACGAATTGTGCCGCCGCTGCATACCGCGCACCGCACGTTCGCGTTTATGTTTAACATCAACACCGACTGTTCGCTCACGGAGCTAGTTCTAGTCCAGGGCTGCCAACTGTAGTTAATGTGTTTTTGTTTACATTTTCATTACACTTAGATAACGCGTCCAGCAGCAAAAAGACAACAAACAATGTGCACACCGTCACAATCTCATTGGATGCCATACCCAAACTGCATTGTCCCATTTGCAGCAAGGCCTGGAGCTCACTGGCCGGCTATGCAAAGCACGTGAAAAAACATGAGCCGCCGGGTGGCTTTCTGTGCAATCACTGCGTTGCTCGCTTTTGTCACGATGAGGAACTGAAGGAGCACATGAAAACGCATACAACGGTGAAATGTAACTCCTGCACAGATGGTCTGGATTATAGCATAGAAGATTATCGCACACACCTGGCAGAGCAACATAATGGCCAAAGTAAGCGTTTTGTTTGCAAAAAGTGCGGTGTGGAGTATAGATCCTGGGAGCCTTACAAGCGCCACAGCGAGACGGACTGTAGCACGCAAGGCAGCTTTAAATGTGAACATTGCGAAATGAGTTTTACTTCAAAATATAACCTAACGCTGCATATAAAAAGTTTGCACGCTAAGAAGTCCAAGTTACGCTGCAACTCATGTGATTTTTCTGCGCGACAAAAGAGTGAACTTGTGCAGCACGAGCGCACGCACACAGATCAAAACCTTTTCAAGTGCGAGGTAAGCCAAAAGACAAATCAACTTGCACTTGTACTCATTAAATCAAATACTTACAGATTTGCGAAAAAAGTTTTCCCAATCGTGAGAGCTGTATTGCACATTCCTCCGTTCATGCAGGCATAAAGCAAGTGGAATGCAAATGCTGTCATGTACGCTTCTCCTGCCACTCCAATCTGCTCAAGCACAGAAAATCGCGACCTGAAACCTGCGGGCGTTATGTATACGATACGCCCAAAGATCAAGAGTGTACGTAAAACCATTTGTAGTTTATAAATCAACAAATGCTCTAATGCTGTTTCTTTTTTTCATAGTGCCCACGCCACAGTCTAACAAATTGTCCAAGCCCAATAACAGAAAGGTTAAGAAAAGAGCTAGAAAAGCAGCATACGAAAGTTCCTCCTCCTCCGATGATGAAAGAGCATTTATGAACGCTTCTTGTGCCTCTGAAAGCGAAGATGATGTGCCCTTAGCGAGTCGACTAAGAGCTAAACCAAAAGTTGAAATACAGCACAATGGTTATAGTGAATCGGATGATGAAATTCCAGATTTTGAGCCAGACAACAGTGAAAACGATGATGAAGTACCCGATATAAAACTGCCGGCACCAGCCAAAATCAAAGAAGAAGCCTACGACACCGACTTTGAATACCAAGATGCCAGTCTCTTTGTGCGCACCACTTGTGAGGTCAAGCAGGAAGGCACAATAGGCGAAATATTTACCAATGAAAAAGACAAGCTGCTGGATGTTTTACTAAATACAGGACAAGAAGCAGCTTCCAACAATCTCAGGCCATTTGAAAGTCTTAAAGTGGAGCAAGCCTCAGGTATATTGGATGAAATAGCTGATGTGCCCATGTTAGAAACACCCGAGACTGAGTTTGTTGAGGAAGACGTGCTGGCACTCAAGGAGCTTTCGGATGAAGATGATACACTTTTTGAGATTTCCAAGAAGCTTAAGGCTAAGCAAAAAGTCAAGGTTAAAAAGCTGCCTAAATTGCAGTCCCATGCAGAAAATGAGCCAAGCGTTAAGCGTAAATATCGCAAGCGTGGCGAGGCGCGTACGCCGTCGCCACAGTCTTCCAAGGAAACACCTAAACGTGTAGCGAAAATAACCAAAAAAGAACTAACAGAGCGGCTGCGTATGATCAACAAAGTAGAGAGATCCTGGAAGTGTCCGCACTGCGTTAAGATCTATCACATACGTAAGCCTTATGAAAAGCATTTGCGTGTTGATCACAAACTCGACGAGGAAGCCATCAAAGACATATTTAAAGACTCTGATGCACATGAGAAGCTGGCCGAGGAGGTGTTCAAATGCAAGATTTGCGGTAAGATTTATTTGCTGGAAAAGCGCTTAGAAACTCATATGACTGTACATGGCGAAAATGGCACACTCACCTTTAAGTGTCCCTGCTATTGCAATGTATTCTTTGCCACCAAGGAGGAGGCAACAGAACATGCGCACAAAGAGCACAAGTACCTACTTTATTGTGAACTGTGCGATAAATATATGACTGGACACGATAGTCTTAAGAATCATATGAAGAACTTTCATGGCACAAAATCGCCAAGAAATCATCCGCGTAACTTAATCTGCGATAAATGTGGCAAAAAGTTCAGCGGACGCACCTCACTCTCAGATCATGTGCGTTCGGATTGTGGGCGCACACCGGTTTACCAGTGCAGTGAATGTGGCAAACGTTTGTCGACGGCGGGCATACTAAAAACACACATGTTGCTGCATAAGGCGGATACGCCTTATCAGTGCGATAAGTGTGGCAAGACATTTAAGGTTAAGGCACAGTACAAATCGCATTTAAAAACGCGTCACACCGACTTCAAGCCCTACAAATGCCATGTAAGTTCAGCAATTGTATTAAAACCTGAGAAATGTATAATAATTTTACTCCTACATTTGCGCAGCTTTGTCCCAAAGAGTATCCCTATCGTGAGAGTCTTTTGACACACATGACTGTGCATACAGGCATCAAGCGCTTTCTGTGCAACAATTGCGGCAAACGCTTCACTTGCATATCCAACCTTCAGGCGCATCGTAAGGTGCATGCAGATACTTGCGGTCAACTGCCGCTTAATACAAAGGCCACTGCATATATGGGCGTGCAGCGCGGCAAGTTATTAATAGGCGCCAAACCTGAAGCCGGCATGGAGTACGAGGAGACCAAGACATTAATAGCGGAGGAAGTGCTAGATCGCGATATGCCCATGGCACAGGAGCTAAATTTCCCTTCGGAGCCTTCAGCGCCCTTGGCTACAGTGCCGCTTAACTATGCCTCTGCGCATTTAGTGCCACATATTGTGCTGCAGACCATGCAGGCAGAGGCGCGCCAAGCACGAGATTAGTTTAGAACTTAGTTATAACGCAACTCAATATAAATATAGTGACGCTTTATAAATTATATTTTGAACATTTTCTATACTTAAGCACGTACTTACAACTATACATAAATCATTAATGAGGCGCGACTTAGTTCAATCTAAAGAAAGGCGGCTGGAAGCGTCCAATGGGCATGCGTCCTTTGCTGCGGAGTCGACGCACTGCCTCACGTATAAACTTGGGTTGCAAAGCACCAGACTCGCCCTGAGCCTCCATAACATCAAGTGCTAGATAGAGTACAAGCATGCTAAGTTAATTTGTTTTCAGAGAAATATGTTAGTTTTTTCGACTTACCCTCCTCCACAACTTCGCCAACAAATACCTTGGCTATGCCAGCCATGGCAATGACTACATTTTGAGAAACAGAGCAGCCAGTAATGGTTTGCATGACACGCTTTACAGCCGCTTTGGGAAAGGCAGAGCGTCGATACATCTCATAGCGATCGAGTTGTTCTTCTGTAAAGTTGGACACTAGCACTCTGAAAACAGGTCAGAAATCTTAAATCAGTAATTTCATAGGAAACCTAAGTGGTAATGATTTCCAAGGCCATTGGACCTGCTTTTAAGAATAGGACTTTGAAAACTTACTGCATACGCTCTCGTTCTTCCTCTTCGAGCTCTTTTTTAGTCTTTTGTTTCTTTTGTGGCGGTTCGCCGGAGTCTGCATCGTTTTTGTTATCCTTGTTTTCACTGGCAGTGCCTTCATTAGTTTCCGAGGTTTCGCTGTCTTTTCGCCTATCTGTAGTTGTATTAAAGAATTTGAGATCAACGTCATCGCTGTCGCTAAGCGAATTGTTTTTTTGTTGCGTTGGAAACAATATTTGATCCATATTTGTTAAATCGTGGGCAAGGGATAAAAATTGACGAAAGTAAACAAGCAAAACTGAAAAATGCAGTGTACGAGGGCTGCAGCATCAAATAATGCAAGTCAATTGACGTTTACTAACACTGCATAAGCGACAATTCGAGAATAAATATAAATCTAAAAAAACAAACAAAATTACACTTAACTCTAAATTATAAGTTTTTAACAACTGGCTTTCAAATTCAAACTGTGCATATTGTACAATAACAAAAAAATAAAAATTGTATGCTAAGCGTTTTGCAACACTATTATAACCTCGTGCTTTGGTTCTTTCATTTTCGTATTACCTAGAATTTAGCAAGCATAAAAATTGCGCAAATTGCGTGCAGCTTTCTATTTAATCAGTAAATAAATATATTTAACAATGTCTGCAACCGAGGTAAGTGTGGAAACTGCAACGCCCGAAATTATTGCGGCCGCAGCAGGCGAAGATGCTAAGAAACAAAAGAAGCCCAAGCCGAACAATAAAAAATTGCGACAAGGTAAGTGACCTGTGAACTAATAAAGCAAATCATTAAGTATATAAACAATTTATACAGAGGCCGCTGCAAAATTAATTGCGGAGGGCGGGGATCCGATAAATGCGGATGCAGCCACAAATGGCGCAGTAAATGCAGAGAAAAAACCGTCACAAGCCGCGCCGGCCGCTAAGAAGAAGAATAATAAGGGCAAAAAGGCTGGCGGGGCAGCGAATGGACAAAGTGATCCGCCATCTATACCAATTGCGGAACTTTATGCTGGTTGTAATTTCCCCGAGGGTGAAATAATGGAGCATCCAACACCAAATGACATGCCGGATGATCGCACAGCCAAGGATCGTTTTACTTCTGAAGAAAAACGTGCATTGGATCGTATGCACAATGATATTTACCAAGAGCTGCGTCAAGCTGCTGAGGCACATCGCCAGACACGTCAGTACATGCAACGTTACATTAAGCCCGGCATGACCATGATACAAATATGCGAAGAGCTGGAGAACACTGCGCGTCGACTTATTGGCGAGAATGGCTTAGATGCCGGTTTGGCCTTTCCCACTGGCTGCTCGCTTAACCATTGTGCTGCCCACTATACGCCCAATGCCGGCGATACCACCGTGCTGCAATATGACGATGTATGCAAAATTGATTTTGGCACACACATTAAGGGTCACATCATCGACTGTGCTTTTACGTTGACCTTTAACAATAAGTACGACAAGCTGCTGCAGGCTGTCAAAGAAGCTACCAATACTGGCATTAAAGAAGCTGGCATTGATGTGCGTCTATGTGACATTGGTTCAGCTATACAAGAGGTGATGGAATCGTATGAAATTGAACTAGACGGCAAGACGTATCCCATCAAGGCTATACGTAATTTGAATGGACATTCTATAAGCCCTTACCGTAAGCTATTTGTGTTTAATTAGCGTGTAACCAACTGCTAATTGCTGTATTTTACAGGCATTCACTCAGGCAAAACTGTGCCCATTGTCAAGGGTGGCGAATCGACGCGCATGGAGGAGAACGAGTTCTATGCCATTGAGACTTTTGGGTCGACTGGTCGCGGCTTGGTGCACGATGACATGGACTGCTCGCATTATATGAAAAACTTTGATTTACCATTTGTGCCACTGCGCTTGCAGTCTTCCAAACAACTGCTGGGCACCATAAACAAAAACTTTGGCACTTTGGCTTTCTGCAAGCGTTGGCTGGATCGCGTTGGTGCCACCAAATACCAAATGGCACTTAAGGATCTTTGCGATAAGGGCATTGTGGAAGCCTACCCACCACTGTGTGACATCAAGGGCTGTTACACAGCTCAATATGAGCACACCATTATGCTGCGACCCACCTGTAAGGAGGTGGTTTCCCGTGGCGACGATTATTAGATAGCTGCGTTGCGATTTTCAATACATTTATAGCAGGCATTATACAATTTTGATCGTAAGTTCAATATATTGTTGATTTTTGTACGCATTTCAAGCGATTTCAATATACATACACATACAGTGAGATAAAATACAAGTGATACTCATTGCGTTGGCTGCCTGAAGCGCTTAAGAACCTGTGGCACTAGTTCCTGCCAGTAAATTTGATAGTTGTGCTCTGGCTGGCCGTTGCTCAGCAAGAGCTTTGGCTTTTTATAAGCGCGGTAAATGTAGACAAACCATTTCCCAGTCAAATAGTATAGTATCTCTATATAGCTTATAATGCTAAAGCCATACATTAAGGATAATATGCCACCAAAGCGATCTGTAAGTTAAAATTGTTGTTAAAAGGTGACGGCTGTGTATTTGGTAAAAACTCAACTGAGCAGCTCGACCCAGTTGCCAACCATGTCCATTTCCGTAGCTTGCGCATAGCGTTGCTTAAAAAACAGCTTGATAACAGCCAAGGGTCGTTTATTGTTAAGTCCTTTGCTGTAATTTGTGTGTCAGTTAGTTAGAACTTTGTATGTTGCTTAATAACCACCTACAGTAAGCCACGATAATAGCCAGTTACATTGCTGATTGCTGGTCTTAAGGGCGCTACACTTGTGGAAATATCGAAGGCAACACCATTGCAAGTGGGCAAACAATGCGCACATTTCTGAAACGAATGTCCCACTTGCGCATTTTCGTCCGATGTATATGGAAAGCTTTCGTAACCAAACCAAATGCTCTTCCATCTCATCAAGCAGGGTAAGTCCAGTAGATTGCAGGTGGTTACCGCTGTTTCAGTAGCTGCCATTGTGGAGGAGACGCAGCCGCAGTGCTTTAGCATGCTGGACATGCGGCAAAGCAGCAGACATTCGTCGAGGGAGTAAAATGATCTGCAGTATAGCGGGTATAGTTTTTGAATAGAACAATGCTACTATAGTTAATGGCACAAGCCAAGTCTCACTGATTCAAAAGTTGCTCTCCTTCGTCGGGATATAGGCAGCCACGTTTTTCTGGCGCTACGCCGCGTACAGCATATCTGGAACCAAAAAATTTGGGTTGTATGGGTATCTCCACAATAGTGCTGTGATCAATGAGCAGATCACCCAGTGAATTTGATTGCAAGGTGGCATAGTCCTGCTGTGGAAATATGTAAAGCTACAAGCAAAAAGTTACTGTCATTATTAGATACAAAAAAAAGCTGTGCTGTACCTGAAAAGCATTATTGTTCAGATTTGTGTAAACATAGTCCTCTTCAACAGTATCCTGCAGCACGAATTGAACGCTATTTAGTATGGAATTTGACTGAAAAACTACTTCGGGTGCAGCGGCCAAGTCCGCATCATCCTGAGCACGTTGCGCGCTGTAAGAGCTTTGGAGTTAAAAACGAAAGCAGTTAAATAATTTTTGCAGCTTACGGATCCTGTGAGTAGCTTGGTCTGCGATAATTAAATATACAGCATACACTAGCCGATGTGGGCCGCTTCAGAAACAATTCGCTGGTATTGATGGGCGCTCCAAAGACTATGCCACGCACAACCAGTTCTCCACAATCGGGAGTTAACTTTCGCATTATATCACGCACAGAATACTCATTGGTCTTATAGTAGCTGGCAAGTAGCCAGTGTGTATAGGCCAGCTGGCTTTCCACCAGCGTTGGCACATCATGTGGATTTATAAAGAAGTATACAAGTACTTGCAGACGACGCGCCATATCATGCACATTGGCGATGGCCTGCTGGGAATGATTGCCATTGAATGATAACGTTGCTTGGTGTGCATAGCTGCAGTTAAATAAGAAGTTAAGCATTAGCATGCAAATGTAGCTTGATAAAAGTTGGAAGTTGGCTAAGAACAGCATAAGCTATAAAAGGCCGCTGGAAGAACTGAGCCAACTTAGTAACATCATGAAGTGCGTATGGAGTATACAAATAGTCTGCTTGTTAGTAGCAACTTGCGTGGTGCTTGGTGAAAGAAAGCGCTTTGAGGATCATCATGTGTATAGGATAAAGCCGCAGACAGAGGCGCAATTGCTGGCATTACAAACGCTAGAGACATTGGTGCAGGATGTTACTATTCTGGACAGTTTGCATTTGGGAAAAATTGATTTACTCGTGGCCAATGCATACGAAACGCAGCTACTAAGTCTGCTGGAGCAACAGCACATACATCATCAGTTGTTGGACGACAATCCAGAGGCTACGCTTCAGAAGAATATTGAACCTGTGGCCGATTCAAATCGGCGCAGCGATGATTACAGCTGGAATGAATATCATGAACTTAACGATACATATCACTGGCTTAATCGCATGGCCTCCAAGTATTCAGAAATGGCTAGCATTTTTGTAGCCGGTCAAAGCTATGAGGGACGAGAGCTACTGGGTCTGCGTATTGCAAAGAACAATGGGCGTGCTGATAAGCAGGCAATTTTTCTGGAAGCCGGCATGCATGCACGAGAGTGGATAAGTCCGGCTACAGCTACCTACTTTGCCAACGAGTTGCTGAACTCAGACAATGATGCTATGAAGCAATTGTCCGCTACATATGTCTGGTACATACTGCCACATGCTAATCCCGATGGCTATGTCTATACACACACGCATAATCGTCTGTGGCG
Organism: Chymomyza procnemis; assembly: GCA_035046065.1. NCBI lineage: Eukaryota > Metazoa > Arthropoda > Insecta > Diptera > Drosophilidae > Chymomyza > Chymomyza procnemis. The sequence goes on along the minus strand of JAWNOJ010000004.1, from coordinate 15,773,182 downwards.
CAAGACACGCAGTCCTCAGGCTGGTGATTGTTACGGCACTGATCCTAATCGTAATTGGAATTTTCATTGGCGTGAGGTGGGTGCTAGTTCGGAGCCTTGTTCGGAATCATATGCGGGACCTAAGGCGTTCTCAGAACGTGAAACTGAGACACTGGGACAATATTTGAGCAGCCTACAAGAGCCTATATTTATGTACATTTCACTGCACTCCTTCTCGCAGCTATTGTTGTATCCCTATGGCCATACTTCTAGGCTGCCCGAAAATCATGTGCAGCTGAAGCAAGTCTTTGAGGCATCTATTGCAGGCATGCAACGTCGCTTTGGCACCAGATATAAGGGCGGCAATGTATATGATGCCATTTATCCAGCTGCTGGTTCGAGCATGGATTGGGCTTATGGTGTTTTGGGTGTCAAATATAGTTTTACCTATGAGCTGCGACCATCAGGTTATAGCTTCTGGACAGGCTTTAGGCTGCCAGCAACACAGATTATACCCACTGGTCAAGAAACTACAGATTCTATTATTGAAATGGTCAAGGCAGCGTCCAAATTTTAAAGCGAATTTTGAGTAAATCCAAGTGGCTGAAGTTATGTACGTTTGCTTTAATTTTATGAAAAAATAATAAAATATTTAATCCAAAAATGTTTATTGCTGGAATTATAGTTGCTATTTTTAAGTCTTATCTAGTAATAACATGCACTACGTCCAATAACAACCGAAGCATCAAAAAGTTAATGCAAAAATCTTGGAGAAAACGTCTTTAACTTTTGATCTGCCTCCTTCTGCCTATTGCATTAGTTTCTTTCAAATTTGCCTACAAGGAATCAAAATCTGGATTAGTTTTATGGTTGACGTTCCAAGGCAAGTCATAAAAAGCTTGGAATTTTATGCATTTAGCTGATAAGCTAATCCAATCAAAGCACAACCCCAAATCTCTGTTTGCATATGTACTTCACACGATTTTGTTTTGGTTTTTAGCCTCAACCACTTCGTCTTGGGTTTCCATGATTGTGCTATTTCTGAGGAAACTTACGCGCGCGTCACTTTCAAGAAGAAGATCATGACAATATATATTAATTTACGGCACAGCAGGATTTGTATTGATAAGCATAGATTATGGTTGTCATTATTTACAGCCAAACTGAACGATAAAGTAAGCCTAGTTGAACAATAAATTTGATTCGGCTAAGAAGTTTCAATACGCTGCGCACACTTATCACTTATGGCTTATCAGAACGTTATTTGACTCTATATAAAGACCCAACAGCTCCGGGCAAGGCTTATAGTCGCAGCGACAATGTCGTTAAATAAGTCTCTACTTTTTGCCCTTTTGGGCCTACTGGCGCTGGCTGGTCTAAGCCAAGCGGAACGCGCGCGTTACGATAACTACCGTGTCTACAGGGCCAACAGCGAGAATGAAGCTCAGCTGGCAGTGTTGAAGCAGCTGGAGTCCGCAAGTGATTCCATAATGTTTCTAGATGGTGTACATATTGTGGGTGCTGAGGTGAAAATTGTCGTAGCACCACACAAAGTACCAGATTTTTTAGAAATTATGGGCAAAGCTGAGATTAAATATGAGCTGGCTACCAAGGATCTGCAAAAGCATTTGGATGAAACCGAGGAGAAGGTGGCCATTAGGGGACGCAATGCTGACTACAACTGGGAGCAATATTACGAATTGGACGATACCTACGTCTGGTTGCAGTCACTGGCTCTGCAGTATCCAGGTGTTGTTACACTGATTGAGGGTGGCAAGTCCTATCAGGGACGCAGCATACTGGGTGTGAAGATCTCAAAGAGTCGTAGCCAGAAACCTGGTATTTTCATTGAAGCTGGCATACATGCACGCGAATGGATTGCTCCAGCTGCAGCTACCTATATCATTAATCAGCTATTAAACTCGAAAGTTGAGTCAATTCAGCAACTGGCTGACAACTACGATTGGTATGTCTTCCCACATGCCAATCCCGATGGCTATGTTTTTACGCACACTTCAGATCGTATGTGGCGCAAAACACGCACACCCTATGGCAGCTGCTTTGGTGCCGATCCCAATCGCAACTGGGCTTTCCACTGGAACGAGGTTGGTGCCAGCAGCAATGCCTGCTCCGACACCTATGCCGGTCCAGCCGCTTTCTCTGAAATTGAAACCATGTCGCTGGCTGCGTACATTGCTTCTATTAAAGATAAAATACAGCTGTATGTTAGCTTCCATGCCTACTCGCAATATCTACTATATCCCTATGGACACACCAGCGAGTTGCCCGATAATGCTGATCACTACAAGCAGGTGTTTGATGCAGCGATTGCAGCAGTTAACAAGCGTTATGGCACCAAGTATACCGGTGGCAATATCTACGATGCTATCTATCCTGCAGCTGGTGCCAGCGTGGATTGGGCCTTTGGCACACAGGATGTGCGCATGTCTTTCTGCTATGAGCTGCGTCCATCATCGAACTCTTTTATTACTGGCTTCAAGCTGCCCGCTGATCAAATTGTGCCAGCTAGCGAGGAACTGCTCGACTCCATTACAGCAATGGTAGCCAAGGTCGATGAACTGGGTTACTTTAATTAAATCCACAATAAACGCTCGACTTTTTTATTGAACTAAATATTGTTTAAACGTATATAATTGCGTACTTATTTTCTGACTATGCTTGGGAAGCTTCCCTACTCGGAAATGGAACTAGGTTTTTTTTCCCCGTCATATCATATCTCTATAAACCTTAGTTACGAAAGTCGTATATCTTTAGAACTTGTTAATGGGTTTCGATGTTGCAGAGTTATTCATAAAACAGTTTGTGAGTAAGTCGTTTATGAAAGAAGGCTGCAAATATCTTGAGAAGAGCTAGCTACCAAATCTATTAGCATTTCATATAGCTTTATGCATGCTTTACGTCTTTCGCCATTCCAATAACTTGTAAATTTTGTGATTCACTGTAGAATGGATTTGAAAATTGAACAAGTTTTAAACGTTTTGAAGTCCATAAAATTTAATGCATGTTAAAAAAAGTTTTTTTTCTTTGTTACCCGAATGTACTTGATTCATTATAAAATCAGCTTTATATAAAGCACTTCAGCACAAATTGGTTTCTCAGTAGTTTCAACGATGTGGCTGGGCTTGTGCTGCTACTGCCTAATCCTAACTCTTACCCAAAGTGAGCGTTTCGATAACTATCGTGTCTTTAAGGCGTCTGCCGAAAATGGCACACAATTAAGATTACTACAACAATTGGAAGTCTCCGATGGATCCATTATTTTTCTAAACGAAGTGAGCGTTGTTGGCGATGAGCTACACATAGCTGTAGCACCGCACAAGTTACATATATTTCTGGCGACCATTAAAAATTCAACTTTGAAGTACCAGCTGAAGGTTCAAGATTTGCAAAAACATATTGACAGCAAGGCTAAGGACAATGTGCCGGCATCCGATTATAATTGGCTAAGATATAATAAGCTGCACGACACCTATGACTGGTTGCGCAACTTGGCCATGCAGTTTTCGGAGTGGGTAACACTTATAGAACTGGGCAAGTCCTATCAAGGACGCAGCATACTAGGCGTCAAGATCTCTAAGAGTGTTTGCGAAAAACCCAGCATTTTCATTGAAGCGGGCATACATGCACGCGAATGGATTTCTCCAGCTGCTGCCACCTTTATTATTAATCAGCTGCTCAACTCTAAGGAGCAGTCTATACAGCAACTGGCTTACAACTACAACTGGTATGTGTTTCCGCATGTTAATCCCGATGGTTATGTCTATACACACACCACTAATCGCATGTGGCGCAAGACACTCAAACCCTATGGCAGCTGCCTTGGTGCTGATCCCAATCGTAATTGGGACTTTTATTGGAATACAGTTGGAGCCAGTAATACTAGTTGTTCCTTAGACTATGCCGGACCAGCACCTTTCTCGGAAATTGAAACCACCTTGCTGGCTAAATACATAATGTCTATAAGGCATAAGATACAGTTGTATATAAGCTTGCATGCTTATGGACAGCTATTGCTGTATCCTTATGGCTACACCAAAGAGCTGCCGGACAATATTGATGACTACAAGCAGGTATTTAAGGCAGCCATAACTGCCATAAAAAAACGTCATGGTACCAACTATACCGGTGGCAGCACCTTTAAAGCTGTATATCCCGCCAGTGGTGGTAGTGTAGATTGGGTTTTTGGCACTCAGAATGTGCGCATGGCATTCAGCTACGAGTTACGCCCGTCATCGGTTGCTGAATATAATGGCCTAATTTTGCCTGCTAACCAAATTATACCGGCCAGCGAGGAGCTGCTGGATTCTATTACAGCCATGGTTGAGAAAGTCAATGAGCTTGGCTACTTTGGCAACAATTCTACAGCAGCGGATTGCCAATAGATCTTGCATAATCAAAGCAAACTTATTCCTTGGCATGCCAACATACTCATAAACTGTATCAGCAATAATCTCAACAAAAATGTAAGCCAAAAGAGAGCGAAAGTTGCGCGCAGTGGCAGCATTTTAATACAATTTTAACTAAACTCAATTGCATCTTAGATTAGATTTGGCCCATTGAAAGACAATAATTACTCCATTGATACTCACTGCTTATCAGCGCTGCCTTATCAGTAGCAACATAAAGTGTATAAAAGGCGGTAAACCAACAAAATAAGGCTATTAGTTAGCACAAAGATGTGGCTAAATGAGCTGCTTGTAATAACACTATTGAGCCTGCTGGCGCTGCTTCAACTGGGCCAAGCTGAACGCGCGCGTTTTGATAATTATCGTGTGTACAAGGCCAGTGCTAAAAATGTAGCACAGCTGGCGGTATTGAAGCAGCTGGAGGCATCCAGTGATTCCATTATGTTTCTAAACGATGTGCATATTGTTAATGACGAAATAAGCATAGTTGTGGCGCCACACAAGCTGCCAGATTTTCTGCACATATTGCACCAAGCACAAATCAACTACACTTTGGCCGCTAAAGACTTTCAAGCGCAATTAAATAAAATCAAAGAGCAGGTTGCACCCAGAGGATTACGCGCACTCTATAACTGGGAGAATTATTACGAACTGGAAGATACGTACAGCTGGTTGCAACAATTAACCCGGCAATATGCTAGCGTGGTAACACTTATTGAGGGTGGCAAGTCATATGAGAGACGCAGCATACTCGGTGTCAAGATTTCTAAAAGTCTTAGCGAGAAACCTGGTATTTTTATTGAAGCCGGCATACATGCACGCGAATGGATAGCACCAGCCGCTGCCACCTATATTATTAATCAGCTGCTCACCTCTAAGGAAGAGTCTATACAGCAACTGGCTAATGACTACAATTGGTATATAATACCACATGCAAATCCCGATGGTTATGTCTACACGCACACCACGAATCGCGTGTGGCGCAAAACACGCACACCCTATGGCAGTTGCTTTGGTGCCGATCCTAATCGTAACTGGGACTATCACTGGAATGAAGTGGGTAGCAGCAATGAAAGCTGTTCGGATACCTATGCCGGTCCAGCAGCTTTCTCTGAAATTGAGACTTTATCGCTATCCAGCTATATCGCCTCAATTTCGCATAAGATACGTTTGTATATCAGCTTCCATTCCTACTCGCAGTATCTGCTTTATCCGTTTGGCTATACGGAAAAGTTACCCGACAATGCCAATGATTATAAGCAAGTTTTTGATGCAGCTGTTGCAGCCATAAGGCAACGTTACGGCACTGAGTACACTGGTGGCAATATTTATAGTGCCATCTATCCAGCATCTGGTAGCAGCGTCGACTGGGCATTTGGCCCACAGAATATACGTATGGCTTTTTGCTATGAGCTGCGTCCATCATCGCAGGGCACAAATACCGGTTTTCAACTTGAGGCCAAGGAAATAAAACCTGCCAGCGAGGAGCTGCTGGACTCTATTACCGCCATGGTTGCCAAAGTCAAGGAACTTGGCTATTTTCATTAAAATTTTAAGATGCTCTAAAATATCCCAGAAATATATAATATATACATAATGCACTTACAGTTTCTGTGCGTATGCTTGTAGTAGTCGCTTGCTCAGCTTGTTGGCATGGCAAACGCCCACTGCCGGAAAGGGACTATTCTGCACGTGTACCAACTTGGGTGCCATGCGTATCTCCGTCGGTTGCACTATATATTCAAGTACTAAATTGACAATTACAATGTGCGTCCAGACAACAACCACAGCAAGAAAAACCAGCCAAAGTGCTCTGTCAATAGTTTAGACAATTGTTACTGTTGATATGGTGGAGATCTTGTTTATTATAGTTTCTAACTGGGTTACCCACTTGGCATAGCGCACGGGTGTGTGTAGCAGCAATGGTTGCAGTCCATTGATATAACTATGGCGTAAAAATTCTTTAAAAAGACGGCGACAGCTGGCATCCGCTTGAGTGTTGGACTGCTTCATGATAGTGCTCAAGTTGAAGTGTTTGCAGTTGTTAAGGTCTTATATAGTTTTGTTCTATATCAACTCCTTAGGGATACTCATCAATCATTACTTAAAAGGTGTGTGTCAAAATGAATAGAAGTGCAATTTACTGGGCGTATACATAATATTTAGTCGCGATTAATATAATTGAATACCGGACGAAAGGTTAAGAAGTAGAAAAATTCAAAAGCTGTCACAATGCTGAAACCCATTATAAGTCCCAATAGACCGCCAAACGAAGCTGCAATAAATGGAACGGGATTATAGTAGTGTCAGGAAGATGTAGATGTTAGCTTACCCAAAGCGGAGAGCCAGTTCTGAAACACTTCCATGCGATAACGGGTGGACATTAGATCGCTAAAGAACACATGCAGTAGTATGCTCTCTGTAACATTATCTTTTTCAGCAAGGGGACTGTACGATAAAGTGGGAAAAAATTAGGTAAATTCGGAGTCGACTTTGGGATACTCTTTAAAACTTTTGTGTATAAAAATGAAATTAGTAATTTAAATACTCGAAAGCATGTGGATTTGGTTACGAAATAATCGGAGATAAAGAATTTTATTTGGTTACCCTATTTAGTCCACCAACTTTGAACAAATTCTACGAAGTGTATCAAATTTAGTCAGCATATGTTGAAAAATAAATGAAAAACAATGACTTTTGTAAAATTTTTTAATTTTGACAGATTGGGAGGAATAGCTATATAGTCAAACGACTTTGGTCAGATGCGACAAGGTACTGAGCAGCACTGGTATACTTTTGAGTCTGAAAGTTTCGTAAAAAAGAGTATAATTTGAATTTTTTGCAAAAATTATGTTTGCTGCTTGGAAATATAAAGAAAAAACTGTTGAGTGCCTAATTTGGTCAAAATATTTTTTTGAAAACGATCTGGTATCTGATATACTTTTGATTGCCAAAGTTTCGTAAAAAAGAGTTGAAATTGAATTTTGTGCAAAAATTATGTTTGCTGCTTGGAAATATAAAGAAAAAACTGTTGAGTGCCAAATTTGGTCTAAATATTTTTTTGAAAAACCGAATTATTCAAAGATACAATTTGATTTTTTAAGGTTGTTGAAAATATTCCTATTAGAGCAATATTTTTTTATATCTTCAATATCAAAAAAATGAACAAAAATCTTGCACTTCCAACAACAATGAATAGTATTTTTTTTTTGATAAGTTGGTATGAAATTTTGAAAGAAATGAAAAACTTAAGTTTTCCAAAATATGGAATATATTTACCTCGTTAACCTATTTAAGGCATAGTTGGTACTTAGACGTCCCATAGTACTTTCGGTAACATAATGATTGGATTCACAATCGGCCAAACAGTTACAGGGAAACTTGCCAGTATTACGGACAATCGAAAGTGAAATATTCAGATCCGCCAGCGCGTGGGAGAAAAGACCTAAGATTGAAATATTTAAAAATCTGTTTAGAGATTTCCTAGAACTAAACACTTACGTTGGCTGGCAATAACACAATTGGAGGCCAATATGCCACAAGTCGTATAGCTGCCATTGTTATGCACATAACCTGGTAGGCAGCCACACATATCCATGGCCATCTTTACCCGACACTCAAACATGCAATTTATAAAAGAATAACGCTGCAAATCCCTTAACTGACGCTCCCTGCCGAAGAGACAATTGCGTATGTCCACATCCAGACGTCGTATATCACTAGTGGCATATGTGGACTCCGGTGTTATGCGTACAAAGCTTTCACGCTGCGAGGTAACCACTTTGGTTTCCGCATTCTCATCGGGAAAGTTATAGGCATCGTGTATGAGCAGACGAAAACCATAGCCGCTAAAAAACGTGCCATAATAGTCGGCTATCATGGGCTTGAGCAGCACGGTAAGACCAGTGGGATAACCACAGCCCGTAACACGATAGGGACGCTTGGGTACCTGATAGGCAATCTTACTGGGACGAGCAGTTAGAAAAGGTCTTTCAGGTAGCTTAGACGCACTTACGCTGGAAAATTGTTGGCCTCGGCACCGAAATAGTTGAAGGTACAGCAGGTGCCACCCATGGTCATAATGCGCTGAAAGAGACTATCGCAGCGCGTATTCATGCCCTTCCAGACACAGCGCGAAATCATTTCCAGACAATCCGGTAATAGTTGTTGGGTTAGATCTGAGAGTGTGAGATTATTGAGCGTAAGTATATTATCAAAGATCTGTAGCTGCTGTGCACTGGCATTATACGAAGGTGGATAGAGCGTTAAGTTGAACAATTGATGCAGATGCCATTGGGTTACATTCGGGGGCAATCTCCTAAAATGCTTGAATTGCTTAATTTAAAGTTTTTTGCATAAATTCAAGACTACCTACATGCGATCCAGCAGATCCATAGCTTTTCTTTTGGAAATCTTATTGAAATTGCATATAGTGACCGCCGGAAATGGTATATTCCAGGTGGGAAAATGAGAGCTCTCTATAACTGTGACGGTAGGTGTCTCACGGTTCCAATACCAAGAGACCACCACCAGCACTATGGAGGTTATAATGGCCACAATAACCACAAATAGCCAAAAGAGTCGCTCATTGCGGCTTATATCCGTGCGTGTTATATAACTGAAACCATGCAAGGATGTGGTCTGACAGTAATTGCGCAGATTCTCGCAAAACCAACGTCTTAGACTGCGCAGCGAAAGCACACCACGACGTCTGCCCGTGGCTGTCGTTACCGTGGCCGTGGAGCTTCTACTATGGGCTGAATGTTGTTTCTCTAGTTGTTGTGCCTGCACCTGATGCAGATCAAAGATGCGTCGCTTTTTAAAAGCCATCGTTAGGTTTGATGTGTGTCGGTCGACTAAATTTATATACAAGCTGTAATTAATAGCCGCTACCAGCTACTTAATTAGGACTCGAGTCCTAATGACCAACTTCTGCTGCTGCTGCTGCTGCTGCGGCCTTTGCTTGACGTCGACGCTTCTGTCGCAGACGATATCGTATTTGTTGCTTTGTTAGCCAATTACAAATGGGCCGAATACAAGTGAAGAATATTAACTCAAAGACCGAAACAAAACTGCAGCCCATAAATAGGCCAGTTATGCCGCCAAAAGTACCTGTCACATTAAGTATCAATTATGGTTCAAACCAAAAGTGTCATTAGAGTCAAGTGTACTTGCCCAGGAAGGTCAACCAATTTTCATAGATATCCAGGCGCAGTTGTTCTGCATTCAGAGTGTCATAGTAGACATGCAATAAAACTTCGTTGGAATGATTAAAGTCTTTGCTGGAATTATTTGGAAGTTTTTCAGAGTAGTAAATATATGTATCTATTATATAGAAAAGATATTAATTTTTTTCTTTTGATTTTAATTTTTTTTAAAATCTCTTTAGCAGCTTAATCAATTCAAAATGCAAACTAACTTGGCTTGTTGGGCTCTTTCGGTAAAGAACGATACTTCTACAAATTTTGGAGTACAGGTCTCCACCGAAAGTCTCAGAGTTGCCTCGTTTTTCAAAATTACATTTTTTAGACTTTAAATTCTTTTGACATTGAGGTTGAAAAGTCTATTCTAAAAAAGCTTGTTGTGTTTTGAAGATATTTGTATAAGAAGACGCTTTGCAGATCATATACCAAATGTGCAGAATCTTTAAATTTTGACCACATGTAAGTTGGCTTATTTGATTACAAATCTCAATCTGAAAGTTAAAAATGAATCCCATGAACCTATTTATTGAGTAAAAATAATCGGCTTAAGTTCATGTAGGCTATTTTCGTTAAAAATCTCAATCTGAAAGTTAAAAGAAAATACCAAATCCACCTATTTATTGAGTAAAAATATTCGACTGCTAATATCTCATTTTAAAGGGCGTCACTTGCTAAGTTTCAAAAATAATACAAGACAAGACAATACAATGTTTACTTCTACTTACAAAAACTCATCGTCATCCAATTCCACTGGATAGTTTTTATCTAACAAAGCCACATCGTTAACCATCTCGTAGCGATAAAACTCACAAAGTGGCCAACAATCGCACAAGTACTTGAATATGCCAGTTTCATCCTCCAACGGCTTCTTCTGTGTAAACTGTTGGTCATCTACGAGAACTACTCGGTGAGCTAGCTTCAACAAAACTGACTAGGGTATGCTCCAACTTACTCTCATTTCGCTGTAGACACGCCACTTTCGTCAGATTGCATTCCCGCCAATGGCTGCGTCTGGGCGCATAAGGTGGCACACAACCACAGAGTTTATGGACACGTTCCATGCGACATTCGGCCAAACAGTTTGCTGGCGTATAGTTTGGATAATAAAAGAGCGTACGTTCATGCGGAAAAAGACAGCGACGCTTGTCGATAGCTAAGCTGCCCAAATAGTGTGTTGCACGGGAGGCATACGGCTTTATCATAAGATGCACATCCGTGCCGTTGGCCACAAAAGTGCTGGGTGTATTAAGATACGGTGCCGTGAAGGAATCATGCAGCATAATCTCAAAACCTGTTGTATAGGACATGGCGCTGCTGTAATCCTCAAATTGTGTTGCCAAACGTACAATAAGTCCCGTGCTATAGCCACAATCAGGTGTGTAACGCAGAGTTTTATAGTTGAAACTGCAGCAACGCCCATGGCTGCTGGTCCAGACGGGCTGGAAAAGTTCTTGGCAGGATTCTTGTTTGCCATGCCACTTACAGCGCAACAGCTTACTTTCACACAGTTGTGGTGATAGCTGTTCGAGCAACTGCGACCAACTGTAGTTGCTGTTGGTCAATTGATGCAATGATATGTAATCGAAAGGTTTTAAGCCTCTGCTGCCCAGCCAGGGTAGCTGCTGCAGCGTTTCCACTTCCACGTGCAATTCTTTGGACATCTGCAACAAACGCGCTTTGGAGGCACGATTTAAGCTGCATACGGTCAATGCGGGAAATGGCATATCGCTGGTAGGATGTTGTATGCTCTCTACATAGCGTATGGTAGGCGAATCTGCATTTAGTGTACTGGACATGATGAGCACAATGATGGACAAAAACACGGCAGCACAAATAAGCAGCCACCAGAGCACGCGCTGCCAGGTCTTGGCGTGCACAAAGATATGAAAACCATGTATGCTGGCCAACTCGCAGTAGATCTCAAAGCCTGTCTTACGCCTACACAATCCATCGTCCTGACGTGCGCGTAGAAAAGACAGAAATCCCGGCAGCGGCAGTTCTCTAAATGATTTACTTATATAGCCATGTCCTTCTCGCAGCCATCTTAGCAGCTTAAGACGTTTAAGTGTATGGCTGAGCGTAGGGGGTTTCTGTGGCGGCTTAAACTGCTGCAATGGTGCTACCTTGTGTGGTTGTTTGGGTCGCAGATATGCCTCAAAGTTCACCAAATAGATGGGTTGCATTGGCGGCGGCTGCTCCTTGTGCGTTTGCAATATCTTTTGAGAGTGAATCATTTTGGGATTTTTAGTTGAATTTCAGCAATTTTTAATGGAATCTATCTAAAATTGTTTTGAAAATTTCTTCAAATCTCATCAAACAGATAAAAAATGTGCTTATGAGTTTTATGAGTTTCGAATGCACTTTCAATTCGTAGGGTGTTCGACGGTTTTTCCTTCTTCTTTGACAAAGCTTTCAATTTAGACTGACTGCAGTGCAGCACATTGTATGATAACTAGGCCATTTTAACTATCTTATTTGTAGAAAATAAACTTCTTTATATAGCAAATGTTCCAAATTTCACAAAGTTCATCATATTCCCATTAAGACGCCCTTATGATCAAAAATATGTAAAAATCTGCCTATTCCATGTTTACAGCTGTAATTTACACGCCGTTTTCAATTATTTCCACGAAATCTATAACAATGCGGAAAATCAGCTGTGTTTACACCCCCAACACAATAATTATGCATTGGTTTATTTGACAATGCATATTATATTGTGTACATTACCCATATATTTACTAACCTGCCTACTTGTTGATAAGCCGTGCAAATAAAACTACGTCAGAGACAGTGGCGTATGTAGGTAGCTAAGGGATAGGAGAGCGTCTAAGAAAGCGTTCCGTTCTTATAGAAGTTAAAAGATAAAAATAGATACAAGGATTAAAAGTTACTGAGATAAAATACATACAAAGATAGATTTCTTTTGTCATTCTATCCAGGGTAACTCGTATTATTCGGCGTACCACTTTGTAGGTCCAATAACTATAATAACCTTATCGTATGAATGGTGTGTTCCAACCCGTTATTGGGTTACAGAGAGAGGTCTCTACTACACATTTGCTTACTTAGACCATAGTTACACCTATTGGCCTAACCTCCACGCTGATGTTGTTTTCCGTATTAAAGGTGGTACCAAGGTACGTAAGCTCCCTAAAACTTCAAAAGTATAGCCGTCCGCTGTAATCTGGGAGCCTAGTTTGTAGACATAAACTTTGTCTTTCCCTCGTTGACCTATCGCATCAGGGCAGTATATTAATTTCGAATATAAATAAACAATTTTAACGCGTTCATTTGGTGTGAACTGTTCTATTGAATAAATTGTCTCGGAAAGACGCTTCCAACACGGTATCAAACAGTCAATAATAATGGAGTTTGCTTCCATTTTATGTGGTCTACCCTGCATATTACTCCCATTCTTCTCTTTACGCTGACTTTGAGGTTATTTTCAAAGCAAAATTTAGAAAATAACTCAAATTTTTCTTTGGTTTGACTGACAACTTATGGAAAATAATATGGGGAACTTTGTTATAAGACGAGTCGGAACTTCAGTATTTTAAATTCCAACAGATTTTCTTGGAAAAATAGCTTATTGAGGGTAGCAGAGCTGTACGTCTGTACGCTTCCACAACGTTACCAATATGAAAATAATGAGGGGCTCGTATAGTGCGTGATGCCTTATACTCGATTCTCTAAAAAAGCCTTGTAACCATAATACTCAAATAAACAAAGCTCGAAAAAGTTGGGTCTAAATTTTTTTGCGCATAGGATAGATAGTTCACTTAAAAATGATTTCAGTAGTAGGATATAAATTATAATATCAGTTTCTAGCGTAACTTATCGCCATTATTATGGGGCTGCATGGGATATGATTTTTTTTGAGTAAACATGATCAGCTTGAACGTGAGAAAAACCAACACGGGGATTATTCGATGTAGTGTTACCCTAACTTCTGAAGCAGTTCAGTGTCATAAGGTTACTTGTTTTTATTAACAATGCTAGAAAAAAATCGAACGAAAATCGATTGAATCGAAATTTCGAATAAGCATAAAGCTTAAAATAAAGAGATTTTCAACATGGTACAATTGGTTCCTTTTAATTGAAAAACAAACGCACAAAATTGTGTTATAAATGAGAATTATTTGAACAAAAATATTTTATTAATAACCTTTAGGTATTCAATGTGTACACTGATGCGTTTTGAACCCTTTCAGCAACTGCCTGCTTTTGCCTGCGCCACTGCAAAGATATTTGATATTTGCTTAGCATTTTCTTGCTTACGCGTTTGGTTATTGTTGTTATTGTTGCTATTATTGTTATTATTGTTATTTATTTGCTTTGTGCTGCTAATGAGTTTGTTATTGTTAAAGCTCATACACACCCACTATTCACACACACACACAAATGCTGACAGGTTTAAATTGTTTAAATATTTTCAAGACATTATTTGCATTTTAAGCAGTCAAAAAAGTGTAGCATACTTTTGCGCGCAACAGTAAAATTTTGCCTGCAAAATGTTAAGCAAATATTTTGATTATAAATTTGCGCTTCAATTGAATTTTTGTTTTTTTTTTTATTAAACAAACATTGAAATTCCGTAAAAAAGCGTTAGCCATAAATTTTGGGCTTAAAATTAATTAATAAACTATTAATTGTTTTGCTCTATTTTGACGATACATAGTAATTACTCGGAAACTATGAAATATATTTTTCATTCATTAGTAAGCCACGTGCTAGCGACCTGTTCATAAGTCGAACGACTCTGGCGCTGTCGTGTGTCAAAAAGCTAAGCAAAAAATTATATGTTCAATGGCATTACTTGATAAGTTAATGTATATTATATAAAAATATAGTACATATATGTAAAACAAAATAAAAACTGTCGACAAGTCATTGTAAGTCATTGGCTAAGTGCAAATATACTATAACGAAATTTTTAACAACTGATGCGTAAACAAAAAGCCTTTTTAAAACAATTACGCCTTTGTTGCCTTTTTTTTGGGCCATAAAACGCAGGCTTTATAGCCTTAACGGTAAATTGCATTAAATATTGCGTCATACAACAGTAAAGTTAAGTACAGATCGCCTAAGTGACAGACTGAGAACACCTACTGACGTGGCAGCGGCCTTTTTAATTATATTTGTTTATTTTTGGAAATGTATATTTTGATAAGACTCCATATACAGTGTCAGTCAGTAAGTATTGTATATATTTTTAACTGTAATTCACAGCATCTGATGTCGGCTGTTTTTAGTGCCCCCCATCCAAACCCCCCACACCAAAGTGGAATCGTGGAATTATCAGCCCATTGATTTAAAGAAAAAATCACGACGCGCTTAAGTATTTTTATAACTAGAACGAGGCTAATCTTTTGGTTTGCAATTGACGTACATTGATTTTACGCTCTGGTGCACATTTGTTAAATTTCCCACAAATCAATAAATTCAGCATTTGTCTTGCATTTTGATCTTGGCCGAGTTGAAAAATCCGCACATCTTTCAAAAAATGCTAAATAATTTTTGCGCACTCACATGCTGCAATACTTTTTTAATTTTTTGTTTTTTTTTTTTAATACGTTAAATTATTGTGTCTGATAAATTTAAAGCTAACAGAAAACATTTGTTGTTTATTCATTAAGCTCACAATTGGCTTAAATCATTCACACGCAATCATTTGCCTTCTCACACATAAATTATAAGTTTTTTTTTTTATTTTGTTCTGGTTATACACAATATGCTTTATGATTTTGTTTATAAGAAGTATCTGAGGGTTGCAAGTGGATTTGTTACATATTGCGAAAAAATGATGTAAGAATTATATCATCTACCAAAATGTCGAATACACATTATAATCTATGAACATTTGTTTTTGGATTTCGATTTATTTATTTCTTATAAATACATCAAGCTGATTAAATTGAAAGCTATGTTTTGCAAAAAAAATAGACGCTATTTCCCTAGGAAAAAACTCTACTAAAAAAAGCAAACCGTCGTTCGCAATTGGCTATGAACTGTAGGGTCTCTATTCTCTTCGAGGAGCTACTAGGAGACATATCTCCAAACTGCGCCTTTAGAGCGATGACCATATTCAAGAGAAATAAATTTATTTTTAAGTAATATCCTTCAGCTATACACAAAATTTCAAGTTATCAAACAACCTGCAAAATCCTCGTTGGTAATGGCCTTCAGAGTGTTCTACGATATAGCTTTTATTAGCGATATGAAACCAAAATGGTGTCACTGGAACTTTATAAGGCTTTATATATGTACTTCTTTTGTACCTTAACTACGGCAGCAATCTTCTACAACAAAATATATAACTTCTAAATGAAAATATGGTTACTTTTTTACTTAATTTTTAATGGACCAAGCATTCGCAAAAATATCCATTTGGCTTACATTCCAACTTAACTTTGCCAAAAATATTTTACAACAAAATTTGTAGCACCTAATATGGTAAAGACCAAGGATTCGTAAAAATATCCATTACATTCCAGCTTAACTTTGGCAGAAATCTTTTACAACAAAATCTGTAGCGCCTAATACGGTAAGGACCAAGGATTCGTAAAAATATCCATTTGGCTTACATTTCAACTTAACTTTGCCAAAAATCTTTTACAACAAAATATGTGGCACCTAATATGGTAAAGATCAAGGATTCGCAAAAATATCCATTACATTCCAGCTTAACTACGGCAGAAATCTTTTACAACAAAATCTCTAGCGCCTTATACGGTAAGCACCAAGGATTCGTAAAAATATCCATTACATTCCTACTCAACTTTAGCAGAAATCTTTTACAACAAAATATGCCAAATTAAAGCTGATAACTTTAAAAAATGGTTTCGGAAGAATATATTACATTCCAACATTTTTTGCTAATGCTCCTAAACAAAGCAATTTTATAACAATAATATACTTTACCTCCAATTATTCAGTTTATATTGATTTGTAGAAACGTTGTGGAATACTCTTTTGGGTAGTGTATGCTGAGGTTGCTTTAAAAAAGAGCCTTAGCCTTTGACGTATATGGCTTGTACCTATACTAAAAAATCTCACTTTCCATATGA
This sequence comes from Chymomyza procnemis, assembly GCA_035046065.1. Classification (NCBI taxonomy): domain Eukaryota; kingdom Metazoa; phylum Arthropoda; class Insecta; order Diptera; family Drosophilidae; genus Chymomyza; species Chymomyza procnemis. The sequence goes on along the minus strand of JAWNOJ010000004.1, from coordinate 15,756,502 downwards.
TGCAATAGGTCTTAAGGGTGACAGGTAAATGTTTATCAGATCATTTGTATTTACTGATTCACAGTGGCAACAAATTGGATAAAGACGTCAATTATGAACATGTGCAGGTGTTATTACAATGCATTTTCTCAATCTCCCATAATCTTCAAATAAAATCGGTTAAACTTTTTGGTATGATTATTTGCATGAGCTAATAATAATGTGGGCCTCGGTAGTGCACTGGTAGCGCCCTCGCCTCTAAACCGTAAGATCGGTGGTTCGTTTCCTACCAGCAGCAGCACTGGTGCATTTGTCTGGTACTGGCATGGGTAGCAAATTAATAGACCCTATTTACCTAGGAGAACCTCTATTAATTAAAGGCCACCGCCGTTAGGATACGGCTATAAACTGTAGATCCCTATTCTCTTCGTACAGCTATTGATATAAATATTTCCATACTCCGCCTTTGGAGTGATGACCATAGTCAAGGGGAATAAATTTAGTTTTTACTTTATTAGTACGGATATTGTGTTGGCTTTAGTAGAATATTTTGTCATAATGCCTTGTGGGCTTGAAGACGTATTGAAGCGGTATAGTTGCTCTTTCTTTCTTATTCTGAAAAGATATTGCGTAAATTTTTAAAAGGAAATTGAGTGTAGTTCCTGTGTGTTCAATCTCGATATCCAAAAAAAATCGTGTATAAAATTTGGCATAAAAATCTATATCCTTTAAATAGAAAGTTGGAGAACGACCAAAGTTTGGTATAACACTGCAAATATAGAATAAATGCTTAAATGCGTTGTTGTGAGGTTTGTAAGATATGGAATTGCGTTGTTATCGCTGGTATCTATTTTCTTCTCAAAAATTACAACAGTTAGTTCTTTTGTGGCCGTCGGTAGCGTAGCCGCGTATTGCCAAGTATTGAAGATACGATTCCTCGTTTCAGCACTGTTTGATTTGCCTAGCACTGACATAGCTAGCAAAAATTCGCTATTAACCTAAGTACATCTCTTAGAATTAAAGACACGGCTGTTTGGCAATAAGCTGTTCTCTTCGAAAAGCTATGAATATAGATAATCCTATGTTCCGCCTATTTATCGATGACAGTAATCCAAGGGGAATGGTGTGCTACCCTGGTCTGGAATTCCTTTGAAAATGCAATTTTTTTTTAGCACAATTATTTTCTTAAATTTTTATTGGCTTAAATTTACTGTAGTCAAAAAATATATGTTTTCGTAAGGCAAATTAAGATTTTTCAAAACAAAGTTCAGACCAACTCGATATGCCTTATTATTGTTCCTCCAACCGATTTAGTCCGTTACTGATAAATACACAAACAATTACCCCATAACACGCAGAGACCATTTAAAATCTACGCACTTAATTCTTTAGTGTATCTTAAAACTGAATTCTTCTTATTTATTCTAATTGTTTATATACAATTTTATTTATTTATTTATTTTTCTTTTTGCAATAAATGCCTATCGTGCTCTTTTAGTTTTGTTTATGCTTCCATCAAATTTGAAATATTTTAGGCCTGACCTTAGATTAGCACATTGCCTCAGCTAGTTATAAACAAAAATTGCATATATTATATTAAGTATTCGTAAATTATTATTTTTTTTTGTTATATTCTCTGCTATCAATGGCTCGCGCCACTCACATGTTACTACGCATGTTTGTGCATTTATTTTAAATATTTAAGAATTTGTCGCTATAAAAATTGAAAGATAATGTATATGAATTGGTAGGTATTCACTTACACACACATCGTATATAGTATATTGGTATCATTCACAAATAAAAAAAATTGTGCTGACTGTTGTCATACAAATTAGCAGGTTGATAGCCTCTGGCTAAAAAAATTAATAATGAAAAAATACTTTATCAGCAACATGTGCGGCCATAGTTTTTTTTTTTATTTTTAAATTTCTTTTATAAAGAGTTCCAATGTACTCGCTCACAGGGGGGTTGTTACTAGGGAATGGAACGAAATGTTTTATATTTGGACCAGCTGCTCCTATTCAGCTGAAATTCCAAAATGTAGGTTGAATAGCCCCTCTCGTGTAATGAACTGTTTTATTTTAAGGCATTGGTTATGACTTAAGCTTCCCCTTAAGTATCCGTTTAAAGCTTTAATGATAACTTTTCAACTTTTTCAAAAAAAAAATGTTTTTTTTTGACAAATCGATGAACTGTTGGTATTTGTGTATAATGAGTATATGGTTATCTTTTGTAAGGGTCTGATCTGGGTTGTACCGGATAACTGTGGCATATAACTAGATGCGTTGAAAAGTTTTCAAAAGTAAAAGATGAAGATGAAATTATTATATTAAATCAGTTAAAGCTTTTGAAATACCTACAACATTATTTAATTTTAATGAAATATTAATAATTAGTAGCGTAGTGGGCGTGCTCGCCTTTAAGTAGGCAGTTCGATAGATTGATTCCATCCTGCTGCATTTGTCTAGCACTAGCATGGCTAGCAAATAAATAGACGCTATTTACGTAGAAAAATCTCTTTTAATAAAAGATACCCTCGTTCGGATTCTGCTAAAAACTGAAGATCCCTCTTTTCTTCGCACAGCTATTAGTACAGATGCCGAACGTTTTATAGCTTGGGACGGTAAATATTTCAAAACTTGTAGTAGTGAATGAGCCAGAAGATAAATAAATATTGTCTAACGTTCGTGAGTGGATCATGTGAATCTCTTTAAATAAGTTTCCGAAGAGAAGCTTCAGTTTGTTGTCGGGACTTACTATAGGCAAATAATGTGCTATCGATGTTAAATGGCTGCTGTTGAGTCAGTGCCTCTGACTCAAAATTTTTTTCAAATTTTTTTTGGGTTAGAATGTGAAGATATTCGAATTAATGTTGCTGCCTCTATGGTTTTCTTTCAAAAATTGTTTGGACTAGAATGAGAAGATTAATATTGCTGCATCTTATGGTTTTTTCTGAAAACTCAAGAGAATGAGATCCTAGAATTAATGCTGCTACCTTTTTGGTTTTTCTTCTCATAACTCAAGATATAAATATTTTGTCAAAATTTGTTTAAGTTAGAATGTAAAGATCTCAAAATTAATGTTGCTGCCTCTTTGGTATTTTTCAAAAATTGTTTGGACTAAAATGAGAAGATTAATATTGATGCGTCTTTGTTTTTCTTCTGATAACTCAAGATATATATATATACTTTTTTAAACTTCTTTTGGCTCAAATGAGAAGGTTTTAGAATTAATGCTGCTGTTGGATCTTTGGTTTTCTTCTGATAACTCAAGATATATTTGTTTTTTCAAAACTTGTTTTGGCTAGAATGAAAAGATCTCAGAATTAATGTTGCTGCTGGTTTTTTTTTTTTGATAACTCAAGATATATATATTTTTTCCAAACTTGTTTTGGCTAGAATGAAAAGATCTCAAAATTAATGCTGCTGCCTCTGCTGCTGTTGGCTCTTTGGTTTTCTTCTGATAACTCATGATATGTATAGTTTTTCAAAACTTGTTTTGGCTCGACTGAGAAGATCTCAGAATTAATGCTGCTGTCTTCGAGGCAGAAGTTTTCTGATCACTCAAGATATGTATATATATATTTTTTGCAAACTTTTTCTTCCACATAAACAATACCAAAGTAAACAGTCACAGTCGGTTTTAAAGGAGTAATATCTGTTCTTAAGACATAAACATTCTTCAATGCTTTTAATGGTTATTGTCCGATCTAGTTGTGTAAACAGCTTCAAGAGTATTTATTTATTTAAGAAATAACATAAAACAATAATCTGCCAAAGCAACGAACGAAAAAATAATAAAAACAAATCAATTGTATGTACTAGAGAAAAAAAGACTAATAAACAGAATTGTTTTCAAAATTAAGATAAATGTGCGTGGCAATTACTTCTTGGTGAAATATTCAAAATGGGGCAAATATTTTAAAATTTGAGAAAGAAAAAATAAACATAGCTAGCTACAAGTTCGTAAATTTACTGCGGATGATTTGGTGTTAAAAGATTTCCCTAAGTTAACAGTTCCAATTGAAGAACTAAGGCCACAGAAGATGAAGTCCAACTATTAGGATTTTACAACATTTAAACTTATATAAATTATAAGCAATTAAAAAAAGTTGTTGCATGCAATGAACGCCTACTCAGCGTTAAAATATGTATTATTTGCTTAAGATGAACCCTAAACGATAACTTAATTGCTGAAATTGTTATTGTCTGATCCCTATAAACTAAGTGTCAACAATTCCTAAATGACGAAATAATTTTAAACAATCGTGTGATTTCCAACTTTTAGCATTGTCATCATATTTTTCATCGAATGAACAAGTCATCGCCGACAAAGAATATTAAAAATGAACACCATAGGCTGTGCGAATATTAATGTGAAAATTAATATTCGTACGGAATTTTGTAACAATTACGTAAGCGATTAAGAAAATCTATTAGGGTTTGCTGCATATCTTCTTACGTTGAAGGCCTTCAATGCATTTTTATGTGGAATTATCATTGTTTATCTGGAAAATAAATAGATACGTACCACCCACGTTTACAGATATAATTTTGAAATCCAAATTGGCACATTACATTGATGCGTTTAAGGTGTGTCAAGGTTAGCAGAATTCAGTCATTAGTGACTTTTTTGATCAGTTTGGCATTGCTGCTGACAAGTTCACAATTCTTCAGAAATTTTATCAGCTACGAAGAACGTCGTGATTTCAAATTGGAAATTAAGTCTTTAATTTCCTTAAAATGCTAAGATTTTCTAAGAAACGATTTGCCAGTTTCCTTATGAACCCTTCATCTCCAAGTTGATTGGTGTAAACCACGTCGTCTCGCGCCCCCTAAAAAAATTACTTAAAGGTAACAGCATCTAAAAATATAATATAGCTAAAATATAAATAACTTTTCTATGTAGCAAAAAAGAGAATTTAAATTCCGCCATAATGAAAGTTTTGCCTTTATTATATATTTCGTCACTTCCGTTTTCCATCTTTATAGGTTTTGCTGTTAAAATTTATTACCAAAAATTTTGCAAATAGTATTGCATAAATTGTTGATGTTGGTCATCTTTAGATAGACAGCCAATAATGTTATATTTCCTTACTACTTCTGGGTAAGCCTTAAGTTGACTTAAGTTAAATCTTCTGAAATAAGTTCACTGTATTATCATTCTCTTCACTAAGCAGTCTGTCAATTTTTTGCCTTAATTATATATTTAGATACGTCAATATATTTCCAACTCTATACCAAAATGGATTACTCTGATAATGCTCATCTTTGGAAATGGCTGGCAGCAAAGTTATCCCCTTACTGCTTGCTTAGTCATCAAACTTGGTAAACCTGAAGTTGGCTTTAAGTCAATTTTTCTTAAATAATTTCATTCCATTACCATTTTCTTCATTAATCAGTTGAGAGATATTTGTACTTCCCATATTTTTCATCTATTTTCACTCCGGCAACTTATAGAAAAACAACCAAACTTCTTAGCTTAATTCCACTCAACTTCCACATTCCGTGCTTTGTTGACATTGTTTTTACCCGTTTTGAGTTATTAAAGATATTTCCGCAACACTTTTTGCTTCATGCTCAATGGTCCATGCTGTTATTTCCTACCGAAACCTTAGAAGTTAGCTCACATAGTACAATATTATCTTTACCATAACGGGTAGGCACTACCATATCTACAATGACGCCCCGTCTTGCTTGATTGATATTAGCAAATAAGCTATTGCATTATCCAATACGCATAACAATTGAATGTTACTTCATGATATCGCAATAAGATTATTCTAAGTGAATAATATCAGCTGGGATTGTGATTCGTCCCACTCGAAGATCGCACAACAAAGCACACATGTTAATAATTCGAAAACCATAACGTCTTTTGCGAACTCAACTTAATACTATGACGTCAGTAAAGTCATTGAATTATAAATTAATAATGGAGCGAAACGCATATGCGGTAACTGAGCAGAGCTAAATTATGGCAAATATTTTATAGAGTACACGACTTCGTAGTTTTGTAGTAGCAGCTGCTCTCTCAAGCTTACCAAAAAATATATATATATGATATTTTTCGTAAGCTGTAGTATAGCCGGCTGGGTACGGAAGACGTCAGTCTTTGTGTTTCGTGGAGCTACCTGAGCATAATATTAAGTTACAATTATGACGAATGTGTTGCCAACGTTGTGAGACAGACCCGTGAGCTACGATAAAGTCGCGAGATTAAAAAAGTCAAGTGACACTCAAATGCGTCAATCGTCTGTACAAAAATAAAACTCAAGCGGCAAAAAGTAAAAACAATACGGAGCTGTGAGCAGCGGAGCAGCTTGGAGGCACACAAGAGATTGGTCTTTGTCTCATCTTGTTGCTGGAGTTGGTCACTGAGGCGTGCAGCCTGCATGCAGTCCCTCCGTCTGTTGGTCAGTCAGTCTGTCAGTGAAGAAGGAAAGCAGAGCTTAATGATGAGCATGACAAAAGAAATGTTGATGGCTTCCTCCACTTGACAGAAATGCCCACTTGCTGTTCGCTGACGTCAATGGCTGCGGCTTGGGCATTTTATTGGTCAGTGGGGTTTTGACATACAAAATATATTTTACGAAGGTTTTTTTATTTGCCATATTGTGATGTGTTGAGCAAACCCCGAAAAAGTTTGAGAGATACAATAGTTAGGAGAGCGAATAGCAGAGAGTTAATAATAGTTTTTTTTTTACTAAAGTGTTAAACTAAGCTTCTATGGGTGTATGGGTGCTAATCTGCAAACAAGTCGTATATATATAGTTGTAGTATCCGCTGGAAATCTAGTCAATTTACAAAATTTTGTCAAGTCCAAGTTTATTGGCCAATTTGGCAGTTAAAAATACAATTTGAAATGAAAGAGCTTCCAGAAACATCGGTAATAAATTTCATATTTTTTGTATAGAAAAAGTTGGAAAATATTATGATAAAAGTTTAAGAAGAGTTAGCGCAGCAGCATAAGTAGAGTACGCAGAGTGACAGCAATTTGGGGGATCGATGCCTTAAGCTGTTGTTGATCAAACTGTATTTATATAAAGAGTTCCCGAACTTTTACAACTTAAAGTTAGCATTAGGAAAATTAGCACTTAATTTAGGCAAGTATACAAATTTTTCGGATAGTTTTTGCGAATTTACTCCGAAGAAGCAAGCAACTTCACGCTTCTTGTCCAGCTTGCATGCTTGCTGATGCAGCTAAGGTTACACATGCATAAATTTCATTTTTTTTAAAGTTAATGCGCGTTTCTAAAAAAAAAAATAAATAAATAAAACGAATTTATTTCCCTTGACTGTGGCCATCGCTCCTAAGGCGGATTTATTAGTTTATTAGCTGTTCGAAGAGTACAGGAATCGACAGTTTTGCTAGGCAGATAACGTGTATTTATTGCTAGCTATACCGCACCCAGTGCTGCAGGTTGGAATCGAACCATCGACCCTGCGATTTAGAGGCAAGTGCGCACAGTCAGTTTCTTATAAATTTCCTATATTTTATGACGCATCCCACAAAATTTGCAATTAGAAGACGATACCCTAGTACCTTTTCTTTAAGTTCTCTTCGCTTACTTGTTTAAAATATGTGCAGTAGTTGCATCAATTTCATGAAACATCGTAAAAGAAATATAAAGGGGATCCTGTTAGGTTACTTTATATTTTTTGTATATTTGTTTTTGAAACTTTACAATCATGAAATAATACTTAAACTTGATACCACAGTAATTTTTAAAATTGCGTCAAATTCGAAGTGATCAGATAAATTGTTGTCAATGATAATAAAAGTGCTATGAAGGATCAGCCGTAAGCAATTCAAGTTTTCCCATGATAAACTTCTCAATTTGATAGATCCTTGTATCTGAAATAAATTAGTCTTTAATACTAAAATGGATTTGTGTTCTCAGTTGCTCCAAGTTAGCACAAAGGTGCGCGAAAGGCTTCATAGTGGATTAGAGTTTGCTTACACAACTGACTTGATCGGATGTTGTTTTTTCAATAAATCAATCATAGCTTCAGCATTTTCTAGTCCAGCATTTTGTAAGTGCTCTGCCTCTTATACGGGATTCCATAAAATGTCTAACAAGCGCTTTTTTGCTGATGTCATAACTGAGCGTCTACTAAACAGCGTGAAAGCTGTCTGGTGACAGCAATTTTATTAAATATTAATTAATTAGGCATGCAAAAAGTTTCTATTAAAAAAAGCCATTTTGCTTCAATGAACAGAGCATTATTGTATAAAGCTAGCTTAGCTTTCTGCAGGCTATTGTATCAATTGAAACCATTCTCACGCCAACCACATTATTTTTAGACATATTGAACAAAAGCTTAATCATATTAACGGCAAACAACATTTCTGAAAAATGAATATGCCGCCGCCTTCCTGTCATTTATCACCGTGCCTCTTTGGAATAAAAAAATTACTTTCTTAGAATTCCCAAGTGTGTCCAATTGGATGATTGGTCATTTCTCATAAGGCAGTTATTGTTGTTGTTATTGTGACTGTTGGGCATGCAAGTCAATCAAAAAAAATGATGCAGTTAACTAAGTAAAGGCATCTTCTATTTAGGCGTTGTAATTGATGTGCAGTTGACAGCTGGTTGAATTGAAGTGCATGCTAAGAAGAACTTAATGTGTTTTAGGTTTGCGTTAGATTGTAACGCTTTGTTTGTCACGTGTTTGTGCAAGTCGTTACTCATACGCCACGTTGCACACGCGCATTTTTACACACTTGAATTGAGTTCATTGGTTTTTGGCGCCTACAACTAAATCCACAAACCAAGACATGGTAATTTACATGTGATTTTGCAATGCATGGCAATACATTGACCGAACAACGCTCCAATGGCGACGACTGTCCGCTGACGTAGTTTGGATTCGTTCGAATTGCATGCAGTCTGATGCGCGATGTACGAGGTTTGTATGTCAGTATGATCACAAAATGAATGCAGAATTTGCACTGCTTGGCATGACCATGAACTGGCGGGAAAGGCGCCCCAAAAACCCCAAGAACATAAAGATTTGGCGCAGTTTTCGCCAACATTTTTGCATAAGCGAAAAAAGCTGCGCAGTATGAAGACATTGTAGATTTGCATTGCAGATAGCAGCCACAAGATAAAACATTAGCACATGGTTAAGTTCGCATAAAAATTGTTAAAATGAAGTTGGCGAAAAACAAAACAAAAAAAAAAAAAAGCAAAAACCTTTCGATTGGGTTCAATGCCTGGCCTTAGCTGGAAAATGTTTGCATACAAGCAACGCTTGACGTCACAGCCGTGGGGCGTTGCTGATTATCCTGGAAAGTAATTAGACAAAAAAAAGCACTTTATGTGCTGCTCAGCTATTTACATTGCTTAATTAATGCAGAGAGCGAATTGAAAAGTTGCAGCGGAGAGTTTCTTAAAAAGAGGGAGAGCCTCAAATTGAGAGCGCGAGTGAGCGAGGGAGTGCTGCGTAAGCAAGCAATGCACAGTGGTGCGTTCACTCGAAAGGTATTGCAAAAATGCGCAATCGTTTTTTATTAAAGGAAAGTTACTTTTTTAACAACTGGTATAGAATAAATATTCCTGAACAGTATTAAGCACTAAGCTTTAAATAGATGGGATTATTGTTTTTGACAAATTTATATATAGTAAATTCTATTTGATGCGTCGTTAAAAACCTGTTGTCATATTTTACGCTTTCACCTAATGGGTATGCTAATTGTAGTATGTATTATATGGAGGTGTTATTTTGTGTTTGTTTTTTTCCAAAATGCCTTAAAATGTCTGGGTGCTGTTTAGAAATATTTTGCTTAATATGCGCTGTTTTTGTTTAGAGGTCTGTCGAAGTTTGATTCTGAACAAACAATGTTATTATTTTGAATATGACATGTAAAGTGTAAATAGTAAAACTTAGGTAAGTCAAAATTTTTAAAGTTTATTGGCGGTAAACTGTTATTTTTAAGTTGCTCTATTGGCTGTTTTTTATTGCTGTCCAGCTGTCAGCTTAAGCTAAGCCTGTCTGTTTTTTTTTATTTTAATTAGACTTTTTAGTATTCATACACAGCCCAAAGTAAGTTATGTGCTTTATTTTTCATTAAATACATTTTTAAAAATGTATTAAACCACATTTCTCTTTTTTTATCTTAAAATTAAAACTAAATTTCCTGCTTAATTTTTCCATAAATGCATTTTTGAAAATATATTTCAATACTTTTTTCTAACTAAATTCCGTGTTTAATTCTTTCATTAGTGCATTTCTGAAAATGTATTACGTTTTCCCACAATACTCTGCCTTTTATAATGTTTTACAAAAGGATTTGCAATGAAATGCTGAAGCAGAAATAAACATTTTTGCTGCACACCAAAGGCGCAGCTTGAGAATCTATTAATATAGTTTTTTTTTTAGAGAGCCCTACAAGTTTGTAGTTCAATCTGAACAGCGTTGCCTTTAAGTAATAGTATTTTTTTTTTGGCCAAATAGCGATGTGGTATATATGCTTACGCTACCTATTGAAAAACAAAAAACATGCAGCCTTATAACTTTGAAGTTTTGTATATTCAAATTTTTAAGCGCTGCTTAGCAAACAATACAATAAAATATTATTATTCGTCTCCTCAATATTCGTTGCAGCTCTTAAGATGATATAAACAGCTTTATTGTCAATATATTTCTTTAATATCATTGAACGATAATATAACATCGATTAAGTTTCGACTTTCTCAACTTACTCCGAATAACGAGGAGATTCGTGTATTGAGTGTCTCTCACTTTTTTCACTTTGCAACCATTCCCTGCACGGTATGACACAATGGGCTATTTAGCCTCAGTGTCCTAGGTGGTGATTGTCGCCTGAGGCGTAGGCGCTCGTACGGACACGAAATATTCGAAGCAGCTCTGAAAATTATATGAAAAGCTTGGAATTCTTAAATATTATTATAACACTTTTCATAAAAAATATCAACTTTAAAAAATACGATTTTAAATTATTTTTACGCTTAATTAGTGTTATAACAGTTTTCGTAAAAATATTCAATTTTTTTGAATTTAATTTTTTTACGCTTTGTAACAAAAGCTCTTCCCATGTAGAAACCATATGCACAAGTGTAACAAGTAACTTCATTAATGTGATTTATATACGTTAAATATTCATATGCAGTACATGTGTGTATGTGTTTTGGTATCGTAAAATCGTAAAATATTCTAGGAGTCTTGAGTAGGACTATAAGAGTTTGAGTTAGTTAACTTAATTTCATTATTTTTTTTGCAAAACTAATAACTTAAACTGTTTGACTAATTGGCAATAGCAATACAGAGTTTTAATTCTATGCTTTGCCCTCATATCAGCCAAAGTCAAAGTAACTCAACTGCAACTCCAATTTTCCGCTTATAAATTTTACTAACAATAATTTGTTTTTTCACACCACTGTGCTTCGATCGTTTGGCAGCCACTTCGTGGACACGATCGTCGTCTTTGCGCTTCGTTGTCAGCCTCGTCAATGGCATCGGCATCGTGGCCGTCGATTGGCACAAAACTCGCCGTCCATAAAGCCAAACCAGTTAGTCGCCGCAACGAGCTCGAGTCGAATTGAGTAGCACGCAAGAAGCTAACGGCAAAAAATAATATTTAATAAAGAAACAACAAGAGCACTAAATCATTTATAAAGTAAATAAATAATATAAAAATATACATATGTGTGAAGTGTAGTGCAGCAAAAGCCAGATAAATAACCAATACCAACGCAAATACAAGCACAAAGTGAAGCAAATAATCAAATCAAAATAAAAAGTGTAGCAGCAAAAAAGAAAAAAAAACATAATAGGAAATAAATACATAAAGTAAATATTTCAATATTCATGTTTGCTGCTGCCTAAAAAAGTGTGGGAAACAGAGAGCAAAAGAGATACAAAGTGAAAAACTTTAGCAGAAAGTTAGAAGTTTTATTTTTTTTCAAGTTGAGCGTCAAATAAACTCTTCAGCTAAATGACTATGACTTCAACATTGCTGCAGCGGCCAACAGCAACAACGAATCCGGCGGAAAAGCAAGCAACAAAAGCAACAATTACACGCGGCAGCAGCAGCAGCAACAACAACAGCAACACAATGGCATGGTCCAATGAGAAATTACGTTTCTCGTGCATTGATAATATTGGAATTAAACAATTGTGGAAACTAATTGCATTGGATACGGCTGGTGGCAGCACGGCAACAGCAACAACTACAACAAGCAAAACAACAACTGTGACGGTCAAACAAATGCAGGCAGAGCAGCAGCAACAACAACACTGCAACAACAACAACAACAATGAGGTAAGTCTTTTTGGACAACTTTTTGTTTAAATATTTTGTTGTTGTATGCAAAGAAAGCTGCAGAAAAAAATGATATTTTTTTTTGGAAGCAACTTTCAATGACGTCAATGGGGATAGCCGCCGGCGCACATCCGTATTGTAGAAAGCAGTGAAAGTGAACGGACATAACACCAAAATGTTTACAGTTCGCCCCTTGCCCCAACTGCTGTGGCACATAAAAACTCTTTGCTTTGACACACAGCTGTTACGCTTAGAATATTAAATTCTTCTTAATTGCTGGCTGGGAATTTTTGCACGCTTGTGTTGAAACAAGTGGCATTTAGGTATGCCCCAAGTAAATAGTAACAACAACTAAAGCTGAACTGATCTCAAAATTCCCTAAATGCTTGCGACTGCGCCTACGTAACCGTCAATTTGCATGGCAGAAATTTTTGTTTTTTTTTTTTTTTTTTTTAAGTAAGCCAAAGACGACGGCAACGTTGGCAGCGACGCCAACAGCGCCAAAAGCGCTAATTAAGCGACAAGCGACAAACTTTAAACAGGGCCGGATATGTGAGAGACCATGACAAGGCGCCACTTATGCTGCTGGCGCCCCTTTGTGTATAAACAAAAGAAAATTTCCTGCGCACAGTCACATGCTTTGTATGAGTGAAAACAAATCAATTCATTTTATTAAAAACAATTGACAGTCATAAATCAGGCAAGAGAGCATCCCATCCATATAAAGCGGCGAACCTTTTGTGCGGCCTAGGGTTCTACACAGTTTATTGACTTGTGAAACGATTATTGTTGGTTACTAGCCAGGAATATTTAGGCATTTTAAGTGAAAGCTTGAGATACATTTGCAATAAAAACAGTGGTGGTGAAAAGTTATCGGATAGCTTGCATAATTTTGTAGTGATTGTTTGAATATACTATTTAATATCCTTCCAGTTATCAGTCCTCATAGGCCTTGTAGATGTCAGGCCTCATAGGTTTTCCAGATTGTAATTCTGAAATTAGCTTTTTGATCATTTTTTCGCAAAGGAAGCAAAACTCTACCATATCACATGCTGTCTTTTTTCGCTTAACTACATAATAAACTTGAAAGAAATAGCATTTGTATAGCTAAGGTATAATTATTATTATTAAGATGTCAGTCCTCATAGGCCTTCTAGGTCTTACAGGCCTGCCAGTTTTTAAACCTCATAGACCTTCCAGCTGTCAGGTCTTATAGGTCTTCCCAAAACCAAGGTCCGTATAGGCTCATTGGATTGTAATTCTGCGGTTAACTTTTTGATCATTTTGTTCATTGAATAATAATGAATAAACTAGCATTTGTATAACTTTGGCTATAACCATTGCTAACTTATGAGGTATAATTGTTATTACTAAGATGTCAGTCCTCATAGGCCTATCAGATGTCAGGCATCATAGGCGTATCGGATATCAAGCTTCATAGGCCTTCTAGATGTCAGGCTTCATAGGCATTCCAGAAGTCAGACTTCTTCATAAGCCTAACATATGTCACGCTTCATAGGCCTTCTAGATGTCAGGCTTCATAGGCATTCCAGATCTCAGACCTCATAAGCCTTCCAGATGTCAGATCTCATAAGCGGTCCAGATGTGAGGTGTCAGATATTTATTTTAAAAATAGCAGCAACTTTTTGAGCATTTTAGATGAAAGCTAGATTTATAGCTTTTTTCGCTAATATGTTTGTCTTGTAAACCTAATTTAGTTTTGAACTTAGAATTTTATTCATTGTATGTGGAGCTTGCTATTATATGCGTAGTCGCTTAACCCTAAGGCTCGCTGTGGGATTCCATGCTTTATCACTGGTGCTTTTGCCTAGCACTGACATAGCTAGCAAATATTCGCTATTTGCTTTAGTAAACTTCACACACCACAGTTCCGATTCGTCTATAAACTTTAAATAGCTATTAAAAGACACACCTGCTCGCTTCGACTTTGCAGCAATGTCAGCATAGTCAAGGGAAATAATAAAATAATATTTTTCGGACACATCTTTTGACTTACTTAATTTGTTTTAAGACTTCATGTTAAGTACATTGAAAATAGTAAGAAAATTAATGTCGCTCAACTTTTGCACTTGTGTCTGCTTAAGTGTCAGCAAACTTTTAGAAGCCACTGTATACAGCTGTATGGCAACAAAATAAGCAACTCAAGGTCACAAATTTCTTTACAACTTCTGGCATTATACAATTGGGTGACAATTATTTTTAGTCCCAAAGTTTCCAGCACTAGATCTAATTTTTATTGTATTACTTACGCCTTTGTTTTTTGTTCCCACAGTCTCTGCTCTTATCGCACATTTATCGAGTGTTATATTTATATATTTTTTTTTTATTGCAATACTACAGCCGTACCAGTTGAAGCATTCTTGTTTTTCATTTGATAAAAGTTATTTAGCAAGTTTTTATAGTATTTTTTATAAACCAGCTTTATGTGTCTTCGTTTTTCTGCCAGTGTAGCTGCTAAGCGCTTTTCGTATTATTATATTTACTTAAATATATATTTCTTGTCACCTCTTGAGCATTATTAAGTGTCAAGTGCAGCGGCCCACGCTGTCGGCGGCTTCGTTATTATCACAACTAGACGTAGTTTTTTTTTTTTTTTATTTTGGTATATTTTAGTTTTTTTTATATTTTATTTGGGTTTCAGCTTTGATCAAGGCTTTTGATACTTAAGTTTGTTTGAGTTTATTTAGCGCAGTAGAACTTGAAAAATGTCTAATGTATTTGTAAGTCTTTTGAAGGTTGTCTGACTTGGTTGTATTTGGAGTAAAGTTCATGTGCACTAAATCATTTATAATATTTCCTTTTGCTTTTTGGCATATCATTAGCGTCAAGTGTTTGCCTAAGGGCAAGCAAGTAATAAAACCCAAACTAATAATTCAGTTTAATCATAAGCAAGTAGAAACATCTTTGCATGAATCATTTTAATTTTTGGCTAAACGGGAAAGCTGTCTTAAAATCAATAGTGACTCATTTGTGCAAATATTGCCATGGATTTTTGTCTTAACTTTCGGCAGAAATGATTAAATGATAAAATAATAAAACGGGAATATATATAGACATTTCCCATTGTTATGGGTTTCACAATTCACAATATTTATTTAATCATACACTATGTCTTAGCCAGCTTAGCTACTGCTAAGAATTTGCAATACTTACCCCCAGCACACTTTATATTAAGTATCTCGTTGACGTCACAGGCGCTGCGTTTAATCGAATTCAAATTCCTAAGCCTAGTAATCGAATATATTTAAATCTAAATAGCTGCGCTGCTACTTTGACAGCGCTGAACTTGAACTTGAGACTAAAAACAAAACTAAAAATAAACGACTAAATATAGCAGCTCTAGTAACACATTAAAAAAAGAAAAATATACAAAAATTTATTGTTTAGTGATAACAAAATGCTGTAACGCATATCAGCCAAAAAAAATTTTATAAATAAAAAAAACCAGCTCTTTATTTTTATTATTCTAGCAAAGGTTCAACAGCTATAAAAAGTTTAAAGTCAGCTTAATTAAAATAAATAAGCGCATTTAATATGTTTATAAAAAATTGCTAACTTTATGCATAAAAATTCGGCGCTTAAATTTATTTTTAAACAGCTTAAATCAGAAACTTGCACTTAAAAAAAAATATTGCAATAAAAAGTAAAATAAATTAAAATAAATTTTGAGAACTAAGAACTATAAGTCAACAAAAGCATGCAGCACTTTAACATACAAAAATCTTTTAAGAAACAAAATTTTAAGAAATCTAAATTTTTTAGTTAAAAAAATTTTTTGGTTTTACAGAAATAAAAATTTGGCGTATGCTTTGGCGTGATTTGATATAAATGCAAATATTTATTTTCATAATTAAGAAATTGTGTGGTTTATTGAAATAAACAATAGCTTAGTTTAGCGGTGGTTACCTCACATAGATCAGAGTGTTCCTTAGTGGAACCGTAGTTAATCGGCTGTAAGTCGCGTGCGTGTGCTTCGCGAAAGCTAACAATTCCTAGGTTGGCCTTTAAGCTGTCTCCGCCAGCGAGTCTATTCATGGTCTTCCTGGAAAGTTAGTTCTCGAGCTTCGGAGGCCAGGGCAGTTGCATAAGAGGTGTTCCAGGGTTTCTGTGACTCCTGGTACCCTGCACTTAGTGCACTCCTCGTTGTCAGTGATGCCCAGCCTTTTGGCATGGGCTGCGTTCAGGTAGTGGTTCGTTTGTAAGCCCAGCATAAGCCTGCAGTCTTTCCTAGGAAGCTGCAAGATCTGCTTGACTAATTTCAAGTTGAGCCTTCCACACATGATGCGTCGCATTGTGGCAACTTCTATCGGAAGCGACTGCAGCGCTTTCGTCCGACTTGTGGTTTAGAGCCCTTAGAGTTGTTCCTAAGTCTTCAGCCCTCGTTCGTGTAGATTCAAAACCCGCCTTAGCTAGCCTGTCTGCCATTTCGTTTCCAGCAATGCCCTGGTGGCTGGGACTCAAAAGCAGCTCACCCTCTTACGGGCACTTAGCGCCTCTAGTGAGACCCTCCAGTACACATTTGAAGCTAATGGCATACATAGGCTTGCATGGATTTGATTGCCGCCTGACTGTCGATGAAGAAGAAAACATAAACATTTTCTTTGAAAAAAAAATAATATTATCGCATTTTAGCATGACAACCGCAAAGCTATATTTTTTTTTTGAACTGAAAATTATCACATTGCATTATCACGTTTTGTACTTATACAAACTTTTAGAACTTTATATATATTTTCAAAAATTGCTTCAAGCAAAGATATTAAAAGCATGCAAGAATTTGAAACTAGTTTCTGGAACAATTTTCGACTGCCTAGCGTAATATTTCTTATCACTACCAGACATTTACAGCAAAGCCCTAATTATTTTGTGATTTGTCATGATTTTCATAGCCAATTATTTTGGCTACTGCGCATAAAACGTATTATTGTACGAGATAAAAAGATTTCTTATCAGTATTTTAGCATATTTTCCAGATTGTTTAAAGTTTATTCATGTACAAAGTGTTATGCGCTCTAATCCCAATTTAGAAAAACTCTCGAACATAGCTCAAGTTGTCTACTTTGGCATAACTGCTTACAAAAGTTGAAAGAACTAAAACTCTAAGTTCGTTATAATTATTTCATTCAAACAGCTATATTCATGAAAGTTTGACACAAAAAAAAGCCAAAAGCAACCCATATAACTGTTGACTTCGAAAGAACTTGAAATGTTGTTTAAATTGCTGACAGCTTGTCCATTCAAATTATCTTACGAACCGATACAGCTCAGGATGTGTATTATGTTTTCTGACACATTTTCTTATATGCGAAACTACAAAGCTTTTAAGTTTTGCGCCTTAACTTTGCTGTATTTTCGGTACAATAAACTCCGTAACAGGTTTTCACAATATATATATATTTTTTTGTTGCAGCAACTGACATCACAAAAAAATCCAAAAAAACAACAACAAACAATTTTGATACACCTCTTGACGTCAATGCAAATAAAGTGATCGTCTTTTGCAGACAGTTTGTCTCTTACACGTTTTAACTTGCAGTGCTGCCAACGCGTTCAAAAAAAAAAGTGACCGCCTCTTGTTTGGTTTTAATGTCAGGGTTGTGTTCTAGAAAAACTCAACTGACTCACACACAATCCGGGAGCAGGCAATAACAAGATGTTTAAACTAGTTTGGGTTGGGCTGAGGAAAAAAAAATATGAAGCAATTTCGTGCAGTCTCAGGGTCAATTGTAATCTAGTAGAAGTTGCTGCCAATTTAGGTTAGTCTTCTATAAGCAGCGGCATGTTGCATGTCTCGCATTGGCTTCGAAAACTTTCAATTTGACAAATTTGCCAAGTTGATATCATTTAATTAATGCCGCAAGGCTTGGACTTTGACGTCACGCGCATAATTTAAGCCTGCTGCTTTTGGCTTTGTCTTACTTTATTTATATTAGTGTCTTTTTTTTTCTCATCTTATATATATATATATATATTTGTATTTTGATTGGATCAACAAATGTTTTGTTAACACGTTCAACCGGAGGCAATACAAAATGCTAAGTAGTCATAAATAAACACTAGAGAAGATAACATGTGAGCTTAGTTAAACAGTTGCGAGTTTGAGAAAGTGTCTAAAAATAAAACAGAGCGTTTAAAAACGCTCGTAAAACGCGTTTAAAAACGCTCGTAAAACGCGTTTATGCTGCTTAATATGGCGACAGGTTCCAACAGCAGGTGGCGCCACGTATGAAAACATTATTGTTATTTTGCTGCATCATAATATTTATGCAAAACTTTGTTATTTTAGTAAGAAAAGAACTTAAACTGTTTACTTAGAACTTAAACTTTTAAATTTATAGCACGTAGCGTTTTGTTTTGCCAGAAAGCTTCTCATTAGCAGTTAAAGCAAAACTCTTAAATTAAATTTATTGCTTACTTTTAACTCTTTTTACGTCTCATTTTATGGCCAAAATATTGTTTAAACTTTGAAAACTACTTTTTTCAAAGCGTAGCTACAAACACGCCCTCTAGCGTCAAATTACGTTATGCTGCAGCGCAATCATGGCGCCATCTATTGTTTAGCACAACTATAGTAGGCGCAGTTTTTTGTGTACTAAAAACGCACTCAAGCTTGAAATTTTTGATGTAATTATTATAAAATTATTATTTTTTTATTTAAGTACAAAATATGTCAGCTTTAATTATTGTGCACACATTTGTTTATTATTGTTTTGAGCTAAACTTGCGCTTTTGCGGTTATTTCTACAGTCTAATGGCATTTTATTTTTCCAAACTAAGCACGGTTTTGAAATTTTATGTGATTTTACTTTGAGCTGTCACAATCACAAACACGAGCTAGATATGACATGAGTTTATTATTAAATAATGCCACATAAGCTATTAAATAATATTTATTGCTATTGTACTACGCATTTTTAATATAAAATAAAGGGCTCTACGCTAATGGACAATTAAAATTTTATTACTGAAATTACAACGAACTAAAAACAAAAAGCTATGAAGATTTAGCGTATACAGCTGGTAGGTTTTTTTTTCTCAAGTGAGAGCCACTAAAAATTTGCATAAAACTTACATACAATTTTAGCACAGTTGTTGTAGATCTCTAACGGGGCGCTTAGAAACTATCAATGAAGCACGACGCGCCTTATGACGTCCATAGAATACTGTAACCAAACGCAACTCTCTAAACAGCGATATCTGCTTGACTCTATAGACACATTTCACATTACATGCGTTTTATAAGGTCAGCTCTGACGACAAACAACTTGTACTAAAAAAAAAAAAAATGCTATATAATACTTAAGTATATAGTTTTAGTAGAGTGCTTTTAGCACATATTTACCTCGAAAGTTGGTTAGTTACTAGAATTTGATATGTCATTTCAATTACATGGCGGCGATTTTGTTTGTGCCATGCCGCCCGAATGTCAACATTTGACAGCTCATTAGTAAGAAATTAAAATGTAAATCTATAATGATATTTAAGATGGGCTTAAACTTGAAGAGCGCGTTGTATAGGGTGCGTATGCGCAATATGAAGGTGTTGTGAATGCTTGGATAAAGAGTGAGTGCTGATTTTGAGAATTTCTGCGGTTCCACACATAAATATTAAAGTTTTCTCTGATTATTTAAAATTTTTGTAATTTTGATTTTTGACAATTTGTAAGTTGATACAGCAAAATATTAAAGTTTTCGGGTTTTTACAATTTTTTTTTAATAAATCAAGTTACTTTTATTTGTAATTTGCATGAAAAGATTTGAATCGAAAAAAAGGGCGCTGATTTTGAAAATATTTCAGCTTCTACAGTTAAAAATTAAAGTTTTCTGTTTTTTTTTTTAATTTTTTCATAAATCAAGCAAAACTATTTGCAACTTATGAGTTGTTTATTTGTTTCAAAAGATTTTTAAGCTGAATTCGAAAATTTTGTGAGTTGCTACAGTTAAATGTTAAAGTTTTTGGTTTATTTTATATATTATTTTTTTTTAATAAATCAAGAGGTTTGCTCTTTATTTTTATGGCCTTTTAATTTTTATTTTTAAGCTGAATTCGAAAATTTTGTGAGTTGCTACAGTTAAATGTTAAAGTCTTTGGTTTATTTTATATATATTTTTTTTAGTAAATCAAGAAGTTTGCTCTTTCATTTTATGGGCTTTTAATTTTTTTTTTAAATGTTGATTCCTATATAAAAGATAAACGTTTTTAAAAATTATATAAAAGCTGCTACTGCCTTCAAGTCGAAGTAATGTTTAATTTTTAATTTTATAAAAATATATATATATATTTATTGCTTAATAATTTTGTTAAAAAATGTATACAATTTTAGTTCAATAGGTTTTTTTTTGGTATTTACTACATTTGCATTCTTATTTATTCTTATGCTAACTAATTATTATTTTTATGTTTTAAAATTCAAATATTTTCGTTTCGTTAAAAAAACTAAATTCTATTTTTTATTTTATTTACGTTACGTATTTTACTTACGTTTGCCTTCAAATTTATTTTTATGCAAATTATTTTTTTTTTTATATTTTAAAATTTAAAATTTTTAAATATTTCAATTTGCTTAAAATATTAACAAAAAAAATATTTTTTTTTAAACTCATTTTTTTATATTTATTTTAAAAGCACAAATCGAGATAAAGCGTTTAAGCTGTTTTATAAAACTTAAACAATATTATATTATCTTAACTAATTGACTTGCGGAAATTCTGTAAAACTTAAATATCTGCTTTTTATTTTCTTTGAACTTCTTTTTAATGCTTTTAAATTAACGACTTTTCTGTACTTTTGCTTTTCGGTTTTTTTCGTCTTTATTTATAGAACTTAACGCTACAAAGTAAATTACAGCTTGTCGAAGACCATTTATATTTAGCCAGACAAAAACAATTCAATTAAGATGTTTAGCTTTTTATTAAACTAGTTTTTAGTACCAATCAGATATAAAGTTAATGAATGTTGTACCTTTTTTTTAATATTAAGCAGCTACAGCGCAGCCAAACAGCATTTAATTAACTTTAATTAGGCAGTTGATTAATAACTGTTATAAAGAAAGTTTTTATAAGCACAACTTAAGGTGAGATCACAAGTAATGACATAGATCTCAGATTTAATAGTCAAGTAGCAACCCGTTTTGAAGAGTAGAGGCGCGCCTTTGGGTGGTGCGCAACGCTTAAAAAGTTTTATATTTTCATTAGCGAAATTGTCAACTCATTATGGCTCAGGACTAATTTTTTTTTTTGCCACTTATCGCTAGACTAATGTAATGCAGTTGAATCATAACTAAGGTCTAAAAGTATTGTTATCACTTATATTTCTATGTGTTTTCCAATAATACTACGTCAATTTGTCGCATCATGTTTTTATTGTGACAAAGCTCAAGGTTAGAAAAGTAAAATCTGTTTTTAATAATATTAAAAAATTTTAATATATGTTTCGTCACTGGGCTATACAAAGTCCATGGCATAACGTTTTAGAGCAATTTTCGCACAATTTATTGCTTATTATTTATTCAATATTTTTTTTGCTCAACTTGTTTTTAAATTTATTCTTTGAAGCCGGGTATTGAAGTCCAGTTAGATGGGTTGTTTTAGTATAGGCTTTATTTTTTTCATAATTTTGTGGGCTTGTTTCGTGTTGCCTGTTATCATTGTGAGTGTTTGGTAGTTTTTGTACTCGGTTTCGTCATAGTCTCAGTACTGCTTCTTTTTTGTCATAGACGGCGCCACGTTGGCATCATCCATTCTTAGTTTTGATTAGTTAATTAATTTCTATTATAATTGTTACAGTTTGAAGTTTTAGTTTTAATATTAGGACTAGTTTCAGTACTAGTTCTAAATAGCTTCAGTACTTAGACTAAATAGGTACAGTACTTGTGCTAAATAGCTGCAGTACTTACATCAAAAACTACTGTACATGTACTAAATAATTACAATACTTGTACTTAATAGCTGCAGTGCTTGCACCAAATAGCTACAGTGTTTGTACTAAAAAGTCGCAGTACTTGTACTAAAAGCTGCAGTGATTGTGCTAAATAATTACAATACTTGCGCCAAATAACTAGAGTATTTGTACCAAAAAGTCACAGTATTTGCACTAAAAAGTCACAGCACTGGTACAAAATAGCCACAGTACATGTACTAAACAGCTACAGTACTTGCGTTAGTAACACTTTCAGTACTAGTACTAAATAGCACTACTTTCAGTACTAGTACTAAATAGCACTACTTTCAGTCCTAGTACTAAATAGCATTACTTTCAGTGCTACTACTAAATATCGTTGCTTTCAGTACTAGTGTTGCTTTTAAAACCAGTACTAAATAGTATTACTTCTAGTACCGATACTGAATAGTTTCAGCACTAGTACTAAATTGCTTAAGTATTATATAATTTTTAGAACTAGCAAAATAGCTAAATAGTTTCAGTGCTGGTACTAAAAAGTTTCAGTGCTGGTACTAAAGAGTTTCAGTACTAGTACTAATAAGTTTCAGTACTGGTACTAAAGAGTTTCAATGCTAGTATTAAATATTATCAGCGTTGGTACTAAATACTTGCAGTACTAAATTGCTGAAGTACTACTTTTAATACTGATTTTTTGCCATAGATGGCGCCACGTAATCAAACAAGCGCATCTTTTTTTTGAACAGCAATTATTAGTTTTAAATTGCAAATAAGCTGCATTCCTTAACAAAATAAACTCTTATAATGTTTCTCGCAATTGTTTTAAATCTCAAAATTCATAAACATTGCTAAATCTCCATAAAAATACATTTAAAAAATGTTAATAGTTAAAAAGGGAATTAGATTCGCCTACACTGAAAATTTATGGTCATAAGTTTTTATGGAAATTGTTATTTTTACAATGTGAGAAAAACAATTGTTAATTTGTACAATTCTATTGATTATGGAATTATTACACTGTTGAAAAAATATTGTTAGTTCGTTAAATTTTCTCTTTGTGCTCATTAATTTAAAGCAAGAAAAATAGAGCGGAAATGTTCAAGGTGCAAGTTAATAATAGAAGGAATTTCTGACTAAGAATAGTTGGGTTTAAGAACTTTACGTGACGACAAACTGTTTGAAAATGGCTTAATTTTTTTGATATAAATGTTATGTATGAACCAGGGTGGGCCTACGACCCTCATGGGTCTATTATGCCCACATTCTCCTAGTTCAGTTTTAATGTTCTCAGATACTGAGTTAGACCAGTCTGTGGGGTATACATGAGGTATGTTGATCAGGCTGTCAGCAACGAAAATTTGGTATCTGACAGACTTGACATTAGTTTGTTTTGAGTAGGAATTCGATTGTTTGAAGAACTCTCTGCATCTTTGGCCAATCTTAGCCATCAAAACCATCTGGCTGTCAGGAAAAAAAAGATTGAAGTCCGACAGCTTTGGCATATGATTCACGATTTGCTTATATTAAAATTGTTTGTACAACGTAGTGGATTGTTTTTGGTACGCTAGAACCAATTTCAAACTTTTGCGAACCGCAGCCATCAAAACCATCAGGCTGTCAGCAACGAAAGATTGGATTCCAATAGCTTTAGCATTGGAAAGTTTGTGGAAAGAACTGGAACTCTAGTATTTATCTGCATCTTTGGCCAACCTTAGACCAACGGGTTGTCAGAAAATAAAGATTGAATTCGAACAGCTAACGAAAGCATTGAGAGAATTGGAAAAAAACTAGATTGTTTGAAGAATTATTTACGGAAATCGTTGTGGAAACTCCATAAAATCTTACTATATCATTTTGGCAGCCAACAGCTTGTTTCCGGTCTCAACACTTTAAAACTTAACAGCTATAATACCCCGAGATATGTTGTTTTTTTTTTTTTTTTTTAGTTTTTGTGCATGCCTTCCTTCATTAATTGTTTTCATTGTGAAATCAAACATTTATCCAACGCTGTCATAAAAATAATTGAATAATATTAGGCACATGTTTATGTGCTTCGTCGAGATAAGCAGTCTTTTAATTAAGAATGCTTTTTGCAGCTGTTGTAGCAGCTACCGAGTGTTTACTGTGCTCAGCGGTGGGTCTGGATGTAAACAAGTGATGGATTTTGTTTATATGCAAATTTGTACACTTACGTTATGAGATATCCGCTGATGTTATTAACCCAAAGCCAGCGGCTGGCCACCCCGACCAGTTTTGTATTGACACGAAAAAGACGCAGTCTTATCTAAAGCCAGCCAGATAAGAAACTAAAGTGTGTAGATAATAAAATAAAGTACATATACATATCTCAAGATGGATAGCTAGATAGCTAGTACGCGAACTGTTTGGGGGCGGCGCTCTATATAAAGCTGCTGTATATAAACAAGTTCCAAGGCAGTGCGCCTTAATTAGTTAATTAATTTAAACATTTCGCGCTGCACATTAACAGCTGCCTTTGAGTATAAACAGCATTTTAAGTAATTTATTATAGCAGACAGGCAGTCAATGGCGCTGCCAAAATATAAAGTTATAGCTCAATTTGAATTTTCATTGCACGGTTCCGATAAAATAAACCCAAAAAAAAAACAAACACCAAACAGCCCAGCGTTTTGCATACTAAATGCCTAATTAGAGGCACAGTTGGAGATCTCCAGCCACACACAGCGTAACCATAAAAAAATACCAATATTTTTCTGTATTTTAAGTAAGCGTAAATAAATAGATTGTTTTTTTGCATTTGTTGCATTTATATAATTTACAGTGGCGGCAGGCGGAAAAAGTAACAACATTTTGAAAAGGGGCGCAGCATTTGGCACACGTGCGTGAAATTTGTAAGCAACTTTGGACGGCATATTTGCGCATATGTACACACTTGTTTGCATAATTAATATTGTTTTCAACTCAAATGACTCACTTGCGTTTAGTAGAACGCAAAACAGTTGCTGACTTAATTTTTTTCGAGTGCAAGGGTTGCACGAGCCCACGGACAATAATTATGCAGATGTGTACACACTGGTGAGGCTTGGACGCAAATGAATCATGCTGTGAGATTATTAGTGACTGGGAACTCTAAAGTATTTGAAGCTGTTTCTAAAACGCACTTGACAGAGGAAACAAACAGCTGATACTCCTCACACAGCCTACACAACTGCCAACTCTTAGGGACTTATGTACACACTGGAAGTGTGCATCTGCATTTGGACTGAACCTGATACACTAAAGGATATAAAAGTTAGCTCAAAAAATACACTTACTCTGGAAAACAGCTGGCAGGTGCTTCTCCATGGCACATTCACTGCCTACTGCCAGCACTTAGAAATATATGTACACACTGTACGTGTGCAACTTGACTTCGACTGAAATGAATCGTACGCTGAAACTCTTAATGCCTGAAAGCTCTAAAGGATTCAGAAATAATCTCAAAAGTGCAACTTTCCAGAGAGTGTCTTCTGACTCTACTCTGTCTATTCCTACCACAACCTACACTACAACCAACCAACTCTTAGACACTTATGTACACACTGGTCTTGACTTTGACTGAACTGAATTATGCTTTGAAACTTCTAGTAACTGGTTACTGCAAAGGCTTGTGAACTGTTTCTGAAATGCACTTTCCACAGTTGTGCCAACAATTTCTGGGCGCAACTGACTCTCCATAGCACATCCACTGCCTGCACTACTACCAACACTTAGGGACACACTGGTAGAGTGCATCTTGACTTTGACTGAACTGAACCATGCCTTGAAACTAAAAAGCTAAAGGACTTGGTACCAATGTCAAAACGTAATCTCTAGAGAGTGTCTATTTCTGGAACTCTACTCTTAGAGACTTATGTACCTATTTGTAATGTAATAAATCATACTGTTAATGTCTGCAAATCTAAATAATTTAGAAACGATCTCAAAAGACGCACTTTCCAGCGGCTGTCAAATTCTAGGAAACAGCTGATACTTCCCCTTGTACACATGCACACACTTTAAGTTTGCATCTTGACTTTGAACGCAATGAGTCATGCTCTGAAACTCTTAATGACTGGGAACTCTAAAGGATATCGAACTGATCTCAAAATACGCACTTTCCATAGACTCAAATTCTGAGAAACAACTCACTCTCGTCTGACTAACCCCGCCACAGCCTACACAACTGCCAATTCTTAGAGACTTATGTACACACTTCCACTGCATGTATGCATAATCAATAATTTTTTTCAAAGCTTGACTTTGCGACGAATGAATCACTTTACTTTTTGATGCTTTCGATTCGTAGAATTCAATTTGAAGAGTTTTTCGATATACGCTCTTTTTTATGATTTCGTTCTTTGTAAACAAATTACGACGCGAAAACGCCGTGCATTGACGTCAGAATTAGCATTTGTTATTATTATTTTTTTCTTTTTTTTTGTTTTTTTGTCTCGTTTCTATGTTTTCGTTATACTTATTGTTATTTTCTTTTTGTTTCATTTGCAGCAACAAATACATTACGAAAACTGCGAAAACTTGGCCGATTATTTGAGCTTACAGCGCGCCGCACAGCTGAGCAGCAACAGCAATCGCATGTCATTATTGAAGTTCTTGGCCATTGTAAGTATCCCCCCCCCTTCCCCTTCCCCAACAATAAGTGTAAATATTTTATTATATGTATTGGAAAAACTTTCCGTTACCCAGTTAAATATTACGCAGACAATGTAAATATTAAATATTTAAATGTTTTTTGTACTTAAACAACAAATACTTCCTGATCGGAACCTCAGACAATATGGAGGCGCTTGGCAAATTGCCCGCCGCCTGCCTGCCTGCCAACCACTCGTCGTTGTCGTATAAATATTGCATTAAAAATCGAGGCTGTTTGGCACATAAAAAATAAAGTCTGTAAATAAAACATTTTGTTTGAGTATTTATAATCGCAGTCAGACAATAAAGAGATTTTTCAGCAGACTGTGACTGAACTCGTGTTTGCATAATTGCGTCAAATTCCACTGTCTAGATAAACAATCTATAGAAACGCTCCCAATACGAAGCCATGGTACTTAAAGAGTATTTGTTTGTTTGTTTGTCTTACTTACAGAATGCCTTGGAGCTGAGCGCACCTGCCACGCCCGTTTTGTTGCAGCAACAACAACAGCAGCAGCATCAGCAGCACCAAAACCAGCACCAAAAAGCCTTAGAACAAAATCAGCCAAAGGGTTGGATGCAATTATCAGGACATCCAGAGAGGTAAGCATTGAGTGCAATTCTTTGTTTATTTCTTTGCTGTATGAGACAACTTTATTTGAGGCGGAAGAGTTTATAGGAAAAAAGTGAGAGAGCAGTGATCATTAGGAATAAGTGAGCAACTGTGAACAATGATCAACTGTCATCACTGATCATTTGTCATCAATGATCATGTGTAGGCAGTCAGCTCTAATTTAGAATCAATGATTTTTTGAGCTTAATGTAATTCCCTTGTAAAGAAACATTTACAAACAATCTTTGAGGAATTTTCTTTTTTAAAACAGTGCTTCGTTATCTTTGATCAGTCATTATCATTCTCAAAAAGCTTCTCTTATTAGTTTCTATCAACACAACTCTGTTATCATTGAGAAAATAGTTAATTTGTGTTCTTCAGTAATCAGTAATAAGTAAAGAGTTGTCTTCATTCTCTAGTTTGCTCTTAAGTAGTCTTCAGAGATGTCAGATCATCTGTAATCAGCGCATTTGTAGAAAATGACAATTCCTCAATAAAAAACATCCGAGATTAATAAGTAAAGATTAACGATCAAGTTAGATCTCTGAACATCTTTGATCACTTAGAGTCGTAGTTTGATCTTTAGTTGTCTTCAGAGTTGTGAGATCAACTGTAATCAGCGCATTTGTAGAAATTGACAATTCCTTAATAAAAAACATCCTAGATTAAAAGTTAAGATTAACGATCAATTCAATGAGCATCTTTGATCAGCTAGGATCATAGTTTGATCTTCAATTATTTGCAGAGACGGGAGATCAACTGTAATCAGCGCATTTGTAGAAACTCATAATTCTTCAAAAAAAAAATCCGAGTATTAATGACATTAACGATCAACTTAGATCGCTGAACATCTTTGATCAACTTGGGTCTTCCACTGTGCTTAATCAAACGCTCTTTACAAGGGCTCGATCTTTAGTTAATATGAATGTTCAGAAATCAGTTTTGCATTTGTCTTTACGAGAGCTCAATCTTAAGTTATCATTAATGTTCAGAAATCAAAATTAAGCCCCTTGCGTGTTCAGTTATCATCTCAAAACAGCTGTACTCTTGCTTATGTGATTCACAGCAATTGATTGACAGTCTAACAATATTTGTTTCCAAATATCACAAGAATCTCAAGCTCTAACCAAATAACTTAGTTTTTGTCGCTTTTTTGTCACTTCAGCGCCTCGAAGCTAATACTTTATCAACTATTTGTACTAAAATCTCTTTTTCTTCTTGTTTTTTTGCAGCATTGTGCCCACCACCACAGGCATTGTACGCAAACGCACTGCCGGCATTGCTGACAACGAAGTGCTGGCCTATGAGTTGATCTCACGGGAGCCAGAAACTATGCCAATTGTGCCTGGTTACTTTGGTTTGCGTGAGGTCGATGGCACGCAATTTATTGAGCTGCAAGATTTGCTCGCTGGCTTCAAGGATCCCTGCGTTATGGACATCAAAATGGGCTGCCGCACTTTTCTCGAGTCCGAGGTTAGCAATAAGACGCTACGTGCGGATTTGTATCAAAAAATGATAGCTGTTGATGCCACAGAACCAACGCCGGCAGAACATGAAGCCAAGGCTATAACCAAGCTGCGTTATATGCTTTTCCGTGAATCTCTATCCTCCTCCCATACCAAAGGTTTTCGCATTGAGGCGCTGCGTCTGCGTGGACGTGCGCCTGTAAAGGATCTGAAGACTTGCCGCACCAATGAGCAAATTGCGCAGACAATTGAGCTGTTTTTGGGCGCACGCAAGTCGGTGCAAAAAGAGCTGCTCAAACGTTTGAAACACATGCGTCTGGTCATGGAGCAGTCGGCTTTCTTTAATAGCCATGAAATCATTGGCTCCAGCATTTTCATAGTCTATGACAATGAACGCGTTGGCGCTTGGCTAATAGATTTTGCCAAATCGCGTCAACTGCCGCAGGACATAAGCGTTAATCATCGTGCACACTGGATGCCCGGTAATCGCGAGGAGGGTCTGCTCAAGGGCATGGATGAATTAATACACGCATTTGAGCAGGTGTATGCGCGTAGTGGCAGCCATCGTAGCTGCCTTAAAATTTAATATACAACACGCTGGCAGTGTACATCGTTATATTGCGATGAAAAGAAGACTGATTTATACGCACACGCTCATTTGTAGAGAGAAGAATTCACATGCATCATCAAGCCAGTCTCTTGTATATTTTCCATATTGGAAAGCAAAGATTTTGGGAAATCTAGAAAATTAAACAAAACGATTAGTATTGAGCAACAAGCAGCATTTGTTTGAATGAAACAGGTTTAAGTAAACTAAGTATTGTAAATAATTGTAAAAAAAAAGAAAACAATCTGAATTTGTAAGCAAAAAAAAAAAAATAAAACTTAAAAGAATCAGCTATTTAATGTACAAGTGCTTGTTATTATTATTGTAATCAAAAATATTTAGATCCGTCACGAGCGCCATAATTGCGGCGAGCGTAATGACCGCTTAATTAATGCGTTGAGCAAAAGTTTGCTGCTTAATTGCCAAGTTAATTGTTGAAATTAACATTTAAATTTCTGTGGCACTGCTTTGGGCGCCAACTGGCAGCACTGTGAGGCAATATTTTTTCACGATCTGGCCAGTTGTAATAAAGCAGTAATTGCAGTACACTGCTTTAGCTGGTGCTGCCAGACAGAGCGAAAAGGCTTATAACTGCTTGACTGCTGGCAACACTGTAGTATAACATTTTTTCAAAATCTGGTAAGCTTACACAACAAAGCAGTTTTTGGCAGTGCAGTGTTGCCAGACCTGCTAGCTCTTTTTACAAACAAAGCAGTGCCCAACACATGTTTTTGCCAACTTTGTAGCTGCCGCTGGACAAGATTATGAACACCATCAGACCCTGCGGCTGCAAAGGCGTGCGCACTTGTCTGCAGTGCGAAAAGGATTTTCAAATAGCCAAACCCGCGTTACACGCACAACTGCAGCAGCTGGAAGCCTGGTCGTATTGCATTTTATGCGAACGCCTCTATGCCGGCTGGGATGTGGCAGCAGTGCAGGCCGCACACGAGCAGCATGACAAATCCAAGAGCTTGCAACTACCGGGCATATATGTGCAGCAGCAGTTTCTAAGCGACAACGAAGCGGCACAATTAATGCATGACCTAGACGAGCTACCCTGGGAAATCTCACAAAGTGGACGACGTAAACAGAACTTTGGACCAAAGACAAATTTCAAAAAGCGCAAGCTGCGTCTGGGCGCCTTTGAGGGTTTTCCCGCAAGCACTGCATATGTGCAGCAGCGCCTAGCCAAATTGCCGCTGCTGCAGGATTTTCAAACCATCGAACAATGTTCGTTGGAGTATGAGCAGTGTAAGGGCGCTAGCATAGATCCACATGTGGATGATTGCTGGATATGGGGTGAACGTGTGGTAACAGTCAACTGTCAAGGAGATGCAGTATTAACGCTGACTTGCTATGAGCCACAGCAGGCTGGCAAATACAACTTGGATTTGGTGCAGCAGTATGAGTGCAGCTTAAGGCAACCACTGCTAAGTGCTGCACAGCTGGACAGCTACAGAGGCAAAGTGTTGCGCATACCCATGCCCAAGTGAGTGCTAAGCTAAGTGCAAGCTACATATCGCTATAATGTTGCTTTCCTTACAGCTGCTCGCTAATTGTGCTCTATGGGCCGGCACGCTATCAGTTCGAGCACGCTGTGCTGCGCGAGGATGTACTCGCAGCGCGTCGTGTCTGCATAGCCTATAGAGAATTCACGCCCATGTATATTGTGGGCGTGGACAAGCAGCAGGGTGAATGTGTCAGACAAAAAGCGCAAAATTTCTGGAGCACAACCACAATCCCAACAAGCACAATAAAAACACAATAATTTCTAAACATGACACTATATTTGCTCTGCCGTCTCGTTGGTAAATAGCTGTGCGCTGCCAGTGGCATCATTGGCGGGTCTGTAGTCCAAGAGAGCGACGCCCGCTGGCAGCTGCACGCCGTGTACACGCTTCAAGTGTGTTCTCAAATTGCTGCTATTGCTAAAACTATTGCTACAAATCACGCAGGTGTGTTGCTGATGCTTGCTGCGTATGTGCTGGTTGAGATCGTGTACCTTGGCAAAGGCTGTGGTGCAGTATTTGCAGACATGTGATTTGCGCACATGCGTCTTGAGAAACTGCGGTGAGGCATAGGCACGTGGGCAGTATTTACACTTGTAGACAGCCTGAAAACCGCTGGATTCTATATCCAGTTGTCTGTTGGCCTCAATGTACTCATCCAGATCGTTGTGTTTCAACTCGACAGCAGCATAGTCCACAGTGCGCACTTCATGCGGCAGTAGCTGTGTTGTTTGGCTGTCAAGTGCGGCTTGCGCGTCCAGCTGTGTTGACGGCAGAAATTCGGAGACAATCAAAGAGTCCTCATTTGCCAGACGTTGGCTAACTTTTGACTCAAAATCCTGTTGCACATTGTTTGTGCTGTGCTCAAACAGATAACAGGAGTCAACAGCGGGAGCAGCAGCAGCAGCAGCATCAGCAGGCTGCAACTCTTCCTCTTCAATGAGACTGTCCGCTGTGTCATTGAGCAGTGACTGCTCCTGCTGCGCCTCAGCATAAAATTGATGTATTTGACAATTAGCTAGCACCAGTTTTCTAAAGTAGGCATAATGCAGCAGACACTCCTCCAAACAGGAGTTGCACAACATGGGTAGATCTGCAGCCAGATCCAATGAAATGTGCTGTAGTTATTTGGCAGGGTAAGTTTTGCGTTTGTTCAATAAGTTACTGAGTGTTTGCCTACCTCTGAGTTGCCAAACATGGTGT
This sequence comes from Chymomyza procnemis, assembly GCA_035046065.1. Lineage (NCBI taxonomy): Eukaryota > Metazoa > Arthropoda > Insecta > Diptera > Drosophilidae > Chymomyza > Chymomyza procnemis. The sequence goes on along the minus strand of JAWNOJ010000004.1, from coordinate 15,724,267 downwards.
GCAGTATTTGCAGCACTGTCTGCTGCTGCTCTAAATCCGGATTAGCTGCATCCAGCGAACGCACGCTGACCTGGTGCTCGGTTATGTCCACAGTTATATCGTCCACAAAACAAACGCGACACAATTTACGCAAATCCATTTTTGTTTACAAATTTGCTGCTGCATGCGTTTTATAAGAGAGCAGTGCTATCGATACTTTACTAACGATAGGCGCACTGCTTGACGATAAGCAGCGCTGCCACTTAGTGCTGCAGTGCTGCCCATGCGGCGCTGCAATAAAAGGCGCCAAATTTCTTTTTTCAAAATAAATTTATTCAGTTTTTTGGTTTTTGCATTCATTTCTCTCGATTTTTAAACTTAATGCTTTTTGGTTTTTTTTTTGTTAATTATTTAAATCATTTAATTCCGTTTTGCTTACAATTTATTATTATCGTCAATGTGACGAACTTTATGTGTCTGTCAATAATACTTATCGACAACAGACTTTTTTTGCTAATTTGTTTTTATAAATTAAGTTTTTTTTTATTTTTCGGTTTCTTTACATGCATTTTCGCTTATTTGCTGCTTGTTTTTTTATTTTACATAATTTGTGGTAACAGTTTATTAGTTTAATTTAATTAGCTATTTAAATTTAACTATTAGTTTTGCAAGGGCGGGAATTTTTTTTAATAGTTTTTTGTTTTTTTTTAATTGGGTTTGAATCTGAGTGCTTAACATTTTGCATTTAATAGCCTAGTTTTTGTTTTAGTTAAATGCTAATTATTAAATACAACTTTAAACTGTTCAATTTTATTTATGCTTTATTGTGTGTGTTTGTATATATTTTTCTTTTTAAGTTTTGTTTAGTTTGCTTTTTGGTTTTGGTATTTGGTTTACATGCAAAAAACAAAATCAAGGCTGCTGCAAAATTTTTTTTTGGGCTGCGCGTTTTTATTTTATTTTATTTATAATACGAATTTGTTTTAAATAGCTGCGTCTGAAACTGTTGCACAAAAATTAGCTGAACTTGCATAGTACAGTATATAAGTTAAATAATAAATAACTTTAATTTATTTTTTACGTTTTAAGAAATTCTCAAGTGAAATGTACTTGTATATTTTTTTGCTTGCTTTTTAGTTTAAACCGTATTACGTTATCTGTAGTTTTTTTTGTTTTTTTAAATTCGTTTTTAAAGTTGTCCTTCAGCTAATGCAGGACGCTTAAGTAATAATTCATTTTTTGTTTTTTTTTTTTTGTTTTTTTTGTCTTTTGTTTTAACTTCATTTTATAATTGCCTATTTAATGCTATACTTTTGTTTTACATACACGTAGACTTCATTCTTTGCAAAGAGTGTAGAAAATGGTTTTTTTTTGTTTGTTTGTTTCTAGTTTTTAAGTTTTCTTTAAAATAGCTTGCTTTTTATCAAAAAGACATTCATACACACACATATTAAATAGTTCTAATTACGCGCCTAGCTGCTCAAAACGTCGTTAGCACTAAATTAATTTTATATATATAAGTATAAAAAAACAAAAAAAAAAAAATTAAAAATTTCAGCGCTAAAGCATTTCAATTAAAAATACTTTTACAATTGAAATAAATATTGAATAAAATTTTCTAAACAACCTTAGGGGGACAGAGCAGTTATCGGTAGGATTGACGCGTGAAGCGTGCTTGTCAAAAATTGTCTAGTTTGCAAATAAATTTTATGAAAATGAGTTTTTAGATTGGCAAAGTTTTGCGTTTTTTTATTTTTTGGCGCAAAAGATGTTCGCAAATTAAGGCCGCAGTTCGCATAGGTAGCGTGAGGTAATAAATTTAGGTTTGTATAGTTTGAGAGTGTGAAGCTGTGGTAGCTGCTGAGCTGTACTTGATGTGCTATGATTCATGGGAAAAGGTAATAAATTATAAAGTCTAGTTTACTTTAAGTAACATTCTTTTTCATTGCAGACGCAGGTTAGCAAGTGATCATCTTAGAAGGGTTAAAAATACTTGCTGAGTGCACTGCTTGTAACAGTGTTGTAAAGCAGTTTATAAAACAAACATGGCTGCCATCTTTAGTTCAAACTATTTGTAGCGTACAGTTGAATCCACTCTGCTAAATAAATTATTATCAAAGACTGCAACTCCTGCAATCAATAACTTTTCGTTCATTGATGTGTTCCTTTGATGGGCTACTAGATATTCCTTTCACATGAAACTATTTTTGCTTTTACTCTCGGTGCGACCACTTCTATTTGCCTTCACTTACTTAACAGGCTTAAAACTTTTGGCCCATTCGAAACGTTGCCAATTTTCTTCTATTGTAGTCAAATATTATGATTCTAGTAGTGAAGACTGGCGAATGTCAGGGGGTACTAGATATTCTTGTCACAGTGAAAAAGATTTCCTTAATAGTACCTTGAACCATTTCTATTTCCCACACTTATTTGGCAAGCTTATAGCTAACCAAACTTCGGTTTTCATGTGTTTCTCTGTGTGATCTCATAAAACAACTTTGCCAATTTTCGTCTATTTTTGTCATTCTTACAGTGAAGACTGACGAATTAATGTGTAATCGAGCAAAGCGTATTTTTGATGAGCTATCAGATATTGCTGTCACAGAAAGCAATTTTTGCCTAAACTGCCCTCTGGAGACCACTGAAATTTCGCTTCACTCATTTAACGGGCTTGTATCTTAATAGAGTATAGGCTTTCTCGTGTTTCTCTGTGTGATTCCATCAAAATGTTGCCAATTTTCCTCAAAGACTATGTGTTCTTATAATGACGACTGACGTATGCACTTATAAGCAATCAAAGACAAATAGCTTTGATGGACAACTAAATATTCTTATCAGAGAGAACAAAGTTTACCTAATTGTATGTGGAGCCACTGCTTAGTCCCTTAACACGCTTCTGAAGGCGATGTTCGCTTTGATAGACTTTTCCTGCGTGACCTCATCTAAATGTTGCCAACTTTTATGCATAACTTAAGAACATCACAAAAGATCTTAAAAAGCAAAATAACTTTTGATCTATTTTATTTTATTTGTTTTTAAGAATGCTCATTTTTATTTGCAGCCATTAATTTGCGAGCATCTGCGGTGTATGGTTTAGTTTCGAGCTCTTTCATCTACTTGTTTTTGTGGGTAATACTTGCTAAGAATTTTTAACAGTTTGTAAACTTTAATTTAATTAGTGCGAGAATTGAACTTTTTTTTTTAGACAATGTCAGCAAATAATTTTTTTTTTTATATGTTTTTTTGTTTCTAAGTAAAACTCTGTCTGGTTTTGAAATTGTAATGAAAAAATGTACGTTTTACACAATTCTGTTAGAAAATCCATTAGAAAGCGACAGTTTTGAAGAAAGCGGAAACGAGAACGAGACAAGTTCGACGGAGAGAGGGGGAGAGAGAGAGAGAGAGATTCGGGAAGGGTTAACTATGTGCGAGTTATACGGCAGTGTTTCTTTTTGCAACATTTTTCTTTTTTCAATATTTTCATTTCAACAAGGAGGTAGGTTTTTCATTGTTTTACTTTACGCTTTCGAAACGGAAAGCATGTGTATGTGTAAGTATTTATATAGAGGTTTCATAGGTGGGTTTTTGAAGAGTTTTACATATTGGGAGCTTTACCATAAATATCACTGTTTCGCTTTTTACTTTTTTTTTTCTTTCTTGATTATAGTAAAGTTTATCAAACCATAAAATAGCATTAAAATCGAAATATTTGAAGCTCTTTGTCAGGACATACATAGACCAAAAAAAAAAGAAAAATATACATGGAAGAGTATTACAAAAACTTAAGATTGTTTAAGAAAATATTTCCAACAAAATTGTGTTGCAGTTGTTGGTTGGGTTTGTAGATTGTAGGCTGGTTTATAGCATTTGGATTTCTTTTGCTTTGTTTAGTTTTACTACGTACCATTTTTTTTATTTTTTATTAAAAATATATATATATTTTTATATATGCGGTGATATATGTGTCATAAAATATATATACACCTGCTTTATATTTTGCTAGTTTTAATTTTTAGTTTATTTTCAACTAATTTTTACTTGAAATTTTGCCGACTATAAGTTTTGCTTTTGGGGGGGGGAGTGGTTTTTAGCCTATTTTGGTTTTTGCTTTTGTTTTCTCAATTTGCTACAATATTTTCAACAATAAATTTTCTAAAAACAACATGTTCAATGAACATATTCTCAAAGTATTTGCTTTTTTTTTGTATGTTTTTTGTTTACATATTTTTTTTTTGTATTAAAAATTAATTTTATTTACTATGCTCGTATGTATATAATATATATATTT